>CM055116.1:852422939-853657219 GCA_029206835.1 Rana muscosa
CCGGGTTATGAAAGAGCTGTGTAAATTGTTCAAAGTGACGCAATTGCGTACGTCTGTGTATCACCCCCAAACCGATGGGCTGGTTGAAAGATTCAACAAAACCCTAAAACAAATGTTGAAGAAAGTGGTGGATAGAGATGGAAAGGATTGGGACTGTTTACTTCCTTATTTGATGTTTGCTATTAGGGAGGTGCCCCAATCCTCTACGGGATTCTCCCCCTTTGAGTTACTGTATGGGAGACACCCAAGAGGGCTGTTGGATATTGCCAAGGAAACTTGGGAAAGTGAGAGTTCTCCCCACAGGAGTGTGATTGAGCATGTCGCCCTGATGCAAGATCGAATTGCACAGGTAATGCCCATCGTGAAGGAACATTTGGCCCAAGCGCAGTTGGCACAGCAGAGAGTGTACAACCGTGGAGCCAAGACCCGTACCTTTTCCCCGGGGGATAGGATATTGGTACTTGTCCCTACGGTTGAAAGTAAATTCCTTGCCAAATGGCAAGGCCCCTACGAGATAATGGAAAAAGTGAGCGAAGTGAATTACAAGGTCAGACAACCAGGAAGGCGAAAGCCCGAACAGATCTATCACGTTAATCTGTTGAAAGCCTGGAGGGATAGAGAGTCCCTAGTCGCAGACACTTGGTCACCAGCTCAAACTGGTTGCGTGATTCCTGAGGTTGGAATAGCAGCCACCTTGTCACAACCCCAACAACAGGAGGTTAAGGAGTTTGTGCTTCGCAACAAGGAGGTATTCTCTGAGCTGCCGGGACAAACATCTGGGGTAGAGCATGACATCATTACCCCGCCCGGTGAAAGGGTGAAGTTAAAACCCTATCGGATCCCAGAGGCTCGACGGGAGGCAATACGGGAGGAAGTACAGAAAATGCTGAACTTAGGGGTGATAGAGGAGTCCCAAAGTGATTGGTCTAGTCCCATCGTGTTGGTGCCTAAACCGGATGGGAGCTGGCGATTTTGTAACGATTTTCGTCAGTTGAACAAAGTTACAAAATTTGACACCTACCCCATGCCACGTATAGATGAGTTGATCGACCGGCTGGGAACAGCCCGATACATGACGACTCTTGACCTCACAAAAGGGTATTGGCAAATCCCCCTGGCCAAGTCGGCCAAAGAGAAAACCGCATTTGTAACCCCAGACGGGGCGTTCCAATATAAAAGAATGCCGTTCGGGTTACAGAATGCGCCGGCCACATTCCAGCGGAAAATGGACCAGATGCTGAGGCCCCATCGGAAGTATTCTGCGGCTTACCTGGATGACGTAATTGTCCATAGCACAGATTGGGCCTCACATCTGCCAAAAGTGCAAGCAGTCCTGGACTCTGTTCGGGAAGCGGGGTTTACAGCTAACCCCAAGAAGTGTACCATTGGGCAGGAGGAGGCCAAATATCTTGGGTACACCATTGGGAGGGGAGTAATAAAACCCCAACTCAACAAAGTCGAGGCCATCCAGAGTTGGCCACGTCCCAACAGCAAGAAGCAGGTACGAGCCTTTCTGGGAATCGCTGGGTATTATCGGCGATTCATTCCCCACTTTGCTTCTAAGGCTGTGCCCCTAACCAACCTGACGAAGGGGAAAGGGTCGGTCATGATTAAATGGACCCCCGAGGCTGAGGCAGCATTCCAATTCTTGAAACAAGCCTTATGTAGCCAGCCAGTGTTGTACTCACCCGACTTCTCTAAAGACTTTGTCGTACAAAGTGATGCGTCAGATGTGGGGTTAGGAGCAGTATTGTCCCAGGTCTGGAACGGGGAAGAGCACCCAGTCATTTACCTCAGCAGGAAGTTGAAGTCCCATGAGGTAAATTACGCCACCGTTGAAAAGGAGTGTTTAGCGGTGAAGTGGGCTCTAGATTCCCTTCGGTACTACCTGCTAGGTAGGCACTTTGACATGGTTACGGATCACGCTCCGTTAAAGCGGATGGCTCAAAACAAGGAAACAAATAGAAGAGTGAATAGGTGGTTCCTGGCCCTCCAGGAATTCAACTTCACAGTAAAGCATCGCCCTGGCGTTCAAATGGGGAATGTGGATGCTTTGTCTCGAGTACATGAATGCCTGATTGCTGGTGTTCCAACCCCGAGGTTAAAACAAGAGGGGGGGGTATGTGACAGCAGGAAGGTAAAGTCACCTGGTTGCATCCAGGGGGGTAGATATATTTCGCCCAGATTCAGGCTTTACGCCGACTTATACAACTAGGTGGAGAGTTGTATAAGGCTAGTGGGCTCATGGATGACTCATACCTCTAGGGAGAGGGCTGGGCGTCGTGCAGACAGGGAGTTGATGAGACCAGCTGAAGCTTGTCAGCTCATTTAGGCCTCTATAAGAACTCCCAGCTTCATTAGATGTTAGCTCATGCCTGGACCCAGACCTGTGTGGACTGTCTAGGGAGAGTGAACCCCTGTGCGGTGAGGCAAATCCTGTGTGGCTATTTGCTTGGACATTTAAAACCAGGGACTTAGGGACTAGGACAGCACTAGGCTGATCCCAGTTGTTAGTTAGGAAACCTGTATGTTTAGTCAGAGGTCAACTTGACCAGGATTTATTTTGGTTATGTTTCTTTTGCTTTGCTGTGTTTTGTCACTGTAAATAGAAAATAAACCGCACCTTTTTGATTTTGAAAACCACAACCTCCGTTTGCTGGGCCTGTTTTGTGTGGGGAGCCCATCCCGGGGGTCACACACACCCGCTGCCGAGCTAACCCCCTCACACTACCTTTTCAAAATAAATTGGCTGCCTTATAACAATGTGCATAACAGCATAAAGAGATGCATGTGGATGTGCCCCTAAACCTAAAGCTGGACTCAAAGCATACAACGAAGCTAACAGCAAGTAGCCTATATGATGCCTTTGTTAACCACTTAACGACCGCTCACTGTATATATACGTCGGCAGAATGGCACCGACAGGCACAATCACGTAGAGCATACGTGATTGCCTTTGTATAGTTGGGGGGTCCAATCGGACCCCCCTCCTATACAGTGAGCGGTGGCTAAGTGTCCGGGAGCGTTCCGGGATGAGGGGGCAGCCATTCGTTTCTGGCCACCCCCTCGCGATCGCTCCCGGCGAATGGAAATGCCCCCTCTGTCTGTGTCAGACAGAGGGAGCAGGAGGAAGTGATGTCATCTCTGGTGCGGCGCTCCCATATACCGAGCGCCGTACAAGAGAAGACATTAGGTCAGTGCACACAACACTACACTGACACCAGGACACATAGGGACATAAATCGCCCCCCCAGACACCCCAGATCACCCCCCAGATCACCCCCCCAGCCCCCAGTCACAGTGTCACTGATTGCAGTGACCATTTATTTACTGATCACTGCAATCAGTGACATTTGTGACTGTAAAAGTGTCACCAAAGTTTAGTCTTAGGTCCAGTGTAGCCCCCTAACCCCCCCTAATAAAGGTTTAACCCCCTGATCACCCCCTAGATAACCCTTTCACCCCCTATCACCACTGTCGCTAAGCGATCATTTTCCTGATCGCTGTCTTAGCGTCAGTGATGCCGATCGGCAGCCAGTAGTTTTTTTTAGGTTCGCCGCATGTTTTTATAGCGTCAGGCACCCCAATATATTATCTAATAAAGGTTTAACCCCCTTGATCGCCCCCCAGGTAACCCTTTCACCCCCTATCACCACTGTCACTAAGCGATCGTTTTTCTAAACGCTGTCTTAGTGTCGGTGATGCAGATCGGTAGCCAGTAATTTTTTTTAGGTTCGCCGCATGTTTTTATAGCGTCAGGTACCCCAATATATTATCTAATAAAGGTTTAACCCCCTTGATCGCCCCCCAGGTAACCCTTTCACCCCCATCACCACTGTCGCTAAGCGATCGTTTTTCTAAACGCTGTCTTAGTGTCGGTGATGCAGATCGGTAGCTGGTAATTTTTTTTAGGTTCGCCGTCAGGTTTTTATATAGCGTCAGGTACCCCCATATATTACCTAATAAAGGTTTTAACCCCCTAATTGCCCCTAGTTAACCCTTTCACCAGTGATCATCATATAAGTGTTACGGGTGACGCTGGTTAGTTAGTTTGCTTTTTATAGTGTCAGGGCACCCGCCGTATATAACCCAATAAAGGTTTAACCCCCTGATCGCCCGGCGGGTGATATCAATTAGGTTTTAGCGTCAGAGAGGGTCTGCGTCACACCCCAGGCAGCGTCAGGTTAGTGCCAGTAGCGCTAACACCCACGCGTGAAGCATACACCCCCCTTAGTGGTATAGTATCTGATCAGCTCAATATCTGATCTGATCAGATCTATACTAGCGTCCCCAGCAGTTTAGGGTTCCCAAAAACGCAGTGTTAGCGGGATCAGCCCAGATACCTGCTAGCACCTGCGTTTTGCCCCTCCGTCCAGCCCAGGCCACCCAAGTGCAGTATCGATCGATCACTGTCACTTGCAAAACACAACACACATAACTGCAGCGTTCGCAGAGACAGGCCTGATCCCTGCGACTCCAGTGCTGTAGGAGGTGATTTCACCACCACAGTTAAAAAAAAAAAAAAGCAAATATGCCGAAGCATTGGGGCAGCAGGGGCGGAGGAGCGATTTTGCTCCTAATGCCGCGTACATACGGTCGAAATTCCGACGGAGGCTTGCCCGTGGAAAAGTCCGACCCTGTGTGTGCGGCATAACTTTTTTGCGGGAGGATGCCCCCATGCTTCGGCATATATAATAGGATTTTTATAACAGCTTACCTGTAAAATCCTTTTCTTGGAGTACATCACGGGACACAGAGCGACATAGTCATTACTAATGGGTTATATAGTTACCGTCAGGTGCTGGCACTGGCAACTTCCAAAACCGGAAGTACCCTCCCCTATATAAGCCCCTCCCATCCGGGAGCACCTCAGTTTTGTAGCAAAGCAATAAGTGTCCCCAAAGAGGGGTGGGAGCTCTGTGTCCCGTGATGTACTCCAAGAAAAGGATTTTACAGGTAAGCTGTTATAAAAATCCTATTTTCTTTTTCGTACATCACGGGACACAGAGCGACATAGTCATTACTAATGGGATGTCCTAAAGCAATGCCAAATGAGGGGGGGGATACACCATATATAAGCTGAGCGCTATCAGACATGAGGATCTTTTGCGGCCTGCAACACACTGCGCCCAAAGGCGACATCCTCCTGACTTCTAACGTCCACCTGGTAGAACCTAGTAAACGTGTGTACTGAAGACCATGTTGCGGCCTTACAGATTTGAGCCAGGGAGGCCTGGTGATGCACTGCCCATGAAGTTCCAACTGCTCTCGTGGAGTGCGCTCTAACTTTGAACGGAGGCGGTCTCCTTCTCAAGCCATAGGCTTGTATTATGACCTGTCGAATCCACTTGGCTAAAGTAGATTTTGACGCTGCCTGACCCTTTCTGGGGCCTTCCGGCAGAATAAACAAAGTATCCGTTCTGCGAATCTGAGCAGTGGCTTTTAGATAAGGTTTAACTGCTCCTACTACATCCAAAGAATGCAATAACTTTTCCTCTACCGAAGTAGGCTTGGGGAAAAAAGAAGGAAGAACCACATCTTGGTTCAAATGAAAACTCGATACCACCTTAGGAAGAAAGGCTGGATGAGGACGTAACACTACTCTGTCCTTATGGATAACCAGATATGGCTCCTTACAGGACATAGCTGCTAATTCCGATACTCTTTTAGCCGAACAAATGGCTACTAGAAAAATCAATTTCCTGGTGAGAAGCACCAAGGAAATATGCTGTAATGGTTCAAATGGTTGTTTCTGTAGAACCGACAGAACCAAGTTTAGATCCCATGGACATATGGGAATATTAACCGGAGGACTAATACGCATCACTCCTTGTATAAAGGCTTTGACTAGTGAATGCGAAGCCAAGGGCCTTTGAAAAAATATTGACAAGGCCGAAATCTGACCCTTGATAGTACTCAAGGCAAGCTTCCTATCTACAGCCCACTGTAGGAAGTCCAGAAACCTACCTATTACGTACTTATGTGGATGCCATTTCTTGGCCTCACACCACGCGATGTACGCCTTCCAGATTCTATAGTAGATCTGCCTGGATACCGGCTTCCTGGCATTGATCATGGTAGATACCACAGTATTAGAGAGCCCTCTCTTTTTTAGAATGTGGGCTTCAATAGCCAGGCCGTCAAACCTAGGGCTGGTAAGGAAGGGTGGTATATCGGTCCTTGCGAAAGCCGGACGACGTGGGAGAGTCCAAGGACTCCCCACTGAAATTTTACAATCTCCGCGTACCACGCTCTTCGGGGCCACGCTGGAGCCACCGGAATCACTGGTTTCTTTTCTACCCTGATTCTGCGGAGTAATCGAGGTAACCATTGTGGCGGTGTGAATGCATATATCAGCTTGAACTGATCCCCAGGGAACACTAGGGCATCCGAGCCGCAAGCTAGGGGATCCCTTG
Source organism: Rana muscosa (assembly GCA_029206835.1). NCBI lineage: Eukaryota > Metazoa > Chordata > Amphibia > Anura > Ranidae > Rana > Rana muscosa. The sequence continues at coordinate 852,429,356 of CM055116.1, forward strand.
TCCGAGAGACAAACCTATCCCCCTTTGCGTTGAATCTGGATGCTAGAAGATCTACATCCGATGTTCCCCACCGCTGACATATTGTCCAGAAAACCTCGGGGTGAAGGGACCCTTCCTCTGGGCCTAATTGCTGGCGACTTAGAAAGTCCGCCTTCCAATTCTCCACTCCTGGAATGAATACCGCAGATATGGCTGGGACATATTTTTCCTGCCCATTTCAGGATGTAATTTACTTCCCTCTGGGCTGCACGACTCCTGGTGCCCCCCTGATGATTGAATTCTGACAGGGGACCCTTGGAGTTTGGATGTCCATGCTACTAGGGCATACCGGGCTGCTCGTATCTCTAAGAGATTGATGGGCAGGGCCTTTTCTGCATCCGACCATCTGCCCTGGAGAGACTATTGCTCCAGTACTGCTCCCCAGCCTATAAGGCTGGCATCTGTAGTGACCACCTTCCAAGAAATCGGACTGAAGGATTTCCTTTTTTCCAGATTCTGGGGAACCCACCACCAACGGAGGCTCTTGCGAACGGAAGGGGACAAGGACATTGTAAGTCTAGGGCCTGAACTTTTTTGTTCCAGGCTGACAGTATGGCCCCTTGCAAATTCCTTGAATGGAATTGACCGTAGGGTACTGCTTCGAATGATGCCACCATTTTTCCCAGCAGCCTCATATACAGGCGTATGGACGGCTGTCTTTTTTGTACCCACTAAGTGGATCAAATCTTTCAAAGACAACACCTTTCCTCGAGGCAAGAATATTTTTCTCTGGCCTGAATCCAACCTTAGCCCCAAGTATTCCAGACTTTTGACTGGTTTTTAGGGCTGACTTGTCTCGGTTGATAATCCAACCGTGAGATTCCAGATACTTGATCGTCTTGTGAACGACCACGTCTAGTTTTTTCACTGAGTGGTCTATCAGCAACAAGTCATCCAGATATGCCATTATCATTACACCTTGTGTTCTTAGATTGGCCAATAAAGGGCCAGAATTTTTGTAAACACTCGTGGTGCTGTGGCCAAACCGAAGGGTAAGGCTCTGAACTGAAAATGGCGCCCTTCTACTGCAAAGCGTAGAAATTTTTGGTGGACTGGAAAGATGGGAATGTGCAAATAAGCATCTTTGATGTCGATCGTGGCTAACCAATCCTCCCCTTGTAGGGCAGTGGCCACCGATCGGATCGACTCCATCGGAAAGTCCTGATATACAGGAATTTGTATAGCCCTTTTTGAATTAATATGGGCCTCCCGTCCGCGTTTGCTTCGGGACTGTAAAGAGGTTTGAGTAAAACCCGAACCCTCATTCTTCCAGGGGAACTTCCATAATTACTCCTTGGAGCAATAGTTGTTCTAGTGCCAACAGGAGGGACTCTCTCTTCCGGGGATCCCTTGGCACGTTTGACCTTAAAAATGGGAAGGAGGAGAGTCTTTTAACTCCAAACTGTATCCCAAACCTACTGCGGAGAGCACCTATCTGTCTTGATCGTGTCCCGCCAGGTCTCCTTGCGAACAACTGGAGTCCTCCCCCCACCCGACTGAGTCGGGGCTTCAATGAATTTAACTTTGGGGGAGGTTTTGTACCTCCCCTGACCCAGGGTTTCTCATTACCCTGCTACTGTCCCTGTTTTTTACCCCCGGGATTTGACCGAGGAGGCCGTCGGAACTGTTACACAGCCGATGCCCCAGGGACTGGAGAAGCAGGCCCCTTAAAGAGGGACCTCTAACTCTGCTTTTAACCGGCAAGAGCGTATTTTTACCGCTGGAAATTTTCTGGATATATTTGTCCAGGTTTTCCCTGAATAAGCGTTCACCATGAAATGGGACGCTAACCAGCCATTCTTTACAGGGAGCTTCAGCAGACCAGTTTCTGAGCCATAGGAGCCTACGCATATGTCTATAGACAGCGTAAGGCGGGAGGCCTGATGGACTGAATCCTCTATGGCGTCAACCGCAAAGCCTAAGGCTCTAGGTAGATCAGCTAGGGCAAAGCCTGCTGATCTGTCAAGTCCCTCAAGACCTGTTTCAACTGATCCTTCACTGCTTAGCAGACCCCAATAGCTGCTACTGCTGGTTGTATCACCAAGCAGATTTTCATAAGGACTCCAATCTTTTATCTATTGGGTTCTTGAACATTTGGACATTATCCACTGGACATGTCAGTGATTTATACATACAAGAGATGGCTGCGTCCACTGTAGGGACCTTCCATTTTTTTTTTTTTTTTTATGAACTTATCCTCCATGGGATAGACCACCGGAAATCTCTTGGGGGAATAAATATTTTCTCAGGACGTTCCCAATCCTGGTAAATGAGCCCTTTCAGTAAAGGGTGAAGTGGAAAAGAACAAACAGTCTGGGGGCTTCTAGCGACCCCAACGAGGATACAGTAGTGGTTGATGGTTCCGCAAGGTGCATTTTTAAATGCTGATCGGACCATGTTAGTCAGAGACTGAACCCATAATCTTTCAGCTTGAGATGCTGAGAAAAGGTTCCCCCACTGTTGATTCCTCTATAACAGAATCAACCTTATCCTGATCCCCTTCAGGCAGGTCGATCCCTGTATGGGACTGTTGCTCTGCTAACAGGCACTCTGAAGGAGGAGACGGAGATCGGGCGTGCTTTCCCTGACAGGGAGGCAGCGATAAATTTTGACAATCTCTCTCTAATCCTCCCAGAGCTGAGGAAAAAACCTCCTCTGTTACATACACAGGAGCAGGTGAACTGAGGACAGCCACAGTACCAAGTACCCCTGCGGGGTCTCTACGGTCACTTACCTCTGAACTTCAGGGGAGACTGGTGCAGCAAGAGTATGCCCAAGATCCTCAGAGCCCGATGAGACCCCCTTCGCTTCCTGGAAGATTCAGTTCCGGAGCTACTGGACGGCATATTCCTAAGCCTAAAGCTGAGGTATTCCAGCCGTAATACACCACTTTTACTGAGAATAGTCTAGCACAATTGCTGCTATATCACAGTTGGTGTCTACTAATGTGCCCTTCTAGGGGATGCCTGTATCAACCGCTTGCTGTATGCCTTTAAATGTTGCCAGCTCTGTCTCTGTACTTCATAGCCAGCTTACTGCAATAATGTGGCTTTTTAAAAACCTGCTGGGACGCCCGCACATGCGCAGAAGCGCTGCGGCGCGCACAGAGCGTCATCCCCCAGGCCCCGCCCCTTTTTCCGGCCACCTCTATATATAGAGGCGCGTGCACGCGCACGCGCGCGGCCACGTGCGCCTCGGCGCTAATTTTCAAACATGGAAACCAGGGACAGGAGCCAGGGCCCCCTTTGCCGCAGGCCGGGGGATAGACGAACACTGCAACATGGCAGAGGAAACAGTTTCCTGTAGGAGAACTCACCAGCTGCCTGGACTTTGCTCTCTGAGAAGAAACTAGTCCATATGACAAGAAAAACATTCCACAGCGGCCTCTAGTGGACAAACACAGGTACCGCAGTTTAATATACTAAACATATATAAAAAAACATTCTTCTTTTTTTTTTTTTTCTTGACCACCATTAAAAATTATTACATTTTTTTAGTAGTTACAGGCATGCACAGATATTAGCGGGAATAACGTTAGGTAACAGACAGAAAGACAAATTAGGCTTGGGGGTCCCCCAATAGAACCAAGTTCCTGGGGGCCCCCACTTACCTGTTCCCCGCCGCAGGACTTTGTTTGGTCCACAAAAGCCCAAACTTCACCTATCACGGCAGGCATTGTAATCAAACCTTCAGGGACCGGGTTCCCAAGGATTCCACTCCCCTGGACCTGTATAGCACCCTGCACAGAAAACATCTTGGTCGTGGGTATGACCAGAGCTCTGGATCCCAGGGTCCAGCTCTCCTAAGAGAAGCATTACAGGCAGAACCTTGCTCTTCTCTGCAAGGCCCGGGTACCGACCGTTTAGCTATGAAGCTTTTTTGGTCGGATCCGGAATAGCTTACTGAGGCCCAAAAGAACCTGTACGCAAGCTCAGTGAAAAACACATGTTTCTTCTTGGCCAACACCTTAGACACTGGCAAAAAACTGAGGTGCTCCCGGATGGGAGGGGCTTATATAGGGGAGGGTACTTCCGGTTTTGGAAGTTGCCAGTGCCAGCACCTGACGGTAACTATATAACCCATTAGTAATGACTATGTCGCTCTGTGTCCCGTGATGTACGAAAAAGAAAAATGGTGCGTGTATGCCCATCATTGGAAGTGGGTGGATGAAGGGCGGTATTCTAATGGTGGGCATACCCACCGATCAATCTCTTTTTTCGTTCAGCCAACTGGCTGCATGAAAAAAAAGGGATTTTTATAACAGCTTACCTGTAAAATCCTTTTCTTGGAGTACATCACGGGACACAGAGCGGCATAGTCATTACTAATGGTTATATAGTTTACCTTCAGGTGCTGGCACTGGCAACTTCCAAACCGGAAGTACCATCCCCTATATAAGCCCCTCCCATCCGGGAGCACCTCAGTTTTGTAGCAAAGCAATAAGTGTCCCAAAAGAGGGGTGGGAGCTCTGTGTCCCGTGATGTACTCCAAGAAAAGGATTTTACAGGTAAGCTGTTATAAAAATCCCTTTTTCTTTTTCGTACATCACGGGACACAGAGCGGCATAGTCATTACTAATGGGACGTCCCAAAGCAATGCCAAATGAGGGGAGGGATACACTATACATAAGCTGGGCGCCATCAGGCATGAGGATCTTTTGCGGCCTGCAACACACTGCGCCCAAAGGCGACATCCTCCTGACTTCTAACGTCTACCTGGTAGAATCTAGTAAACGTGTGTACTGAAGACCATGTTGCGGCCTTACATACTTGAGCCAGGGAGGCCTGGTGATGCACTGCCCATGAAGTTCCAACTGCTCTTGTGGAGTGCGCCCTAACTTTGAACGGAGGCGGTCTCTTTCTCAAGCCATAGGCTTGTTTTATGACCTGTCGAATCCACTTGGCTAAAGTAGATTTTGATGCTGCCTGACCCTTTCTAGGGCCTTCCGGCAGAATAAACAAAGTATCCGTTCTGCGAATCTGAGCAGTGACTTTTAGATAAGCTTTAACTGCTCTTACTACATCCAAAGAATGCAATAACTTTTCCTCTACCGAACTAGGTTTGGGGAAAAAAGAAGGAAGAACCACATCTTGGTTCAAATGAAACCTCGATACCACCTTGGGAAGAAAGGCTGGATGAGGACGTAATACTACTCTGTCCTTATGGACAACCAGATATGGCTCCTTACGGGACAAGGCGGCTAATTCCGATTCTCTTTTAGCCGAACAAATGGCTACTAAGAAAATCAATTTCCTGGTGAGAAGAACCAAGGAAATGTGTTGCAATGGTTCAAACGGTTGTTTCTGTAGAACCGACAGAACCAGGTTTAAGTCCCATGGACATATGGGAATACTAACCGGAGGGCTAATACGCATCACTCCTTGTATGAAAGCTTTGACTAGTGAATGCGAAGCCAAGGGCCTTTGAAAAAATATTGACAAGGCCGAAATCTGACCCTTGATAGTACTCAAGGCCAGCTTCCTATCTACAGCCCACTGTAGGAAGTCCAAAATCCTACCTATCACGTACTTACATGAATGCCATTTCTTGGCCTCACACCACGTAATGTACGCCTTCCAGATCCTATAATAGATCTGCCTGGATACCGGCTTCCTGGCATTGATCATGGTAGATACCACAGAATTAGAGAGCCCTCTCTTTTTCAGAATGTGGGCTTCAATAGCCAGGCCGTCAAACCTAGGGCTGGTAAGGAAGGGTGGTATATCGGTCCCTGCGACAGCAGGTCCGGACGATGTGGGAGGGTCCAAGGACTCCTCACTGACATTTTTACAATCTCCGCGTACCATGCCCTTCGGGGCCACGCTGGAGCCACCAGAATCACTGGTTTCTTTTCTACCCTGATTCTGCGGAGTAATCGCGGTAACAATTGTGGCGGTGGGAATGCATATATCAGCTTGAACTGATCCCAAGGGAACACTAGGGCATCCGAGCCGCAAGCTAGGGGATCCCTTGTGCGAGACACAAATCTGTACACCTTTGCGTTGAATCTGGATGCTAGCAGATCTACATCCGGTGTTCCCCACCGCTGGCATATTGCCTGGAAAACCTCGGGGTGAAGAGACCATTCCCCCGGGCATAATTGTTGGCGACTTAAAAAGTCCACTCTCCAATTTTCCACTCCTGGGATGAAAACCGCGGATATGGCTGGGACATATCTTTCTGCCCACTCCAGGATGCAATTTGCTTCCCTCTGGGCTGCACGACTCCTGGTGCCACCCTGGTGATTGATATATGCCACTGCTGTGGCATTGTCTGATTGAATTCTGACAGGGGACCCTTGGAGTTTGGATGTCCATGCTACTAGGGCATACCGGGCTGCTCGTATCTCTAAGAGATTGATGGGCAGGGCCTTTTCTGCTTCTGACCACTTGCCCTGGAGAGACCATTGCTCCAGTACTGCCCCCCAGCCTATGAGGCTGGCATCTGTAGTGACCACCTTCCAAGAAACCGGACTGAAGGGTTTCCCTTTTTCCAGATTCTGGGGCACCAACCACCAATGGAGGCTCTTGCGAACGGAAGGGGACAGGGACATTGGTAAGTCTAAAGCCTGAACTTTTTTGTTCCAGGCTGACAGTATGGCCCTTTGCAAATTCCTTGAATGGAATTGACCGTAGGGTACCGCTTCGAATGAAGCCACCATTTTTCCCAGCAGCCTCATGCACAGGCGTATGGATGGTTTTCTTTTTGTACCCACTAAGTGGGTCAAATCTTTTAAAGACGACACCTTCTCTGGAGGTAAGAAAATCTTTCTCTGATTTGAATCCAGCCTTAGCCCTAAGTATTCCAGACTTTTGACTGGTCTTAGAGCTGACTTGTCCCGGTTGATAATCCAACCGTGATATTCCAGATACTTGATTGTCTTGTGAATAGCTACTTCCAGCTTTTCCACTGAGTGGTCTATTAGTAGCAGGTCGTCTAGATATGCCATTATCGTTACACCTTGTGTTCTTAGATTGGCCAATAGTGGGGCCAGAACCTTTGTGAACACTCGTGGTGCTGTGGCCAGACCGAAAGGTAAGGCTCTGAACTGAAAATGGCGCCCTTCTACTGCAAAGCGTAGAAATTTCTGGTGGGCCGGAAAGATGGGAATATGCAGATAAGCATCCCTTATGTCGATCGAGGCTAACCATTCCTGCCCTTGTAGGGCGGTGGCCACCGATCGGATCGACTCCATCCGAAAAGTCCTGATATTTAGGAACTTGTTTAGCCCTTTTAGATTTAATATGGGCCTCACGTCCCCATTTGGTTTGGGGACTGTGAAAAGGTTCGAGTAAAACCCGAATCCGCTTTCTTCCAGGGGAACCTTCATGATTACACCTTGGAGCAATAGTTGTTCTAGTGCCAGAAGGAGGGATCCTCTCTTCTGGGGATCTTTTGGCACGTTTGACCTCATAAATTGGGCAGGAGGAGTGCCTTTTAACTCCAGCTTGTATCCCAGACTTACTGCGGAGAGCACCCATCTGTCTCTGATGGTGTCCCGCCAGGTCTCTGTGAACAACTGAAGCCTTCCCCCCACCCGATTGAGTGGGGGCAACGCTTCATGACTTGGGGGGAGGTTTTGTACCTCTCTTGACCCAGGGTTTCTTGTTACCCTGTGATTGTCCCTGATTTCTGCCCCCTGAATTTGACCGCGGAGGCCGTCGGAACTGCTTCACAGCCGATGTGCCCGGGACTGGAGAAGTAGGCCTCTTAAAAGAAGGACTTCTACTCTTGTTCTTAACCGGTAAGAGTGAACTTTTACCGGCAGAAATTTTCTGGATATATTTGTCCAGATCTTCTCCAAATAAGCGTTCTCCATGAAATGGGAAGCTAACCAGCAGTTTCTTACAGGGAGCTTCAGCAGACCAGTTTTTGAGTCACAGAAGCCTACGCATATGTACTACAGACAGCGTAAAGCGGGAGGCCTGTTGGATTGTATCCTTTATGGCGTCCACCGCAAAACACAAGGCTCTAGGCAGGTCAGCTAGGGCAAGAGCCTGCTGATCTGGTAAGTCCCTTAAGACTTGTTTCAACTGATCTTTCACTGCTTGGCAGACTCCAATCGCTGCTACCGCAGGTTGTGTCACCATGCTTGCTGTAGAGAAAGCAGATTTTAGTAAAGACTCCAATTTTTTATCTATTGGGTCTTTGAACATTGGAACATTATCTACTGGACATGTCAGTGATTTGTTCACAGAAGAGATGGCTGCGTCCACTGTAGGGACCCTCCATTTTTTTATGAACTTATCCTCCATGGGATAGATCACCGGAAATCTCTTGGGGGGAGCAAATATTTTATCAGGATGCTCCCAATCCTGGTAAATAAGCCCTTCTAATAAAGGGTGGATTGGGAAGGAACAGACAGCCTGGGGAGCTTTTAGCGACCCCAGCGAGGAAATCGTAGTGGTTGGTGGTTCCGCCAGAGGCATTTTAAATGCTGATCGGACCATGTTAGTCAGAGACTGAACCCATAATCTTTCAGCCTGAGATGCTGAGAAAGGTTCTTCCACTGTTGATTCCTCCATAACTGAATCAACCTCATCCTGATCCCCTTCAGGTAGGTCGATCTCTGTGTGGGGCTGTTCCTCCACTAACAGGCACTCTGAAGGAGGAGACGGAGATCGGACGCGCTTTCCCTGTGACAGGGAAGCAGCGATCAATGCTGTTAATCTCTCTTCCAATCCTCCCAGAGTTGAGGATAAAACCTCCTCTGTTATATATACAGGAGCAGGTGGACTGGGGACAGCCGCAGCACCAGGCACTCCTGCGGGGTTTCTACGGCTACTGAACTCTGAATTCTCAGGGGAGATTGGTGCAGTACAAGCATGCCCAATATCCTCAGAGCCCGATGGAGACCCCTTTGGCTTCCTGGAAGACCTATTTACGGAGCGTCTGGACGACATATCCTTTAAGCACAAAGCTGAGGTATTCCCGTCGTCATACACCAATTTTGCTGGTAATAGTCTAACACAGTTGCTGCTATATACCAGCTGGTGTCCACTAAAGTGCCTTTCTATGGGGATGCCTGCATCAACCGCCTCTGTGTGCCACTGTTTGTTGCTAGCTCTGTTTGCATCCAGCTGACACTTGTACTGTGTCTTTATACAAGCTGGGACGCCTGCACATGCACAGAAGCGCCGTGGCGTGCATCGAGCGTCATCCACCCGCCCCGCCCCTTTTTTTTCATAGGAGGCGCTAGGAGGGACTAGGAGCCAGGGCCCTTTTTGCCGGAGGGCCTGTGCGGTGGATGAGCGCAGCAACAGGGCAGAGGAAGTGGATTCCCACAGAGAAACTTACCAACTGCCTGGATCTTTTGACTTGAGAAAACCAAAGATCCACATGACAAGAAAAATGGACCACAGCGGCCTCTAGTGGTTTAACACAGGTACCGCGGTCCTCTTTTTTTTTTTTTTTCTTGACTACTATTAAAATTTTACATTTTCAGTAGTTACAGGCATACACAGATATTAGCGGGAATACCGTTAGGTAACAGACAGAAAGACAAATTAGGCTTGGGGGTCCCCCAATAGAACCAAGTTCCTGGGGGCCCCCACTTACCTGTTCCCCGCCGCAGGACTCTGTTTGGTCCACAGAAGCCCAAACTTCACCTATCACGGCAGGCATTGTAATTAAACCTTCAGGGACCGGGTTCCCAAGGATTCCACTCCCCTGGACCTGTATAGCACCCTGCACAGAAAACATCTTGGTCGTGGGTATGACCAGAGCTCTGGATCCCAGGGTCCAGCCCTCCTAAGAGAGGCATTACAGGCAAAACCTTGCTCTTCTGCTGCAAGGCCCGGGTACCGACCGTTTAGCTATGAAGCTTTTTTGGTGGGATCCGGAACAGCTTACTGAGGCCCAAAAGAACCTGTACGCAAGCCCAGTGAAAACACATGTTACTCTTTGGCCAACACCTTAGACACTGGCAAAAAACTGAGGTGCTCCCGGATGGGAGGGGCTTATATAGGGGAGGGTACTTCCGGTTTGGAAGTTGCCAGTGCCAGCACCTGAAGGTAAACTATATAACCATTAGTAATGACTATGCCGCTCTGTGTCCCGTGATGTACGAAAAAGAAAAAAGATTACAATACATGTCCAACAAGGACCAGCAACGTACTGGTATGTTGCTGGACTTTGAATGGTTATACCAGATTGATGCCTGCGGGTTTAGGTATCATCTTGGTATCATTCTTTTCAGCCTGCGGCCGGCTTTCATGTAAAAGCAATCCTAGTGGCTAATTAGCCTCTGGACTGCTTTTACAAGCAGTGGGAGGGAATGTCCCCCCCCCCCGGATATAAAAAGCGCCATTGGGAAATTGGGAAAGCATTTTATCACACCGATCTTGGTGTGGTCAGATGCTTTGAGGGCAGAGGAAAAATCTAGGGTCTAGAAGACCCCAGTTTTTTCAAAAAAGAGTACCTGTCATTACCTATTGCTATCATAGGGGATATTTACATTCCCTGAGATAACAATAAAAGTGATAAAAAAAAAAAATATGGAAGCAACAGTTTAAAAATAAAATAAAAAAGCAAAATTAATAAGAAAAAAAAAGAAAAAAAAAAAGCACCCCTGTCCTGCCCTGCTCTTGCCCAATGGCGAACGCAAGCGTCGGTCTGGCGTCATATGTAAACAGCAATTGCACCATGCATGTGAGGTATCACCGCGAAGGTCAGATCGAGGGCAGTAATTTTAGCAGTAGACCTCCTCTGTAAATCTAACGGGGTAACCTGTAAATGCTTTTAAAGGCTTTTAAAAATGTATGTAGTTTGTCGCCAATGCGCGTTTGTGCGAAATTTTAAAGCATGTCGTGTTTGGTATCTATGTACTCGGCCTAAGATAATCTTTTTTATTTCATCAAACATTTGGGCAATATAGTGTGTTTTAGTGCATTAAAATAAAAAAAAGTGTATTTTTTCTCCAAAAAATGCGTTTGAAAAATCGCTGCGCAAATACTGTGTAGAAAAAAAAAATGCAACACCCACCATTTTATTCTGTAGGGCCTTTGCTTTAAAAATATATATAATGTTTGGGGGTTCAACATAAATTTCTTGCAAAAAAAAATATGTTTTCATGTAAACAAAAAGTGTCAAAAAGGGCTTTGTCTTCAAGTGGTTAGAAGAGTGGATGTAAGCTTCCTAATGTTGTGTATAAAATGCCAGAACAGTTCAAAACCCCCCCAAATGACCCCATTTTGGAAAGTAGACACCCCAAGTTATATACTGAGAGGCATGTCGAGTCCATGGAATATTTTATATGTTGACACAAGTTGCGGAAAAAATAATTTTTTTTTTTTTTTTTTTGCACAAAGTTGTCACTAACTGATATATTGCTCAAACATGCCATGGGCATATGTGGAATTACACCCCAAAATACATTCTGTTGCTTCTCCTGAGTACGGGGATACCACATATGTGAGACTTTTTGGGAGCCTAGCCGCGTACGGGACCCCAAAAACCAAGCACCGCCTTCAGGCTTTCTAAGGGTGTCAATTTTTGATTTCACTTCTCACTGCCTATCACAGTTTCGGAGGCCATGGAATGCCCAGATGGCACAAAACCCCCCCAAATGACCCCATTTTGGAAAGTAGACACCCCAAGCTATTTGCTGAGAGGTATTGTGAGTATTTTGCAGATCTCTCTTTTTGTCACAAAGTTTTGAAAATTGAAAAAAAAAAAGAAAAAAAAAATGTTCTTTCTTTATTTTCAAAAACAAATGTGAGCTGTAAAATACTCACCATGCCTCTCAGCAAACAGCTTGGGGTGTCTACTTTCCAAAATGGGGTCATTTGGGGGGGTTTTGTGCTATTTTGGCATTTTATGGCCTTCAAAACTGTGATAGGTAGTGAGGAGTGAAATCAAAAATTTGCGCCCTTAGAAATCCTGAAGGCGGTGCTTGGTTTCCGGGGTCCCGTACGTGGCTAGGCTCCTAAAAAGTCCCACACATGTGGTATCCCCGTACTCAGGAGAAGCAGCAGAATGTATTTTGGGGTGCAATTCCACATATAACCATGGCATGTGTGAGCAATATATCATTTAGTGACAACTTTTTGTAATTTTTTTTTTTTTTTTTGTCATTATTCAATCAATTGGGACAAAAAAAAAAAAATATTCAATGGGCTCAACATGCCTCTCAGCAATTTCCTTGGGGTGTCTACTTTCTAAAATGGGGTCATTTGGGGGGGTTTTGTACTGCCCTGCCATTTTAGCACCTCAAGAAATGAGATAGGCAGTCATAAATTTAAAGCTGTGTAAATTCCAGAAAATGTACCCTAGTTTGTAAACGCTATAATTTTGCGCAAACCAATAACTATACGCTTATTGACATTTTTTTTACTAAAGACATGTGGCTGAATACATTTTGGCCTAAATGTATGACTAAAATTGAGTTTATTCGATTTTTCTTATAACAAAAAGTAGAAAATATCTTTTTTTTTCAAAATTTTCGGTCTTTTTCCATTTATATCGCAAAAAAGAAAAATCGCAGAGGCAATCAAATACCATTAAAAGAAAGCTCTATTTGTGGGAAGAAAAGGACGCAAATTTCGTTTGGGTACAACATTGCATGTCCGCACAATTTACAGTTAAAGCAGCGCAGTGCAAAATTCTGAATTCACCTCTGGTCCTTTAGCTACCAAATGGTCCGGGGCTTAAGTGGTTAAATACCCATTTCTATGGCTACAATTGGCTTCCATGTTTTTTTTGTATTTGTTGTTTTTAAAATATGGAGTGTACAGGCTATACCTGTTTTGGCACCACCTACTGAGCTTGTGACTGATATTATTATTATTATTATGATTATTATTATACAGGATTTAAATAGTGCCAACAGTTCACACAGTGCTTTACAGCATAAGGGCAGACAGTACGATTACAATACAATTTAATACAGTAGGAATCAGAGGGCCCTGCTCGTTGGAGCTTACAATTTAAGAGCGAGGGTCAAGTGATACAAAAGATAATAACTGTGGGAGATGAGCTGATGGAGAAAATAAAAGTACAGGTATTAGAGGAGGGCAGGATAAGCCTCTCTTAAGAGAAGGGCTTTTAGGGACCGTCTAAAAGTGTACAGACTAGGAGATAGTCAAACAGATTGGGGTAGGGAGTTCCAGAGGATGGGAGAGGTATATATTTAAAAGCAAACTGTGGAACACTTTGTAGCTGGAAATGTTTCTAGCAGGAGGCATGCTGGTTAGGAATGGGCAAAATTTCGAACTTTTACTTTGTCAGATTGTCCTTATTTTTTTGCTGAATTTTCGACAAAGCATAAATATCACTGATTGTACTAAAAAAATTGAGTCAGTAGGGAATGTACATGAAGGTGGCTGTTCATTGTTTTTATGATTTAAAATAGCTGCTGAGAGCTAAAAAAGTTCACATGCAGAAAAAAAAGTGCATTTATTATTATTCCATGCAGGCGCCAACAAAGCATTGCACCCGTGATCATTCAGGCTCCTGCAGACACATCCTTCAGCTTTCTGCCCATACTTCTGTACGGGCTTTTTGTTAGAAACGGACTATGAGCCTACTGATCAGCGCTTTCACAGGACATTGAGAACTACAGGCCCATCTGCCACAGTGGCAGAGGAACTTTTATTTAGTTTATTCACAGATTGCTGTGAATGAATGACAGGGCTGTGCAGGGCAGGAGACCTCACACAGCCACAGTGATTTTTAAATGTGGCAACCACTGCAGCAAAGAAGACCCCCTGCCCGCTGTCACAGGGGATGGGGGGGTACTGGGGGGTGCTGGAACTTGTTACACCCTAAATATGGGTGCCCCCAAAGTGAATTTAGCCTTTAATCTTACCTAAAGCACACTGACCCAGACCTTTGCCCTCACCCATACACTGACCTAGATCAAACATCGATCCTATTTTAAACACACACACGCACACACTTCTCCTCTAGAAGCAAGAAAAATATGCAATGTATCTTTTTCTTCATTCAAAAGGAAGAAGAGTACAGGGACAGGTTGTTATACTAACATTTAATCTTGTCCTTCCCCCTAAATGTAGCCCTTATCAAAACCTTCAGACTAGGGAGGCCCTATATCCTCTAAGTCTAGCTATAAATTGATTCTAGATCTCCTCTTAAAGGCTAAGTTAGCCTTGAAAACTAACATCACTTTGTTGTAACAATATTGGCCCCCCCAAAAAAGTAAAATTGCATTTGAACTTAATTGAAATACTTGAGTCCAGTTTATACAGTATTTTATTTTTATTTTTTCGTTTAGTAATTCTAAAAATATATATTTATAAAAAAGGTCACGTTGAATACAGCCTGACTTTTCTAACACAAGTCAAATCAGACAAGAGCTAAAAGCAAAAAGAGATCCGATGCACTGAGATTTGAGGCTGCTCAAACACAAATGCCACCCTGCACAATGCTTTCTGTCAGTTATGCTTTTCACTGTAGATTAATGGTAAACCAAGTTGATATAGAGAGAGCCCATAAACTGGAATTTTTACAGAATTAAGTTTTGAGCCTTATTTTAGAATATTCTCCCTATTTTTTGCATTTAGTTTCCAAAGCTATTTGTAGAAACAGGTACAAAAACACAGAACACCTGCTCACTTTTGTTTTTATTGAGGTGCATTTCTAAAATCTATAGTACTGTACATGTGGATTTATTTAATAAACTCAAGCTTAATATTTTAAGAGCACACAGATTTATGTAATAATTGCAGAATACAGTGAAAGGTAATACAATCAATACTTTGAAATCACATTTTACCCTGTATTACAATAGAGATGTCAGAAATATTAGTGTTGATTTGTTATTGTAGATTAAATAAGTCCACAAAATGCATATGAATTGTAGAAATTACTACAGAAATGTGAAACCTTTTATTGGCTAACTGGCTTTGTCGTAACATAAGTATACTGGCTCTACACGCGTGTGTTCAAACCCACATTACCATAATACATGGAATCTGTGCAGAGTGCTGCCTTTCATTCTGAATAGCATATCAACCCATATGTACAATAGCGCACCATACACCTGCACTATAGTGCATCACAACAGACCGATATGAATTCTTTGTTCCTTATGGTGCCATGTTATGCCAAAAACAAAATTGTGATTTTTTTTTTCATGCGTTGAGACATATTGAAAACCAATTCAAAATGAATGTGCTGCCTTAAACCAGAATTAAACTAAAAAAAATAATTGACAAGTAGGGATTTTATGACCGAAGCGACCCTATTGGTCTTTTCTGTCATAACTGCATTTCCCTGCTGGTCTGCATTAATGTACATTGAGCCGTGTATGTGCAGTGTACATTGATGGCACCCTCTATGCTTTGATAATGTGAGTCCCCTGCACATGCGCAGGTGTGACGTCATTGCAGCCCAGCCAATCAAGCAGCCGAAGAGTCTGAACCCAGAAGGAAGACCACAACTCTGGAGGGGACCATTTAGCAAGGTAAAGCCCCGTACACACGATCGGTTTGACTGATGAAAACCGTCCGATGGATGGTTTTCATCAGACCAACCGATCGAGTATGGTACCCATCGGTCTTTTTTCCATCGGTTGTAAAAAATAGAACTTGTTTTAAAATTTTCCGATGGATAAAAAACCGATGGGAATTTCCGATCGTCTATGGGCAAGTCCATCGGTTAAAAAACCCATGCATGCTTAGAATCAAGTCGACGCATGCTCAGAAGCATTAAACTTCATTTTTCTCGGCTCATCGGAGTGTTTTACCTCACCGCGTTTGGAACGGTCGATTTTTTGACTGATGGTGTGTGGCCAAGACTGATGAAAAACAGTTTCATCGGATTTCCGATGGACAAATCCATCGGACGAAAATCCATAGGTTATCCGATCGTGTGTACGGGGCTTTAGTCTGTCATAATCTGCTATACATAATAAATACATTATGGCAAAAGATCCCAGGAACCATTGTTTGTTTTTTATTTTTTTTTAGGTTTGATGCTGATTTAGCACAGTGTGCCTTAATGCACAAAAATTTGTGCTTGTTAAGGTGTTAAGAGGCCCTAAAAAGATACAAAGGAAAGCAGCTCTTTTCAATTTTTACATAGTTGGTAATGTTGAATAAAGTCCATCCAGTTCAACCTGTCTGGGAGTGGGTGCATGACTGTGTACAGTGCCTTGACAAAGTATTCATACCCCTTGAAATTTTCCACAATTTGTCATGTTACAACCAAGAACGTGAATGTATTTTTTGGGGATTTTATGCGATAGACCAACACAAAGTGGCACATAATTGTGAAGTGGAAGGAAAATTATAAATGGTTTTCAATTTTTTTTTACAAATAAATATCTAAAAAGTGTGGCGTGTATTTGTAATCAGCCCCCTTTACTTTGATACCCCTAACTAAAATCTAGTGGAACCAATAGCCTTCGGAAATCCCCTAATAGAGTCCACCTGTGTGTAATTTAATCTCAGTATAAATACAGCTGTTCTGTGAAGCCCTCAGAGGTTTGTTAGAAAACCTTAGTGGACAAACAGCATCATAAAGGCTAAGGAACACACCGAACAGGTCAGGGATAAAGTTGTAAAGTAGTTTAAAGCAGGGTTATGTTATAAAAAATATCCAAAGCTTTGAACATCTCACAGAGCACTTTTCAATCGATCACCCAAAAATGGAAGGAGTATGGCACAACTGCAGACCCACCAAGACATCGCCGTCCACCTAAACTGACAGGCCGGGCAAAGAGAGCATTAATCAGACAAGCAGCCAAGAGGCCCATAGTAAAATCTGGAGGAGCTGCAGAGATCCACAGCTCAAGTGTGAGAATCTGTCCACAGGACAACTATTAATAGCGCACTCTACAAATCTGGCCTTTATGGAGGAGTGGCAAGAAGAAAGCCATTGTTGAAAGAAAGCCATAAGAAGTCCCGTTTGCAGTTTGCGAGAAGCCATGTGGGGGACACAGCAAACATGTGGAAGAAGGTGCTCTGGTCAAATGAGACCAAAATTTAACTTTTTGGCCTAAAAGCAAAACACTATGTGTGATGGAAAACTAACACTGCACATCACCCTGAACACACCAGTCCCACAGTGTAACATAGTGGTGGCAGCATCATGTTGTGGGGATGCTTTTCTTCAGCAGGGACAGGGAAGCTGGTTAGAGTTGATGGGAAGCTGGATAGAGCCAAATACAGGGCAATCTTAGAAGAAAACTTGTTAGAGTCTGCAAAAGACTGGAGACTGGTGCGGAGGTTCACCTTCCAGCAGGACAATGACCCCAAACATACAGCCAAAACTACATTTGGAATGGTTTAGATCAAAGCATATTCATGTGTTAGAATGGCCCAGTCAAAGTCAAGATCTAAATCCAATTGAGAATTTGTTGCAAGACTTGAAAATTGCTGTTCACAGACGCGCCCCATCCAATCTTACAGAGCTTGAGCTATTTTGCACAGAAGAATGGGCAAAAATTGTATTCTCTAGATGTGCAAAGCTGGTAGAGACATACCCAAAAAGGCTTGCAGCTGTAATTGCGGCGGAAGGTTTTACAAAGTATTGACTTAGGGGGGGCTGAATACAAATGCAAGCCATATTTTTCAGGTATTTATTTGTAAACATTTTTGAAAACCATTTATCATTTACCTTCCACTTCACATTTATGTGCCACTTTGAGTTGGTCTATCACATAAAATCCCATTAAAATACATTTACGTTTTTGGTTGTAATGTGACAAAATTTGAAATATTTCAAGGGGTATGAATACTTTTTCAAGGCACTGTATGTATTTGGCTCTACATTTCTCATATCCTTGTATATTACGCTTGCTAAGATGCCTATCTAAGAGTCTTTTGAAATTGTCGACACGCCCCTCTGACCCCATCAGTTGGGGAGGAGAGTTTCAGTTCCTTACTGCTTTAACAGTAAAGAACACCCTGCGTAGGTTAAGGTTAAACTGCTTCTCCACCAACTTCACGGATTGACCACATGTCTTAAGTGATCTGAGACTGAATAGGTATTTCCCTCTGCTAGTATTATCCTTTAGATATTTGTATACTGCAATCATATCTCCTCCTAAGCGTCCCTCCTCCAGGGAGAGTAAGTTTAATGTATGTAGTCGTTCCTCATAATTGAGGTACTCCAGTCCCCTTATCAGCTTTGTTTCCCTTCTGTGGACTCTTTCTAGTTCCAGCGCATCCTTCCTGAGGACTGGAGACCAGTACTGGATGGCATACTCAAGATGTGGCCTAGACAGAGTTTGTAGAGTAGTAGAATTATAATCTTATCTCCTTGAGTAAATCCTCTTTTTAATGCATGCCATTAGCCTGCTAGCTTTGCTTGCTGCAGCTTGACATTGCATGCTATTGTGCCTATGGTCTACTAGAACTTTTCTATTCTAGATTCCCCCAGTGGTTCTCCCCCTACCATGCGTTTAATATTTTTAGTCCCCAAGTTCATTACTTTACATTTATCAATATTAAACCTCATTTACCATTCAGTTGTCCACTCCTTTTATTTTATTGAGGTCTTCCTATACGGTAAGTTTGCTATATCCTGTTGTGGGGTATTACACTTAGCTTTGTATCATTCTCAAACACTGAGACTGAACTATTTATTTCAACCTGTATATTTATGTACAAATTAAACAGAATTGGTCCCAGGACAGAGCCATGAGGCACCCTGCTCGTAACTCCAGACTATTCAGAAGATAAGCAAGTACATACACTGTTGATTCCAACAGCCCTTTATTTGTAAATAACTGTTTATGGGGCGCTGTTTCCACAGGCATTACTGTATTCAGATCACAGCTTACTTCCTCATAGAATGTTAAAAGGTTGGCCTAGCAAGAATGAGCCTTTGTAAATCCATGCTGGTTACTACTAATGATACTATTATTATCAGCAAATTCTTGGATATAGCCCCTTATCCCCTCCAATAGTTTACATACTATTGATGTTATGCTGACTGGTCTGTAGTTTCCAGGTATGTATCTTGGCCATTTTTGAAATGTTAGTACCACATTAGCTTTTCAGTCAGCAAGCTGTGTTTATAGATTAGGAATAACTGTCTACCAATAACCTGGCGAAGTTATTTGAGGAGACTCCGGTGTAAGCCATCCTGGTCACATCAAGTTTTTCCACTCTTTTGAAAACTGGCTACCGTTGGCCATAAGGGAGTATTCCATGTGTGTTCATAACAATACCGTATTGTCTATTATACCCCTCCAAGGAGAAGAATATATTTTCACACTGTTCTCCCTGCCACTTGTAACCAATTATTTATGGGGCCAATATGCTCCAGCTTTGCTTTTTTACTATTAACATATTTAAAAAAAAATAATTGGTATCCTTTTTACTCTCCTTTGATGTGTCTATCATGGTCTATTTTCCCTGCCCTGCTCATGCTCTTACATTTCTTATTGCATTCCTTGTAGTGTTGGAGTGCTGACTGTTACCCCTTAGCCTTATACAATATTTTGTAAAGGACAATATTTTCGCTTTAATATGTCATTTTACACTCAAATTTAGCCCCCCATGTTTTGACTTTAGTTCTTTTATATGTGTTGCCCATTTGAATACACTGATGCCATTGATATGTTCTTAAAGCACTCCTACCTTTCTCCATGGTTTTGTGTTCAGAATATCCTCCCATTTAATGTAATGAAGTATGGAGCGCAGCTTAGTAAATTTGTCTCTCTTAAAATGTAATGTTCTTGTACTACCCTTGTGCCTGCTTTTACTACGATTTTGTGGTGAATGTAATTACCGTGTGCAATTAGTAGGTCAAGCAGAGCCTTATTGCTGGTTGCTGCAACTTCATATCTCCACCCACCTCAGTACTGGTCCCTGCCAGCACCTGACGGGCACGGTCCAAATTCCTTTCAGGTTGACTATGCTTCGCAGTGATGCCAGTTATTACTTTAGATTCAGAATCTTGGTTTCCATAGAAACAACTTGCTGACACTTTGGGCAGCGGTATTCGCCCACGAACAGTTGTTCAAGGAACAAATACATGCCACAAGATTTACATTGAGTTGCATCGCCACTCCCGTTGGGCAAGTTACCCTCTAACTTAAAGTATAACTAAAGGCAAAACTTTTTTTGTTTTGTTTTGAATAAAGTTGATGGATTAGAATTAGAAGGTTTTTTATTGCTGTCTCTGCCCCCGTTAGGGAGATGAAATCTCTCCATTTGTCCTGTTTACCATTATCATTTTAAGTGGAAGTAAAAGAAAATTCAAAATTTTGGGTTGTCCCCAGAAAAGTGATCTTTAAATTGGGACTCCCTTAATTTGCAGAGATTTCCTCTCACTTCCTGTTTGGCTATGGTAGAGGAAGTGAAGGGAAATCTCTGCAGTGGGACACAGATGGAAAAAAAATCTGACAGGGGTTATAACCCTCCCTTTCTCTTAAAAAATTAAGATTTTTTTTTGCCTATAGTTCTACTTTTATGAGGATATTCCAAGAAAAATCCAAAATTATATTTTATATAGTTTTATTGTTACGCTTCCTTCCTAATTGTATTCTGTTCTGAGCACTAACTGATTACATGACCCACGGTGTGCTTTTGTTCCTGATCTTGTTCACACCCCCATTGTCCTATCTTCCTCATCCTGGTCACTAATCACAAGGGCGCTAGGTGTTTTCTCCTACCTGCTTCCACACACCGATCACATGACTCCTGATGCCCTTTTTTCCTGCTCACTGATCACACAGCCCCTGGCATTCTCTCCTCCTGCTCCTGCTCACTGGCCACCCGGACCTTCACTGACTGCTCCTCCTGCTACCACTCTCTGGTAACACAGCCTCTGGAATCCTTGCCTCCAGCTCCTGCTCACCTGTTCCCCGGCATCCTCTCCCTGCGCTTCCGCTCACTGATCACAAGGCCTCTGCCTCCTCTCCTCCCGTTTACTAGTCACCTAGCCCCCAGTGTCCTCTTCCCCCACTCACTGATCACATGGCCCCGATGTCCTGTCTTCCTTTCTTCCCACTCACTGTATTAGTTATATTGATTTATTTTTGTAATGCAAGTAGTGTAAGTATTTGCATTTGACTTTGGCTATTGGCCTCCCCTGTATAGTAGAGCTCATACTGGAAGAGGGAGAAGCAGCACAAAGAATGTCTTTTAAAAGCATTGAGGATAAAAACTGGAAAGAAAGTTTCCTATACAGTGATATGGCCCCTTCCTACATTATGAACAGTGGCATAACTTGATTTGGAAGTTTATGGTGTCATAATTGCTAACCATTGTTCCCTTCACATAGATTGAGCTTTAGCAGGAGATGTTGTATCTGTACTTGATTGATCAGTTGGGTTAATAGAAGCCATGGCTTGGCCCCTGGAAACCTAATGGGTCCTAGTTGCCCTCCATGGTTGCCTTAAGGGCGATCTGACCCTGATAAATGACATAACTGGATTTCCTTTGGTGTACCCATGGTCAGGATCACCTCGTAAGCTGGCCATACATGGATTGAAATTCGTCTGGTTCAGCAGGGACTGGCCAAATATTGATACATGTATGGACGCTGTAGTTGTACAGAAATCTATCTACGGATCCAGTTCTGTACACTTACCCTGTTGGATTTTCCCCATGTACAGGACGCCGTGGTTGGGTCCTGGAAGGATGCTATATTTCCCCTCTGTTTGGACTGTGGTCCCTTTAAGGGAACAGAAAGTGTTAACGCACCTGTCCAAGGAAGTGGTTTAAAACAAGACAGGAAGTTGTAGGTGTGTGTGTAGGAGTATAGTGGAGACTGTGGATGGTGAATGGTGGACAGTGAAAAGCTGTGAAAGCACATGGCAGTGTCCTGCCTGGAAGCCTGCTAGCTGGGGAAGTTACCTGCAACATAAAGTAAGGACTGTTTAACTGCGATAGCAGTTCTGAGCTCTACAAGTCGGTGAGACTATTATTTCTTTTGTTTTTGCTGCTGTGAAGCCATTTAAGTTTAATAAACCTCCTTTTTGATTGAAAAGCCTGTGGAGCTAATTAAACAGCTGTCCCTGGCTAATATGCAAGCGCAGACTCGCCATGAGGAAGCTAATCAGCACCACAAAGAGGCGCTGGCTCTGCAGCAAGAAAATACTCGCCTGTTGGTGGCCCAGTTGGCAGCCCAGCAAGCAGCCCAGCAAGGGGTTATGCAGGCTCAGGTGGCTGCCTTAAAGGAAGCAGTGCAGCAGCTGTCTTGGGGTCGGGAGCAAGCAGCTGTTGCCCCTGGAAACCAGGTGACTGTGAGGGCAAGCCATTTTCTGCATAAATTGTCCCTGAGCGATGATGTAGAGGCATTTCTTGCTACATTTGAGAGGACGGCAGAGAGATAAAGGTGGCCTCAGGACCAGTGGGCCGGCCTCATTGCTCCTTTTCTCACCGGAGATCCTCAAAAAGCCTATTTGGACCTGCCACCAGATGATGCTAAAGATTATCAAAAGCTAAAGGCAGAAATTCTGGCTCGTCTGGGGGTGACTATGCCGTTCGGGCCCAACGAGTACACCAATGGAAGTATCGTCCAGATCGGCCACCCCGGTCTCAAATGCATGACCTGGTGCAACTGGTAAAAAATGGCTGCAGCCTGAGGTGTTGTCTGGCCCCCCAATCAGTCGTGCTGGACCGATACCTGAGATCCCTGCCAGACGACCTTCAACGGTGGGTCAGCCATGGAGACCCCAAAACAGTAAACCTCCTTGTCGAGATGGTGGAACGCTATACAGTGGTGCAGGACCTGCTCGGACCTACCAAGCGCATAAGGCCCAGTCTGCCACGGCCTGTTCAACCAACTGCTGCCCTTCGAAAGGATGTTCCAAGGAGCCCTGGAGGAAACACCCCGGAAGGTCAAGAGTCACTCCCGGTACCTCCTCA
Organism: Rana muscosa; assembly: GCA_029206835.1. Lineage (NCBI taxonomy): Eukaryota > Metazoa > Chordata > Amphibia > Anura > Ranidae > Rana > Rana muscosa. The sequence continues at coordinate 852,452,182 of CM055116.1, forward strand.
GCGTTCTGTTCCTGTTCGGAGAGGAGGGGATGTAAAATGTTGGCAATGTCATTCCTGGGGTCATACCCGGGCACACTGCCCACTGCAAGAGGAGCCCATGGAATGCAGGGTTCTTCGGAGGGAGTCTTTTTATGCCCATGAAGTATGCATCACACATCTCGACCTGGGTGAGGAAAAATTTGAGTGTGATGTCCAATTGAACCACCTGCCTGCCCAGGCTTTGTTGGACTCCGGAAGCATGGTAATGGTAACCCTGGTTCATCCTAGAGTAATTGGGAAGATCGGTCCGGTAAGCAAAACTTTACAGGTGGTGTGCATTCACGGGGACACTAGAGAGTACCCTCTCATCTCGGTGTCCATCTCCTTAGCATGTGGCACTGGTACTCAAAAGGTGGGGGTGGTAAAGAACTTGGTACATGATGTTATAATAGGACGAGACTGTCCGTTGTTTACAAAACTGTGGGAACAAGGAGAACGGTTCAGAGAGGCCTGTTCCTGTTGCTGAGAGGAATACCCTGAACTGCCAAATGTTCTTAATGTGGATCCAGATGATGAAAATGCTAAGAATGTTGAGAATGTCAAGATATGTGGTCCACAGACCTACCAAAACACTGAGGGGGGGAACCTTCCCCACTTCAGGTAATGCTGGGGGAAGAGGATGAGGAGGTGGCCTCTACCCCTGCCCTGCCAGATTTGGGTGTTCGCCAGGGGGCATTTGGTACTGCTCAGATGCAGGACCCCACTTTGGCCCGTGCATGGGAACAAGTTGTAGTAGTAAATGGGGTTCCCCAAGAGCCAGGTGCGAATGAGCGGTGGCCACACTTTGCAATATATAATGAATTGTTATATCGGGTTACCAAGGTGAGAGAAAATGTGGTAGAACAATTGTTGGTACCCCAACAATATAGACGAAAGGTTCTGGACCTGGCCCATGACGATGTGTTAGGGGGACACCTGGGAGTTGAGAAGACGGAAGCACGGATCACCGACCGGTTTTACTGGCCAGGTCTGAAAGCAGAGGTAAAGAAATACTGTACCTCTTGTCCCACCTTTCAGTTGACCGCTCCGGTGACTCACTCCTGGAGCCCATTGGTCCCTCTGCCCATAATTGAGGTCACGTTCGAGAGGATAGCCATGGATATAGTGGGTCCTTTGGTAAAGTCGGCTCGAGGTCACTCCTACATATTGGTGATTCTTGACTATGCCACCCGATATCCTGAGGTGCTACCCCTGCGGAATACCTCCTCTAAAGCCATTGCCCGGGGAATTATTCCAGTTGTTTACACGGACTGGTTTGAAAGACCAGGGCACCCCGTTTATGTCGAGAGTTATGGCCGATGTGTGCAAGCTGTTCCGGATTAAACAGCTGCGCACATCGGTCTACCATCCCCAAACGGACTGGTTGGTGGAACGCTTTAATAAGACCCTTAAGTCTATGCACAAGAGAGTGGTACAAAGGGATGGGAATGGCTGGGACTGCCTGTTACCAGCTCTCCTGTTTGCTATCCGGGAAGTGCCCCAGGCCTCCACTGGGTTTTCGCCCTTTGAGTTGGTATATGGGCGGAGACCTCGCGGACTACTTGACTTTATTAAAGAGGAATGGGAAATTGAACCTGTTCAGCATAAGAGTGTTCTTGAATATGTCTCCCAAATGCAGGAAAGGATCCAAACGGTGATGCCACTAGTCAAAGTGCATTTGCAAAAAGCCCAGGAGGCTCAACGACGGGTCTATAACAGGGCTGCTAAAATAAGGCACTTCCAAGTGGGGGATCGAGTAGCAGTGCTAATTCCCACTGTGGAAAGTAAATTCTTGGCCAGATGGCAAGGTCCCTTTGAAGTTGTGGAGGGGTTTACACTAAACCCTGAAAAATGTGCTTTGGGAATGTAGGAGGTGAAATACCTGGGCTATATCGTGGGTAGAGGGGTGGTGAAACCTCAGGTCAGCAAGGTAGAGGCTATAGAGAAATTACCCCGCCCCCTCACAAAAAAGCAGGTACGTGCATTCCTGGGCATGGTGGGATACTACAGGAGGTTCGTAACCAACTTTGCCACATTGGCGGCTCCATTGATCAATCTGATTAAGGGTCGGAAATCGGTCATGGTGGAGTGGAATGCAGACGCTGAAAAGGCTTTTTTGGAGCTCAAGTCAGCACTGTGCCAACACCCTGTCCTGATAGCACGCAATTTTTCAAAAGAGTTTGTTCAGACTGATGCTTCTGATGTAGGATTGGGAGCTGTATTGTCACAGGTTGTTCATGGTGAGGAGCACCCAGTAGTCTTCCTCAGTAGGAAGTTGACACCAGCGGAGAAAAACTATGCTATAATTGAACGAGCGTGTCTGGCCATTAGGTGGGCCCTGGAATCCCTCAGATATTACCTCTTGGGGAGGAAGTTTAGGCTGATTTCTGACCATGCCCCTTTAACATGGATGAGGCAAGGTAAAGGGACTAATGCCAGGATTACTCGTTGGTTCCTGGTGCTCCAGGAATCTAAATTTGTAGTGGAGCATAGGCCCGGGAGACTGCATCAAAATGCAGATGCCCTCTCCCGAGTCTATTGTTTTAACTCCACTGTTGCCTCCACCTCCTTGGCGTTGGGGCACAGGGGGGGGGGGATATGTACAGGACGCTGTGGCTGGGTCCTGGAAGGACGCTATATTTCCCCTCTGTTTGGACTGTGGTCCCTTTAAGGGAACAGAAAGGCTTAATGCACCTGTCCAAGAAAGTGGTTTAAAACAAGACAGGAAGTTGTAGGTGTGTGTGGAGGAGTATAGTGGAGACTGTGGATGGTGAATGGTGGACAGTGAAAAGTGAAAAGCTGTGAAAGCACATGGCAGTGTCCTGCCTGGAAGCCTGCTAGCTGGGGAAGTTGCCTGCAACATAAAGTAAGGACTGTTTAACTGTGATAGCAGTTCTGAGCTCTACAAATCGGTGAGACTGTTATTTCTTTTGTTTTTTCTGCTGTGAAGCCATTTAAGTTTAATAAACCTCCCTTTTGATTGAAAAGCATGTGTCCTGTGATCTAGCTGGTTGCCCGAACTTTACACCCACTTAATCAGCACCGTAGGCTACGCTGTTTATTGTATTCTGATGGGGGAATTTTTTTTTTTCGTTCACACTGGTTTAACAAAAAACACGGACTCATGAATGCTCAAGCAGTTAAGTTAGGCGTGATATTTATTTGGTATATTTCAGCATATTATGCATCAATGAATGGAAATAATAGATCCCATACCTTTTTTTAATATTTATTATTATTTAGGTACTTATATAGCGCCGTCAATTTATGCAGCGCTTTACATATACATTGTACATTCACATCAGTCCCTACCCTCAAGGAGCTTACAATCTAAGGTCCCTAACTCACATTCATATACTAGGGCCAATTTAGACAGCAGCCAAATAACCTACCAGCATGTCTTTGGAGTTGTTATTTATTTTATGGAATATATGCATTTTCTATATATTTCTTAAATTGCAGCTAGATACATCTTTGTCAAGGGAACTGTGGTAATAAATATGTACATATTATTATTGTTGAGTATCTCCTGTAAGCAACAATAACTTGTACAGAATGCTGCCCACTCATTTCTATCTCTAGAGACTGTACACTGCCTCTGGCATTTCCCAGTTACGTAAATCTTGAATGAATGGGCTCAGCAGCTCAAATCTTGCTGTCCTTGTGGATAAGAAGCATTAGCATTTAGATTAGGAAGCTTTTACTGAATATTCAGAATATTCATCAATAAGAACATCCAAATTAATATACCTTAAACATTTGGAAAGATGAATGGTAGTGTAATGACAGTTATGTCTACATAGTTTTACTGATCAGCTCATTAAAAAGTAATGCTCAGCATTTCTTAAAACTTCTGTTAATATTGAAATCTAAGTGGAATAATTTTGTTGGCCAAAGGCATTTTTTTGTAGTCAAACTAATGCGCAGCACTCACTGCTAATATGTATTCATTGCAGGTAATATTAAGGTGAAACTAAACCCCTTTAGCCCATTTTTAGCCTTTGTTTGATCTGCAGTTCTATGGTACTGCAAATGTGGTCAACTATGATACCAGCCATTTAATGGCTTGAAAGTTCCATTGAAATCGTCCATTAGCACATTGGCATTCTTGACATTTATCACCAGAGGCATGTCTTGAATGTGTTTGTTTTGGGAAACTGTTAAATCAGTGGGTTTGGTTCTGCTTTATCTGGCAGCTCAATAAAAGGGTTAGCTATAAAGAGTACTATATGACACTTGCAGCTGGATAGCTATTGTGTTTTTTTTTTAATCTGAATATTTATTTAAAGGAGATGGGATTTATTGTAGGAGAGGGAACATACATGACATGGTCGGATGTAGCCTGTCTGATGTGGGGGTGCAAAAAAAATGTCATGGGGGTGGGGGGCAGAGAATAGGAGATCAGCAGATTGTAGGTCAGTGTAATGGGGCTGTTAGTTTTTAGGACAGCGTACAGGGGTCCAGCTGGGCAGTGTATTGTGAGTCCGCAGGGGAGTGCATATGAATTGGTAAGGCAGTGTAGTGGGAATCAGTAGGGCAGAGGACAGGGGTGACTGCTGGCAGGGCACTCCGCATACTGTAACTCCCATCCCTGCACTGTACATACACAGCCTGAGCACAGGCAGCAAGATCTCCTTGGCTCTTCCCCACAAAACACTGAGTTAAAATACAATTCTCTTTCCCACCGCTATGATCTGCACTGTGTGTAGTTGATGACTGTTGCACTTCTGACCTGTGAAATTCCCTGGTCCGAATGGAAGCGCGGCTGTAGTCAGCAGCTACACACAGAGGTCAAATTACTGAAAATAGAGAATGTAAAATCAGGTGTAGCTTTCAGCTTCCAGTTTTATTTTTTGTCAGCTTAATTGAACAAGCTGTAGTTAGATGCTGATTGGCGACCATGCACAGCTGCTCCAGATTTTGTGCACTCCAGTTTTAGTAACTCAACCCCACAGTGCAGATCGTACACCAGGTCTATTGAATGAAAAATTTAATGAATTACTACATCACAAGAATCTCTCAGAATCTCATTGTTTATTTGCTGTAATAATTCTCTGTTGTGATTCATTCATTGTTGGGTTCTGAGCCCCAGTTTAAAGAGCTTTTCTGAGGGTTCTCCGAATTGATTTGGGCACTTTATTGATCAAAACGATGGTATCGGCCATTATTGACTTATTTTTAAATAATTTGTTATCGTTCATAAAGCATCATAAAGCAATCCTGCTTCTCTGAGGAGAGGTGATATTTTCTTAGATGTTTGTACCCAAGTTAGTTTGTGTTAACTAAATTTCACCAACACATGAGTGTCACCGACAGCTCCCAGTCTTGTTCTGGCGAGAAGCCCTGGTTCCCAATCATGTTATCACTGTAATTACCCACTCACAGTTATCATTACTGTGAAAACCCACCGCAGTATTGTTTCTCTTCTGAGAATGAAAAGATAAATTTAATGTAAAGTCTCTGTAAATAAAAAAATAAAGTCATTAAAAAGAAATAAAATAAAATAGATCAGGATGTGATCTTGTTTAGTGAGTGTTTAATGTAAGTTTTTGTGTCACTGATGGATTCAGTGTGTTTTAGGTAGAAAAAAGGGGTTCTTTTTAGCGTCAGTGTGAGTATTAATGTGTTTTAGGTGTAGAACAAAACAAATACAAAAAAAAGCAAAATGTGTTTTTGTATTGTTTCCTGGCCCCACTACAGGTACAGAGAACAAATAACGCACACATGTGTATTATTGCTGCGATTATCAGGAGTAGGAGTATTTGGGGGGGTGCATGGTGGTGGGTCATGGTACAACTACTATTTTGAGCCAGTTTTCCAAAATTTGGCGATATTCATTAAAATTTACTACCAAATGAAACCCAATCTGTCTGGGGAAAAAAATCAAGGTATATTTCATCTGGATTCACAAAGTAGTTACTACTGCAATGTAAAAAGATTGTTAAGATTATTTAATTGTTGGGCTTTGAGCCCTAGCTTGAAGAGCTTTTTGAGGGCTGTCCTCTTTGGGCACTTTCCTGAGCACAAGTATAGTGGATATAAAAAGTCTACACACCCCTGTTAAAATGTCAGGTTTCTGTGATGTACAGTGCCTTGCAAAAGTATTCACCCCCCTTGGCATTTTTTTGTGTTTTGTTGCCTCACAATCTGGAATTAACATGGATTGTTTGAGGATTTGCATCATTTAATTTACAGAACATGCCCACAACTTTGAAGATGTTTTTTTTTTATTGTGAAGCAAACAACAAATAAGACAAAATAACAGAAACAGTCAATGTGCATAACTATTAACCCCCCTAAAGTCAATACTTTTTTGAGAAAACTTTTAGGGCTAGCACAGCTCAGTTGCTTTGGATAAGTCTCTATGAGCTTGCCACATCTTACCACTGGGATTTTTGCCCATTCCTCCTTGCAAAACTGCTCCAGCTCCTTTAAGTTGGATGGTTTGCGCTTGTAAACAGCAATCTATTAGTCTAACAACGGATTTTCTATTGGATTGAGGTCTGGGCTTTGACTAGGTCATTCCAACACATTTACATGTTTCCCCTTAAACCACTCAAGTGTTTCTTTAGCAGTGTGTTTGGGGTCATTGTCCTGCTGGAAGGTGAACCTCCATCCTAGCCTCAAATCACACACAGAGTGGTACAGGTTTTGCTCAAGAATATCCCTGTATTTAGCACCATCCATCTTTCCCTCAACTCTGACCAGTTTCCCAGTCCCGACTGCTGAAAAACATCCCCATGGGGATGGTGTTCTTTGGGTGATGTGATGTGTTGGGTTTGCGCCAGACATAGCGTTTTCTTTGATGGCCAAAAAGTTCAATTTTAGTCTCATCAAACCAGAGCACCTTCCTCCATACATTTTGGGAGTCTTCCACGTGTCTTTTCGCAAACTCAAAACGTGCCATTTTGTTTTTTGCTGAAAGTAATGGCTTTTTTCTGGCCACTCTGCCATAAAGCCCAACTCTATGGGGCGTATGGCTTATTGTCGTCCTATGTACAGTTACTCCAGTCTCTGCTATGGAACTCTGCAGCTTCTCCAGGGTTACCTTAGGTCTCTGTGCTGCCTCTCTGATTAATGCCCTCCTTGCCCGGTCCATGAGTTTTGGTATGCGGCCGTATCTTGGCAGGTTTGCTGTTGTGCCATGTTCTTTCCATTTGGTTATGATAGATTTGATGGTGCTCCTAGGGATCATCAAAGATTTGGATATTTTCTCTTTCGTCCATGGATGGACACAGCTCCTTATAATTCTTGACTTGTGGGTTATGTTCCATCTATTAGGAGAGGACTAGGCAGATATGTTAGACATTTAAAACATGTAACTTTAGCAAAGCTGAACAGCCCCGCCCAGGGAGCGGTCCCTCTGGTCATAACCCCTCACACTGCACTGAGCAGCTTAGTTTTTTTCTGCCTAGTAGAGGAGAAGGACCTGGCTTGTACTTTTTATTATTTTATTTTTTGCGAATCTACTATCAACGGCCGGCTGGGTGACAGGCTGGATAATATAGATCCTTGTAGTCCCCCCAGTCCGGCCATCGAGCTTGAGCAGACCATAGCTATGTGCGGGGTCGGCCACGACATTCCCCATGGCTCCAGGGGTGGCCGGTGAGCTATATGCTCCGGGGTTCACATATAACTGGGCTGCTTGCTGTCTCAGTCACAGTGAACTGGGCCGACAGCTACTCTGTACTGCTCGGAAGTAGGTCTGTCAGGAACGCACCAGCAAGTCCTCGCACGGACGGGTAAGTAAGGTTCCTCCTGTTTTGGCAGGATGGAACAGCTGGGCATTCCTGGGGAGGTCGACTAGGGGGTCTCTCACCCTTCCTTTCTTCTCTCCCTGTCTTTTCCCTCCTCCCCATGTGCTGTGGTGCCTGGGCCTTGCTGTGGACTGGCCGGGGGGGGCACTCCGCGTTCTGACCGAGGGCTGCATGGTGAGGGTCTGCTCTCTGTGTGGGGTGTGCTGCCATGTGTGGGGGCCTCTGTGTGGAGCCCTGGGTGTTCGCTGCCATTTCTGTGTATTTTTTACCTCAGACTTTGCCCGGCGGCCTTTTTGGCGGTGACTGGAGCCATTTCTCTGGGTATACAGCGGAGGCCATTTTCTTGTAGTCCGCGTGGGTTTTTTCTTCAGACACGTATGGCGGCCATTTTCTTACAGCGTCGGCTGGCGGCCATTTTCTCATGGTTTTCCACAAGGTTTTTGCCTCTAGCGGTGAAAACAGCTCTCAGAACGGCACAAACTGCAAAAATCACCTCAGAGAGAGTGACACAGGCGGCGATATAGGAACACCTCAGTCATGGAGAGAGCGGACAGCGGCAGCTGTGCAGTGCCTGGGTAGGGGTGGTGAGTCCCCTGGGGGGCCCCTCGGTTTCTGTGGCAGCTAGGAGGGTGGACTTGTGTACCTTGCCTTAGTCCCTAGGGTGTGAGGCAAGTGGGGTCAGTATGGCGTCAGAAGCTGGCGTTTTCTTCCCCAGACATACCTGTATTGACAACCGGTGCCCTGCACCTTCTATGCCTATGGACGCTTGGTTGGGGGTCCTGGCATCTATTTGTTGCCCGGGTGGGAGTGGTGTGTGGGCGCAAGGGGGGTAAAAACGCCCCCACCGTCTTCTGGGGAAGGCTCTGATCCAGACTCGGGCCTGGCTGCGACTCACGGCCCCTTTTCTGACGTGTCAGAGGATGCGGACCAGGACCTTTCGGACGGAAGGATGATTCCGTGTCCGGGTCAGCGCAGGATAGGCGCTTGTTGGAGCATTTGTCACCGCGTGCGGGATCCCCAATAATATGGAGGTTACGGTGAGGGCATCTAGTAAGGTGTCGGCCCCTTTTGGGTCCCACAAGCCGGCCCGCACCGCTAGGATGTTTCCCTACCTAGCTTATTTTATAAGTTTACATACTAAGAATGGGAACGGCCGCAGCGTTCTAAAAAATCGCACGGCTGTCCGTTTTGCCTTTGAGGAGTGTTTCCTGAAAAAGGGACATCTCCCTCGATGGGCCCCCCCGGTATCCTGGGAATTGCCACGATCCGGGGGAAGGGACCCCTGTTCTTAAGGATCCTGCAGACAGAAGGACCGAGGCGGTGGCCCGGTCCTTGTTCATGGTATTGGGGTCGGTCAGCATTGCGGCCACTGTGGCCACGACCCTGGTGTCACTGACGCTTCCTTATTGGGCAAAGACTTGCTGCACCATGATTCAAATAGCAACAGGCTTCCCTGGTCTGCATGTTAACGGACCAGCTGGTGCATGGCCTTAAGTATGTCTGCAATGCAGCCTTAGATACAGCTCCCTGGCTGTCCAGAACCTTCAGTATCTGCGGTAGGGCTACGCCGCATGACTTGACTGACATGCAGGTCTGCGGACCAGACGTAAAGCTCTGGCGGATTTGCTCTTCCAGGGTTAGAGGCTTTGGAGCCTCGCTGGATGACATTCTTAAAAATGTCGTTTGGGGTGGGAGCACGGTGCTCCCACAATTCAGAAAGGGTAAGGAGCCACGCCGTAGGCCGGGCCCTCCTTTTTTTCCGCTCACAACTGTTTTTTTCCTTCCACCGGGCCCGCAGGTAAGCGTTCCCAGGCCGAGAAGGGGCCAGCTGAGGGACAAAAGCGTCCCTGGGTTTGCAAGCCAATCAGGCCTGCGAACGAGTCTGCGACTACATAGAGTGTTTCCCCCGCCCGACTATCGGGTGGGTGGTTGCCTTCACGAGTCTGCAGCTCGGTGGACTTCCCTGCTTTCCAACCAGTGGGTTTGCACGGTGGTTTCATCAGGGTACAAGATGGAATTTCTTATTTGTCCACAAAACAGATTTTTTTTTCTCGCGGGGTAATGGCTCCTGTGCCGCTGCCGGAAAGGCTTCAGGGATTCTATTCCAATCTGTTTGTAGCCCCAAAAGAAGGACGGGGTTCGTCCAATCCTGGACCTCAAGGCCCTCAACTCCTTGGTAAAAGTACGAAGTTTCAGGATGGAATCAGTTCGCTCTGTGGTCGCTGCACTCCATCCGGGGGATTTTATGCCGTCCTTGGACATCAAGGACGCATATTTGCATGTCCCCTTATATGTCGGGCATTAGAGATTTCTGCGTTTTGCAGTCAGGGACGATCACTACCAATTTCTCTTTTGGCCTGGCATCGGCACCAAGGGTTTTCACCAAGGTGCTCGCCACGATCCTTATCGTGGGCTACCTGGTCGACCTCCTTCTGAGGGCTGCTTCAGACTCAGACTTAGAGGAGGATGTGGCGATGCCAGTCAGACCCTTCAAGAGTTCGATTGGGTACCGAACCTCCAGAAGTCGGTGTTGGTGTCGACTCAGCGCCTGGAGTATCTGGGCTTTATTCTGGACTCCTCAGGGGTAGGTGTTTTTCTCCCTTTGGAAAAATTGCAGACTCTTCAGGTGGCGGTGAAGCTGTTAACATCTCGCAGGTGGTCGTCGCTGCCCTTCTGCATGCGAGTCCTGGGTCTCATGGTAGCCTCCTTCGAGGCAGTACCGTATGTTCAATTCCACGCTCGATTCTTGCAGAAGGAGATCCTGTCCAAATGGGACAAGTCTCCATTGTCCCTGGATTGTCAGATCCAGGTGAGCCAACTAGTCAGGACCTCCCTGGTCTGGTGGCTGAAATCTCCGGCCCTTCAGTCCGGAAAGTCGTTCCTTCCCTTTCACTAGGCGGTGTTCAGTCGACACAAGGTCGCTGGCCACAGGAAGAATCCCGCCTGCCGATCAATGTACTGGAACTTTGGGCGATCAGGCAGTGCCTCTCCACATGGTCACAGAGGCTACGGGGGTGTCCAATCCTGGATCCAGTAGGACACCGCTAAGGCGGTGGCGTATGTCAACCATCAGGGGGGAACAAGTAGCTCTGCTGCAGCATCAGAGGTCACTCACATCCTGCGGTGGGCAGAAAGGAGCGTGCCGGCTCTATCGGCCATATACACTCCAGGCGTAGAAAACTGGCAAGCGGACTAACTAAGTCGCCAGATGCCAGACAAAGGAAAATGGTCGCTACACATGGATGTGTTTCAACTCATTGCCTGAGTTGGGGCACGCCAGATGTGGATTTCCTGGTTTCTCGACTCAATCGCAGGTATTGAGGTTTGTGGCCAGGTCCAGAGATCCCTGGGAGGACGAGACAGACGCGTTGGTGGCTCCGTGAGGTCCGTTTCGGCAAATTTTACGCCTTTCCCCCAATAAAACTTCTTCCTCCTCTGCTCCGCAGAGTAAAAGCCGAGGAGATTCCGGTGATTCTGTTTGCCCCAGACTGGCCTCGGCGTCTCTGGTACGCCGACCTAGTGTGCCTGGTGGCGGATGTCCCTTGGCGACTGCTGATGCGGGAGGACCTTCAGTCGCCGGCTTAAACGGCATGGCTATTGAAAGCCAGGTACAAAGGGACCGAGGCCTGTAGTTTTCGGTAATTTTCACCATGCTAAAAGCACAGATGTCATCTTCTTGGAGGGTTTGCCATCGCGCGTGGAAGGCCTGCATCTCTATGTGAGGAGATGGAGTGGTGTCCACGGGCATATTCATTTTCCAGGATCCTGCTGTTTTTTTACAGCATGAAGTGGCTAAAGAACTTGCCTTGAGTAACATTAAGGGGCAGATTTCAGCCTTAGCTGTTTTTCTTTTAACGACCTTTGGCGGCTCTTTTCATTAATGTGTACGTTTGTGCAGGGGGTCCGACATGTGGTCCCCCCGGTTCGACCACTACTTCTTCCATGGGATTTGAACCTGGTGCTCTCGGTGCTTCAGAAACCTCCCTTTGGGAACATCGGAGAGATTCCTCTTTTGACATTCTCTCAGAAAGTTGCCTTCTGGTGGCCATTACATATGTCAAAGGGTATCTAAGTGGTAAACTTGTCTTGTAAGTCCCCATGCTTGATCCTTCGTAAGGATACTGCAGTGCTACGACCACAACCTTCGTTTCTTCCGAAGGTGGTTTTGGCCTTTCATCTGAATGAGGACGTTGTGCTTCCATCCTTGTGTCCTCGGCCGTCGCATCTCTGAGGTTGCGTTACATCCCTTAGACGTGGTACGTGCTCTGCGGGTGTATCTGTCTGCTACGGCTCAGTTTCGGAAGTCAGACTCGCTGTTTCTGCCGATGACTGCACCTAAGAAGGGCCTGGTGGTCTCTTCAGCCACCATTTCTCCCTTTCTCCCTTTCCTGTTTTGGCGCATTCGACCAGGGCAATTGGTGTCTCCTGGGCTTTCCGACTTCAAGCGTATGTTTCACAGACGTGTAAGGCGGCGACCTGGTCGTCCATTCATCCCTGCACTAAGTTTTACAGGGTTGATGCGTATGCATCTTCGGATGCTTGCTTCGCCCTCAAGGTTTTGCAAGCGATTGTTTGAGGCTACATCTCCTCCGTTGAGGAGCTCTGTTTTTTTTGGGGTGAAGTTGTTTAATTGCTGTTCCCACCCCTCGTTTTTTGACACTGCTTGGGGACATCCCACAAGTCAATAATTATAAGGAGCTGTGTCCGTCCATGGACAAAAGAGAAAATAGGATTTTTGTACTCACCGTAAAATCCTTTTCTCTGAAGTCCATGGACGGACACAGCACCCACCCCTCCTTTTTAAGTTTGTACTGCTTTTTGACAAACTGAGCTGCTCAATGCAGTGTGAGGGGTTATGACCAGAGGGACCGCCCCCTGGGCAGGGCTGTTCAGCTTTGCTAAAGTTACATGTTTTAAACGTCCATTTCTTGGTAATGTCACTGTTGTGCCATATTTTCTCCACTTGAAGATGACTGTCTTCACTGTGTTCCTTTTTATATCTAATGCCTTGGAAATTATTTTGTACCCTTCTTCTGACTGATACCTTTTAACAATAAGATCCCTCTGATGCTTTGTAAGCTCTCTGCAGACCATGGCTTTTGCTGTAGAATGCGACTAAGAAAATGTCAGGAAAGACCTACTAGAACAGATGAACTTTTTTTGGGGTTAATCAGAGGTGCTTTAAATGATGGCAGGTGTCTACTGACTCCTATTTTAACATGAGTTTGAATGTGATTGCTTAATTCTGAACACAGCTACATCCCCAGTTATATCCCCCACTGCTCTGTTCAGCCACCATTAGTGAAAGGAAAGCTCTGTGTAAGCTATGAGTTGCTGGAGTGATTGCTTACACAAAGCTATGGGCTCCCCATGTGATAAAAGATGTATACAAAAGTAATCCCGTGCTGGCCCTTTAAAACAAGCAACTAACATACCAAACAGACAGTAGCTAAAATGTGATGAAAAAATATATAGTGTAGTGCTAAATTAGCAAATGCCCAGAAACTAGTGAATGTCTAATGCAAATAGATGTGTGACCCTAGTCCCATAGATCCGTGATGCTCTAATACAAATATAAATATAATGTCATCATAGAAGTGAAAACCAACATAAAAACATGAATTCCAAAAACATAAAAAAATTATTTTCTATTGAATATAGAGTCCGAGTGGTACAGTGAAGTAACATGGGCCAAGTATTCAAAACATCATAGTGACATCCAAATGGTGAATATAGATGTAAATGATTGTTAAAAGTGAAGAAAACCACCACCGATATGAGTCAAACAGACTTAAACCTTGTACACACGACCGAGTTTCTCGTCAAAAAACGACAAGAAACTTGCTGGCAGAGCTTTCTTGCCGAGTAAATCGGTCGTGTGTACGCGGCTATCAGGTTTCTCGTCAAGAAAACCGACAAGAATCTCGACGAGAAAAATAGAGAACCTGCTCTCTATTTTCTCGTCAGGATTCTCCATTTTCTCGTCGAGATTCTCGTCAGCATGTTTCTCGACGAGAAAAGTGTGTGCGTGTGTACACTTACCTGTCGCTGTGGAAACCCGCGCATGCTCGAAATGACTTTGACGCATGCACGGTAGCTTCCTAGGCATAGGTAGGGTGTAGCAAGATGGCGGCGACGGCATCGAATGTGACGAGCGCACGCTCGTCGTAGTCGATTACGTCACCGCGTTCGCTCCAAAGAACCGCAGGTTCTTTGAATCAAGCGTGTGTACAATCGGCCGGGACAAGTTTCTTGTCCAAAAATCTCGTCAAGAAAAATGACGAGTTTTTTCCTGACGAGATTCTCAGCCGTGTGTACGAGGCTTTAGGTTGGCAGGCAACAGAATGTAATTCCGTATAAAATTATAATAATTTAATGAAGCTATAAAACTTACATTTAGAAAGATCAAACAGCGCTTTGGTTTACATATGTATGGCGGCAGTGAAGTCCTTCCCAAGCCTTCATCTTATCTGTGGTGGTTTTCTTCACTTTCAACTATCATTTACATCTGTATTCACCATTTGGATGTCACTATGATGTTTTGAATACTTGGCCCATGTTATTTCACTGTAAAACTCGGACTCTATATTCAATAAAAAAATTTTTTTTTATGTTTTTGGACTTTACGTTTTTATGTTGATTTTCACTTCTATGATGACATTATATTTGTATTAGAGCATCACGGATCTATGGGACTAGTGTCCCGGCATCTATTTGCACTAGACATTCTGGGCATTTGCTAATTTAGCGCTACACTATATATTTTTTCCCCATGTGATAACACTGATTGGGCCTGCGCTGTCACATGGACCTTCCATGCCAAGTATCAAGTACTTCTTTTGATTTCTTTGTTGAATGGAGCAGCAGGGAGGTGAAGTAAAGATGAGTATATGCTATTGGGAATGGAGGGATTAAAGCAAACCCCTTACTTCGTCCTGAATTTTGGCTGCTGCAGAGGAGATCCCTAGAGTTTAATCATTTGCACTAATTGTGCTTGGAAATCAATCTAACTAACGAAGGGGAAGTGTTAACCCCAAAAATGTCATCTCCTGAAAGAGTTTGTTGATGAGCTGCCACTTCAATCCTGTTGACACCCATCTCTCTGAGTGTTCCTGTCTGTAGCCAGGGCAGATGTTGACTCTGTAGGGGAGCTGGATTCTCAGAATGTCTTTCACTGCTCTAAAGCCACTCTGGCATTTTGTTTGTGTGAATTCTCTTAACAATAACTGTTGTTCATATTTACTACACATAAGATTCTTTTATCAACTGTTTTATTTTTAGTAAAATGTATAATTGACTGCTTGGGGTGTTTATTTCGACAGGGAACATTCTGCACATCATGGGGGTGATTCAGTAAGGCATTTGTGACACATTTCTGGCGGAGTGCATTTAGTTGGAAGCCTTGGGCCAAATTCATGAAACCCCTGTTTTTGTTACTACCGATGAGTGAGAACAATTCAAGTAGTTCTTGTTTACGACACTTTTTACTGTATGGTACTCAGGGTGGATTTGATTTGAATCAATTCGATTTAAATCATGATTTAAATCGCTAGTAAAAAAGCTGCAGCGGCTCCTCCTCTGACCAACTGTTGATTTACCGACAGTCCCCTTCACTTTAATGGGACGGCTGATGATGCAGCAGCAGGTGAGTGGATGCCTGCTAGAAGGCACTGCCATGATGGATCTGAAATGACAGGTACTCTTTAAATGTAAGGATTTATTCTTGCTGGTAGTAAATATCTTTAATATTTGCAAAGAAAATGAAGGTTTCCTATTTAGAATAATAAGCTGTCAGGTTAGTAAAACAGAGACATCAGAACCGATTCAATCATACAGTTTGTAGTGTATGTAGATTTGCAAAACAATGGGATACAATAATATTCTTGAACTTTGTTTTATCTCATGGTTACTGTGAAATTGTGTGAGTGCATCAATGCAGTGCATGTTATCTCAGCTTGCAGAGCATGGATTCATTGAATGAGTTTACCAAAAATGTAAGTATTGCAGAATATACAACCTCATACTAAGCTCCATTTCATGCTGAATAATCTAAATTATTAATGTATCTTAAATAGAAAACTATCCTTAGAAAGATTTTTACTCCAAAAGCATTTTATTGAAACAAATATTAAAATCTAAAAAATCGATTTTAAATCTAAATTTTTTAAGTCATTGGTTTTTATCCACCCTGATGGCACTATTGTTCGTATTTCATAAAGAAATACCACCATGGGGGGCGCATGCGCGGAGGCCGGAAGATGGCTGCCTGAGCCAGGAGCTCCTCACCACCCCAGCGGCGCCCATAAGTTGGCTAATAACGGTCTGAGCGCGGAGCCACAGATACATACAGCACCCCCAGACACCCGGGCACCCCCCCATATATTAGGTGACCCATTATAAATAATTCTCGGACCGCAAATTTCATCTAACGTTTCGGCCGAAAAATCCAAGATGGCGGCCGAGGCTAAGCCTATTGTCGGCGGTTCTGAGGTGATACATGACAGCGGGAGTATGACAGAGCCGACAACTTTACACTATTCTCCCCTGGCACATGAGAATATCCAGCTGTCTCTGTCCCATTCACAAATCCCCACAGAATCCCTGAGGGCACTTACTATGGAGAACTTTAGCCTATCCCCTATGGATCCTAATACTGTGAGCCAGGCTGGCTCTTTTTCTGTCAGCCCTCTAGCTGCAGCTTCTGCCTTCTCAGTGACTGATTTATATCAAGCTCTGGCTGAACTCCTTGACAGAGGACTCTCTCAAACGGCAGCTAAAATAACGGGAGAGTTGAAAGCAGATTTTCAGAATTTGGGGACCAGAATTGAAACTATTGAAAATAAGCTTGATCAAACTGTGGCTGCCACAAACCAGAATTCTGAACATATTTAAACAGTACAGGAACAACTGGATGTAGCCCTGAACAGAATCGACGATTTGGAAAACAGATCAAGGAGATACAATGTCCGTATCAGAGGTCTGCCTGAATCCATCACTAACATCCCAGCAGCAGTACAAAATGTGATCCAGAACCTGATACCTGATATTCCACAACACCGCCTAGAACTGGATAGAGCCAACAGGGCCCTGGGACCCCCCAGAAAGGATGGCTTACCGAGAGACATTATAGCTAAACCCCACTTTTACGCCGCAAAGGAAGAAGTTATGAGAATGGCACGTGCCATGCCTAATGTACAGTGCCAAGGTCATCCAGTCCAAATATACGCGGATCTTTCTCCTTCTACTATGCACCGTAGACGGTCATTGAAACCGCTACTCCTTGCCCTGACTCGAAAGGATATAAAATATAAGTGGGCATTCCCATTCGCAGTTAAACTCACAAATAAAGGGAAGAATTACTCTTTTTCACTTTTTCTGAGGGAGAAAGATTGCTACTAAACCTCAAATTGATCTCACAAGAAGCTGACATGGACACTCCCAAAAACTTTCCAAGTGCTTCCAAGTGACCGACTCCTACCAGCCCTCAATCGCCGCTATGGACCAGGTCGAGGTCCAAGAAGGTTAAGGACAATGGTCCCACTTGATCAAGTCCCGGCTGATATGTATTATCATGTACACATTGAACCTTCAGGGTACCCGGATGGATCTGTGCTAGGGGACAAGAATATCTTTAATATTTTATTTCATTGATTGATCAGTTGCTGTTATTTCTTTTTTATTTTTTAAAAATAATTCTTATCCTGTGAAGATCTTCATCCTATGGGGAGTTTAACCCACTTTTATTAGGAGGGCCCTCCCTCCTCGGTTTCCTTTGGGAGGGAGGACAGAGGGACCTTCGTGACAGACCTAGATCCGGTTGGACTGGTCTATGAAATATACAGTTATATTTCAAGTTACTGTTATTGAATATTAAATTTCTTGTATTTTTTTCAGGGGCGCCCTGGCTGAGGTGGACCCCATGTGCCTCCACCTTTCCCTCGAGACTCCTAGAGGGCTTTGGGGGAGAGGTCGCCTGTTCCCTTTGGGGATGGGCCTAACCTGTTCTACCTTGGTAGAGGTTCTTGGGGGGCATCTCAATCCCCCCCCCCCGGGGAACGTTTTTTTTTTTTTCTCATTTTTGGTTGTGGAGACTTTTCTCTCATCTTTTCTACTTTTTCCGAACTTTTATATGCTTTCCTGTTTCTGGTCTTTCTCACATGTGCCTAATCTTCCCTTATTTTACAGCTGGCAATGCTCCTACGCAAAAAGTGACCTCCTGGCTGCCAGATGTCAGACTGGACTACCTGCTGGATCAAGAGGACAGTATATTTCAAGGGGTGAGTGACGATGCTGGCAGACACAGTACCTCCCCTGACTCCCGTGGCTGATCCTATACAGAGCTTCCTCAAAATAGCCACACATAATGTTCAGGGCCTAAATTCCCCCATCAAAGGGCGAAAAATATTTGATTTTTATAAATCCCTTGGTATTGACATTCTCACGATTCAGGAGACCCACTTTCCTATGCAATACACTCCCAAATTCATACACCACCAATTCCCTCACTTCTTTTTGGCCAATGCTGAAAATAAAATGAAAGGGGCTGCAATTTTTTTTTCCAAATCTTGTAATTTTGATTTTCTGTCTGAATTTAAAGATCCGGAGGGTAGATTTATTTTGGTTAAGGGCACATTAGAGGGTCATTTATACTCTCTAATCTCGTACTATTCCCCCAACTCAGGGCAGGACAAGTTTTTCCGGCTCATATTAGACACCCTGTCTCCCTTATTAGAAGGCACAGTCATTTGGGGAGGGGATTCCAATGCTGCTTTCGACCAGGGATTGGACAAATCCAAACCCCCCTCTGCCCAGCTTACCAGACCAACTAGGATTAGTCTAAAAATCGCCAAACTACTCCATGATAGAGGTTTAACGGATGTCTGGCGAGAATCTAACCCTTCACTGAGAGATTTTACCCATTATTCCCACCCGCATAACACCTATGCCAGGATTGACCATATCCTAGTTCCTTCGTATGTTCTCCCAGCAGTAATCATGTCCCACATCAAAGACACGGTCCTGTCTGACCACTCCCATGGTAATCATGTCTTTTCGCTCCAAGACCAGTATGGCAAAGAGGGGACATTGGAGATTGAATGAGTCCATTCTCTCCAATCCAACCACAACGACAGAAATTGCACTTCAAGAATGCTTCCAACTAAATAATGTTGAGGGAATCTCAGCTGAAACTCTGTGGGCTGCCCACAAGGCCTTTATCAGAGGTAAGATTATTCAAATAACTACACGAATCATAAAAGAACATAAGGCAGACATTGAGCAATTGGAGAGGTCATACAGGACACTGAGGGCACAACACAAACCGAATCCATCTCCTTCCTTATTGGCTGATATTGACAAGACGAGATTGGAACTCAACTTAGTTCTCACGACAAAAGCGGAACGATCTCTCCACTGGAGTAGTAATAAGTTTTACACTCAAAAAGAGAAGCTAGGTCAGATGTTAGCAGCCAAACTGTCCCCTAGAACAAGGACTTATTCCTTGCCCAAGATACGTGTAGCAGGACAGGAACCCACGGCTAACCTAGCTAAGATTCTAGAGGCGTTTCAGACGTTTTATTCCAAACTTTATAGCGCTCCTTCTCAGCTCCCTAAGGACTCAGTATCCGCATTCCTGGAGGGCCTACCTATTCCCTCCTTAGATGCGGAACATAGAGATATTCTTGAAACTCCATTTTTGGTTGAGGAGGTATCGGCGGTTATCAAGGGTCTTCTAAATGGTTCTGCACCAGGACCTTATGGTTTGTCGGTCCCCTATTATAAGGCATTTGCAGATACCCTAATCCCACATTTGACAAAAAAATTTAACTTTAAAACTCAAGGTTCACACTTGGGCACTAAAAACACTGCATACATTACGGTTATACCAAAACTGGAGAAAAACACAGAAGTTTCTAATTACCGCCCAATCTCGCTGATAAATAATGATCTAAAAATACTTACTAAAATTCTTGCTAACCGCCTCTCTTCTTTCATTAATAAATATATCCATAAGGACCAGGTAGGGTTTATACCGGGTAGACAAGGCCCAGATCAAGTGAGAAGGGCGATTGACATTGTCTCCATCTTACAGTCCAACTGGGATGGAGGTCAGAAACAACAGGGTTTTCTCCTGGCACTTGATTTGCAGAAGGCCTTCGACTACGTGTCTTGGCAATATCTTTTCTCCCTTCTAGAGCGATGGGGCTTCGGCCCACGTTTTATGGGAGTGTTGCGAGCTCTCTACTCCCAACCCAAAGCCCTAATCCGTATGCAGGAATATTATTCCTCCCCGATAGATATTGCCAGGGATACAAGACAAGGATGCCCACTGTCCCCAATTATTTTTGCCATTCCGATTGAAACCCTGGCCATAGCCAATCGACAGAATCCTGACATTCAGGGGGTTTCCTGTGGAGATGGGCCACACAAATGTAGACTCTTCGCGGATGATTTACTCCTTTTTCTTACTTCTCCCATTACCTCCCTTCCAAGCCTCTACAATGTTATTTTGGATTTCTCTAAAATTTCTGGGCTTCAGGTTAATTACGCCAAATCTCAAGCATTAAATATATCCCTTCCGTCCTCCACAGTATCCCTCCTCCAACAGTCATTCAAGTTTGAATGGAACCCTTCTTCTATCAAATATGTAGGGATTACCTTAACTGCACGAACGGAATCCCTCTATGCTAACAATTATCCACCGCTATACCATAAACTCGCAACAGATATGAATAATTGGGCCAAATATGATCTTTCCTGGCTGGGCAGAATTACCTCAATAAAGATGACATTACTCCCTAGAATCCTTTATCTATTTCGCTCCCTTCCCATACCCATCAGAAAGGACCAGGTACAGTCTTTACAAAGCAAAATAGTCCAATTTATCTGGGGCAAATCAGGTTACAGGATCCCTCAGAACACTCTTTATCTCCATAGGAAGAGGGGGGGGGCTGGGATTACCTCATCTTTATAAATACTTTTTAGTCGCCAGATTGGCCCAATTGTCCACTGTTTACTCAAATAAAGAAAAAACAGACTGGATCCTCATTGAGGGACAGGCTGCCCCCCCAATTCTCTTTAGACTACTTGCTTTGGTGCCCCCAAAAACAGAGACCATCCATTCTATCCCCTTCCCTCTCTCAATCCTATGCCCTTTGGGATAGACTCCGACACCTCCCTGCACTGGTTTCTAAGGGACAACCGCTAGCCCGTATATTTAATAACCCAAGCTTTCTCCCTGGAATGGATAATAAGGCTTTTAGTTGGTGGCTGAACAAGGGTCTGTACCGCATTGGACAATTCTTTACTACTCAAGGCCCAAGTACCTTGAACCACTGTTTGAAAAATCTAGATCTCCCAGATTCGGAAAAAAATTGATTTGGACAGATTTCACAATTCTTAGATACTATTTGAACGGAGAAGCCTCTTCCCCCCCCCCCCCCAAATTCACAGATTATGAGCTCTGGTGTGGACAGGCCGTGGGACAAAGGGGAGGTATTTGTCATCTACTCGTCACTCACTCATCCAAACGAGAAAACCTCATACATGACAGCATGGGAGGCTGACCTCCAACTCAACTGGGATCTGGGCACCTGGCAAAAGTCTTGCTCCGATTCATTTTGGGGTATATTAAACACTTCCCTTATGGAAGCAAACTTGAAAGTACTTATGAGATGGTATATGACTCCAGCCAGGCTTGCGACCATCTACCCTTCATCAGATCCCTGTTGCTTTAGAGGCTGCCAACTCTTGGGTTCGATGGTGCATGTCTGGTGGGAATGTCCTAGAATCAGGTCCGTTTGGCAGAAGATATTTAACCTCATTTTCAAGGTCACTAAATGTTCAATTCCTAGGTCCGCATCTGTTGCCCTCCTTAACGCCCGTATTCCTAGCATTTCCAAAACTGATCAGCAGCTGATCCGGTTTTATGCTCCTAGGGGCAAATCTCACCATTGGTAGGGCTTGGAGACAGCCCAGGGTTTCCATTTTGGCAGTACAAGATGAGATCTCTTGGATTATGGCGCAAGAGAAATTGGCTAGTATTTTATCAAATACATTCAAGTAAATTTGAATCTGTGTGGGAGCCTTGGGCTGTTTATCGTAGTATCTCTCTGGCGGTAGGGGTCAACCCCGAACGCACCATTTCCCCGAACTCTAGTTAGGCATGTGATCTCTTTCCATTTCTCATCTCTTTCTTTTTCTTTCTATCCTTTCTCCTTTTATGTATTTTTATTTATTTTTCTCTCTTATTCATTTCAGATTTTTGATGTGACTAAGGAGTATTGCATGAATATTTGTTATAAAGTCATTTTGGCAACTCTATAGGCCAAATTGAATATGTGTCTCAGAGCTAGAAGTTCACTGAAGTTTACTTTGGAATTTCCAATATTTTTGCTGAA
Source organism: Rana muscosa (assembly GCA_029206835.1). NCBI lineage: Eukaryota > Metazoa > Chordata > Amphibia > Anura > Ranidae > Rana > Rana muscosa. Next base: position 852,474,356 of record CM055116.1, read on the forward strand.
AATTTTATGTGGGGGGGGGGGCTTGTCTGGGGCACAGTATGTTCCCTTTTGGGGTGCCTGGGATGGGTAGGACTTCCCAGACCGTCTGACCCTCTGATTTATTTCCCTACCTTTCTTTACATTACTAACCAGGGGTTAGCTTGTAACCTCCGTTATTCTACCCACAGTTAGTTTCTGTAACACTATATGAGGATTGGTTGCTGTTTCTATGTTATGTCTAAAACATGCATTTTCTGTAAAAGATTCTGCCATTTTTCATGCTATGCTTTTGTGCTATCTGTAGTTGATTTGAAAAATAAAAATCTATTGAACGTAAGAAATACCACCATATTGGTAAAAAGGAAACTGAATAAGATATGTTCCATGTTGGATTCAATTGTAACTTCTAGTATCATACTTATGCCCCGTACACACGATCGTTTTTAATGTCATTTTTTAAACCGACGTTTTTCTCCTCGTTTTTTTTCATGTTTCCTCTCAAGCCTGCCTTGCGTACACACCATCATTAAAAAAAACGATCAAGCAAAGCGCAGTGACGTTCAACACGTACGACGGCACTATAAAGGGGAAGTTCCGTTCGAATGGCGCCACCCTTCATGTTAGTAAAGTTTGTTGAGCGACGATTCGTGCTTTTCAGTCCGTTACTGTGTAATGAATGTGCTATCTCCATTACGAACGCTAGTTTTACCAGAACGAGCGCTCCCGTCTCATACTTGATTCTGAGCATGCGCGTTTTTTTTTTCACGTCGTGAAAGCATACACACTATCGTTTTTCACGTCGTTAAAAAAAACGACATGAAAAACGACGTGAAAAAAGAGAGCATGTCCGGAATTTTTAATGGCCGTTTTTCACGTCGTTAAAAATGCTCTGGAGCCTACACACGATCATTTTTAATGGCCATTTTTTAAAATGGCATTTTTAACGGCATGAAAAACGATCGTGTGTATGGGGCATTAACCACTTCAACACCGGGCTTTTTTTACCACATCAATACCGGGCCTATTCTGGCACTTCTCTCCTACATGTACAAATCATCATTCTTTTGCTAGAAAATTACTCAGAACCCCCAAACATTATATATGTTTTTTTAGCAGACACCCTAGGAAATAAAATGACGGTCATTGCAACTTTTTTTCTTGCACGGTATTTGCGCAATAATTTTTCAAACGCCTTTTTTTGGGAAAAAAAATGGTTTCATGAATTAAAAAATAACAAAACAGTAAAGTTAGCCCAATTTTTTGGGAAAATATGAAAGATTATGTTATGCCGAGTAAATAGATACCTAACATGTCACGCTTTAAAATTGCGCACACTCATGGAATGGCGCCAAACTTCGGTACTTAAAAATCTCCATAGGCGACGCTTAATTTTTTTTTACAGGTTACCAGGTTAGAGTTACAGAGGAGGTCTAGTGGTAGAATTGTTGCACACGCTCTAACGCACGCGGCGATACCTCACATATGTGGTTTGAACGGCGTTTACATATGTGGGCGGGACTTACGTGTGCGTTCGCTTATGATCGCGAGCTACCGGGGACAGGGGCGTTTAAATTATTATTTTTTTTATTATTTTTATTTTTATTTTACTTATTTATTTATTTTTAACACTTATTTTACTTTTTTCTTTTTTTTATCACTTTTATTCCTATTACGAGGAATGTAAACATCCCTTGTAATAGGAATGTGTGTGACAGGTCCTCTTTATGGAGAGATGCGGGGTCAATAAGACCGCACATCTCTCCTCCAGGCTGGAAAGCATGAGATCAGTGAATTTTTTTTCACTGATCTCATACTTACTAGCCGCAATGGCGGCTTTGTGTACATCTGAGGACCCGGGCGTGACGTCATCACATCGCGCCCGGGCCTCCGACGATCATAGAGATGACTGGTGACCATCTGGTCACCAGTCATCTCTATGCTCGTCACGTGACCCACCACTGGCGCCAGACGATTCTCTCCGGGTCCCCGATGGCACGGGAGAGCCCGGAGAAGCACCGGATGGCGGCGGGAGGGGGGGGATGTCCCCTCCCACCACCTATAAGAACGATCAAGTGGCGGAACCGCCGCTATGATTGTTCTTATGGTGCGCAGAATCGCTGGCACAAGAAAAGGATATCTGAATGATGCCTCTAGCTGCAGGCATCATTCAGATATCCCCCCTCAAAGCTGAGGACGTCATATGACGTCCACCAAGGATGGGAGATCCCATCTGTGGACGTCATTTGACTATGGGCAGGTAGGGAAGTGGTTAAACACAAATTTTGTTTCAGAATTTTCTCAAAGATGCAAAACACGTTCCTCCAGGGCTGATGTTTGTTTCCTTTCCATTACACTAACAGCTTCTTCAAATAACATCTCTTTCTATAAAATTCTGCCACTTTGCAGGAGATGTGCTTGTGACAGATTAGAAGCTGCTTAGTCTGCCATACTTGACATATCTCCAGTGCTGTCCCCTTGCAGACCCATGTGCTCACCGATGCAGGGCCAGTCATCTTTTGAGTTTAAGGACACCTGACATCCTTCAACCCACCTCCTGTGAGCTGTCATGCTGTCCTTGACTCACAAATGTATTGTTTTCTCCTGCACTGAAGGACTCAGACCAGGAGGTACAGGGCCAGCACTAACACATTGGGCTCTGCTGCACTACACTTGTGCTCACAGTACTTATGTGGCAAGGAATAGAGGGTATATGATCTTGACCAAGCTGTGCTGCACTGGTGGTTGAGGTTTTGGTCTTCTTGCTTGGCAGAGGTGCATGAATCACGAAACTGACCGCACAGAAAATTAGCCTAGTAAATTGTCCATTGAGGAACATAGCATATCATATTTGTAAACCTGTGTATACTACCGCCCAAAGGTGAGTTGGTCACTAGGCATAAAACAACCGGCCCACTATGGCTTCATGTCCTTTAGGAGGTTGGATGTCTCTTCCAGCCCTGCTGCTTCATGACTTCTTTTATGAGGATTTTTCCTCAATAACTGCTGTTCGTTTCAGGCTGTATGCTAATTACTGGAATCTTGAAGTCTCTCTGGTCAGATATCAAGCACAGGTTTTCCCAGTTTCATTAAATAATAAAGGGTAAGTTCACCATTACACACACTTCCAAAAGTCCACATGTACCACAGTGTCCCCAATATATTAAATTGCTGTAAATTGTTACCCAAACAAATGGCCACCACTTCAGCTGCTGACACCATTGTTCTCTCCAATCCGTCCTGCTCATGGCAGGATACACCCAGCGCCAGATGTGTGGCCCTAGAAATCTATGAATGAGCATTTCCAGCCTTCCTCCCTACTTGCACATCATAGTCTGCTCTCTCTCTGTGTTGCAGCTCAACATTTTTGCTAGTGCAGGAGAGCATACTGTGCATGTACCGGTAGGGAGGGACACCGAAATCGCTCATTCGTGGATTTCCAGGCCGGCACATCTGGCGCTGGATGCATCCTGGCATCTGCAGGATGGATTGGGTAGAACAATGTCAGCAGCTGGAGAGGTAGCCAGTTGCTTGAGGAATGGAGCATGAAGTTTTAATATATTGGGAACAATGTGGTGCGTTGGGGTACTTTTTGAGAAATGCGTAAAGATGAACTTACTCTTTATTGATCTCACTGTGACAGCCCTGCAGTGACATGCTTGGATGTCTTGTTATGAACCCAGGATTCTGCTTCAAGCGTCATGTCAGAGTTTCCCTATCTGTGTATTTACTGCAGAGCCTTTTCCAGATCCAAGGCTCGCCAACGTAGCTGTGTGTACTGTACAGGCTGTATCAGGGGGATCCTCTTCATTATTTCCCTGAGGCTACTGTAGTGTGGTGCCAATGGGTCTGCTAATGCTTCTATTTCCATTCCAGATGTTGTAGTAATCACAGTGTTCTAAAGATCTGTGATTTTGAGCAGAAACTCACAAGCACCCTCAGACACTGCTATATCAAGGACAAAGCGCATTCCCTAATCCCTGACATTCCCTAAGGCTGTGAATTTTTTTTACAATCTCTTGTTTGAGGCTGCATTCACACCTGATCGTAGCGTCTTTGACCAATTTTCCGTGCGTTTTTATGCATGATTTTTGGCGTGTTTTCATACACAACTTGCATGTTTCTCTGCAGCGTTTTTTAGAGCTTTGGCTTTTTTTATTAGCCAATAGAGAAAACTTTCATCTGTTGGGTCATTTGTTGCTATGTATTTCAGCTTTTTTTAGCTTTTCCATTAGCTTTTATTTTATTTTTTATTATTATTAATTTATTATTATTTTTTCCTTAGGGTAAGGGGTTAGAGTTAAAGCGGAGCTCCGCCGAAAAAAAATTATTAAAAGCCAGCAGCTACAAATACTGCAGCTGCTGACTTTTAATATTAGGACACTTACCTGTCCTGGAGTCCAGCGACGTCCGCAGCAGAGGACGAGCAATCGCTCGTCACTCTGCTGCCCCCACCGCCATCCTCGGTGAGGGAACCAGGAAGTGAAGCCTTGCGGCTTCACTGCCCGGTTCCCTACGGCGCATGCGCGAGTCGCGCTGCACTGCTCTGACTGGTCCCCGTGTGTTCTGGGAGCAGAGTGTCTCCCAGAACACAACGAGTATTCTGCGGGAAGTGACGTGCTTCCCGCAGATTTCCTGCAGAGAGGACTCCCGGAAGTGGGTGCAAATACCTGTCTTAGACAGGTATCTGCACCCCCTCCCCCCTGAAAGGTGTCAATTGTGACACCGGAGGTGGGGAGGGTTCCGATGAGCGGAAGTTCCACTTTAGGGTGGAGCTCCGCTTTAAGGTTAGGTTAGGGTTAGGATTCGGAGTTGGGGTTAGGATTAGGGTATCGTGTACCTTGAGAAAGGAAAACATACTGGACTGCCGCACTACGTTAAAGACGTCTTTATTTATGACTTAAAGCGTAAAATCCAAAATGCAGTCCAAAATACAGTCAATAACAAAAAGTGGACATGCAGGGACAAGTGGCTAACGCGTTTCACATCGTTAGATGCTTACTCATAGCTGTACCTATGAGTAAGTACCTATGAGTGTACCTTGGTTGGAGGCTGAGTTGACGAGAGGGCTTCCCTTGTGGCTCTGGTCCAAACACCCCTGAATGTGGTGACAGAGGTACAAGGCTCAAAGAAGCAAGGTTGCCAGTAGCTTGATAGCAGGTGACTGCCACAGTCAGGGATGTAGCCAAGGTGAGCCGGGGTTAACACGGTAGGACAGCAGGGTGGTCAGGAGGCGCCTACGTGTCAGTGCACACTGGATTTTAGCCTGAGTTCGTCTGTGTGCTGGTACACATGCACGAGCATGAGCAGTATTTTCAGAAGAATTGTCATTAGTTGCAGAAGAATTAGCATTAGCTGTATGTGAATTAGTATTGGCTAAACTAGCTTCCTGACATAGGGTTATTATTTATTTATTTTATTTATTTATTTATTTATTTAGTTAGGGTTAGGATGTTAATACTACTACTACTACTACTACTAATAAATTAGTAAAATAAATACACAAATAGAAATCTTACATAAATGAATCCAATAAATTAATACTAACTAATAGAAAATAAATAATTAACCCCTAACCTTAACCCCTAACCATTAAAAAAAAACACCCTAACACAATATAAATAAATACATTATTATTATTAATAATCTATTTGTTTTGGTGTTTATTATTAATATTATTAATAATCGATTTAATATTTTTTAAGGTTAGGGGTTCATTATTTATTTATGTACTATTACATATTAGTTTTTTGATATATTTATGATGATTTTTAGCTACTTGTGTATTTTTTTTTTTGAAAACTCTTTTTATTTAAATTTAACACAGTACAGCGTTCAAGGAGCTACATAAACGGTTACATTGCACATATCTTTTACGTCCGACAGAGAAAAATATATCTCGCTTTAGGAGTACAAAATAAAAAACCCTGAGGACAATATTAGCCCCAAATCCTCAACGGAGGAAAGTAACAACATTTACTGGGCATTGGATGAGCCGCGTGGGACATCCAAGGTACCCCAGTACATCCCTTAATAGTATACAGTATCCATAGTCATTAGTTGTAAACAAGCTCCTAGAGAGCAGATACACACAACCTTCACACACTCACACTCACCCCGCCTCCCCCCCCACCCCCCCCGCCGCACACTCCCCCAGCTGAACTCCCATCAGTTCCCAAAACATATCCATACTGCCTGCAACCGCTCCCCCCTAGGGCTGGGACAGTGGGGTGTCCCTCCAGAAGGAATCCTCAATGTCAAGCCAAGGTTGCCAGATTTTGTAGAACTTCTGCGAGCAGGCCCTGCCCTTGTATATACATTTGAACATGGGTAGGACCTTATTAACAGTCCTATATAGCATTTGAATGTCCGGACCAGAGGCACTCCTCCATTGCAATAGTATCATTTTTCTAGCATAAAATAGTATCGTGCGTGCCAGGGTTCGAGTATGGACTGCGGGGACAGAGTCATTTAGCACACCCAACAGTCCCACCTCCGGTGTGTGGGGAAGGGGTACATTCAGGGTGTCCTTAAAGAATACAAACACTTCTCTCCAAAACTCTGATAGACCCGGGCATGACCAGAACATATGCAAGTAACCAGCCTCAGTGGAGCCACACCTAGAACAGGAAGCAGCAGAACTGAATCCCATGTGAGCCAACCTGGCAGGAGTATAGTGCAACTGGTGTATAAATTTAAATTGTACATACCGATCGTTGGAGCCGATAAGATCTAGGAAGCAGGCCTCCGAGGCCTCCTCCCACGCCTCCTCGGTCACCCCCGGAATCTCCAACTCCCATTTCCGCTGAGCAATCTGGAAGGGTTTGACCCCCACTGACTGCAGGCGGGAATATATAGTCGTGACCAGCTTGTCAATATCTTGGCACGACATGAGCACCTCTAAAGGTGTTTCTGTGAGCTCCTGGGTCATTCCCCCAAACTGCGCCCGAATCGCGTGGCGCAGTAATAGATACTTGTACAGGAATTTGTCTGCCACCCCAAACCTTGTTTTTACTTCCACGAAGGAGATAAACGTGTTTTGTACGAAGATGTGGGAAACTTGCCGGACCCCCAGTCTGGTCCACCACATAGAATCGGGGTGCCCCAGAAGCTCAGAGAAATTAGGGTTTTTGCACAAGGGAGTATTGGGAGATATCCCGTCCGAACCCGTGAGTACACCGTTACCCTCATGCCAGGCCAGCCAACTGACGTCTATCGGGGAGCCCCGGGAACATCTCCCGGGCACTGACCTGTGCAGGCCGTCGACCAGGGAGTCCCCAGGCTTCATAAATGCCCCCAGTAGGGCAGTAGAGCAGGAGGAAGGGGTCTCCAGGAACCAATCGTAAACGTATGTTAACTGTGCCGCCAAAAAATACAGTCTCAAATTTGGACATGCCAGCCCGCCGTCAAGCCTAGCTGCTTGAAGAGAGGCCCTAGCAATCCGTGGGTGTGAGCCATGCCAAAGAAAAGTGCCGAGGAGGGAATTGAGTTTATTAAAAAACTTTTTAAACAAAAAAATCGGAGATGCCCGAAAAACATATAAAAATTTTGGCAGGTATATCATCTTGAAAATATTCCCCCGACCAATCAGATTAAGTGGTAAGGAGGCCCAGGTCCGCAGCCTGCTCTCCATATGTGCCACAATCGGGGAAACATTGAGCGCCTCATATGAGGACAGATCCGCGTTGATACTTATGCCCAAGTATTTAAATGTAGGTTGAATGGTCAATTTGGACGTTGAAAGGTAGTTATAATCCCGCTTAGGGCCTATGGAAAAAGCTACCGATTTATCCCATCCCACACGCAACCCGGAGACCCTTCCAAATTCCTCCACAACCCCCATAAGGGAGGTAAAAGATTGTTCAGAACCATCCAGGTAGACCAGGGCATCGTCAGCATAAAGGGAGATTTTTTCTGAGAGGGCCCCGTAACAGATGCCACCCACCGTCGCCGTCTGTCGCACCGCCAGAGCCAGAGGCTCGATAGCCAGGGCGAACAAGAGCGGCGAGAGCGGGCAGCCCTGCCTGGTACCCCTCTGCAGTGTAAAACCCTCGGATACATCTCTATTAGTGCTTACTCTGGCCCTAGGGCTAGTATACAATAACCGAATCCATTGAATAAATCTAGAGCTGAATCCCATCCGGTGCATAGTTTCCCAAAGGAAAGACCAACTAACAGTGTCAAAAGCTTTGAGCACATCCAAGGATAACACCAGGCCACTCTTATTTTCGGCGGCTGCCCTGTGAATATGCAGGTGCAACCGACGAATATTGTCATACGTACTCTTTCCAGGCATAAACCCCGTCTGGTCTCTGTGGATAAGGTGGAGAATAACTTTTTGCAGTCTTATAGCTATGATCTTGGCCAACACCTTAACGTCGCTGTTTAGCAGGGAGATCGGTCTGTAGGACCCACATTGCAGTTTGTCCTTATCAGGCTTGGGGAGCACCACTATCAGGGCCTCACACATGGAGGAGGGAAGCACTCCCTCCTTCAGTGCTTGTTCGAACAAAGAATGCAGCCTCACAGACATGTCTTCAGCATAGTTCCTATACCACTCAGCAGGTAGTCCGTCCAATCCTGGGGCTTTGTTAGGAGGGAGCGAGCCAATGGCCTCAGCTACCTCCTCCACAGTCAGGGGCTTATCAAGTATCCGATTATGCGTGTCCTCTAAAACAGGGAATTGGAGGGATTCAAAGAATCCCAGTACCTCAATCTCGGTCGGGGGGGGGGGGGCGGGGCAGTATACAGAGTTTCATAGAAGGTTTTAAACGTGGAGTTTATAAGCAAGGGGTCTGACGTGACAGAACCGTCCGGCAATTGAATTTGCTGTACCGTTCTGTCCGGGAAATCCATGCGGGCCAAATATGCCAGCAGCCTACCATTTTTACCACTGTGTTCATGTAACCTAGCCGACAGATACAACTGTTGTTTGGTTATCAATTCCACCCTGTGGAGATCCAGGGCCCTATGCGCCCCCACCAGGACCCCATGTGAGTCCGGGGTGGGGAGCGCAGAAAAGCGGGCCCTGGCTGCCACCAGGGAAGACTCCAAAGCCACAAGGGCAGCCTGAGACGACCTACGATGCCTACCAATGTTTGAGATGTATGACCCCCTTACGGACGCCTTAAAGGCGTCCCACGTGGGGCCGAAAGAAGCCGATCCGGCATTGTCCCCCCAATAGTGGGACATATCTAGCCGAACCGGCTCTTGAAGTTCGGCCGTGGCTACCCAGTGAGGGCTTAGCCTCCACATCCGAAACGTGGGCCTGTGGCCCAACCCCACCTCAATGGATACAGCTGAGTGATCAGATAACGTCTGGTGTATGTGTGATACTGTCTGAATATTAGGGACCATGTCAGGGGTCCCCAGAGCATAGTCCAGCCTGGAAAGAGTACGGTACGTACGAGATTGGCATGTATATTCCCGGTCCAAAAGATGGCCATGCCTCCAGAGGTCAACGTAACCAAAAGAGGCACACCACTGACTGAAAAGTTTGGAGTCATGCTGTAGAGGCTTCAACCGGTCCCTTTCAGGATCAATCACCGAGTTGAAATCTCCCACTAGTAGAGTAGCCAATGTTGGGAAGGTGGAAAGCTGTACACTCAGATCAGTAAAAATCTCAGTTGTGACCGGGGGAGGAGCGTACACAGCCACCAGCAGAATAGACACAGAGTATATTTTGCATTGGAGAAAAACATAGTGACCCTTAGGGTCCAAGGCCACCCTTTCACATGAAAAGGGGAGTCCCTTCCGAATCAGAATGGACACCCCTCTTGCATAGTTAGAGTACGTAGAGTGATACCCATGCATGACCCAGTGTTTTTTCAGAGCCAACACCTTTGACCCCACAAGGTGCGTTTCCTGTAAACATAAGATATGAGGGTTGTGCACCTTGAGGAAATCAAACATGGGGGCCCGTTTAAATTTGGAATTTAACCCCCGGACATTCCAGGAGATACATTTAACTGTAGACATGCTGACAAAGTATAACAGTGATATGGACAGCAGTAGGCCAAGCAGGGCAAAGGTGGGGGTGTAGGCAGGCAAACACAGTCACACACACACACCCACACACACACACACATACACACGTACACACACATTCAGCACTCATTCTAACAACCAGAGATATTACAATCCGATAGAATTGTAGCATAGGCAACAGCCCAGCATGTTCCCCTGCCAGGCCCAAAAAACAAAAACAAAGGGCTGGCTTTGATCCCAAACTGCAAAAACCTTCTAGAAACATGGCCCGTCTAGACACGCCAGCGGACCCAGTTAGATCAGCTCCTGCTCAGGAAAAGTAGAGCAGAAGCAAACGTTTGAGAAACAAGAAAAAAGGGGGAAAAAGTAAAGGGTGAAGGTCGTTAAACAAAAAGCAGCACAGTCTTCCGATGGAGATCTGTATCCTCTTGCCACTGGAAAGTACAATGTATACCTGCCTCAGGTACTATCCCGGATCTTGGGAGCAAAGGCAGAACCCAATGAAAAAATATGAAAAAAGTAACAATATCAAAGAAACTCAGGTGTCCGGCGCCCGGCCGGACACACGACCGGGTTGTTGCAGGGACTCGAACCAGGTAAATGCATCCGCAGGGGTTTGAAAGAAATGCACCTGGCCTTGATGCACCACTCTCAGTGTCACAGGAAACAGCATAGAGTACTGGATGGTCTTCTCCCTCAGTTTCTGTTTAACAAGTTGATATTTAGCTCTTGAAGAGCGGACTGCAGGGGAGTAGTCAGGGAAGAGGGACACAGCAGCATTGTTGATCTTCAAGCTCCCCTTAATGCGGGCCGCTCGCAGAATCGCATCCCGGTCCCTATAGTTAAGGAGACGCATAATTATGGTGCGGGGGGGGTCCCCCAGGAGGAAGTGGTCTGCCAGGCACCCGGTGAGCTCGCTCCAGGACAAAACAGGGGGATAAGCAGTCCTTCCCAAACTCCTGGGAGAACCAGCTTTCTAAGAAGGCGACCGGATCAGAACCCGCTCAGGCAGACCCACCAGGCGCAGGTTGTTCCTGCGTAAACGGTTCTCCAAATCGTCCATCTTGTCCTCTAGCGACTGTATTTTAGAGTCCTGGATTTTAATGACAGGAAGGACTGGGCCCACAGTATCTTCCAGAGCACTGATACGGCGCTCTGTCTCAGAGACCCGGTCCCTCACCTTATGCATGTCCTGGCGCATGATTGTAATGTCCAGCTTTAATTCCTCCACCTTCCCCATAATGTCTGAATGGTTTACCTTAATGGTTTGTAGAACCGTCAATAGCGTGGGCTCCGGTTCCGGGCCTTCCTCCAGGCCCTCCTCACTAGGGGATGCAGGGGCCGGCAGTGCCGGTGTAGCGGAGGTCCCGGGGGAAGGTGGCATGGACAAGTCAGGTTCCTCCTCAAAGAGATCTGGGGTGGATGCCAGTGAAGAGAATGGCGCAGCGGTGCTGTTGTTGCGGCTGCCATCTTGGCCAGAGCGAGTGGTGATGCTCATTCTAACCGCAGGCTGTTTCCTTCCCTTTCTCTTTCCCATCCACCAGAATCCACCAGAAGGTATCCCAGGGTGTTTCCCAAGGGTGTAGCGAGGTTTTCGGGCGTTATTGGGTGGCAGGTAAAGAGGATTGCAGAGGATTGTTCAGAGGTATCTCAGAGCTGCTAGGAAAGACGTCCGCTCACATGTCCCGCCAGGCCACGCCCCCAGCTATTTGTGTATTTAGTTTACATTTATTTATTCATAGATTATTACAATTTTATTAAAAAATAGAATAAAAATTTGAGCAGAAAATTGTGCAAAAGCACACGCCGAATCACGCAAATGAGCACAATAACGCATGAATGCCACATTTCTATTAATTTCTTTGGGAATAAAAACTTGCCAAAAACGCTCAAATCTGCCCGATTCGAGCTGCAAAAATAGCTCCAGAACTTTTTTGAGCTTCAGGCAACTTGGAATGGTCATGTGAACCATCTCCATAGAAAATAATAGATTTTTTTTCTCCTCCAGCATTTTATAGCTTTGAGCTGCGAACTACAAAACACTGAGGTGTGAATGGGGCCTGAGGGCAAATAAATGAGGATTGGAAGCACTCTGATACACACCCTTCCTAGCACGAGAACATTTCTCTGTCCTTTCCTTTTTGGAGAAGACTTGCCTATACAATGGTCTACCCCACCTGCAGTGGATTCTGCTGTTTCACACCTCAAAGGCCTCGTACACACGACCGATTTTCTCGGCAAGAACCAGCAAGAAACTTGCTGGCAGAGATGTCTTGCCGAGTAAATCGGTCGTGTGTACGCGGCTATCGGGTTTCTCGTTGAGAAAACCGACAAGTAACCTCGACGAGAAAATAGAGAACCTGCTCTCTATTTTCTCGTCGAGATTCTCGTCAGCCTGTTTCTCGACGAGAAAAGTGAGTGTGTGTACACTTACCTGTCTGCCGGGAAGCCCGCGCATGTTCGAAATGAATTCGACGCATGCGCGGTAGCTTCCTAGGCATACGTAGGGTATACCAAGATGGCGGCGACGGCATCGAATGTGACGAGCGTATGCTCGTCGTAGTCAATGACGTCACCGCGTACGCTCCATTCAAAGAACCGCGGGTTCTTTGAAACGAGCGTGTGTACACTCGGCCGGGACAAGTTTCTTGTCCAAGAATCTCGTCGAAAAAAACGACATGTTTTTTTCAACGAGAATCTCGGCCGTGTGTACGAGGCCTAAGAGTAACTCCACTTTTGTTGATAAAAAAAAACAAAACTATCACCTCTGGGTGATCAATGCACATTGCAAAGATTTTAAGACTTTGTTGCAGATTCCCACCTTTTGTTATTCTGAAGAAATAGCTGTTTGTATGTGTCCCTGTGATTTTATAATTCTCAGTCAGCTGCTGCATCCCTATGGTCATAATTTCCTTATGGGAATATCTCAGCAAAAAAACTTTTTTGTTGCAGGGAGTACCCAAAATCTGACCTTTAGTGCAGACACCTGGGAAAATCAGTAAGCCAATCGCACAAGTAGGAAATGCCATTTCTGTGGGGCGTTCTGTACACCATCTGTGTACAAAACTTTTTTATGTTGCCATATTGCATTGTATTTTATAGACAATTACAGCGTTGCAGATTTTATTTACATTCTTTCCCATGAAAGTGGAGTTACCCTTTAACAAAACGAACTTTATTCCAATGGAAGATGTTCCCGCCTTTAGTGAGATGTGTTTTGGCTTTATTTCAAAGTCTAGCTGAAATGACAACATCTTAGTTGGGATGGTGGAATAGTAGTATAGCAACACTGCACAAGAGGGGAATTTATTAAAACTTTATCAGACATAATCTGTATTAGCTGTGCATAGTAACCAATCAGCTTCCAAGTTCAGCTTGTTCAGTTAAAAGGACACTAAGCTTCATTCGTTCTTAACCACTTCATTGCATGGCACTTTTACCCCCTTCCTGCCCAGACCAATTTTCAGCTTTCAGCACTGTCGCGCTTTGAATGACAATTGCGCGGTTATGCAACACTGTACCCAAACTAAATTTTTATAATTTTGTTCACACAAATGGCTTTCTTTTAGTGGTATTTAATAACCACTGTGTTTTTAATTGAATTTTTATGCTTAATAAATGAAAAAAGGCCAAAAAAAAATAATAATGTTTTTGTTTCTGTTATAAAAATTTGCAAATAAATAATCTTTCTTCATGAATTTAGACCAAAACGTATTCTGCTAAATTTCTTTGGTGAAAATAACCCAAATCAGTGTATATTATTCAGGCTGTAGGAAAGATATATCTGTAAATTGATCAATCCTGATGTACTGATGGCCTATCTCATTTCTTTAGGCCCAAAAATGCCAGGACAGTACAAGTATCCCCCAAATGACCCCTTTTTAGAAAGTAGACCGTCCAAGGTATTTAGTAAGAGACATGGCGAGTTTTTTGAAGTTGTCATTTTTGGTCATGAATTCTTGGAAAATTAAGAAATTACATTTTTTCACAAACTGTCACTAGCGTAGTACGGCGTCATCATATAATGGGTGTGGCAGTGATCAGGGACACAGACTGTTGATCGTACGAGAAAAAAATATTATTTTTTCTTTTTTTACGATTTTTTTTAACACTTTGACCAGAGCAATATAATGTTACCATAGTAATATTGTACTACTCTGGGGAAGTGATCAGTATTTTTTTTCTTTATATACAGTGCCTTGCGAAAGTATTCGGCCCCCTTGAACTTTTCATCCTTTTGCCACATTTCAGGCTTCAAACATAAAGATATAAAATTTTATTTTAATATTAATTTTTTGTGAAGAATCACCAACAAGTGGGACACAATTGTGAAGTGGAACGAAATCTATTGGATTTTTGAAACTTTTTTAACTAAGAAAAAAATGAAAAGTGAGGCGTGCAAAATTATTCGGCCCCCTTGCGTTAATACTTTGTAGAGCCACCTTTTGCTGCGATTACAGCTGCAAGTCGCTTGGGGTATGTCTCTATCAGTTTTGCACATCGAGAGACTGAAATTCTTGCCCATTCTTCCTTGCAAAACAGCTCAAGCTCAGTGAGGTTGGATGGAGAGCGTTTGTGAACAGCAGTTTTCAGCTCTTTCCACAGATTCTCGATTGGATTCAGGTCTGGACTTTGACTTGGCCATTCTAACACCTGGATACGTTTATTTGTGAACTATTCCTTTGTAGATTTTGCTGTAAGTTTGGGATCATTGTCTTGTTGGAATATAAATCATCCGTCCCAGTCTCAGGTCTTTTGCAGACTCCAACAGGTTTTCATCCAGAATGGTCCTGTATTTGGCTGCATCCATCTTCCCCTCAATTTTAACCATCTTCCCTGTCCCTGTCCCTGCTGAAGAAAAGCAGGCCCAAACCATGATGCTGCCACCACCATGTTTGACAGTGGGGATGGTGTGTTGAGGGTGATGAGCTGTGTTGCTTTTACGCCAAACATATCGTTTTGCATTGTGGCCAAAAAGTTCGATTTTGGTTTCATCGGACCAGAGCACCTTCTTCCACATGTTTGGTGTGTCTCCCAGGTGGCTTGTGGCAAACTTTAGACAAGACTTTTTATGGATATCTTTGAGAAATGGCTTTCTTCTTGCCACTCTTCCATAAAAGCCAGATTTGTGCAGTGTACGACTGATTGTTGTCCTGTGGACAGACTCTCCCACCTCAGCTGTAGTTCTCTGCAGTTCATCCAGAGTGATCATGGGCCTCTTGGCTGCATCTCTGATCAGTCTTTTCCTTGTCTGAGCTGAAAGTTTAGAGGGACAGCCAGGTCTTGGTAGATTTGCAGTGGTCTGATACTCCTTCCATTTCAAAATGATCGCTTGCACAGTGCTCCTTGGGATGTTTAACCACTTCCTACCGGGTCATAGACATATGACGCCGGCAGGAACCCTCCCTCCCTCCGGGCGGACGTCATATGACGTCCTTTTTTCCCGGCCGTCTATGGGGCGCGCGCGCGCCGCCGGCGGCGCGCGCGCACCCGCGGCAACGCTCGTGACCCGGTGAGTGTGCCCGGCGGTCGCGATGTCCGCTGGGCACCCGCGATTGCCCACGATCACGGCAGAAGTGTGGATCTGTGTGTGTAAACACACAGATCCACCTCCTGTCAGAGGTGAGGAGACCGATGTGTGTTCCCAGTACAGAGGAACACAGATCGGTCTCCTCCCCTTGTGAGTCCCCTCCCCCTACAGTTACAATCACTCAATAGGGAACATATTAACCCCTTGATCGCCCCCTAGTGTTAACCCTTTCCCTGCCAGTCACATTTACACAGTAATTAGTGCAGTTTTATAGCACTAATCGCTGTATAAATGTGAATGGTCCCAAAAACGCGCCAATAGTGTCCGATGTGTCTGCCGCAATGTCACGGTCACAATAAAAATCGCAGATCGCCGCTATTACTAGTAAAAAAAATAAAAAAAAAAAAATGCCATAAATCTATCCCCTATTATGTAGACGCTATAACTTTTGCGCAAACCAATCAATATACGCTTATTGCAAAAAAAAATTACCAAAAATATGTAGAATACGTATCGGTCTAAACTTAGAAAAAAAATTGTTTTAAAAAAAAAAAATTGTGATATTTATTAAATCAAAAAGTAAAAAATATTGCATTTTTTTCAAATATGTCGCTCTTCTTTTGTTTATAGCACAAAAAATAAAAACCGCAGAGGTGATCAAATACCACCAAAAGAAAGCTCTATTTGTGGGGGAAAAAGGACGTCAATTTTGGTTAGGTTCAACGTCGCACGACCGCGCAATTGTCAGTTAAAGCGACGCAGTGCTGCATCGCAAAAAGTGCTCTGGTCAGGAAGGGGGTAAATTCTTCCAGGGCTGAAGTGGTTAAAGCTTGGGAAATCTTTTTGTATCCAAATCCGGCTTTAAACTTCTCCACAACAGTATTACGGACCTGCCTGGTGTGTTCCTTGGTCTTCATGATGCTCTCTGCGCTTTCAACAGAACCTGAGACTATCACAGAGCAGGTGCATTTATACAGAGACTTGATTACACACAGGTGGATTCTATTTATCACCATCAGTCATTTAGGACAACATTGGATCATTAAGAGATCCTCGCTGAACTTCTGGAGTGAGTTTGCTGCACTGAAAGTAAAGGGGCCGAATAATTTTGCACGCACCACTTTTCAGTTTTTTATTTGCTAAAAAAGTTTAAAATATCCAATAGATTTCGTTCCACTTCACAATTGTGTCCCACTTGTTGGTGATTCTTCACAAAAAATTAAAATTTTATATCTTTATGTTTGAAGCCTGAAATGTGGCAAAAGGATGAAAAGTTCAAGGGGGCCGAATACTTTCGCAAGGCACTGTACATTATGTTTGCATATAGCAGTGCATTACATTGCTATATGCAAGCATTTTATTGAATGAAATCAATTCATTCAGTTTGTTTTGTTGTGGTTAGCTGTAATTGGTCAGAGATAATCACATGGTACAGATGGGCTGTGATTGGCCCAGTCTGTACTATGTGATCACACTGACCAATCGCAGCAAACAACACAATTGTATACAATGGATGACTTGATAGGAAGCCATCCATTGTATACAACTGTCATGCGACCTGCTGTGATTAGTTACAGTGGTCACATGGTACTGGCAGCGGGCCAGTACAGGGATCAGTCATCGGCTGTGTCTGGTGGATGCAGCTGGTGTGACAGATCGTGCCACTGCGCAATCCGGGAGGACATCATATGACGTCCGCCCGGATCGACAAGAGCTTTCTGCCAACGTCATTAGGCCATTCGCTGGGTGGGAACCAGTTAATGTGTTCTGAACTGTTCATAATGTGTGTTTCTGCTTCCCTATAATGTCCTTCATGAGCTCCTGAACCTCTCCTTTTCACCCCACTTCCATAAGTTTGAAATGAGAATGAGCAATGCACATTTGTTGCAGTCACACGTGTGATAATAAATAGGTCTGGGAACCCCAAAACGGAGTCAAGAAAACCAGGATACCCTTATTTGTTAAAAATTGCCAGGTTGTGAATTTGATTACATTTAAATCTAACTCTTTCTTTAGGGGCAACATGGAATGGATTCCATATTCCCCCCATGAAGAATACACCAGGACTGCCTCTTCTATAATAAACACCCTTTTAGCCTTTGAAACAGTCATTATCAGTACCCTGATAGAACACTGCAGAACCGCTTAACATTTAATTAGCATCCTAACTAACATCAAGACAGAGCCTGGCAAAACAGATAACCTTTTAATTCAGCTCATCAGAAATCCCATCAACAAGACCTAATGGGGGTCATATCTAATTTGGCAGTAATTGGGGAATGAGTATCCTAAGTCTGGCATTTTAATAGCTATCATAAAACATTTTAGTTCCAGGCTTAAGTAATTAGAACCCCTTAAGCAGACATCCATCCATCCATCCATCCAGGCTAACGGCATTAGACTGTTTTTTTTTACCCTATCGTAAAATAATTTAACCTACAGAAAACTGAATACACATTCCTGGCTGAATATCTCTCCCTGTAGTCAAAGTGTTTTAACTCCTGAGCTGATGATCTTGCATTAAAAATAAGGGCATATTCATGGGTGTCCATTCCATCGGATTTTATTCCATCGGAAATCCGATCGTGTGTACAGGGCATAAAAGGAAAAGGTGAAAAGAGAGCCTCATCTGCAGTAATTACTAGGGACCATGCAGCTTATAGATAAGGGAACTTTATTACACAAAAACATGAAATGGTAATACAAAAAACACTGTATAAAAATCCCATCCCCAACACCTCAGTAAAAAATTTATCAAAATATACAACGTTGTCTGATCAAGATGCAGCTGCGTCATTAAAATCCACACACATACACATGTCAACATAACATCCCTGGGGTAATAAAGGACCTGATGGTGAAGTGAAATCACTGTTGAAACGCCATAGATATAGGAATATTCCCACAGTGTATGGGATGGTTGAACAAAAATGGGGCCTCTGTGAGTGCAGCAGGGGGGGGAGAAGCAAGTTTTTCCTATGACCACCGTGGATAGCAACTCCAGGCACTAACGTGCCGTATGTAGTGCAAATATGTATCCCAAGTCCAAAAGTTTTCCACAGGAGGGTGAAGCTGGGAAGTAGTGATGCAGTAAGGTCATGTATAATTAACACTGTAACAGTGGTTAGGTTATCAGTCCAGCGTATAGCATGGGATATTCTTCTCAGTGTGACCATTGTTCTCTGCAGTACAAAAAGACACAGCATAGGAGTAAAGTGCTCGGACCAACAGGTCCGCTCACCCAGCCTGGAAGCAGTGTTGACTTGCGTGGATACTGGCTGTACCTTTCCCGCCTGCACATTCGTTGGATTTGTAAGAAAGGATCAATCGATCGATGGAAGGATTAGTCAATTGGTCAACGGACGGATCGAAGGAAGGAAAGATCGAAGGATAGATGAAAGAATCAGTCGTTTGATCGAAGGAAGGATCACACAAAGGGTTGATTGAAGAATTGGTTTGGTCGATCAATAGAAGGATCGGACGATTGTAGGAAGGATCGGACGATTAAAAGGATTGAAGGAAAGATCGATCGATGGAAGGCTAGAAGGAAGGGTCAACCGATCGAAGGAAGAAAGAATCGATGAAAAAAATCTGTCGATCGAACGCTGGAAGAATCAATCAAAGGGAGGATTGATGGAAGGAAGGATCGGTTGATCGATCGAAGGATCAGCCGACCGATCGATGGAAGGGTTGGTCGACTAAACGATGGAAGGATCATAGGGTGGAAGGCAGGGTCAACCAATGGAAGGAAGAAAGTATCGGTCGAACAATCAATGGAAGGATCAGTTGATAAATGGAAGGATTGGTTGATCAACCGATGGATCAGCTATTGCTATACCGTGACATTGATTATTTGATTGATTATTTGATTATCAAGGCTAGGTTCCTTTGCTCAGTCGAACGATTCGAAGGAACCTAGCCTTGATAATCAAATGGTCAATGTCACGATACAGCAATAATATTAAAAAAAAACTTCGCAGAAGTAATTTAGTATTTTTTAATTTTAGATAAATATAGTTTTTTAAATTGTTTTAAGCTAAACTTGACGGAGGACTAGCCTGTCCTAATCTGCGACATTATTTTATAGCATCACAGCTCGCGTATGTCTATGACTGGTTCCTGGAGGCCTCCTCGTCCTGCTCCACTGCTCTATTGACTGCACTGGTAGGCTCTAGGGCAGTGGTTCTCAACCTTCCTAGTGCCGTGACCCCTTGATAAGATTTCCTAAATTGTGGGGACCCCTAACAGTAAAATTATTTTCGTAGCATGGGTTGTCAGCACCCTTCCACTCGTACAGTATTAAAACCCCTTATGGTACATTTTAGGATGTACCACACTTTCTCTTTGTTCTCCTTTCGTTCCCATTTATCTTTCTCTATCCTAATTTTTATTTTTTTTCCCCATCCCTCTCTCTAGCCGTCTTTCTTGTTCTCTTATTCTTTCTCTCCCTTTTTCTTTGTTCCTCCCCCTCTTTTCCCTCCCTTCCATGTATTTCTCTATATTTATTCCTTCTCTTACTCCTTGGTAGAGGGGGGGGGGATGGGACGAGTGGCAGTGCTGGCAGGGAGTTGGGATCAGTGGCAATGCTGGGGCAAGTTCTGATCAGCCAACTTAGGTGCTCTTGATCAAGGTCATCTGCTGATCTGAGAACTGTAGTGGGGACTTTTAATGGCAACTCTAATCACAGGTAGTGTTACTCACTGTGTCTCCAGATTCACTGTGTCTCCAACTTTGTGGGGTCTCGCAGCAGTGACACCTATGCCGAAATCAGGAGATAGGGTCTCCTCCAGCCCCTCCCACTTCACATTCCTCACCAGACAGCTGACCTCTAGTCTCTGCCCCCCAGCCATGCCGTGAACTGAATGAGCGGCTGTGAAGAGGCTGAGTGGGCAGCCACGGGCTCCAGGGACAGCCCTACTGGGGAGAGCGATGCAGGCTTCAGGAACAGCCCAGGATTCGGGGACCCCTAGCAAATCGTCATTCGACCCCCGAGGGGGTCCTGACCCCACTGCTCTAGGGCCTCACTTGTTGATGACCTACACAGGTCTGTACCCAGACGCTGCTCTCGTGGCTCCCCAATAGAAATCAGCTGGTTAGCCTGGCATGAGGGTAACGGGGTGCTCACGAATTCGGATGGGATGTCTCCCCAGGCCCCCCTGTGGCAAAACCCCTTCTCTGAGCTTCTGGGTCACCCGGACTCTCTGTGGTGGACACGACTGGGGGTCACACACGCCTCCCACATCTTTGTTAATGATATGTTTATCTCCTTTGAGGATTTAAAGGTACGGTGTGGAGTGACAGATACATTTTTATACAAGTATCTATTATTACGCCATGCCGTTTGGGCACAATTTAATGGTCTGCCCCAGGAGCTCACTGAATCACCTTTTGGAGGTGCTAATGTCGTACCCGGATATTGAAAAGCTGGTTACGACTATTTGTTCCCGCCTGCAGTCTGCGGGGGTCAAACCCTTCCAGGTTGCTCAGCGGAAATGGGAGGTGGACATTCCGGGGCTGTCCGAGGAGGGGTGGGAGGAGGCCTCGGAGGTCTGCTTCCACAATCTTATCATGTCTAATGATCAGTATGAACAATTTAAAGTTATACACCAGTTGCACTATACTCCTGCCAGGCTGGCCCACATGGGATTTGATTCTGCTGCTTCTTGCTCTAGGTGTGGCTTCACTGAGGCCGGTTACATACATATGTTTTGGCCTTGTACTGCTCTATCAACGTTTTGGAAGGACTTGTTTTCTTTCTTTAAGGACACCTTACTTTTACCCATTCCTCACACACCGGAGGTCGTGCTGCTGGGAGTGCTCAATGACTTCATACCTAAGATCAATGCTCGAACTCTGATATGCACAGTTTTGTTTTATGCTAGGAAATTAATTCTGTTACAATGGAAGAGTGCCTCAAATGTTGTATCATATGGTGAATAAGGTTATACCCATCTTTAAACGCATCTATAAGGGAAGGGCCTGACAGAAAAAGTTTACTAAGATTTGGCAACCCTGGCATGATATTGCTAATTCCTTTTGGAAAGACACCCTGCTCTCCCAGCCATAGTGGGCTATCGTCATGAGTTGAACTGGTACGTCTGTGGGTTGATGGGAGGCGGGGCGGTTGGTTTGGTGTGTTTTGGATCTGGTTGGAGGTGTGGGTGGGCGGTGAGGTGAGGCTGGTTGTGTGCATGTGTGTGAGTGTTAGACTGTATGAGTAAGACTATAACTGCTATGTATCTCTACTGCCTATTATGCTATGACTTACTGTGGTGGGGCCCTAGGTGGTCCACTTCGGCTACCCTGTCTCACTTGTTGTTTTGGATTTCCTCCGTTGAGGATTCGGGGTTTACAATAGTCTCAGGATATCATATATCCCTGATCTGATGCTCTTTTTCTGAACTGATCTATACATGTGATGTTACCGTTTATGTGCCTAATTGATAATTATATTTGCAGAAAATCAATCAACAAAGTTTTAAAAAGAAAAAAAAAAATTGTTTTAAAAAAGGTTGCTATGTGAAAGCAGAAAAACTGCTGGGAGACTCTGCAGCTTTAACAAAGAGGAGGGTAGGAGCAGCTGAAAGGGAATAGTTACTGAAGGCAGGAGGTGGGAAAGAGATTTTGTTCACACACTGACTAGGAATATGACAGGGAGAGAAGGGAGAGAAGGAGGGGGAGATGCAGAGATGCAGAAGAGAGAGCAGGATGATGGAGGGATGTAAACAACCAGGCTATTATGAATCAGCAGCCATTAAAGTGTGGTCAGATTACAGAGAGGAACAGGCAGGATCAATCAGGTATTGTACAATATGGAAAAGGATAAATGACACTACATGGGGCACTATGCTGTATATTGTGCCTTAAAGGGACAGGAGCATGTATTTTATTTATTTTTTAAGGGATACAACTACTTTAAATACTTTTAATGCACCAAGCCAGAACTTTAAAGAATCCCTGTCTCTTTGAAGTGCGCTACTATATTTTAAATCTCTGAAATATTCCTGTCTGTTGTGACGATGTATATTTCAGACATTTGCTGTGTTCTTCCATACAGGGGGACTGTTGAGAATGAATGTAGCCACCTTTTAACAGGATGTTAGATGCCACAGCAGCAAAAATAAATACATTTTGAGGAGGCTGAGAGCAATAGAGTTTTGAATATTGTACATACTTGAATAGATTTTTAGATGTTTTTAAACCACAGGTGTCAAAATGAAAACTAGAAGCTGGTTGCCATACACAGCTGCTCCAGTCTTCGTAATTTCCCCTCAATGTATCGAAAAGCTTTGAAATTTATTATACAAAATTATATTACAATAACCATTAAATAGGATGCTACATTATTTATTTATTTATTTATTCACACATTTAGACCTCTACCCTTCAAATCCTTATCTTTCTGTGCTCAGACACATCTACATATGTATCTGCTGTTAAAGTAATATATTTTTTCCTAACCGCCAAAGGTTTAATTATGTTGATTGTGTATCAGTGGCTCTCATTCGAGCAGCAGAGTGGAAATGGGGTAGGCTTTGTCAGGAATTCAGAGTCATGCAAATAGATGAACAATATTATAGATAACTTATAAAAAATATGTGGTTACAGAATTTATCAGGAGATAATAACTTCATACAACTGTTGTCAGTATACAGTAAAGTGGTAGTAGTGTGTGACATATGCTGCAACCACGGGTTAAAGGACCGCCTGGGGGGGCAGAATGGAGAGACTAGGGCTTATCAATTATACAGAAGAGCACTTCATAAATTGTGTTTTTAAGGAGGATTAGTGCTCCAAAAAGGATGATTGTGTGTGTGTGTGTATATGTATGTGTGTGTGTGTGTGTGTATACATATATATATATATATATATATATATATATATATATATACTGTATTCTGTGTGTATACTGCATATATTACTGTGCAAAAGTTTTAGGCAGGTGTGAAAAAAGCGCTGTAAATTTAAGAATGAAATCAGAAATAGAAGTGTAAATAGTTTATTTTTCAGTTAACAAAATGGAATGTAAATTAACAGAAGAGAAATCCAAATCAAATCAATATTTGCTGTGACCACCCTTTGACTTCAAAACAGCATTAATTCTAGGTACACTTTTTTTTTTTTAAGTTTTTGAAGTAACTCAGCAGGTAGGTTGTTCCAAACATCTTGGAGACCTAACCACAGATCTTCTGTGGATGTAGGCTGCCTCAAATTCTTCCGTCTCTTCTGTAATCCCAGACACTCGAAGATGTTGAAATCAGGATTCTGTGGGGGCCAAACCATCACTTCCAGGACTCCTTGTTCTTTACACTGAAGATAGTTATTAATGACATGCATGTTTGGGGTTTTTGTCCTGCTGCAGAATAAATTTGGTATCAGTTATACGGCTCTGTGATGGTATGGCACGATGGATACCGTATTTGCCGGTGTATAAGGCGACCGGGCGTATAAGACGACCCCCCAATTTTACAGTTTTTTAAGATTTTTTGCCTGTACTCACCGTAAAAGACGACCCCCCCCTTCCGAGGCTTCCTACGCTTCATATTTCTTCCTTCTGGAGCCATATTCTTATTCATTCTTGCTGGAGCTGGAGCCAATCATGGCGAGCGATGTATTATATTAATGAATACAAAGCCTGCTTGGATTGGCAGAGGCTGTAACATCATCAGCCCACGCCTCTCTGACTCTCAAAGCCAATCCGAGCAGGCTACTGTATGTAGCCTGCTCGGATTGGCAGAGGTTGTTACTCCAATCCGAGCAGGCTCTGTATTCATTTGAATACATCGCTCACCGGGATTGGCTAAGCGGTATATACTGTATGTAGCCGAAGCTACATACAGTATTACTGCACATCCAGCAGGCACCCAAGCAGCTGACCCGGCGTATAAGATGACCCCTGCTTTTTGGCCAGTTTTTTTAAGTGTAAAAGGTAGTCTTATACGCCAGCAAATACAGTAAGTATCTGCCTGTATTTCTCAGCATTGAGGACACCACTGATCCTGACCAAATCTCCAACTCCATTTACAGAAATGCAGTCCCAAACTTGCAAGGAACCTCCACCATACCAATACATCAATGTTGCCTGCAGACACTCCTTATTGTACCGCTCTCCAGAACTTCGGTGAACAAACTGCCTCCTGCTACATACAGCCAAATATTTCAGATTTTGAGTCATCAGTCTAGAGCACCTGTTGCCATTTTTCTACACCTCATGCATAGTGGGGTCTATTAGCTTTGTTTTCACGTCAGAGGTATGGCTTTTTGGCTGCATGAAGACCACTTCTGGCTAGACTTCTCCGGACAGTAGATGGGTGTATGTGGATCCAACTGGTTTCTGACAGTTCTGTGCTGATGACACCGCTGGACATCTTCCGATGTTGAAAGGAGGGAAAGCGTGATGTGTCTTTCCTCTTCCGCATTAAGTTTCCTTGGCCAGCCACTGCATCTACAGTCCTCAATGTTGGCTGTTTCTTTGTGTCTCTTCAAAAGAGCTTGAACAGTACATTTTGATACCCTAGTCTACGTTGAAATCTTTTCCTGGGAGAGACCTTGCTGATGCAGTATAACTACCTTGTGTCTTGTTGCTGTTCTCAGTCTTTCCATGGTGTATAAGAAAAACAGAAATGGAAGGTGCGCACACCTAGTGCATTACCAGAGATAATTTAATAATAAGAATTTTTTTTATAAATATGGGTTCTCACAAAATGCAACTGACAAAAGGTCATAAACACGGTGCATGGACATGCACAAAACACAGGGTACGACAAACGCGTTCGGGGGCACACCCCCTACCACAGAGCTAGGCTAGTCTCGTACACCATGGGCAAGCTCTTTTATAGGGAATGGTAGATTAGAAAATTGTGTGTCAAAAAGAGTGACGCCCTCAAGGGGGCGGAAAAAAAATTAGTATCACAGTGAAAAATGCAATAAACTGTTGATGCAAAAAAAAAATTGTTAAAAATGATTAATAAGAAATTGAATTATATATATATATATATATATATATATATATATATATATATATATATATATATATAGTCACACTTATGTAAAAACTACAAAATGCATGTCAAAAAACTATATCCAAAACAAAAAACTCCATCATAAGTACACAAATAAATATATAATGATGGTTTATTCAAATCCATGATAAATTGCACATTCATTTATATTTAGTCAGATGAATACAGGTGTAGAAACAAATAAGCAAAAAAGGATGCAGGATTGATAAGTGGGTCAATCCATGTCTCACCTCTCCATGCCTGAAGAAGCTGTGGGGGGAGGGGGGAAAGATTTAGACACTCAGAGGTGTCCAAAACCTGCACACTGGGCTCACCCAACCAGAAACTTCAGGAATGGGGGGAAAACCCCAACAGATGCCAGCAGGATCATCCCCGCTGCAGTGCGCCGATCAGTGAACACCCGATGTCACACGGGCACCTTACCAGACCCCAGGGAACCAGTGCAATGCCAGAGGGAATGCACTTCCTGGAAACACAGGAAGACGCCTGATGACAACAAGTGACATCATTTCCGGGGCGGGAGCAGTGTAAAGGTGTCCCCATGGCAAAAAACAAAGAGACAGGCCATGTTGGTACCTTTCACACCACCCTTTTATCTGACATCTGTTACTCCTCACCTTGGAAGACCTATTAGAGCTGGAAGTGACTGTTTTTTGCCATGGTGTATGACCTGTGACATTAAGCCCAGGTTCACACTGAGCTGCGGGAATGAAGCCGTGCGAATTCCGCTGAACTCGCATGATTTCACTCCCACATGTCAGTCCCGATTTCGGACGCAATTTCAGAGACTTCTGCACAGAGGTCAATGTAAATCGCAGCCCGAAATCGCAAAAAGTAATACAGAAACTACTTTTTGAAATCTGTGCAGCACCGTAGATGTGGCGTCGCACCGATTCAGGCAGTGCCATTGACGGCAATTGCCGCCAATTTGACATGCAATTTGACATGTCAAAACGCTCCAGTGTGAACCAGGGTCTTCCACAACCTCATCTTAATAGCAGGTTTTTGGTTGTTCCTCACCCAGTTTTAATCCTACACAACTGTTTCTGTTTCAGTGAATGACTATGTTTCAGCCTACATAGCAAATTGATAATTATCAGCACCTGCTTGGTATATTTAGTTAATCATACATCTGATTCTAATCCTACCAGATCCCTGACTTTGTGCAGGTGTATATAAAGTGTGCAAGTGTAAGAATTGATGCTAGTTTGAAGCCAAAGGACAGTCACAACAAATATAGATTTTTTTTATTTCTTTAGCCCTGGTTCACACTGGTGCGATTTGACATGTCAAATCGGCGATATTTACCGCAAATTGCGGGCAATGGCACCGTCCTAATCGGTGCGACGCCACATCTGCGGCGCTGCACCGATTTCAAAAAGTAGTTTCTGTACTACTTTTTGCGATTTCGGGCCGCGATTTACATTGACATCTGTGCAGAAACCTGCACAGATGTCCCTGTAATCGCGGCCGAAATCGGGACTGACAGGCAGGAGTGAAATCGTGCGAGTTCAGATGAACTCGCATGGCTTCACTCCCGCAGCCCAGTGTGAACCTGGGCTTAGAGTGGTAAATAGAACAAAAAAAGGTCAGTAGTACAATCAGTACACATATGGGTGCACATTGGTTCATGTATAGTACTCCTTTTAATAGAAAAAGAGTACAGCAGCAAACAGTTCTAGTCAGTAACCTAATAAACAAACAAAGAGAATTTTATTTATTTTTTAAGTCCGGGGGAGTAGGTGTATAGAAAAATCAATAAAACTTGGCTAGGTGAGTGTAAAAAAACAGGGTTGCTCAATGATATATTATTAAACCCTCAGGCATCAGTCATTTCAGTGGAGTATTACTTCCAGCCTGACCATACATCCCTTAATTTATCCTGCTGATTTTTAACTTTGTGTACCCATTGTTCCACTTCCATTATGTTGTTCACTTCACGTTTCCAATCAACTATCAAGGGGCAAGCAGCTTGTTTCCAAAAATTTGGAATTAAGGATTTCGCTGTGTTTAGCAGATGGGGAGTGAAACTTTTTGTGTATGATTTAATGGATGAAGATGTCATGGAACAGGGATTGCAGGGGGGTACTGGTTATCAGTCTAAGGGTTGTTTTTTTAATCCACGGGGCAATTGCCTCCCAAAAGGCCTGAATTTTAGGTGGTTGCAGGCCCTCCCAACATATGGAATCAGCATTCGGGAACATCTGGGCCAGACGAGAAGGGGTTTTGTACCACCTGGTGAGTAATTTATAATACAACTTTAATTATTTTCTGAATTTGAGGGGGAGTAAATTCCAATCCCAATTTTTTTTCCATTCTCTAATAAAAAATGGAATGGATACTGAGTGTGCTCCCATTACAAGTTTATACATGTAGGAAAGAAGATGTCTAGAGTCAGAAAGTTTTGTGCACATGGACACCCTAATGGTGAACAGGATGTGGCTCCATCTGCTCCCCAAGTGTGAACAAACTCAGCATCCTCCATAGGGAGAACCAAGGAAACCCCCTAAAGGGGCATGTCTTAGAAGCAAACTGGCTTGTTGCATTCAATCTGTCCCATGCTGTAAGCATGCCTTCGGGTGAAAGAGGATGTCCAGTCTGAGATTCCTCTGTCATTAGCTGGGATCCAGGGAACCTTCGCCAAATTCCTCCCCACCATCGTTTTCTCTAGTGGGACCCAGATTTTGGTTGAAGCGTCATGATGCCAATTCGAAATCTGCACCAATGTATTAGCCCTGTGATGAAATGCTATGTCTGGAAGGCCCACCCCACTGTCTGATTTATATCTACATAATATGTCATAAACCAGTCTCGGTCGCTTCCCATGCCACACAGAATTCAGGAAGGCCTGACGTAACCACTTGAAAAAGGACCCTCCCAAACCAGGTTAAAGGGTGAGCCTGCCAAAGGTGCAAGTACTTCACAATTCTGTCCAATAGTACATCATACTTAAGTTCATACAGAAGTTTTGAATCTGATTATATATGGGTGTCCAGGTATGGAAGTGATTCCTCCCGCCATACAAACTGAAAGGATTGTTTCAGGAACATGGATAGAGCTGATGACACATGGATTAATAAGATCTCTGATTTATTGTGATTGATTAAAAATAATGTGACAACACTGAAGAAATGACACATTGCTACAATGTAAAGAAGTGAGTTTACAGCTTGCCCCCTCAAAATAACTCAACACACAGCCATTAATGTCTAAAACACTGGCAACAAAAATTAGTACACCCCAAAGTGAAAATGTCTAAATTGGGCCCTATTAACATTTTTCCCTCCCCGGTGTCATGTGACTCTTTGGTGTTACATTGTCTCAGGTGTGAATGGGGAGCAGGTGTGTTAAATTTGGTGTTATCGCTCCCACTCTCTCATACTGGTCACTGGAAGTTCAACATACCACCTCATGGCAAAAAACTCTCTGAGGATCTGAAAAAAAGACTTGTTACTCTAAATAAAGATAGCCAAGGCTATAAGAAGATTGCCAAGACCCTGAAACTCAGCTGCAGCACGGTTGCCAAGAACATAAAGCGGTTTAACAGGACAGGTTCCACTCGGAACAGGCCTCGCCGTGGTCAACCAAAGAAGTTGAGTGCACATGCTCAGCATCATATCCAGAGGTTGTCTTTGGGAAATAGACGACTGATTGCTGCAGAGGTTGAAGGGGTGGGGGGTCAGCATGTCGGTGCTCAGACCATACGCCGCACACTGCATCAAATTGGTCTGCATGGCTGTCATCCCAGAAGGAAGCGCCTCTTCTAAAGATGATGCACAAGAAAGCCCAAAAACAGTTTGCTGAAGACAAGCAGACTAAGGACATGGATTACTGGAACCATGTCCTGTGGTCTGATAAGACCAATGTAAACTTATTTAGTTCAGATGGTGTCAAGCGTGTATAATGGCAACCAGGTGAGGAGTACAAAGACAAGTGTGTCTTGCCTACAATCAAGCATGGTGGTGGGAGTGTCATGGTCTAGGGCTGCCGGTTCTGAGGAGCTACAGTTCATTGAGGGGACCATGAATGCCAACATGTACTGTGACATACTGAAGCAGAGCATGATCCTCTCCCTTCGGAGACTGGGCCGCAGGGCAGTATTCCAACATGATAAAGACCGTAAACACACCTCCAAGACGACCACTGCCTTGCTAAAGAAGCTGAGGGTAAAGGTGATGAACTAGCCAAGCATGTCTCCATACCTAAACCCTATTGAGCATCTGTGGGGCATTCTCAAACAGAAGGTGGAGGAGCGCAAGGTCTCTAACATCCAGCAGCTCCATGATGTCATCATGGAGGAGTGGAAAAGGACTCCAGTGGCAACCTGTGAAGCTCTGGTAATATATAGGTATATTCCAGTGAACCGTAATCATGGTATCTTGAATAAAAAGAACAGCAGGGAAGGCATCTATTAGCTCGACGCGTTTCGTAGCTGTAGCGCTACACTTCAGGAGCAGATGCAGAGATATTGTCTAAGGATGTTTAAAAATAGATATGTTGAGTGATCATGTAAAAATGTAATAAAGACTATAGAAAAATAAAAATTGTAAAAATTGGTCACTCATACTTGCAAGTCAAATCAGAGTCTGGACATGGACTGAGGGAACTGGAGGTAGGCTGGAATGTCAGTCCACCCCGGAACCTGAGGCGGCTAACCTCAAAAGCATCAAGATGGAAAAACCAACCAGGGGAAGAACATTCCGAGGGTAACTGTGGGAACTGGAGGTAGGCTGGAATGTCAGTCCGCCCCGGAACCTGAGGCGGCTAACCACAAAAGCATCAAGATGGAAAAACCAACCAGGGGAAGAACATTCCGAGGGTAACTGAGGGAACTGGAGGTAGGCTGGAATGTCAGTCCGCCCCGGAACCTGAGGCGGCTAACCACAAAAGCATCAAGATGGAAAAACCAACCAGGGGAAGAACATTCCGAGGGTATACTGAGGGAACTGGAGGTAGGCTGGAATGTCAGTCTGCCCCGGAACCTGAGGCGGCTAACCCCAAAAGCATCAAGATGGAAAAACCAACCAGGGGAAGAACATTCCGAGGGTAATTTTACTGAGGGAACTGGAGGTAGGCTGGAATGTCAGTCCGCCCCGGAACCTGAGGCGGCTAACCCCAAAAGCATCAAGATGGAAAAACCAACCAGGGGAAGAACATTCGAAGGGTAACCCAGTTCCCTCAGTCCATGTCCAGACTCTGATTTGACTTGCAAGTATGAGTGACCAATTTTTACTATTTTTATTTTTCTATAGTCTTTATTACATTTTTACATGATCACTCATCATATCTATTTTTAAACATCCTTAGACAATATCTCTGCATCTGCTCCTGAAGAGTAGCGCTACAGCTACGAAACGCGTCGAGCTAATAGATGCCTTCCCTGCTGTTCTTTTTATTCAAGATACCATGATTACGGTTCACTGGAATATACCTATATATTACTTACTGTGGAAATACGTTGCAACTAGTCTGGTGTGTCATCATTATGTCATTACTGTGGCTCTAGGCCAATATGCTATCAGTGTGTCATTATGCTATTCTGTTAATTTATTACTATGTATCATGTCATGGAATAAAAGTTTCTTACTTTACTATGATGGTTACTACATGTCTATGCATTTACTATATGGCACTATAGATGGCTCCACCAACAGACAGCATTATAGTACCATGCAATGCTATTTTCCTGGCTGCATGCTTCAATTCAAAGTCCCAAAAAATGTAATTCTTCCTGATCAACCTATCAGGGATGGAGGTACATCTAGCTGGCCTCACCTAAAAGTCCCAACCTCTTAGTTTTAATTAATTAATGGATGTGTGTTGAGTTATTTTGAGGGGACAGCAAATTTAGACTGTTATACAAGCTGTACACTCACTACTTTACATTGTAGCAAAGTGTTATTTCTTCAGTGTTGTCACATGAAGAGATATAAAATATTTGCAAAAATGTGAGGGGTGTACTGACTTTTGTGAGATACTGTATGTCCAATTGACACAATAATGAGGGTCCTTCCCAGGCTTCGGTAAGATTGCAACATGAGCTAGGAGCGCATTATTTAGTAAAGGATTAGTGGTGGTGATGGCATTGAAGTAATGAAAGAGAGGTTCAGCCAGAATTGGGAACAATTTCATGTAGTATTGGTTAGTGAAACCATCCAGCCTTGGGCTCTTGCAGACGGGAGGCCAGAACACCAAATATTGATTTGATTTCGATTTTTCTTCTGTTTGCTTACTTTGCATTTTGTAATTTGATAAAAATAAACAATTAAGATATATATTTTTGAAAACATTCTTACCTTACAGTATTTCTTCACACCTGCATAAAACATTTGCACAGTACTGTGTATATACAGCAGGGATATGCAATTAGCGGACCTCCAGCTGTTGCCAAACTACAAGTCCCATGAGGCATAGCGAGACTCTGACAGCAGAAAGCATGACACCCAGAGGCAGAGGCATGATGGGACTTGTAGTTTTGCAACAGCTGGAGGTCCGCTAATTGCATATCCCTGATATACAGTATACTCCAAAAAGGTATATGACTCATGCTCCATTAGAGGAACATTGTAAATATGTGGCTGCCTATCATTCAGTAGTTTGCATTGTGGGGGGGTTGAATATTTTTTTTTTCCCAAAATGTTAATTGGTGACATCTGGTAAAAGAGAGCATACACATATATCAGGGTTATTGGTATATACAGCATTAATTCATTATTAAGAACTATAATATATGTCCCAATCCAGTCATAGATATTCTTCAAACATGTAAGCCCAACCCTGAAGTCTTTAAGCCCTAGTTCACACTGATGCAGTGTGAGCTCACAGTGAATCCTCTGCTCTTCCCGCACTGCAATTGCACGGCGTCCATGCAATCTGGTGTGGTTGTCAATGTTAGATTAACAACACCTGAAACAGCTCGCAAAATGCAGTACGATTGCCAGAATTAGATCGCATGGGTGTAAACACCGATGGGATACGTTTCAGGTGCGTAAAAAAAGGGTCCTGCACCATTTTTAGTGCGGATGCGATGCGATTTGAGCCATACAAATTGTTTGGCACAAATCGCACTGTAAAGACATCGCATGTGATGTGCACAAGAATGCAGTGTGATTCCTGTGTGAATCGCATGCGGTGTCCCGCAACACACAAATATGGACCCAGACTCAAACAGTACCTCACCTCAGTGTAGTTTCACCCAGAGAACACCACCACCATCAACCATGCACTCTGAGGCTTCGTGGCACCCTCCCTTAAGACTCTTCCCATGGCAGCACTGCCAAACAAGGTGTCTGACGTCACTTGTGATGCAGAAATGCCTACCAAACGTGCAGACCGACTGCCTATTCTAGGTCAAATTCAAATGACCTCTTATTCATTTTCATATAAACAAGATAGATAAATACAAGAAAAACTAAGGCCCCAAAGAGGTCACATAATGCCATCAAACTAGTATTACACTGACCAGGTCTTAACTATATGACCACCAAATTTAAAAAAGCAAGGTAGATAAAGGGCAAGAAACAATTGTATAACTATATGTTCCCTGGTCCTTGATGTACTTATCATAACTATGGCACTTATCTTCCCCATCTATTCATATTTTAGTGCTTGTGACCATGGAAACGCATAATAAAAATACATAATCTGAATTAGGATCATATAAATGAGCGTTTGAAGGAGAACTTTTGGCTGGGAATCCCGGACGTGTGTATGCTCCCTAGCAGTTTTCCCGACAGGAAAATTGCCCGGGAAAAATAAAGAACCTGCTTTCTATTTTCCCGTCGGGATTCCCAGCAGAGTGTTTCCTGCCGAGAAAACAGGTCGTCTGTATGCTTACCTGTCAGAGATAAACCCCGCATGCTCGATAAGACTTTGACGCATGCGCGGTAGCATACAAGGTTAGTGTGGGATGTAGCAAGATGGCAGGGACGGCATTGAATGTGGCGAGCGCCAGCTCGTCGTAGTCGATGACGTCACTGCGTTCTTGCCATTCAATAGAACAGCGTTTTTTTTGAGTGGCCGTCTGTACACAGGGCTTGGCAAGGCAAGCTTGCCAGGAATCCCGTCAGGAAAACCGACGGTTTTCAAATAGACGGGATTCCCGCCCGTGGGCGCCCTCAGAAGAAGTCAGGAAGTGACGAAACGTCAGGGCGTGACCTAACACATCAAGGAAACCGGAAGTGACTCTCCAGGAAGACGCCGTGGAAGGAACTTCATTCCGGCGTTCATCAGGGGCAAGTTTATAGCGCGGAAGCGCACACTCCATACGATTTTTCGCCTGTGAAGAGCAAATGGGGCCGCAGGATGGAAGATACTGAGCAGCAGTTCCCTGACCAATTGTGAATTCCATATTTAACATCACAGTGTGAATTCCATATTTAACATCACAGAAGCATCCATCAGTAAATACAACTTAAAGCTAAGTTAAAAAGTAACTGTGTATATTATTTTTATATACCGTACTTAAACTAGGGTTAAGGGGTGATTGCTTGTGTATGCATTTGTATTGCTAGATTCACTGGTTTCCTTTGTGTCTTTTAACCAGTTCAGTTTTCACTATACCATTTTCATCTTTAATACAGTAAAAAAGTCAATTTTCAGGCCTTATTCACACAGTCAAGGAGCATACAGCATACAAAGGAATGTGATTTCTGTGCTCAGAAGTCACAGGGGTTTGCGTACAGCCATGAGCAACTGTCTGTACAAATCAGTAAGCCTGTCATTGATTTGTACAGGCTGTTGCCCGCAGTTATACGCAAACACTTGTGACTCTGAGACAAAAATTACTCTCTTTTGTATGCTCTTTACCCTTCTGTGGTGATTGAGGCCTTACACTATATTTTGTTTTAAAGCCTATACTACCTAAGACAAATATTTGGTCAAATATAATCAAGCAGCCATTTTTAGATCTGCCAACCCACTTCAGCATCACTGTTCAGATTCTGTTGTTTAGTTGGTTATTGAACATCTAAAAATCTTTGCTGAATCTAATGCATAAGGTGGAGTATTTATGGTTCACTTTAGACACCAATCCGGCCAGTTTTCCTGCCCATGGAAAAGCTACTTTAGTCTCAGAAACCCAAGTCCTGACATCAGTCCGTTCTAAAGAGTTGTATGGTAGTTCTGGGCTTGATGGTTTTTCTATACCATTTTGCCCACAAGGGTCCTAGAGAGGAACATTCTTGCTGCACAAGGCATGTTGCCTCTTTTCATGGTTAATGAAGTCTGTATGGGACTTGGTTTTCGTTGATGTGGTGGATCACTCTCTTATTCTTGGCGGCTGGCAGGTACTTTATACCTCTACAGTGGAATTTGATTATGATGGATGCAAGTCTTCTCAGCTTTGGAGGGGTACTGGGCAATTATGCTGGTGTAGGGGTATTGGTTAACAGCGAAGGCAAAGCTTCTGATCATTATTTTTGAACTTCAAGCAATTCCCTTCTTTTGCTGGGCGGTGATACTTATCTGCCACCTGGTCCTTTTCCAGTCAGACAACGCATTGGCATTAATCACCAAGCAGAACAAAATGTTGCGATAGCCTGGGAAGAATTTAGGCAGAAACTAGGCAGAACACATATATCTGCTCAGTCTATGGTTCACATTCCCGGAATAAAAAATTGGCAAGCAAACTATCTACAGTGGCAAGAAAAAGTAGGTAAACCTTGGAATTATCTGGTTACCCACTGACTATGTGCCCTGGCTTTTGGGGGAACACTGCTCTTTCAATTAACATGTATAGTTCAGAATCAAACAAACCAGGAATGGTCTTCATATATCTCTTGAGGGATATTGTTGATAAATATTACTGTCCCATTTGAAGTAATCCAAACCACATTCTTAGCGTCCATTAAGTAGTTGTTCATTATTTTCTCTGTCACCCTGTGCCTCTAATAGATACAGGGTGAGTTGCACATAAGAGGGACATGGGGAGCTGAGACAGGGGTTTCCCAACCTCTCTAAGGTAAGGTAAGCTGGGTTCCACGGTCTCCCCGCCCAAAGTGACTCCCATCACATATCTACCCTTTCGGAAGGAAACTAACACAGGAGGAGACCCCAGATGGGTTGACTTCGAAGTTAGTCTGTAGTTCCAGTCCCCCAATGCCCATACCCACACAGTACCCCAAACAAATTGTCCCGAACATAGCATTACTCACCCAGTCAACCTCTGCCTCTCTCATAGAACATACCCAGCGCTGGGGAGAGGTGCGGACTGGCCCTTCTCCCTGGAGTCCTTTCAGCCACTGGAAAGAAGACAGGGTGGCTGGGCTCACTCCATCATGCTGTTGGGGGGTTTGGGCCGACTGACCAGCACCCCTGGGGTATGCAGGTGGAGACCGTAGTCCCATCCACTTTTGCTAGATGAAAATCCCTCAGTGCTTGCAAAGCAAGGCTGATATCCTCCTGTTCCAATGCCAGACCTTTTTCTGGGGTTGTGTCAGTGGAGACTGCAGTCCCATCCACTTTCACAGGAAATCCATCTTTTGTTCGTTGAAGACAGAGGCCAGCGGTGCTCTGTCCTGTTGGCACTTCAGCTAGGGACCGCACATCATTCGCTCCGGCTAACTGTTGGGGAAGGAGGCCAGCTTCCTCCACTCCCAGACTGTGGATCTGCTGCTGGGGAATGACCCTGTCCTGGTTAGGTCTGTCACATTATCAAGTCACAACAATAGACGAATGCAATGTGTTTAACCACTTGCCTCCTGCCCACAGTACATTTTCTATGGGTGGTCGGCAGCTGAAGGCAGCCTCACGTACTGGTGGGTTGCGACAAATGTGCCCTGTGGGGCACACAGTGGCGCAATCGGTACCACAGTACTCACAGTGGACGGGGAATAATGATTGTTATGACCAATCGTAGTGATCACAGGATTACATATAAACAAAACAGTCATGAATGGCTTCCATTCATGACTGTTTGCTTACTATTGTGATATTGTGATTGGCCCACAGCTATCACATGTTACCTGGCACCCTGTACCTTGTGATTAGCTGTAGCTAATCACAGATCAGAATCGTAGGCAAGCTGTCATGAATGAAAGCCATTCATGACTTAAAATGATTGCTTATAACAATGATCATCACTGGTATAAGCATTTACAGTGTGAACAAAAAAAGAAAAAAATCCCTGTGATCAACACCCCCCCCAACTCCCAGAGTAGTACAGTGTCACTATGGTGATGAGAAAAAAAAAACTGAAGAAAAGCTTAAAACCTGTCACCAGTCAGTATCCATGATCCCTGCCACACCAGTCACATGATTGTGTACTACACTGATGACAGTATTTAAAAAATTGAAAAAAAAATAAGAATTGTATTTAATCTTTATTTTCCCAAAAATTGTGACAAAAAAATTACAACTTCAAAAAACTCCCCACGATTCTTACTAAATACCTTGGACTGTCTACTTTCCAAAAAGGGGTAATTTGGGGGATATTTGTACTGTCCTGACATTTTTGGGGCTAAATAAATTAGATAGGCCATCAGTACATCAGGATTTATCAATTTTCAGATATATACCATAGTTTGGGGGGTGTATTTGTACTGTGCTGGCATTTTAGGGCCTCAAGAAATCAGATGGGCCGTTAGTACATCAGGACTGGTAAAATATATATATATATGTGTAATAAATATATATATATATATATACCATATACGATAACTTTCACACAGACTAAACAATATACACAGATTTGGGTTATTTTTACCAAAGAAATGTAGCAGACTACATATTGGCCTAAGAGCCCATT
The DNA here is from genome assembly GCA_029206835.1 of Rana muscosa. NCBI lineage: Eukaryota > Metazoa > Chordata > Amphibia > Anura > Ranidae > Rana > Rana muscosa. The sequence continues at coordinate 852,511,617 of CM055116.1, forward strand.
CACACAGGGGCAACGCGACTTCCAGCGCGACTTTGGGAGGCAACTTGGACACGACTTGAGCATGAATCACAGAGCGACTCCAGGCAACTTACAAGGCAACTTCAAGTTGCCTCCCGGTACAGGCTACTTTCCAGTGGCCAATCAAACAATAATCAGCTCTGTGGGAAAACTATTTTTACTTTCTGGAAAGTTGCTTCAGTTAAGACAGAGGATCCGACTTGGAGGCAACTTCCATTGAAATCTATGGGTACAAGTTGCCAGTGTTGTTCATCTTACGTTAAAAAATGATCTAGTTACAGTTACAAATTACTTCTTCCAAAAAGTAATTGAGTTAGTAACTCAGTTACTACATTGAAAAAGTAATTAGTTACTCAGCAAAGTAACTATATTGGTTACATTATATATACACGGGGGCGGGGGGCGGTAGAAGGATGATATATATGTAATTTTATCAGTGTATAAAAATAATAGGAGGGAGAACAATAAATAATATTGGTTATGTGCCCATGCCTCACTGTGCCTCACTGTGCCCATGCCTCACTGTGCCCATGCTTCACTGTGCCCATGCCTCACTGCGCCCATGCCTCACTGTGCCCAATGCCTCACTGCACCCGTGCCTCACTGCGCCCGTGTCTCACTGTGCCCGCGTACCTGATCGGCGGCATCCCAGCGGCCATTCCAGTATTCAAAAGCCGCGCCTCCGCCTCATCTGTGATAGGCGGAACACTCAATTTCCCAGCATTCAGTGTTCCGCCTATCACGGACATCCGCTCATCCTCATAACACAGACGAGGATGAGAGGATGTCCGTGATAGGCTGAACACTGCCTGCTGTGAAATTGAGTGTTCCGCCTATCACAGACGAGGAGGCGCGGCTTTTGAACACTGCAATGGCCGCCGTCTGTCTGCATGACACGCTGATCAGGTAGGCAGACGGCGGCTGTAATTGCGGTTACATCTACTCGCTGCGTCGAGTAGATGTAATTGGGATAACGCCGCCCAAGTAATGGGAACGGCGTTGCCATGAGGGGAAGAGTAATCCGTTCGATTACTCGTTACCCTCAAAAGTGACTGCGTTAGGTAACGCCGTTTATTTAAACGGCGTTACTTACAACACTGCAAGTTGCCTACAAGTTGCCTAGAAGTCGGATTGAAGTAGTACAGGAACCTTTTTTGAAGTCTGAGCGACTTCAGTAGTGTGCATTAAGACGGCTCTCATTTACTTACATTGATTTTCTCATGCCGTGCAACTTGGGGCAACTTCAAGACGGATCCAAGACGGATTGCATGACTGAGCAATTGCCAGTTAACCACTTGCCGACTGCCTTCCGCATTTATACTGCAGCAAGGTGGCTCAGCAGCGCAAACCGGCGTACCTGTATGTTGGTCTGTGCCTGCGGTAGTGCGGGCACGTGCCGTGGGAGCTCACTCGTGGGTCCGGCGGACTCGATGTCCACCGTGGGAGCTCGCCCGTGGGTCCGGGTGAAGAGAGGCAAAACGGGGACATGCCTATGTACACAAGGCAGATCCCCATTCTGACAGGGGAGGAAAGAGGTCAGCTGTTCCTAGTGATCAGGAACAGCAATCTCTCTCTACTTCCAGTCAGACCGTCCCCTTGACAGTTAGAAACACCTTCTTAGGGAACACTTTACCCCTTGATTGCTCCCTAGTGTTAACACCTTTCCTGCCAGTGCCATTTATACAGTGATCAGTGCATTTTTATAGCACTGATTACTGTATTGGTGTCACTGGTCACCAAAAACTGTCACTTAGGGTCAGATTTGTCTGCCGCAATGTCGCAGTCCTGCTGAAATTCGCTGATACCCGCCATTACTAGTACAAAAAAAAAGTCCCCAACTCTTTCCCCTATTTTGTATTTATAAAAATATGTAGCAGAATGCATATTGGGCTAAACTGATGAATACATTTGTTTTGTTTTTTTATATATATTTTTTGGATATATATTATAGCAGAAAGTAAAAATATATATATATATTTTTTTTAAAATTGTCAGTATTTTTTTGTTTATAGTGCAAAAAATAAAAACCGCAAAGGTGATCAAATACCACCAAAAGAAAGCTCTATTTGTGGGGAAAAAGGGAAATCAATTTTGTTTTGGTACAATGTCGCATGACCGCACAATTGTCAGTTAAACCGACGCAGTGCCGTATCGCAAAAAATGGCCTGGTCATTAAGGGGTTAAATCCTTCAGGGGCTGAAGTGGTTAAAATAGCCCAGTGCTGAATAGCAAAAAATGCCTTAGTCATAAAGGGGGCAAAACCTTCCAGAGGTCAAGTGGTTAAGCTGATAACAAACTATTCTAATTTCTCGTGTCTTTATTGAGCACGCCCATAGACTAATTACTTCAATTAAATCTTATTGGAGTCAGTAGTTTGCAGACCTAGGGTCCAATTAATACAATTTTGGAGGTTTGGTTTAGAGCTACTTTGATATGACACTCAAATATTTTACGATGGCTCTCCATTAAGCCCCATACACACGGTCGGCCTTCCATCAGACTTTTCCCTGGATTTTTGTCCGAACGGAGTTGGCCGGGCACACCCATAGCATACACACCACAGGACTTTTCGCAACATCACGTGTTTTTTCTGCTCTTTACCGCCACCCTTTGGTCAACTTCTGCTATTGTTGGTTGATTTTAACATTAGTTGTTTTGTCCATCGGACAAAAGTCCTATGGTTTTCTGTACACACGGTAGGACTTTGCTCCATCTGACTTTTGTTGGGCAAAAGTTTGTCCGTTTGCAGACCCAACTTTTGTCCGATGAAAACACAAAAAAAAGCAAAAAAGTTTGTCCGATGGAGCTTACACCCGGTCGGATTGTTGGTCCAACTTGCTCAAAATTGTTTGTTGGCCAAAAGTCTGACCGTGTGTATGGGGCTTAAGAAGCATCTGCTGCTCTAGTTATAAAGGGGGCAAAAACTTCCAGAGGTCAAGTGGTTAAGCTGATAACAAATGAACAATTCTAATTTCTCGTGTCTTTATTGAGCACACCCATAGACTAATTACTTCAATTAAATCTTATTGAAGTCATTAGTTTGCAGACCTAGGGTCCAATTATCGAAATTTTGGAGGTTTGGTTTAGAGCTACTTTGATAAGACACTCAAATATTTTACGATAGCTCTCCATCTGCTGATGTGAACCATGCCTCTCAGAAAGGAGCTCTCTGAAGACATATGATCAAGAGTAGTTGATCTGCATAAAGCTGGAAAGGGATATAAATCAATCTCAAAGTATTTCCATCAGCCGAGAGTAAAGCCGCGTACACACGATCGGTTTTACCGATAAAAACAGTCCGATTGATTTTTTTCACCGGACAAACCGATCGTGTATGGGCCCCATCGGTCTTTTTTCCATCGGTGTCAAAAAATAGAACATGTTTTAAATTTTTCCGATGGATAAAAAACCAATAGCAAATTCCGATCGTCTATGGGCAAGTCCATCGGTTAAAAAACCCACGCATGCTCAGAATCAAGTCGACGCATGCTCAGAAGCATTGAACTTCATTTTTCTCGGCTCATCGGAGTGTTTTATGTCACCGCGTTTGGAACGGTCGGTTTTTTCCAAATATAGCTTTTTTTATTAGTTTTTCAAAATAAAATTAAATATCAAAAGAACAAAAGATCTGAACTCAGCCCACCAAGATACATAATTAGCTCATACCAGTGGAGGACACAGCCTCCTGATCATATAACATATAAGTGTCCGTACATTGCATATTGAACCATATATATCTCGGAGTTCCTATTATCTCCTATTATTCTCCTAAAAAAAAAAAAAAAAAAAAAAAAAAAAAAATTCTACTACAGAGGGACAGTGTTGAGTCAAATACACCCGTCTGTTCCGGAGTTTAGTAATTCTCTTGGCCCCCATCTATATACTAGATATTTTAGATCTCTAATAGATTTTTCCCCTCATCTGAATGTATAAATGTATTCCAACTATCCCATGTCGCTTTATAAATCCCATGTCTATCCTGTGCAGTCATTATTAGATCCTCCATTTTATTTATGTTTTCCACCTTTTGTAACCACATCGCGACTGACGGTGAATTCTGGGATTTCCACATCATGGGGATACAAGCTTTAGCAGCATTGATTAAGTGCCTCAGTAAGTATTTTTTATATACCCGGGGGGCTAAAGTCGACACGTGAAGTAAAAAGAACGCTGGGTCATTTGGAATCGAGAAATCAGTGAATCGTTGCGATATATTGCGCACCGTCGTCCAGAAGTCTGTCAATTTAGGGCAAAACCAGAATATGTGTAACATCGTACCTCTGTCTTCGCCACACCGCCAGCAATGTTCTGATATTTCTGGACACATCACATGCAGGCGGGCAGGTGTCAAGTACCACCTTGTCAGAACTTTATAATTGGTTTCCTGTATTTTTGTACATATCGTAGACTTAAAGGAGAGGCTAATCATATTCTGTTTTTGGGTCAAAGAAAATGTGCGGTCTAGTTCAGTTTCCCACTTCGTAATACAAGGTAGATCGGTTGGTTGTTCTGGCGTGTTTAGAAGAGCATACATTTTGGATAAAGTCTGTGATAACGGTTCTGTGCTCGAGCAATATTCCTCAAACTTATTCAGGGGTCTGGTGTAGTTCCAGGGATTCGGAATAGTCAGGAGAAAGTGCTGCAACTGTACCGCGTTCCAGAACTCCAGTCTATAAGGGCCTGCTGTATCCATCAGTTCTAAAATATTTGGCCATCTATCATTCTTTACGAATTGAGAGGCTGTCATAAGGCCAGAGGTCCTTAGTTGCCTAAATTGTGTATTTGGGAGTCCCGGGGGAAAACTAGGGTTACCCAATATCGGGGTCAAAGGCGATGTCGTGGCTGTTAAGGAGTGTTTTAAGATAACACGGGCGCTCTGTCGCAGTGTATTGCCTATCAGTGGATGTGATTTTAATTCAGTGGGTAGAGACTCTGCGCACCACAACGCGGTCCGTAAGGGAATCTCTGTCTGGTATTGTTCTATTTGTGTCCATAGTTTGGACTCATAATGTCGCCACCAATCGATCACCCTGCCCAGATGAACCGCCTGATAGTATCTCTTAACATCTGGTAGTGCAAGACCTCCATGTTGTTTTGGCCTTGTAAGCTGAATATGAGAGATTCGAGGTTTTTTATGGGCCCAAACAAAACGTGTGAAGAGAGCTTGGACTTGTTTAAAATATACAAGGGGTATCCTAACCGGGAGGGCTTGGAAAAGGTATAAAAATTTAGGTAGAACATTCATTTTTAACAAGTTACACCTCCCAAACCATGAATGTAGTCCCTTATTCCATGTCTCTAACTGCAATTTAGTTTGAACAAGTAAGGGACGAAAATTATTCTCATATAGATGAGAAAGGTCCGATGTAATACTAGTCCCCAGGTAACTCAATGCAGATGATGTCCATTTAAAATGGAAATTTGTACACATATTTGGTAAAGCCTGTGATGTTAATGCCACTCCCATTGCTTCTGACTTCGAGAGATTAATTTTAAAATTAGACAATGCTCCGTATCTCTCGAACTCCTTCAAAAGATTTGGCAAGGAGACTACCGGGTTGGTCAAGGAAAATAATAAATCATCAGCATATGCTGAGATCTTACATTGTATCCGGCCTATCCTTATCCCTTGTATATCTGGATTCCTTCTGATTGTGGCTAAAAAAGGTTCTAGGGAAAGGGCAAACAGAAGAGGGGAAAGCGGACATCCCTGTCTTGTACCGTTTTGTATTGGAAAGGGGTCTGATAGGACCCCATTCACCTTCACCCGAGCTGTCAGATTAGAGTATATTCCAGCTATTCGATTAAGCATCACCTCCCCTAGACCAATATGTCTAAGCACAGAAAACATAAATGACCATTCAACACGGTCGGTTTTTTGACTGATGGTGTGTAGGCAAGACTGATGGAAGTCAGCTTCATCGGTTTTCCGATGGAAAAATCCATTGGTTTAAAAACCATAGGAAATCTGATCGTGTGTACAGGGCTTTAGACAAATTGTCTGTAAATGAAGACAGTTTATTACTGTGGCTACTCTTTCTTTCTTTTTTATTAAATTGGTTTTTATTGAAAAATTTCCAAACAGGGTGGTACAAATAAGAGACTAACAAAGAGGTAAGCAATGGATAGGTTTCGTAAATCCACAAATATACTGTTCTACATATGTATGTCAAAAGAAGTCCCAGGGGGACCAATAAACAAACTTTATAACATCCGGCATAAGGTGTAACACCATAGCTTACAAGAAACTGAAAGGGGGGAAGGGAGGGAGGGGGAGAGGGGGGGAGAGGAAAGTAAAGAAGGATCAAGAAAAGGGAAGGGAAAGGGAGGGTCGATCCGCGGTCAAACGTGCTACATAAAGTAGCTAAAGCACATAAGAAGATAGGAAATCACTGTGGCTACTCTTTCTAGAAGTTTGCATCCAGCTAAGATGACTCCCAAGGCACAATGCAGAATCCTCACTGAGGTGAAGAGGAACCCACGAGTAAAAGCTAAAGGCTTGAAGACATCACTGAAACTGGCAAACATCCCTGTTCATGAATCTACTATACATAAGTCTTTGACCAGGCAAGGTGTTCATGGCAGAACATCAAGGAGAAAACCGCTGCTCTCCTAAAAAAAATGATTGCTACGTCCCTGAAGCTAGCCAAAGTTCACCTTGGCAAATCACAACACTACTTTGAAATTGTTTTGTGGACTAATGAAACAAAAGTTGAATTGTTCGGGAAGAATACTCAACACTATGTATGGCGCAAAAAAGGCACAGCTTAATAACATCTTCCAAACTGTGAAGTATGTTGTAGGGATCATTATAATGTGGGCTTGCTTCCCTACCTCAGGGCCTGGACCACTTGCCATCATGGAAGGGGAAAATTAATTCCCAAATTCACGAACATATCTTACAGGATAATGTCAGGGTGGCTGTCTGCCACGTGAAGCATAGTAGAAGTTAGTTGGCATGTATTGTTAAAAAAAAAAAGAAGTTGGGTGGCAGCACAATGACCCTAAGCATTGAAGTAAATCCACCACAAACTGGCCTCATAAAAAGAAAATGCGCCTTTTGGCGAGCCCCAGTCAGAGCCCAGACCATAACCCTATAGAGATGCTGTGGAATAACCTCAAGAGAGCAGTTTACACCAGACATTCTACAAATGTGTCCAAGTTGAAGTTGTTTTTTAAAAGAGGAATGGTCAAAAATTCCTTCTGAACATCTTGCAGGTCTGATCCAGAGCTACTGAAAGCGCTTGTATGAAGTCATAGCTACCAAAGGAGGTTTGACCAGATATTGCCTCCAAGGATTCACTTACTTTTTCCTCCGGAACTGTGAATGCTTAATGGGTGTGTTCAATAAAGACCCAAGAAGTGTTTGTGTGTTATCAGCTTAAGCACATCGGGGTTGATTTACTAAAAGTGGAGAGTGCAAATCTGGTGCAGCTCTGCATAGAAACCAATCAGCTTCCAGGTTTTTTTTGTGTCAAAGCCTGTTTGAAGCTGAAGTTGGATGCTGATTGGCTACCATGCACAGCTGCACTAGATTTTGTACTCAGTCTATTGACTTGGATGAGGATCAGATCACATTTTATGGCAAATCACTGCAGAAAACCAGTTAATTCCAATGGGTTCACATACTTTTTCTTGCCACTTTTAAGTGTAGAACATCTGAATCCATAAATATAGTTCCTTAATAAGGAGATATTTCATTGGCGAATGCTAGAGGTTGACCTCATGGTGTTGCAGCTCTACAAGAAACCAGACCGGTTCATTGCCAGGTACCGTGATCTGATGGTGGAGTCTTTGTATGCACTGGTGACTAAGTAGGATCGGTATTTCCCAATTTATGTGCTTCCTCCTCTTAGGAAGGTCAACATGGAGGGCATTGCAATGATTCCAGTCGTCCCAAATTAGGTTCAGGAGACCTTAAAAAACCAACCTATTCTATGATGCACTGTCACTTCTGCCAGATTAGCCAGATTTTATTTCAGGGTCCAATCTTGCTCCCTGTTTTTTGGTAGCAGGCTTTAACGACATGGCTGTTGAAGGATAGGGCATTTCAGGTTCTGTGCTGAAAGCTTCTAGGTCTGCCTCTTGAAAAACTTATCATACCTATAAAGCCAATTTTTGTTGGTGAGAGTTTCAGGGTTTTAGCCTTCACTCCTTTACAATGTCGAGTGCTTTCTTCCTCCTTCAGGTTTTGGTGGATTAAGAAAGGCTCCAGGCATCATTGAATGTCAGGTGTCATCCTTGGCTGTTCTCTTTCAAAGATTGTTGGCTATCTATTTGTAGATATGGACCTTTGACCAGAGGGTGACTCGTATAACTCCTTCTGTTAGACCACCACTTCAACTATGGTATGTTAGCCTTATTTTGTTGGTTCTTCCGAATTTCCCCTTTGAGCCTACTAGGTATATTCCTTGGTCTTCTCTCGTCCACAAGGTAACCTTTCTTGCCGTGAATACATTGTAAAGGAGTGTTTTGGAGCTCTCGCAACGTTTTGCATGGTAGAAGTGTCAACATTGGTGGATGCTGGTTTTGGTTTCAAGGTTTTGCAGAGAGCTCTGTGAGCTTCCTAGCGCTTCTCCCGCTAGGCTCTCTCTTCCGGTTTAATGTTAGGATGCGTCTGTCCATCTGTATGAAATCCTGTGTCCCTCAGTGAACATTGCAGAAAATGTGAATTTTCACGATCGGCTTTTGTCGACCGAGCATGGTGGAAAGCCAACAGCCAATCCGCATTCGATCAGCGCTTGCAGCCAATGGATCCAAGTGCTGACCAATGTTTTCTTTCTTTTAGTGGTATTTGATTGCCACTGGGTTTAAAAAAAAATTCAATAAACAAAAAAAGGGCAAAAATGTTGAAAAAAAATCAAATGTCTTCATAAAAGTTAGGCCAAAATGTATTTTGCTGCATGTCTTTGGTAAACAAAATCCAAATTAAGTGTATAATATTAGTTTGTGTGAAAATGTTAGCGTCTACAGACTATGGTGTATAAATTAGAAAATTTATAAATTCTGATGTACTGACAACTTATCTAATTTCTTGAGGCCCTTAAAATGGCAGGACAGTACAAATACCCCCCAAATGACCCCTTTTTGGAAGTAGACAGTCTGAGGCATTTAGTAAGAGGTATGGAGAGTTTTAAAAATTTTCATGTTTTGTCACAATAGATTTTTTACATACTGTCACCAGTGTAGTACAGTGTCATCATATGGCTGGTGTGGCAGTGATCAGGGACACTGACTGGTGACAGTACATTTAAAAGAAAAAATTAAATAACTTATTTAATTTTTTAAACTTATTTTTTTAACATTTTTAAATGTTTTACTACTTTCAGCAGAGTAGTTCATTATCACCATAGTAACGGTGTACTACTAACAGGGAATGGTGAAGGATTCTTTTTTTTTTTAAAGTTTGATTGCCGTTACAATGGTCATTATTGTAACAGCAATGTATTGTACTTTCATGAACAGCTGGGATTACTAGGGACCTGTGATTGGCTACAGCTAATCACATAGAACAGGGTGCTGCAATTGGTCCAGGTACCATGCGATAGCTGTGGGCCAATTTCAGCATAGGAAACACAGCTGTTCTGAATAAATTCATTCATAACAGCTTTGTTGACATTGTGATCATGTGATCTCATAGCGATCACATGATCACAGGGCTATGGGTACCGGGATCCAGAATCTGCTGTGTTCTGTGGACACAGAGGTCACAGGAGGGGCACGCTGCACTTCCCTAACCCAGGACAGGCTGGATGATGTACATGTACGTGATCATAGAAATTTCAAAGGAAAACCTGTGTATGCAGCTGTCACAGTCCAAAGAGCATTGTTTGTCAGCAGTAACATCAAAAGTGTTTTGTATAATCAACCAATCTGCTTCCTCTACATTCTAGTGCATGAGGAGTAGGTAAAATATGAACTTAGATAAGATTTGAATGCTAGGAATGTAAGCATGATGGATAGAATGGCCTAGAGCAGTGGCCATCAACCCTATCCTCAGGGCCCACTAACGGGCCAGGTTTGCAAGATAACTGAAATACATCACAGGGGATATAATTTGCTGCTCAGTGATTGCAGTATTCTAGTCTGCATCTCCCCAAGGTAATACATAAAACCTGGCCTGTTAGTGGGCCCTCAGGACAGGGTTGATGACCACTGGCCTAGAGTATATCAATGCATGATCTTGCAACAAAGACACATATGTGCATATGTAGGATGGACATACAGTAAATGCTAGATGTGGGCTTGTCTATGTCCTTGTCTATGTCCTTGCTATAGGACCAGAAGAACATGGTATTCTGAAAGGGACTCTTAAGGCTTCTGTTGTTCTATTAATTTGCATATACTCTGTTGAACTTTTCATTTGTTGCTGGGATCCAATAAAAGCTACATTCTCTGAAAAGGAACCAAGGTTGTCTGGAATTTGGTTGAAGAATGTTGAACTTTCTGTTTGCATGATAATAATCATTTATTATTGTTAACAGCTCCCTCCCTCTTGCGATAGTTATTGCAATTGGTGTCTGAGGCATCAAGTGTTTTTCATACAGCTTGCTACAACTGAGTGATTTGGATGAGGGAGGAGTCAGGTTTTTGTGCCTGGTGTCCAAAACCTCCTGTAGGTGGCAATATAACCCATGACCACGACTATGAAATACTGTGATTCCTAGTACACTCAGCGAAAGTGATCTTACACGAAGTAGAAAAATGCCAGTATTGCAATGTGTATTTAGCTGCTTGATTGGAGTTCGGCTTCAACTGTATTAAGATCAATGACTAGTGGTTTCCAATAATTTTGCACACTGCGCATATAGCTCTTTGCCCTATCAAATAGAGAAAATTTCTAAAATGAGCCTGGGGACATTATTGGGGAAATCGCTGCTTACATGTTTTTGATTTATAAAAAATATAATTTTGTATTTAGTAGATCATTAATTAGCATGTACATTTGAATTCAGGATGGTGTTCTAACGTCATAATGGAAACGCCTTTATTGGTTGAAAATATATTCAGAACCATGCACCAGTGTTTGCACCTTAATGCCCCATACACACGATCGTTTTTCTTGCCATTTTTTTTCTTGATGTTTTTCACGTCGTTTTTTTTCATGTTTCCTCTCAAGCCTGTCTTGCGTACACACGATCATTTTAAAAAACGATCAAGCAAAGCGCAGTGACGTACACCACGTACGACGGCACTATAAAGGGGAAGTTCCGCTCGAATGGCGCCACCCTTCATGTTAGTAAAGTTTGTTGAGCAACGATTCGCGCTTTTCAGCCTCGTGCTTTTCAGTCCGTTACTGCGTGACGAATGTGCTATCTCCATTCCGAACGCTGGTTTTACCAGAACGAGCCCTCCCGTCTCATACTTGATTCTGAGCATGCGCGGTTTTTTTCACGTCGTTAAAGCATACACACTATTGTTTTTCACGTCGTTAAAAAAAACTACATGAAAAACTACGTGAAAAAAGAGAGCATGTTCGAAATTTTTAATGGCCGTTTTTCACGTCGTTAAAAATGCTCTGGAGCATACACACGATCATTTTTAATGGCCATTTTTAAAAATGGCATTTTTAACGGCATGAAAAACGATCGTGTGTATGGGGCATAAGAGGTTAACAGTTGTAAGCCAGGTACAAAAAAAAAAACATGCCTAATCCTCCATCAGATGTTATAGTGATTCCTACTGGAAAACACTGCAAATGAAAACATTTCCATGCCTTGTTAAACAGTACAGCATCTGCACAGCTAATCCTGTTTGCTGATGGGATTTGCTGAAGCACTGGAAATATTAGAGGAGGCAGGAAACAAACCAAGCAATTAAATGCATGAGATGTGATAATGAGAGGTATGAGCTGCTTTTTACTCTTAGCATGCACAAATGTACCACATGACCTTGGGTGTAAAAGTAATTATTCTATCCTGAAGTGTTGCAAGTAAAACACTGGTAGGTGCTTTTTATAATATCAAATTATATTTTGGAAGTTAAATTGTGTGTGTGTGTGTGTGTGTGTGTATGTATGTACTGTTTATTTGTTGGCAGTTGCTTTTTTGCCTAGGCCACTTTGTCATCCATTCCCCTTTCACAAGGGCACCTCCGCTAAGCGGAATCCACTTGCTCAGTGGGGGGTCTCTCCACTGATCCCTGCTGAGCAGGCAAATGACAGGTTAAATGACAGGTCCGGGTCCGGACACAGTCCCGCTCTCCTCTATGGGGCAATTGGATGGAAACGGACTGCCTGTCCATTTCCATCTGATGCCATCCGATCCGCGGGACGGATGGGTAATAGGACCACCATCCGTCTGTTTCTGGCGGACAGGATCGGATCGGGTGGCGGCGGGTGTCAGTGGACATGTGTCCGCTGACATCTGCCACACCATAGCAGAGACTGGGGGGTCCGATCAGGTCTGCCTGAAAAACCAACACCATGAAATAATGGTGTCAGCCTGGACTCTGATTAGGGACCAGCAACATGGACAAGTAAGGCATGTTTACCCTGTGCTGGACAGATAAAGTAGCTTTACTATCTACAGGTTTCCACAATGGTATTTGTTCTATAATAAGACTATAAGAAAACCAGGAATTGTATTTGAAATGTATTCACTTTTCAAGACTGGAGGTAACGTTCCACCATTCAGAGCTTTGTCTCAGTTGGATGACTTAGATGTTACAACACACCACTGGTCCCAACTGCCAAGAGCCCTTATTAGGTACTCGGGCACTTCTTACTTCCTTGCTCCCTCGGACATTACAACAGGGCTGCCTACACCCTGGTTGCTGCGTACTATTTGACAGATGCACTTGACCCCTCCTTGCTGCGTGACTACCCCATAGGGAGATAAACTCACTGGTGACAATGGTGGAAACCAGACGCAAGGGCACCACAGCCAAAGTTCAGGTGGACATTCGCTCTGTTTGCCAAACACTAAAAACATTCAGAATGAGCACACTTCCCTTGCATTGGAGCAGGGCTATTTTAACACCAGTGACTGCATTCGATCCTAGCCCGATCTCAGGCACACAACAAGCAGCCTACCTGATCAAGTTATATTTTTCTGCAACCATATCAGACTTTTTGGACAACAAAGGGCTTTAATACAGCCATTATTGTCCAGAACAAAAAAAGCTTGTTCTCCACCCCTGCTGTTTCTGACAGAGTAGGAAAGTGAAAAGCCTCTTGTAGAGGACACGGACATCGAGGGCAATAAGGAAGACCCAGAGGCAGTGTTTAAGGAGGCTGCAGAAGATTTCCACCCCCCCCCCCCCCCCTAGCCTCTCATACACCTGATATAATGTCTTCACACAATATGCTTGCCAATGTAGATATGCTCACTTCTGCGTTGCTCAAAAACCTATGCTTTGTTGCACTAGATGCTCCTCCATCTCACTATGCCCCCTTTGGTACTAAGATACCTGCCAAGTTTAAAAAACACTTTCTCTTTCGTCCATGGATGGACACAGCCTTCTTATACTCTTAACTGTAGGGTTATGTTCCTGTCTATTAGGAGAGGACTAGGCAGACATGTTAATAGTTAAAAACATTAATCTTTAGCACAGCTGAACAGCCCCGCCCAGGGGGTCCCTCTGGTCATAACCCCTCACACAGCAGTTAGCAGCTCAGTTTTTTTCTGCCTAGTAGAGGAGAAGGACCTGGCTCCCTTTGGGCCCATGGTCCTGAAGAAATTTTATTTTTTATTTTTCTATTTTTTGATCCTGAGATCTTCTATCAACTGCCGGCTGGGTGACGGGCTGGATAATATAGATCCTTGTAGTCTCCCCAGTCCGGCCATCGAGCGTGAGCAGACCTTAGCTACGCGCTGGGTCGGCCACGACATACCCCGCGGCTCCAAGGGTGGCCGGTGAGCTATATGCTCCGGGGTTCACATTCACATATGACTGGGCTACTGCTGTCTAAGTCACAGTGAACCGGGCCAACGGCTACTCCGTACTGCTCGGATGTAGGTCTGTCAGGAACGTGCCAGCGGTCCTCGCAGGATGGGTGAGTACTTTCCTCCTGTCTTGGCAGGTTGGAACAGCTGGGCTTTCCTGAGGGGGGTCGTTAAGGGGTCTCTTGTCCTCCCTTTCCTCTTCCCCCTGTCTCTTCCCTCCTCCCCTTGCTCGGGCCTGCTGTTACTGACTGGGGGGTACCTGAAGGCTTTCCCATGTCCTGGCCGGGGGCTGCGGGGGTGTCCGGGTCTGCTCTCTGTCTGGGTGGTCTGCCTGTAAAAGGGCCCCCCTCGGGGGCCACTATGTGGTATGGCCTTCTCGTCCGCCTCCTGGTGTTGGCGCCGTTTTTTTTGTTTAAATCAGCGCCATTTTTCTGTGGCCGCGCCGCTTTTATAGCAATACAGCGGACTGCCATTTTCTTGTAGTCGCGCTGGATGGCCATTTTCTTGTAGTTGCGCTGGCATTCAAGCAGGCGGTCATTTTCTTGAGTCCCGCGTGGTTTTTCACTGAGGCGAACGGTGGCCATCTTGGTGTAGGTTTTGGCCTCTAGTGTCCTATGGCTTCTGAATGGCGCGAATAGCGCAGTTTGTACCTCAGAGGCACCCAGACACACACACGCTGTGTGGAGAGAGGCAGCGGGACGCGGCGCTTCAGCTGAGCGGTTATGGTCAGGTTGGTGAGTCCCCTGGTCGGTTGCAGCGTGGAGGGTGGGCCACCTTTTTTAAGTGTACCTTATACTTGACTGTAGTCCCTCGGGATGTCAAGTGAGCGGGTCAGCATGGCGTCAGAAGCTGGCGTTTCTTCCCCAGATATTCCAGTAGTAGCAACCGGTGCCCCTGCACCTGCCGTTCCTGTGGACGCTTTGTCAACTGTCCTGGAATCATTTGTTGCCAGGGTGGAAGCGGTGTGTGGGCACAAAGGGGGTAAAAAGCGCCCCCTCCTCCCACCTTCTTCTGGGGATAGCTCTGACTCAGACTCGGACCGGGCTGGGACCCAGGTCACCTGTTCTGAGGTATCAGAGGATGCGGACCAGGACCATTCGGACAGTGAGAGCGACTCCGTGTCTGGGTCAACGCAGGACAAGGCGCTTGTTGGAGCACTTATCACTGCGGTGCGGGAAACCCTCAAACTGGAGGATAAGGCTGGGACTTCTGCTGAGGTATCTGTCCCTTTTGGGTCCCATAAGCCGGCCCGCACTGCAAAAGTTTTTCCTTATGTGACTTATTTTGACAAGTTCATAGACAAGGAATGGAAACGGCCGCAGAGGACCTTTTCTGTCCCAAAACGCTTGGCAGTCCGTTATCCTTTTGAGGAGAGCCTTCTGAAAAAATGGGCATCTCCCACGGTTGTGGACCAACCGGTATCTAGGTTAAACAAAGTAACCACGTTTCAGGTGGAAGGGTCCACTGCATTTAAGGATCCTGCAGATAGGAGATCTGAGGCGGTGGGCCGGTCCTTATTCACCTTGCTGGGATCAGCATTGCGGCCTATTCTGGCCATGGCACTAGTGTCACAAACTCTGACTGAGTGGGCAAAGTTATTGCACCGGGATTGGGGGACCATCAGGCTCCTCCAGGTTGCGTGGAACTGGCTGACCAGTTAGTGCATGGACTCAAATATGTCTGTGATGCAGCCCTGGATACTGCTCCTTTTGATTTCCAGAGCCTCTGTGTCTGCAGTAGTTCTGCGGCGTCTAATTTGGCTAAAATCCTGGTCCGCGGACCAGGCTTCTAAGAAGGCTCTAGCAGACTTGCCCTTCAAGGGAGAGAGGCTATTTGGAGCCTCGCTCGATGACATTATTAAGGATGTCACGGGAGGTAAGAGCACGCTACTCCCTCAGTCCAGAAAGGGGAATGAGCCGAGACGTAGACCGGAGCCCTCCTTTTCCGCGCAAAATCGCTTTTTTCGTCAGTCAGGGCCCGCAGGCAGAACTTTTCAGGCCAACAAGGGCTCACCTGGGGGACAGAAGCGTCCCTGGGTTTGCAAGCAAGACAAGCCTGCGAACAAACCTGCTTCCGCATTAAGGTCTGCCCCCGCCCGATCTCCGGGTGGGGGGACAGTCTTCACGAGTTTCCGGCTCGGTGGACCTCACTGCTTTCCGACCGGTGGGTCTGCAAAGTGGTTTCTTCGGGGTACAAGATAGTTTCTTTCCTGTCTACCGAACAGATTCTTTCCCTCAAACCTTCCTCTTCTTTCGGCTCGTCAGGCCGCCCTAAGGGGGGCAGTACAGAACTTGCTGAAGTGCGGGGTAATCGTACCTGTACCACTGCAGGAAAGGTTTCAGGGATTTTACTCCAATCTGTTTGTAGTCCCGAAGAAGGACAGAGTCCGCCCGATCCTGGACCTCAAGGCCCTCAATGTCTTTGTGAGGGTTCGGAAGTTCAGGATGGAATCAATTCGCTCTGTGGTCGCTGCACTCCATCCGGGGGACTTTCTGGGGCGTCCTTGGACATCAAGGACGCTTACTTGCATGTCCCTGTTTTTGTCGGACACCAGAGGTTTCTGCGCTTTGCAGTAGGGGACGGCCACTATCAATTCGTGGCTCTCCCCTTTGGCCTGGCGTCGGTGCCAAGGGTGTTCACCAAGGTGCTTGCCCTACTTCTGGCCTCGCTGTCTCAGCGAGGGATCGCCATCGTGGGCTACTTGGACGATCTACTTCTGAGAGCTGCTTCAAGTCAGACCCTCCGAGACTTTGGCTGGGTGCTGAACTTCCAGAAGTCAGTGTTGGTGCCGACTCAGCGCCTAGAATATCTGTGGTTGATTCTAGACTCCTCAAAGGCGAGAGTGTTTCTCCCTTTGGAAAAGTTTCAGACTCTTCGGACTGCGGTGAAGCTGCTAGCATCCGGCAAATGGTCGTCGCTCCGCTTTTGCATGCGGGTCTTGGGCCTGATGGTAGCCTCTTTCGAGGCGGTACCGTATGCTCAATTCCACACTCGAGTTTTGCAGAGGGAGATTCTGTCCAAATGGGACCAGTCTCCGTTGTCCTTGGATTAGCAAATCCGGGTGAGCCAACTAGTCAGGGACTCCCTGGTCTGGTGGCTGACATCTCCGGCTCTTTAGTCCGGAAAGTAGTTCCCTTTCAGTGGACCGTGATCCTGATGGACACCAGCCTGACCGGTTGGGGAGGAGTTTGGGGTGTTCAGTCGACACAGGGGCGCTGGACACAGGAAGAATCTCGCCTGCTGATCAATGTTCTGGAGCTCCGGCCGATCAGGCAGTGCCACTCCACTTGGTCACAGAGGCTACAGGGGCGTCCGATCAGGATCTAGTTGGACAACGCCACGGCGGTGGCGTATGTCAACCATCAAGGCGGAACAAGAAGTGCGGCTGCAGCCTCAGAGGTAGCTCACATCTTGAGGTGGGCAGAAAGGAGCGTACCGGCTCTATCGGCCATTTACATTCCGGGCGTAGAAAACTGGCAAGCGGACTACCTCAGTCGCCAGATGCTGGACCAAGGAGAATGGTCACTACACCCGGAGGTATTTCACCTCCTTTGCCTGAGATGGGGTGAGCCAGACGTAGATCTCCTGGCTTCTCGACTCAATTGAAAGGTGTCGGTTCGTGGCCAGGTCAAAAGATCCTTGGGCGGACGCAACGGATGCGTTGGTGGCCCCATGGGGACAGTATCGTCTGATTTATGCCTTTCCCCCACAGAAACTGCTTCCTCGTCTGCTTCACAGAGTGGAGGCCGAGGGGATCCCGATGATCCTAATTGCCCCGGATTGGCCTCGGCATGCCTGGTACGCCAACCTGATAAAACTAGTGGCAGGCGCTCCTTGGTGACTGCCGTTGCGAAAGGACCTTCTGTCACAAGGTCCCATCCTTCATCCTTCTTTACAGTCGCTGGCTTTAACGGCTTGGCTGTTGAAAGCCAGGTGCTGGGGGGCCGGGGCCTGTCGGATTCGGTAATTTCCACCATGCTGAGGGCACGGAAGTCTTCTTCCCGGAAGATGTACCACCGCACATGGAAGGCCTACATCTCTGTGTGAAGAGATGTGGTGGCATCCACGTACATATTTGTTTTCTAGGATCCTGCTATGTCTACAGCATGGCGTGGATCAGAAACTTGCCTTAGGCACGATTAAAGGACAGATTTCAGCATTGGCTGTGTTCTTTCAACGACCCTTGGTGACTCACTCCCTGGTGAGTACTTTTTGTTCAAGGGGCTCGGCATGTGGCTCCGCCGGTTCGATCACCACTACCACCGTGGGATCTGAATCTGGTGCTTTCGGCATTTCAGGAACCCCCCTTTGAGAACATCAGGGAGATTCCGCTCTTGACTCTCTCCCAGAAGGTTGTTTTTCTGGTAGCCATTACTTCGGTTAGACGTGTTTCTGAGTTAGCGGCCTGGTCTTGCTAGGGCCCCCTACTTAATCCTCCATAGGGATAAAGCGCAGCCTTAGTTTCTACCAAAGGTAGTTTCGGCCTTTCATCTAAACGAGGACATTGTACTTCCATCCTTGTGTCCTCGGCCGTCGAATCCAAAAGAGGCTGCTTTTCATTCTCTGGATGTGGTACGTGCTCTACAGGTGTATCTGTCTGCTATGGCCCCCGTTTCGGAGGTCAGACTTCGTGTCCGTATCTGGTCCCAAGAAGGGCCTGGCGGTCTCGTCGGCCACCATTTCTCGGTGGATCAGACAGATCGTGGTTCAGGCCTACGCCCTGAAGGGGCGGGCGCCTCCTTTTCCTGTTACGGCGCATTCTACCAGGGCAATTGGTGCTTCCTGGGCTTTCCGACATCAAGAGTCTGTCTCACAGGTGTGCAAAGCGGCGACCTGGTCGTCCATTCACACTTTCACCAAATTTTATAAGGTTGCTGTGAGTGCATCTTCGGATGCTTCCTTCGGCAGTGCACAAGTGCCAGGAGTGGGAGGATGCATCCCTGCAGAATGACACACCCTTGCAGAAGTAGTTAATAGGTTAGTGTTATAACTGAAAGATGGGAGCACCACAAATCTGGGCAGCCAGTTTGACCCCAATCTCATGCTGTTTGTGTTGTTTTTCAATTGTCCATTACAAATATTGATTTGCAAGCCCTGATAAAGGGGAAGCTGTGAGCCTCTGAGATGTGTTGGATTTTTTATTATAGGTTGTGAAAAATGAAATTCTTACTGAACTGGATCTTTCAAATGTTCTACAGACTCCATCATGGTACCTTTTGGGAATCCCTGGTTGAGAGCTGCCTCTAAAACATAATATTTGACTTCTGATTTTTGTCCACCCTGGGATCCAGTGCTGCACCAGCACAAACATACTATAGTATTTTTATTGAAGCAGATTAATTAGTTAGTGTTGAAGTAGACTTTTACTCCCCTTTCACTAAAAATCACAGTAGCATTCGGCTCTACGTGCCATGAAATCTTCTTAAATTTATTAATTAAAAATGTTTTTGTTTTGCTTTAAATTACTGTTTTGCCACTTTCTAGTTGAGCAATGCACAGGTAATGTAACCCTCGTCACACAGATGCATTCTGGAAAGTTCCTGCACATGTTTCAGGCATTAGACCCAGATTTCTAGGCAGAGTTTCAGGAAGTAAATGGAGATGGATCCTTTTGCCATGAGTAAAAATGGTCACTGTGAGAAGAATAAGGAGGAAATTAAGGTATCCAAACAATAAAAAACCAACAAATACCGTATATACTCGAGTATAAGCCGAGTTTTTCAGCACATTTTTTGGTGCTGAAAGTGCCCCCCTCGGCTTATACTCGAGTCACCTTTTTGCACCTGATCTTCTGGACTTTGGGGACCCGGTACTGGCCGGCCGTAGGTCCCCTGGACCCCAACTTGGCACACATGTAGCCACACTCTTCTTCTACAAGTGTGCAAAGTTTGTTGTCTGGAGGACCTACGACCGGGGAGCACCGATTTTTCAAACCCGGGCACCCCTTGCATAGACTCCCATGTTAAACAGTAATTTCTCTGGTGACTTTGGCGGCCCGAGGAGAAGAAGTAGTCTGGACTGCCGCACTCTGGTTAAATGTATTATTTAATGAAGAAAATTAAAATGGCAAAAAAAAATAAAAAATAATTCCAAAAAAGAAATAAATGAACAATCCATCCAAAAACAATCAAAAGTGAAGGGACATGCAGGGTGACAGCTAACGCGTTTCACATCAGGGTGTGATGCTTACTCATAGCTCACCCGGTACCGGCCGGTCGTAAGGTCACCCGCCTCCCAGGCTATCACAGATACCCCCCAGTAACAACCCAGAGGGTGGAAAAGGACCGTGTGTCTAACAAGCCCCGAGAAGTAGGGGGGAGGGGGGTAGAGGAGAACCCCTGAAGGCCCGACTACCCCAGGGATGACCCGCGCCCCCCACCCCTCCAGAAAGGAAAGGCGGGGCCCCCCTACTTACCACTCCAGTGAAGTGCACGGGTAACGCTCCCAGACAGATCCCACTCACCACCGAAGTGGGGGGGCTGTCGGCCATGAGGAATGCTGCGACACAGGCCGAGACCCGGTCGTATGCGACCTCGCGAGACGTTTAACTTGCAGGACCAGCCCCTGTCCTGTGGCCTAGCGCGTAGCTGAGGTCTGCACGCGCTCGCTGGCCAGACTGGGGGGACCCTCTGGATCTAAAGTATCCCGTCCGTCACCCAGCCCGGCAGTTGATTGTAGATCTCTCCGGAAAAAATCCAGGAAAAAAGAAAATAGCAAACACAAATTCCCAGGACTAGAGATCCCAGCAGGGAACTAGGTCCTTACTAGGCAGAAAAAAAAGAATACAGAGAGCAGGGAGGGGGTTATATACTGGCTGAGGACGGCCCATGGGCGTAGCCAGGTGTTGTTTTTTCTTTTTGTTCTGCCTAGTCCTACTCCTAATGGAGGCGATATAACCCAATGGTTCTGAATTAAGAAGGCTGTGTCTGTCAATAAACTCAGAGAAATGGCTTTTACGGTAAGTAAAAAATCCTATTTTTTTTTGTCATCCGTTATTTACAGCCATTGAACTGAGAGCACAGTACTGGAAAATGTTTATTATCCAGAAATCTGAAATATACACACTTTTTTTATTCTCCATAGAGCACTGGCAATACAGTATGTGCCAAAACCAAGGGATAGCTGGGGCCCCTGTACTCAGGATAAAGAGAAAACAAGTTCTTTCAAGTTTTTAGAATAGTTGTAATTATACAAAATGTTACACACTAAAATTGTAATTGCATTTTTTTACATATTAGCCCATTTCTCTGCTTATCATAAAAAACATATTTAGAAAGTTTTTAAAAAATTATTATTAAATGAAGGCCTTTTATGTGTTTTGAAAAAAAGTTAAAATATAATTTTATTAGGAAAACTAGTTAGTTAGACAATTTCCTGGTTTTAGAGGTTTTTATCGCATTGATTGGCTTGTTGTTTGTTGCAGAGTATCAAAGCCAGACAGCCAGGCAACTAATTTTCAGAAGGAAGTCAGTCAGTAATGATATCCCCCTCATTTTTTTTAAAGCTAGGTTTCCTTTATTGGCACTGTACAAAAGAAATAAGACACCTGTACTTGGAAGAGCACATGTGTATGTTGAGAGGTTATCAGTGTGCTTGGAAAGATATATTGAAGAGGCTGATTATAAGTGGCAGTACTGAATATGTTTCAGCTTTGATTAAATAGATTAGCCTGACTGTAATTGACACTGGTTGTAAAGTGGAGAAGTGAGACACTAAGGCCCCTTTCACACATGCGGATCCCGTAGGGATCCGTTCCTTTCATATCCGCTTGCTAAGCGGGGATCGCTCCGTTGATCCCCGCTGAGCCGGCGGATGACAGGGCAGTCCCCACACACTGTGCAGGGACTGCCCTGTCAGATCTCCGCTCTCCCCTATGGGGGGATCGGATGAACATGGACCGTCTGTCTGTGTTTACCCAATCCGCTCTGCAGACGGATGGAAAAATAGGATTTTCCTCCGTCTGCAGAATCGGAGCATTGCGGACACGGATGAGATCGGGTGTCAGCGGATGTTCATCCACTGACACCCGCTATCTCATAGGGATACATGTATGTCCCTTTTTTCATCCGTAGACGGATGGATGAAAAAGCGGACATACGGTCCGCATGTGTGAAAGGGGCCTAAAGCATTGGATTATGGTTTTGAAAACCCAGAAATAACGATTTTTTTTTCTATATGTACAGTAAAACTATCATTGCTGTATAGAGGACTTAAACAACAAAAATGTGAAATGGTCAGAGATTTCGTTTTTTAGGCACACAGACGTCAGGATTTTTTTTCTACCAAGAAATTGCCATATGCTGTGTATTTATCTAATTTCCAGTGTTTGCATAGCCTCAATATCATGTGTTATTAATCCTTAAACTAAACTCCAAAGCTTTTTTTTATTTTTTTGAAGTAGAGTAGAACATTTGTCAGGTTCTGTATGCTGTCTGTGTCCACATTCAGCTCAATTCCAAGGAAATGGCCCCTACCACCAAAGGGACAAAGACATAAATGAAAACCTACAAGATGTAGAAAAATTAAGAGTGCCACATGAATGGAAAAGGCTTCCAAAAGTATTTCACCATAAAACAACAAAGGTCACAAGCCAACGTGTTTTCCAGGGGCTACGACATGCCCTCTTCATCGGGGCTTAAACTACTGGTAGAAATAAAATCACAGATTTAAAAGGTTACAAATATAGGAGTAATTTAATATAGGTGGTAAAGGTTTGCTTTCCAATGTCTTTTTTCCCACCAAATTCAGTACTTACAGTAGATCTAATATTTCTTAGAATAAATTAAACTTAGCTTTTCAGACACCCTAGAACTCTAAATTGTCAACTCTTGGCCCTTGAGAAGCACGGGGTACTAAAGGTTAGCTCTATAGCAGCATTTCAGTTCCTTTCTAACTTGTTGCAGCAAATGCTTAGTGACACTAAGCGATCTATGCAAAAACAAAAGCCCAGTCCTCCACATGTCCTAAAGCCACAGAAATGTTTTACATTTCTAATTTCTATGTCCTATGTGCTGAGTTGGTGTAAAAGTCCCACATACAGTGATTCCATGGAAAGCAAATATAGCCACCCTATTATTATTATAAATACATTTTTATGCAAGTGCTTTCAAACTGAGCCATTTGAATTAATTAAATTATTGTAAGAAACTTCATATTGTTTTTGGACATCGCATATGCCTTTTGAAGGAACACAGATTGCTTAGTTATGTTAGAGGACTTTATATATTTTTTTTGGACTACAGTTTTAGTTTCACATTAATACTTGATTTGATTCTGTTGTAAAAAGCCTCTGAATGATTCTTACTTTTTCAGCCTTCATTCAACCAAACACTTGCTTCTTTCCCAAGCTATATATCGCAAACAGTAATAAAGATTTATCAATGATTCATAACAAAGTTATTTGCTCTGATTCATTGCATTACTTCCTTTTCTCCTAAGGTGTGGGTGTCAGCATCTGCTTAAGGTATAGCAATACATTTTTAGAAAACCGTCTGTGTGTTTATAAAGGAACTCAGCATATGGTTATACATGTTTAAACATAAGCAGAATTCTGTTCAATTGCTCATTTCCTTTCCTTAATATAAAATGAAGCTGCAGATACAGAGAACACAAAATCCTTCAAAGCATGAATAGTAATGACAAAACACATGTGTATGGAAAATGCATAGAAGCTGTGGTACAAACAACATTTTATTCTGCTTCTTATGCCGCGTACACACAACCGTTTTTCATGATGAGAAAACTGCCATTTTTTAGATTGGTCGTGAAAACCGGTCGTGTGTATGCTCCGTAGTAGTTTTCTCAACGAGAAAACTGCCCGCCAAAAAATTAGAACCTGCTCTATTTTTTCTCGTTGTTTTTCCCGTCGCGAAAACCGCTCGTGTGTATGCTTTTCCGAGGGCAAAAAAACCACGCATGCTCAGAATCAAGTATGAGACGGGAGCGCTCGTTCTGGTAAAACTAGCGTTTGTAATGGAGCACATTCGTCACGCTGTAACGGACTGAAATGCACGAGGCTGAAAAGTGCGAATCGTCTCTCACCAAACTTTACTAACACGAGATCAGCAAAAGCAGCCCAAAGGCTGGCGCCATTCGAATGGAACTTCCCCTTTTATAGTGCCGTCGTTGTACGTCACCGCACTTTGCTCGAGCGTTTTTTTTTCCTGAACGTGTGTATGCAAGGCAGGCTTGAGAGGAATCACGACGAATCACATTGAGAAAAACGTTGTTTTTTTGCATGACAGGAAAAATGGTTGTGTGTACGCGGCATTGGAATTGAATATGCTGTATATTAGTGAAAAACATGCTATTCCTTTCTCACAGCAGCTAAGGTATGTATACTGCATGGATTATATTCTCTGCCTTGGAATTTAATGCATGATATTTAGACATGCGTTTGCTTTCTTGCAGCTGCGGTTGAAGCATGTGTACTGCATGGATTGAAGCGTAGGGCTGCTGGCTTCTTACGCAGCAATAAAATTGCAGCTTTATTTATGAAAGTGGGGAAGACCTTTCCACTTGCAGAAGAACTTAGCAGAAAGGTGCAGGAGCTGGAACAGCTACTTGAAAGCAAGTAAGTCATTTATTAACTAAAAATGTTCTAGTGTGTCAATACAAAGATCATTATAAATTTGTATATTATTATCTAAACAGCTAAATACACAGAATATAGGTATGTGTTTGTGTGTGTGTCTGTATTCAAAAACATTCATAAATCGTGGAGAGATGCCCTGGGGCAAAGCTAAGAGCGGGTTAATTTGGTTGTGCAGATATTTCCCCTACAATATTGCCTATTAACCTCTTCAGCCCCGGAAGGTTTTACCCCCTTCATGTCCAGACCATTTTTTTGCTATACTGCACTGTGTTGATTTAACTGACAATTGCGCGTCGTGCAACGCTGTACCCAAATCAAATTAATGTCCCTTTTTTTGGTGGTATTTGAGCACCTCTGCTGCGTTTTTATTTTATTTTTTGCGCTATAAACAAAAAAAGACTGACCATTTAAAAAAAAAACAATATTTTTTACTTTCTGCTATAAAAACATATCCAATAAAAAAAAATTAAAATCTGATTTCTTCATCAATTTAGACCTATATGTATTCTGCTACATTTTAAAATCTCCAATAAGCAAATATTCATTGGTTTTCGCAAAAGTTATAGCGTCTACAAACTATGGGATATTTTTCTTTCCTTTTTTTTATTTTTTTTACTAGTAATTGGTGGCAATCAGCGACTTATAGCAGGGACTGTGATATTGCGATGGACAAATCGGACACCTAACTGACACGTTTGACACTTTTTGGGGACCAGTGACATTATAGTGATCAGTGCTAAAAAATGTGCACTGTTACTGTACTAATGACACTGTCAGGGAAGGGGTTAACATCAGGGGCGATCAAAGGATTAAATGTGTTCCCTGGGAGTGCTTTCTAACTGGGGGTAAGGGGGGTGCTTTGACTGGGGGAAGACAGAGATCTGTGTTCCTGCTTAGCAGAAACACAAGATCTCCATCTTCCCCTCTCGCAGAACAGCGATCTGCCTTATTTATGTAGGCAGACCGCTGTTCTGCCTCTCTCTGGAACGATCACGGGAAGCGACTTGACTGGCGACACGCATGCGTGCCCCAGACCCGGCACTAGAAATCATGTACAGGTACGTGATTTCACCCAGGAGGACTGCCCTACCAATTTGGTTGTAGCCTGCATTCCAGTGAATAGTTGCGACACTGGGCTGCTAATTTGATTGCATGTCTTGGACACACTCTCCTAGTTGGTTAGCCATATGTTACTGTGTTTAAAAGACTGTGTACTGCACTGAAAAAAAAATTGCTACATGTTTTGTTTGGACTTACACTGAAGACACTTGTCCCCTCCACTAAGCCAGATTGGCTCAACTTTGTAGTCTCTCAAGATAATTTCCTTAGCGCTGAGATGGACCAGCTCACAGTGTTACATGTGTTTTCCCCAATTTGCTGTGAATCATAAACCGTTGTACAGATTAAGCAAAAAGACCAACTAAGTGAATGAACAACTGGTGGTACCTCAGACTTTAGATTTACCAAAACCATGTAGTGCAAGGGCCTGCCTGATTGCATACAAATTGAAACTCTTATGCCCTGTACACACGATCGGTTTTACCAATGAAAACAGTCCGATGGACTTTTTTCATCGGACAAACCGATCGTGTATGGGCCCCATCTGTCTTTTTTCCATCGGTGAGAAAAAATAGAACATGTTTTAAATTTATCCAATGGGGAAAAAAAACGATAGCAAATTCCGATCGTCTGTGTGGAACTCCATTGGAGAAAATACCCATGCATGCTCAGAATCAAGTCGACGCATGCTCAGAAGCATTGAATTTCATTTTTCTTGGCTCGTCGGAGTGTTTTACGTCACAGCGTTTGGGACGGTTGGATTTTTGACTGATGGTGTGTAGGCAAGACTGATGGAAATCGGCTTCATCGGAATTCCGATGGAAAAATCCATCGGATTTGAATCCATAGGAAATCCGATTGTGTGTACAGGGCTTTAAGGTTTGACCTCTTATTATATGGTTCTGGTAAATCTGAAGGAAAAAATCTACAGAAAATTGTATAGTGTGTATCCAGCTTTAGTGTTACATTTGTCTCATGCTTATGTGATTGGGGGTCATCTTGGGCAGTTAAAACCCAGAAATGGGTCACAAATAAAACCGTTTTATTTGCCTGGAGTGTACATGAAAATAATCCATTTCTGTGAGTCGTGCAAGACCTATCAAAATAACTGCCCCAATGCCCTATTTTTGGAGTTTACTGGTACCCTTTCCAAATGTAGCAGTGCAGTTAGATTGTGTTGCGTTAGAGTTGATGGGCTCCAAAGTTAAAGCATTTGTTACCCCAACACTTCATATTCCTGATATGTGCCTACTGTATCCTGTACTTGTATAAGAAAATATCCTGTTCTCTTTGTATTGCTGCCTTTTATGTGAAATCCCTGGTGTTCCTGCTAGTCCCCTTGCTTTCCTATTCAAAATTGACCACACTAAGCAGGAGGACACAGTGTGGTATGTTCTCTAGCTGTGCTAGGAACCATGTGTACTCTCCTCCAATGATCAGACTTGTCCTGATACGCCCCCGCTGCACAGCCATTCACTGGCACATTCGGTGTGCTGCTGCTTCTCCTTCCCCCAGCTCGTATGCAACTGATAACAGAGGGAATGTGATCACTTATAAAAAAGGGAAAAAAGGTATTTATAATGTTTTTTTATATCTATACAAAATGTTTTGCTCTTCATTTCTATTTTTAACTGAATGGGTTGGTTTACAAGGTGTTGTTTACAATCACTTTAAAAGAGAAGTCCAGCCTGAGCTTGTTTGGCTTGGCTTCTCCTATGGGTCACAGGAGTGCAATTCGTCCGCTTTCTGCTGACGTCACCAGTATCAGTCCACTGGGAGTCTGGATCCGCCAGGTGCCTGGACTGATAGCCATCTCAGCCTCTCAGCCATCCGCTGAGAGGCTGAGACGGCTGCTCCTCGCCCCTCAACAGCTTAGCGCTCCAGTGATTGACAGGCACCAGCTCTCTGCTCGGGGAGCTGAGAGAACCATGTTCAATCACTCTTAGTTCTCATTGCAGAGATGCCAGGAGACAGATGCAACATCGGTCCAATGCTGCATCCACCAAGGTAAGTATAAATCTAAAATAACCCCAAAACCCATACTTCTCTTTTAATGCATCTAGGGTACATCAGTTCATTTTAGCGGTTCTTGACTATGTCACAAGATATGGTCTCTGCGAAGAAGTACCTCATCCAATGTTATCACACAGGAGTTGTTTTCAGATCACTGGGCTCGAACAGGGGAACAGGAGAAAAGGCGATTGTGATGTGTCAGCCTGGGGCAGGGCTAAGAGGGGGTTAATCTGGGAGGTCAGATGCTCTCCCTACAGCCCTGCCTATTAACCACTTCCCACCCGGCCTATAGTCATATGACGGCCGCAGGAACCCTTCGCCCCTCCGGGCGGCGGACTCGCCGCATCACTGGTGACCCCGATGCGCGTGCCCGGCGGCTGCGATGTCCGCTGGGCACCCGCGATTGCTCGTCACAGAGCCAGGGATGTGGATCTCTGTGTGTAAACACAGAGATCCACGTCCTGTCAGGGAGAGGAGACCGATGGTGTGTCCCTTGTACATAGGGACACCGATCGGTCACCTCCCCCAGTCAGTCTCCTCCCCCTACAGTTAGAATCAGTTCATAGGGAACACATTTAACCCCTTGATCGCCCCCTAGTGTTAACCCCTTCCCTGCCAGTCTCATTTATACAGTAATCAGTGCATATTTATAGCACTGTTCGCTGTATAAATGTGAATGGTCCCAAAATAGTGTCAAAAGTGTTCGATCTTTCCGCCGCAATATCGCAGTCCTGACAAAAATCGAAGATAACCGCCATTACTAGTAAAAAAAAAAAAAAAAATGTCATGAAACTATCCCCTACTTTAAGACTGCTATTTACTAATTGTGCATTTTTTTAGCCTCCCTGGAGCTGCCTCTTCTTCTAAAAGTCTGAGCTTTTCTGTACAAGGAATGCAGGGCTTACCAAGCCAAACTCAGGTTCTTACACTGCTTGCATTTAAAAAAAAAATACATTCAATGATATACCAATGTATGCAGCGTTGCATTAATATGTAATATTTTCCTTCAGTTCAGCATTTGCCAAATTTAAACCGCTTATGATTTTATTAGTGATTATGAACACATCATGTTTGGCAGTTTCTTTTGAACTAGTAAAGAAAAAAATGTCAAAATTAGTCAGCTGAGCAACCCTTTTCCCAGAATGCTTTACAGTCAGTGAGGCTTACCCCTGACATTTTCCTCTATTGGGTTATTGGTCTGATATTGTAAGAGAGGGTGTTGGAATACAAATATGAGCTCCCTTCAATATCCTTTCTATGCTTATACTTTTGCTCTGATGTCTACTACTAACTGTTTAACTTATATTATAATTCTCAGAGTTCTGTCCTAATATTCATCCACAGAAAGAATCACATACAAGGTATCCAGGAGAGTGTGAGGAAGACACAGAGGCTTCCAAATCTGTCCCCACAAGCTATCAAGCATCTGTGGATTCGTACAGCTTTAATTGAAAAAGTGTTAGATAAAATTGTTCTTTACCTAGTGGAGAACTGTAGGTAAGTGACAAATAATAAAATGTTGAGGAAATCAGTATCTAACATTTATTTTTTATTTTTAAATATATCTTTAATTAGATTAATCAACATTAGACACTTATGGTTGACTTTGTCAAAATTTCAAACATGTCTGACCAAACTGAATACAGTTGTGACAGAGTAGTAATTTTGTTACCTCCATGGAAACAAAACAGGTTGGTTCAGCTGTATTCATTGAATTTTTGGAATTGGTGCTTTCACTGGTTGGTTCTGTAGCGTATTACTGTTGGCAAAACAAACACTATATAATGGGGACAGCTTTTTCTGGGCCTATGAGGTAAACAAACTAACTAGGGCGGCTCAAAGTGATAGTTACTGCCTATAACTTGCCCATAGCCTATAGCTTATAAAAACATACCAGGACTGGTTGGAGTGCAAGAGAATCTGCCACTATGAATTACTGCATAGTGTTGCAGCTAAAAGTGGGTGTGGGTAATTGGGCATTGTTCAAAGTGTACCCCACTTCACATCTATTGTGGCGAGGGTAAAACTCCTCCTCCTGCTGCTGACTGACTGTATTTACAAGATTCCCAAGATTAGCAGTTAAATAAAATACTTTTTTTGTGTTGAATTTGAATAGGACCAGTTGTGTATTATACTATCTTCCTGCTTAATAATGAATTACAAGATCATTTAGACATGGAGTATAATGTCCCTCTGCTCTGCATGATTTATAGTAAAACCAGCATTGATATAAAATATTCCCCTGTTATAAAATATAATATCCCAGTTATGAATTATATTTCATACTCACCAATATATTTATAATAGAACCAACAATGAATTATAATATCCCATAGCTTTGAGTTATAATATCTCCCAGTTTAGGTTAATTAGCTTAGGGTCAAGCAAGTTAGGCAAAGCTAACACTGGTGACTTCAATAACTTGCTATTGTGATATTTTACCACTTAAGCCAAAAAATCCCTATCTACACCAGTAATGGGACTACAAAGGATAACAAAAATATATAACCAAAAAGAACAATTGTTGTCCAAGTTTCTGCCAACAAATGTAGGATGACATGCTAGTAAATTTTGCGTGGTCAACGGTCTGTTGTCAGATTTTCTGATGGTCAGTACACAAGTCCGTCACACAAAAGTTTAAAGTACAAACACGCATGCTCAGAATCAATGATCACCAAACACGAAATTAGCAGAAGGGTCCCAAAGGGTGGCGCTCAAGAGATCGTAGTAAGTCACTGCGTTCATGTTTGTGGCACGACAATTGTGTACCGTTGGTATGCAAGGCAAGATCAGGCACACGCTCTGAAGACAAAAATCAGACGCTCGGTTGGCAACAATCTGATTGTGTGTACCAGGCTTTAGTCTACGTTTCCACTATTGCAACCACAAAAATGCACGATTTAGAGTGTGACTTTGAGTGCAGCTTTGATCCAACTTTACACTCTCTGGATCAAAGTCGCATCAAAGCATTGCAGGTACCTTGATTATCAAAGTTGCATAGATGGGAACAGGTGCCCCCCCTGTGTCCAGCTCCCTTCTCCTGTGCACAGCTATACTGTATATGTGCACTGCACCCCCCCCCCTGTTAGGATGGGGCTTTTTATTTCTTAATTTTCTCATGAATTAGGATGTACAATGACAGAACACTGGGCGGGAATCCATGATCAGCTCCTCCCATCCTGTATACCCCACTGGCTACACGGGAACAGTGTCCCTCCCAGGAAGTGATGTCACTAGCTTTCAGGAACCACACTCACTGACTGATTTTGCTCTCAGAAGGAAGTAGAATTAAAGTCATGTGACGGCACTGGATACTGCAAAATAAAGGTAGAAAAACTGGTATTTTTTCATTTTGAGGCGTAAGGCTAATCTTAGCCCACATTAATGATTGCAGTCGAGAAATTTAAGTGTTAGGGTGTACTTCCACTTTAAAGATTACATGGCTGTCTGATCGGATGCACTTATTCTTTTTAGTTTTATATATTTTTTTAATTTGTTGTAGTTTTTTTAGTGGTGTAGTTTGTAAATGTTTGACTTTTGATATGAAAGTCACCACAGACTTCAGATGGGTAAGAAATTTGGACGGCCTGCTTCTATTTAGGTTAAATGTTTACCACTTTTTCGAGGGGCTAGTGCTTTCACTTCCCTGGAGACATTATAGTGTCTGTCTGTAGATAAAACACAAGCAGTATTTTTCATAATGTATTTGTGTTATCATAAAGATTTATATTATAAGAGGTACAAGATCAAGAATGCTGCTGTTTAGGTCTTGTGCACACTGGGCTGTTTGACTTTTTTTTTTGCCTGTAAACCCACCTGTTAGCCCATGTGTCCATATACTGTACATCTAGGAGTTTACAGACATATTAGAACCGGAACATTTACAGACTGAAAAATAATCCATTAGAAGCACATTCAGTAGAGGGGCTTTTGGGCCAAAGAAAAGGCTTGACATGCCTAAACACTAGGCTGTTTAGCACTTGAGAATTTATTCATTCATTCCAAGGGCAATGGAATCCATTAATGCGCAAATGCTTTATGTGCCTAAGGGCTTGTGCACAATGCGGCATTATGCGCTTTTTTTAAAGTATAATTTCTCCTGCCAGGAGAAAAGGTGTTCAGGGGAGCTGAGAAAAAGCTCACTGTGCATGAGATGAGGCAGTAAACTTCTGGTGAAATTTTAGAAAGTCATTCATGTTTTTATTGCTGTCTGAGCCCTTCTATAATCCTGGTTAGTCTTGTTCCCCTGATTTGGTGCCTTCAGGATAAATTTTGAAGGGAAAATCTCCCCAATGGAAACTGTTTCTGATTCCATCCAATACTTTGTAAGAAGAAGCTGGGTTTTACATCTGACTACGTGCTTGTTACTGGTTAGCACATGGGCTTACATTTCATGCATTTTCTTGTATGTTTGCCTGCTTGGATTCACTTACAGACTAATTACCGGTATGTCATAATTTAATAATTTGCTTGGTAATCTTCAGTGAGACAGGATTTTTTACACTTTAAATACATGGATAGTTTAAAGTGTATTTCCAGTTTTGCAGTCAAATTTTATAATACCCCACTGTATCGCAGGTTTCCATTCACACAGCTTTTCTTTTTATTGCATTTTTTATTGCTTTTTTTTTTTATTTTATTATTATTTTTTACCTTTTTACATGTTTCTCAGGAGAAGTTTAATGGTTGACTGCAAGGTTTTTTGAATAATTCTATGCTAAATCCGTCCTTATTAACATAGGTGCAAGAACTCAAGCTTCTACACCTTTAGCCCTTTATTAGGACAGATAGTGTTCAAATCTATTTACAATTGATAATAAAGATCTGCCTGCACAGTACAGAGAGAGTTAATTACGGCAAACACAGCTGCCCAGCCCCCTCATAAACAAAGAGAACCATGCAGGATTTTCCTGCAAGAAGAGAGCACCTAAAAAGTTAAGCTGCAAAATGTAATTTTATGCTATGTGAATGGGGACGTGTAACAAATATAAAGTAGGTGTTATCCCACTTTGGTTGCAAAAGTGGAAAAACATTTTAATGCTATTGAAGGATGTGCGATGGTCAGTTGTGCAGCTTCTGGTTAGCTGAAATATTATCGGACATGGATTTTAACTGGTGTCTTCAATTTGTTTTACAGCAAATATTATGAAAAAGAAGCACTTTTGGTGGATCCAGTGGAAGGGCCGATCCTTGCCTCCTTGCTAGGTGAACCATGTATTAGATACGCTTGATGTTTGTAAAAATGCTCATTTGACAGTACAGCTAAAGCAGTCCTTAAGCAATTAAGAGCATAAAGTGTCCAATACATTGATGTTAAAGTGGTTCTAAAGGTAAGACATTGTTTTACCTTAATGCATTCCCTGCATTAAGGTAAAAAATGTCCCACTAGTTGTATCGCTCGCTCACCTCCCTTTATACTTACCTGAGTCCTATTTCGATCCAGCGCTGTGCCCGTCTG
This sequence comes from Rana muscosa, assembly GCA_029206835.1. Lineage (NCBI taxonomy): Eukaryota > Metazoa > Chordata > Amphibia > Anura > Ranidae > Rana > Rana muscosa. The sequence continues at coordinate 852,544,645 of CM055116.1, forward strand.
CAGCTGCATTGGTCTCAATCTGTCCTCACAGGCTCTGAGATAGCAGCAGGAGCCATTGACTCTTCCTGCTGTCAAACAAATCTTGTGAGCAGGGCCGAGCCATGTCGTGTGTGTCAGTGGATACACACAGCCTGGCTTGGGAGTGAGCCTGCAGGTGTGACATCTATGATGGCATGCAGAGAAGAGGAAGAGCCAATAGCACTGGTGAAGGACCCTAGAAGAGGAGAATACCAATGCACAGAGCAGGTAAGTTTATCATATTTATTATTTTAATTAAAAAAAGAAAACTTTACAACTGCCTTAAGGGACTACAAAAAACAAAACTTCCCTCTAATATTAATTTAATAACACAAGTGTCTCAAGATGTTGCAGCATTCTTTAGTGTAATTTGCTGCTGTTTTAAAGTAATTATAGAGTTATCCGCTTCAAGTACATGCCTAAGTAAATGAGCCTTTTAGTAGGATCTGCTGCCTACACCTTATGTAAATGGACTAAGCACTAGACATTAGTGCGAAACGCGTCGGCTGTGTATCCCACTGTTTGCTGTGACTTGTGGTGCTTTTATCCTTTTTATTAATAAAGAAAACCGAAAGTTTTTTTTGGAGTGCGGCTGTCCATATATTTTCCTTCTTCTTTTTCTCTCACTGTGTAGTGAGTGAGAGGCACTCAGACATGGCCGCCCACTCTGCTTCCTCCCCTGTTTCTCCATTGGCAGGGGGTGAACCTATGAGGAGACAGTACTGCAGAGGCTGCAAGGAACTCTGGGACATGTAGTCCCTAACACAGGCTGCCCCACTGTAATCCTAGGCGGAATCTTATACAGAGAGGCTGCCTGGGAGAAGAAAGATTACCACGAGGTGAAAGAAGGATCGGACGTGAGGAAAGGGGCTGCTGCGACCTGTTGGTGTGACCATCCTTCCACAGCTCCAGGTGTTGGTGTGACCATTTCTGCCACAGCTACAGGTGTCGGTGTGCTGATCCTGCCTTAGTATCATGGTCGGACGGTTGTGGGCATCTTGCCAAAAGGGAACCTGAGGGTATCTCCAAGTGCCTATCTGCAGACATTGCTGTACCTTCCTGCTGCCAGGTTGCCAGTCGGGCACTCCCACAGAGCCTGTCCCGTGTGTCTATTTGGTTTCTGGTGTTGCTCAATTGGTGAGCGCGCGATAGCCCATCTTTTGCAAATTTCCCCTACAGATACTGCATGAAGACATCTTTACCCTGTCTCTTAGTCAGAGGCTGTCACAGGAGACATCTTACGCCAGTTGTTCCTTATTCTTGAGCCCCTTTGCATAGAGATCTTTTTGGGCCTAAGCTAGCTGAATATACCAAACATCTCCACAGCAAGGACTTCCACACTTCTTCTTCACTTAGCCAAGGACTCAGTGTTAACACTTGTACTCATTAAGGGGGAACCCTGATTTTAAAAATACAAACTGACATTGTTTGAATTTTGTACAGAATATATACCCTCAGCACCTGTGGCCTCGGGATCTTAGGGAGACAGGCTGGCCAGTAACAAGCTGTCTATTCCCCCTTTTTGCCTAAGCACATAGGCCACGTTTAAAGCCCTTCAAGTGAGGTGCTATTTATCATTTGCTTGTGATTTTGTAATATACTGTTCCATATCAGAGTTTCCTATTTCCAGTTACTGAGTTATACTAATACTGTTTGAAGACAAAAAGCTTTTCAGTAAACATACTTTCTGGTTTACTACAGTTTGTGTCCATTTTCTGCTGTGTTCATACTAACGGTGCTTGCTAGGCGTCACTGGGGCTGAGACTGTTTTTGGGGTCAAGAGGCAGAGTATAGAACCAGACATACCAAGCAGCTCCTTCTGGGGTGGCGTTACTCATGGGGGCATCGTCTGAAATAAGTTTACTCTGCAATTGACTCGTCAAGACAACACGCCTACAGCACCAGTATGGACCCCGCTGCCACGATCCAGTGGTGAGGAGAAGTAAACAGGCAAGTGGAGCTGTGTGTAGTGATTAATGTCCCTGGCAGTGACTGGACTGAGGCCCAGGTCTGTCAAGCACTGGTTGCCGCAGGCCTAGGCCAGACAATATATATTTTGGATGTGAAGACAGATCTTAGCTCCAATTGTACCTATGTCCTGACAGAGTGGAAGAAAGGACTTCCTGACGTCCTGCGGAAAGACAGCTTCCAACTTACCGCAGATGTCAGTGCTTTGCTAATTAATCTGGATGAATCAAGTTCTAATCCAGAGAGCTCAGGATGCACCATGCCAGACCCAGAGGTCACCACCTCAAAGCCAGGTACATCCTGTGAAGATTTCTCTTCCCCCCCCCCCAGTACCTGAGTTTGGGAAGCTAGTCAAAGTGCTCCTTAAGAATCCAGTAGTGCCAACCAATTATAGTCGAAAACTACGGTTCTTCTCAGGGAAACTTCCCACACCCTCAGGGGAAGATCATTTTGATACCTGGATTGATCAAGCCATCCAAGCGGTTGAGGAGTGGGAGGTAAAGAGGGTGGTTGAAAGTCTACAGGCCCCAGCTTCTGATGTAATTTGAAATCTGAAATGAGATAAACCCTGCTGCACTGTTTCCAAGTTTCTAGAAGCGCTTTGTGAGATTTATGGAAGCGTTGAAGACTGCACAGAGTTGATCTATCTCTTCAACCACACATATCGAATGGAGGGTGAGAAGACAACAGCCTAGATCATATCCTTCATCAAGTTCTAATAAACGGGGGGATGGAAGCCAAAGCTTTTAGTAAAGCCCTAATGCTACAGATACAAAGTGGGGCACAGCCACTGGACCCGATTGTGCTACTGTTTCGAGCCCAGGGTTCAAGCGACCTCCTCACTTATTCTAAACTCATGAAGACTATTAGAGAGGAGGAGGCTCTCATCGCAGCCAAGGTACAGAGGCTTGAGTCTGCCAAGAGTCCCAAGCATGGTGCTACAGCTTACATCATACAGTCTGGACCTGAACTGGAGACAAGCTCAGGTGGAGGGCCCTGTACCTCTGTTGACACTTTGGCACAAGCCATAACTCAGTTGGTACAAACGCAAGCTACTTTTACAGCAAACATTTTGTGGAATTCAGAAGACAATGGGGCAAGTGATGGAAGCCCATGCTAATATGCAACAATCACTCTCAGAAGTGAAACAGTGTCCACCCTCGCAACTGAGAGAAGGGATACTGCCTCTCCCACAGCTGTGGTACAGCTATGGGAGAGGGAGAAATGGGAGAGGAAGAAATGTTATCGCTGTGGGGAAGTAGGACATTTCATCACGTAGTACCCAAATTGGGACAACTTGACGAATCTCACAGCAGAGGTGGTGAAAGCGTTGACAAAGCTGTCCCTTACGCAGCTGGCTGGGAACTTCAGAGCCTATCGGGCAAAGTGTGCTAGATTTGAATAGTGGGTATTATCAAATCCCCATGCACCCTTAAGATCGGGAGAAGACGGCATTCAATACCCCAGTGGGGTTCTTTGAATTTGACCGGATGCCTCAAGGCCTGTCTTGAGATCCAGCCACCTTCCAAAGGCTGATGGAGAAGACAGTGGGTGATATGAACTTGATAGAGGTGTTGGTGTACCTAGATGACACCATCGTCTTCGGCAAGACTTTGGAGTAACACAAAGAGCGGTTGAAGCTGTCGGAGAAATGCCAGTTCTATCAACCCTCGTTCACTCCTTCGTGTCTGCCGAAGGAGTGGCCACCAACCCCCACAAGCTGGAAGCCGTCACCTCCTGGCCGAGGCCTACCAATGTGACTGAGCTTAGGTCATTTCTGGGATTCTGCTCCTATTACAGAAGATTTGTTTGAGGGATTCATTAAGATAGCTCGCCCACTCAATGAGCTGCTGAAAATTGAAGAGGAGGAAGACGACCCAGACCTAACTAAGACTGTCAGAGCAGCTGTCAGAGGGCTCAGGAAACCTCGAGAGTCCATTTAGGAACAGTGGACTGCCCAGTTTGAGGAGGCTTTTAGGCAGCTGAAGTGGAGTCTAACAACAGCTCCAGTCCTGGCCTATGCAGATCCATCCAAGCCATACAAACTACACATCAATGCCAGTCGAGATGGGTTAGCTGGGGGGCTATATCAAGAACATGATGGGCGCCTGCGGCCTATTGCCTATGTTAGCCGGAGCCTGGCACCTGCCGAGAAGAAATACCCTATGCACAAACTCGAGTTTCTGGCTTTGAAGTGGGCAGTGGTGGATAAGCTGGGGGTTTATCTGTACAGGGCAGACTAAGTGATCAAGACAGTCAATAATTCTCTCGCATACATCCTCACTACCGCCAAGATGTATGACACTGGTCACAGAAGGTTGGCTTCCCTGCCGGAGTTCACCTTCAGCATGAAGTACCGTCCGGGGTCAGGAACAGGGATGCGGACACTTTGTCAAGAAGGCCCCATGGATCTGGAGACTCCCCAGAAGTATGGACTCAGCTGACACCTGAAGGTGTACGAGCTCTATGTCAGGGTGCAGAATATCAATCTGGAGGTGGATATAGAGCACAAGAAATTGGGGTCTCAGCAGCTGGCATCCCCAAGGGTTATTGTAACATTACCCAGGTCGGGGATGAAGTCCTGCCTAAGCTCTTCAAGAGAGACTTGAGAAAGAATCCGATGGAAGACTTCTTTGTAGCCTGGTGTTGAAGGCTGTGGAGAGCCAGCACCCTTCTTTGCTTCTTACTGACACCTGAAAGGAAACCTGCCTGCTGTTGAGTGGGGTTGGCTGCAGCTGTGCAATGGAGTGGTCTACTGAAGGGGCCCCTTTAATGATTCCAGAGAAAAATTGCAGTTATTCCCAACCAAGAAGCATAGGGAGACTGTGTTAACTGCCCTACATGACCACCTAGGACCCAAGAGGACCTTCAACCTGGTGAGGGACCGGTTCTACTGGCCCTACATGCAGGCTGAAGTCGAGGGTTACTGCCACTCATGCATCAGATGCATACAGAGAAACACTCTGCCTCATCAAGCTGCCCCAATGGGCCATCTTCAGAGCCAAGGACCCATAGAGCTGGTGTTCATTGACTTTCTGTGCTTGGAGCCTGATCTGAGTAGACAGGAAAATGTCCTGGTAGTGACTGATCACTTCACTAGATATGCCCAGGTTTTTCCCACAAAAGACAAACAAGCATCCACTGTAGCCAAGATCTTTGTGGGAAAAGTTCTTTATACTTTGAGGGTAGCCTCATCAAGAGACTCTTGGATCTGCTTGTAATCAAAAAGTCACAAACCACCCCGTACCAGCCTCAGGGAGATCCTCAGCCGGAGAGATTCAATTAGACTCTCCTAGATATGCTTGGGTCCCTGACCTCGGAACAGAAGCAGCACTGGAGCAAGCATATAGCAGCCATTGTGCAGGCTTACAACAGTACCACTTATGATGCACAGGTTACTCCCCTTATCCGCTGATGTTCGGACGGGAAGATCAGCTGCCTTCGGCACATCCCTAGACCATACCTCAGTACCTTCACACAGAGGGTATGTGGATTGCCTGAGGAGAAGTCTGAAAACCGCCTATGAGAAGGCCCAAGCTGCCTCAGATGCCCAAGGACAGAGAAACTTTGACCTCAGGGTGCGAGTGCAGAATCTTCAACTGGGTGACAGAGTCTTGCTGAGAAAGCTTGGTGTCCCTGGAAAGCACAAGTTGGCTGATCGCTGGAAGTCAGAGCTCTATGTCATTTGTAAGCAGCTACCAGTGTATCTGATCCAGCCAAAGGGAAGTATGGGCCCGCTGAAGACTTGGAATCGGAATTATCTGTTGCCCTTGTCAGAAGCAATCCATGTGCCACCACAGCTGGGTTCACAGCCTACATCTACAGTTTCACAAAGATCCCATCCAGTGACTAGATCTCAGCCCGTACCCCTTGATGCAGAAGATGAGGTCAGTGAGGTTAAAGAGATGGATGTGGATTGGCTGTGGCCATCTCAAATGCCAGAGCCTGCCACCCTCCCTTCTGCTTCCCCCAAAGTGACAGGCACTGGGATCCAAAAGCCGGAGGCTGCTGAATTTGTGCCTCAGAGTCGACCCTCAGAAGACCTGGAAGACTCTCAATCTTCCCTGCTGGCAGGGACTCACTCCTTCATTGAGAAAGAAGCTGATGTGGAGGAAGAAAGAGCCTACAACCTCTGAACCTAAAGTGCAGAGAGAGAGAAGAGTTGTTCGCCCTCCCAAGAGACAGATGTATGACGTTTTAGGTGAAAGCTCTGAGGAGGTTGTTCTCACTTCTCAAAGGACTCTTGAAGTGCCTGATCTCTCCACTGCAGTTTTGGTGGGGATCAGCCCTAACTCTCCCTCTGGCACATCTAGCTGGGACATTCTGATCAAGGTGGCCTGTGGACAGAACAACATTCCTTCCTATGCTAATTGGTGGGAGATTCCTCTGCCAGGTTCCTATGCAAATGTGAACTGTTTGCTGTCTTGTGTGTGTGTTAACCTGTTTTTCTCCTCGTGTATGAAAAAAGCATGCAACAGGTTCAGGACTTTACTGCCTTTGGAGGACCAAAGGTTCTTTGGTGGGGGGGAGTGTGTAGCAGGTGCCGCTCAGCCTGCCTCGTATCTCCCGCTGCCACCCGAGAGACACACACACAAGTACAGGCAGGCTAACTGGGACACACACACAGCCTGTCCGCAGCTGTGGGGGAATACCCCCTCCCTCTCCTTCTCTCGCTGTGCAGTGAGTGAGAGGCACTCAGACATGGCCACCCACTCTGCTTCATTCCCTGTTTCCCCATTGGTAGGGGGGGAGTAAACCTATGAAGAGACAGTACTGCAGGAGCAGCAATAAACTCTAGGACACATAGTTCCTAACACAGGCTACCCCACTGTAATCCCTAGAGGAAAAACTACACACCCCTGCAGCCCACAGACACAGAGAGAAGGAAGATTACCACGGGGCGAGGGAAGGATCGGATGGGAAGAGAGGAGCTGCTACGACCTGTTGGTATGACCTTACTTCCACAGCTCCAGGTGTTGGTGTGACCATCCTGCCACAGCTAGAGGTGTCGGTGTGCTGATCCTGCCTTTGTGTCACGGTCGGACGGTTGTGGACATCTTGCCAGAGGAGACCCTGATGGTATCTCCAGGTGCCTATCTGCAGACATCGCTGTACCTTCCTGCTGCTGGGTTGCCAGTCAGGCACTCTCACAGAGCCTGTCCTGTGTGTCTATTCAGTTCCTGGTGTCGCTGGATTGGTGAGCCGGCGATAGTCCATCTTGTGCAAATTACCCCTACAGACACTGCATGAAGACATCTTTACCCTGTCTCTTAGAGCCTGCCAAAGGAGACATCTTACACCAGTTGTTCCTTATTCTTGAGCCCCTTGCATAGAGATCTCTTTGAGCCTAAGTTAACTAAGGATAACGGACATCTTCACAGCGAGGACATTCACATTTCTTCTTCACTAGCCAAGGACTCAGTGTTAACACTGGTATTCGTTAAGTGGGAGCCCTGATTTTAAAAATGCAAATTGACATTGTTTGAATTTTGTACAACATATATACCCTCAGTACCTGTGGGCTCAGGATCTTAGGGACTCACGCAGGCCAGCAACTGTCTCTGTTCCCCCTTTATGCCTGAGCACATAGGCCACGTTTAAGCCCTTCAAGTTAGGTGAATTGTGCTATTTATCATTTGCTTGTGATTTTGTGATATACTGTTCCATATCAGAGTTTCCTATTTCCAGTTACTGGGTTATACTAATACTGTTTGAAGACAAAAGGTCTTTCAATAAACATACTTTCTGGTTTACTACAGTTTGTGTCCATTTACTGCTGTGTTCATATTAACAGTGCTTGCTAGGTGTGTCAGAGGGGCTGAGACTGTTCTTGGGGTCGAGAGGCAGAGCATAGAACCAAACATACTCCTTTGAGGGTGGCGCTACATTGCAAATAAAATATTGACAGTTCTTATCTTGCGAAAGTGAAGCCTATTAAGACCAACTTTTTTGACGTACAGAGAGAGAAAGTGGCAAAAGTGTCTCACATGCATTCTAAAACATAGCACAGCATGTGCCAAATTCAAGTACAAGTTCTAGAGAGGTGCATGAATTTGGCACACTTTTAGAACACATGTGACACACTTTCACAAAATCTGTCTCCGCCAACCTTTATGTATTCCAGGGTGTATGTTTTTTTTTTTTTTTAAATGGTTTAATGTATGAAGCTGTCTATTTGACTGAATCTTTTACAAGTCTCTTGAATACCCTACAGTTGGTCCCTGTGCCCTGGAGTACACAAAAATGAAGACCGCAGACCATTTCTGGACCGACCCATCAGCAGATGAACTTGTACAGAGACATCGTATCCACGGTTCCCACTGTCGTCAAGATTCTCCCACAAAGAGGCCTGCCTTGTGTGTGAGTGAGCCTAGCTGTGACATACTGTAATGTCATTGTGGAAAATGACTGCATCCTACATAATGGGACCACTAATATTCTAGCCTTAGTATATGCAGCTTTTCTGCCCCAGGCCCATTTAATGTCAATTACATTTTTATAATTGGTGGCAGGTTAAGTCACATACAGTACCAACTTCTTATCTCTTTGTGTTCCTATTACTGTTAACGGCTGCAACCACTGCAGAACCAGGTAAAGGGTGATAGAAACCTTTTAATGATTTCCTAATGTCGTATAAACAAATAAATTAGATGTACAGTGGAACCTTGGATTGCGAGTAACGCGGTTAACGAGCGTTTCGCAATATGGGCACTATTTAAAAAAAAATCCTGACTTGGTTTGTGAGTGTTGTCTCGCAAAACGAGTAGGATTCAAGCCACAGCGTGTGCAGTACCGCGTTTGGCCTGAGGTGGGAGGATGCCGGAACGGAGCCGTTCAGAAATGCTCGGATAACCTCAGAAATACTCAGCCGAGCTGTCCTCGGGCCTTTCCGAGTGTTTCCGAGGCTCTCTGGTGCCCCCCCACCTCTGGCCACATGCGATATTGCATGCCATTAAAGTCAATGCGGAACAAATTATTTTCGTTTCCATTGACTTCTATGGGGAAACTTGGTTTGATATGCGAGTGCTTTGGATTACGAGCATTCTCCTGGAACGGATTATGCTCGTAATCCAAGTTTCCACTGTAAAACCTTTATGAATATTTGCATCTATAAATGTTTACTTATACCAGTGCAACCACCATGCCTTCTTTATCTGTATAGAAAGTATCTTCGTATCATTGCTCCTGCATTAGCACTTTTCACAGGCACATTCAGTGCTGGCTTCTTAGAGGTGCTACGATACCCAAATGTCATTGCATTGTGATATGCAGGCAGCCCCCATATGCCATCTCCTATGACTGCCGGTATCCTTTGCCACACATAAACAGTAGTAAAAGAGGAGAGCAGAAGGTATTATTTTTTTTGTAGAAATAGCAGGTGGATAGAAAATTTGCAGGGAAAATTAAAGTGAAGACTTTGCAAGCTATAACCTGCAATGCTGACTGAGCAGGGAAAATACGTCAGAGCAGTTTTACTGAAGTTGATCGGTAGATCCGTTCTGTACAACCACAGTTTTCATACATGTATTGAAATTCGGCTGGTCCCTGCTGAACTGGTCCATCCATATATTTTTTGGCTGCTACTGACTTTCAGTTTCAGGATATAAAGAATTAAGTGTGCTGAAAGAGGCAGAAAACACATTTGGTGTTAACACTCCTTAATAGGTCTGAAAGCATTTTTAATGTGTTTTGTTTGGTTCAGGTGCAGTTCACATGCATGTATGGTACATTGTGAATATTTCTAGAAACATGACTGACTTGCTGATCTGTAAATAGCATTTATTGTATATCAAAGAAGACTTTCTATTCATGACTACTTGGGTTATGCTGCCACCTTAACGGGAACCGACACTGGACAAAAATAGGCAGGAAATCTCCACCCAGGCATAACCTCGTCCAGCTAAGCCTCGGTTTTTAGCTAGCATCTTCCGGTAATAGATGTACCTAGAGATATGTCTCTTTCAGGAGCTTAGTTTCCACATTAATAGCCTATTCTTAACACCCCTGATTGGGGTAGAGGAGTACCTAGTTCGTATCAGTCACTATGGGCAGAACCCTGCATGCAAGAATCAGGGAGGACTGTAATGTTGCAGATTGGCGCTGGATCCTGCAGGCAGCGCTCTGACCTCGCTGTCAGGGTGCTTTACAGGTTCAGGTCAGTGATCCTCAAGGGGGGTCATGTCCCTGAAGGCCCTTTGGGCTCAGATATTCATAATGGAATCCAACTGATCGGTGATTGCTTAATTTCCTTGGGGACTTCCTGGCTTCAGTGGATTTCCAGGGTGCCTAACTACACATACAGATTTTTCACCTCACCAGTGGTTTCTGTGATTAGAACTGCCTGATTGCCATTATCAGTTTGTGGCATTGCCTTTTGGCCTGTCCACAGACCCCAGGGTTTTTACCAAGCTGTTAGCTTTGGTTCTGGGGTTGTTGAGGACCCAGGGTATTCAAATTATGGAGTACCTGGATGACCTGCTTCTAAGGGAGCAATCCGTTCAGAAGCTGGCATTGAATGTCCAACAGAGAGACGATACATGACCTGGAATGATTTGGATAGTATTAAACCTTCAGAACCCGGCCTTGGTTCTGACCCAAAGACTGGAGTACTTAGGATTAGTACTCAATAGAGCTCAGGCAAAGGTACTGCTCCGTGAAAAAAGAGGAAAAAGGCGCGTGATCTAACACATGGATCAAATGCATACAGTTTATTAAAACCAAGTAGATAAATAAATAAAGAAATTACTACGTATTCATAGAGACTAGGTTACAAATTGTTCATTTAAAATGAGTGGTGCCCATGCAAGGGCAGATGCTTAATGGTAGGCTGACGCGTTTCGAGGGGTTCCCTCTTCATCAGAGCCATGGAGAATGAGAACAAATGTCTGCATAGTGTAATAAATTTATAGATTTATACATACAAGAGCGGCTGATGGGGGTTGTATCGCATAATGATGAGAAGGAAGCTGAGGAGTACAGCACCGTGTCTGACCGTTCTATGTGCTTTTACCTGTTGGAGACATGTGAGTGGAATAATTTGTCATTTACCTTCTTTCTTCAGTACGAACTTGCTGCACTATGTTACATTCTCTCTGTTCTTTGTTGAGATTTTAAAGCAACGACTTGGAACCTTAGTACCTTTCTGGTCATTACTACGGTCATGTGGAGCAGAGTTTAGCACAAACCAGGATCTCTTTGCAGCCAGGTGCTACCTGCAGTGATTATCCCAGGATTCAGATCCATCTCTCTTTACCTGTTATATGGACTTTTTTTCTCTTTCTTTATATTTTGCACGTAGCACTTTATACACAGGTGTGTTTTGTTACTTAATAGGTTGATTTTAGTGCAATCATATTATCCTTTTATTATACTATGCACAGTGGTTGTAAGCACTATTATTTTGGTTGCTGCTCTTATCATTTATTTATCTGTTATTTAATGTTTTAGCACAGTGCATTTTTCTCTCCTATTTTGATATATTATCAGCGCTTTAGTCACTTTATATCGCATAATGGATGTTAAATTCTCCTTTGCCTAAAAGATGTCCACATCCCAGTGCTCTACACACCATTGAGTTAGATAGTTTGTTTGTTGTTTGTTGTTGGTTTTTTATCGTTTTGTTGTTATTTGTTTGTCATCTTTGCCTGCGTTTTGGCTTGTAAGGAAGCTGCAGTGAAAGGATGTCGGCTGCAGGCTGGAGACTGTCTCCTCTGGGGCACTACTGTCCTGACAGAATGCTGTTCTGTGCTGCAAAGAGAGATGCAGCAGGTACTGCTCCTGTAGGAGAAATGCCTGTCTCTTCAATCTTAGGTGCAGTCCCTTGATTCAAGCTTGCATTAGGGTACTGGGAAAGATGGTAGTTGCCTTTTGATTCAGTCTGTTATGCCCACTTTCACTCCAGAGCTCTTTAGCTGAATATCCTGGCAGTGTGGGACAAAAGTCATCAGTCCTTGGATCTGCCAATGCATCTGACCCAACACCAGATTGACTCTAGAATGGTGGATAAACAGACAGCTGTTGGATACCTGGAAATCCTTCTCTCCGTTGAAAATGGAAGGTCTTGACTCTTGACTATGGACACCAGCCTGTTTGGCTCGGGAGGTGTTCTAGAGAGCTTCTTGGTCCAGGGAATGTGATCATCAGAGGAGCAGATGTCATTCAACATCCTGAGATTTGATATGATTTGGCTGGCTCTCCTAATCTCATCTGTCTGCTTTTGGGGTCTTTCCATCAGGGTACAGTCGAACAATGCCATGGCTGTAGCATACATCTACCATTAGTGAGGGATAAGATATAGTGCTGCTTAGGAAGAAACAAAACCGGATCTTGTTGTGGGCAGAACTTCATGTGGAAGTTCTGCCCACAACATAGGCAGGAGGACTTTCTCAGTCAGCAGCTGAACACAGGAGGATAGGCCCTTCACCCAAAGGTGTTTTCTGAGATTTGTCTGCAGTGGGGGATGCCAGATGTGGATCTGTTGGCATCCAGATTCAACAAAAAACTGGACAGGTTTGTGTCTCAAATAAAGGATCCTCCGGCATTTACAGTAGATGCGCTGGTGACTGTTGGGATCAGTTTCCTCTGATTTATGCCTTCCCTCCACTTTATCTTCTTCCTTGCCTGTTGTGCAGGATAAAGATGAACGGCGTTATGTTGATTCTTATAGCACCTCCTTGGACAAGAAGAACATGGTATGATGACATAGTGAATACCTTGATGTACACGCCTTTGACTCTTCCAGAATATCCAGATCTACTGTTGCCGGGTCCATTCTTCCATCCTTCTTTATGGTTGCTAGCTTTGACGGCTTGGCTGTTGAAGCCCAAACCCTGAGGGATAGGGGAGTTTCTGCTTTGTCATCCCTACCCTCCTTATTGCAAGGTACTTGACCTCCAGAAATGTGTACCATCATACAGGGAAGGCCTTTTTCGCCTGGCGTGAGGCTCATAAGTTTAATTCCTGATCGTATGTTGTGGGACACATTTTGGCTTTTCTCCAGTCTGGTGGGGAGATGAGCTTTGGCTTTAAGCACCATCAAGGGACTAATCTCAGCCCTAGCCATTCTGTTTCTGAAACATATTGTGCCTCCTGTACAGATTGTTCCATCAGTTCCTTGTCTCCGTAGGACCTTTGTCTGTCTGTTTTGCAAACTTGCATGGTTGTTTATTAGTAGCCATTACCTCTGCTTGCAGGGTCTTGGAGTAGGCTGTGTTTTCCTGCAAGCGGATTTGTCAGCTTGTTTTTCAGGTCTATGCTATCAAGGGCAAGGTTCCCTCTTTCCTGGTCAAGGCTCATTCCATCAGAAATATCATTGCTTCCTGGGCTATACATCCATGCTTGTAAGGCTGCTACCTAGCCTTTTTTTTTACATCTTTACTAAGTTCTACCAGGTAGATGTTCACGCCTCTGCAGACTCTAGTCTTGGGCAGAAGGTCTTGTAAGTGGCTTTGTAATGGGGCTCACCCTGTTCTGTTTTGGGTGTGTTTCGGCCGCAATGTCGTGTTTGCTCACCCATTATGTTCACTGCTTTGGGACAACCCAAGTAGTCTTGAATAAGAAGTCCTCTGTGTTCTGTGATGTATGATTAAAAAATTTGGATTTTTGTCATATTTGTTTACCTGTAAAATCCTTTTCTTGGAGTATCCAACATCATGGAGATCCCTTGCCTCTTGTCTGTCCTCATTGCTTGCTACAGGACTGAGGCGGTTATGCCTGGGTAGGGATTTTCTACCTTATTTTGGACAGTGTCTATTCACCTGGAGGTGACAACAAGTCCTCTTGTGTCCTGTGATGTATTCCAAAAATTTTACAGGTAAACCAAAATTCTAATATTAACATACACTGATTTGCGTTTTAGTAAAGCTACACATATAATCTTAATACCTTTTTATAAGCGCTAATATTTTTTCATTCTTCATTCTAGATCCAGAAAAGACACTCAAGTGGAAGTATGGATGACAGGCCGTCATTGTCAGCAAGAGATTATGTTGAATCATTACATCAAAATTCCAGGACAACTCTTCTTTATGGCAAAAATAATGTCATGGTTCAGCCTGTAAGCAGAACAGTCTGTAATTTGTAGTACATTAAATTTATAGTGTGCATTTTCAAAGTGATGTAAAAGGAATTTTGGGCTATCTAGGGTCTGTAACATGCTTTAATGTACATTTGAAATGATCTGCTATAATGGGGGGGCGGGGGGGAATATGCATTTAATTTAGTTATAGGTGTTAATTTAGATACCCAACAGCCAGATTACTAATGTTAGCAAAAGTGATTCAAACAGAAAGGATGAGGCAGGTATTGTTTTAAATAAATTCAGTGAAGCATATCCTTCTTTTGACAAGTACAATTGTATCCAAATTGTACAGTACAAAACACAGGCTTGATATTCATCGACCCTTATAGGCAAGCGATTAGACGCTGGTAAAGCTTTTGAGGACATGCCCCCTAGGTCTGCCCCTATAACCCAACCCACTATGTGAGTTCCATTTTTGCTAGTGTCCCAAGGTGATGAACCTTTTCTACCTTATGAAGAAATCAGTCAAACCACAATTTCTTATTCTGTCCCTCCCCCTCCCTCTTACACAGATGCTAAGACAGGGTCATCCTGTTTTTTGGACCATTAGATTCGGTTCACACTGCCGCAACCTGAAAGTTGTGAGACCTACAGTGCGACTTTGAAGCAAGGCGACTTCCATTAACCACCTCAATAGAGGGCACTTTCACCCCTTTCCTACCCAGGCCATTTTTCAGCTTTCAGCGCTGTCGCACTTTGAATGACAATTACGCGCTCATGCAACGCTGTACCCAAATGAAATTTTTAATCATTTTCTTCACACAAATAGAGCTTTCTTTTGGATTTTTTCTTCGTTTCTGTCAGTAAATTTTGTAAACAAGTAATTTTTCTCCCTCACTGATGTGTGCTGACGAGGCGGCACTGATAGGCTGCACTTATGGGCACTAATGAGCTGGCACCTTTGGGCACTGATGAGGCAGCACTGATGAGGAGGCACTATTATGCCACACTGATGGGCACTTATAGGTGGCACTATTATGCCGCACTGATGGGTACTGATAAGCGGCACTAGTGGACACTGATGGGCAGCACGGATAGGCGGCGCTGATGGGAATTGATGGGCAGCACTGATGAGCAGGCACTGATGGGCACTAAAAGGCAGCACTGACTGGCACCAGTAATTGGCATTGATTTGTGTCACTGGTGCGCACTGATTGGTGGCACTCATGGGCACTGATTGGTGGCACTCATGGGCACTTATTGGTGGTACTCATGGGCACTGGATTGGTGGCACTCATGGGCACTGGATTGGTGGCACTCATGGGCACTGGATTGGTGGCGCTCATGGGCACTGGATTGGTGGCACTCATTGGTGGCACTTCTGCAGGTTTCCTGTAATCAGGGCACTGATGATCAGTGCCCTGATTACCTTCCCAGTTCTCCCTTGCGAGGAAATGCCGCTGATCGGCTCTTTTTGCCACACACTCTGTCAGTGTGAGGCGAGGAGAGACAATTTACGGCACTTCTGCGTTTACATGTGATCGGCTGTGATTGGACACAGCCAATCACATGGTTAAAGAGCTGCGTCAGTGGTGCTTTACAGAGATCGGGGTCACGCCGTGTCCTAGCAACACAGCATTGCCGCGATCGCCACGCTGTGCACCCCCACAGGAAGTTCCTGAATAACTATGGAATGAGGCCACCCGGTGATGTCACCAGGTGGCCCCGCCTCTTAGTTATTTAAGACTTGTCAGACAGGAGCGGACCTTTTATTTTCTCTTTTCTCTTTTTGGGTCAGCTTTTTTTTTTTTTAAAACACTACACTTTTTTTTTCTGGTGAATAAGTAGGGGTACAATGTACTTCACCTCATTCACATGGGGGGGCAGGATCCGGGAGCCCCCTTTTTAAAGGGTATTTCCAGATTCTAATGAGCCCCCCGCTCGCCGCCCCCCTACAACCACCGACCACCAGGGCTTCCAGATTCCGATAATCCCCCTGCCCTCACAATCGGTGGTTGTGAGGAAGAGACCCTTGTCCCCATCAACATGGGGACAAGGTGTTTTGGGGTGAAGGGGCAGTGCCCCGAAGCACCCCCCCATTTTGAGGGCATGTGGCCTGGTATGGTTCAGAGGGGGGTCCCCCTTTCGAGTCCTAAGGGTCTAGCATGGGTTTTCGGGAGGGGGCCCCACGCCATTTTTTTTTTATGTGGGCTCGGGGGTTCCCCTCTAAATCTATGGATTGGGAGTGGGCCCTGCGCCATTTTTTTGCTGGCAGTTCTTTTTTTCTTTACATTCAGCTGTCAGCGGAGAACTTTGCTGACAGCTGTTGACTTATCGGTTGTTAAGGACGTGGTGACGGCCCATTCTTAACAACTGGCTATTCACAGTTTGTCAAGGAGGAAAAAAATTAAAGAAAATAAAAACTTGTTTTCCACACTTCAGAAATGCTGAAAATCTGCATCAACTGCAACCGCATAGATGTGAACCTAGACTTATACAGTGTTAACATTTTCAAACTTGGTGTTAAAATTCTAACGTTCAGAGCAGCGGTCTCAGGTGGATGACTAAGGTGTTCTATGACACTACATGTTGCACAGTTTAGGCCACTTCCACCTAGAGCCTTGTGTAAAGTACTCAGGTTCTCCCTCCTGCCTTTTTTACATGAGGACATTGCTACAGGATGGTCAAAACTTGGGTTGCTGCTTTCTTTTTCACGGACATACTTATGCCGTTTTTTTTATTTTTTATAAATTCTTTATTTAAGAGAAAAGGACATGCGGATATACAGAGAGCATACTGATGCGTATCAAAAAACAGCAAACATTCCCCACCACCTCATGAGTAGACCTTACAGTAAAGATACAGAGCCCGTTGTCAGAGGGGGGATCACAACAAGTGTCAGGCTTACAGGAGCTCTCCGCCCCCCGCATGGCCGTATTTTTGTGGCAAAAGCCGATTTAGATAAAGATAGAAACGTCAAGCCCGTTAGAAACAGGCTTGAACAGGCCAACACTCTAGTGTTGGTAATACAGAAAAAGCAGAGAAAGTAAGAGAAAAGTAAGCAAGGAGTGCAAGAGTACAAGAGGGGGAGGGGAGAGATATAAAAAAAAAGGGGGGAAGGGGTGTTTCCACCTTCCAGTCACATCCACCCCACCTGGGGAGCAGTCAAATTCGATCCTCTCAGGTGGACCGAGCAACTAGGCGCCCGTATTCCTCAGAGAAGTAAAATTTGTGCCAAAAGTACCATGTTTTGGAAAATTTCTCACTTAGGCCCCTTTCCGTTGCTATCAAGTCCTCCATGTCATGGATATCCTTCACTTTGTTCAACCAACCTGCCACCGACGGAGGCTGAGCCTGCTTCCAATTCAGAGGGATGCATCCCTTTGCCGCATTGATCAGAAGCGGCAATATGGACTTTCTATAGCCCTTAGTTGGGATTTTGTGGTGGTGCAGAAGGAAAAGCTCAGGAGACAACAGCAACTCCCTGTCTGTAAACTTTTGGACGATGCGGTGTACCTCAGACCAAAATGATTGTAAGATGCGGCATGACCAAAAGACGTGGAGGAGCGTACCAACCTCCTCCCCGCACCTCCAGCACATATCCGTGCTCTGAGGGAACATCTTGTGTATCTTTTCCGGAGTGTAGTACCAACGGGACAGAAGTTTATATTCCATCTCCTGGTGCCTTGCACTGATAGAAGTTTTTTGAGCGAAGAGAATGATTTGGTCCACTTGTTTCCCCGTAAGTTGTAGGCCCAGCTCCCGCTCCCACTTGGTAACATAAGGCGGCCTAAAGTCCGGAGGTCGAGAAACTAGGATTTGATATATCAGGGATATTGCATGTCTCAACGGGGACAGGTCCAGGCATAGCAACTCAAAAGATGTCAGCTGCCGCCCATAGGTATTCGGAGAAGGCAAAGTGTGGATGTAGTGGGACAGCTGGACTTTTTGCCAAAATGAGAGCCCAGTCAGGGCAGGGTCCTCTAGGATTTGTCGTCGGGTACGCCATTGGTCGTTTGTGAGGAAGTGTCGCACTTGAGACCTTTCAACCAGTTTCAACGCCAGGAAGCTAGGGTCGTTGAGACCCGGACTGAAAGCTGGATTGCCTACTATTGGGGTGAGCGGGGACGGGAGCGGCGCGATCGAGTGATCGCGGAAAGCCTTCCAAGCTGTCCTTATTGTCACCCCTACCGTGGGGTGGTCAGAAATCTCCTTTGGCATGGGAGGCTGGCACCAGGGCAATGAGTCCAAGTGGGCCCCAGTCAAGGATCGTTCAATCTGCACCCACTGTTTCAGAGGAAAGGAAAAACGTACCGCTCAAAAGCTTGAGAATTCACCAAATAGCTGCTTCCGCCCGGTCACTCACACAGGTGCTGGCTCTGCACTGATGCATGGGAGAAAAAGA
This sequence comes from Rana muscosa, assembly GCA_029206835.1. Taxonomy (NCBI): domain Eukaryota; kingdom Metazoa; phylum Chordata; class Amphibia; order Anura; family Ranidae; genus Rana; species Rana muscosa. The sequence continues at coordinate 852,563,055 of CM055116.1, forward strand.
AACCCTGGACTGCCGCACTCTGTATAGACAGTTATTTATTCCAAAATTTCAGGTAAAAAATCCAAATTCAAAATAAATCCATAAATCCAAAACAACAAATGCAGATAGTGTGCATGCAGGGAAGGGTGGCTAACGCGTTTCACGTCACGAATTGACGCTTACTCATAGCTATGAGTAAGCGTCAATTCGTGACGTGAAACGCGTTAGCCACCCTTCCCTGCATGCACACTATCTGCATTTGTTGTTTTGGATTTATGGATTTATTTTGAATTTGGATTTTTTACCTGAAATTTTGGAATAAATAACTGTCTATACAGAGTGCGGCAGTCCAGGGTTTCTTTTTCTCCCACACTGTTTCAGAGGGCCGTGATGGCACCAATCCAAAATATGCGTTAAATGACATGCCGTGTGATAGAGAGTAACGTCCGGTAGGGCTACCCCACCCCTCAACTTTGGCAGCCGGAGAATTTTTTGCGCCAACCGCAGGGGCTTCTGAGCCCACACAAAGCGAATTAGCGTTCTGTTTACCGCTCTCAGGAAGGACGCCGGCACCTGTATGGGTAGTGCCTGAAAGTGGTATAACAGTCTAGGTAAGATTTTTATCTTCACAATGCTGCAGCGGCCAAACCAGGAAAACAGGCCATGCTGCCACTCTTGCAGGTCTTTTTTTACGGCCACCAAAGGGGGAGGAAAGTTGAGGGGGAAAATCTCCTCCGCCTTGCTGGGTAACAAGATACCCAGATATTTGATATGGGACATGGCCCATTTGAAAGGAAAATCAACCCGGAGCAAATCTGTTAAGGGAGGAGGTAAGGCGACCCCAAGTGCCTCCGATTTCTGGTAGTTAATGCGAAACATTGACACCTCCTCGTACAGCTTCAGTTCCTTGAGCAAGTTTGGAGTGGACACAAGGGGGTTGGTCAGAAAGAAGAGCAGATCGTCTGCGAAAGCCGCAATCTTCAGGGACAGGGTGGCATCCAGGCAGGGTCCTGTAATGTCCGGGTTGTCTCTGATGATACGCAGGAAAAGTTCAAGCGTGAGGATGAATATCAGGGGCGACAAAGGGCACCCCTGTCTCGTCCCGTTCGCTATCTGAAATGGTGAAGAAAGGTGGCCATTCACCTTGACCTGGGCCAATGGGCAGGAATAGATCGCCAGCAACCAATTCATCATGCGTTCCTGCAGGCCAATACAGCGGAGAGTTTCAAACAGGAAAGGCCAGCTCACCCTGTCGAACGCCTTTTCGGCGTCCATCGAGAGGAGCAGCATAGGGGTTTTACACGTCCTTGCAGCGTGGATTATGCTGATTGCCTTAGTCATGTTGTCACGCGCCTCTCTAGTAGGAACAAAACCGACCTGGTCGGAGTGGATTAGTTGTGGCATTAAACTTATGCCGTTTTTGCACTCTGCTCCATAATCACCCCAAAGGGGGAATACCCTCACTGATAGCAATGACGAAAATCAGGCACAAGGGAACAGCTGCAAAAGGCAAACATTCACTCTGCCTGAAGACCTGCAATACACTCAGTGTGACAATGCTTTCCTAGCACCAATGCAGTACCCTATTTTAATACCATGTCTGCATCTGACTCTAGCTGTTTCAGGAATGCAACAAGCTGCCTATCTGTCAAAGGGACTTGTAGTTCATTTATACACAGAGCTCTGTCAATGAATGATGCGGCCATGTGGGCAGAGCCCCGCATGGCCACACAATTTTCAAAAAGTGACAGCTAGTATGCTGCCCCTGAAAATGGGTGGAACATGTAACATGTTTTTAGAGGTGAACCTTTAAGGGAAATGAAGAGGACCTGGAGGTGTTGGAGGAGGGAGCAGAAAATCTCTCACCCCCAGGCTCCTATTCACCTGATGTTATGGCTTCACACAATATGCTTGTCAATGTTGGTATGCTCACTTCTGTTATGCACAAAAAGACAATTTATGATGATTGGGTCAGTCTTGAAAATATTGTCACCCTTCTGAATCATTTCCGAGCTCTATCCAGTGAAAAAAGAGTTCACAAATAAGTGGAGTGTTCCAGTAGTCCTAAACATCTTACTGTACCCATTGAATGAAGATTTTCCTTTATTCATAGATTCTGTCTAGCAGGTCCAACTCTGCAACTAACTATTGCTGCATATTCTGTTGGTCAACTGCTGGTAATTAGACCAGGGCAATAAGCAACCAACAGGATTCTGTCTTCCAGGACTGTGCTTTAGAGGAGCACTTTACAAGCATTACCTTCTGCTTTGCTCTTTTGTGTTGATGCCCTACAACAAGTTATGACACACATCTCTAGAATGGCTACAATTTCTGTATATATGCGCAGAAACTTGTGGTTAAAAACCTGGATAGCTGAAGCTGTCTGTAAAAGACGCCTCACATGTATGCTCTGGATGTCTCTTTGGTGAGGCACGCAACAAATTCTACTTTATCACAATTCAGGAAACCTAGTTACTGAAAGAAACCAATCTCCCCACAAAGATCCTGGAACTCAGAACAATAAAAATGGCTATGCATCACTAAAACATCCTTTTACAGGGACACCGGATTGGGGTGAAATCAGACAACACCATGGCTGTAGTCTATATTAGTCACCAAGGGGGTTCCAGGAGTCATGCAGCCTTGAGGGAAGTAAACTTGATCAACTCATGGATAAATAAATGCTCTCCAGCGATCTCTGCTGTTCACAGAGCTGATTACCTCACTTGTCACCACCTAGCCCAAGGGGAATGGGCCCTTCACCCTAACATCTTCAAGATATGTCATAGATTAGGGGGTCCAGACGGATATATCCTTGCCTCCAGATTCAAAAACTAGTTACCTCTTTGTGGCCACGACCAAAGATCCTCTAGCACTGGCATTGAATGCTCTGATTATTCCCTGGCTAATTTAAACCTCAAATTCAGTGCAAATCTTCCTTGACTGCTCTGCAAAATAGAGTAAGTGAAGAAACCAGTGTTTCTTTATTGCCCCAAACTGGCCCAGAAGAACCAAGTACGCAGGCATAATTGAACTTCTCTTATCCCATCCTGGTCAATTCCAAACACACCCACCCTTCTGTCTCAAGACCCTCTGTTTCATTCTGATTCTCATTTGCTTTAGTGCCATGGCTGTTTTAAGCATAGGTCTTGAGGGACTCTGTCCCTCAAAACCTAGGATTCCTTACGTCCCACATTTAGTAACGTGGGAATGATTCTGTTATTCCCACATTACTAAAAACAAGGAAAGCCACTGTCAGAAGGATTTACTATCATGCCTGGAAATGATTAATTGCCTGTTGTTAATACTGCCCTTATAAGCCCAGAGATTACACCATGCCTTAAATTGTGACCTTCCTACAATTGGATAATCTTTCCTGCAAGGTAACCTTGGTGGATATCATGTCAGTTAGTGACTCTCTAATAAGGAGCCATTCCTCATTCTTCACAAGGGCAAGTAGTCTTGCACCCAAGAACCTCCTTTCTTCCTATGGTGGTGTCAGTCTTCCACCTCAACAAGGACATAGTCATTCCTTTTTTGTTCCCTGCTCCTAAGCACCCAGAGGAGATTTCTCATCACTGTCTAGTGTGGTCAGAGCCATCAGAGTCTACCTAAAAGCTACAGCTTCTATTAAGAAAATTAACTCCCTTTTTGTCCTACCCCCAGGACCCCACAAGGGGCATCCTACTTCAAGATCCACAATTGCTAGGTGTATAAGACAACTCATTTCAAGAGCTTACACCCTGAAGGATAAAGCCGGCACCAACACGTGCTTAGCCCTCCAGATCAGTAGGAGTTTCTGACATCAACCCTCTATAGCCCAATTTTGTAAGACCTGGTCTTCTGTTCATAGCTGTTCAAGTTATACCAGGCAGAAGTTAAATTCTCTGCTGATGCAGCTTTTGGCTTCACTGTTCTAGCAAAAGTACTGTGAGTTGGGACTGTTGACCCTTTTTATTTTTGGTCTGTGGGCACAGTTCTGTTTTGCCTAGTTGTTGCCAACGCATATTCATCGCTTTGGGAAGTTCCAGGGTCTATGAATATTAAGCCTGTCTCCTGTACTGTACAAATAAGATAAAAGGAATTATGACTTACCTGTAAATTCCATATCTTGAGGACAGTACAGGACACCCTCCCCTTTATTTTTGAGTTATTTTGCGTTGCGCGCGAAAAAAACAGACTGAGGAGTAGGAGTAGATTCATAGCGAAACATACAAGGATCATGCCTTCAAAAGCTTTGCCAATTTCCAATTACCTGAAGGTACCAGCCTATAATCCAGGGTCTATGAATATCAAAAGTAAAAAATGAAAAAGTCCCAGGCACCATAGATTTGAAGGTGAACAACAAAGTGCATTAGAGCTCAAACTGATATATAGACAATCATTTCAACATAAATATTGATCTTATAGATCATAAAATTCAATCATAATAATCTAAGGTAGCTCTGATAATAGGATTTTTATAACAGCTTACCTGTAAAATCCTTTTCTTGGAGTACATCACGGGACACAGAGCGGCATAGTCATTACTATGTGGGTTATATAGTTTACCTTCAGATGCTGGCACTGGCAACTTCCAAACCGGAAGTACCCTCCCCTATATAAGCCCCTCCCATCCGGGAGCACCTCAGTTTTGTAGCAAAGCAATAAGTGTCCCCAAAAGAGGGGTGGGAGCTCTGTGTCCCGTGATGTACTCCAAGAAAAGAATTTTACAGGTAAGCTGTTATAAAAATCCTATTTTCTTTCTCGTACATCACGGGACACAGAGCGGCATAGTCATTACTATATGGGACGTCCCAAAGCAATGCCCAATGAGGGGGGGGGGGATACACCATACATAAGCTGGGCGCTATCAGACATGAGGATCCTTTGCGGCCTGCAACACACTGCGCCCAAAGGCGACATCCTCCTGACTTCTAACGTCCACCTGGTAGAACCTAGTAAACGTGTGTACTGAAGACCATGTTGCGGCCTTACAGATTTGAGCCAGGGAGGCCTGGTGATGCACTGCCCATGAAGTTCCAACTGCTCTCGTGGAGTGCGCCCTAACTTTTAACGGAGGCGGTCTCCTTCTCAAGCCATAGGCTTGCATAATGACCTGTCGAATCCACTTGGCTAAAGTAGATTTTGACGCTGCCTGACCCTTTCTGGGGCCTTCCGGCAGAATAAACAAAGTATCCGTTCTGCGAATCTGAGCAGTGGCTTTTAGATAAGCTTTAACTGCTCTTACTACATCCAAAGAATGTAATAACTTTTCCTCTACCGAACTAGGTTTGGGGAAAAAGGAAGGAAGAACCACATCTTGGTTCAAATGAAAGCTCGATACCACCTTAGGAAGAAAGGCTGGATGAGGACGTAACACTACTCTGTCCTTATGGATAACCAGATATGGCTCTTTACAGGACATAGCTGCTAATTCCGACACTCTTTTAGCCGAACAAATGGCTACTAGAAAAATCAATTTCCTGGTGAGAAGAACCAAGGAAATATGCTGTAATGGTTCAAATGGTTGTTTCTGTAGAACCGACAGAACCAGGTTTAAGTCCCATGGACATATGGGAATATTAACCGGAGGGCTAATACGCATCACTCCTTGTATAAAAGCTTTGACTAGTGAATGCGAAGCCAAGGGCCTTTGAAAAAATATTGACAAGGCCGAAATCTGACCCTTGATAGTACTCAAGGCAAGCTTCCTATCTACAGCCCACTGTAGGAAGTCCAGAATCCTACCTATTACGTACTTACGTGGATGCCATTTCTTGGCCTCACACCAAGCGATGTACGCCTTCCAGATTCTATAGTAGATCTGCCTGGATACCGGCTTCCTGGCATTGATCATGGTAGATGCCACAGGATTAGAGAGACCTCTCTTTTTTAGAATGTGGGCTTCAATAGCCAGGCCGTCAAACCTAGGGCTGGTAAGGAAGGGTGGTATATCGGTCCTTGCGAAAGCAGGTCCGGACGATGTGGGAGGGTCCAAGGACTCCCCACAGACATTTTTACAATCTCCGCGTACCATGCTCTTCGGGGCCACGCTGGAGCCACCAGAATCACTGGTTTCTTTTCTACCCTGATTCTGCAGAGTAATCGAGGTAACAATTTTGGCGGTGGGAATGCATATATCAGCTTGAACTGATCCCAAGGGAACACTAGGGCATCCGAGCCGCAAGCTAGGGGATCCCTTGTCCGAGAGACAAACCTGTCCACCTTTGCGTTGAATCTGGATGCTAGCAGATCTACATCCGGTGTTCCCCACCGCTGACATATTGTCCGGAAAACCTTGGGGTGAAGGGACCATTCCCCTGGGCATAATTGTTGGCGACTTAGAAAGTCCGCCTTCCAATTCTCCACTCCTGGAATGAATACCGCGGATATGGCTGGGACATATCTTTCTGCCCATTTCAGGATGTAATTTACTTCCCTCTGGGCTGCACGACTCCTGGTGCCACCCTGATGATTGATATATGCCACTGCCGTGGCATTGTCTGATTGAATTCTGACAGGGGACCCTTGGAGTTTGGATGTCAATGCTACTAGGGCATACCGGGCTGCTCGTATCTCTAAGAGATTGATGGGCAGGGCCTTTTCTGCATCCGACCATCTGCCCTGGAGAGACCATTGCTCCAGTACTGCTCCCCAGCCTATAAGGCTGGCATCTGTAGTGACCACCTTCCAAGAAATCGGACTGAAGGATTTCCCTTTTTCCAGATTCTGGGGAACCAACCACCAACGGAGGCTCTTGCGAACGGAAGGGGACAAGGACATTGGTAAGTCTAGGGCCTGAACTTTTTTGTTCCAGGCTGACAGTATGGCCCTTTGCAAATTCCTTGAATGGAATTGACCGTAGGGTACTGCTTCGAATGATGCCACCATTTTTCCCAGCAGCCTCATGCACAGGCGTATGGACGGCTGTCTTTTTGTACCCACTAGGTGGATCAAATCTCTCAAAGACGACACCTTTTCTTGAGGCAAGAATATTTTTCTCTGGTCTGAATCCAGCCTTAGCCCCAAGTATTCCAGACTTTTGACTGGTTTTAGGGCTGACTTGTCTCGGTTGATAATCCAACCGTGAGATTCCAGATACTTGATTGTCTTGTGAACGACCACTTCTAGTTTTTCCACTGAGTGGTCTATCAGCAACAAGTCGTCTAGATATGCCATTATCGTTACACCTTGTGTTCTTAGATTGGCCAATAATGGGGCCAGAATTTTTGTAAACACTCGTGGTGCTGTGGCCAGACCGAAGGGTAAGGCTCTGAACTGAAAATGGCGCCCTTCTACTGCAAAGCGTAGAAATTTTTGGTGGACTGGAAAGATGGGAATGTGCAAATAAGCATCTTTGATGTCGATCGAGGCTAACCATTCCTCCCCTTGTAGGGCAGTGGCCACCGATCGGATCGACTCCATCCGGAAAGTCCTGATATGTAGGAATTTGTTTAGCCCTTTTAGATTTAATATGGGCCTCACGTCCCCGTTTGGCTTCGGGACTGTAAAGAGGTTTGAGTAAAACCCGAACCCCCATTCTTCCAGGGGAACCTCCATAATTACTCCTTGGAGCAATAGTTGTTCTAGTGCCAACAGGAGGGATCCTCTCTTCCGGGGATCCCTTGGCACGTTTGACCTCATAAAATGGGAAGGAGGAGAGTCTTTTAACTCCAATCTGTATCCCAGACTTACTGCGGAGAGCACCCATCTGTCTCTGATCGTGTCCCGCCAGGTCTCTGCGAACAACTGGAATCTTCCCCCCACCCGATTGAGTGGGGGCAACCCTTCATGAATTTGACTTTGGGGGAGGTTTTGTACCTCTCCTGACCCAGGGTTTCTTGTTACCCTGTGATTGTCCCTGATTTTTACCCCCGGGATTTGACCGAGGAGGCCGTCGAAACTGTTTCACAGCCGATGTCCCAGGGACTGGAGAAGCAGGCCTCTTAAAAGAGGGACCTCTAACTCTGCTTTTAACCGGCAAGAGTGTACTTTTACCGCTGGAAATTTTCTGGATATATTTGTCCAGGTCTTCCCCGAATAAGCGTTCACCATGAAATGGGAAGCTAACCAGCAATTTTTTACAGGGAGCTTCAGCAGACCAGTTTTTTAGCCATAGAAGCCTGCGCATATGTACTACAGACAGCGTAAGGCGGGAGGCCTGATGGATTGAATCCTTTATGGCGTCAACCGCAAAGCATAAGGCTCTAGGTAGATCAGCTAGGGCAAGGGCCTGCTGATCTGGCAAGTCCCTTAAGACCTGTTTCAACTGATCCTTCACTGCTTGGCAGACCCCAATAGCTTCCACTGCTGGTTGTGTCACCAAGCCTGCTGTAGAGAAAGCAGATTTTAATAAGGACACCAATTTTTTATCTATTGGGTCCTTGAACATTTGGACATTATCTACTGGACATGTCAGTGATTTATTCACACAAGAGATGGCTGCGTCCACTGTAGGGACCCTCCATTTTATGATGAACTTATCCTCCATGGGATAGACCACCGGAAATCTCTTGGGGGGGAGTAAATATTTTATCAGGATGTTCCCAATCCTGGCAAATGAGCCCTTCCAGTAAAGGATGGATTGGAAAGGAACAGACAGTCTGGGGAGCTTTTAGCGACCCCAACGAGGAGACAGAAGTGGATGATGGCTCCGCAAGGGGCATTTTAAATGCTGATCGGACCATGTTAGTCAGGGACTGAACCCATAATCTTTCAGCATGTGATGCTGAGAATGGCTCTTCCACTGTTGATTCCTCTACAACAGAATCAACCTCATCCTGATCCCCTTCAGGTAGGTCGATCCCTGTATGGGACTGTTGCTCTGCTAACAGGTACTCTGAGGGAGGAGACGGAGATCGGGCGCGCTTTCCCTCTGACAGGGAAGCAGCGATCAATGTTGTCAATCTCTCTTCCAGTCCTCCCAGAGCTGAGGAAAAAACCTCCTCTGTTATATACACAGGAGCAGGTGAACTGAGGACAGCCACAGTACCAGGTACTCCTGAGGGTGCTCTACGGTCACTAACCTCTGATTTTTCAGGGGAGATTGGTGCAGGCGAAGCATGCCCAAGATCCTCAGAGCCCGATGGAGACCCCCTATGCTTCCTGGGATTCTTAGTCCCAGAGACTTTAGACGGCATATTCCTAAGCCCAAAGCTGAGGTATTCCAGCCGAAATACACCACTTACTGACAATAGTCTAGCACAATTGCTGCTATATAAACAGTTGGTGTCTACTAATGTGCCTTTCTATGGGGATGCCTGCATCAACCGCCTGCTGTATGCCTTTCTCTAAATGTTGCCAGCTCTGTTTCTGCCTTCCATAACCAGCTGACAACACCTAATTGTGCTTTTTATCATGCTGGGACGCCCGCACATGCGCAGAAGCGCTGCGGCGCGCACAGAGCGTCATCCACCAAGCTCCGCCCCTTTTCCCAGCTCACCTCTATAAATAGAGGCGCGTGCACGCGCGCGGGCACGTGCGCCTTCGGCGCTCTTTTTTAAAAGGAACTAGGGACAGAAGCCAGGGCCCTGTTTGCCACAGGGCCGGGGGATGGACGAGCATTGCAACATGGCAGAGGAAACAGTTTCCCATCCAGAGAACTCACCATCTGCCTGGATTTTGACTTGGAAAGAAAAAATCCACATGACAAGAAAACAACGTTCCACAGCGGCCTCTAGTGGTTTAACACAGGTACCGCGGTTTAACCATTTTTTTTTTTTCTTGACCACTCTTAAAATTATTACATTTTTTAGTAGTTACAGGCATGCACAGATATTTAGCGGGAATACCGTTAGGTAACAGGCAGAAAGACATATTAGGCTTGGGGGTCCCCTCAATAGAACCAAGTTCCTGAGGGGCCCCCACTTACCTTTTCCCCGCCGCAGGACTCTGTTTGGTCCACAGAAGCCCAAACTTCACCTCTCACGGCAGGCATTGTAATTAAACCTTCAGGGACCGGTTTCCCAAGGATTCCACTCCCCTGGACCTGTATAGCACCCTGCACAGAAAACATCTTGGTCGTGGGTATGACCAGAGCTCTGGATCCCAGGGTCCAGCCCTCCTAAGAGAAGCATTACAGGAAAAACCTTGCTCTTCTCTGCAAGGCCCGGGTACCGACCGTTTAGCTATGAAGCTTTTTTGGTCGGATCCGGAATAGCTTACTGAGGCCCAAAAGAACCTGTACGCAAGCTCAGTGAAAAACACATGTTACTTCTTGGCCAACACCTTAGACACTGGCAAAAAAAACTGAGGTGCTCCCGGATGGGAGGGGCTTATATAGGGGAGGGTACTTCCGGTTTGGAAGTTGCCAGTGCCAGCACCTGAAGGTAAACTATATAACCCACATAGTAATGACTATGCCGCTCTGTGTCCCGTGATGTACGAGAAAGAAAACTAAATAGTAATCAGCTTGAACCTAACACTTGAAAAGCCTTACGTAGCCAGCTTGTGTGGATAGCAGTGGGGGCTCCCAAATTGATGTAAAAAACAGCTCAAAAAGGCTTTCTAGTTTTGTGACATTTATTGGTAAAATACCCTTATGCCCCATACACACGATCGAAAATTCCTACAAGAAAAGTCCGATGTGAGCTTTGGGTCGGAAATTCTGACCGTGTGTATGCTCCATCGGACTTTGCTGTCGGAAATTCCGCCAACAAAAGATTGAGAGCAGGTTCTCTATTTTTCCGAATGAAAAAGTTCCTATCGGAAAATTCAGTTCGTCTGTATGCGCAAAAAAACACACATGCTCAGTGTAACGGCACCCCAAGTATTAAAAGGGGTTAACGCCGTTTAAGATATTCCCTCTCTGGACACACATCCACTGCCGATCCTCCACAGTCAGGCTACCGCTTCCCATAGGATTAATCCTTCCAAACATACGAGACAAACACTCTGTATGAAGTTTCCAACTGGACTGACAATCTTTAATGACAAACTCACAGTTTTATACACACAGAGAGGAGGTTCTTACATTCTCCTCAGACAATACACATTTGACCAGACCTAATTTACATGAGCTAATTAACTACAGTGATGACTCAGACACATGACCTTTAGGCTAGCCTCACTGTCTCCCAATACACATCTGACATCTTAGCAGACACAGGTGGGGGCTGGATGTGGTGACATTAGCATCTAACAGTATGTGTCCCAACATCATGAAGGAGTCACTTTTCAGTTAACCTGTTGAGTTCATAATCAAACAGTAAATAGTTCTTTACAGGTATCCTGGGGAATATTGTGGAAAAATATCACTGTCCCATTTTAAAGCAATCCAAGACATATTCTTAATGTCCATTATTTTCTTGCTCACCCTGTGCCCAAAGTGACCCCTGTCACACATCTCCCCTTTCGGCAGGAGACTAACACAAGAGGAGACCCCAGACGGGTTGACTCCGAAGTTAGTCCATATTTCCATTCGTCTAATGCCTGGACAACCCATCAGCATTGCCATTTTGCTTACCAGGTCAGTAGCTGATGGTGACATTGTAAGGTTGCAGGGCTAAGCTCCACCGCAGCAACCTGCCATTGTCTCCTGAGACCCGGTTAAGCCAGACCAATGAGTTGTGGTCGGTGACTAGGGAAAATTCCTGTCCGTACAAGTAAGGGTTCAACTTTTTAAGGGCCCAGACCAGGGCCAAACACTCCTTCTCCACTGTCGCATAGCTCACTTCCAGGGGTAATAGCTTTCTGCTCAGGTATGCGACAGGGTGTTCTCCTCCATTCTCCCCAACTTGGCTCAGCACAGCCCCCAGTCCAAACATGGAAGCATCTGAGTCTCAGCAGCAAGCAGGCCGGTTCCAGCAGCACGTGTCTGGGCACGGGTAGTCACTGGGTTGACTTCATCGGGGCGTAAGCAGAAATGAGGGGGGCCAAATCATTCCCCAGTAGTACATCCGCTGGCAAATCCTTCATCACCCCCACATACACGTGTCCCGAACCAACCCCCCAATCCAGATGAACACGGGCAACGGGTAGCCGGAAGATGGTACCTCCCGCTACTCTTACGACTACCGTGTCTCCGGTATGTTGGCTCTCTGGGATGAGGTTCTTCTGTAGTAGGGTCATGGTGGCGCCAGTATCACGTAGGCCATTGGCTACCGTTCCATTAACCCGGACAGTCTGCCTGTGTTGTTGCCTGTTGTCCCGGTTAGCTGCTTGTATTGGATCAGCCTCGTGCAGGACGCCCTAATGTTCTTCCTCCTCAACGCAGTGGGCCGCAGGCATGGATGTGCGGGGGCTCCCCCTTGCTGGCTGTCTCCATGACTTGGACTGGATGGCTGGATTCAACGGACAGTCTGGCTTTTTGTGCCCTAGCTGTTTACACCAAAAACACCTGATGGGTTGTGAGTAGTCCTGGGAGTTGAACCTGGACTGCTGAGGATAAGTGGCCGCTGGAGGTGGTGCTGAAGTTGGGTTAGAGGCTGGTAAACTGGGCCGAGATAGTGGATAGCGCTCGCTTTCGCCTGACCTTCGAGAGTCCAGATATTCATCGGCCAAAGTAGCCACTTGCTGTGCAGTCCGTGGTCGCTTATCTCGCACCCAATCCCGTAATACCGGAGGGGTGTGGTTAAAGAACTGTTCTAAGAGTACTAGCTGGGTGATGTCCTCTATGGTATGAGCGCAGTTTCCCTGGAACCAGCCCTTAAGGTCTTGCTGCAGACGATGTGCCCACTCCACGTATGTTATGTGGGTTTGTTTCCGGGATTCTCGAAACTTAATCCGGCTGGCTTCGGGTGTAATGGCAAATCGGGCTAGCAGAGCTTCTTTTTCCCGGTGTGACAGCAGGAAGGTAAAGTCACCTGGTTGCATCCAGGGGGGTAGATATATTTCGCCCAGATTCAGGCTTTACGCCGACTTATACAACTAGGTGGAGAGTTGTATAAGGCTAGTGGGCTCATGGATGACTCATACCTCTAGGGAGAGTGCTGGGCGTCGTGCAGACAGGGAGTTGATGAGACCAGCTGAAGCTTGTCAGCTCATTTAGGCCTCTATAAGAACTCCCAGCTTCATTAGATGTTAGCTCATGCCTGGAACCAGACCTGTGTGGACTGTCTAGGGAGAGTGAACCCCTGTGCGGTGAGACAAAGCCTGTGTGGCTATTTGCTTGGACATTTAAAACCAGGGACTTAGGGACTAGGACAGCACTAGGCTGATCCCAGTTGTTAGTTAGGAAACCTGTATGTTTAGTCAGAGGTCAACTTGACCAGGATTTATTTTGGTTATGTTTCTTTTGCTTTGCTGTGTTTTGTCACTGTAAATAGAAAATAAACCGCACCTTTTTGATTTTGAAAACCACAACCTCCGTTTGCTGGGCCTGTTTTGTGTGGGGAGCCCATCCCGGGGGTCACACACACCCGCTGCCGAGCTAACCCCCTCACAGTTGGTGGAGAATGCGGGCAGTTTTTTTTTAAGCCAGCATGGAGGAGATACTGAAACAGCTGGCTCTAGCAAATGCCAATCAACAGCAGACAAATGCAGGTTTGCAAAGGAGCCTTGCAGCCCAGCAGCAAGCTCATCAACAGAGCCTTGCAGCCCAGCAGCAAGCTCACCAACAGAGTCTGGAAGCTCAGCAACAAGCCCAGCAGCAATCTGAGGCCCGCTTCATAGACCTGTTACAGAAGCAAGAGCAGAGACTACAACAAATGGAAGCAGTAATGCAGCAACGTCCGCAGACCAGTGAGGAAAGCCGTCCCACTAATACCGCGTCCTTTGGGGTGAGTCGTTTATTGACAAAAATGACTGGAGAGGATGATCCAGAGGTATTTTTGACCACATTTGAAAGGACCGCTGAAAGAGAAAAGTGGCCTGAGGAGCAGTGGGCTGGACTGGTGGCTCCTCTGTTAACTGGTGAATCGCAGAAAGCTTACTATGACCTAGAGCCTAACCAAGCAAAAGACTATGTGATGCTAAAAGCTGAAATTTTGGCAAGGCTGGGTGTCACCCAGGCTGTCCGGGCTCAGCGTGTGCATAACTGGACTTTCCAGCTTGGAAAACCCCCCAGGTCTCAAATGTATGATCTCATTCACCTGAGCAGAAAGTGGCTACAGCCAGAGACTTTGTCCGCACCAAACATTGTGGAACGTGTTGTAATGGATCGGTTTTTGAGAGCCCTTCCTACTGCCATCCAAAAGTGGGTAAGCCATGGAGACCCAGAGACGGCCGATGGTCTTGTGGATCGTGTGGAGAAATACTTGGCTACAGAGAACCTGACGGCCTCTTCCAGAGACACTCGGACTTTCCACCCTAAGACCAGACCATCCCCAGGGGCGGATAAGAGGATTCCAAGGGGTGAGGGTGGAGAGAGTGAGAGGGTGGGAGCTCTACCCCAAGTTTGGCGAGAACAGCCTGGGAAATCAGCGGCTCAAGAGGCGGCAAGAAGGATCGTTTGCTACCGCTGCCGGCAAGCGGGACATATTGCAGCCAATTGCCCGGTTGTGGAGGAACCCATGCAGTGTGACTTTCTGACGGGCAGACGTCAGTCGCTGTGTGCGACAGTCGCATGCACTGCCATTCGAGGAACTGAGAAACATTTATGCAAAATGTGTGTTAATGGTAGAAATGTTGTGGTATTGCTGGATTCAGGTAGCCTTGTGACCCTGATAAAGGCTGAGTTAGTTAAAACAGAGGTCTCTGGGAATAGCAAGGTAGCTGTTATTTGTGTGCATGGGGACACCCGAGAGTATCCAGTGACTACAGTGTGTTTCGAGACCCCCAAAGGTACCCTCTCTCATCCAGTGGGCTTAGTATCTCAGTTACCGCATGACGCCATTGTGGGAAGGGATTTTCCGAAGTTCTGGGAACTGTGGGATGATCCTGAGCCCCTCACTGGTGCCCCTATGTACCAGGAATGTGATAGCCAGAACTCCCCTGAGAGTGGTGAGGACTCTCCGGAATTTCCCTTATCAGTATTGGCAGGGGAGACTCAAGAAACTGGAGAGGAGCCCACCTCCTCAGACGAAAACCTACCGTCTGTGGAGTTTTCTGATCTTGAGGTTCACAGGGAAAACTTTGCCACAGAACAGTTGAAAGACCCCGCCCTAATAAAGGCACGGGAAAACGTAGTGAAAATAGATGGCGAGTTAGTGAACCCAGATAATACCTGCACTTACCCATACTTCAGCGTAGAGAAGGACCTACTGTATCGGGTGGCAAAAAGGGCAGAAGAAACCGTTGAGCAGCTTGTGGTGCCCAAACCTTACAGGAAGTTGGTGTTGGAGTTGGCCCATGGGCACATTCTTGGAGGTCATCTGGGGACAGAGAAAACCCGAGAGAGGGTATTACAGAGATTCTATTGGCCGGGGGTGATGAAGGACGTAGAAAATTATTGTTCCTCCTGCCCTGTGTGTCAGAGGTTGGCCCCGATGCCACATTTCCGTAGCCCGCTGGTCCCTCTACCCATCATTGAGGTCCCGTTTGAGAGGATCGCCATGGATTTGGTAGGTCCTATAATCAAGTCCGCTAGGGGGCACCAGTAGATATTAGTTATAATGGACTATGCCACCCGTTATCCAGAAGCGATCCCTCTCCGAAATACCTCGGCCAAAACCATAGCCAAAGAGCTATCTCTTGTTTTTAGCCGGGTGGGTATTTGTAAAGAACTGCTTACGGACCAAGGTACACCCTTTATGTCCCGGGTTATGAAAGAGCTGTGTAAATTGTTCAAAGTGACGCAATTGCGTACGTCTGTGTATCACCCCCAAACCGATGGGCTGGTTGAAAGATTCAACAAAACCCTAAAACAAATGTTGAAGAAAGTGGTGGATAGAGATGGAAAGGATTGGGACTGTTTACTTCCTTATTTGATGTTTGCTATTAGGGAGGTGCCCCAATCCTCTACGGGATTCTCCCCCTTTGAGTTACTGTATGGGAGACACCCAAGAGGGCTGTTGGATATTGCCAAGGAAACTTGGGAAAGTGAGAGTTCTCCCCACAGGAGTGTGATTGAGCATGTCGCCCTGATGCAAGATCGAATTGCACAGGTAATGCCCATCGTGAAGGAACATTTGGCCCAAGCGCAGTTGGCACAGCAGAGAGTGTACAACCGTGGAGCCAAGACCCGTACCTTTTCCCCGGGGGATAGGATATTGGTACTTGTCCCTACGGTTGAAAGTAAATTCCTTGCCAAATGGCAAGGCCCCTACGAGATAATGGAAAAAGTGAGCGAAGTGAATTACAAGGTCAGACAACCAGGAAGGCGAAAGCCCGAACAGATCTATCACGTTAATCTGTTGAAAGCCTGGAGGGATAGAGAGTCCCTAGTCGCAGACACTTGGTCACCAGCTCAAACTGGTTGCGTGATTCCTGAGGTTGGAATAGCAGCCACCTTGTCACAACCCCAACAACAGGAGGTTAAGGAGTTTGTGCTTCGCAACAAGGAGGTATTCTCTGAGCTGCCGGGACAAACATCTGGGGTAGAGCATGACATCATTACCCCGCCCGGTGAAAGGGTGAAGTTAAAACCCTATCGGATCCCAGAGGCTCGACGGGAGGCAATACGGGAGGAAGTACAGAAAATGCTGAACTTAGGGGTGATAGAGGAGTCCCAAAGTGATTGGTCTAGTCCCATCGTGTTGGTGCCTAAACCGGATGGGAGCTGGCGATTTTGTAACGATTTTCGTCAGTTGAACAAAGTTACAAAATTTGACACCTACCCCATGCCACGTATAGATGAGTTGATCGACCGGCTGGGAACAGCCCGATACATGACGACTCTTGACCTCACAAAAGGGTATTGGCAAATCCCCCTGGCCAAGTCGGCCAAAGAGAAAACCGCATTTGTAACCCCAGACGGGGCGTTCCAATATAAAAGAATGCCGTTCGGGTTACAGAATGCGCCGGCCACATTCCAGCGGAAAATGGACCAGATGCTGAGGCCCCATCGGAAGTATGCTGCGGCTTACCTGGATGACGTAATTGTCCATAGCACAGATTGGGCCTCACATCTGCCAAAAGTGCAAGCAGTCCTGGACTCTGTTCGGGAAGCGGGGTTTACGGCTAACCCCAAGAAGTGTACCATTGGGCAGGAGGAGGCCAAATATCTTGGGTACACCATTGGGAGGGGAGTAATAAAACCCCAACTCAACAAAGTCGAGGCCATCCAGAGTTGGCCACGTCCCAACAGCAAGAAGCAGGTACGAGCCTTTCTGGGAATCGCTGGGTATTATCGGCGATTCATTCCCCACTTTGCTTCTAAGGCTGTGCCCCTAACCAACCTGACGAAGGGGAAAGGGTCGGTCATGATTAAATGGACCCCCGAGGCTGAGGCAGCATTCCAATTCTTGAAACAAGCCTTATGTAGCCAGCCAGTGTTGTACTCACCCGACTTCTCTAAAGACTTTGTCGTACAAAGTGATGCGTCAGATGTGGGGTTAGGAGCAGTATTGTCCCAGGTCTGGAACGGGGAAGAGCACCCAGTCATTTACCTCAGCAGGAAGTTGAAGTCCCATGAGGTAAATTACGCCACCGTTGAAAAGGAGTGTTTAGCGGTGAAGTGGGCTCTAGATTCCCTTCGGTACTACCTGCTAGGTAGGCACTTTGACATGGTTACGGATCACGCTCCGTTAAAGTGGATGGCTCAAAACAAGGAAACAAATAGAAGAGTGAATAGGTGGTTCCTGGCCCTCCAGGAATTCAACTTCACAGTAAAGCATCGCCCTGGCGTTCAAATGGGGAATGTGGATGCTTTGTCTCGAGTACATGAATGCCTGATTGCTGGTGTTCCAACCCCGAGGTTAAAACAAGAGGGGGGGGTATGTGACAGCAGGAAGGTAAAGTCACCTGGTTGCATCCAGGGGGGTAGATATATTTCGCCCAGATTCAGGCTTTACGCCGACTTATACAACTAGGTGGAGAGTTGTATAAGGCTAGTGGGCTCATGGATGACTCATACCTCTAGGGAGAGTGCTGGGCGTCGTGCAGACAGGGAGTTGATGAGACCAGCTGAAGCTTGTCAGCTCATTTAGGCCTCTATAAGAACTCCCAGCTTCATTAGATGTTAGCTCATGCCTGGAACCAGACCTGTGTGGACTGTCTAGGGAGAGTGAACCCCTGTGCGGTGAGACAAAGCCTGTGTGGCTATTTGCTTGGACATTTAAAACCAGGGACTTAGGGACTAGGACAGCACTAGGCTGATCCCAGTTGTTAGTTAGGAAACCTGTATGTTTAGTCAGAGGTCAACTTGACCAGGATTTATTTTGGTTATGTTTCTTTTGCTTTGCTGTGTTTTGTCACTGTAAATAGAAAATAAACCGCACCTTTTTGATTTTGAAAACCACAACCTCCGTTTGCTGGGCCTGTTTTGTGTGGGGAGCCCATCCCGGGGGTCACACACACCCGCTGCCGAGCTAACCCCCTCACACCGGTCATAGTCTTTAGCGTCCTCATCCTCCAGGGCCCGATACGCATCCGCCGCTCTGCCAGTTAAATTACTCGTCAGTAAGGCGACCCGATCTTGGGGCCATACTTCATGTATCTGGCATAGTCTCTCAAAGTCCTGCAGGAACGCTTCAATTTCCTCCTCTCCTTCCTTGAATAGTTTGAACGCCTGAAAGGGCAACTTACGGACAGGCGCTGCATCTTTAGGCGTTGTCTCTGATTGCCGTATTTCCGCCATTCTCCGGTCATGTTGCTGCTCTAGTTCTCTCTCTTGTCGCTCCAGTTCTCTCTCTTGTCGCTCATCCTGCAGCTGGATGTCTCTAATGGCTTTCTGTATGGCGGTCTCTGATGGGTTAGCCCCATATAATGCCAACCGCTCTCGAACTCGTTGCTGAAACAAGTCTTCAACTGACTGGGGTCCTGTATCACCATCCCTCTGATCCATCTCGGCTAGCTCCCTGATCAAGGTGGCCTTGTTCTTTGTCCCACCGGTCCCTCCATGGCTCTCAAGTAAGTCTTTCAGCGTGGATTTCCTTCAGGCTGCATAGCTGGTCATTCACTGTGGTGGTTTGGAGTGTCCCAGTAACTGGAGGGAAAATCCCACCGCTGCCAACCAATGTAACGGCACCCCAAGTATGAAAGGGGTTAACGCCGTTTAGGATATTCCCTCTCTGGACACACATCCACTGCCGATCCTCCACAGTCAGGCGACCGCTTCCCATAGGATTAATCCTTCCAAACATACGAGACAAACACTCTGTATGAAGTTTCCAACTGGACTGACCATCTTTAATGACAAACTCCCAGTTTTATACACACAGAGAGGAGGTTCTTACACTACACTACACCTTTGACCAGACCTAATTTACATGAGCTAATTAACTACAGTGATGACTCAGACACATGACCTTTAGGCTAGCCTCACTGTCTCCCAATACACATCTGACATCTTAGCAGACACAGGTGGGGGCTGGATGTGGTGACATTAGCATCTAACATTATGTGTCCCAACATCATGAAGGAGTCACTTTTCAGTTAACCTGTTGAGTTCATAATCAAACAGTAAATAGTTCTTTACAGGTATCCTGGGGAATATTGTGGAAAAATCTCACTGTCCCATTTTAAAGCAATCCAAGACATATTCTTAATGTCCATTATTTTCTTGCTCACCCTGTGCCCAAAGTGACCCCTGTCACACTCAGAATCAAGCAGAAGAGCCGAAGTGCCTATTAAACTTCATTAATCTCGGCTCGTCGTACGTCTTGTACGTCACCGCGTTCTTGACTGTCAGAATTTCCGACAAGATTTGTGTGACCGTGTGTATGTAACACAAGTTTGAGCCAACATTCCTTCGGAAAAAAACCACGGTTTTCTGGTCGGAATTTCCGATCGTGTGTACGCGGCATAATAGAAAATTCACTAACAAACATGAGAACACAGCGCACCTTGGGCTGATTTAGGGTGAAAGGGAAACATATGGCAAAAAATTTGGCAGTCAGAACAACAAAGGGTAGTAGAATAAATGGAAACAATGCAAAGAAAATGCTTTTATAAATGTCTGAAGAATATTACAAAGTACAAAAAAGGCAGGCAGTGGAAGAAAGTTCTCCCATGAAGAAGCCAACAACAGGTGATGAACATCTGGCACTTCAAGGGTTATTGCTTCCTGGAATACCTCATACTCAGGACCATGGAAGTCCAACAGCATCAGGCAGCATGAAAGAAAACCACAAGAGTGCATGGATGTATCTAACAAAAACCCATTGTGGGACTGGCTGTGTCTTTGATTTGTTTGTAAAACTGGTTAATGAAAAAAAAAAAATTATGATTTGAGACAGACATTTTTAATGCACAGAATTCTGTCTCAACCATAATTACTTTTTGTTTTAATGCCAGTTTTTTGGGGAAGCCAAATGTATGTGGAAGAAAAATCCTCACCTGTCCTAAATAATTTTCTTTGGTCACTATAGAGACAACATTATTATTATTTGGGATGGAACCCCATCTTCAGTGGTCCCATTCTTTGATTATTGTGATAGCAATTGCATTGGCTTATCCTTTTATGCATCTAGTGGATACCAATACACAGACTTTTTTTAAATTGAGTTTTAAAGAAGACAATATAGTCTCAAAATATTTTTTAAAGCCCCAGGTGAAAACTCTTAGCTTAATTTCCAAAAATTGGGCCAAATTAGCCATTTTACCTCCCCGGTGTCATGTGACTTGTTAGTGTTAGAGGTCTCAGATGTAAATGGGGAGCAGGTGTGTTAAATTTGGTGTTATCACTCTCACTCTCTCATACTGGTCACTGGAAGTTCAACATGGCACCTCATGGCAAAGAACTCTGAGATCTGAAAAAAAGATTTGTTGCTCTACACGAAGATGGCCTAGGCTATAAAAAGATTGCTAAGACCCTGAAACTGAGCTGCAGCATGGTGGCCAAGGCCATACAGTGGTTTAACAGGACAGGTTCCACTCAGAACAGGCCTCGCCATGGCCGACCAAAGAAGTTGAGTGCACGTGCTCAGCGTAATATCCAGAGGTTGTCTTTGGGAAATAGACGTATGAGTGCTGCCATCATTGCTGCAGAGATTGAAGGGGTGGGGGGTCAGCCTGTCAGTGCTCAGACCATACGCCGCACACTGCATCAAATTGGTCTGCATGGCTGTTGTCCCAGAAGGAAGCCTCTTCTAAAGATGATGCACAAGAAAGCGTGCAAACAGTTTGCTGAAGACAAGCAGACTAAGAACATGGATTAATGGAACCATATCCTGTGGTCTGATGAGACCAAGATAAACTTATTTGGTTCAGATGGTGTCAAGCGTGTGTGGCGGCAACCAGGTGAGGAGTACAAAGACAAGTGTGTCTTGCCTACAGTCAAGCATGGTGGTGGGAGTGTCATGGTCTGGGGCTGCATGAGTGCTGCCGACACTGGGGAGCTACAGTTCATTGAGGGAACCATGAATGCCAACATGTACTGTGACATACTGAAGCAGAGCATAATCCCCTCCCTTCTGAGACTGGACTGCAGGGCAGTATTCCAACATGATAGCGACCCCAAACACACCTCCAAGATGATTGCTGCCTTGCTAAAGAAGCTGAGGGTAAAGGTGATGGACTGGCCAAGCATGTCTCCAGACCTGAACCCTATTGAGCATCTGTGGGGCATCCTCAAATGGAAGGTGGAGGAGCGGAAGGTCTCTAACATCCACCAGCTCCGTGATGTCATCATGGAGGAGTGGAAAAGGACTCCAGTGGCAACCTGTGAAGCTCTGGTGAACTTTCTTTGGTCGCTATATAGACCACATCATTATTATTTGGGATGAAACCCCATCTTCAGTGGTCCCATTCTTTGATTATTGTGATAGAAATCGCATTTGCCTATCCTTTATGCATATAGTGGATACCAATGCACAGGCTTTTTTAAATTGAGTTTTACCCCCTTCCTGACCAGAGCACTTTTAAGAATTTGGCACTGCGTCACTTTAACTGGTAATTGCGCGGTCATGCAATGCTGTACCCAAACAAAATTTGCATCCTTTTTTTCCCACAAATAGAGTTTCTCTTTCGTTCATGGACAGACACAGCATCTTATTCTTGACATTAGGGTATTAGCCTTCTATCAGGAGAGGACTAGGCAGAAAAGCATGTTAAGTGTGAAACATACATCAAAACTGTACAGTACTGCCCTGGGGGCGGTCCCACTAGGTACAACCCCTCTTCCTGCAGCTCAGTTTTTTTCTGCCTAGCATAGGAGAAGGACCTGGCTCCCTGTGGGCCCCTTGGTCCTGTGGATTTTTTCTATTTTTTTCTACTTTTTGATCCTGAGATCTACTATCAACTGCCGACTGGGTGACAGGCTGGATCCTTGATCCTTGTAGTCCCCCCAGTTTCGGCCATCGAGCGTGTGCCGACCTTTAGCTACACGCTGGGTCATCCACGACATGCCCCGT
The DNA here is from genome assembly GCA_029206835.1 of Rana muscosa. Classification (NCBI taxonomy): domain Eukaryota; kingdom Metazoa; phylum Chordata; class Amphibia; order Anura; family Ranidae; genus Rana; species Rana muscosa. The sequence goes on from CM055116.1 coordinate 852,585,347, forward strand.
TGCTCCAGGGGTGGCCGGTGAGCTATATGCTCCGGGGCACACATATGACCAGGCTATATGTCCGTGTCACAGTGTGCGGGGTCGACAGCCATGCCGTAACCGCGCGGACATTGGGTCTGTCAGGAATGCCCTCAGCAAGTCCATGCAGGACGTGTAAGCAACAGTCCCCCTGCTCCGGCAGGGTGGCACGGCTGGGCATTCCCGGGGGGGTCGATTAGTGGGTTCCCACCCTCCCTTTCCTCTCTCCCTGTCCTTTCCCCCCTTCCCATGCTCTGTGAGGCTGGGTCTGCTGTACTGACCGGGGGTCCTCCGGGGGGGCTCTGTGTCCTGGCTGGGTGCTGTGCGGGGTGCCCAGGGTCCGCTCTCCGTGGGGGGTGTTGTTTGGTGCCATGGGGGGGCCACAGCGCTGAGGCCTAGCGTGTTCTTTTTTACCTCCGAAGCGCTTGGCGGACATTTTGGCGGCGTCCGACGCCATTTTCTTGTAGTCCGCGCACTTTATGCAGGGGCGGCTGGCAGCCATTTTCTTGTAGTCTCGACTCGGTTTTTGCCTCTAGCAGTGAAAACGTCCCTTCTGAATGGTGCGAACGGCGCAGTACACCTCAGGCACAAGAGTACACCACAGCCATGCCTGTTAGAAAGCATATGGGGAGAGCGGACGGCGGCGCTGGCAGCACCTGGACCAGAGCGGTGAGTCCCCTGGGGTCCATCACTCTGAGCAGCTAGGGGGGTGGATTTTGTTTTTTGCTGCCTTGCCTTGGTCCCTATGGGTGTCAGGCAAGTGCGGGTTGCATGGCGTCAGAAGCTGGCGTTGTCTTTCCCTGACATCCCTGTGGTGGCAACCGGTGCCCTGTACCTGGGGTGCGCATGGACGCCTTGTCGGTGGTCCTGGAGTCCCTTATTACCAGGGTAGAAGCGGTGTGCGGGCGCAAGGGGGTAAAAACGCCCCCTCCCCCCACAATCTTCGGGGTAGAGTTCTGATTCAGACTTGGGCCTTGCTGTGGCAGATGTCCTCTGCTCTGACCTGTCAGAGGATGCAACCCAGGACCTTCAGACTGTGCGGAACTGCGTTCTCGATTGCTTCCGTGTCCGGGTCAGCGCTAGAAGGCGTTTGTTGGAGCACTTATCACCGCGTGCGGGCTCCCCAATAAAAATGGAGGTTACGGCGAGTGCATCTATTATGGTGTCGGTCCCTTCTGGGTCCTACAAGCTGGCCCACACCGCTGGGAGGTTTTCCCTAGAAGCTTATTGGATAAGTTTACATGCAAAAAATGGGAACGGCCGTAGCGTTTCAAAAAATTGCATGGCGGTCCGTTGTCCCTTTGCGGAATGTTTCCTGATGAGGGACATCTCCCCTGATGGGGCCCCCTGGTATCCAGGGCCCGGCCCTTGTTCAGGGTATGACGGTCGGCATTGCGGCCACTGTTGGCCACGACCCTGGGGTCACTGATACGTCCTTAATGGACAAGATTTGCTGCACCGTGATTTTGATAGCAAATGGCTTCCTCGGGCTTCATGATAGCGGACCAGGTGGTGCATGGCATTAAGTATGTCTGCAATACGGCCTTAGATACAGCTTCCTGGCTGTCAAGTACCATCAGTAGCTGCGGTGGGGCTACGCCCATTTGACAGGATGCTTGTCTGCGGACCAGACGCCCAGGAAGGCTCTGGCAGATTTGCTCTGCCGGGGTTAGAGGTTTTTGGAACTTCGCTGGATGACATTATTAAAATGTTGTTTGCGGGGAGAGCACTGTGCTCTCACAAACTCAGAAAAGGTAAGGAGCCACGCCGTAGGCCAGGGCCCTCCTTTTTTTCCGCTCACAAGCGTTTTTTTCCCCTCCGCCGGACCCACAGGTAAGCGGCCCCAGGCTGACAGGGTGCCCGCTAAGGGACTAAAAAAGGTATCCCTGTTTCTCGCAAGCAAAAACATGCCTGCAAGCAAATCTGCGGCGACATGGAGGTTTTTACCCCCGCCCGTTTATGGGGTGGGTCGCCCTCGTGAGCTTGCAGCTCGGTGGACCTCCCTACTTCCGACCAGTTGGTCTGTGAAGTGGTTTCATCTGGGTACAAGATGGAGTTTTTCTTCTCTTATCCACCAAAAAAAAGATTTTTTTTTCCTCCAACCTACATCCCCTTCTGGCTTGCCGGGCTGCCTTGTTTGGGGCAGTGCAGGACCTGCTCATGTGCAGGGGATAGTACCTGTGCCGCAGCCGGAAAGGTTTTTTCAAGGAATCTACAATCTGTTTGTAGTCCCAGAGAAGGGAGGGGTCTGTCCGGTCCTGGATCTCAAGACCCTCAACTGCTTTGTGATAGCACAAAGGTTCTGGATGGCAGCTTGTCACTTTGTGGTCGCTGCCCTACATCCGGGGGATTTTTTTGCTGCCATCCTTGGACATCAAGGACGCATTTTATTGCAGCCCCCATATGCGTCAGGCATCAGAGGTTTCTGCGGTTTGCAGTCTGGGATGAGCACTGCTAAATGGTGGCTCTCCCTTTGGCCTGGTGTCGGCACCGGGAGTTTCTTCAGGGTGCTCGCCCCGATCCTGGCCTTGCTGAGGCAATGAGGGACCGCAATCATGGGCTGTTTGGTCGATCTCCATCTGAGAGCAGATTCCGCCTCAGAATTCGGGGTGGATGTGACGATCGCAATCTGACTCTTGGGGAGTTTTGGTTGGGTACTGAACCCCCAGAAGTCGGTGTTGGTGCCAACTTCACGCCTGGAATACCTGGGTTCGATCTGGACTCCTCAAGGGTGAGAGTCTTTTTTTCCCTTCGCAAGTTGCAGACTGTTCAGTGGGCGTCATGCTGGTGGTGGTCACTGCGCTTTTACATGCGTGTCCTGTTTTTTCATGGTAGCCACATTCGAGGCGGTCCCGTGTGTTTAATCCACACTCGAGTCTTGCAAAATGGAGATCCTGACGACATGGGACACATCTCCATTATCCCTGAATTATCAAATCTGGGTGACCCGGCTAGTCAGGGATCCCTGATCCGGTGGCTGAGGTCTCCGGCCTTTCAGTCCGGAAAGTCGTTTCCTTTTTTTGGATGACACAGGGTCGCTGGACACAGGAAGAACCCCGCCTGCCAGGGTGCTCCTTCGGGCGTTCATGCGGTGCCCCTCCACTTGGTCACGGAGGCTGCGGGAACATCCAGTCAGGATCCAGTTGGACAACGCCACGACGGTGGCATATGTCACCCATCGAGGGGGAACAAATCGCTCGGCTGCTGCATGCTGTCGCTCACGTCCTGCGGGAGCGGGGCAAAGATGTGCTGGCTCTATCGCCCGCATACAGTCTTGGCGTAGAACTCTAGCAGGCGGACTCCCTGAGTCGGCAGTTGCTGGGCCATGGACTATAGTCTCTACACCCGAAGGTGTTTTCGACTCCTCTACCAGAGATGGGGATCACCTGATGGGGATCTCCTGGCTTCTGGACTCAATCGGAAGGTTTTGAGGTTGTGGCGAGGGGATCCGAGTAGTCTACTTGCCCCAGATTGATTCCGGTGTCCCTGGTACGCCACTTTAGTGCGAGTGGTGGCGGATGTTCCTTGGCGTCTGCCAATGCGATAGGACCTTTTATCGCAAGGTCATACATTTCATCCTGCTTGCAGTCGCTGGCCTTCACGACATGGCTGTTGACAGTCGGATACTAAGTGACCGTAGCCGGTCAGTTCGGTGCTTCCACCATGCTGAGGACACGGATGTCATCTTTTTGGATGAATTACCATCGCACTTGAAGGGCCTACATCTCTAGGTGTGGAGATGGAGTGGTGTTCACGTTCATTTACGGCTTCCAGGATCCTGCTGTTTTTTTTTTTGTTTTTTTTTTTTTACAGCGTGGAATGGTTAAAAGTCTTGCTTTTCGCTCCAATGAGGGGTGAATATCAGTCTTGGCTGGTTTCTTCCACGACCCTTGGCGGCTCATTCACTGGTGGGTACGTTTGTCCAAGGGGTTTCATGTGTGGCCCCTCCGGTTCAATCACTGCTGCCTTGTAGGATTGAATCTGGTACCCTGGGTGTTTTCAGAAACCACCTTTTTTAAAGTACATAGAGAGATTCCCCTGTTGGCACTCTTGGTAAGTAGCTTTCGGGTTGATGTTACCTCTACCAGGGGGTTTTTGAGTTGGTGGCCTTGTCTTGCAAGTCTCCCTACTTACTCATCCTAAGGGATAAGGCGGTGCTGCGTCCGCAGCCTTGTCTCTACCCGAGGTTTGTTTCGGCCTTTTTTATCAAAATGTGGACATTGTGCTTCATCATTGTGTCCTCGGCCGTCGCATTCCAAGAGGTTGCTTGCTTTCCTTGGGCTTGGTACAAGCTCTGCGGGTGTACCTGTCTGCCACGACTCAGTTTTCGGAGGTCAGACTCACTGTTTGTGTCTTTGACTGGCCCATAGTAAGGCCTGGCGGTCTCATCGGCCACCGTGTCTCGGTGGACCAGACAGATTGTAATTCTTGCTATGCCCTTAAAGGGCGGGCGCCTCCCTTTCCTGTCACGGCGCATTCGACCAGGGCAATAGGTCCTCCTGGGTTTTCCGACATCAATCGTCGGTCTCACAGTTGTGTAAGGCGGCGACCTGGTCGTCCGTTCACACTTTCACTAAGTTTTACTAGGTTGACCAGCGTGCGTCTGCGGATGCCTGCTTCGGCCGTAAAATTTTGCAGGCGGCTGTTTAAGGTTGCAACTCCTCCGTTGAGGAGCTCTGTTTGGGGTGAAGTTGGTTTGATTGCTGTTCCCACCCCTCATTTTTGACACTGCTTGGGGACGTCCTTAATGTCAAGAATAAGATGCTGTGTCCGTCCATGAACGAAAGAGAAAATGGGATTTTTGTACTCACCGTAAAATCCTTTTCTCTGACTTCATGGACGGACACAGCACCCTCCCCTCCTTTTATATGTTTGTACTGCTTTTTGACAAACTGAGCTGCATGATGCAGGGAGAGAGGTTGTACCTAGTGGGCCGCCCCCAGGGCGGTACTGTACAGTTTTGTTGTATGTTTAACACTTAACATGCTTTTCTGCCTAGTCCTCTCCTGATAGAAGGCTAATACCCTAATGTCAAGAATAAGATGCTGTGTCCGTCCATGAACTCAGAGAAAAGGATTTTACGGTGAGTACAAAAATCCAATTTTTCTTTTGGTGCTATTTGATCACCTTTGCAGTTTTTATTTTTTGCGCTATACACAAAAAAAGAGTGACAATTTTGAAAATAATTTTTTTTTTTTACATTTTGCTATAATAAATATCCCCAAAAATGTTTTTTAAAAAACACATTTTTTCATCAGTTTAGACCAATATATATTCTGCTACATATTTTTGGTAAAAAAAATTGCAATAAGCTTATATTGATTGGTTTGCACAAAAGTTACAGCGTCTACAAACTATGGGAAAGATTTATGGCATTTTTATTATTATTCTTTTTTTTACTAGTAATGCCGGTGATCTGCGATTTTTAGCGGTATTGCGGCGGACAGATCGGACACATTTTTGACACATTTTTGGGACCATTGACATTTATACAACGATCAGTGCTATAAAAATACACTGATTACTGTGCAAATGACACTGGTAGGGAAGGTGGGGTTAACACTAGGAGGCGATCAAGGGGTTAAATGTGTGTTCCCTCAATGTGTTCTAATTGTATGGGGATAGGACTGAGTAGGAGAGGAGATATTTCGCTGTTCCTACTTACTAGGAACAAACGACATGTCTCCTCTCTTCTGACAAAGTGGTAGAGAAAATTGATGGACAGCCACACTCCAAAAAAACTTAAATGTCTTTATTGTAAAAAAAAAGGGGAGAATAAAAGCACTACAAGTCACAGCAGAAAAATACAGGGATGTGCAACCTACGCATTTTACACTTCAAATGAGTGCTTAATCATGGCCATGATTAAGCACTCATTTGAAGTGTGAAATGCGTAGGCTGCACATCCCTGTATTTTTCTGCTGTGACTTGTAGTGCTTTTATTCTCCCCTTATTTTTACAATAAAGACAACCATTTACGGTTTTGTGGAGTGCGGCTGTCCATCAATTTTCTCTACCACTTTGCCTTGTGCATTGCCGGCACCCGTGATTTCCTGGGAGGACACTGATAGTGGAAGCATATCCATCTGGAGCAGTAACTCCCTTTCCCCATTCCTCTCTTCTGACACCACAGGGATTTGTGTGTTTACACACACAAATCCACATGCTAGCGCTTGTGCACGCGTTCGCGCATGGCCGGCGGCAATCACGACCGCCGGCCACGCGCATCTGGTCCCCCCGCCATGCAGCGGGTGTGCGCGCGCCCCTCCAGCGACGTCCGCACGCCCTCTGGCTGCTCTTAAAGGTACCCCGTACCTGTATGTAGTTTCACGCAGCGGTGCCATTGTGCCGCAGTATATGTACTCGAGCCGGTTGGGAACCGGTTAAAGGAGATAATATAGTCTCAAAACATGTTTTAAACCCACAGGTAGAAACTCTTACCTCCATTTCCAAAGTTGCCATCACCCAAAATGGAAGCAAAACATCCCTAGGATACAGTTTTGCTGGGTAAGAATAAACTGAATTCTAGTTGAGGATTACTAAATCAAACAAGAAAATTCCGCCCTGGGCACTCACTCCTAATCTAGATGAAATGGTGTACAGCTGGCCCACAACTAAAAACACAGGAGGACTGATTAAAAAGTTATATTCTCATTCTGTCCACAGAGGCAAGCAAAATGCAATGCAATTATGCTACTAATTACCCTATTTATTATATTAAAATCAGGGGAAAATCGTGGGTGCGTGTTATACGCCGATACTCTCCTATCCCCGTCGAATCTCCGCTGACTGAGCGGAGCGCAGCGATCGCCGCCGAGATACACATAGCCGAGTGTACTCGGCTTTTCTCGGCTCCGCTCACAGTCACGCCCAGTCCCGCCATTGGACCTGTGTTATGTCCATCATAGGGCGGAACTCGGCGTGACTGTGAGCGGAGCCGAGAAGAGCCGACTAGAGCCGAGTGCACTCGGCTATGTGTATCTCTCCGCCCAGTCCCTGCATTCGCCCCGCTCCGCCCAGTATCTGCGGCGATCTCGGCGGCACCATTTTTGAAATTTGGGCAAGGCTGTACTGGGCACTGAGGCAAGGCTGCAATGGACACTGCTGGAAAGGCTGCACTGGACACTGGGGAAAGGCTGCACTGGACACTGGGGAAAGGCTGCACTGGACACTGGGGAAAGGCTGCACTGGACACTGGGGAAAGGCTGCACTGGACACTGGGGAAAGGCTGCAATGGACACTGCTGGAAAGGCTGCACTGGACACTATGGAAAGGCTGCACTGGACACTGCTGGCAAGACTGACAAGGCTGCAATGGACACTGGTAAGGCTGCATTTAAATGTACGTTTAAATGTAAGTTTTTTTTCCTCAAACTTCCCTCCTAAAAGTTTTTTCCCTAAAATTCCCTCCTAAACTTGGGGTGCGTGTTATACGCCGGTGCGTGTTATACGCCGATAAATACGGTACCTACCAAATGTTAACTAAAGGAAACTAAACATAAAAGAAAATGGAAAAAAAACAACTCGAAATAAAACCTAGTAGTTGACTATAATCTAAGACCCGGAGTATAGTCTTATAGTCTTTTAAAAACACACACTTGATGACCGGTACTATGGGGGTTCAGACTGTCCTGGGAGGGCCAATGTCTGCAAATGGGGAAAAAAAAGGGGGGGAACCGGCAAGAGCCCCAAATAGTGTAGTATGCTGGTTTATTGTGGAAATGTGATAAAAACATATAAAGATGATGCACTCACATGGTGAAGAAATTTATAGACATGTCCGGATAGTGTGTAGTCCTTCATCCCAGGTGGATGGATGGCTTGAGCCCCTAAGAGGTGGAATCAACAAGCGGCTGGAAAAGCAAAGCTAGAGCCGTTGACAGATGGCAATGACAAGCAGCTTGAAGTGCAAACCTAGACTTCTTGCGTCAACACCGAGAGCGATACCAGGAGTGGAGCTTTGGAGATGAGAGCAGCGACTCCGGCCACTGTATCTGCTGCGTGATCCAAGGACTGGAAGCATACCAGGAACAGCTACCGTGTGGGGAGGACTTGGCTGCCCAGAGCGAACACCAGAGGTGAATAATGAAAAGTCGGCACGGAACGCAGAGCCAATTATTTCCTTCCTTCTCTTCAAGTTGAGGATTACCAAGAGCAATACTGGTTCTTGGACACGGTTTTCTGAGGGATTGATAGATGAGGCCTAATTAATGCAATCCGCCAATACAAATAAGGAAACTATATAGGAGAATGTAGCGAAGGTAATCAAATTCATCACACATTTTTATGGTAAATTCAGAGAAATGGAGTAGATCATTAACAAACATTGGAAAATGCTTGAACAAAATTAACCAATATCCAGAACCACCTTGTCAGATTTCAGAAGTGACACCATCCTTATTGCATTGCTTTTTGTTTTTGTGTGTTTTTCTATGAATATCAAGCCTGTGTCCAGTGCTGTACTCCAAGATATGGAATTTACTGGTAAGTCCATTTCATATCTTGAATGTAATGAATACACTTTAGGCAATTTCTCTTTAGGATTTATAGAGTTTGAAGCTATAAATTCTCACAAGGGCACTCTTGGCTGCACCCACTTTTCTTTATCTAATACGTGGTGAAAAACAGCATGTTATGAACTGCTAAAATTCATGCAGCCAATGATCTTTTCATTTGCTATCTGCAAACTTTCTCATGGTAATTGGGCCTTTGAGAAAGCTTGCAGATATCAAGTGAAATGGTCATTGGATGGATGAATTTTGTCGGTTTTTAAATTTGCAAAAAATTGTTGCTACAGATTTGAAAAAAAAGTGTAGTTAAGCCAAGTATGGCATTGTAAGATTTTCGTTTGCATCTTATACATGGACTAAAGATACAAGCGAGTCTGTTTTCTATCTGAAAAGGATAAAGATTTTTGCATGGGTATTTCCTATGGCAACCATCTCACCTGTGCTACAGTTTAATTATTTTTGTTGCTTTCGAGTTAGAATTTCTGTCATCTTTTTATTTTTGTCCATGATACCATTTGAGGAGACTTCCCCCAATTCCTATCTTTGACATCGATACAAGAAATGTGGAAAAAAAGGTACATACAGCAATAAACACACTGTTAAGTTACCTTTTTTCATCCAAAACAAAACAAAATGGACATCTGTTTTTTAAAAAGTTTATTTCTTTTTCGTACATCACGGGACACAGAGCGACTTAGTCATTACTAATGGGTTATATAGATTACCTTCAGGTGTTGGCACTGGCCAATTCCAAACCGGAAGTACCCTCCCCTATATAAGCCCCTCCCACCCGGGAGCACCTCAGTTTTTTGCCAGTGTCTAAGGTGTTGGCCAAAGAGTAACATGTGTTTTCACTGGGCTTGCGTACAGGTTCTTTTGGGCCTTAGTAAGCTGTTCCGGATCCCACCAAAAAAGCTTCATAGCTAAACGGTCGGTACCCGGGCCTTGCAGCAGAAGAGCAAGGTTTTGCCTGTAATGCTTCTCTTAGGAGGGCTGGACCCTGGGATCCAGAGCTCTGGTCATACCCACGACCAAGATGTTGTCTGTGCAGGGTGCTATACAGGTCCAGGGGAGTGGAATCCTTGGGAACCCGGTCCCTGAAGGTTTAATTACAATGCCTGCCGTGATAGGTGAAGTTTGGACTTCTGTGGACCAAACAAAGTCCTGCGGCGGGGATCAGGTAAGTGGGGGCCCCCAGGAACTTGGTTCTATTGGGGGACCCCCAAGCCTAATTTGTCTTTCTGTCTGTTACCTAACGGTATTCCCGCTAAATATCTGTGTTTGCCTGTAACTACTGAAAATGTAAAATTTTAATAGTAGTCAAGAAAAAAAAAAAGGGGACCGCGGTACCTGTGTTAAATCACTAGAGGCCGCTGTAGTCCATTTTTCTTGTCATGTGGATCTTTGGTTTTCTCAAGTCAAAAGATCCAGGCAGCTGGTAAGTTTCTCTGTGGGAATCCACTTCCTCTGCCCTGTTGCTGCGCTCATCCACCGCACAGGCCCTCCGGCAAAAAGGGCCCTGGCTCCTAGTCCCCTGTTTGATTTCGAAAAGGGCGCCAATGGCGCACGGGCGCGCGCGCGGGCGCGTGCACACGCCTCCTATGAAAAAAAAAGGGGCGTGGCGGGTGGATGACGCTCGATGCGCGCCGCGGCGCTTCTGCGCATGTGCGGGCGTCCCAGCATAGTTAAAAGACACAGTACAAGTGTCAGCTGGATGCAAACAGAGCTAGCAACAAACAGTGGCACACAGAGGCGGTTGATGCAGGCATCCCCATAGAAAGGCACTTTAGTGGACACCAGCTGGTATATAGCAGCACCTGTGTTAGATTATTACCAGCAAAATTGGTGTATGACGACGGGAATACCTCAGCTTTGTGCTTAAAGGATATGTCGTCCAGACGCTCCGGAAATAGATCTTCCAGGAAGCCAAAGGGGTCTCCATGGGGCTCTGAGGATATTGGGCATGCTTGTACTGCACCAATCTCCCCTGAGAATTCAGAGGTCAGTAGCCGTAGAAACCCCGCAGGAATGCCTGGTGCTGCGGCTGTCCCCAGTCCACCTGCTCCTGTATATATAACAGAGGAGGTTTTATCCTCAACTCTGGGAGGATTGGAAGAGAGATTAACAGCATTGATCGCTGCTTCCCTGTCTCAGGAAAAGCGCGTCCGATCTCCGTCTCCTCCTTCAGAGTGCCTGTTAGTGGAGGAACAGTCCCAGAGATCGACCTACCTGAAGGGGATCAGGATGAGGTTGATTCAGTTATGGAGGAATCAACAGTGGAAGAACCTTTCTCAGCATCTCAGGCTGAAAGATTATGGGTTCAGTCTCTGACTAATATGGTCCGATCAGCATTTAAAATGCCTCTGGCGGAACCACCATCCACTACGGTTTCCTCGCTGGGGTCGCTAAAAGCTCCCCAGGCTGTCTGTTCCTTCCCAATCCACCCTTTATTAGAAGGGCTTATTTACCAGGATTGGGAGCATCCTGATAAAATATTTGCTCCCCCCAAGAGATTTCCGGTGATCTATCCCATGGAGGATAAGTTCATAAAAAAATGGAGGGTCCCTACAGTGGACGCAGCCATCTCTTCTGTTAACAAATCACTGACATGTCCAGTAGATAATGTTCCAATGTCAAAGACCCAATAGATAAAAAAATTGGAGTCTTTACTAAAATCTGCTTTCTCTACAGCAAGCATGGTGACACAACCTGCGGTAGCAGCGATTGGAGTCTGCCAAGCAGTGAAAGATCAGTTGAAACAAGTCTTAAGGGACTTACCAGATCAGCAGGCTCTTGCCCTAGCTGACCTGCCTAGAGCCTTGTGTTTTGCGGTGGATGCCATAAAGGATACAATCCAACAGGCCTCCCGCTTTACGCTGTCTATAGTACAGGCTTCTGTGGCTCAAAAACTGGTCTGCTGAAGCTCCCTGTAAAAAACTGCTGGTTAGCTTCCCATTTCATGGAGAACGCTTATTTGGAGAAGATCTGGACAAATATATCCAGAAAATTTCTGCCGGTAAAAGTTCACTCTTACCGGTTAAGAACAAGGGTAGAAGTCCTTCTTTTAAGAGGCCTACTTCTCCAGTCCCTGGCACATCGGCTGTGAAACAGTTCCGACGGCCTCCGCGGTCAAATCCAGGGGGCAGAAATCAGGGACAATCACAGGGTATCAAGAAACCCTGGGTCAAGAGAGGTACAAAACCTCCCCCTAAGTCATGAAGGGTTGCCCCCACTCAGTCGGGTGAGGGGAAGACTTCAGTTGTTCACAGAGACCTGGCGGGACACCATCAGAGATGGGTGATCCCCGCAGTAAGTCTGGGATACAGGCTGGAGTTAAAAGACATTCCTCCTGCCCATTTTATAAGGTCAAACGTGCCAAGCGATCCCCAGAAGAGTGGATCCCTCCTTCTGGCACTAGAGCAACTATTGCCCCAAGGGTAATCATGAAGGTTCCCTTGAAAGAAAACGGGTTCGGGTTTTACTCGAACCTTGTCACAGTCCCCAAACCAAATGGGGACATGAGGCCCATATTGAATATAAAAGGGCTAAACAAGTTCCTACATATCAGGACTTTTTTCGGATGGAGTCGATCCGATCGGTGGCCACCGCCCTACAAGGGCAGGAATGGTTAGCCTCGATCGACATAAGGGATGCTTATTTGCATATTCCCATCTGTCCGGCCCACCAGAATTTTCTACGCCTTGCAGTAGAAGGGCGCCATTTTCAGTTCAGAGCCTTACCTTTCGGTCTGGCCACGGCACCACGAGTGTTCACAAAAATTCTGGCCCTACGATTGGCCAAACTAGGAACACAAGGTGTAACGATAATGGCATATCTAGACGACTTGTTGCTGATAGACCACTCAGTGAAAAAAACTAGAAGTGGTCGTTCACAAGATAATTAAGTATCTGGAATCTCACGGTTGCATTATCAACCGAGACAAGTCAGCCCTAAAACCAGTCAAAAGCCTGGAATACTTGGGGGCTAAGACTGGATTCAAATCAGAGAAAGATTTTCTTACCTCCAGAGAAGGTGTCGTCTTTGAAAGATTTGACCCACTTAGTGGGTACAAAAAAGAAAAACCATCCATACGCCTGTGTATAAGGCTGCTGGGAAAAATGGTGGCTTCATTCGAAGCGGTACCCTACGGTCAATTCCATTCAAGGAACTTGCAGAGGGCCATACTGTCAGCCTGGAACAAAAAAGTTCAGGCTTTAGACTTACCAATGTCCCTGTCCCCTTCCGTTCGCAAGAGCCTCCATTGGTGGTTGGTGCCCCAGAATCTGGGAAGGGAAACCCTTCAGTCCGGTTTCTTGGAAGGTGGTCACTACAGTTGCCAGCCTCATAGGCTGGGGGGCAGTACTGGAGCAATGGTCTCTCCAGGGCAAGTGGTCAGAAGCAGAGAAGGCCCTGCCCACCAATCTCTTAGAGATACGAGCAGCCCGGTATGCCCTAGTAGCATGGACATCCAAACTCCAAGGGTCACCTGTCAGAATTCAATCAGACAATGCCACAGCAGTGGCATATATCAATCTCCAGGGTGGCACCAGGAGTCGTGCAGCCCAGAGGGAAGCGAAATGCATCCTGGAATGGGCAGAAAGGTATGTCACAGCCATATCCGCGGTTTTCATCCCAGGAGTGGAAAATTGGAGAGCGGACTTTTTTAAGTCGCCAGCAATTATGCCCGGGGGAATGGTCTCTTCACCCCGAGGTTTTCCAGGCAATATGCCAGCGGTGGGGAACACCGGATGTAGATTTGCTAGCATCCAGATTCAACGCAAAGGTGGACAGATTTGTGTCTCGCACAAAGGATCCCCTAGCTTGCGGTTCGGATGCCCTAGTGTTCCCTTGGGATCAGTTCAAGCTGATATATGCATTCCCACCGCGATTAATCCGCAGAATCAGGGTAGAAAAGAAACCAGTGATTCTGGTGGCTCCAGCGTGGCCCCGAAGGGCATGGTACGCGGAGATTGTAAAAATGTCAGTGGGAAGTCCTTGGACCCTCCCACATCGTCCGGACCTGCTTTCGCAAGGACCGATATACTACCCTTCCTTACCAGCCCTAGGTTGACGGCCTGGCTATAGAAGCCCACATTCTAAAAAAGAGAGGGCTCTCTAATCCTGTGGTATCTACCATGATCAATGCCAGGAAGCCGGTATCCAGGCAGATCTATTATAGGATCTAGAAGGCGTACATCACGTGGGGTGAGGCCAGGAAATGGCATCCACGTAAGTACGTAATAGGTAGGATTCTGGACTTCCTACAGTGGGCTGTACATAGGAAGCTTGCCTTGAGTACTATGAAGGGTCAGACGGCCTTGTCAATATTTTTTTTTCAAAGGCCCTTGGCTTTGCATTCATTAATCAAAGCTTTCATACAAGGAGTGATGCGTATTAGCCCTCCGGTTAGTATTCCAATATGTCCCTGGGACTTAAACCTGGTTCTGTCGGTTCTACAGAAACAACCATTTGAACCATTGCGGCACATTTTCTTGGTTCTTTTCACCAGGAAATTGATTTTCTTAGTAGCCATTGGTTCGGCTAAAAGAGTATCGGAATTAGCCGCCTTGTCCTGTAAGGAGCCATATCTGGTTATCCATAAGGACAGAGTAGTATTACGTCCTCATCCAGCCTTCTTCCTAAGGTGGTATCGAGGTTCCATTTGAACCAAGATGTGGTTCTTCCTTCCTTTTTCCCCAAACCTAGTTCGGTAGAGGAAAAGTTATTGCATTCTTTGGATGTAGTAAGAGCAGTTAAAGCTTATCTTAAAGCCACTGCTCAGATTCGCAGAACGGATACTTTGTTTGTTCTGCCGGAAGGCCCCAGAAAGGGTCAGGCAGCATCAAGAATCTACTTTAGCCAAGTGGATTCGACAGGTCATAATACAAGCCTATGGCTTGAAAAGGAGACCGCCTCCGTTCAAAGTTAGGGCGCACTCCACAAGAGCAGTTGGAACTTCATGGGCAGTGCATCACCAAGCCTCCCTGGCTCAAGTACTGTAAGGCCACAACATGGTCCTTAGTACACACGTTTACTAGATTCTACCAGGTAGACGTCAGAAGTCAGGAGGATGTCGCCTTTGGGCGCAGTGTGTTGCAGGCCGCAAAAGAGCCTCATGCCTGATGGCGCCCAGCTTATGTATCCCTCCCCTCATTTGGCATTGCTTTGGGACGTCCCATTAGTAATGACTAAGTCGCTCTGTGTCCCGTGATGTACGAAAAAGAAAAAGGGATTTTTATAACAGCTTACCTGTAAAATCCTTTTCTTGGAGTACATCACGGGACACAGAGCTCCCACCCCTCTTTTTGGGACACTTATTGCTTGGCTACAAAACTGAGGTGCTCCCGGGTGGGAGGGGCTTATATAGGGGAGGGTACTTCCGGTTTGGAATTGGCCAGTGCCAACACCTGAAGGTAATCTATATAACCCATTAGTAATGACTAAGTCGCTCTGTGTCCCGTGATGTACTCCAAGAAAAGGATTTTACAGGTAAGCTGTTATAAAAATCCCTTTATTTTGGGCACCCATTTGTTCTTAGGGAAAATATGACAGGGACTGAGTCAAGAAATGTTAGAAATACAGATATTTCTAATATATTTCAAAATGGTTGTCTGAGTCTTTATTGTAGGTCTACGTAGCTCTTGCTCAGAAGGAAAATTGCCTAACCATTATCTTTTTCATCTTATGTTTAGAGAGATGATATGGAAGCAATCCCAGGGTACTTATCTCTTCATCAAACTGCAGATACTATGACCTTAAAATGGACACCAAACCAGCTTATGAATGGCTCAGTTGGGGAATTAGACTATGAGAAAAGGTAATTTTATATTATGTGAACTCCATGCAAAATGGGGAAAAAACTTTTGGACTGAATTTGATGCTCTAAATTGTTTTGCATGGGGTATTTATGAAATACATTTTTCCAAGTACATGACAGAACTTTCTACAGCCTTTATGCTGACAGAACTTGTTATAAATGTTAACAGGGCACTGGAAGCTGGAATTTCTAAATTGTGAAACATGACAGATTTGTGAGCACACCAACCAATGTAATGTGGCGTCATTTCTATGTTACTTTTTTAAAGCATATATATTCCAAGCAAAGCTTCTAAGTAGCATGTTACTTCTCATAAATGATCAAATAAATGCAGGTTTCTATTTCATACAGCCTTTTCACTAAATATCCAGTTGAAAATTACAAAACAGATAACCTGTACCAAAACATTTGTAAACTGTTTTCAGGTATCTACATTTAACATTGAAAGATGTAGCTTCATCTAATTCTCAAAAGATGCAACAGAGTAGTAGTTGTGTCTCTTGCTGTATTTTGTGTGTGTGGGGGATGCTACTACAGGTCAGGAGTTCTGCAGCTTAGTATAATCTGTATTAAAATCAATTCTACAAAGACACCAGGTAGCCCTGTTAGTATATAAAGAGATAATGGTTATTATACTAATTTATGTTTTTTTTTGTCTGTGCTTGTTTGGTTGGTCACTGAACCCAATCTTTGCAATGTGTATGCAAAATTTGAAAGTTGTAAGAGAAAGAAGCATTATAATGGATAAATTGGGAGATAAATTGTGATTACCAAACAGTAGGGGGATAATTTAATAGTTGAATTGCATTTTAAGGTAGCAGCTGTACAAAACTGAATCTTGTGGACATATTATTAGATAAAAGTTATGACATTTCCGTGTTGCACATGCCTGACTGTTCAATTCTCTTTTGTTTTTCTTCTTGAAGTGAAAAGGTAATTGAAAAGTGTGAATAACTGATGAGTAATCTGTCCTTAATGCCCTGGAAATTAAAAAAAAAAAAGTAGTTACTTTTTTATAGGTGTTATGCCATTTTTCTGATTCAGGCAGACAACATAGAAACATTTTTAATATTAAATTATAACATAATGAACTGAGATTATTATAGCTTCTGCCTCAATGTGTATGCTGCTGCTCCAGGTTGGTCCGCCACACAGTCCCTTTCATCTCCAGTGTATTCGGGTGCAAGCACCGATCATCCAACCATGTGCAACAAATACAATAGGATCCAAATGGCTGCACACTTGAAAACTGCATCCACTTTTTTGATAATCATTAGAACGCCGTTTACAGCAATAGTAGGCACTGTGAGAGCAAGGAAACAGTCACACATTTTTGCGCTGCTAATGCTTATTCATGACTTACAGAACACAGGAGAAACCACTCTTTGAAAAGCACATTCATTAGCAGCAGCTGTGACCAATCCCTCCTTTGCATTATTTGTTGACAAACTATATATATATATATATATATATATATATATATATATATATGTAGCGCCCTACTCCTGTTGGGTAAGCGCTATGTGTTAAATTTAGTTATCTGAGCTGTAGTTTGGCTCAGAAGGATTATGCTAAATTGTTGGCTTTGTTTCAGTCTAGCTGGGTTGCACGTTTTCCACCTGACAGTAGGTGTCACTGTCACCACAAATCAGGGTTGGAAATGCAGCAGGCTAGGTATATTGGGTATTCCTTTCCCAGAAGTGGCTCAGGGGGCGTGGTCAACCCGCTATGCATTCTGGGAGGGGGTACTTAAGAGACCGAGACCGCTCTATCGGGGTTCATTGCCGGATCCTGACCTGAGGGCCCTCCTGGCCTCAGGGATGTGTGAGCCATTTTTGGCCTCGGGGCCTGCTGGCCCGAGGCTCTGCAACTGAGAAGTAGGCCCAGGAGTTGCTGGGGCCTACTAGTCCAGGGATGGTCCTAAGCGGTCTTGCCTGCGGGAAGAAGAGGAACAATTGGGAACTCAATTGAAGGACACATCCTGGCCAGTTTGCCTCACGTTGCTGCCGGCTGGCTGAAAGATTCTGGCATCGTGAGCTGTGTACTTTTGAAGGAACTTTTGTCAGTGTGGTTACACGATCTTGTGGCGGAAGATTGTGGAACGACGTGACGGCACTCATCAAGTCTGTGGCAGAGACTTTGAACGAGCTTCGCACCGGTTGCTAGGCTAGTGAGAGTAGGCCTATCTGGTGGTTGCTGAATCCAGCGTGGAACTGTTTTGTCCTCTGGATCTAGGATTGTGCCCGTGATCCGCAAAGCAAGGTACCTGAACCTCCCCTATCCCTCTACCCCTCTGTTGGAACTGATAAAATAAAGCTCTTGAAGAAAAGTAACCAAGTGTTGGTGTGAACATTCATGAAAGCTCTTCAAGAGGGATCCCTGACACGAGTGTGGTGAACAGAAAAAGGTAACGGTAGGCCCAAAACTTTACACCAGCAGCTCCTACGGGGGTAGTGCTACACGTAGGGGCTCGTCCGGGATATCTGCCGTTACCTATAGCAACTAAAGTGAACTGTTCGTCTGGGACTTATGCTACAGAGGGCTCTGAACTGTTCCATATTTTTTCGTCGGGAAGAAGGGTGAGAACTTTGCGATCACTTCTAGGCTGCGTGGGCTGTGGGCGGAGCCAAGAAAGTAAGAAAGACCGCGAGCTACGTGCCAAAAAGAACAAGTGGGAGGAGTTACCGCCTGCTTACCGCGTGAGACGCCGCGTGTGTGTCCCGCGTTCAGAAAGAGACGGAACACCGCCATGTCTTCAACCCTGTCAACGCAGTCTGCTATGGGGCCCAGGATGTTTCCTGTGGGTACCGCTAGTAGTGTCATGCTGCCGGGGACTGTACTGACGGACACTGGTATTAGTCTAGAGCCGCATGGGCGGTTCATGCTCTATCGGTGATGTAGAGGCTTTGGGGATGCTGTGCAACAGGTGCGAAGGACTGGCTATTCACAGCTGTCCATTTGTTCGATGTCTACGATGCGGGGAGTACTTGTTTGCTGTGGAGCAGCCCACCATGCCACCTCATGCCTACAGAGTGGACTGGACCACGGGCAACGTAACAAAAGAAGTTGCTGCCTTCGATCCGGTGGTTAGGCCTACATCTGCCGCATCTACTGTCGTGAGAAATCCCGAGGGGGATGGCGCTGTTACTGCTATGGGAAAGTCATCAGCGGACAGTGCCGCTATTGTTACCTCAACTGTATCTACCTCCGCTGCACCTTTTCTCGCTGCAAATGCCTGAAAGAAAGGTGGGATACGTGAAGGCCTTCTGCGGCCGTGGTCGAGGCCTACCCCAGAGACTGGTAATGGGGTGAGTATACTGCGCTGTCTGCAAAACCATAAAAAATTGGTGATTAACCGTGCTGCAACTATAAATGTGAGACACACACAAAAATGCAATATAGTAAAAATAAGCTGCGCAATGATAAAACCAGTTATAATGACAAAGAATGTTAAAAATAAAAAACATCCAATATTCAATGTTGGTATGATCCCACATCAGAGAGGGGAAGAAATTAGGTCCAAATTGATGTCCAAATGCAATTCTCCTAATATGCTATCCTTAGTATTGACTGATATAGGCAGCACAAAACGTCTTATATAAAATTCAATCATAAAAGCAAATGTTCAATCTTCTTAACATGCATCCGTGACATGTGCTGATTCAGAATAGTGAAGAATCCACCACCTCTATTCAAACAAGCCGCTTACCAGAAGCACTGATCCCTGTAGGAGATCAGTCCATGCATGTGGCTGTTATCCCTGCCAAGGGCTCTTTAAGAATCAATCAGCTCTCCTGGTTCCTTTGTTGTTTAAATTAATAAACTCCCGGTGTCCCAACAGACCATGATAAGAAAAAAAGACATTCCATAGCGTAATCCAGTATAGAACGTTTAATGTAAAAAGTATTAAAATGCACTTACAATGTACATCAGGTATAGTAAGCGGATGGTATCATATAAAGCCGGCCGGCTCTCACTGCCCGTCGCTTCCGGGACTGTGCGATAGTGAAGTGTGGTGACGCCAGCCTGGGAGGAGCGGCGTGCAGACGTCACCACACTTCACTATCGCACAGTCCCGGAAGCGACGGGCAGTGAGAGCCGGCCGGCTTTATATGATACCATCCGATGTACATTGTAAGTGCATTTTAATACTTGTTACATTAAAAGTTCTATACTGGATTACGCTATGGAATGCCTTTTTTTCTTATCCTGGTCTGTTGGGACACCGGGAGTTTATTAATTTAAACAACAGAGGAACCAGGAGAGCTGATTGATTCTTAAAAAGCCCTTGGCAGGGATAACAGCCGCATGCGTGGACTGATCTCCTACAGGGATCAGTGCTTCTGATAAGCGGCTTGTTTGAATAGAGGTGGTGGATTCTTCACTATTCTGAATCAGCACTGTTCTGTGGTGTTCTAGTTTGATGTCACGGATGCATGTTAAGAAGATTGAACATTTGCTTTTATGATTGAATTTGATATAAGACTTTTTGTGCTGCCTATATCAGTCAATTCTAAGGATAGCATATTAGGAGAATTGCATTTGGACATCAATTTGGACCCAATTTCTTCCCCTGTCTGATGTGGGATCATACCAACATTGAATATTGGATGTTTTTTATTTTTAACATTCTTTGTCATTATCACTAGTTTTATCATTGCGCAGCTTATTTTTACTATACTACCCCAGAGACTACCCGAACCGGAACCGGAGAAAAGTCTGATCTCTGTGGAGTCCACGACAGGAACGGGTGAGAGATCTAAGGGGAATATGTTGGGGACTGTATGTAATTATCTGCCGGCGGAGGAGCTGGGAGATTCGGAGATAGACTCTTTGTCAGACATATCCGGGGATGGCAAATAGCGATGATGTCGCATCGGCTTTTACTTTCTCCGAGTACGCAGCTATGGACTCGGGGGAGACAACACCCAGGGTGGAACCCCCGGTTGTTACTGATAAAATCCTGGCCCGCGGTACCAGTACGCTGGGTTCAGGAAAACTTTTTGCAAGTATTATGGTGCACAAGTCCACAAACTCATGTGTGCCTCCTGGATATGGAAGTACCAGGTCCCTGCCAAGACTTGCCCGGTCACAAAGGTTGCTTAATAAACGAGTGGAAAGAGAATATGGACTGGAATTCCCCTATGTTCCCAGGGAAATTATGCAGGAAGTTGAGTCTCGCAGAGAACAGTGGTACCATGAGGCTGTTTGGGACTGTCTTTTAGTGCCAAAACCATTCCGGAAGATGGGCTATTCCCTTGCCATGGATGAACGCTTCAAGGGGTGCCTGCTGCACTGGAGTTATGGTAGGCATATTCACGGAGATAAAGTGGTAATTTGCAGACCAGGGAAGGACGATGTGGTCTACCTTATCACCACCATTGACAAGCAGGGAAAATCCCTAACTTTACCTGATCCACAATTCTACTGGTGAAAAATTATGGTGACTGTCCTGGGTTTTTGTTTTGCACCTTGCCAAAAAGAAAGGAAGATTTTCTTTCTGAAAGGACTGTGGTTATGTAGCTAGGTAGTGCTAGGGTACCAGAAGATGTTGAAGTCAAGATTTCGTCTATGTGTCCAATACTTAAAACTGAGGACTGTGTTATGATATATTTCTGCCACTAGGTGGTGGGAGTTTACTCAGCAAAACTGGACTCTCATACTTTTTCATTAGCTACCTACACCCAATGTATATATATTTATGTGGAGAAAGAAAGGCTAATTTCTCCAGGAAGTGAGGTTTTGCTTCTCAGGAGATATTCTATATTATTGTATATGTCTGCTTGTTTTGTTCTTTTTCTGGCATTAAAATCGTCTATCAAAAACCACCGGAGAATGGGTGGGTTAGATAGAGAGAGAGATAGGAATACTGTGTGTATATATGTATATATATATATATATATATATATATATATATATATAATATATATATATATTGTGACAGCAGGAAGGTAAAGTCACCTGGTTGCATCCAGGGGGGTAGATATATTTCGCCCAGATTCAGGCTTTACGCCGATTTATACAGCTAGGTGGAGAGTTGTATAAGCCCAGCTGAGACTAGTGGGCTCATTGATGACTCATACCTCTAGGGAGAGGGCTGGGCGTCGTGCAGACAGGGAGTTGATGAGTCCAGCTGAACCTTGTCAGCTCATTTAGGCCTCTATAAGAAAGCCCAGCTTCATTAGATGTTAGCTCATGCCTGGAAGCAGACCTGTGTGGACTGTCTAGGGAGAGTGAACCCCTGTGCGGTGAGAGAAAGCCTGTGTGGCTATATTTTGCTTGGACATTTAAAACCAGGGACTAGGACAGCACTAGGCTGATCCCAGTCGTTAGTTAGGAAACCTGTAAGTTTAGTCAGAGGTCAAGTTGACCAGGATTTATTTTGTGTTTGTTTTTTTTGCCTTGCTGTGTTTTTGTCACTGTAAATGGAAAATAAACCGCACTTTTTTTTGATTTTGAAAACCACAACCTCCGTCTGCTGGGCCTGTTTTTGGGTGGGGAGCCCATCCCGGGGGTCACACATACCCGCTGCCGAGCTAGCCCCCTCACAGTTGGTGGAGAATGCGGGCAGTTTTTTTTTAAGCCAGCATGGAGGAGATACTGAAACAGCTGGCTCTAGCAAATGCCAATCAACAGCAGACAAATGCAGGTTTGCAAAGGAGCCTTGCAGCCCAGCAGCAAGCTCATCAACAGAGCCTTGCAACTTTACAACAGAGTCTGGAGGCTCAGCAACAAGCCCAACAGCAATCTGAGGCCCGCTTCATAGACCTGTTGCAGAAGCAAGAGCAGAGACTACAACAACAGATGGAAGCAGTAATGCAGCAACGTCCGCAGACCGGTGAGGAAAGCCATCCCACTAATACCGCGTCCTTTGGGGTGAGTCGTTTATTGACAAAAATGACTGGAGAGGATGATCCAGAGGTATTTTTGACCACATTTGAAAGGACCGCTGAAAGAGAAAAGTGGCCTGAGGAGCAGTGGGCTGGACTGGTGGCTCCTCTGTTAACGGGTGAATCGCAGAAAGCTTACTATGACCTAGAGCCTGACCAAGCAAAAGACTATGTGATGCTAAAAGCTGAAATATTGGCAAGGCTGGGTGTCACCCTGGCTGTCCGGGCTCAGCGTGTGCATAACTGGACTTTCCAGCTTGGAAAACCCCCCAGGTCTCAAATGTATGATCTCATTCACCTGAGCAGAAAGTGGCTACAGCCAGAGACTTTGTCCGCACCAAAGATTGTGGAACGTGTTGTAATGGATCGGTTTTTGAGAGCTCTTCCTACTGCCATCCAAAAGTGGGTAAGCCATGGAGACCCAGAGACGGCCGATGGTCTTGTGGATCGTGTGGAGAAATACTTGGCTACAGAGAACCTGACGGCCTCTTCCAGAGACACTCGGACTTTCCACCCTAAGACCAGACCATCCCCAGGGGCGGATAAGATGATTCCAAGGGGTAAGGGTGGAGAGAGTGAGAGGGTGGGAGCTCTACCCCAAGTTTGGCGAGAACAGCCTGGGAAAACAGCGGCTCAAGAGGCGGCAAGAAGGATCATTTGCTACCGCTGCCGGCAAGCGGGACATATTGCAGCAAATTGCCCGGTTTTGGAGGAACCCATGCAGTGTGACTTTCTGACGGGCAGACGTCAGTCGCTGTGTGCGACAGTCGCATGCACTGCCATTCGGGGAACTGAGAAACATTTATGCAAAATGTGTATTAATGGTAGAAATGTTGTGGTATTGCTGGATTCAGGTAGCCTTGTGACCCTGATAAAGGCTGAGTTAGTTAAAACAGAGGTCTCTGGGAATAGCAAGGTAGCCGTTATTTGTGTGCATGGGGACACCCGAGAGTATCCAGTGACTACAGTGTGTTTCGAGACCCCCAAAGGTACCCTTTCTCATCCAGTGGGCTTAGTGTCTCAGTTACCGCATGACGCCATTGTGGGAAGGGATTTTCCGAAGTTCTGGGAACTGTGGGATGATCATGAGCCCCCCACTGGTGCCCCTATGTACCAGGAATATGATAGCCAGAACTCCTCTGAGAGTGGTGAGGACTCTCCCGAATTTCCCTTGTCAGTATTGGCAGGGGAGACTCAAGAAACTGGAGAGGAGCCCACCTCCTCAGACGAAAACCTACCGTCTGTGGAGTTTTCTGATCTTGAGGTTCACAGGGAAAACTTTGCCACAGAACAGTTGAAAGACCCCGCCCTAATAAAGGCACGGGAAAACGTAGTGAAAATAGATGGCGAGTTAGTGAACCCAGATAATACCTGCACTTACCCATACTTCAGCGTAGAGAAGGACCTACTGTATCGGGTGGCAAAAAGGGCAGAAGAAACCGTTGAGCAGCTGGTGGTGCCCAAACCTTACAGGAAGTTGGTGTTGGAGTTGGCCCATGGGCACATTCTTGGAGGTCATCTGGGGACAGAGAAAACCCGAGAGAGGGTATTACAGAGATTCTATTGGCCTGGGGTGATGAAGGACATAGAAAATTATTGTTCCTCCTGCCCTGTGTGTCAGAGGTCGGCCCCGATGCCACACTTCCGTAGCCCGCTGGTCCCTCTACCCATCATTGAGGTCCCGTTTGAGAGAATCGCAATGGATTTGGTAGGTCCTATAATCAAGTCCGCTAGGGGGCACCAGTACATATTGGTTATAATGGACTATGCCACCCGTTATCCAGAAGCGATCCCTCTCAGAAATACCTCGGCCAAAACCATAGCCAAAGAGCTATCTCTTGTTTTTAGCCGGGTGGGTATTTGTAAAGAACTGCTTACGGACCAAGGTACACCCTTTATGTCCCGGGTTATGAAGGAGCTGTGTAAATTGTTCAAAGTGACGCAATTACGTACATCTGTGTATCACCCCCAAACCGATGGGCTGGTTGAAAGATTCAACAAAACCCTAAAACAAATGTTGAAGAAAGTGGTGGATAGGGATGGAAAGGATTGGGACTGTCTACTTCCTTATTTGATGTTTGCTATTAGGGAGGTGCCCCAATCCTCTACGGGATTCTCCCCCTTTGAGTTACTGTATGGGAGACACCCAAGAGGGCTGTTGGATATTGCCAAGGAAACTTGGGAAAGTGAGAGTTCTCCCCACAGGAGTGTGATTGAGCATGTCGCCCTGATGCAAGATCGAATTGCACAGGTAATGCCCATCGTGAAGGAACATTTGGCCCAAGCGCAGTTGGCACAGCAGAGAGTGTACAACCGTGGAGCCAAGACCCGTACCTTTTCCCCGGGGGATAGGATATTGGTACTTGTCCCTACGGTTGAAAGTAAATTCCTTGCCAAATGGCAAGGCCCCTACGAGATAATGGAAAAAGTGAGCGAAGTGAATTACAAGGTCAGACAACCAGGAAGGCGAAAGCCCGAACAGATCTATCACGTTAATCTGTTGAAAGCCTGGAGGGATAGAGAGTCCCTAGTCGCAGACACTTGGTCACCAGCTCAAACTGGTTGCGTGATTCCTGAGGTTGGAATCGCAGCCACCTTGTCACAACCCCAACAACAGGAGGTTAAGGAGTTTGTGCTTCGCAACAAGGAGGTATTCTCTGAGCTGCCGGGACAAACATCTGGGGTAGAGCATGACATTATTACCCCGCCCGGTGAAAGGGTGAAGTTAAAACCCTATCGGATCCCAGAGGCCCGACGGGAGGCAATACGGGAGGAAGTACAGAAAATGCTGAACTTAGGGGTGATAGAGGAGTCCCAAAGTGATTGGTCTAGTCCCATTGTGTTGGTGCCTAAACCGGATGGGAGCTGGCGATTTTGTAACGATTTTCGTCAGTTGAACAAAGTTACAAAATTTGACACCTACCCCATGCCACGTATAGATGAGTTGATCGACCGGCTGGGAACAGCCCGATACATGACGACTCTTGACCTCACAAAAGGATATTGGCAAATCCCCCTGGCCAAGTCAGCCAAAGAGAAAACCGCATTTGTAACCCCAGACGGGGCGTTCCAATATAAAAGAATGCCGTTCGGGTTACAGAATGCGCCGGCCACATTCCAGCGGAAAATGGACCAGATGCTGAGGCCCCATCGGAAGTATGCTGCGGCTTACCTGGATGACGTAATTGTCCATAGCACAGATTGGGCCTCACATCTGCCAAAAGTGCAAGCAGTCCTGGACTCTGTTCGGGAAGCAGGGTTTACGGCTAACCCCAAGAAGTGTACCATTGGGCAGGAGGAGGCCAAATATCTTGGGTACACCATTGGGAGGGGAGTAATAAAACCCCAACTCAACAAAGTCGAGGCCATCCAGAGTTGGCCACGTCCCAACAGCAAGAAGCAGGTACGAGCCTTTCTGGGAATCGCTGGGTATTATCGGCGATTCATTCCCCACTTTGCTTCTAAGGCTGTGCCCCTAACCAACCTGACGAAGGGGAAAGGGTCGGTCATGATTAAATGGACCCCCGAGGCTGAGGCAGCATTCCAATTCTTGAAACAAGCCTTATGTAGCCAGCCAGTGTTGTACTCACCCGACTTCTCTAAAGACTTTGTCGTACAAAGTGATGCGTCAGATGTGGGGTTAGGAGCAGTATTGTCCCAGGTCTGGAACGGGGAAGAGCACCCAGTCATTTACCTCAGCAGGAAGTTGAAGTCCCATGAGGTAAATTACGCCACCGTTGAAAAGGAGTGTTTAGCGGTGAAGTGGGCTCTAGATTCCCTTCGGTACTACCTGCTAGGTAGGCACTTTGACATGGTTACGGATCACGCTCCGTTAAAGTGGATGGCTCAAAACAAGGAAACAAATAGAAGAGTGAATAGGTGGTTCCTGGCCCTCCAGGAATTCAACTTCACAGTAAAGCATCGCCCTGGCGTTCAAATGGGGAATGTGGATGCTTTGTCTCGAGTACATGAATGCCTGATTGCTGGTGTTCCAACCCCGAGGTTAAAACAAGAGGGGGGGGTATGTGACAGCAGGAAGGTAAAGTCACCTGGTTGCATCCAGGGGGGTAGATATATTTCGCCCAGATTCAGGCTTTACGCCGATTTATACAGCTAGGTGGAGAGTTGTATAAGCCCAGCTGAGACTAGTGGGCTCATTGATGACTCATACCTCTAGGGAGAGGGCTGGGCGTCGTGCAGACAGGGAGTTGATGAGTCCAGCTGAACCTTGTCAGCTCATTTAGGCCTCTATAAGAAAGCCCAGCTTCATTAGATGTTAGCTCATGCCTGGAAGCAGACCTGTGTGGACTGTCTAGGGAGAGTGAACCCCTGTGCGGTGAGAGAAAGCCTGTGTGGCTATATTTTGCTTGGACATTTAAAACCAGGGACTAGGACAGCACTAGGCTGATCCCAGTCGTTAGTTAGGAAACCTGTAAGTTTAGTCAGAGGTCAAGTTGACCAGGATTTATTTTGTGTTTGTTTTTTTTGCCTTGCTGTGTTTTTGTCACTGTAAATGGAAAATAAACCGCACTTTTTTTTGATTTTGAAAACCACAACCTCCGTCTGCTGGGCCTGTTTTTGGGTGGGGAGCCCATCCCGGGGGTCACACATACCCGCTGCCGAGCTAGCCCCCTCACAATATATAATGTGATTTCATTGCGTGTGAATGTTAAACTTATATTTCTCTTTCGTCCATGGACGGACACAGCTCCCTATAATTCTTGACTTGTGGGTTATGTTCCGTCTATTAAGAGAGGACTAGGCAGACATGTTAGACATTTAAAACAGGTAAGTTTAGCAAAGCTGAACAGCCCCGCCCAGGGGGCGGTCCCTCTGGTCATAACCCCTCACACTGCACTGAACAGCTCAGTTTTTTTCTGTCTAGTAGAGAAGGACCTGGCTCCCTTTAGGCCCAGGGTCCTGAGGAAAATTTTTACTTTTTATTATTTTATTTTTTGCAAATCTACCATCAATTGCCGGCTGGGTGACAGGCTGGATAATATAGATCCTTGTAGTCCCCCCAGTCCAGCCATCGAGCGTGAGCAGACCTTAGCTATGTGCGGGGTCGGCCACGACATTCCCCATGGCTCCAGGGGTGGCCGGTGAGCTATATGCTCCGGGGTTCACATATGACTGGGCTGCTTGCTGTCTCAGTCACAGTGAACCGGGCCGACAGCTACTCTGTACTGCTCGGAAGTAGGTCTGTCAGGAACGCACCAGCAAGTCCTCGCACGGACGGGTAAGTAAGGTTCCTCCTGTTTTGGCAGGATGGAACAGCTGGGCATTCCTGGGGAGGTCGACTAGGGGGTCTCTCAACCTTCCTTCTCTCCCTGTCTTTTCCTTCCTCCCCGTGTGCTCGATCTGCGTTCTGACCGAGGGCTGCATGGTGAGGGTCCGCTCTCTGTGTGGGGTGTGCTGCAATGTGTGGGGGGCCTCTGTTGGGAGCCCTGGGTGTTCACTGCCATTTCTGTGTATTTTTTACCTCAGACTTCGCCCTGCGGCCATTTTGGCGGTGACTGGAGCCATTTCTCTGGGTATACAGCGGCGGCCATTTTCTTGTAGTCCGCGCGTTTTTTTTTTCTTCAGACACGTATGGCGCCCATTTTCTTGTAGCCCGCGCTTACAGCGCCGGCTGGCGGACATTTTCTCATGGTTTTCAACTAGGTTTTTGCCTCTAGCGGTGAAAACAGCTCTCAGAATGGCGCGAACTGCAAAAATCACCTCAGAGAGTGACACAGGCGGCGATATAGGAACACCTCAGTCATGGAGAGAGCGGACAGCGGCAGCTGTACAGTGCCTGGGTCGGGGTGGTGAGTCCTCTGGGGGGGACCCCCTCGGTTTCTGTGGCAGCTAGGAGGGTGGACTTGTGTACCTTGCCTTAGTCCCTAGGGTGTCAGGCAAGTGGGGTCAGCATGGCGTTAGAAGCTGGCGTTTTCTTCCCCAGACATACCTATATTGACAACCGGTGCCGTGTACCTGCTATGCCTATGGATGCTTGGTTGGCGGTCCTGGCATGTTTTTGTTGCCCGGGTGCGAGCGGTGTGTGGGCGCAAGGGGGGTAAAAACACCCCCTCCCCTCAACGTCTTCTGGGGAAGGCTCTGATCCAGACTCGGGCCTGGCTGCGACTCACGGCCCCTGTCCTGACGTGTCAGAGGATGCGGACCAGGACCTTTCAGACAGAAGGATGATTCGGTGTCCGGGTCAGCGCAGGATAGGCGCTTGTTGGAGCATTTGTCACTGCGTGCGGGATCCCCAATAATATGGAGGTTACGGCGAGGGCATCTAGTAAGGTGTCGGTCCCTTTTGGGTCCCACAAGCTGGACCGCAACGCTAGGATGTTTCCCTACCTAGCTTATTTGATATGTTTACATACTAAGAATGGGAACGTCTATTAAGAGAGGACTAGGCAGACATGTTAGACATTTAAAACAGGTAAGTTTAGCAAAGCTGAACAGCCCCGCCCAGGGGGCGGTCCCTCTGGTCATAACCCCTCACACTGCACTGAACAGCTCAGTTTTTTTCTGTCTAGTAGAGAAGGACCTGGCTCCCTTTAGGCCCAGGGTCCTGAGGAAAATTTTTACTTTTTATTATTTTATTTTTTGCAAATCTACCATCAATTGCCGGCTGGGTGACAGGCTGGATAATATAGATCCTTGTAGTCCCCCCAGTCCAGCCATCGAGCGTGAGCAGACCTTAGCTATGTGCGGGGTCGGCCACGACATTCCCCATGGCTCCAGGGGTGGCCGGTGAGCTATATGCTCCGGGGTTCACATATGACTGGGCTGCTTGCTGTCTCAGTCACAGTGAACCGGGCCGACAGCTACTCTGTACTGCTCGGAAGTAGGTCTGTCAGGAACGCACCAGCAAGTCCTCGCACGGACGGGTAAGTAAGGTTCCTCCTGTTTTGGCAGGATGGAACAGCTGGGCATTCCTGGGGAGGTCGACTAGGGGGTCTCTCAACCTTCCTTCTCTCCCTGTCTTTTCCTTCCTCCCCGTGTGCTCGATCTGCGTTCTGACCGAGGGCTGCATGGTGAGGGTCCGCTCTCTGTGTGGGGTGTGCTGCAATGTGTGGGGGGCCTCTGTTGGGAGCCCTGGGTGTTCACTGCCATTTCTGTGTATTTTTTACCTCAGACTTCGCCCTGCGGCCATTTTGGCGGTGACTGGAGCCATTTCTCTGGGTATACAGCGGCGGCCATTTTCTTGTAGTCCGCGCGTTTTTTTTTTCTTCAGACACGTATGGCGCCCATTTTCTTGTAGCCCGCGCTTACAGCGCCGGCTGGCGGACATTTTCTCATGGTTTTCAACTAGGTTTTTGCCTCTAGCGGTGAAAACAGCTCTCAGAATGGCGCGAACTGCAAAAATCACCTCAGAGAGTGACACAGGCGGCGATATAGGAACACCTCAGTCATGGAGAGAGCGGACAGCGGCAGCTGTACAGTGCCTGGGTCGGGGTGGTGAGTCCTCTGGGGGGGACCCCCTCGGTTTCTGTGGCAGCTAGGAGGGTGGACTTGTGTACCTTGCCTTAGTCCCTAGGGTGTCAGGCAAGTGGGGTCAGCATGGCGTTAGAAGCTGGCGTTTTCTTCCCCAGACATACCTATATTGACAACCGGTGCCGTGTACCTGCTATGCCTATGGATGCTTGGTTGGCGGTCCTGGCATGTTTTTGTTGCCCGGGTGCGAGCGGTGTGTGGGCGCAAGGGGGGTAAAAACACCCCCTCCCCTCAACGTCTTCTGGGGAAGGCTCTGATCCAGACTCGGGCCTGGCTGCGACTCACGGCCCCTGTCCTGACGTGTCAGAGGATGCGGACCAGGACCTTTCAGACAGAAGGATGATTCGGTGTCCGGGTCAGCGCAGGATAGGCGCTTGTTGGAGCATTTGTCACTGCGTGCGGGATCCCCAATAATATGGAGGTTACGGCGAGGGCATCTAGTAAGGTGTCGGTCCCTTTTGGGTCCCACAAGCTGGACCGCAACGCTAGGATGTTTCCCTACCTAGCTTATTTGATATGTTTACATACTAAGAATGGGAACGTCTATTAAGAGAGGACTAGGCAGACATGTTAGACATTTAAAACAGGTAAGTTTAGCAAAGCTGAACAGCCCCGCCCAGGGGGCGGTCCCTCTGGTCATAACCCCTCACACTGCACTGAACAGCTCAGTTTTTTTCTGTCTAGTAGAGAAGGACCTGGCTCCCTTTAGGCCCAGGGTCCTGAGGAAAATTTTTACTTTTTATTATTTTATTTTTTGCAAATCTACTATCAATTGCCGGCTGGGTGACAGGCTGGATAATATAGATCCTTGTAGTCCCCCCAGTCCAGCCATCGAGCGTGAGCAGACCTTAGCTATGTGCGGGGTCGGCCACGACATTCCCCATGGCTCCAGGGGTGGCCGGTGAGCTATATGCTCCGGGGTTCACATATGACTGGGCTGCTTGCTGTCTCAGTCACAGTGAACCGGGCCGACAGCTACTCTGTACTGCTCGGAAGTAGGTCTGTCAGGAACGCACCAGCAAGTCCTCGCACGGACGGGTAAGTAAGGTTCCTCCTGTTTTGGCAGGATGGAACAGCTGGGCATTCCTGGGGAGGTCGACTAGGGGGTCTCTCAACCTTCCTTCTCTCCCTGTCTTTTCCTTCCTCCCCGTGTGCTCGATCTGCGTTCTGACCGAGGGCTGCATGGTGAGGGTCCGCTCTCTGTGTGGGGTGTGCTGCAATGTGTGGGGGGCCTCTGTTGGGAGCCCTGGGTGTTCACTGCCATTTCTGTGTATTTTTTACCTCAGACTTCGCCCTGCGGCCATTTTGGCGGTGACTGGAGCCATTTCTCTGGGTATACAGCGGCGGCCATTTTCTTGTAGTCCGCACGTTTTTTTTTCTTCAGACACGTATGGCGCCCATTTTCTTGTAGCCCGCGCTTACAGCGCCGGCTGGCAGACATTTTCTCATGGTTTTCAACTAGGTTTTTGCCTCTAGCGGTGAAAACAGCTCTCAGAATGGCGCGAACTGCAAAAATCACCTCAGAGAGTGACACAGGCGGCGATATAGGAACACCTCAGTCATGGAGAGAGCGGACAGCGGCAGCTGTACAGTGCCTGGGTCGGGGTGGTGAGTCCTCTGGGGGGGACCCCCTCGGTTTCTGTGGCAGCTAGGAGGGTGGACTTGTGTACCTTGCCTTAGTCCCTAGGGTGTCAGGCAAGTGGGGTCAGCATGGCGTTAGAAGCTGGCGTTTTCTTCCCCAGACATACCTATATTGACAACCGGTGCCGTGTACCTGCTATGCCTATGGATGCTTGGTTGGCGGTCCTGGCATGTTTTTGTTGCCCGGGTGCGAGCGGTGTGTGGGCGCAAGGGGGGTAAAAACGCCCCCTCCCCTCACCGTCTTCTGGGGAAGGCTCTGATCCAGACTCGGGCCTGGCTGCGACTCACGGCCCCTGTCCTGACGTGTCAGAGGATGCGGACCAGGACCTTTCAGACAGAAGGATGATTCGGTGTCCGGGTCAGCGCAGGATAGGCGCTTGTTGGAGCATTTGTCACTGCGTGCGGGATCCCCAATAATATGGAGGTTACGGCGAGGGCATCTAGTAAGGTGTCGGTCCCTTTTGGGTCCCACAAGCTGGACCGCAACGCTAGGATGTTTCCCTACCTAGCTTATTTGATATGTTTACATACTAAGAATGGGAACGGCCGCAGCATTCTAAAAAATCGCACGGCTGTCCGTTATCCCTTTGAGGAGTGTTTCCTGAAAAAGGCACATCTCTCTCGATGCCCCCCCCCCCCCCGGTATCCTGGGAATTACCACGATCCGGGGGAAGGGACACCTGTTTTTAAGGATCCTGCTGACAGGAGGACCGAGGCGGTGGCCCGGTCCTTGTTCATGGTATTGGAGTCAGCATTGCGGCACTGTGGCCATGACCCTGGTGTCACTGACGCTTCCTTATTGGGCAAAGACTTGCTGCACCATGATTCAAATAGCAACAGGCTTCCCTGTCTGCATGTTAACGGACCATTTGGTGCATGGTCTTAAGTATGTCTGCAATGCGGCCTTAGATACAGCTCCCTGGCTGTCCAGAACCTTTAGTATCTGCGGTAGGGCTACGCCGCATGACTTGACTGACATGCAGGTCTGTGGACCAGACGTAAAGCTCTGGCGGATTTGCTCTTCCAGGGTTGGAGGCTTTGGAGCCTCACTGGATGACATTCTTAAAAATGTTGTTTGGGGTGAGAGCACGTTGCTCCCACAATTCAGAAAGGGTAAGGAGCCACTCCGTAAGCCCGGGCCCTCCTTTTTTTCCGCTCACAAGTGTTTTTTTTCCTTCCGTCGAGCGCGCAGGTAAGCGTTCCCAGGCCGACAAGGGGCCACCTGGGGGACAAAAGCGTCCCTGGGTTCGCAAGCCAATCAGGCCTGCGAACGAGTCTGCGACTACATAGAGTGTTGCCCCCTCCTTACTCTCGGTGGGGGGTCGCCTTCACGAGTCTGCAGCTCGGTGGACTTCTCGGCTTTCCGACCAGTGGGTTTGCGCTGTGGTTTCATCAGGGTACAAGATGGAATTTCTTTTTTGTCCACAAAACAATTTTTTTTTTTCTCGCGGGTTAATAGCTCCTGTGCCACTGCCGGAAAGGCTTCAGGGATTCTATTCCAATCTGTTTGTAGTCCCAAAAGAAGGACGGGGTTCGTCCAATCCTGGACCTCAAGGCCCTCAACTCCTTGGTAAAAGTACGAAGTTTCAGGATGGAATCAGTTCGCTCTGTGGTCGCTGCACTCCATCCGGGGGATTTTCTGGCGTCCTTGGACATCAAGGACGCATATTTGCATGTCCCCATATATATCGGGCATTAGAGATTTCTGCGTTTTGCAGTCAGGGACGATCACTACCAATTTGTGGCTATGTCTTTTGGCCTGGCATTGGCACCAAGGGTTTTCACCAAGGTGCTCGCCACGATCCTTATTGTGGGCTGCCTGGTCGACCTCCTTCTGAGGGCTGCTTCAGACTCAGACTTAGAGGAGGATGTGGCGATGCCAGTCAGACCCTTCAAGAGTTCGATTGGGTACTGAACCTCCAGAAGTCGATGTTGGTGTCGACTCAGCGCCTGGAGTATCTGGGCTTGATTCTGGATTCCTCAGGGGTGGGTGTTTTTCTCCCTTTGGAAATATTGCAGACTCTTCAGGTGGCGGTGAAGCTGTTAACATCCCGCAGTTGGTCGTCGCTGCGCTTCTGCATGCGAGTCCTGGGTCTCATGGTAGCCTCCTTCGAGGCGGTACCGTATGTTCAATTCCACGCTCGAGTCTTGCAGAAGGAGATCCTGTTCAAATGGGACAACTCTGTTGTCCCTGGATTGTCAGATCCAGGTGAGCCAACTAGTCAGGACCTCCCTGGTCTGGTGGCTAAAATCTCCGGCCCTTCAGTCCGGAAAGTCATTCCTTCCCTTTCACTAGACGGTGTTCAGTCGACACAAGGTCTCTGGCCACAGGAAGAATCCCGCCTGCTGATCAATGTACTGGAACTTCGGGCGATCAGGCAGTGCCTCTCCACATGGTCACAGAGGCTACGGGGGCGTCCAGTCTGGATCCAGTCGGACAACGCCAAGGCGGTGGCGTATGTCAACCATGAGGGGGGAACAAGTAGCTCTGCTGCAGCATCAGAGGTCACTCACATCCTGCGGTGGGCAGAAAGGAGCGCGCCAGCTCTATCGGCCATATACACTCCAGGCATAGAAAACTGGCAAGCGGGCTACCTAAGTCGCCAGATGCCGGAACCAAGGAAAATGGTCGCTACACCCGGATGTGTTTCAACTCCTTGTCTGAGTTGGGACACGCCAGACGTGGATTTCCTGGTTTCTCGACTCAATCGCAGGTATTGAGGTTTGTGGCCAGGTCCAGAGATCCCTGGGCAGACGCGACTGACGCGTTAGTGGCTCCGTGAGGTCAGTATCGGCTAATTTTACGCCTTTCCCCCAATAAAACTTCTTCCTCCTCTGCTCCGCAGAGTAGAGGCCGAGGGGATTCCGGTGATTCTGTTTGCCCCAGACTGGCCTCGGCGTCTCTGGTATGCTGACCTAGTGCGCCTGGTGATGCGGGAGGACCGTGGCGACTGCTGACGCGGGAGGACCTTCTGTCGCAAGGTCCCATACTTCATCTTGCTTTACAGTCGCTGGCTTTAACGGCATGGCTATTGAAAGCCAGGTACTAAGGGACCGAGGCCTGTAGTTTTCGGTAATTTCCACCATGCTAAGAGCATGGATGTCATCTTCTTGGAGGGGTTGCCATCGCGCGTGGAAGGCCTGCATCTCTATGTGAGGAGATGGAGTGGTGTCCGCGGGCATATTCAGTTTCCAGGATCCTGCTGTTTTTTTACAGCAGAAGTGGCTAAAGAACTTGCCTTGAGTAACATTAAGGGGCAGATTTCAGCCTTAGCTGTTTTCTTTTAACGACCCTTGGCGGCTCTTTTCACTGGTGTGTACGTTTGTGCTCGGAGTCCGACATGTGGTCTCCCCGGGCCGACCACTACTTCTTCCGTGGGATTTGAACCTGGTGCTCTCGGTGCTTCAGAAACCTCCCTTTGGGAACATCAGAGAGATTCCTCTTTTGACATTCTCTCAGAAAGTTGCCTTCTGGTGGCCATTACATGTCAGAAGGGTTTCTAAGTGGCGACCTTGTCTTGTAAGTCCCCATGCTTGATCCTTCGTAAGGATACTTGCGGTGCTACAACCACAACCTTCGTTTCCTCCCATGGTGGTTTTGGCCTTTCATCTGAATGAGGACATTGTGCTTCCATCCTTGTGTCCTCGGCCGTTGCCGACGTGGTACGTGCTCTGCGGGTGTATCTGTCTGCTACGGCTCCGTTTCGGAGGTCAGACTCACTGTTTCTGTCGGTGACTGCACCTAAGAAGGGCCTGGCGGTCTATTCAGCCACCATTTCTCGGTGGACCTGCCAGACGATAATTCAGACCTATACCCTTAGAGGGCGGGCGCCTCCCTTTCCTGTTTCGGTGCATTCGACCAGGGCAATTGGTGACTCCTGGGCTTTCCGACTTCAAGCGTATGTTTCACCGACGTGTAAGGTGGCAACCTGGTCGCCTGTTCATCCCTGCACTAAGTTTTACAGGGTTGATGTGTATGCATCTTCGGATGCTTGCTTCGCCCACAAGGTTTTGCAAGCGATTGTTTGAGGCTATATCTCCTCCGTTGAGGAGCTCTGATTCTTTAGGGTGAAGTTGTTTAATTGCTGTTCCCACCCCTCGTTTTTTGACACTGCTTGGGGACGTCCCACAAGTCAAGGATTATAAGAAGCTGTGTCCGTCCTTGGACGAAAGAGAAAATAGGATTTTTGTACTCACCGTAAAATCCTTTTTTCTGAAGTCCATGGACGGACACAGCACCCACCCCTCCTTTTT
The DNA here is from genome assembly GCA_029206835.1 of Rana muscosa. Classification (NCBI taxonomy): domain Eukaryota; kingdom Metazoa; phylum Chordata; class Amphibia; order Anura; family Ranidae; genus Rana; species Rana muscosa. Next base: position 852,620,967 of record CM055116.1, read on the forward strand.
AAGTTTTTACTGCTTTTTGACAAACTGAGCTGCTCTGTGCAGTGTAAGGGGTTATGACCAGAGGGACCGCCCCCTGGGCGGGGCTGTTCAGCTTTGCTAAAGTTACATGTTTTAAATGTCTAACATGTCTGCCTAGTCCTCTCCTAATAGACGGAACATAACCCACAAGTCAAGAATTATAAGGAGCTGTGTCCGTCCATGGACTTCAGGGAAAAGGATTTTACGGTGAGTACAAAATTCCTATTTTTCTTGTACTGTTTTACCCCCCTCCCTTCCCGTCCAAGTTTTTTGGGTTTCAGGTACTGACTCTCAGGAGTGAGAGTCATATTGTTTCCTCGACATCGTCTTTTTGCGGTGGGGGCAGTATGTAGCACCCTACTCCTGTTGGGTAAGCACTATGTGTTAAATTTAGTTATCTGAGCTGTAGTATGGCTCAGAAAGATTATGCTAAATTGTTGGCTTTGTTTCAGTCTAGCTGGGTTGCGCGTTTTCCACCTGACAGTAGGTGTCACTGTCACCACAAGTCACCACAAGTCAGGGTTGGAAATGCAGCAGGCTAGGTGTATTGGGTATTTCTTTCCCAGAAGTGGCTCAGGGTGCGTGGTCAACCCGCTCTATCGGGATTCGTTGCCGGATCCTGACCTGAGGGCCCTCCTGGCCTCAGGGATGTGCAAGCCATTTTCGGCCTCGGGGCCTGCTGGCCCGAGGCTGTGCAACTGAGAAGTAGGCCCAGGAGTTGCTGGGGCCTACTAGTCCAGGGATGGTCCTATGCGGTCTTGCCTGCGGGAAGAAGCGGAACAATTGGGGACTCAATTAAAGGACGCATCCTGGCCAGTTAGCCTCACGGTGCTGCCGGCTGGCTGAAAGATTCTGGCACTGTGAGCTGTGTACTTTTGAAGGAACTTTTGCAAAGTGTCAGTGTGGCTACAGGATTCAGTGGCGGAAGATTGTGGAACAACGTGACGGCACTCATAAAGTCTGTGGCAGAGACTTTGAACGAGCTTCGCACCGTTTGCTAGGCCAGTGAGAGTAGGCCTATCCGGTGGTTGCTGAATCCAGCGTGGAACTGTTTTGTCCTCTGGATCTAGGATTGTGCCCGTGATCCGCAAAGCAAGATACCTGAACCTCCCCTATCCCTCTACCCCTCTGTTGGAACTGATAAAATAAAGCTCTTGAAGAAAAGTAACCAAGTGTTGGTGTGAACATTCATGAAAGCTCTTCAACAGGGATCCCTGACGCGAGTGTGGTGAACAGAAAAAGGTAACGGTAGGCCCAAAACTTTAAAGCAGCAGCTCCTACGGGGGTAGTGCTATATATATATTGTGAGGGGGTTAGCTCGGTAGCGGGTGTGTGTGACCCCCTGGATGGGCTCCCCACACAAAAACAGGCCCAGCAGACGGAGGTTGTGGTTTTCAAGATCAAAAGGTGCGGTTTATTTCTCTATTTACAGTGACAAAAACACAGCAAAGCAAAAAGAAACATAAACAAAATAAATCCTGGTCAGCTTGACCTCTGACTAAACATGCAGGTTTCCCTAACTAACAACTGGGATCAGCCTGGTGCTGTCCTAGTCCCTAAGTCCCTGGTTTAGTAAATGTCCAAACAAATAGCCACACAGGCTTTGTCTCACCGCACAGGGGTTCACTCTCCCTAGACAGTCCACACAGGTCTGGTTCCAGGCATGAGCAAACACCTAATGAAGCTGGGAGTTTTTATAGAAGCCTTAAACGAGCTGACAAGCTTCAGCTGGTCTCATCAACTCCCTGCCTGCACGACGCCCAGCACTCTCCCTAGAGGTATGAATCATCCATGAGCCCACTAGCCTCAGCTGGGCTTCATCAACTCTCTCCCTAGTTGTATAAGTCGGCATAAAGCCTGAATCTGGGAGAAATATACCTACCCCCCTGGATGCAACCAGGTGACTTTACCTTCCTGCTGTCACAATATATATACATGCACACACACAGTACCTCACAAAAGTGAGTACACCCCTTACATTTTTGTAAATATTTTATTATAACTCTTCATGTGATAACACTGAAGAAATGACACTTTGCTACAATGAAGAGTAGTGAGTGTATGGGGAATGGGGAGAACGTGTGTTAAATTTGGTGTTATCGCTCTCACTCTCTTATACTGGTCACTGGAAGTTCAAAACGGCACCTCAAGGCAAAGAACTTTCTGAGGATCTGAAAAAAATAATTGTTGCTCTACATAAAGATGGCCTAGGCTATAAGAAGATTGCTAAGACCCTGAAACTGAGCTGCAGAGCTATCCTGTGCGCTCTACCTGCTCATTTAATGTCCACCTGAGTGTAAACTCAAGTGGACCACAACATCCGGAGCGGAACCACGCCTGCCACAGAGGATGTAAAAACCCAGGCCGGATTCCGCTTTAGTCTCTTACAACAGAACACATGCGAGGTGAAATATAGTGATTGTCCATTACCTCACCTTGCATACCGTCACAATATATATATATTTAATGGATCCAATGCTGTTGTAGTATGTAGTAATGTTTTGTTTTTTTGTCTTTTATTTATCCCTTTATATTGTATTTGTTGACTCTTTTGTCACATCTCTCCCCATGGGCTCACTGACTTTGATAGCAGCGGAAGTCAATGGCTCCTGTTGCTGCATCTCAGCCAATGAGGAGCGAGAGACCCGGGAGAGCCTCGATGGATAGAGATCGAGCTTAGGTAAGTATTAGGGGGGGTGGGGGCTGAGGGCGGAGCTTCACACTGAAGGTATATTTACATTCATGCATAGAATACATGAAGGTAAAAAACCTTCAGCATTTACAACCACTTTAAGTTCAAGTTTTATATATGTAATTGCGAAATGTGTTGACTGCGTTTCCTTGCTCCCACGGTGCCTGCTGTATACGGCGTTTTAATGATTATCAATGAAGTGGATGCAGTTTTCAAGTGTGCAGCCCTTTTGATCCTATTGCATTTGTTCCACGTTGTTAAAAACATCCGTATGGTTGAATGCATTAAAGGCATTAAAGACTGATTCACACAATCAGACAATGAAAGTGTTATAATATTTACTATTTCAAGGACAACCAATAATATAAAGAAGATTACTTCTTTATTCAAAGGCATCAACAAATTCTACATTTCTTTGCAGACAGATACGATGTGCATGTCATAATCACATAGCACATACTCGTTCGTTGGATCAGTTTTGGGGAAACACCATACACCAGTCTGTTTTAAAACTGTGGGGAGGTAAAGTAACAGGAAAATTTTAGTGCCTCCTGTAGGAACTGAGAATCGGGAGTTGTATCAGTTCCTAATTGTTAATTTTGGACTTCACTAATTAAGACATTCCAAAGAGATATGTTGATAATTTGGATACATTCCCCTCAGGAGGTTCTAAAGGTTTAAGGTTTTTTTTAACGTAATGCACTCTCTGCATTAAGGTCAAAAATCATCAGTGTTACAAGATTACCCCCCAGCAACACCTTATACTTACCTAAGCTAGATTTCAATCCAGTGTTGTGACCAAGAGCAGTGTCTCTCACAGGATAGATTGATAGCAGCAGGGGGCAGGGTCAAGCGGTCTGGGTCTTCTAAAGCTCCAGATAGCATGGCTCGGGATTAAGTTCACACCAGTGCCCCTATAGCAGTGATGGCGAACCTTGGCACTCCAGATGTTTTGGAACTACATTTCCCATGATGCTCATGAACATTTTCAGTGTAGTTGAGCATCATGAGAAATGTAGTTCCAACACATCTGGGGTGCCAAGGTTCGCCATCACTGCCCTATAGGAAGCAACTTTCTATGTGGGCACTCGCCGAAGAGGTAGTGACAGGAGCGCCAGCAGGGGACAGCAGAAGGGAAGGATGGGGGCTGCTCTGTGCAAAACCATTGCAGAGAGCAAATAAGGATTACATCTTTATTAATTAAAAAAAGATTTAGGCCCCTTTCACACCTGCGGATCCCGTGAGGATCCGTTTTTAAACATCCGCTTGCTCAGCGGGGATCGCTCCGTTGATCCCTGCTGAGCCGGCAGATGACAGGTCTGTCTCTGCACACTGTGCAGGGACCACCCTGTCAGATCTCTGCTCTCCTCTATGGGGGATCGGATGAAAACGAACCGTCTGTTGGTTTTATCCGATCCGGTCTGCAAGACGGATGCAAAATAGGGTTTACATCCGTCACATTTTAGCGGAGAGGATCGGATCAGGTGTCAGCGGACATGTCACCGCTGACATCTGACGCTCCATAGAGATGCATTGAGCGCCCGTTCAAATCCGTCTGAAAAAACTGACAGGCGGATCTGAACGGTCCGCAGGTGTGAAAGGGGCCTTACTTTAAGTGTATTGGTTATGTTTACAAGCTATATTGGAAACTCTTAATCAAGTCGACGCATGCTCAGAAGCATAGAACTTAATTTTTCTTGGCTCGTCGGAGTGCTTTACGTCACGGCGTTTGGGACGATCGGTTTTTTGACTGATGGTGTGTAGGCAAGACTGATGGAAGTCAGCTTCATCGGATTTCTGATGGAAAAATCCATCGGTTTAAAATCCATAGGAAATCCGATCGTGTGTACAGGGCTTTAGTCTGTTGTTTATCAACAGTGTTGAGACAAACCATTTAACACTGGCAGGGGTGCTAACAATGATCAGCTTTTATTTATGAAAAACCTTTATCCCAAAAGGATGAAAACAGTGGCTGTAACTGCTTGTGTAACTTTGCAGTGTTAGCTTGAGTTTGTGTATCTAAATCTGCTAGTCCATCTAACACTTCACTCCCCCCAGACTGACCTGCTGCTTTTCAAAGGTGTTTCTGTGCTTCTTCCTCCAGAGTGGGAGCACTCAAATAGAGGAGATGTGTTACTGGCCAGATCACCAGGTGAAAACAGAGGGAAGAATCCTAAAAAATAAAAGGAATGCAGCCACCACATCTGTAGATTGAACGATAAAACTCAACAATCGCACCAAAAAAGTTCTGGCACTTTTTTTTTTTATTATTGCATCACACTACATCACATCACACTTGTTATGCAATCTAGCACACGTACATTGGCTGGTGCATTTGGGGAGGCTTTAATGTGACACTAAACTCTGGTTTAAAAAAAAAATCTATTAAATATGTTATCCTAAAATGCTCTTAGCCGCCTCCAAATCTCCAAACTCCTTTTTGCTGCATTTGCTGTTAGAGGGTGGCTACATTCCCTTTCATGTTCCCACTGTATGTAGGAATGCAGTTACCCGCTATTGCTCGCTCCCAAGAAGGACTGGGGATTATGGGTTTTGGAGTCTAGATAGAGCAGTGCACGGCTTGATTCAACCAAACAGGAGTGAGAAGGGAAAGGAGTGGTTGGAGGGCACCCAGAGGACATTAAAAGGAGGCAAAAAAACACAGTAAAAAGCAATTTCATGAATAATATATTACACAGCCAATGAGAAGCTGATGTGTATGGATTATTTTTGGAAAATAAAGTTATCATTTAATATTAGTTTAAGAATGAATGGCACCACACTGCAGACATCCGTGAGCAGAAATGAGCTGTACAGAGTTTAGCCAAATGTTTGTGTAGCGGCCTCACCCCTCTCTCCCCTTCTCATTCTCGGCTTGTCTTTCTTTGTCTAGGGGTGTTAGTGCTGGGGGGAGGGATGAGATACACCACGGCCCATGTCCTCCATAGTGAAGAGGTGAAGGCCAGAAAGATCGGGCTTTGTGTAGGTGTCCTAGAGTCAAGTCCTGTCCTTCATCCTTGACTCCTTTGCTCCTAGTAACCAGAGTTCCACACAGTGAGTAGGTCCAACACAGTTTTATTCTTCTCAGTGAATAAACACACAGCACGGTTAAGTTGGATTCTTTTGCAACAACTTAGTAGTAATGGGAATAGGTCGAGGCACAATCCTTTCCCTTCTCTTGCCAACCACTGTGGTATCACCAGTGGCGAATAGTCACTGCCACTGACTATGTGAAGTAGAACGTGAATTACCTTCGCTAGCACCGTCCCTGTCAGGGGAAGGATATCTGTCCAAGGGAGATACCGGAGGCCTCTCTGTCACCAGCGATGCTGCGCCGGACTCTCCAGAGAAGTTCTGCTCACCAGACCTCACAAACTCAGACACAGGCACCCAAGGAGTTAGGGCCCCCTCGGATTCCTCCACCCTCGCGGAACTCAGTCGAAGGTACTGAGCCCCAGGCATCCGCCATAGTACCTCACCCCAGGCTAAAGGTGCCTGAGATGGACTCCATCTCCGCTCTGGCCAGGTCAAGGGCACCTGGGCCCGGAACGCCAGCACCCAAGCTGAAGGTGCCTGGGTGCGGCTGCGTCCTCCAACTCTGAACCCCGTGGAAAGGGCGTCCACCCCTTTTATCCCCTCTCCCTTTGCATCACAGCGGGTTCCCCGCCCCGCTGTACCAGCTCCAGCGGAGGACAAAAAGGCACAGTCTTGCGGTGTGAGTTCACCTCCAGCCCCCGGCAACAACGCCACCTATAGGCCCAGGGAACCTCACACCACCAGAGTCCTCCAAGAACCATAAAAGGGTCTCAGATTCCCTAGCAATCAGTGCATCTGGGTTACACTACCACCCAGATGCTTCCCCTAAATTCAAATACCCGCTACATTTGTAAGATTGGAGCAGATTACAGTACATGCAGTCTGTTCATTCTGACTTTTCAGTCCAGTTTTGTTTTTTGGAACAGCCTGTAATATTTTCTCATTCTATTCTCCCTGTGCACGTCTGCTATTTTTCTTGTTTTCATTATCCGATACAGTGCCAAATTAAATGTGTGTTCAGCCTGTCAGTAACTCTTTGGGTAGTAAACATTAAAGTATCGTAGATGCAAAATATCAGGGGAAAATGGATTTACAATACACCCTTTTTAGAAAAATATAGGGAGGATAATAAAACTCAAATGACTACCAAAACATTAACCCTGTTTTTTTCAGAATCTCCTTAATTTTTTTATCGCTTGTCTTTGTTTTTGTTTTAGTGTTTATTGGGACTATGCAATGACTATTCGTCTAGAAGAAATAGTATATCTACATTGTCACCAGCAAGGTACACACTAGCTCAGTCACTTCTATATTCAAGTTTTTGTGTTTTATCATAATGCTCTTATTTATGCATTTTAAGATGAAGCATGTCTAACAGATATGTGTCGTATTTATTAACAAATGTAATTGGGACTTTAAGGAGGCATTTAATAAAATGCATAGTTTTATATATATAGTTTAGTTTATGCAGTAAGTTCAGTAATAAAACTCAAGTTTTTTTTAAAACCAATAAATATATGGAAAAACAAATGGCAGTCGCTCCATCCAGCTCAGTCTAGAACTGTACTGTGAAATACAAAAATTAACATAGAGATCAGATTATACAGACTGCACAGAAGGGCACAATGTTCCTTGCCACCCCATTCTAATAGCAGATGTGTGAAAATCTGGCTTAAAGTGGAGCTCCACCCAAAAGGAGAAGCTTCACTTGTCTTCACTTGGATTATTACTGTGGTGTGCAGCAATTTTTTTTTATGCTTTGCAAACAGAAGGCATCTTGTACAAACTTTTTATTTTAAAAATAAAATGCTTTACTTGTTGTACGAGAAAGTTGGTTGGTTTGGTTTAAACATTTGAATATGTTTACAAATTCAGAAGCCACTAAAAAGATAAAGTACCTTCAAGGACCACAGAAACTCGCTTTATAGATTTCAGCAGATTAGGGAGATAGAACTCCAGCTGTACCTTCAGTCTTGCTGGCATATCTCCTGTACTGAAATTGTGGTCCATTAAAAGATGCAGCATGTCAGAACTAGTCTCCTTTCCTGGCTGGAGGATGTCCAGCATAAGCTGACTCTCTCATTCCCAACTTATTCCCATTTTTACTATCCCTGGCCTGCCCCTTCATTCATTGGATTTCAGTTCTTTCAATCATGGAGACTCAGCATCAAATGCAATTATTATTTAGGGGAGTTTGGAAGAAAATAAGCCTGCCTAGGAACTCCCAATGCTTCAGACTGACATTCAGACATCAATGTATTTTAAGGTTAAAGAAACCAAAACAGTAGGTGGACTCAAGGCCAAAATAATAAAGATAGTTCGGAGTCCACTGGTATCCAACAAATCACCCCTCCTTCCCAATACAAATAAAAACCTGGCTAGTGGTCTTAAACCCAAATCATGGATGAATACATCAGAAAATATGCAAACCAGAAGCCATCTTAAGCAATATGTAACAAAATGTATTATACAAAAAGTAGCCATAGACATATTAAAAACCATGGTGAAAACAGAAAATAAAAATAAAATCTCATACATAAGCCTGGGGTGGTGTGGTGCGTGGTTCCGCACATCACGGTTCTTTCTTTCTTTTTTACCTTGTAAAAACGTAATCTGAAGTGTACAAAAATGGCACAATGAGCTGCGCTGCTGTACAATGACATTCGACCCTTTCCAGTGAGCTGTGATAAGAATGCAAAATATATGCATCTTATTGCAGATCACTGCAGTGCAGCTCCAGGCTGCATTTCAGTGTGAGTGAGACACAAAGAAAACAATTAATACAATAATAATAAAAGCTGACAAGTAACTGTCAGGGTGGGGTACAGCAGGAAGCTGTGGCCTCTTTACAATACAAAGGGAAAAAATACTTTAAAGTAGTAAATTCCCTTGATACCTGCTACTAAAATACAGAAATACTCTTGTGGCTAACTTATGTTTGCTTCTTCAATTAACAGTAGACAGCGGTGGCACTGTGGTACTGGTAAGTCAGGACGGAATACAAAGACCTCCCCTCAGGTTTCCCCGTGGTGGACATCTCTTGCAGTTTCTATCCTGTTTGGAAAACGGTCTACTTCCACATGGCCAGCTTGATCCCCCGCTGTGGTCCCAAAGAGGAAAGGTATTCTTAAAGTCTAGTTTTTTATTCTTTAAAAATAACAAACATGTTATACTTACCTGCTGTGTGCGTTGGTTTTGTACAGAGCAGCCTGGATCTTCTTCTTCTCGGATCCCCTGCCGGCACTCCTGGGCCATCCCTCCTGTCGAGTGCCCCCACAGCAAGCAGCTTGCTATGGGGGCACCCGAGCCGAGCCGCAGCTCTGTGTGTCCATTTAGACATGGAGCCGCGGTTTTGCCCCACCCCCTCTCTCTCCTGACTGGCTAATTGACTTTGACAGCAGTGGGAGCCTGATGCCGCGTACACACGACCATTTTTAATGACGAGAAAAATTTAATTTTTTTAAATGGTCATTAAAAATGATCGTGTGGGGGCTTTCCAGCATTTTTCCTGACGAAAAAAACGCAGAGAATCACGACGAGAAAAATTGGAACATGCTCTAATTTTTCACGTAGTTTTTTACATCGTCGTTTTTCTCATCATGAAAAACGGGCGTGTGTGGGCTTTAACGACGTGAAAAAAAATGCGCATGCTCAGAATCAAGTATGAGACGGGAGCGCTCGTTCTGGTAAAACTAGCGTTCGTAATGGAGATAGCACATTCGTCATGCTGTAACGGACTGAAAAGCACAAGGCTGAAAAGCGTGAATCGTCTCTCAACAAACTTTACTAACATGAAGGGTGGTGCCATCCGAATGGAACTTCCCCTTTATAGTGCCGTCGTACGTGTTGTACGTCACCGCGCTTTACTGGAACATTTTTTTCCATGATAGTGTGTAGGCAAGGCAGGCTTGAGAGGAAACACGAAAAATCACGTCGAGAAAAATGCAGTTTTTTTCAATGACATTAAAACGGTTGTGTGTACGCGGCATAAGGCTCCGCTGCTGTGTCTCAGCCAATCAGGAGGGAGAGTCCCGGACGGCCGAGGCACTCATGCTCATTGGTGGATCGAGATGGGGCTCAGGTAAGTATTAGGGCGGCTGAGGGGGGAGCTGCACACAGAAGGTTTTTTTATCTTAATGCATAGAATGCATTAAGATAAAAAATCTTCTGACTTTACAATCACTTTAAGGATGTACACATTCATTTTATATTAATGCATCTCTGAAGATCATGCTAAGTTCTAGAAATGTTTGAGACTATTGTACTTTTCTATAAGGCTCCTTTCACACTTGTGCCACCTGAAAGTCGCAAGATTTTGCTGCTATTTTTACTGCGACTTTGGCACAATTTTGCCGTCACTTGAAGCAATGCCTGTGTAATCTTGAGGTCTATGGACCTCAAGTTGCATCAAGTCAGACCAGAGTAGTGCAGGGACTACATTGAAGTCGCTGCGACTTGAAGCCGCACAGATATGAATGGTTCTCATTGGAAATTATGGGGTACGACTTGTCATGCGACTTTGCAGTCAGGGACAAATTATTCATTAAGCCATTTTGTATAGGTCACAAGACTGAAATGTTGAAGTCTGTTTCCTGAAAAAAAAACAAAAAAAAAAACGAATCAGATCAACTTCCTTTACATGTTTTGCATTTTCTGTTAAATATGCAGGGTAAAGTGTTTCCCAAGCTAAGAAAGCGAAGTCCTCAGAGTTCCTCAGAATCCACCTCAGACAAAGAAGAAGATGAAGCCACAGACTATGTTTTCAGAATTATTTACCCAGGGAGTCATTCTGAGTTTGGTATGGGTCTAGCTATGCTATCCTGCGTAATGACAAGTATTTTTCATGCATTTTTATACCATAAAAAAGAGTAGTATCATGACTTTTTCAGATACATTCTATAATACTATGTTGTAAGTTGAATGCTACCCTGTGTGTTTCTTTTCTTTTACATTCCAAGCTATTAATTTATTTTCTTGATAAAAGCCTTCTTTTATTATTAAGCATACCCTTTTTTCTTCTAATATTTCTTAAAATACTCATAATATTGTACTCGTATGTGAGATTTTTATTTCTCACTGTATATGCTTAAAGAATCAGAGACCTTTATACTAGTCTCAGCCCCAGAAGAAAATTACAACATAGTGGTGGAGATTTCCTAAAACTGGAGCACTCACAATTTGGTGCAGCTGTGCATGGTAGCCAATCGGCTTCTAACCTCAGTTTGTTTTGGCAATATAACCTGGAAGCTGATTGGTTTCTCTGCAGAAGTGAGCCTAATTTTGCACTCTCCGGCTTTAGTAAATAAACCCCAATGCCTCTACTTCAGTTGTACACATGTGCATAAATGGTAGGGCAGATCTGAGTGGAAGCCAGTTAGTTTACCAGTATGTGTGTGTTTTATTGTGGGAAGAAAGCTACAAATCCTAAGTAGGATGGTTTTTCAATAGACATTACCTCTGTCTTATCGATGCATTGAAAAATTTGTTATAAAAAAGTGTGCAAATGCAGTTTGTCACATGAAAATGTTCTATTCCTTTAGTAAATCAACCCCTACATCTACTGCATTTTATTTATAAAAACAAAAGTACCATACTTCTCTACAATGAAAAGTAGTTATTAAGCCTGCACCATGTTTTGCTTTAGTTTTCCCTCAGCTTATTATCAATACTAGGCAAAACACTCTTGTGGACATGAGCCTTTAAACTGGTAGAGCTTTTCAGAAATACAAATTTCACTTCCACAGTAAAAATGTACTTTGCAAAGAATACCCAATCAACCTTATTCATTAAGTTAAGATAAATGTTATCTTTGCAAAGTGAATTTCGTCACGAGCGTGGTGAAATTTTGATGACATCAATCATGTGCGATCTCATGTTTTGCTCTCCCGCAACATCTTTCACTAAGATGAGTAAGCATTTTAGTAAATCAGGAATTTAAAATAAATCGGGATCAAAGGCTCCAAAGTGGCACTGTGAAGAAAATGTGTTTGAGCCTGCCTCGTAACCATTGTTTTACCCAATGCACAAAGTATTTTATAAGGAATTTACCAAATGAATTTGCTTTATCCTTGTTTAGTTATCAAATGTTTTATTTCTAGTACGGAAAAACTGACTTATGTGCCACCTAAATAGTTACATATTCTAATCAGCATGTTTGCAGCAAAGTTCTTTCCATGTGCTGTTAAAAGTCTTGGCTTTCCCTGCAATTGTCCAGTGATGTCCCTTATAGGCTGTCTTTCCTTATCTTGCAGTGGCACAGTTTGCCCAAGTAATAATCCAGAGCTGAAATCCCATTCAGAACACAGTTACAAATAATGAGAAGTTTATCTAGATAAGGACCATCGTTGTTTATTTATCCTTATTTGACTTTCCATTTTCCTTTGTAGTTACTATGCATCATTATTCTCATCCTCCAGATTCAAACCTCCCCTGTTCCACTTCCATTTACCACGTGAGGTCTAAGAGCCCAGCAAGTCAGACTACAGTGATTCAAAAGCATTCTGAGACATCTTGTCAGGACCCCACCATATTGGGTCTGCTGTAACACCTCTCATACTATTCATAGCATCCCATGTGCTGAATAAACCATGTTGCCATCTGGGATATAAAGAATTCCATAAATTACCTTATATTTAAGTGTGGTTTATAACTGTGATGAAAAGACTTACTGAGGTACTTTATATAAGTCATCAGTCTTCATATCATTCTTTCTAGTGTAATTTCCTGTATCTCCTTTTTAAAAAAAATTCACACAGCATTTACAGTTATAGTTTTTGTTATAAGAAGGATAATCACTTTTGGCATGTAATCCTGCTAAAAGCAATTCTTGCCTAACCAAAATGCCTAACCTATTGCCTTCTGCCTCTCTGGTGCTATCAAAATTATAATTTGAGTATTAAGAAACCCACATATGATAAATGTACCATATGCCCTATGATAAATGTACCTGATTATGCTCACCTGTGACTTATCTAGTACAAAACTTGTAAACCAGAAATACGTTGTGAAGATGAGACTTTAGAGCAGTGGTTCTCAACTCCAGTCCTCAGGGCCCACCAACAGGCCAGGTTTGCAAGATAACTGAAATGCATCACAGGTGATATAATTTGCTGCTCAGGGATTGCAGTATTCTAGTCTGCATCTCACCAAGGTAATACTTAAAATCTGGCCTGTTAGTGGGTCCTGAGGACAGGAGTTGAGAACCACTGCTTTAGAGGAACAACATTTACATAAAATGCTAATTTTTTTTACAAATGCAACATATATAGAAAATTCCACTTAACAAAATACCGAAATACCATAAAAACATAGAATTTAAAATAAATGTGACATTCTGCTTTATTCTTTTCAAAGGTTCTGATATTTCATAGTCAGTCGCATTTCCTGGACATGGTCCACTTCCTCAGGAGCCGTCAGCGTCTTTGTATACAACAAAGCTTCATGAAATAACATACATTATTAATTCATTCCTTTACTGTCTGTATTATCCCTTTACATACCCATGAGTGGCAATACCAGATGGAGTTTCTAAATGTGGGGAAACCTGTCCAGATCTGGGCCCCATCGGGACCTCTCAGCAGACCACCCCAACCAACACCCCCATCTCCTATATAAGATAGGGACTACAACTAGCAAAACTATTTTACCTTTTCTCTAAGATACAGTAATTTCCTTCCACTGGGTAGCGAGCACAAACATTTCAACCATAAATGTCCAAAGAAGGTCCTACACATGCTCTAAAAGAAAAATAACACACTACAATGGTATAGAAAACCAGTATATTTAATTACCTTAAGGTAACATCCCCCTAGTACATCCAAGAACCATCATCACTATCGAACCATCCGGGGACTTAGCTGGTTGTCACTTAATATCCATCCAAAGAGAATATATGTCTATCAAAATTAGAGGAATCACAAATGTTTTTTCATCTAACCCCATCCACAAAAATACATATCAAACAAAATCACACAAAGGGTTAAAACCTACCTCTAATCAGGAAGACTCCCCAAAACGGGGGCTTGCGCTGTTGCATAACACAGTCCGTACTTCCAAAAATTAAGGTGTATGTAGCCTCTTAAAGCCATTACATAGGATACCCATGCCAGCAAAATGTAAGGGAATCTATTGCAAGAAGTACTGGTAAACCACTTCAAATCTATTTGATGCTACCCTGGCGGTGTCCCTTACCTTAATGATCTGAAACCACCACTCCAGAAATAGCCTCTAACCACATCAGGAAAGAAAATTAATTGAATTGCCACACTATAAAGGCCCCCCAAAATTGGACGCAGGTGTCAAATCACTGCCTGAGACACCACCCGGCGCCCAGGTTGTTCCATGATGGAACCGCCACGCATGCTCAGTGGGCACCCATAAGCCTCCCAAGTATGGATGGAACCATTTGCACATACTACGCCCCCTGGATAATGTAGGTTATTTCATCTAGATCTTTTGTATGCAAAGATACTGACTGCACCCAGTGGCGTCACTAGGGTTGGTGTCACCCGGTGCGAAAAAAAATGGTGTCACCCCCCGACAACTATAGTCCCCCCCTCAGTACAGACCCCCCTCCACTAACTACAGACCCCACTCCCACAGTATAGATCCCTTCCCTCAGTACAAACCCGCTCCACTAAGTACAGGCTCCCCTCCATCAATATAGACCCGCCTCCCTCAGTATGAACCTCCCCCTCACTACAGACACCCCCACCTCAGTGCAGACTGCTCCATCAGTACAGACACCCCCACCTCAGTGCAGACCCTCTCAGTTACAGACACCCCCCTCAGTTACAGACACCCCCCTCAGTACCAGACACCCCCCTCAGTACCAGACACCCCCCTCAGTACAGACACCCCCCTCAGTAACAGACACCCCCCTCAGTAACAGACACCCCCCTCAGTAACAGACACCCCCCTCAGTTACAGACCCCCCTCAGTTACAGACCCCCCCTCAGTACAGACCCCCCCTCAGTTACAGACACCCCCTCAGTTACAGACACCCCCCTCAGTTACAGACACCCCCCTCAGTTACAGGCACCCCCCTCAGTACAGACACCCCCCTCAGTTACAGACACCCCCCTCAGTTACAGACACCCCCCTCAGTACAGACACCCCCCTCAGTACAGACACCCCCTCAGTTACAGCCCCCCTGGTGCAAACTCCCCCTAGTGCAGACCCTAGCAGTACAGACACCCCCTCCCCCCATCAGTAAAGATGCCCCCCTTACCTTACAGACCTCAGAACAGAGCGGTAGATACACACAGCGGTGTGTCTCTCGAGCGCGGGCTCCTCCTCCTCCTCTGTGGATGTAAACAGAGAGGAGGCAGAGGGGGCGGCGGCTTCCTTCCGCTCCGCTGAGGTACACAGCCGCAGCGTGAGCCTAAGGCACAGGGCAGCGGGCGGGCGATGTCAGTGTGGTGCCGCTGCGCTACCCACGGGTGTCACCCCTCTGGTGGGTGTCACCCGGGTGCTGCCCACCCCCCCCCCCCCCGCACCTGGCTAGCAACGCTAGTGACTGCACCTGAGGAAGTGGCCCATGTCTAGGAAATGCATTGGCTATGAAATATCAGTACCTTTTGGAATAGATACATCGTGATCTCAAATTATTTTTAAATTCTATTTCTTTATCATGCATCACGGGACACAGAATTAGGCTAATATTCATTACCTACTGGGTTATACGTCATCTCTAGGTGAATGGACACTGGTAGACAAAGTCTTAGACAGGAAGTGATCCCCTATATAACCCCTCCCATACAGGAAGTACTTCAATTTTTTACCTGTGTCTGCAAGGTGGATTGGCATGTTTGGTTGAGCTCTCTGGAGCTCCACGTCTTAAGTCCCAAACTGGTTCTTAATTTAATCAAGGGATTGACCAATAGGAACCATTTGACACAGGCTCTTATGCTTGGATAAATGGTACCCGAGCCATGCAAAGAAGACGCAAGGATCCTGCAAGGTTTTGCCTGTTATGCGACCTTCGGCCGCTGGACCCTGCATGGTGGAATCTTGGACACCACAGAACTAAGGCATTCCTACAGGGTGCGGTGCAGGTTCAAGGGAGTGGACCTTAAAAACATGAAAGGGTACCCAGTCCTTGAAGGTTCTCAAGTGACAGGAACCCACAATGATGGGTAAAGATCTGGCCACCCCTCCAGATATCCCACCTTGGCCTCTCTCATTTGGTCCTGCACCGGAGGTGGCCCCCCCCCGGTCCGTGATCTGGGATTTGTCCTAGATTCAGGTTTAACTTTGGCTCCTCAGGTAAAGAGGGTCGCCAGTGCATGTCACTGGCAGCTAAAACTCCTGAGGGGGCTGTTTAAATATTTGGATATCTCGGACAGAAAAACTCATCTGCGCCACGATAGGTAGCTGCCTAGACTACTGCAACTCTCTTTATCTGGGATTGCCAATGATGTTAGTGCAGAAGCTTCAACTTATTCAAAATGCTGCGGCTAGGTTACTCATGGATGTCCCGCTGAGGGATCATATCACCCCTGTCCTCTGCACCTTGCACTGGCTGCCAGTCCACTATCGCACCTTATTTAAGGCCGGATGTATTATGTTTAAGATAATGAGAGGCCTGGCCCCAAGCTATCTCTGCTCTCGTTTTCATAAACAAGCTTTTGTTAGATCACTCAGATCTACCGGCAGAGATCTCCTCCACATCTTGGTGCCCAAGAAGATCCGGCGTGGTGGTCGGGCCTTCTCCCACCAGGGTGCCGTTTTGTGGAATAGACTCCCTGTCGAGCTCCAGAAGGCCCCTACTATTCCGGTCTTCCACGGGTTACTGAAGACTTGGCTTTTCACGCAAGCCTTCCCTGCGTAGCCTCTCCCATCCACCCTTTCTGCCACTCTGTGCTGCTTCTGGTTCCTGGGTCCTCTTCTCCCAGAAACTCTGCTATACGCGTCGGGACCCTTCAGGGTAAGACCGCGCTATATTAAGATACCTCTCAACTCAACTCAACTCAAGATTGGGCTCTTAGTTTCTTAGGCTGCCCTGCGCCTGGACGGGTAAGTGAAACCCCCTTATTTACTTATTGTGGGGTGCCCCAGTGATTGTAACAATCAGTCAAGCTAGCTAGAGGCTGGACACCTGTGTGCGGTGACCACAAGGGGGAGTTTTGGGCTTGCTGTGGGTGTTTGCAAAGGGTACCTTTTTTTTCTTGTTGTCTGGCTGTTTTTTCCCTAAATGGATGGCCCGCGCATGAGGGTGCGCCATTGCGCATCTTGGTTCGTATGGTGCACGTGTGTTCGCCAAAGGGCTTCGAAGTTCATGGTTGTTTGGCAGCCATGGCGAACACAGCTTCGCCACAGGCATTGTGTGCACGCGGAGCCGCGCATATGCCGTAGCTTTTTCTGGGCGCGCAAAGATTTGCATCATATACAAAAACAGCCGCGCCTGTTCGCCGGGAGCACGTACGCGCAGAATGTCCCAACGCACAGCTAGCTTATTTAATCTGTGTATGCCAAACATGCAGTGCTTCCAGAGGGCAGCTGTGGGACACAGAGCAGGCTCTGAACCAGGCATTTTCAGCGGTTCATTTCTCCCTACCCAGGTCACGTGAGTCACCAGGTGTTGCTTGGCAGGCTAAGCAGGATTGTTGCATAGGGGCTTTTTGAGCCCTATTAAGGGGTTTCCCTTCTGGAGTTTGTAAATACTAAACCCAGGTACTCCCTCTTTGTGGCTTGCAAAGTTTTCAAAAAAGAGGAGCGGGGTTAATACTACAGGGAAAGGCACACCTATGTCGTCAGTAGCTCCTGAGGAGCCTACTCGTAACCCTAGTGTTGTATCCCCTGAGAGACCAGAGGCTTCTGGGCAATCTGAGCCGCTGCACCTGTCTGGTATTATGCCTACAGTCAACGCTGCTGCTTCACCCTTTATCACCAAGGATGAACTGTCCTCAGCTCTAGCCGGGTTAGAGCACAGGATTGCTGGCTGGATTGCCTCCATCCCGCAGGGTGGCAAGAAGCATAATAGATCCTCCTCTCCTCCCCTGAGCCTTCTAATTTGGAGCAGGAATGGGTTGAGGATGGGGAAGAGCTGAATGCCAAGGACTCGGTGATGGGCCTGGCAGATGAATCTGCTTCTGGGCAATCTGGGCCAGAAGATGTCCAGTTGGTGTCTGCCTCTCAGTCGCAGAGGCTTTTGATCCAGACTCTTATCGAAATGGTTCGTTCTGCCTTTAAGTTGCCTCCTGCAAAGGTTTCTGAGCCCCCCCCCCCCCGGTCCTCTTTGGGGCTCCTGAGGCCTCAGGCCGCACAAGCTTTCCCCTTGTACCCACTGTTGGAACAGGCAGTGTATGCTGGTTGAGAACAGCCTGACAGGATTTTAGTTTCTCTTATATCCCATGTAGGAAAAGTTTGTTAAGAAGTGGAGCATGCCAGCCGTAGATGTGGCAGTCTCTCCCTAAACAAGACCCTAAATTGTCCAGTGGATAACGCACAGGGCTTGAAGGACCCTGTTGACAAGAAACTGGAGTCACTATTAAGAATTCTCTTCTTCCTGTGAAGGTAAAGATCAGGCGTTCCTCGTTTAAAACCTCAGGGACCACTTCCAGGGACCACTTCCTCAGGTGTCTCAGTGCCAAGGCAGTTCCGCCGCCAATAGGGCGCTAGAGCCAGGGGCAAGCCGCAGAGCCAGAAGAAACCCTGGGTCCAAAACTCTTCTAAACCCAGCACCAAGCCCTCCTTTTGAGGGGGTGCTCCCACTCTTTTGGGTGGGGGGAAGGCTGCTGCACTTTGCAGACATTTGGAGAACAGTGGTTCAGGATGAGTGGGTCACCTCGACAGTATCCCGCGGTTACAAGCTGAAATTATGGGGGGTTCCCCATCAAGATTTCTAAGATCCAACTTATTGTTTCAGGCACTACATCATTTAGTGCATCAGGGAGTGATTTTACAGGTACTTTTGATAACAGAAAAACAAACACTCCTGCGCACGAGTTGATCATCAAGCAATCAATAGTTTATAACGATGGCACTGGCTTTGCTGCCCTTCATGGATAGGGGTATCCTGGTAACAAACCAAAAGAAAAAACAAGGGCGCACCAGCCTAGTGTATTATCGTTAGGATAGTTTATTTATTTAAAACAACGTAAAGGCTACTCACAAAGGTACGCAGTGAACAAATAGTTCCATAAGTGGCTGCAACATGTAGAACCCAAACCACACTCCAACCGATCATGAAGGACGTGATAGGAGACACTACCGGCTAACGCGTTTCGAATCGTAAAGCTTCTTCATGCTTGGCTCTAATTAAGAAGCTTTGCGCTTCGAAACGCGTTAGCCGGTAGTGTCTCCTATCACGTCCATTATCGGTTGGAGTGTGGTTTGGGTTCTACATGTTGCAGCCACTTATGGAACTATTTGTTCACTGCGTACCTTTCTACTACCTTTGTGGGTAGCCTTTACGTTGTTTTAAATAAATAAACTATCCTAATGATAATACACTAGGCTGGTGCGCCCTTGTTATTTTTCTTTTCGTTTTTTTTTTTTTTTTCTTTTAGTGATTTTACAGGTTCCTGTATCCGAAAGGGGCGCAGGGTTTTATGCAAACCTGTTTAGGGTTAAAAAACCAAACGGGGACACAAAGCCCATTTTGGATCTAAGATCCCTGAACCAGTATCAATTCAGTCCTTTCGGATGGTGTCTGTCTGCTCCAGTAGTAGCCTCGCTCCAGATGGGAGACTTTCTAGCCTCCATCGATATCAAGGACGTGTATTTACACGTACCTGTCTTTAAACCTCATCAGAGGTTCTTGCGATTTGCAGTAGTGGAACATCATTTTAGTTTGTGGCTCTGCCCTACGGGCTTGCCACAGTTCCCCGGGTGTTCATGAAGGTCGTAGTACCAGTATTGGGTCTTTTAAGGGCCCAGGGGATCTTGGTGCTTGGGTACCTGGACTCACTACATGCTCACTACAGGCTCTAGAACAGAGCATAGCCTGCACAGTGCGGTATTTGGAAAGCTTGGGCTGGGTCAAAAAATACTGAAAAGTCAGCCTTGAGACCAGCTCAACATCTGCAGTATTTAGATCGGATCTAGATACTATCCAGGCAAAGGTATTTTTGCCACCCGTAAGGATCTGTGCCCTGAAGAATCGGGTGCGTCAGATAAGGGGCACCAGACAACCCTTCATTCGGCTCTGTATGAGTCTTCTGGGAAGGATGGTGTCCTCCTTCGAGGCAATGCCCTATGCCCAGTTCCATTCCAGACCTATATAACAAGACCTCTTGTTGGCTTGGAACAGGAGAGGGCAAGCCCTGAATTATCCCATGTTCTTATCTCCTTGGGCGCGTACTGACCACAGACGCCAGTCTCTTGGGCTGCGCAGTGACCCTAGAGGGGCTGACAGCTCAGGATGGTCAAGGACAGAACAGAACAGAACCTGCCCATCAACATCATGGAGTTGCAGGCAGTACATCTAGCCCTACGGTCCTGGACGGCCCTGGTTCACAGAGATCATGAGATTGGCAAAAGACGGGCCATGGACGCTTCCGCGCCGCCCTGATCTACTGTCTCAAGGTCCTATATTCCACCCCAATTTACAGTCTCTAAATTTGATGGCATGGCTAATAAAGCCAGGATGCTGAAGGATTGTGGCATCTCGGGAGCAGTGGTATCTACCCTAGGGAATGCTAGGAAAGCGGTCACTAGGAAGATCTATCATAAGGTCTGGGAGACTTGTATTGCTTGGTGTGAAGCCAGAAAATGCCATCCTCGGAAATACGTGATTAGGAGAGTTCTATATTTTCTACAGTCGGCTGTGAAAATCAGATTGGCTTTGTGTACAATCAGGGGTCAGATTTCGGCCTTGTCAGTATACTTCCAAAGTTTCTTAGCCTCCCATTCACTGATTCGAACCTTTATGCAGGGGGCACCTATGTGTCCTTGGGACTTAAACCTGGTACTGTTTGTGTTACAGAAACAACCGTTTAAGCCGATCAAGAAAATTCCATTAGTCTTGCTGTCACACAAGCTAGCCTTCCTGATGGCCATCACCTCGGCTAGAAGGGTGTCAGAGTTGGCAGCCCTTTCGTGCAGGGAACCATACTTGATCCTTCACCACAACCTGTTCCATCCTTTTTGCCAAAAGTTGTTATCCTTTCATTTGAATCAG
The DNA here is from genome assembly GCA_029206835.1 of Rana muscosa. Classification (NCBI taxonomy): domain Eukaryota; kingdom Metazoa; phylum Chordata; class Amphibia; order Anura; family Ranidae; genus Rana; species Rana muscosa. The sequence continues at coordinate 852,641,837 of CM055116.1, forward strand.
GACATTACTTTGCCTTCTTTTTTCTCTTAGCCCCGTTTGGCGGAAGAGAGACGACTGCACTCCTTAGATGTAGTGTAAGCAGTCAGAGTTTATTTGTCTAAATCTGCGGAGATCCGAGGATCGGACTTCTTTTTTGTTTTACCAGAAGGACCCAAGAAGGGGCAGGCAGCTTCCAAAGCTTCCAATGCCAATTGGGTCCGTCAGTTGGTCATTTCAGGCCTATGGTCTTTTTTGGCAGGGTTTCTCCCTCCCCTCAAGGCTATTGCTCTGGGACGTCCCAGTAGGTAATGAATATTAGCCTAACTCTGTGTCCCATGATGTATGATAAAGAAAAAAGGATTTTACAGGTTAGTATGACGAAAAAATCCTATTTTTTATGGTATTTTGGTATTTTGTTAATAAGAGGAATTTTCTATATATTCTACATTTGTAATAAAAATGAGCATGTTATGTAAATGTGCCTGTGGCAGGGCACCCCCCCAATCTCTGCTTTGATTTGGTGAAGTACTAGTCGGTCAACAGGTACCAGCCAATGATTTATGGCCGGGACCTGTTTATCAGCTTAACGAATCACATTACAGAGCCCTTTGTTTGCCAACAACACAGGGCTCTGTACACAGAGCAACAATGTGGCTGTTTTTTTTTTCTCCCTACTTTGCATCGATTACATCCATTAGTAAAAGCATCACACATTACACACAATACATATTGTTAGGCACGCAGTGAACCCCTGAATTGTCCCTAGATGTTAACCCTTTTCAGCCAGTGTCCTTAGTGACCAGTGTATAATATTATAATATTATATTATTATAATATTAGTATATATTCCATAATTTATAGATGCTTTACCTTTCACGAAAACAAATCAAAACACACTTTTGTTTTTACCAAAGACATGTAGCGGAATAAATTTTGGCCTTAAATTTTGAAGAAATTTAATTTTTATTAATTGGATATGTTTTTAATTGGATATGTTTTATAGCAGAAAGTAAAGAATATTGTTTTTCTTTTTCCAAAATTTTCGGTCTTTTTTAGTTTACATAATAAAAAATAAAGAAAAATCTCAGTGGTGATCAAATACCACCAAAAAAAGCTCTATTTGTGTGAAAAAAATTATATAAATGTCATTTGGGTACAGTGTTGCATGACCGACCGCGCAATTGTCGGTTAACGTAGTGCAGTGCCGAATAGCAAAAAATGCCCTGGTCATGAAGGAGGTAAAATCTTTCCGAGCTTAAGTGGTTATACAGGCACCTATTGTTTTTATTTACTACTTTGTCTTATATCCTTAACAAATGGCAGCATGGGGATTCCAGCTCCTATTCTCTATCCTGTAAAAAGTTATACAGTATATGAAAATACCTGGGGGATAAGATGGGACATGTTGTAGTAATTAAGATTACTTAATCAAAATTGATCTAAACAAATTATGCCATGATTGGTGAAAAAACTAAACTTGATCACAAATAATTTCTATATAATTATTTAATTATTAGCAATTTTGGTTTATAATCTGATAAAGATCCTGTAATCCTACCTGCAGATCTCCGCATTGTAATGACATATCACATTAACACATTAACCTGAAAGTAGATTTTTATGTTGTTCATTGGCCTAGGCCCTAGATTAATACAAATTGAAAGATAACTGTAGCACATTAGCACAAATAATATATCCAGGGATACCAAGCAATATTGCAAGTATAACTTCGCTCTTGCTGTTCCCTGTACTTTGAGACCTGTAATGATATTACAGGCTCGGGCTAGTGTAAACATTGCACTATTTTCAACTTGTCTGCATTGTAACTTCAAATGAAGAGAGAGAACAAGCAAGGCATCTGCCTCAGATACCTCTTTCATTCAACATGCAATATAGCCAGTAAAAAAAAATTCAATACTGCACTGATTTCATGTAATCACAGGAGACCACAAGCCGTAGTTTAGCTGCAGTGTCAAATGCACGTTTTAAGATTAGAATTGAGAACAGGGAAGGTAGCAATGATATCACTAGATGTGGATTGTAATGAACTGGTCTTCATTACATGAGGTACTCTCCTTTACTTTTCTATAGCAAAATGGACTATATGGTATATCCTGATTGTACAGTACAGTACAGGACAAAGGCTGGATATTCATAGGCCCTGGATTATAGCATGTTACCTTCAGGTGACTGGATACTGGCTGAACACCCCCCGGCATACCTCTATAACCCCATACCACTTTGTGAGAGCTCCATTTTTTGCTAATGTCCTAAGGTGATGGATCCCTTCTCCCTCATCTTCTTTTATGGAGAAGTAATTTGCTTCAATATCTTATTTTTTTACTTTTAAATTCTTCTAACAACTCTTCCAAGTCTTTTAATTCAACAATAGAAGCATTGCTTTTGAAGCAGTGCAACCTCGGTATGACCTTGAGGTCAGTACCGAAACCCCACACTGTGGGGACTGCCTGTAATGTTGCTTTGGGCACTAGATCCTGCTTGGGTGCTTACCTTGACACTTAGTGCAAGGCAGGTTAAGCCACGGGTGCTATGCAGGTCCAAGTCTGGTCTTTCTCTATGGAACTCAGACCTTCGAGACCCCTCTGAAGTTATGTTCACCTTGATGAGCAAAGCCTGGATTCTGATTAGGGATCAGTGACATGGACAGGTAAGACAGATTTACCCTGTACTGGACAAATACTGTAGCCTCGCTTATTACTGATTTCAGGCCATCCTCCCCTCTGTACTGCCTTGTGTGCTAAATAACTGAGCTCTCACAGAGTGTGTGGGTAATAGGGGTAAGCTTGTCCAGCAAAGCTTTGCCAGGGTCTGATCACCTGAAGGTACCAGCCTATAACCGAGGGTCTGTGAATATCCAGCCTTTGTCCTGTACTGTATTCCAAGTTTTGTTAGAGCAAGCATGATAGATTTATGTGCTATATACTTGTCTATCAATCACTGCAGTGTATGGAGTATGATGAACATACCTGTGAGTGAAGGAGAGAATAGTGTATGAAAGGAACTTTACTACTTATCCAACTCATCAGAGAAGTGGATTGGAAATCAGGAATATTGACTTGTGCCAACAATATGAAGAGGGAGAAGACACAAATCATCTAGTAAAAAACAGGTCCCTGTTGCTAAAGCTCAAAAAGGAAGTTCATGAAGTTATTCTAACATAATAAAACAGAAGAACATAACATTGTATTTCAGAGTGTCCTATTATTGCAGGATAATGTGATATTTCCTTTTAAAGTATATCTCTAGGCAAAACTTTTTTTTCTACTTTTTGATAAAGTGAAAGATGGGTTAGATTATTTGTCAAGTTTTTGTTGGTGTCTTCACTATAGAAAATTGCCCGTTGTCACCAAGAAAGAAATTGAGGGGAATCCAAAATGTTAGAGTTGTCCACAGAACAAGAGATAAATCTTCTAATGGGTAAACCTGTTCTAGGGACAGTTGTCTCAGAGGGGAATGTCCCTATTTTGGAAATTTCCTCCAACTGGTGCTTCTGTGATGAAGGAAAAAGGAAAAATGAAAATGCAAACTGGGAGCCTAATGGAATCAATTACATGAGGGTACCTCCATACATAATGGTGGGGTGTGTTAACAAGAAGCATACTGCCATAAAAATAGAAATATGTGCACACCCAGGGGTTATCTCCTCATTCCAGTTTTTTTTATAGAAAATTTAAAACAGCAGCACAATAATGACTCTCAGACAAATGTCTAACTTCCCCTACATGGTCCCACCACCCCCTATATATATATATATATATATATATATATATATTGTGAGGGGGTTAACTCGGTAGCGGGTGTGTGTGACCCCCTGGTTGGGCTCCCCACACAAAAACAGGGCCAGCAGACGGAGGTTGTGGTTTTCAAAATCAAAAGGTGCGGTTTATTTCTCTATGTACAGTGACAAAAACACAGCAAAGCCAAAAAGAAACAAACAAAATAAATCCTGGTCAGTTTGACCTCTGACTAAACATGCAGGTTTCCTAAACTAACAACTGGGATCAGCCTGGTGCTGTCCTAGTCCCTAAGTCCCTGGTTTAGTAAAAGTCCAAACAAATAGCCACACAGGCTTTGCCTCACCGCACAGGGGTTCACTCTCCCTAGACAGTCCACACAGGTCTGGTTCCAGGCATGAGCTAACATCTAATGAAGCTGGGAGTTCTTATAGAGGCCTAAATGAGCTGACAAGCTTCAGCTGGTCTCATCAACTCCCTGTCTCACGACGCCCAGCACTCTCCCTAGAGGTATGAGTCATTCATGAGCCCACTAGCCTCAGCTGGGCTTCATCAACTCCCTAGTTGTATAAGTCGGCATAAAGCCTGAATCTGGGAGAAATATATCTACCCCCCTGGATGCAACCAGGTGACTTTACCTTCCTGCTGTCACATACCCCCCCTCTTGTTTTAACCTTGGGGTTGGAACACCAGCAATCAGGCATTCATGTACTCGAGACAAAGCATCCACATTCCCCATTTGAACGCCAGGGCGATGCTTTACTGTGAAGTTGAATTCCTGTAGGGCCAGGAACCACCTATTCACTCTTCTATTTGTCTCCTTGTTTTGAGCCATCCACTTTAACGGAGCGTGATCCGTAACCATGTCAAAGTGCCTACCTAGCAGATAGTACCGAAGGGAATCTAGAGCCCACTTCACCGCTAAACACTCCTTTTCAACCGTGGCGTAATTTACCTCATGGGACTTCAACTTCCTGCTGAGGTAAATGACTGGGTGCTCTTCCCCGTTCCAGACCTGGGACAATACTGCTCCTAACCCCACATCTGACGCATCACTTTGTACGACAAAGTCTTTAGAGAAGTCGGGTGAGTACAACACTGGCTGGCTACATAAGGCTTGTTTCAAGAATTGGAATGCTGCCTCAGCCTCGGGGGTCCATTTAATCATGACCGACCCTTTCCCTTTCGTCAGGTTGGTTAGGGGCACAGCCTTAGAAGCAAAGTGGGGAATGAAGCGCCGATAATAACCCGCGATTCCCAGAAAGGCTCGTACCTGCTTCTTGCTGTTGGGACGTGGCCAACTCTGGATGGCCTCGACTTTGTTGAGTTGGGGTTTTATTACTCCCCTGCCAATGGTGTACCCAAGATATTTGGCCTCCTCCTGCCCAATGGTACACTTCTTGGGGTTAGCCGTAAACCCCGCTTCCCGGATAGAGTCTAGGACTGCTTGCACTTTTGGCAGATGTGATGCCCAATCTGTGCTATGGACAATTACGTCATCCAGGTAAGCCGCAGCATACTTCCGATGGGGCCTCAGTATCTGGTCCATTTTCCGCTGGAATGTGGCCGGCGCATTCTGTAACCCGAACGGCATTCTCTTATATTGGAACGCCCCGTCTGGGGTTACAAATGCGGTTTTCTCTTTGGCCGACTTGGCCAGGGGAATTTGCCAATACCCTTTTGTGAGGTCAAGAGTCGTCATGTATCGGGCTGTTCCCAGCCGGTCGATCAACTCATCTATACGTGGCATGGGGTAGGTGTCAAATTTTGTAACTTTGTTCAACTGACGAAAATCGTTACAAAATCGCCAGCTCCCATCCGGTTTAGGCACCAACACAATGGGACTAGACCAATCACTTTGGGACTCCTCTATCACCCCTAAGTTCAGCATTTTCTGTACTTCCTCCCGTATTGCCTCCCGTCGGGCCTCTGGGATCCGATAGGGTTTTAACTTCACCCTTTCACCGGGCGGGGTAATAATATCATGCTCTACCCCAGATGTTTGTCCCGGCAGCTCAGAGAACACCTCCTTGTTGCGAAGCACAAACTCCTTAACCTCCTGTTGTTGGGGTTGTGACAAGGTGGCTGCTATTCCAACCTCCGGAATCACGCAACCAGTTTGAGCTGGTGACCAAGTTTCTGCGACTAGGGACTCTCTATCCCTCCAGGCTTTCAACAGATTAACGTGATATATCTGTTCGGGCTTTCGCCTTCCTGGTTGTCTGACCTTGTAATTCACTTCGCTCACTTTTTCCATTATCTCGTAGGTGCCTTGCCATTTGGCAAGGAATTTACTTTCAACCGTAGGGACAAGTACCAATATCCTATCCCCCGGGGAAAAGGTACGGGTCTTTGCTCCACGGTTGTACACTCTCTGCTGTGCCAACTGCGCTTGGGCCAAATGTTCCTTCACGATGGGCATTACCTGTGCAATTCGATCTTGCATCAGGGCGACATGCTCAATCACACTCCTGTGGGGAGAACTCTCACTTTCCCAAGTTTCCTTGGCAATATCCAACAGCCCTCTTGGGTGTCTCCCATACAGTAACTCAAAGGGGGAGAATCCCGTAGAGGATTGGGGCACCTCCCTAATAGCAAACATCAAATAAGGAAGTAGACAGTCCCAATCCTTTCCATCTCTATCCACCACTTTCTTCAACATTTGTTTTAGGGTTTTGTTGAATCTTTCAACCAGCCCATCGGTTTGGGGGTGATACACAGATGTACGCAATTGCGTCACTTTGAGCAATTTACACAGCTCTTTCATAACCCGGGACATAAAGGGTGTACCTTGGTCCGTAAGCAGTTCTTTACAAATACCCACCCGGCTAAAAACAAGAGATAGCTCTTTGGCTATGGTTTTGGCCGAGGTATTTCTGAGAGGGATCGCTTCTGGATAACGGGTGGCATAGTCCATTATAACCAATATGTACTGGTGCCCCCTAGCGGACTTGATTATAGGACCTACCAAATCCATTGCGATTCTCTCAAACGGGACCTCAATGATGGGTAGAGGGACCAGCGGGCTACGGAAATGTGGCATCGGGGCCGACCTCTGACACACAGGGCAGGAGGAACAATAATTTTCTATGTCCTTCATCACCCCAGGCCAATAGAATCTCTGTAATACCCTCTCTCGGGTTTTCTCTGTCCCCAGATGACCTCCAAGAATGTGCCCATGGGCCAACTCCAACACCAACTTCCTGTAAGGTTTGGGCACCACCAGCTGCTCAACGGTTTCTTCTGCCCTTTTTGCCACCCGATACAGTAGGTCCTTCTCTACGCTGAAGTATGGGTAAGTGCAGGTATTATCTGGGTTCACTAACTCGCCATCTATTTCCACTACGTTTTCCCGTGCCTTTATTAGGGCGGGGTCTTTTAACTGTTCTGTGGCAAAATTTTCCCTGTGAACCTCCAGATCAGAAAACTCCACAGACGGTAGGTTTTCGTCTGAGGAGGTGGGCTCCTCTCCAGTTTCTTGAGTCTCCCCTGCAAATACTGACAAGGGAAATTCTGGAGAGTCCTCACCACTCTCAGAGGAGTTCTGGCTATCACATTCCTGGTACATAGGGGCACCAGTGGGGGGCTCAGGATCATCCCACAGTTCCCAGAACTTCGGAAAATCCCTTCCCACAATGGCGTCATGCGGTAACTGAGATACTAAGCCCACTGGATGAGAGAGGGTACCTTTGGGGGTCTCGAAACACACTGTAGTCACTGGATACTCTCGGGTGTCCCCATGCACACAAATAACAGCTACCTTGCTATTCCCAGAGACCTCTGTTTTAACTAATTCAGCCTTTATCAGGGTCACAAGGCTACCTGAATCCAGTAATACCACAACATTTCTACCATTAATACACATTTTGCATAAATGTTTCTCAGTTCCTCGAATGGCAGTGCATGCGACTGTCGCACACAGCGACTGACGTCTGCCCGTCAGAAAGTCACACTGCATGGGTTCCTCCACAACCGGGCAATTGGCTGCAATATGTCCCGCTTGCCGGCAGCGGTAGCAAACGATCCTTCTTGCGGCCTCTTGAGCCGCTGATTTCCCAGGCTGTTCTCGCCAAACTTGGGGTAGAGCTCCCACCCTCTCACTCTCTCCACCCTCACCCCTTGGAATCCTCTTATCCGCCCCTGGGGATGGTCTGGTCTTAGGGTGGAAAGTCCGAGTGTCTCTGGAAGAGGCCGTCAGGTTCTCTGTAGCCAAGTATTTCTCTACACGATCCACAAGACCACCGGCCGTCTCTGGGTCTCCATGGCTTACCCACTTTTGGATGGCAGTAGGAAGAGCTCTCAAAAACCGATCCATTACAACACGTTCCACAATCTCTGGTGCGGACAAAGTCTCTGGCTGTAGCCACTTCCTGCTCAGGTGAATGAGATCATACATTTGAGACCTGGGGGGTTTTCCAAGCTGGAAAGTCCAGTTATGCACACGCTGAGCCCGGACAGCCAGGGTGACACCCAGCCTTGCCAATATTTAAGCTTTTAGCATCACATAGTCTTTTGCTTGGTCAGGCTCTAGGTCATAGTAAGCCTTCTGCGATTCACCAGTTAACAGAGGAGCCACCAGTCCAGCCCACTGCTCCTCAGGCCACTTTTCTCTTTCAGCAGTCCTTTCAAATGTGGTCAAAAATACCTCTGGATCATCCTCTCCAGTCATTTTTGTCAATAAACGACTCACCCCAAAGGACGCGGTATTAGTGGGACGGCTTTCCTCACTGGTCTGCGGACGTTGCTGCATTACTGCTTCCACTTGTTGTAGTCTCTGCTCTTGCTTCTGTAACAGGTCTATGAAGCGGGCCTCAGATTGCTGCTGGGCTTGTTGATGAGCTTGCTGCTGGGCTGCAAGGCTCCTTTGCAAACCTGCATTTGTCTGCTGTTGATTGGCATTTGCTAGAGCCAGCTGTTTCAGTATCTCCTCCATGCTGGCTTAAAAAAAACTGCCACTGGTTCTCCACCAACTGTGAGGGGGTTAACTCGGTAGCGGGTGTGTGTGACCCCCTGGTTGGGCTCCCCACACAAAAACAGGGCCAGCAGACGGAGGTTGTGGTTTTCAAAATCAAAAGGTGCGGTTTATTTCTCTATGTACAGTGACAAAAACACAGCAAAGCCAAAAAGAAACAAACAAAATAAATCCTGGTCAGTTTGACCTCTGACTAAACATGCAGGTTTCCTAAACTAACAACTGGGATCAGCCTGGTGCTGTCCTAGTCCCTAAGTCCCTGGTTTAGTAAAAGTCCAAACAAATAGCCACACAGGCTTTGCCTCACCGCACAGGGGTTCACTCTCCCTAGACAGTCCACACAGGTCTGGTTCCAGGCATGAGCTAACATCTAATGAAGCTGGGAGTTCTTATAGAGGCCTAAATGAGCTGACAAGCTTCAGCTGGTCTCATCAACTCCCTGTCTCACGACGCCCAGCACTCTCCCTAGAGGTATGAGTCATTCATGAGCCCACTAGCCTCAGCTGGGCTTCATCAACTCCCTAGTTGTATAAGTCGGCATAAAGCCTGAATCTGGGAGAAATATATCTACCCCCCTGGATGCAACCAGGTGACTTTACCTTCCTGCTGTCACAATATATATATATATATATATATATAGCACCCCTCCCTCCTGCATATGCAGGAACCCACTATGAAAAGGCCAACCCTCTATTCGCTTCATGGTATCACTATATCTCCCCTTCAGAGCTGGATCCAAAAAACTGTATAAACACCCCCTGAAAAAAGATGGTACCCCTGATAAGCACCTAAGTCTGATCTGCCCAGAGATGGTATAAAACCAGGTAGCTTCCAGTACCCTGAATAGAAGGCTCTGCACCTTAAAACAGCATTGGGCGATTGCAGTAGCCTAAATTATGAGAGTAGATTCTGGGAGACTGTCTGGCTGCTGGGTGACCACCTGTGTGCGACACCTTCTCGTTGTGTCATAGAGCCCTGTCCTGAATAGACGGGTAATAGGAAGTCCCAGTGTTTCTATCAGGAAGACCGCAACAAGGGGTAAAGAATTGAAGCTGGTTGTTGAATGATAATAAAGTCTCTAATTGAGATGGAAATGCACCGCTGATCATACCGCTAAAGACCACCCAAGGTTGAAACAGTAGGAGACTGCCCCCACATAACAAGTGCAATCGATAAGAGTCATATGGGAGCGTAGGTGATTACATCCGATCCGGCCAGTATTGGATAGGTCCCAGTACTTCGGGTACCCCATGTGAACTGCCGATATGATCGACCGTGTAATAAAAGGTGTACTCACTGTCCTGCTTCCTCAAATGACGACTTGTTCTAGATGAGTGATCACAGTCCTCCGAAGCTCAACAAGCAGCTGGATGGGTGGAGTTAGGTCGGCTGCACTGTGGGTCATGTAGGCGGTTTAGAACAGATGATACTCCTCAATGAATCCCGAAAGCATGTCATTCCTATGTAGACTCCACAATGAGCAGTAAACTAGGTCTTTTGTGCACTGCACAACAGCTGAAGTACGTCCATTCACTCTAGCCAGGCTACGACTATATCTCCAGCCGCAGGTCATCCAATGCCAGCAAGTCCCGTGCTGGTTACTTCCTTGGGTTCCTCTCAGATGGTTGGGAATACGGTGTATCGGGGTGGGGGGGGGGGGTCCGTTCCTGTGTCTACATATGTTCCGTTCCTCCCGGAACTTTGTCAGGTGCTTCTGTGAGACAGAAAGTAAAGGAGAATTTCCCTAGCAAAAAATAACCTGGCAAAGGTTTTAATCTTCCCACTCTGTTCAAAACTTAAAAATGAAAAAAAAATATACCTATCAGCAGTATGATTCATTCATGTAATTAAAATGTCATATACCTGCATGAGCTAATAAACACAAGAGGAAAGTCCTCATGCACCTCCTTTAAGCTGAGGTATCTTTAGGGTTGCTATAGAGATTGTGCAAATGTTTAAGAGATTCACACAGTGAATTATAAGCACACCCCTTAGTTTTAAAATAAAAAATTCAAGCCAATTTATAGTCAGTAGATTTTCTCCAGTGCTAAAAAAAAACTGTAGGGTGTTAAGCTGCAGGAAAGGTATTTCATTTTATAATCTCTTTCTATTCCCTCCTCTTCCACAGTGCCTCAGGATTTTATAGATCCTCAGGGGGTTGGGTTACCTTCTATGTGGCAGCCCAGTACACGCAAGTCCTCCTGCTCCTCATGTTCACAGAGTGGCTCTTCAGATGGGGGTCCGGCCAATGGCTGCAATCATGAAAGGTACATTATGCTGGTAACTAGCACTTTTACCTGTTAATCTGAATATGATCACAATATAAGACACAAATAATATTTGATCAAATTCCACAATGACCTACAATATAATGTTTATGTGTGTGTGTGTGTATGCCTGTATAACCAGGAACAGTCTAAGCAGAATTGTACATTATGTTCATAGCATAAAACAAAACAAATACTCTGCTCATCTAAACCACTAACTAAATGCATGGCATTTCCTAACTAATAGGTTGTTAGGAACTAATGAGTTGCCCAAAACAAACCGGCAGCTCTTGAGACTTTTTAGTGTTATGTTAATAATTGGCTTTTTCACCCAGCAGCAGGATCCCACAGCAGAGAGAGTCAAGGAGCCCTGAGCATTATTCAGCTCAACAATAAAAAGGCCAGGGGACAGCTGACACTAAAGTGGATTAATTAAATTAAACCTGACACACACTAAACCTGATTCATGAAATTTGACCTAGGCACATATATCTGTAGTGTTTTCTTATCTCTCTCCAAAGCCCTAAGTCCTGTGTCTTTCTGCTGCTTCGTTCTTCTGTTATCAGCATGATAACTTCTTACAAGTTCTCCGACAACCAAGATACAACCAGCCTGAAATTTGTGTCGGGTGGATTTTATAAATAGATTAGCAGAGAGCTGGTCTATTCACAGCACAGTTCTGCACATTTCTTTCTTACTTTGCCTATGTGGAGTGGGGGGTTTGTGCCTTTCAGCTGTCACACAGTGTATGCCAAGAATGCACACCCAGTGCTGAAAAAAAAGAAAACATTTCTAACACGATGTGCACTTTCTAAAGACAATAGCAAGTTGAAGACAGCAGACATGCATGTAAAACGTATGTAGGGAGATTTGTTTCATCTCTGTGTAGCATCTGAGGCTGTTCACTGAGTATATGTGAGGGTTTACATCCACTTTAAGGAGGTCTCACTACCAGGTAAGATATGAACCTTGGAGTAGAGGCTTTTCCCACTTTAAGCTATACAATCCTGAATGAGAGAAAAGCAACACTCACATCAGGGTTCCAGTGAGATCAAATCAATCTATGATTAAGGCTACTCACAAAGCCTGGGTTCACACTATTGCGAACGTCTGTGCGATAAAAATTCAGCCATACAAACTGTATGGCTGAAATCGCATCGCATTCACACCAAAATGGTTCAGGACCCTTTTTTTGGTCTTCACTGGAACCGAATCGCATGGGTGTGAACACCCATGTGATCCGATTCCTGTACCATTTGACAGTTCGCACTGCGATCTGCGAAATGATCTGGGGGTGTCATTAACTTTCTATTGACACTCGCGGCGGTTCACCGAGGGCAGTGTAAACTGCCTGCAGGTGACATGTGATGCAGGAACCTGCACAGGAATTGCGCTGGTTCCCGCAATGCATATGTGTACACCGAGACTTAAAGCGGAAGTAAACCCATCGATTTAACAGGTTTCAAAAAGCAGTTACATTCCCGGCATGCCGGCAATGCTAACTGTCACATTGGTTGTGCTCTCAACCAAACTGTCAAACCATCCAATGGCTGGTGTCATAACTGATCACATGTGCAGCATCATGGCAGATGAAGATTAAACAGAGGCCAAGATGGCAGCTTCCTTGCCTGAAAATGATAGGAGGGTTTACTTCCACTTTAATGGCTGAACTCACATTGGATTCACACGAAAATGCTGCACTAAACTTTTTATTCTCACACCCATGCTATCCAATTCGTGTCCGAATTCACAGTTTGCACTGCGATCTACAAACCGATCTGGGGGTGTCATTATCTTTTTGTATTGACACCCTCAGTGGTTCGCAGAGGGCACTGCGAACTGCCTTCTAAGGAGATCTGATGCGGGAACCGGCAGTGAAATCGCGCTGGATCCCCCATCGCAGTAGTGTGAACTGGGGCTTAAACATGTAAACCGTTTTTTGCCTATTGTCACTCTGTAGCAAATAGAGACTTTCAGGGATGTTTCGAGTTGCCGACTCCCTATATTTACCATATTTAAATCCTCCAAGCTCCAGGACTCAAGACAACTTAGGCCCCTTTCACACTGGGGCGGTTTGCAGGCGCTATAAATAGCGCCTGCAAACCGAGCCTAAACAGCGGCTCCTTTCTCTCCAATGTGAAAGCCCTGAGGGCTTTCACACTGGAGCGGTGCGCTAGCAGGACGGTAAAAAAAGTCCTGCTAGCCGCATCTTTGGAGCGGTGAGAGGAGCGGTGTGTTTACCGCTCCTCCACCGCTCCTTCCCATTGAAATGCATGGGATACCGCGGTAATACCGCCCGCAAACCGCGGCTGTAGCCGCGGTTTGCGGGTGGTATTAACCCTTTATTGGCCGCTAGCGGGGGTTAAAACCGCACCGCTAGCGGCTGAATAGCTCAACAATCCCGACGGTATAGCGCCGCTAAAAATAGCGGCGCTATACCGCCACCGCCCCCACCGCCCCTGTGTGAAACCAGCCTTAAAGTTTTTTCCCTATATTGCAGCCCCTCCCTATGTGTAGGTGGGAAACCTAAGTGCAGCATATTCGACAGCCACAATCCTGCCAACCAATGTCTTATAATACATACACTACATTAATTTTCCATTTTTTAGTATATGTAAACCTAAAAGTGATACTCCAGTTGGAGTGGTAGGTTAAGTCCCTTTTTGGCCAGTCCAGCAGTAAGATTTCTGGCCATAGCTTTTTGCTAATTTCCTACCTGTGTGTTCACACACTTCATTCTCAATTATCCATAATCTAAAGTAAATGAAAAATGTTATGTCCTGCTAATAGGCAAATAAGGTGTTCAGGCCTGATAAAAAGTACAAGAACTCTCACTGTAAAAAAATGATTAGTTTAACTCTCCAGCATCTACTAAAATCTGTCTGCAGTAATGTATAGGTACATTGCATAAAACATAATAAACCTACAATGCTTTGACTTGTAGTCCAGCAAGGGTATATATAGCAAACCATGTATGAAAGTCATTATGTGAATATGTTTGCAGTACATGTTAGGGTTTAGTGTCTTCCAGCTGCAGAAATACATGATATATAGTGCCTTGGGAAAGTATTCCATCCCCTGTGTGGTTTTTGTTTTGTTGCATTACAACCTGTAATTCGATTCTTAATTGTACAGTACAGAACACAGGTTGAGTATTCCTAGACATGGGATTATAGACTAATACCTTAAGGTGAAGTACACTGGTAAACTTTTGAAGACACGCTCCCTGGGAACCCCCCAAAACCCTACCTCCTCTTGATGAGTCCTTCCTTTCTTTCTCGTAAATCACGGGACACAGAGCGACATAGTCATTACTAATGGGTTATATAGATACCTTCAGGTGCTGGCACTGGCAACTTCCAAAACCGGAAGTACCCTCCCCTATATAAGCCCCTCCCATCCGGGAGCACCTCATTTTTTTGCCAGTGTCTAAGGTGTTGGCCAAGAAGAAACATGTGTTTTTCACTGAGCTTGCGTACAGGTTCTTTTGGGCCTCAGTAAGCTATTCCGGATCCGACCAAAAAAGCTTCATAGCTAAACGGTCGGTACCCGGGCCTTGCAGAAGAAGAGCAAGGTTTTGCCTGTAATGCTTCTCTTAGGAGAGCTGGACCCTGGGATCCAGAGCTCTGGTCATACCCATGACCAAGATGTTTTCTGTGCAGGGTGCTATACAGGTCCAGGGGAGTGGAATCCTTGGGAACCCGGTCCCTGAAGGTTTAATTACAATGCCTGCCGTGATAGGTGAAGTTTGGGCTTCTGTGGCCAAACAGAGTCCTGCGGCGGGGAAAAGGTAAGTGGGGGCCCCTCAGGAACTTGGTTCTATTGAGGGGACCCCCAAGCCTAATATGTCTTTCTGCCTGTTACCTAACGGTATTCCCGCTAAATATTATGCATGCCTGTAACTACTAAAAAATTTAATAATTTTAATAGTGGTCAAGAAAAAAAAAATAATAATAATATACTAGACTGCGGTACCTGTGTTAATCCACTAGAGGCCGCTGTGGAACGTTTCTTGTCATGTGGACTAGTTTCTTTTTATCAGAGCAAGTCCAGGCAGATGGTGAGTTCTCTTGTGGGAAACTGCTTCCTCTGCCATGTTGCAATGCTCGTCCATCCCCCGGCCTTCGGCAAAAGGGGCCCTGGCTCTTGTCCCTAGTTTCCCTTTTCAAAATTAGCGCCGAAGGCGCACGTGGCCGCGCGCGTGCACGCGCCTCTATATATAGAGGTGAGCCGGGAAAGGGGGCGGAGCTTTGGGGATGACGCTCTGTGCGCGCCGCAGCGCTTCTGCGCATGTGCGGGCGTCCCAGCATGTTAAAAACCACAATTATGTGTTGTGAGCTGGCTATGGAGTGCAGAGACAGAGCTGGCAACATTTAAAAAAGGCATACAGCAAGCGGTTGATGCAGGCATCCCCATAGAAAGGCACATTAGTAGACACCAACTGTTTTTTTTATGTTTCAATATGTTTATTCAAGTTTTTGTCATACAAAATGCGGAAAAATCGCAACATAACATTGTACAGTATCAATCGACACTCGGGGCAACACAGTAAATCTCTGCTTGTAGGGGTTCATGCCATAGTGAGATATCATCACTTAATAGCTCATATAAGTCCACCGCTCCGCAGAGCTATTGACCCCTCTTCACATCCCAAATCTTATCATCTGAACCACCCACCCAGGAGAGCCGCCCTCCCATCCACCTCTCGCGGGGGCGCTACTCCACCGTCCGTGCGGGTAGCCCAGAGGTCCATCTAGACCAACCATGGCCCCTTAGGAGCTTAGAAAAACAGGGAGCCGTACAACCTCAAAGGTCTAGATCCGACTCCAAAAATAGACAAAAAAAAAAAATAGACAAAAAAACAAAAAAAAAACAAAAAAAAAAAATAAATAAAAAGAGAACAGAAACAAGAGAATGGAAGGGAGGAGACAGAGCAAGGAAAGAACAGTTGAGAAGGGGGAATAGGGGGAGGGGGGGAGCCCCGATTCAGCACCCGGACATTCCCAACTCAATTCGAAAATTAAGCTGCAAACATCTTAGGGTCATTTGTGAGGTAGCAAAGCCATGGGTCCCATACTTTATGAAACAGCTTCATTTTATCTTGGGCCAATGCGGTCAGACGTTCGTTTAGCATCAACCAAGACAATTTGCCTTTAAACTGCTCGAATGGCAGAGCTGCTGATTTCCAGTTCCTAGTGATGGTGATTCTGGCTGAAATAAATATAAATGTCAAAAGCCGCTTGCTGGATTTAGAGGCCCCCACATCTCCACCTCCCAGTAGTGCTTGCTTGGCTGATTTAGTCAGGTTTAGTTGGGTGAGAGAGTAAACAAAATTATATATCCTGATCCAGAACCTTCTAACCTTAGGGCACGTCCACCAAATATGATAGGTGGTGCCCACCTGGCCACATCCTCTAAAGCATAGCGGGGTAGCCCCTAGCACAAAAGTTGCCAGTCTGACCGGCACCATATACCACCTCAGCAGAACCTTATAATTAGCCTCAATTATTGAAGTGTTGATGAGCGAACGAGATGCCGTTTCGGCTATCCCATGCCATTCATCCAAATCTAGGGTTTCCTGCAGGTCGGTCTCCCAGTGGACCATATAGTTTAGCTTTGTCGATGTGTTCAGCAATATCGAATATATAGCAGATAAATGCCCCTTGATTTTATCATAGTTTTTGCATAAATGTTCCATGGAAGTTAGGGTCGCTAGGTCACTCTTTCGAGCCAAGGTTTGTACCCAATGCGAGATTTGTGCAAATCTATAACTTTCTGCTGGGGGCATATGATACCTGTCAGTCATAGTCCTTTCGGACAGCATACCCCGATGATCACAGAGGTCTGCAATGCGCATGAAACCCTTATTAGTCCACCAATCGAACGCTAGTGGGGCGAGACCCGGGGTGAATGCACTATTCTGAAGCAGGGGTGCTAGTGGGGAATGGGGAGACTTGAATTTGTAAGATCTGGAGAGTCGACACCAACTGTTTTTATAGCAGCATTTGTGCTAGACTATTGTCAGTAAGTGGTGTATTTCGGCTGGAATACCTCAGCTTTGGGCTTAGGAATAATGCCGTCTAAAAACTCCGGGACTAAAAATCCCAGGAAGCATAGGGGGTCTCCATCGGGCTCTGAGGATCTTGGGCATGCTTCGGCTGCACCAGTCTCCCCTGAAGAATCAGAGGTTAGTGACCGTAGAGCACCCTCAGGAGTACCTGGTACTGTGGCTGTCCTCAGTTCACCTGCTCCTGTGTATGTAACAGAGGAGGTTTTTTCCTCAGCTCTGGGAGGGCTGGAAGAGAGATTGTCAGCATTGATCGCTGCTTCCCTATCACAGGAAAAAAGCGCTCGATCTCCGTCTCCTCCCTCAGAGTGCCTGTTAGCGGAGCAACAGTCCCGTACAGGGATCGTCCTACCTGAAGGGGATCAGGATGAGGTTGATTCTGTTGTAGAGGAATCAACAGTGGAAGAGCCATTCTCAGCATCACATGCTGAAAGATTATGGGTTCAGTCCCTGACTAATATGGTCCGATCAGCATTTAAAATGCCCCTTGCGGAGCCATCATCCACTTCTGTCTCCTCGTTGGGGTCGCTAAAAGCTCCCCAGACTGTTTGTTCCTTTCCGATCCATCCTTTACTGGAAGGGCTCATTTACCAGGATTGGGAGCATCCTGATAAAATATTTACTCCTCCCAAGAGATTTCAAGTGGTCTATCCCATGGAGGATAAGTTCATCAAAAAATGGAGGGTCCCTACAGTGGACGCAGCCATCTCTTGTGTGAATAAATCACTGACATGTCCAGTGGATAATGTCCAAATGTTCAAGGACCCAATAGATAAAAAATTAGAGTCCTTATTAAAATCTGCTTTTGCTACAGCAGGATTGGTGACACAACCAGCAGTGGCAGCTATTGGGGTCTGCCAAGCAGTGAAGGATCAGTTGAAACAGGTCTTAAGGGACTTGCCAGATCAGCAGGCTCTTGCCCTAGCTGATCTACCTAGAGCCTTATGCTTTGCGGTGGACGCTATAAAGGATTCAATCCATCAGGCCTCCCGCCTTACGCTGTCTGTAGTACATATGCGCAGGCTTTTATGGCTCAAAAACTGGTCTGCTGAAGCTCCCTGTAAAAAATTGCTGGTCAGCTTCCCATTTCATGGTGAACGCTTATTCGGGGAAGACCTGGACAAATATATTCAGAGAATTTCCAGCGGTAAAAGTACACTTTTGCCGGTTAAAAACAGAGTTAGAGGTCCCTCTTTTAAGAGGCCTGCTTCTCCAGTCCCTAGGACATCGGCTGTGAAACAGTTCCGACGGCCTCCTCGGTCAAATCCCGGAGGTAAAAATCAGGGACAATTGCAGGGTAACAAGAAGCCCTGGAGCAGGAGAGGTACAAAACCTCCCCCAAAGTCAAATGCATGAAGGGTTGCCCCCACTCAATCGGGTGGGGGGAAGACTTCAGTTGTTCACAGAGACCTGGCGGGACACGATCAGAGACAGATGGGTGCTCTCCGCAGTAAATCTGGGATACAAATTGGAGTTAAAAGACTCCCCTCCTTCCCACTTTATAAGGTCAAACGTGCCAAGGGATCCCCAGAAGAGAGGATCCCTCCTGTTGGCACTAGAACAATTATTGCTCCAAGCAGTAATTATAGAGGTTCCCCTGGAAGAATGGGGGTTCGGGTTTTACTCAAACCTCTTTACAGTCCCGAAGCCAAACGGGGACGTGAGGCCCATATTAAATCTAAAAGGCCTAAACAAATTCCTACATATCAGGACTTTCCGGATGGAGTCGATCCGATCGGTGGCCACTGCCCTACAAGGGGAGGAATGGTTAGCCTCGATCGACATCAAAGATGCTTATTTGCACATTCCCATCTTTCCAGCCCACCAAAAATTTCTACGCTTTGCGGTAGAAGGGCGCCATTTTCAGTTCAGAGCCTTACCCTTCGGTCTGGCCACAGCACCACGAGTGTTCACAAAAATTCTGGCCCCATTATTGGCCAATCTAAGAACACGAGGTGTAACAATAATTGCATATCTAGACGACTTGTTGCTGATAGACCACTCAGTGGAAAAACTAGAAGTGGTTGTTCACGAGACAATCAAGTATCTGGAATATCACGGTTGGATTATCAACCGAGACAAGTCAGCCCTAAAACCAGTCAAAAGTCTGGAATACTTGGGGCTAAGGCTGGATTCAGACCAGAGAAAAGGTGTCGTCTTTGAGAGATTTGATCCACTTAGTGGGTACAAAAAGACAGCCATCCATACGCCTGTGCATGAGGCTGCTGGGAAAAATGGTGGCATCATTCGAAGCAGTACCCTACGGTCAATTCCATTCAAGGAATTTGCAAAGGGCCATACTGTCAGCCTGGAACAAAAAAGTTCAGGCTCTGGACTTACCAATGTCCTTGTCCCCTTCCGTTCGCAAGAGCCTCCGCTGGTGGTTGGTTCCCCAGAATCTGGAAAGAGGGAAATCCTTCAGTCCGATTTCTTGGAAGGTGGTCACTACAGATGCCAGCCTTATAGGCTGGGGAGCAGTACTGGAGCAATGGTCTCTCCAGGGCAGATGGTCGGATGCGGAAAAGGCCCTGCCCATCAATCTCTTAGAGATACGAGCAGCCCGGTATGCCCTAGTAGCATGGACATCCAAACTCCAAGAGTCCCCTGTCAGAATTCAATCAGACAATGCCACGGCAGTGGCATATATCAATCATCAGGGGGGCACCAGGAGTCGTGCAGCCCAGAGGGAAGTAAATTACATCCTGAAATGGGCAGAAAGATATGTCCCAGCCATATCTGCGGTATTCATTCCAGGAGTGGAGAATTGGAAGGCGGACTTTCTAAGTCGCCAACAATTATGCCCAGGGGAATGGTCCCTTCATCCCGAGGTTTTCCGGACAATATGTCAGCGGTGGGGAACACCGGAGGTAGATCTGCTAGCATCCAGATTCAACACAAAGGTGGACAGGTTTGTCTCTTGGACAAGGGATCCCCTAGCTTGCGGCTCGGATGCCCTAGTGTTCCCTTGGGATCAGTTCAAGCTGATATATGCATTCCCACCGCCACAATTGTTACCTCGATTACTCCGCAGAATCAGGGTAGAAAAGAAACCAGTGATTCTGGTGGCTCCAGCGTGGCCCCGAAGAGCATGGTACGCGGAGATTGTAAAGATGTCTGTGGGGAGTCCTTGGACCCTCCCACATCGTCCGGACCTGCTTTCGCAAGGACCGATATACCACCCTTCCTTACCAGCCCTAGGTTTGACGGCCTGGCTATTGAAGCCCACATTCTAAAAAAGAGAGGGCTCTCTAATTCTGTGGTATCTACCATGATCAATGCCAGGAAGCCGGTATCCAGGCAGATCTACTATAGAATCTGGAAGGCGTACATCGCCTGGTGTGAGGCCAAGAAATGGCATCCACGTAAATACGTAATAGGTAGGATTCTGGACTTCCTACAATGGGCTGTAGATAGGAAGCTTGCCTTGAGTACTTGAAAATAATACCTGTCACCTGTATCTCATAGGCACCACATCCCTTCATTAAGAAGCTATATAGGAATATGAAGGTATTGGGACTTTTAAGGTGCAACAACTACACAATATTCAATATAAAAAATATAATTTTATTACAAAAAATATATGAAAATTCATATGTACAAATATACATGAACCATCAAAATAAACATAATAGAGTTTCCAAAGTGCATACAGACAAAATTCTCTACATGTTTCGCCATTTTGTAGGCTTCCTCAGGAGTTTGTCATGCAAATACTGGAAACAAAGAAAGAAAAATAATAAATACATAATAATATTTACTCAAATTTCAAAATCAAAATTACAAAACAGAATATTATTAAGAAAAAAAAAAAAAAAGGATAACTGAATACCATAACCAGCCCAATGGTTGCTCAAAAGTTCATCTCAAAATTAGATCTATTTATTCAAGGTATATGACCTTATTAGTATCAGTTGTAAGTACATTACCTGTAAATTTTGATGGTACAATCTAAAATGAAGAATGACCAGATAGCCAATGAGCTATCCCACACGGGGGCGCCCGTAAGGAGGGGATCATATGGTGTATCATAGAGGGGGAGAAATACTGGCACAAATAACCACCCGGATATTACTAGCACAGGAACAGAGGGCCATCTGGGGGAAATTACAAAGAAAAATCGAATGAAGTCAAAATAACAATCTATGTATAAGAGTAAAGGCGTCTCCATCTAGTTATACGGCACATACCCCATTAGTATTTACCTGTTTATGGCTGTTGATAGTAAAAAGTATTAGAATAGGCAAAAAAGGGGCAGTATCTCCAAAGTACCCCAATCAGTGTCCACTCTAAAGAAAAAAGAATTAGTGGAAATTACTATAAATATATAATAATCCCCTCTAGTTGGTAATCAAATTTTTTAATTTTTAGCCAAATACTTGCTAGCTGGTATATACCTGGTTAATCCAATTGGATAAAGTGTGTCCACATTAGGGCATCTCTGCCGAAAAACTTGTTTTACAAAACCGATCAATCAGTTTACTGAAAAAATATATAAAATATAAAAACCATTTTAGATTAAAGACCAAGTAAACCAGACAACAGGATAAAAACCAATGTTGCCCGTAAAGAGATCTAATGCCTAAGTAATTTACCTTTGACTGATATCTAAGAACGTCTTCTCCCCAGAATGTTGGTCATGCTACTGATTTGCAAGGCTGCGATCCGGACTATATACCCCCCTCCCCCTTCCCATTGGACGCACAATGGCGCCAAATCAATGGGCGGAGCAGGCACGTC
This sequence comes from Rana muscosa, assembly GCA_029206835.1. Classification (NCBI taxonomy): domain Eukaryota; kingdom Metazoa; phylum Chordata; class Amphibia; order Anura; family Ranidae; genus Rana; species Rana muscosa. The sequence goes on from CM055116.1 coordinate 852,663,614, forward strand.
AGTTCCGACATCCGCCCATCGTCAGATCCGACCCGGAAGTGACAATTCCACCACTGAAAAACCGGAGACGTCCGCCGGAAGCGCCACCCCGCTCATCAGGAGAAAACATCCTGACGAGCTGGACGCACCATAAGACGGATCCGGAAGGGGAAAACATGCCTAAAGTATAGAAAAGGGCAGACTTCCCTTTAAAATCACGGCAGAGATGGCACATTGGATGTTAGAAACATGGGGCCAGGGTATCCGGTGGACTTGGTCAGATGGCGCTCAGATTGTCTCCCAAAGGAGAACAAAGAGAAACGCCCTGGGCGCCCATATAATCACCAAATCCCCCCCCAAAATCGTCTGGCATATGAATCAAACACAGCCTATCGGTGGACTACTGAAAACCAATGGAGGAAATCCAAATCCTCAGCTCGTAAGCAAACAAATAAAAATCAGGAAGCCACTGATTCCGATGAATCGTCTTTATCTTCCTCGTCCCTACCAGGTAATGCCTCAAACACGTCAGTTAGTTCTAATAAAAGAAAGACTGATCGAGCACCTTCGATGTCAGCGCTTTCTAAACGTACTCAACAGGACATGAATCGTCAGGGTTTACGTTCACAGTCCAAAAATGTACCCCCTCCCACTCATCCCACAGGTGATGGTCACCTTAATTTATCCACACCCAGTTTTTCTAATATTCTTAATGCACCGAAGTTAAATCAATCAATAGTTACCCCTTCGGGGGACTTTCAAATCCCCAATATAGGGGATCTTCGCACTGCGCCAATCTTTTCACCACCCCTAAGTGTGGACACCAAAAAGACACCCATTCTCTCACAGGCACTCAAAGTAACTTCCAAAGTAATTTCCAAGTAATTAATCTGTCTTCACATTTACTTACACCAGATCAGACGGAGGTTTTGGGCCTTGGCCTGACTTTTTGTCCTGATCAGGAGGTTGATGCCTTTGAAATTATAAAGGACGTCAATCTCTTTGCGAGAAAACTTACTTTTAAGATCATGTTTGACAGGGATTATAAACGTTCTCCCATGGATTCCATGGGGGAAGATCTCTGGCAAAATAAAACAATTAAGGAGATTCAGGCAATAAACGAATTAATGGAATTATGGGAAGAAGGTAATCCACTAGATGACCCCCTTGAGGAACCCCAGTCTGGCCTCGTAGATGAGATTCCCACGGAGAGAATTTTTCCTCCACCTAATCTATATAAACCGAAATCCAGGACCTTTCCTACTCTCCAAGGAAACCCCAACATTTGGGCATTCACCCAACAAGTTACAAAGGAACTACAGAGTACCAATTGGAAAAGGTTTAGAAGAAATACCAACCTTAAGCCATCCCAACAAAAAGCCGTGTTATCCTTAAAACAGAACGAACATTTAGTGATAAAACCCTCGGATAAAGGAGGTAACATAGTTGTAATGGATTTAAACAAATATAAGCAGATGGTCATGAACCTTCTTTCAAATAAAAGTTGGTATCGCTCTATTCCTTTTGCACAGGTAAAATATGCGGAGACAAAATACCGTATCCTCATTAATCGGGCATTTTGTGATAACCTTATAGACAAGAAGACGTGTGAATTCTTGGTTATTGATAAGCCGAGACTTCCCACGTTTTATGCTCTGCCAAAGGTGCACAAAAATTTGGAAAATCCCCCTGGCCGTCCGATTGTGTCAGGGATTGGTTGCCTTACAGAACCAGCTAGTAAGCTGGTAGACAACTATTTGAGGCCCCATGTAGGTTCTTTAAGTTCCTACATTCAAGACACCGCCGATCTACTGAGATCTTTGGATGGTCTATGTGTACCACCGGGGTCATGGCTAGTAGCTATAGACGTTGAAGCCCTCTATAACTCTATCCCCCACACTAGGGGTATTAAAGTTATAGACGGCTTCCTTTCTGAGAGAGGACCTGGAGCCAGGCCCTACAACAATTTCATTTTGGAATTGTTGCTGTTCATACTTACCAACAATATTTTTGTTTTCGACCGTTCCCACTACCTCCAGGTGCAGGGTGTTGCGATGGGGACCAAGTGTGCCCCATCGTACGCCAACCTGTACCTGGGGGGGTGGGAACGGGAGATTTTTTCTTTAGAATCATTTGAAATGTTTTTTGATAAGGTCTTGATATGGCGACGCTTTATCGATGACATTTTTGTTGTGTGGACTGGCTCCTTAGAGGAATTGACATCTTTTATGTCTTCATTAGCTGTGAATTCCTTTAATCTCAAATTTACGATGATTTGTGACCAGAATGTGATAAATTTTCTGGATATTTCTATTTACTTAAATTCTGATGGCACCTTGGGCTCTTCATTATATAGAAAGCCCTCTTCAGGCAATACCATCCTGCATGCCACAAGTTCTCATCCCAGGACCCTGGTACAAAGTATCCCATATAGTCAGTACTTACGAATTCGAAGAAATTGTAGTAAGGAAGTAGATTTCGAGACGGAGGCCTCTGCCCTCCAATCTCGACTAATTGCTAGAGGGTATAGTCGTTCAACCCTCAAAAAAGCTTACAAACGAGCAAAAAATAAAAACAGGAAAGATCTAATACATCCTAAGAAATCTCAAACTACTGACCAATCGGTACGATTAATTACCAGGTTCTCTGGTGAACATCAGAAAGTAAGAAAAATTATTGAAAAATTCTGGCCTTTGCTAGCAACAGATGAGATTATCTCCAAATATATTAAGCCATTTCCACAAATTACCTATAGAAAATCTAGGTCTTTAAAAGATCAACTAGTTCATAGCCATCTCCAAATCAAGAGGGTTGAGAGTAGAAAGGGTTCGGCCCCATGTGGTCATTGTGAATTTTGCAGGTTTATATATGATTCTACTGAAATAGTTCTCCCTAATGGAGTTACGTATAGACCAAATTTCTTTAGCAATTGCCAGTCAATTGGCGTTTTTTATTTGATGATCTGTGATTGTAAGGCCTTTTATGTTGGTAAAACGAAGAGGCCTTTCTTTCACAGAATGAGAGACCATGTATCTCTCATTCAAAAGAAAAAAATGGAGACTCCTATTAGTAGACATAGTGGTCTTTTCCACACCTTCGATCTGTCAAAGATTAAATTCTTTGCTTTAGAATACATACCTCTTAATGAAAGAGGTGGGGATGTGGACAAAAATCTCCTACAACGAGAAACCAGATGGATACATACCTTGAGAGCTACTATGTATCCCGGGTTAAATGAGTCCATCAGTTTCAAACCTTTTTTGTAGGATAAAAATAGTTATGCTGTATATGTAGACTCTGTTCAAAACAAATAAAATTTTGTTTTGTTATTTTATTTTTGTTTATTAAACTTGTCTTTATGTACAGGTGACTGAATGTACCATTTCTATATTCCATAGGGGCTCTCTTTAATTATTGATAAATCTACATTATATGTAATTGATTTCAATGAAGTTTACCACATTTTTTAGGGTGGCGTTTCCCTTTTCTTTTTTTGGGGGGGGATTTGGTGATCATATGGGCGCCCAGGGCGTTTCTCTTTGTTCTCCTTTGGGAGACAATCTGAGCGCCATCTGACCAAGTCCACCGGATATCCTGGCCCCATGTTTCTAACATCCAATGTGCCATCTTTGCCGTGATTTTAAAGGGAAGTCTGCCCTTTTCTATACTTTAGGCATGTTTTCCCCTTCCGGATCCGTCTTATGGTGCGTCCAGCTCGTCAGGATGTTTTCTCCTGATGAGCGGGGTGGCGCTTCCGGCGGACGTCTCCGGTTTTTCAGTGGTGGAATTGTCACTTCCGGGTCGGATCTGACGATGGGCGGATGTCGGAACTGACGTGCCCGCTCCGCCCATTGATTTGGCGCCATTGTGCGTCCAATGGGAAGGGGGAGGGGGGTATATAGTCCGGATCGCAGCCTTGCAAATCAGTAGCATGACCAACATTCTGGGGAGAAGACCTTCTTAGATATCAGTCAAAGGTAAATTACTTAGGCATTAGATCTCTTTACGGGCAACATTGGTTTTTATCCTGTTGTCTGGTTTACTTGGTCTTTAATCTAAAATGGTTTTTATATTTTATATATTTTTTCAGTAAACTGATTGATCGGTTTTGTAAAACAAGTTTTTCGGCAGAGATGCCCTAATGTGGACACACTTTATCCAATTGGATTAACCAGGTATATACCAGCTAGCAAGTATTTGGCTAAAAATTAAAAAATTTTGATTACCAACTAGAGGGGATTATTATATATTTATAGTAATTTCCACGAATTATTTTTTCTTTAGAGTGGACACTGATTGGGGTACTTTGGAGATACTGCCCCTTTTTTGCCTATTCTAATACTTTTTACTATCAACAGCCATAAACAGGTAAATACTAATGGGGTATGTGCCGTATAACTAGATGGAGACGCCTTTACTCTTATACATAGATTGTTATTTTGACTTCATTCGATTTTTCTTTGTAATTTCCCCCAGATGGCCCTCTGTTCCTGTGCTAGTAATATCCGGGTGGTTATTTGTGCCAGTATTTCTCCCCCTCTATGATACACCATATGATCCCCTCCTTACGGGCGCCCCCGTGTGGGATAGCTCATTGGCTATCTGGTCATTCTTCATTTTAGATTGTACCATCAAAATTTACAGGTAATGTACTTACAACTGATACTAATAAGGTCATATACCTTGAATAAATAGATCTAATTTTGAGATGAACTTTTGAGCAACCATTGGGCTGGTTATGGTATTCAGTTATCCTTTTTTTTTTTTTTTTTTTCTTAATAATATTCTGTTTTGTAATTTTGATTTTGAAATTTGAGTAAATATTATTATGTATTTATTATTTTTCTTTCTTTGTTTCCAGTATTTGCATGACAAACTCCTGAGGAAGCCTACAAAATGGCGAAACATGTAGAGAATTTTGTCTGTATGCACTTTGGAAACTCTATTATGTTTATTTTGATGGTTCATGTATATTTGTACATATGAATTTTCATATATTTTTTGTAATAAAATTATAATTTTTATATTGAATATTATGTAGTTGTTGCACCTTAAAAGTCCCAATACCTTCATATTCCTATATTGCCTTGAGTACTATCAAGGGTCAGATTTCGGCCTTGTCAATATTTTTTCAAAGGCCCTTGGCTTCGCATTCACTAGTCAAAGCCTTTATACAAGGAGTGATGCGTATTAGTCCTCCGGTTAATATTCCCATATGTCCATGGGATCTAAACTTGGTTCTGTCGGTTCTACAGAAACAACCATTTGAACCATTACAGCATATTTCTTTGGTTCTTCTCACCAGGAAATTGATTTTTCTAGTAGCCATTTGTTCGGCTAAAAGAGTGTCGGAATTAGCAGCTATGTCCTGTAAGGAGCCATATCTGGTTATCCATAAGGACAGAGTAGTGTTACGTCCTCATCCAGCCTTTCTTCCTAAGGTGGTATCGAGGTTTCATTTGAACCAAGATGTGGTTCTTCCTTCTTTTTTCCCCCAAACCTACTTCGGTAGAGGAAAAGTTATTACATTCTTTGGATGTAGTAAGAGCAGTTAAAGCTTATCTAAAAGCCACTGCTCAGATTCGCAGAACGGATACTTTGTTTATTCTGCCGGAAGGCCCCAGAAAGGGTCAGGCAGCATCAAAATCTACTTTAGCCAAGTGGATTCGACAGGTCATAATGCAAGCCTATGGCTTGAGAAGGAGACCACCTCCGTTCAAAGTTAGGGCGCACTCCACGAGAGCAGTTGGAACTTCATGGGCAGCGCATCACCAGGCCTCCCTGGCTCAAATCTGTAAGGCCGCAACATGGTCTTCAGTACACACGTTTACTAGGTTCTACCAGGTGGACGTTAGAAGTCAGGAGGATGTCACCTTTGGGCGCAGTGTGTTGCAGGCCGCAAAAGATCCTCATGTCTGATAGCGCTCAGCTTATGTATGGTGTATCCCCCCCCCTCGTTGGGCATTGCTTTAGGACATCCCATTAGTAATGACTATGTCGCTCTGTGTCCCGTGATGTACGAGAAAGAAAATAGGATTTTTATAACAGCTTACCTGTAAAATCCTTTTCTTGGAGTACATCACGGGACACAGAGCTCCCGCCCCTCTTTAGGGACACTTATTGCTTTGCTACAAAACTGAGGTGCTCCCGGATGGGAGGGGCTTATATAGGGGAGGGTACTTCCGGTTTTGGAAGTTGCCAGTGCCAGCACCTGAAGGTATCTATATAACCCATTAGTAATGACTATGTCGCTCTGTGTCCCGTGATGTACTCCAAGAAAAGGATTTTACAGGTAAGCTGTTATAAAAATCCTATTTTTTTGCTATGGTCTAAGGTGATGGATCTCTTCTCCCTTACAGAGAAATCACTCTAAGCTTAACACCTTTAGTACTTTCTCTTTGGTTTCTTCAATCAATTTTTCAATAAACTCTACACTCTGCACATACAACAATAAAAGCAGTGCATCCAGATTGGTGCAACCTCGGTAAAACCACATTACCAGTACCCAGACCCTGTGAGGTGGGGACAGTCTAGAATGTTGCCTCTGGCGCTGGATACTTCATGTGCAACGTAGAGTCGCATCGGGCTATACAGGTCAATGGTCATGGACCCCGAAGACCCTTCCAGGGGGGTATGATCACCATAATGGGTGAAACCCAGACCTTATAAAGGGACCAGTGATGTGGACAGGTAAGACAGAATCACCCTCTGATAGTTACTGTAAAAACAGGAACTGTGTTTGAAATCCACTATATTACCAAGTTTTGGGACATCTGCCTTTACACACACATGAACTTTAATGGCATCCCAGTCTTAGTCCAAAGGGTTCAATATTGCGTTGGCCCAACCTTTACAGCTATAACAGCTTCAACTCTTCTGGTAAGGCTGCCCACAAGGTTTAGGAGTGTGTCTATGGGATAGTTTGACCATTCTTCCAGAAGCGCATTTGTGAGGTTAGGCACTGATGTGGACAAGAAGACCTGGCTCACAGTCTCCACTCTAAGTCATTCCAAAGGTTTTCTATCGGGTTGAGGTCAGGACTCTGTGCATTCCAGTCAAGTTCCTCCATCCCAAACTTGCTCATCTATGTCTTTATGGACCTTGCTTTGTGCACTGGTCCAAATCATTTGGTGGAGGGGGGATTATGGTGTGGGTTTTTTTTTCAGGGGTGGGGCTTGGCCCCTTAGTTCCAGTGAGCCTTAGTTCTTAAGGCGTCAGCATACCAAAACATTTTGGACAATTTCATGCTCTAAACTTTTTGGGAACAGCTTGGGGATAGCCTCTTCCTGTTCCAATATGACTGCGCACCAGTGCAAAAGCAAGGTCTGGAAGAATGATCAAACATTGCCATAGACACACTAAGCCTTGTTGACAGCCTTCCTAGAAGAATTGAAGCTATTATAGCTGCAAAGGGTGGGCCAACTCAATATTGAACCCTACAGACTAAGACTGGGATGCCATTAAAGTTCATGTGCGTGTAAAGGCAGGTGTCCCAATACTTTTGGTAATGCAGTGTATATTCAGTTTATAGTGTAAGCTTTTCAAACTTTGTGCTAAAACTCAATCACTCATAGTTTGGATTCAATTCAAACCTATTCACAGTACCAAAACACAACAGGAGTTAACGTCCTATCCTGGACCGAAAAAATCCCTAAACTGATGCATTCAGATTCCAAAATTTTGCATGGAATCTGCAAGGTCTGTTATTGCCTTTCTGAAAAATTAGGAATACTTGGCATCCGTAAATGTCCAAGATTCTTATCTGCATATTCCCATTTATTCACCTGATAAGGACTTTCTACACTCTACAGTAGCAGACAATTGCTTCCAGTTTGTTGCTTATTCATTTAGCCTACCCTCTGCCCTTGGAGTATTCACAGAGGTCCTTGTGCCCTTCTAAGAACTCGGGACATCCAGGTCAAGGTTTATCAAGAAGACCTACTTATGGACTCCTCTCCCTTCCAATTATCTCCAATTGTCTCCAGGACATTTCAAATGCTTTAAGCTTTTGGTTGGGTTATCAACTTCCAAAAATCCACTCTCTCTAATCTTCTCTTCAGTTGGAATTCTTGGGTTTGATCCTAGTCATATCTTAATGTCCTGTTCACACGATCGGAAAATCGTAGAAAGATCATCCATTTTTTTTCTTTGGATGCTAGCCGCATATCAAATATAAAGAGCTTACTAAAGTTCTGAAAATTCTCATATGACAGAATAAAAAATCAGAAATGATGTCATGTGTTGTAGTGTATATGTATTGGATATTCAGATGACAACTGTACTGATTAAACAAAAATCGTACAATCTGGTATCGTCTGTCGCGTCCGGCTCTCGAAAGCTCTGTACTAACGATCCGATTATCGTACGATCACTTCAAAAGCGGTATTTTTTGTACGATTTTCAGATCGTGTGTACAGGCCATAAGTCTTTCTTCCAGAGAAGAATTCTCTCTAATGCCGTGTACACGCGATCGGAAATTCCGACAAAAGTCTGATGTGAGATTTTGGTCGGAAATTCCAACCGTGTGTAGGCTCCATCGGAATTTTTCTGTCGGAATTTCCGCCAAGAAAAATTTGAGAGCTGGTTCTCAAATTTTCCGACAAGAAAAGTTCTTGGAGGAAATTCCAATCGTCTGTATGCAATTCCGACGCACCAAAAACCATGCATGCTCGGAATCAAGTCGGCGCATGCTCTGAAGCATTGAACTTTAATTTTTCTCAGCTCGTCAGTGTTGTACGTCACTGCGTTCTTGGCGGTCGGAATTTGGTGTGACCGTGTGTATGCAAGACAAGTTTGAGCCAAGATTCCATCGGAAAAAAATCCCCGGTTTTCTTGTCGGATTTTTCGATCGTGTGTACACAGCATAAGAGCTCATGCTAGGGATTTGAGGTCAAAAAGATGCCTCTTTGACATTCTCCATGAGAGTTCGAGGTCTCATGCCCCCTTCAAGGTTGTTCTGTTCTCCCAATTTCATTTAAGACCTCTTCAAGACAACATCCTGTTGGCATTAAAATCGCACTTTCCTTCTCTTGACCTACCCATGATCCTATCCAGCCAAACAAAAAATTCCCTATCTTGGTGGATCCCAAGCCCCAACAATGAGAAAGTCTCTTTTCCGTATCACTGGAAAGTAATAACCACTGATGCCAGTCTTTTGGACTGGGGAGGAGTGTTCCAGGCCCTCCCAGTTCAAGGAACGTGGTCATCAGTGGAAGCCAAGCTACCCAACAACATCCTGGAGTTCAGCGCTATAAGAATGGCTCTGCAATGCTAACCCCCCCCCCCCCCCCCGCTATGCAAGGACACACAATCCGAGTGCAATCAGACAATGCTGCAGCTATAGCCTACATCAACCACCAAGAGGACACCAGGAGTCATGCAAACTTGAAAAAAGCAAGCCAGATAATTCTAAATGAAAGTTTTTCCAGCAATCTCTGCTCTACACCTCACAGGAGTGGACAACTGGAAGGTGGATTATATCAACCATCACCTCCTTGACCAAATGTAAATAGGACCTTCACCCCAACATCTTTAACTTGATATGTCAGAAATGGGGGACCTTGGACATGGATATCCTGGCATCCATATTCAACAAGTTACCTTTGTTTGTGACCAGGACCAAGAATCCTGTAGCGCTGGCATTGAATGACTTGATAATTCTTTGATCTAAGTTCAGGTTAATCTATGCTTTCCCTCAAGTGCAAATTCTGCCTTGCTTGCTCCACAAAATAGAGCGAGAGAAGAAACTGGTAATTCTCCTTTCCTCAAAATGGCCCAGAAGAACCTGAAACACAGACCTACTCAGGATACTATGAGAGGACCCATGGCATCATCCCAGCAGGCCAGACCTGTTGTCTTGGGGCCCTTTATTTAATCTTACTTCTCAGTCACTGGCTTTCATGACATGGCTAAGTGGTTAGCACTTCTGGATTGCAGCACTAGGGTCATTGGTTTGAATCCCAACCATATCACTACCTGCCTGGAGTTTGCATGTTCTCCCTGTGCCTGCGTAGGTTGCCTCCGGGTACTCCAGTTTCCTCCCACACTCCAAAGACATGCTGGTAGGTTTATTGGCTCCTGTCTAATGTGGCCCTAGTATGTGTATGTATGAATGTGAGTTAGGGACCTTAGATTGTAAGCTCCTTGAGGGCTGGGTCTGATGTGTATGTACAAAAGATACTTTATATATATAAATATATATATATATATATATATTAGGGTTGTCCCGATACCACTTTTTTGAGACCGAGTACAAGTACCGATACTTTTTTCCAAGTACTCGCCGATACCGATTACCGATACTTTTTTTTCAATGTCATGTGACAGTTTGAAAGATGGGGACTGATAGGTGGCACTGACAGGTGGCACTTATGGGCACTGACTGGTGACTGGCGCTGATGGGCACTAATAGGTGGCTGGCACTGATAGATGGCACTGATTGCACTATCTGTGCAATCAGTGCCATCTATCAGTGCCCACAAGTGTCACCAATCAGTGCCCATAAGTGACACCTATCAGTGCAGTCAGTGCCATCTACCAGTGCCACCTAATAGGTGGCACTGGTAGATGGCACTGATTGCACTGATAGGTAGCACTTGTGGGTACTGATAGGTGGCTGGCACTGAAATGCTGTGGGGAAAAAAAGTGACACAGGATTTAAAAAAAAAAAAAACTGCTGCAACGCCCATCTTGGTACACCCTGCACTCGGCTGAAGTAAGCAGCAGCAGACATCTTGTTACACCCAGCCCATATAGCTCGGGCTGGGTGTAACAAGATGTCTGCTGCTGCTTACTGCAGCCAAGTGCAGGGTGTACCAAGATGGGCGTGGGGACGTTCAGCCGCTGACGGCGATCGAATGTGACAGCACCAGTCACCGATCCTGATGCGGCTGCGCCCTGCACCCCTGCCAGCTTACCAAGTTCAACTGCAGGTGAGGGACTCGCTCTCCGCCCGCGGACTCCGTCCATCGACTGTGCCCGCCCTCTCCAGCCAGACTCCGCCCACACTTTCCTTCAGAGACTCAGCCCGCCCCCTCTCCAGCCAAACTCCGCCTGCACTAGCTCTGTCGACAGACTCTGTCCGCCCTCTCCAGCCAGACTCCGCCCGCACTCCCCCGCTCTCCCCAGCCACTGACTCCTCCCGCCCTCTCCGGCCACAAAAAAAAAGTATCGGGTGAAGCATCGGGAGCATTTGCGCGAGTACAAGTACTCGCGCAAATGCTTGGTATCGGTCCCGATACCGATACTAGTATCGGTATCGGGACAACCCTAATATATATATATATATATAATGTAAAGTGCTCCATAAATGTCTTGAAACCCGCACTCCGCAGGAGTTCTCCCCGAACACCCCACTATGCCGAGATCCAACCTTGTCTCATTTGCCTCATTTAGGTTCTCTTCCGGACCCTCAGGCCTGGACAAAATATAAAATTAAATTACTGTCTCACCTGGTTGACCAAGGGAAGTTACCTTCCTTTTCTGATATTCGCATGAAATACAATGTCCCAGCTACATATTTATTCCGTTACTGGCAATTATCCCATGCTTTTAGTTGCCAATTTTCTCATTCATCTGTGGTCCTCTCCATGTCAGACCGTGAGGGAATTCTGTGTTCGGAATGCTCAGCAAAACCAATGTCTGTTTTATATAATCACTTATGTATGGTTAGTCTTACTAACTTGGCCTCCCTTCAGCGTAAATGGTTGGCTGACATACCTGACCTTTATGGGAAGGATTGGTTGGATATTTGAGACTCTCCCTTTAACCACTTAAGCCCCACACCATTTGGTTGCTAAAGGACCATGCCCCTTTTTGCGTTTCGGCACTGCGTCGCTTTAACTGACAATTGCGCGGTCACGTGGCTCCCAAACAAAATTGATGTCCTTTTTTTCTCACGAATAGAGCTTTCTTTTGGTGGTATTTGATCACCTCTGCGGTTTTTATTTTTTGCGCTATTAACAAAAATAGAGCGACCATTTTGAAAAAAAATTCAATTTTTTTTACTTTTTGCTATAATAAATATCCCCAAAAAATATATTAAAAAAATATTTTTTTCCTCCGTTTAGGCCGATACGTATTCTTCTACATATTTTTGTTTAAAAAAAAAAAAAAATTGCAATAAGCATTTATTGATTGGTTTGCGCAAAAGTTATAGCGTCTACAAAATAGGGGATAGTTTTATGGCATTTTTATTAATATATTTTTTTACTAGTAATGGCGGCGATCAGTGATTTTTATCGTGACTGCAACATTATGGCGGACACATCGGACACTTTTGACACTATTTTGGGACCATTGTCATTTTTACAGCGATCAGTGCTATAAAAATGCACTGATTACTGTGAAAATTACACTGGCAGTTTAGGGGTTAACCTGTAGGGGGCGCTAAAGGGGTTAAGTGTGACCTAATGTGTGATTCTTACTGTAGGGGGGCGTGGCTTGGTGTGTGACATCACTGATCGTCGTTCCCTATGACAGGGAACAGACGATCAGTGACAGGCTCACTAGGAAGCACGGGGAGAGGTTTGTTTACACTTACCTCTCCCCGTTCTTCAGCTCTGTGACCCGATCGCAGGACACCGGCGGCGATCGGGTCCCACGGGCGCGGTCACGGAGTACAACGACTGGGTCGCGAGTGCAACCCACGGCTGTGCATATTAAAGGGGACGTACCTGTAAGCCACTATGCCCAGCCGTGCCATTCTGCCGACGTACATCGGCGTGCAGCGGTCGGCAAGAGGTTAAACAACTACTTTCTCTGGGACAGATTTATCCAATTCAAGATAGTGCACAGAGCTTACTTTACCCCCTGCAGGGTTCATAAAATGGATCCGAACACCCCTCAAAGTTGTTGGAGATGCTCTCACCAGTCAAAGGAATACTTATACACATTCAAAATTTCTGTTTCTGTGTCTAATTATTGCTTCTGTCACAATAAAAATATATATTTTTTTTTTAAATCAAATATTTTTTTTTATTATTATTAAACATACGTACAAATATGTCAAATTAATCCATGAATTATCAAAAATAGGAAAGCACACAAAACGGATAAACCTTGCACCTCTTGGACTAAAGTAGCTTAGCATATAATAAACCAAACTTTTTAAAAACATAGATACATTTTACACATCAATTTGTTCACCACTAATATCAATCATTAAACTATGGCAGCTTCCTCTATACAGCATCAAGTTATCTTTCTATCACGCACTAATTTCTTCTCTTCTACTCCTCACTCCTCTACTTCTACCCTTTGCTCCCATCTACTGTATCTCCTCTACCTCACTCCTCTCCACTAGGTAAACCATCATATAATAGATTACTAGGATCTATCCAGCATGACCATATTTTACCAAACCTTTGGGGTGTACCTCTATGCTTATATGTTAATTTTTCTCTTTTAAGTGTATAATTAAGTTTCTCAACCCATTGTTCATGAGTTGGAGGATCAGCAGATGACCATTTTTGTAAAATAACTTTACGTGCTAAATATAGGGATCTTATCCACATAGTATGCATCTCTACTGGTAATATTCCATCAGGAATTATTCTCAGTAGTGCAAGTTTAGGCGTTCCTATTATCTCAGTGGAGCATAATAAATTTAAGGTTACAAATATTTTTTCCCAATAACAATGAAGCTTTGTGCATCGCCAGAGGATGTGGATAAGAGAATCATTAAATAAAGAGCATCGTGGGTATAATGGTGTTATATATTTTCCCCAAGCATAGAGTTTTTGTGGGGTATAATGAGCCCTGTGTATGATCTAAAGCTGAGATAACCTTTGGGAGGGTGAGAGGGATGTCCTGGGAAGTGTTTCCAGGGCATGTGTCCAGTCCTCCTCATCTAGATCCTCTATGTCTCCTTGCCACCTGGTAAAACTATTTTTATGTTTTTCATTGTTCTCTTTTATTTGTAAATTAGAGTAAAGATCTCCTATTAATCCTCGTTTCTTGCAAGAAACCGAAGTTGCCTTTGATGGTATTTTAGAGTGTTTATACTGTAGTTGGATTTTTGAGCTCTGAGTCTGTAATGCGTGGCGCATTTGAAGATATTGGTAAAAGTTTTTATTTCGTTAACTGATCGCAGTCTTTTAATATATCAAAAGGAAGTAAAACGTCCCCTTCATATAACTGATACAGGAATACTATACCCGCTTTTTTCCAATCCGAAAATTCCGAAAGTCTATTCAGTTCATAGAGGTAGTAGTTGTCCCATATAGGTATATGTTTCGTATAGCCCTTATATTGAGTAATAGTTCGAACTGCACCCCATACCCTATGAATCAAGTAAAAAGTAGGGAACTTTCTTTTATTATAAAAGTGGTGAGCTACTATTAGTTGAACTAAAGGGTGTTTCTCTTTTCGTCCATGGACGACACAGCTCCTTAAATCTTGACAAAGTGGGTTATGTTCCTGTTCATAGGAGAGGACTAGGCAGAACATGTTAGTTATCTTAAAACATGTAACTTTAACAGAGTTGAACAGCCCTGCCCAGGGGGCGGTCCCTCTGTACATAACCCTCCTACCTGCAGTCAGCAGCCTTAGTTTTTTTCTGCCTAGCAGAGGAGAAGGACGTGGCTCCCTTCGGGCCCGGAGTCCTGAAGAAATTTTTATTTTTATTTTTTTGTGATATCTTCTATCAACTGCTGGCTGGGCAACAGGCTGGATATTATAGATTCTTGTAGTCTTCCCAGTTCCAGCCATCGAGCATGCCAGTCCTTAGATTTGCGCTGGTTCTGCCACGACATACCCCATGGCTCCAGGGGTGGCCGGTGAGCACATGCTCCGGGGTCCACATATGACTGGGCTGCTTGTTGTCTCACTCACAGTGGACCGGGCCGACAGCTACTCCGTACCATCGGTTGTGGGTCTGTCAGGGACGCGCCAGCATGTCCTCGTAAGGATGGGTAAGTACAGTTCCTCCTGTCTCGGCAGGATGGAACAGCTGGGCATTCCCGGGATTAAGGGGTTCTCCTGTCCTCCCTTTCCCTGCTCTCTGTCGCCCTTTTTCCTCCTGCCCTAGGGCCCGCTGCGACCGGGGTGTACCTGTGGGGGGGCTCCGAGTCCCTGTGGGGCGCCGGGGTCCAATTTCTGTAAGAGGGGGGTCTGTCTCCTGGGACGTCTCTGCAGGCCTTCTCGTCCACATCCCAGGGCTCGGGCGCCATTTTTTGCGGTGATGTCGCTATTTTTAGTGTGATTTTTTTTCTATATTTCTATTTCCATTGGCGGCCATTTTGTCATGGCCGCGCTGTGGTGCAGGTCGGTATTGCGGATGGTAATTTTCTTGTGGTCCACGCTCTTTTTATACAAGGCTTCTGGCGGCCATTTTGGAGTGGGTTTGGCCTCTAGCACTGGCTTTCTGAACGGCGCAGTTCATTCTCCTCACAGTTTTTTCATCACACACGCGCTGTGTATACAAGGCAGGCAGCGGTGCTGAGCGGTCTCCTTTTGGGTGGTGAGTCCCCTGGGTTACCCCCCCCCCAGTCAGTGCAGCATGGAGGGTGGACTCTTATGTGTTTTTCACTTGGTCCCTGAGGGCTGTCAGTGGGTATTTATGGAGTCAGTATGTGACCTTTCTTCCCCTACATTGCCAGAGGCTGCTAATGGTGCCCCTGCACCTGCGGTTTCCATGAATACGTTGTAGACAGTCCTGGAATCATTTGTTGCCATGGTAGAAATGGCGTGCGGGCGTAAAGGGGGGTAAAAAAGCGCCCCCATCTCCCGCCATCTTCTGGGGAATGTTCGTCTCCAGCTGATAGATGCAGCTGGGACTTCCGCAGAGGAGTCTGTCTTCTTTTGGTCACGCAAATCTGGTCGCTTTGTGACAGTTTTTCCTTATGTTATTTTCTTTTGATAAGTTCATAAATAAGGAATGGGAACGGCCGCAGAGGTCCTTTTGTGGTCCCCCAGCGCATGGCGGTTCATTATCCTCCAGGATCCTACTGATGGGAGGTCCGAAGCGGTGTCCGGCTCCAGGTTTACTATGTTGGGGTCGGTGTGGCGACCTATATTGGCTGCGACTTAGGTGTCTCAGACATTCACTGAATGGAGGGCAGCACAGTGGTATAGTGGTTATATCCCTCACCTGACAGCAAAGGGGTCACTGGTTCGACCCGGACCCCGTCACCATCTGCCTGGAGTTTGCATGTTTTCACTGTGTCTGCGTGGGTTTCCTCCGGGTACTCCGGTTTCCTCCCACCCTCCAAAGACATGCGCACCTTCGGCGCCACAGTAAAAACATATACACTAATACATACTCAGTGTGTGTATGTAAATGATTTCCAGAACCTCTGTATCTGCGGTGGTACTGCGCCGCCTGATTGGCTGGAATGTTGGTCCGCTGACCAAGCATCCAAAGTGAGCCCTGGCAGGTTGCCTTTCAGAGGTTTTTTGGTACCTCGCTGGATGACATTATTAAGAATGTCACTGGAGGTAAGAGCACACTTCTTCCGCAGTCCTCTGAGGGGAAGGAGCCGCGCCGTTGGCCGGAGCCCTCCTATTCCGCGCAGAAGCGGCAGCTTTTGTCAGTCTGGGTCAGCCGGCAGACCCTCCCAGACTGACAAGGCTCTAGCTGGGGGACAGAAGCGTCCCTGGGGGCGTACGCGAACAAGCCGGCTAACATACCATGCTACCACGTGAAATTTTGCCCCCGTCCGACTCAAGGGTGGGGGGATGGCTTAGCGAGTTTGTAGCTCGGTGGACCTCCCTGCTTGAACAGTCCAAAGGTTGTGGGTTTGCGTCCCACCAGAGTCGCCACTCTGACCAGTGGGTCTGCGAGGTGGTCACTTAGGGGTACAAGATAGTTTCTTCTTGTCCACCAAACAGATCTTTCCCCCAAATCTTCCTCTCTTTCCGACTCGTCGGTCTGCTTTGATGGGAGCAGTACAAGAGTTGCTCTGGTGCAGTACCTGTGCCCCTGGTGGAACGGTTTCAGGGATTCTATTTGAATCTGTTGGTAGTCCCTAGGAAGGACGGTGTCCGTTCAATCTTGGACCTCAGGGCCCTCAATACCTTGTAAGAGTGCGGAGTTCAGGATGAAATCCATTAGTTCGGAGGTTGCTGCGCTCCATCCGGGGGATTTCTGGCGTCCCTGGACACCAAGGACGCATTCTTGCATGTCCCCATCTGCGCTTTGGCGATTTGACATAACGTCGGCACCAAGAGTTTTTAACAAGGTGCTTGCCCCGATCTGGCTTTGCTGAGACAGCGAGGCATTGCTATCGAGGGCTACTTGGACGTTCTTCTTTTGAGAGCTGCTTCTGGCTCAGAATTAGAGGAGGACATGTCTATAGCCAGTCAGACCCTCCGGGACATGGTTGGGTACTAAACATACAGAAATCGGTGTTGGTACCGACTCAGTGTCTGGAATACCTAAGCTTGATCCTGGACTCTTCGGAGGCTAAGGTCTCCCTTCCTTTGGAGCAGTTGCAGACGCTCCAGTCGGCGGTGAAATTGTTAGCATCCCGCAAATGGTCGTCCCTCCGTTTTTTTGCATGCGAGTTCTGGGACTTATGGTGGCCTCCTTCAAGGCAGTTCCGTATGCCCAATTCCACACTCGAGTATTGCAGGAGGAGATCCTGTCCACTTGGAACAGATCTCCATTGTCTCTAGATTCAGGTAAGTCACCTGGTCAAGGCTTCCCTGAGAGGGCGGCTGAGATTCCCGGCTCTTCAGTCCGGGAGGTCGTTCCTTCCTTTCCATGGAAAAACAAGGAGAGAGGCGCCTCTAAGTGCAATAGTGTTGACATCATGAAGTCATGTTGAAAAAGGAGCGCGACTTGCCAGGACATCGCAAGTGCGCACGCTCACGAAACGCGTCCCACTTTGATGACATCATCACTCGCAGTCTGGCTGTCTAATAACTCCAGGCCTCGCTCTGAACTTTCCAGGATTGCTGTCCCCGGAAGCCGGCTGTTCTATCCTTAGTGACACTCCTGCAATTCACCGCAGAGCCGGGATTTTCTTGTGACCCACTGCTGATACCGTCATCCTGACAAACTGAAACCCACCTTGCTACGCCTGTATTTTATCTACAAAATGTGAGTTCATTCAGTGTATTTACAATTAAAGCTTGTGTCAACGCTATTGCACTTAGAAGCGCCTCTCTCCTTGTTTTTCTACAGCCATCCCTGAACATGGTTTCTGTTCACGTATGAAGGCAGCCCTGTGCACTGTGGACTTTTTAACCCCTGTTTAACCCTCCTTACACCCTGTGTGTGCATACAGACTTTGAAAGACTTTTTAAGACTGTCTTTCTACACGATTGATTTTATTAATTCTATTTTAGATGTTATACCATATATATACTAATTTATTAACTGTTCTGGATACTATACATGTTTTTTAGGGGTTTTTTGTGCCGTCACTTGTCGTCTTCCTTTCCATGGGACTGTGATCACGACGGACGCCAGCCTCACAGTTCGGAGGGGAGTCTGGGGGGTCCAGTTGGCCCAGGGTTGCTGAACTCCGAACGGATCTCGCCTGACGATCAATGGCCTTGAACTTCAAGCGATCAGACTGTGCCTCTCCAAGTGGTTGCAGAGACTTCAGGGGTGTCTGATCATGTTCCAGTTGGATAACGCCACGGTGGTGGCTTCTGTCAACCATCAGGGAGGAACAAGGAGCTTTGCCGCAGCGTCGGAAGTCGCTCACATCCTAAGTTGGGCCGACCGGAGCGTGCTGGCTCGGAAGTCGCTCACATCCTAAGTTGGACCGACAGGAGCGTGCTGGCTCTATCGGCTGTTTACATCCGTGCGTAGAAAAATGGCAGGCGGACTATCTGAGTCGCCAGATGCTGGACCAAGGGAAATGGTCGTTACATCCGGAGGTGTTTAAATTACTTTGTCAAAAATGGGGCACACCAGTTGTGGATCTCCTGGCCTCTCGACTCAATCGCAGGTGTCGGGGTTTGTGGCCAGGTCCAGGGATCCCTGGGCAGACGCGTCGGACGCGTTGGTGGCACCATGGGGAATTTATGCCTTTCCCCCAATGAAATTGCTTCCTCGTCTGCTCCGCAGAGTGGAGGCCAAGGAGATTCTGGTGATTCTAATTGCCCCAGATTGGTCCCGGCGTCCCTGGTACGCCGACCTCGTGAGACTGGAAGCTAACGCTCCCTGGCAGCTGCCAATGCGGGAGGACCTTCTGTCTCAAGGTCCCATACTTCATCCTGTTTTACAGTCGCTGGCTTTAACGGCATGGCTAATGAAAGCCAGGTACTAAGGGACCATGGTCTGTCAAATTCGGTAATCTCCTTGTTACCTTGTAATGTTGAGGGCCCGGAAATCTTCTTCCCGGACGATCTATTATTGCACTTGGAAGGCCTACATCTCTATGTGTGAAGAGATGGCCTGGCGCCCACGGTCATATTCGGTTTCTCGGATCCTGCTGTTATTACAGTGCGGAGTGGATCTAAAACTTGCCTTAAGCACTGTTCAGGGGCAGATTTCAGCCTTGGCTGTCTTCTTCCAACGGCCACTGGTGGCTCACTCACTGGTGAGTATGTTTGTGCAGGGGGTCCGACGCGTAGTTCCCCCGATTGGACCACCGCTTCCTCCATGGACTTGACTCTTGTGCTCTCGGTACTTCAGGAATCTCTCTCAGGAAGATTCCACTCTTAACGCTTTCTCAGAAAGTTGCCTTTCTAGTTGCCATTACATTGGTCAGAAGGGTTTCTGAATTGGCGGCCTTGTCTTGCAAGTCACCTTACTTGGTCCTCCATAAGGATAAAGCGGTGCTATGCCCGCAACCTTCATTCCTTCCTAAGGTAGTTTCGGCTTTTCACCTAAACGAGGACATTGTGCTTCCATCCTTGTGTCCTCGGCCGTCGCATCCCAGGAGGCTGCGTTACATACCTTGGAAGTGATACGTGCCCTACGGGTGTACCTGTCTGCTACTGCTCCATTCCGGAGTTTTGACTCACTTTTCGTGTCGGTGTCTGGTCCACAGAAGGGCCTGGCGGTCTCGTCGGCCACCATTTCTAGGTGGATCAGGCAGACCGTCATCCAGGCCTATGCCCTTAAGGGGCGAGCGCCTCCCTTTCCTGTCACGGCGCATTTGACCAGGGCAATTGGTGCCTCCTTGGCTTTCCGACATCTAGCATCTGTCTTCAAGGTGTGTAAGACGGCGACCTTGTCGTCTGTTCACACTTTCTCAAAGTTTTACTAGGTTGATGTGAGTGCATCTTCGGATGCTTCCTTTGGCCGCAAGGTTTTGCAGGCAGCTGTTTGAGGTTCCAACTCCTCCGTTGAGGAGCTCTGTTTTTTTGTGGTGAAGTTAAGTCTTCTTTTGATCGCTGTTCCCACCCCTCGTTTTTTCTGACACTGCTTGGGGACATCCCACTTTGTCAAGATTTAAGGAGCTGTGTCCGTCCATGGACGATAAGAGACAATAGGATTTTTTTTTACTCACTGTAAAATCCTTTTCTCGGTCATCCATGGACGGACACAGCACCCACCTCTCCTTTTTTAGTTTGTACTGCTTTTCTACGAACTGAGGCTGCTGACTGCAGGTAGGAGGGTTATGTACGGAGGAACCGCCCCGTGGGCGGGGCTGTTCAACTCTGTTAAAGTTACATGTTTTAATATAACTAACATGTTCTGCCTAGTCCTCTCCTATGAACAGGAACATAACCCACTTTATCAAGATTTAAGGAGCTGTGTCCGTCCATGCACGACAGAGAAAAGGATTTTACGGTGAGTACAAAAAAATCCTATTTTTTTAAATTGTGATATTATTATCTTCTGTGTAGGATCCTGCATGTCCACTACCTCCCTTGCATGCCAGTGTTGCAATTGTGATGCAATAAAATATAATCTTAGGTTGAGTAAAAAAATATTTTGCACATTCAAAGTCCTAGACATACTACAAAGCTAAAAAAAATAACAATTTTGATTCCAGGCTGTAGTGTAACAAAACTGGAAAAACACCTTTTTGAAGGCACTCTAGAGGTCATGCTTGGATTAGCAATAGTGTAAGCAGGGGCAGATGGACGAAGGGTAGCTACTAGTTTAGCATATGGTGATATTAGGTACAGTACAGCTGCCTGCAGGTTGCTATCACTCTTCTGCATGAGGGAATGGCTTGGCAACTGCTCTGTGTATGTATGAGTGTATGTATGAGTGCAGCACATTTAACAGAACGTGATGTAGGAGTACATACCTAACCTTCTATATCCAGGTTATATTCCCTGATATGCTGACACACATTCTGTATTTAATGGTCCTCCACCATTTTTTTTTTTCATTGCTGAAAGTAACTTATTTAAATTTAAATCTCTTTCTAGGGCTCCTCTCAAAATGTTATGTGACAATATGAAGTATCAAATTGTCTCAAGAGCCTTCTATGGGTGTAAGTATGTGCCAGATAGTTTTCTTTAATAAATGTTTCTTAATCGTACATCCCAGGTCACAGAGGACTTAGAGCTATGCTGCATTACTACTTGGGTTTTCCTACCACCTTCAGGTAAATGGACATTGGCCAAAAAAGTCAAGAATCCCCTTCCAGCTCAACTTAGCCTCTGTTTTTAGCTAGTGTCCTTAGGTGATGTGCCTTCTGTATCTCTCTTAAAATCTCTCCCATTGACTTTGTTTCACACTTCCACTGTGGAAAATTGGCAAGTGGACTTTCTCAGTCATCAACATCTGAATCTAGGAGAATGGGCTCTCAATGCAGAGGTTGTCAGCACTGGGGGGACTACAGATGTGGATTTCATGGCATCCAGATTCAACAACAAGCTAGTCTGGTTTTTGTCCTTAAAGGCTAAGTTAAACTTTTCAGTAGAGCTGCAAGATTCTGGCTAAAATGAGAATCCCGTTTTTTAACTTAAATATTGCGTTTGAAAGACCGCTGCGCAAATAGTGTGACATAAAATATTTCAGCAACCACCATTTTATTCTCTAGGCTATATATATATATATATATATATATATATATATATATATGTTTGGGGGTTCTAATAAATTTTCTAGCAAAAAATTATGATTTTAACTTGTAAGCAACAGGTGTCAGAAAAAGTTTTGTTCTTTAACCACTTGCTTACTGGGCACTTAAACCCCCCTCCTGCCCAGACCAATTTTCAGCTTTCAGCGTTAATGCACTTTAAATGACAATTGCGCGGTCATACAACGCTGTGCCCAAATATTTTTTTCCCCCACAAATAGAGCTTTCTTTTGGTGGTATTTAATCACCTCTGGGGTTTTTATTTTTTGCTAAACAAACAAAAAAAGATGGAAAATTTTGAAAAAAAAAAATAATGTTTTATATTTTTCTCCTTCATTGATATGCACTGATGAGGCGGCACTGGTGGGCACTGATAGGCTGCACTGGTAGGCACTGATGTGCACAGATAAGGCAGCACTGATAGGTGGCACTGACAGGCACTGGTAGGTGACAATGACGGGCACTGGTAGGTGACAATCATGGGCAGCACTGTTTGAGGCACTGATTGGATGTTGCACTGTGGGCACTGATAGGTGGCACTGTGGGCATTGATAGGCGGTGCTGGTAGGCACTGGTAGGTGGCAATGACAGGCGGCACACATTTACACAGATGAGCTGTCTGCAGCTCTCCCTGATCGGGACCGATGTCCCGCTGTCTTCTGCCGGTGATCGGCTTTTTTTCCCTCCTCACGCTATCAGCATGAGGAGATAAAATAGCCTGGTTACCGGCTCTGTTTACATCACATGATCAGCTGTCATTGGCTGACAGCTGATCATGTGGTAAGGGGTCGGGATCGACCCCTTCGATCTGTGATCCAGTGAGTCTCATAGTTTAGCTGATCACAGAGCGAGCCGCGCGCGCCCTGCAGGGGGCACGCAGGCCGCTCAAGCACGGGGGGCCGTCTATTGATGGCCTCCCGGCAATTCAGGTACGTGCTGTAGCCGTCATTCGGCTATAGCGCGGATGGGAAGTGGTTAAAGTAGAGTTCCACCCAAAAGTGGAACTTCCACTTATTCGTCTCCCCCCCCCCCCCTCCGATGCCACATTTGGCACCTTTCAGGGGGGAGGGGGGAACAGGGACCTTTTTTTGACAGGTCCCCCTCCTCATTCCTCCGCCGCTGGTCCAAAAAGGAAGTGCTTCGAGCATGTGCAGCAAGGAACCGGCTGTGAAGTGGAAAGGCATCACTGCCGGGTTCCCTTACCGGCAATGGCAGCGGCTGCATCCGACAGCTGATCCGAAGATCGGCTGGGGTGTCGACATCGCAGGCTTCCTGGACAGGTAAGTGTCCATATATTAAAAGTCAGCAGCTGCAGTATTTGTAGCTGCTGACTTTTAATTTTCCGTGGGGGGGCAGGCCTCTGCTTTAAATGGTTAAACTGCACTCGTTCTCAGACAGAAGTTCATTCCTTTGTTCTAAAAGAACAAAATGTTACAATGTTTCTCTTTATCTCGCCTGAACTTCATTGTGATAAACTTGGCAGGCTGGCTGTTCTTGTTTGGTTTTTTTTGACAGTTGTCGGCTTGAGCAGAGAACTCTGAGCTGAATCGAGGTAATGCTGTGTTAAGATCGCGAGGGGGGTTGAATCGCGATCTCGATTCTTTAACGATTAATCGTGCAGCTCTACTTTTCATAGTAAATAGATGCTGTTTCTAATGTTATTTCTGCCCTAGCCATCCCAATGTGCTTATCTAACACCTCATCTATGGCAGCTTTGAAGTTTCACCTGCCTATTTGAGTTTTAAAAAATGCTTTTTGCTTCCATCACTTCTTGTAGATCATCTCCCATAATGCATTGCCTTTGGCAGCTCCTGCACACACTGCCAAGATGAAGGAACAAAAAAATCGATCACTGGTTGTGTATTTAGTGAGAACAGATAATGATATACTGTATAGACTAATGATTGTGTGAGCAAAGAGGTCGGTAGGTGGGTGGCAGGGGGGGGGGGCAGGTGTAGAGTGGGTGCTAATAAGGTCAGCTGGTAAACTCCTTCCTGTGTCCTAACAGTTTTCCCAATTTGAGGTACAGGTAGCAGGAAGTAATGGAGGAGTTTTTTACACAACAAACTGGAAGCTGAAGTAATGCCTGGTCTTGGACATATTGAAAGCTTTTCTTTTCTGCGGTGGTAACATTAATGGTATATTGGTACATAGGAAAGCTGGAATTTAGAAAAAAAAAACAAGGTGAACTTAGTCTTTTACCATAAATCTTTAACCACTTCCAGCCCGGCCTATAGCAAAATGAAGGCTCAGTTATCCTGACTGGGCATCATATGACGTCCAGCAGGATAACAATCCGGCGCGTGAATCGCGGCGATCGTTGTTGCGGCGTGTCAGTCTGACACACCTTAACTCCGATCTGGGTAAAGAGTCTCTGACGGAGACTCTTTACCACGTGATCAGCTGTGTCCAATCACAGCTGATCACGATGTAAACTGGAAGAGCCATTTATCGACATTTCTTCACTCGCGTCTGACAGACGCGAGTAGAGGAGAGCCGATCGGCTGCTTTCCTGACAGGGGGGGTCTGTGCTGATAGATTATCAGCACAACCCCCCCCCTCGAGGATGCCCACATAGGACCACCAGGGATTGCCACCACTGATGACCACCATTTATGCCTCCCATGGCCACCAGGGATGTGACACAGTGCCACAAAGAATGCCAATCAGTGCCTGCAAATGATGCCAGTCAGTGCCCATCAGTAATGTCTGCCAGTGCCTTCTTTACAGTGATGCCCATGAGTGCCACCCATCAGTGTACGTCAGTGCCACCTATCAGTGCCCATCTGTGCCGCCTATCAGTGCCATCCATAAGTGCCCATCAGTATCACCTATTAGTGCCAATCAGTGCCGCCTATCAGTGCCCATCAGTGCTGCATATTAGTGCCACCTCATCGGTGCCCATCAGTGCCGCCTTATTAGTGCCCATCAGTGCAGCCTCATCGGTGCCCATGACTGAATGAGAAAACATACTTATTTACAAAGAAAACCTTTTTTTTTTTTAATCAAAATTTTCGGTCTTTTTTTATTTGTTTAGCAAAAAATAAAAACCCCAGAGGTGATTAAATACCACCAAAAGAAAGCTCTATTTATGGGAACAAAACTATTAAAAATTTGTTTGGGTACAGTGTTGCATGACCGTGCAATTGTCATTTAAAAAGCGACAGCACTGAAAGCTGAAAACTGGCTTGGGCAGGAAGGGGGGAAAGTGCCCAGTATTGAAGTGGTTAAGCATTTGCAGTAGATGCCCTGATGACCTTTTGAAATCCGTTTCCCCTGCAGCTTGTTGCGCAAGATAGCGGTGGACAAAATTTCAGTGATTCTCATCACTCCTATTTGGCAAAGAATAATGTCGTATGCAGACATCATAAATGTCTTGGCAGACGAGCTGGTTTACAGTCTATGGCTTTGACGACATGTCTTTTGAAGCCCTAGTCGTCAGGGTTAAAGCAGAGTTCCAGGCTTTTTATGTTTATTAAAAATCAGCCGCTACAAAAAGTGTAGCTGCTGACTTTTAATAAACAGACACTTACCTGTTCCACGATCCAGCAATGCAGCCGCCCGGAGCGTCGCTCCTCTCCGCCGGCGCCTCCATAGACACTCTGGTCACCCGGCCGTGACTGCGCTCTCGGAGTGGACAGGCGATCTTCTGGGACCTGTCACATGTCCCAGAAGATCGCCTAGAGGGAGGGGCCACCTAGGTAGAGAGGAGGAATCGCCTAGGCGGCCCGTAGGCGGAAGGAGGAAGTGGGACAGGAAGTCCCAGTCAAAAACGAAGCCCCCAGAGAAGTGCTTAAAGCGGAAGTTCCACTTTTGGGTGGAACTCGGCTTTAAGGGATTATCTGACTCTGTTATCCCTACTCTCCTCAAAGTTTGGAAAGTTGAACTTCAGGAATGCATGCCAGCGAACATAGAAGGCTTATTTCACCGCGTGTGAGGCTGGCAGGATTCATCCCCGACAGTATGCCATGGGGTTCATTTTTTTCCATTTTTGTCTGGTGTGGAGATGTCTCTGGCCTTAAGTACTATCAAGGGACAAAGCTCTGCATTGGTTGTACTTTTTTTTTATATTAGATATGGGATATACTGCGCTGTGCAATAAGTGAACACAAAAATTAGCTGCCAACACAGCTGAGACAAAGCAAAAACTGGTGAATATGAAAAAGTGTAGCGCTTATTTTTGTGAAAGAGTCAGTTACCAACACATAACAAATGTTGCAAACATGCATATATATTAATTTCAGTGACACCAAGTGACTGAGTATGATCTGTGACTTTTTAGTTGAAACGCGTCGGGTGGACCCATTCACACACATCGCTCTTGCATTTTGTGATATGCCTATGATGTTCTTCCAAATGTGGGTGTACATTTTTTAATCTTTTTTTAATAAATACTTCCTTGTACGGTATCACACTATGTGAGTTTTTTTTCCCATTACGCATGTTATGTGGTTACCGTATCTCTGGCTCCAACAAGACTATATGTATTCACACTTCCTGGTGTTTACGGGAATTTGCGGTGCCGACTGATATGCGGATTCAGGACCAGTTGGATACACCTTGCTGACTGATTATTTAAGCCTGTTTTGACTTGGGTGGTATACACCTTACCAAGTCAATACCATCTGGTAAGCCTCCTCCTTATATCGGTGGTGGTGTCTCTATCCTTTCACAGAGAGGGTCATATCCATGTGGGACTCTTTATTTCAACCTTGCAGTTTTTTCTACACTTTTGGACTGTCATTTGTGTGTGGTCACAATAGAGGACTGCTTTGTTCTGATTTATTTGTTACATATAATATTTTTTTCACGGATCACACTCAGTCACTTGGTGTCACTGAAATTAATATATATGCATGTTTGCAACATTTGTTATGTGTTGGTAACTGACTCTTTCACAACAATAAGCGCTACACTTTTTCGTACTTTTTTTATATGTTGCATCTCATTCTATGCGTATAGCCTTTGTTGCATCTCATTCTATGCGTATAGCCTTTGTGTTGGGTGTCGGAAGGATTGTTTGGCCTGTGTAGTCCCCCTTGTTTCTGTAGGACCTTAACTTGGTTTAGTCTCTTTTGCAGACATTTGAAACCCTTTAAAAGATTCCCCTTTTGCTCCTTAAATGTATAGTTGTCTTTTTTTGCCAATTCCTTGGCTTATAGGATCTCAGAGTTGGCTGTGCTAGCCTCCATGGAACCTTTCTATATTCTTCACCAGGATAAGGTGGTGTTAAGGCCTCGGTCCTCTTTCCAACTTAAGTTTGTTTGTGTTACCATCTTATTGTAGTAATCATAAAGAAATATTGCTTCACTGTTTGAATGTTGTTTGAAGTCTACAGCTTCATTTTGACAGTCTGTTTCCATTTGTTTCACCTGAGGGTGCTTGTAAGGGTCAGGTTGCTTCTCGATCCACAATTTCTAAAGGTAGAAACTCCTTTCTCAGGCCTATGCTGCAAAGGGCAAGGTTCCTCCTTTCCCAGTCATGGCCCAATCCACCAAGTATGTCAGTGCTTTTTTCTGACCATTCAACATTAAACTTGTAAGGCTGTTACCTGGCCCTCTCTTCACATGTTTTCTAAGTGTTACCAGATAAGATGTCCATGCCTCTGTGGGTTCCAGTTTTGGGTTGAATGTCTTGCATGTGGCTTTGTGCTGAGGCCCTCTCCAGTTCTATTTTGGGTCTGGACATGTTGGTCGTGTTGCTCTGTTACCAACTTTGTGTTCAGTGTTTTGGGTCATCCCACATTCTCATGAATGCCGAAAACCTCTGTGACCTGTGATGTACAATAAAAAAAAAAAAGAGTGATTTTGGCTTACCTGTAAAATCCTTTTCTTGGAGTAGTACATCACAGAGCAATTCCTCCCCTCTTGTCTGTGTTCTCATTGCTTGCTACCAAACTAACGCTTATTTGATCTGGGAGGGGTTATGCCTGGGAGTGTCCATTTACTTAAAGGTGGCGGCATAACCCAAGTAGTCCTGTATATCTAAGCCCTTTGTGTCCTGTGATGTATGCCAAGAAATAGATTTTTCCAGGTGAGCAAAAAACCCTAATATTTAAGACCACCCTGTTGACTTATTTTTACAACAATATAAATTAAATGACTGTAAGCACATTTACATAGCTTTTCAGGAATGAATATGTCAGTAAAAATGTGATGACAGTTGGGCTTATTCATTAAAAGTCAAGAAGAGCCTAAAATGGAATTCCAGCCAAATACGAACTAAGCCTAAACCTACACCCACCCCTATTCCAAGCCCATTCTATCTACACTGTGAAAGGAAATATCTGTATACTTACCTGTTCTGAGGTCGCTCTCATCTAGTCACATGACAGTTTCCCAGTGCCTGATTCAGTGTAGAGGAGGGACAGCCGAAAACGGATTGCCCATAGTAGGCGTATGGGTGACGTCATTGCCGAGGCACTGCAGCTGTTGGCAATTTCTCTGCTTCCCTCTGACGCCAATTGCTAGAGAGATCATGTGACTGGACTGCATCACCTATAGCATAGGTAAGTATAGACGTTTTTCCTTTACAGCAGGTATCACTAAATGGCGAACCACGATCTGAGTGACAGTCCTGTCTGGACTGCAGTGGCACCACTTGGCAACCTGAGTGGACTCCTTTCCTGCCGTCGAGACTGTGATGTAAAAGGGGGGTTGCTCTGTGATGTGAAAGAGGGGACTGAGGACACTGATGAAAAGGGGGCTGTGATGACCCGAGTCAAAGAACAAAAATGAGATTTGAACCTCTGCAGAAAGAAAATGTTAATGACTGGTCCCCCGTGAATTTTAATTCACTACCCCTGCTTTACAGGATAGTTAGAATTGGCTTAGAATTGGGGTCGGAGTAGGTTTAGACTTAATTAGTATTCTTGTTGAGTTTTCCATAAAATGGAATGTTGCTTTTTGCAACATCTCTAATTTTGTACTCATTTACATTTCTCCGGTTTTAATAATTTATTCTTTTTGAGTGCTATAGCAATTACATTGCACTTGTAGGCCTAAACTTGTCTAATAACCCAAGAGAAATTGGATGTGCTGGGCTCATTTTTGAAAGAAAACTGAAAGATGAACATTATTTTTCTCTTTCCATAATTTTTATTGAACATTTTTAAAGAAAGAAAAAGGATTGGTACAAAACAGTGTATGAGCATATTTTACATTTTGCAAGGTCACATACAGTAAAATCCGAACAGCGAAGAGAAGGTGCAATGATATCTTTGTAAACACATGCAACTTATTAGGTTTGTATGATATGTATAGCGGGTCACCCCACCCATTCAGCAGAAGAGGGCCTCCCCGTGTGAAAAAAACTGAGGATACTTGATGAGGCATATCCTGGCAGTTGCTGTTAGGAAGCTCTCTGTAGTATATATTCAGCATTAATGAGTGAACCTTTCGATGAGGGTTATTTGTGATGGTGGTCTGAGATTTGTTTTAGTGTTTCACTGGAATTGTGTGTTGCAATATAACCTTCAAAACCCATGTTTAACCATAGCCACTAATCCCTGCAGCACCCCAACACATTTTATGTAGTCTATTATCCCTTTAGCTAGCAGGAAACCGTCCTTACCCTGGAGGGCAGTGGTTGCCTCCTGGTTCAAAAGTTTCTAATCTAAACTGCTCTAATATCCCATTTTCTCTTTTCGTCCATGGACGGACACAGCTCCTTAATTCTTGACCATTGAGTTATGTTCCTGTTCTATAGGAGAGGACTAGGCAGAACATGTTAGATATTTAAATACATGTTACTTTAACAGAGTTGAACAGCCCCGCCCTGGGGGCGGTCCCTCCGGACATAGCCCTCCACCCCGCAGTCAGCAGCTCAGTTTTTTTCTGCCTAGTAGAGAAGGACCTGGCTCCCTTTGGGCCCAGGTTCCGGAAAAATTATTATTATTTTTTTTCTGAATTTTTTTCAAGAAATCTTCTATCAACTGCCGGCTGGGTGACAGGCTGGATATTATAGATCCTTGTAGTCTCCCCAGTCCGGCCATCGAGCGTGAGCAGGCCTCAGCTACGTGCGGGGTCGACAACGACATACCCCATGGCTCCAGGGGTGAACGGTGAGCTATGCTTCAGGGTTCACATATGACCGGGCTGCTTGCTGTCTCAGTCCCAGTGGACCGGCCCGACAGCTACTCCGTACTGCTCGGTTGTAGGTCTGTCAGGAACGCACCAGCAGGTCCTCGCAAGGATGGGTATGTACAGTTCCCCCTGCTTCGGTGGGATGGACAGCTGGGCATTCCTAGGGGGGTCGTTTGGAGGTTCTTCTGCCCTCCCCTCTTTCCCTCTGTCATCTCTTTTTTCCTCCTCCCCTTGCGGGGCTCGCTGCAACCGGGGAATACCTGAAGGGGGGCTCCAGGTCCCAGCGGGGGGCTGTGGGGGTGTCCATGCCCGCTCTCTGTGGGGGGTAGTTAAATTCTTTGGAAGCCTCCGCTGCGGCCTTCTCGTCCATTTCGCTTGCTTGGGCGCCATTTTTTGAAGCGCTGGCGCCATTTTTTTGGGGCCTGTGTATTGCATTGCAAATCCCATTGGCGGCCATTTTGCCGAGGCCGCGCTGTGATGCAGGTCTGCATTGCGGGCGGCCATTTTGGAGTGGGTTTTGGCCTGTAGTGCTGACTGGCTTCCTGAAACAGCGCGAAGGGCGCAATTCACCTCACACGGTTCCTCAGTCACACGCAGTGTGCGGATGGAGAGCGGGCAGTGGCGCTGAACAGTCTCTTGCTAGGCGGTGAGTCCCCTGGGTAACCCCCCCGGTCAGTGCAGCAAGGAGGGTGGATAAAATTTTGTGTCAAGTATCTTGACTAAGTCCCTAAGGGCTGTCATTGGGCAATATGGAGTCAGAAGCTGGCGTTTCTTCCCCACACATTCCAGAGACAGCAACCGGTGCCCCTGCACCTGCGGTTTCCATGGACGCTTTGTCGGCCGTCCAGGAGTCTTTTGTTGCCAGGGTGGAAGCAGCGTGTGAGCGTAAGGGGGGTACTAAGCGCCCCCTCCCACCGCCATCGCCTGTGGAATGTTCTGACTCAGACTCGGGCCTGGATGCGGCACAGGACCCTGGTTCTGGGGCGTCGGAAGAGGTGGACCAGGACCTTCCCTGTGAGGAGGACCCCTCGTCCGGGTCAGCTCAAGACAGGGCACTTGTGAGTGCACTTATCAATGCTGTGAGGGACACTCTCAAGCTGGAAGATACAGCTGGGACTTCCACTGCAGGGTCTGTCCCTTTTAGGTTGCACAAACCGACCCGCTCTGTTAAGGTTTTTCCTTATGTTGATTTCGCTGACAAGTTCATAGATAAGGAATGGGAACGGCCGCAGAGGTCCTTTGCGGTCCCTCAGCGCATGATGGTCCGTTACCTATTTGAGGAAAGCCTTTTGAAAAAGTGGGCTTCTCCTCCGGTCTTTGATCCCCCGGTCTCTCGGTTAAATAAAGTAACCACTATCCCGGTAGAGGGGACCCCTGCCTTTTAAGGACCCTACTGATAGGAGGTCCAAAGCAGTGAGCCGCTCCATGTTCACCATGCTGGGGTCAGCATTGCGGCCTATATTGGCTGCTACCCTGGTGTCCCAGACACCCACTGAGTGGGCTAAAATATTGCACCAGACTGTGGAGGAGCATCAGCTCCCTCCAGAATGTGTGTCACTGGCCGAACAGTTGGTACAGGGACTTGTGTACGTCTGTGATGCAACCCTGGATGCAGCCCCTTTGATCTACAGGGCCTCCGCATCTGCCATGGTATTGCGCCGCCTAATATGGCTTAAATGGTGGTCCGCTGACCAAGCTTCTAAGAAGACTCTGGCAGATTTGCCTTTCAAAGTTGGGAGGCTTTTTGGTGCCTCACTGGACAACATCATTAAGGATGTCACTGGAGGTAAGAGCACACTTCTCCCTCAGTCCACTAAAGGGAAGGAGCCGCGCTGTAAGCCGGGGCCCTCCTTTCCCACACAGAAGCTGTATTTTCGTCAGTCAGGACCTGCCGGCAGACCCTCCCAAGCGGACAAAGGTCCAGCTGGGGGACAGAAGCGTCCCTGGGTGCACAAGCCCAACAAGCCAGCAAACAAGCCTGCTACCGCATGAGGTGTTGCCCCCGCCCGACTCCAGGGTGGGGGGACGGCTTTGCGGATTTGCAGCTCGGTGGACCTTCCTGCTCTCCGACCAGTGGGTTTGCGAGGTGGTCACCTCGGGGTACAAGATAGAGTTCCTTTCTTGTCCACCAAACAGATTTTTTCCCTCAAATCTGCATCTCCTTCCAGTTCGTCGGGCTGCCCTCCAGGAGGCATTGCAAGACTTGTTGAGGTGCAGGGGGATCATACCCGTACCACCACAGGACAAGTTTTAGGGTTTCTACTCGAATCTGTTTGTGGTCCCGAAAAAGGACGGAGTCCATCCAATCTTGGACCTCAAGGCCCTCAATGCTTTTGTAAAGATTCGTTCGGTGGCTGCTGCGGTTCATCCGGGGGACTTCCTGGCATCCTTGGATATCAAGGATGCATACTTTCATGTCCCCATCTGCGTCCGGCATCAGAGGTTCCTGCGCTTTGCGATCGGCGAAGACCACTATCAATTTGTGGCTCTTCCCTTTGGCCTAGCATCAGCACCAAGAGATTTCACCAAGGTGCTCGCCCCGATTCTAGCTTTGCTGAGACAGCGCGGCATTGCTATCGTAGGCTATTTGGACGACCTTCTTCTGAGAGCTGCTTCAAGCTCAGAATTAAAGGAGGACGTGTCTATAGCCAGTCAGACCCTCCGGGAGTTTGGTTGGATACTGAACCTCCAGAAGTCGGTGTTAGTACCGACCCAGCGCCTAGAGTACCTGGGGTTGATCCTGGACTCCTCGGAGGCCATAGTCTTTCTTCCCTTGGAGAAGTTGCAGACACTCCAGACTGTGGTGAGGTTGTTGACATCTCGCAAAGTGGTCGTGTCTCTGTTTTTGCATGCGAGTCCTGGGCCTCATGGTTGCCTCTTTTGAAGCAGTACCATATGCCCAATTCCACATTCGGGTCTTGCAGAAGGAGATTTTCTCCAAATGGAACAAATCTCCATTGTCTCTGGATCGTCCGATTCAGATGAGTCATCTTGTCAGGTCCTCTCTGAGTTGGTGGCTGAGATCCCCCTTCTTCGGTCCGGGAGGTCGTTCCTCCCCTTTCATTGGACTGTGATCACGACAGGCGCCAGCCTGACCGATTGGGGGGGAGTCTGGGGGGGTTCAGGCAGCCCAGGGCCATTGGACTCCGACCAAATCCCAACTGCCGATCAATGTTCTGGAACTCCGGGCGATCAGGCTGTGCCTCTCCAAGTGGTCTCAGAGACTAAGAGGGCGTCCAGTCAGGATCCAGTCAGACAACGCCACGGCTGTGTATGCCATGGCTATGGCATACGTCAACCATCAAGGAGGAACAAGAAGCTCAGGTGCAGCGTCGGAGGTCGCTCACATCCTACGGTGGGCGGAAAGGAGCGTGCCGGCCCTATCGGCAGTTTACATTCCGGGTGTGGAAAACTGGCAGGGGGACTATCTGAGTCGCCAGATGCTGGACCACGGGGAATGGTCGTTACATCCGGAGGTTTTTCAACTCCTTTTCCGGAGATGGATCTCCTGGCCTCTCGACTTAATCGCAAATTGTCGAGGTTCGTGGCCAGGTCCAGAGATCCCTGGGCAGACGCGTCAGATGCGTTAATGGCCTCCGCAGAGTAGAGACCGAGGGCATTCCGGTGATTCTAATCGCCCCAGATTGGCCCAGGCGTCCCTGTTACGCCGACCTTGTGCGTCTGGTGGGGGATGTACCCTGGCGACTGCCACTGCGGGAGGACCTTCTCTTGCAAGGTCCCATTCTTCATCCTGCTTTACAGTCGCTGGCTTTAACGGCATGGCTATTGATAGCCAGCTACTAAGGGACCGAGGCCTGTCGGATTCGGTCATTTCAACCATGTTGAGGGCACGGAAATCTTCTTCTAGGAAGATCTACCATTGCACGTGGAGAGCCTACATCTCTATATGTGAGGAGATGGAATGGCATCCATGGGCTTATTCGGTTTCCAGGATCCTGCTGTTTTTACAGCGCGGAGTAGATCAGACACTTGCCTTAAGCATTATTAAGGGGCAGATTTCAGCCTTAGCTGTTTTCTTTCAGCGACCCCTGGCGGCTCATTCACTGGTAAGTACGTTTGTGCAAGGGGTCCGACATGTGGCTCCTCTGGTGCGACCACCACTACCTCCGTGGGATTTGAATCTGGTGCTCTCGGCGCTTCAGAAACCTCCTCTTGAGAACATCAGGGAAATTCCTCTTTTGACGCTCTCTCAGAAGGTGGCCTTCCTGATAGCCATCACATCCATCAGGAGGGTCTCTGAATTGGCGGCCTTGTCTTGCAAGTCCCCATATTTGGTCCTCCATAAGGACAAAGCGGTGCTACGCCCGCAGCCTTCTTTCCTTCCGAAGGTGGTTTCGGCCTTTCACCTGAATGAGGACATTGTACTTCCATCTTTGTGTCCTCGGCCATCGCATTCCAAGGAGGTTGCGCTACATTCTTTAGATGTGGTACGTGCCTTGCGGGTGTACCTGTCTGCCAAGGCTCCGTTCCAGAGGTCTGACTTATTGTTTGTGTCGGTGTCTGGTCCACAGAAGGGCCTGGCGGCTTCGTCGGCCACCATTTCTCAGTGGATCCGGCAGACCGTCATCCAGGCCTATGCCCTTAAGGGGCGGGCGCCTCCCTTTCCTGTCACGGCGCATTCGACCAGGGCTATCGGTGCCTCTTGGGCTTTCCGACATCAAGCAGCGGTCTCACAAGTGTGTAAGGCGGCAACCTGGTCGTTCGTTCACACTTTCTCAAAATTTTACAAGGTTGATGTGAGTGCATCTTCGGATGCTAGCTTCGGCCGCAAGGTTTTACAGGCGGCTGTTTGAGGTTGCAACTCCTCCATTGAGGAGCTTTGCATGTTTGGGGTGAAATTGGTTTTTGATTGCTGTGCCCACCCCTTGTTTTTTGGACACTGCTTTGGGACGTCCCAACTGTCAGGAATTAAGGATCTGTGTTCGTCCATGGACGAAAAGAGAAAATAGGATTTTTTGTTCTCACCGTAAAATCCTTTTCTCTGTCGTCCATGGACGGACACAGCACCCACTCCTCCTTTTTTGGTTTGTACTGCTTTTTTACGAACTGAGCTGCTGACTGCAGGGTGGAGGGTTATGTCCGGAGGGACCGCCCCCTGGGCGGGGCTGTTCAACTCTGTTAAAGTAACATGTATTTAAATATCTAACATGTTCTGCCTAGTCCTCTCCTATAGAGCAGGAACATAACCCAATGGTCAAGAATTAAGGAGCTGTGTCCGTCCATGGACGGCAGAGAAAATTATTTTACGGTGAGTACAAAAAATCCTATTTTTACAAATGCCAGCTTTTCTGATAGATAAACATACATATCAGGTAGTGCAGAAGCTTGCCTGACTTTTTTTGCCCTTTACCAATTGGTATTGTCCAGTGAGGCAGCCCATCATAAATGAGGGGACAATGGCAACGTGTGGGGGTGGAAAGTAGCAGGAAGCTCAGACGCTAATTGAAAGTGCAAACACTTTATACCTGCAGCAGTTGTTTTCTTTTTTAAATAATCGGGTCCCAGTAAGTATTTTTAATGTTAACTGACTATTATAATTATTCTAGGGCTGGCCTACTGCAGACATCTGTCTACTGTCAGAACACATTTATCAGCTTTGGTGAATCATAAAATTGTGTCTCCTGATGTGCCAGTGGATGCCAGTGGAGGCCTAACTGTAGCGTTTTGGCAAAAGTATTTAGAAGACAGCACAGTAAGTACACCTAAAAATAAAATGGAACAATGGGATGGGCAGGGCATGTACCTATGGGTCCCCTTCCCCCCACAGTCCCTTAATTACCCTTCTCTGAATGTCTCCTCAGCGGCTCTCACACTCTTCTCCGATCTCTTCTTACCTACTTTCCGTCTGTCTTCTTTCTTCCCCCCTTTCCATCCCTTTCTGCCCCACCCCACACCTAACATCTGATTCCCCAATCTTATTTTTTGTTTTAACATTTAATTCCTAAAATTTATGTTTACAATCTTGCCGTGAACGACGAGGCTCTTCTAGCCAAATCCAATTCCTACACCAAGTAACGGTCATTGATGTCAATATTGTTCTGCATTGTAATAAGGGTTAAGCTGTAGGCGATAGCTATTTGACTGACTCATCACACATGCTTACCAGTGACTGTTTCCGGATTGTAACTCTATATGTTGTTCCATGTATCCTATATTAAAATGCCAATAAATATATTTTCAACCCTAAAAATAACATGGATGTCTAAAGAATATATATATACCTTTAATATAAGGGCTGTTGTGAGGGAAAATATAGTCTGCCAGTGCTGACTTTACTCTTAACCCCTCCTATCCACCAAATATACACCAAATATACACATACTGTATATACGGCCTCACACAAGTTGGTCTTAACCATTGGGCCCGCATATATTAACTTCTGTGTTTGTGCTGAACGCATACTTGCACATTGTATCTTGTTCTCCTTGCTAGATGAGAAAATTATAAACATTAAAGTGTGTGAAAAAAAATAGAAGAAATAAAGATATAATAGCTAGGGTTTGATCTAGGTCAGAGTAAAGGTTAGCGTCAAAGGTCAGTGTATTTTCAGTAGGGTTTAACAACTTGACCCCTGGCTTTTTTTGGCACTTTTTGTTTACAATCAGTACTTTTTGCTAGAAGATTTAAAACATTATATATTTTTTAAAGTAGAGGCCCTAGAGAATAAATTGGTGGGTCTTGCAGTTTTTTACGTCACACGGTATTTGCGCAGCCGTTTTTTAAACGCAGTGTTTTTGGAAAAAATACACTTTTTTGAATTTTAATGCATAAAAAACAAAATACATAAATATACATAAAATATAAAAGATGATGTTACGCCAAGTAAATAGATACCAATACTTTAAAACACTTGTGTAACGGTGACAAATGGTGTAAATTTTACTATTCATAGCCAAAGCTTTAAAAGCCTTTACAGGTTACCACTTTAGATTTACACAGGCGGTCTGGTGCTAGAATTACTGCCATTTGTGGTGCTACCATGTGTGGGACGATTGCTGTTTGCGCTCGTGCAGGGCTGACGCGTGCGCTTGCTTTTGTGCGGCGAGCAGGCGGGGACGGGGGCACTTTAATGGGGTTTTTTAAATGACGAGTTTTTTTTACACAGGAATGTAAATGTCCTTTTGACAGCAATAGGCATGAGACAGTTACTCTTTATGAAGAGATCTGGGGTGTGTATTTGTCTTGCTGTTATAATGACTTTATACTTTGAGTCACTAACCCAGAAGAAGTAGGCAGATTAGGAAAGTCAGATACTCTAATCTACTTTATTAAATACATGACAAAATCTGTGCTGTTCCTAAATAAAGAAAAACAAAAGGCAGCCGACACAAAGGCAGTATAGCGAACCTCAATCAAACTTGTATGTCAAGTGTAGCGCCAACATATGTATAGAGTGACAGTTAAATCGCAGTGTAAGAGAACTACTAGGAACATCCGTGCGCATGCGCGCATTCGGCAGGCTTCCCGGAACACTGGCGCGCGCACTCACGGGCCGCAGCAACCCTTCCAGATTACTAGTGCGTGTGCGCAACGGACGGCGCGCACACGCATGCGTGACAGATGGCGCGCACACGCAGGAGCACGTCCCTAATCTCTCTTGGCGCCAGTCTGCCTATTTAAGGAAGCTCTGACTCTCAAACAGTGCTGACTGGTCTTCAGCTGTGTCCTGATTTCCTGGTTCCTATTTCTTTGCTTGATACCCGTTGCTGACTTTGGCTTTCCCTGATGCTGTATTTGGACTCTGAAAACGTCTCTGATTACTGGCTCCTGATCCCGGCTTCTATTAACCCTGCTCCTGCTGATTCCTTTGTACCTTGCTGCCCGCCTGTTACCGAGCCCGGCTATTCCAGCAAGGTACTTATCCAGAACCTGCAAGTGGATTGGAGTTCCCCTTAACGTCAGCTGATCCTCCGAGTGTTCATGTGCTCTGTGCCTTCTGACCTGCCTATGTCTCCAAGCCACGTCTCCTTCTGCTAGTTCTGCAAGCAACACCTACAGGCACTCGTGTTCCTCCTGACCCGAGCCACTATCTGTTCCACTTCCAGTGGGGCTAGGGCTGGAGATACAAGAGAGGCCGACCTCATCATATCAGACTCCTACCTATCTTATTGATTTGAGCATAAAAAAAATAAAAAAATCAACAAATCAGTTCCAACAATGTCCAAATAAGTTTGTGCATAAGTATGAAAAAGGAAAAGTAGATCTGGTGAAACCACTCCATTGAACATAGATACAGCATTCAAAACGTGCCCAAATAGCTGTCCGCCACCTTCAAGAAAAAGGGCAAACTCACCAGAGACGATGGCTGCCGTGACAGCAGCATGTGCGCCTTTTACCATACATGGAAATCCTTCTCGAAGTGGCATTATTGTATTTCCACTGGTATCTTTAAACAGAGTCCCACTAAGAATAAATCAATTTCACCAGGAACTATTTTCCATAGTGTTGTATGATTTATTATTCAAGTAATAATCCAGGTAAACAAAACGGTGTAAAACACAAGTAAATATTCACATGGATAGCTGCTGGCGAGATGTCAGTACCAAATATCCCACCCACTTTATTGGTCATGAAAAGTGACTCAAAGTAATGAAGCCAGAGTGCATGACAGCCAGGCAACCATCATTTTCTGGAGAGTTCAGTTTTTGAAAATGTTAGTAAATATTACATTTATATTCCAATAGTGACCCACATTCTCAACTTTTTTACTAATGTTTCTTTCTGGTTGATCAGAATTATGAAGAAAAAGAATTATTACGACTCATTTATTATGGAGGCATTCAGCATGATATCAGAAAGGAAGTGTGGCCTTTTCTTCTTGGGCATTATCGGTTTGGTATGACAGAAGCAGAGAGAAAAGAGGTTTGTGTTATTTATTAGACGTTTCTGAAATGTTCTTATCAGAAAAGTAAATGATTTTCTCAACTCGCACAATGGAATATTCCTCACCCCAAGATCCCATGGATTGAATTTGAAATGGGTTCAATATATCCATATTATCTTCCAGGACTTTTGTGGTCCCATACACTTTCCCACTCGGCTTTAACCCACTTTAACTCTCTCTTTGTTAGCCCAATCCCAAGAATTATGGAATCTGTATAAACATAAACACCACCTAGTTTACCCTGTCTCTCCAATGACTTAATTTCTTGGTGACCCAAAATTAGCCGCTGTTTTTTCCAATCCAGGTAATTTGTTCTTCCCTCCAAGATAATTTTAGTTTTATTTAGTTTTCAAGACGCCATACCCTTAGGCCTGTTTCACACTACTGCGACTTCAAAGTCGCGCGATTTCGCGGCCGCGATTTCAGAGAATGCCTATGTAAGTGCCATCAAAATCGTACCAAAGTAGTGCAGGGCCTACTTTGAAATTTGAACGACTTGAAGTCGTATTTATTTGAATGGTTGTCATTGGAAATCATGGGAAACAACTTGTCATGCTACTTTGCCATCACAAATAGTGGGACAAGTCGTATAAGTGTGAAAGGAGCCTTAAGAGGATTCTATACTATGAAATGCATAGATATTATCAGATTAGGCAATTGCTTGCCTCGTATTACACTTTAACATCACCTAACCTTCCTACTCCCTTCGAAAAAATCTGCAAAAGTTCCCCTAGAGGGAAAGGCCTTATTTCTTCGCTTTATAACATATTATCCACTCCCACAGTTGAAAAAATACAATATATGATAAAATGGGAACAGGAATGTGGAGAACAATTTTCTTTTGAGGAACTATGATATGTAATCTCTGTAATTGCACACATTCTCTCTCCATTAGAGCCCTTTCACACTCAGGCGCTGCAAAAACGCCATTTTTACCGCGTTT
This sequence comes from Rana muscosa, assembly GCA_029206835.1. Lineage (NCBI taxonomy): Eukaryota > Metazoa > Chordata > Amphibia > Anura > Ranidae > Rana > Rana muscosa. The sequence goes on from CM055116.1 coordinate 852,703,466, forward strand.
TTAGGGCGCTAGCGGTAAAATTAACGCAACGCTGCGGGCGTTTTAACAGCGTTTTTTAAACGTTATTGCAGCATGGGAAATTTCAGTCCTGCTGTTGTAGATGCTCTTTTTTTTTGCTTGCATGTTTACATTTTTGGGTGATCGTGTGACTTTTCTACAGCTCAGAGCGTATTATAGGCGCTATTCAGGTGTTTTTACAGCGCTTTCAATTCATTTAAATGGGGAGGGGCGTTTTTGGAGTGTTTTTTTCAGCGCCCAAAAGCTGCTCCAAAGATGCTGCTTGCAGGACTTTTCTTAACGCCCTCCAGCGCAACCCCTCAGTGTGAAAGGGTCCATTGAGATACATGGAGAGCGTTTTATGAGCGTTTTAATAGCGCTATTTTTAACGCTAAAACGCTGTAAAAACGCTCCAGTGTGAAAAAGTTTTAACTAGACGGTGTTTTACACCATCTTGATTACATAACATGTTTTCTGAGACCTCTGATTGCTGTTTTAGGCTCCATGTACACAGAAGCTCAAAAACGGTCGTTTTGAACACCATATTTCTGGCAGAAAAAGATGCTTTAAAATATAGCTTTTATCAGCGTTTTTTATTAGCGTTTATTTGCGTTTTTCAGTGTTAGCGTTTTTTACCTTTTTTTTTTTTTCCAATGGCTCAAAAAACGCTAAAAAACACTGGCGACTGTTTTGCGGTTTTTAGCGGTTTTTCCCGCCGAAAAACAGCACTTTGATCGCAAATTTCTTGCGTTCAGAAAAAAGCCCATTAACTCCACTGCTCATTAACGCTAAAAAAAGCTGTGTACATGAACACATAGGCTAACATAGAGTGCAGTTAATGGGCTTTTTAAAAAAACGCCAATAAACTGCAGTTTATCAGCTTCAGTGTACATGGAGCCTAAAGCCCTGTACACACGATCGGATAACCTATGGATTTTCGTCCGATGGATTTGTCCATCGGAAATCCGATGAAACTGTTTTTCATCAGTCTTGGCCACACACCATCAGTCAAAAAACCGACCGTTCCAAACGCGGTGACGTAAAACACTCCGATGAGCCGAGAAAAATGAAGTTTAATGCTTCTGAGCATGCGTCGACTTGATTCTAAGCATGCGTGGGTTTTTTAACCGATGGACTTGCCCATAGACGATCGGAAATTCCCATCGGTTTTTTATCCATCGGAAAATTTTAAAACAAGTTCTATTTTTTACAACCGATGGAAAAAAGACAGATGGGTACCATACACGATCGGTTGGTCTGATGAAAACCATCCATCGGACGGTTTTCATCAGTCAAACCGATCGTGTGTACGGGGCTTTAGAGGCTCCAATGACAAAGGATCTTTTTTTCATATATTTTGGGGTTGTGAAAATTTACAATCAACATTGCAAAGAGTATTAACCTTAGCCTCTGTGTTATCGGCTAACTCTATTATTCTCACTCCACCTATGTGTTTTAGTATTTGCTCCTATTCCCAATGTGCCTTCATCGTTAGAAAGATTAATCCACACACTACGTGTAGCCTTAATGTAAGCCATTGCGTTTAATTGGAAAAATCAATCTGTACCTTTTGTTCAGATTAAAGACAGAATCAATGCTATTATGTTGTCAGAGAGGATTTTTCACACTCTTTCTGATTCCGAGCATTCCTTTCATGCAAAATGGGATATCTGGTCTTCTGTTTTCAATACAATAGCAGGCTGATGTTTTTTATTTTATTTTTGTGCATATTTCTTATTATGGTATTGTTGGCATGATCACAACTGATATGTCTTATGTAGCCTTTTTTAATTATATTTATTACATTTTTTTTAACTTACATTTTATTTTGTGTTTGTTATAAGAAGAACATATTTTAGAACAAAAAAATGTTTTCTCCATGTGATCTATGTTTATTAAAACATTATAAACTTATCAGCTCTTATGCCTACTAAAAGTATACTATTTTTGTAAACATGAATGTTTATATTTTGTAATAGTATCTGACATATGTCATTTCTCAAACAATTTGTAAACAAAAAATAAAAGTAGTAAATGATACTCAGAATAAAGAAGACATGTGACCATATAGTTCCTTTAAATGTGTTGCTAATCATTAGCGGTTTTCTTTTTAGGCCTCATGCACACTGGACATTTTTGGACGTTTTTACAGCAGCTGTTTTTGGCAGTAGACGTTTTTTTCTACAGTCATTAAACTCTCCATCATGTTATCCTATGTGTCCATGCACACATAGGCTGTTATCAGCAGTTTTGGGCAATGGTGTTTTTGAGCAGTAAAAAAACAAACAAAACTAGTGGATTCTGAGAGACGTTTTTCAGCTGTAAAAATGCTCTAACACTGATAAACGCTCAAAAACGTTGCTCACCAGCGTTTTAACGTTTTTGATCCATTTCCCAAAAAAAAAACCGCTAAAAAACGGTAACGTGTAAAAAACACAAAATAAGTGCTAAAAAACGTTGAGAAAAGCTGAAAAAGCTTGAAAAAAGTTGAAAAACTCACTGCAAAGCTACTGGCGTTTTTATAACGTTTTTTAACGTCCAGTGTGCATGAGGCCTTAAAGAGCTGGGAATGTGTCTGGCATAAATATTAGTGTACAAATATTTTTTTTAAATAACATGCAGTAAAGGGGTTGTATGGTATGGCTATAGAAAATAAAAATAGCTATTGGGACACACAGAATCACAATAGGAGAAATCTAACCAAAGAAAAAAGTAAGCAATTTATGCTCTAAGTTAAAAAGATGGCAGAAGAACAGCCCAACTTCCCATTAGACATGTGTACATCTGATATGTGATCATGTTTAAGCAGAACTAAATCCACCAATTTATCTGTTTCCCAAAACAGTTAAAACATGCTGTGAATAACTATCAGATGGTTGTGCTCTCAAGTGAACTGTCAAACCATCAAATGGCTGGTGTCATAACTGATGCAATGTGCAACACTTTGGCATCTGCAGATGAATCAGAGGCTAAGGTGGCTGTAAAGAATAGGAAGGTTTGTTCCTCTTTAAGTTTTAAGAGCTATAACCTTCATTTAACATTTTTGGAGGATATAGGCTATAATAAAATCTTTCAATGCATTTTTGAATATATGTAAGTACATATTATTGTGCCTTAGTGAAATCTTACAAATGCATAAAGTGCTTACATTTACCAGTGTTTAAAGGGAAAATATCACATCAAAGCTGTGCCTGCAAAAGAAGAGTATAACCACTGAGCATTATGATTAAGGATGAGCTCCGGCGTGTTCGCACAGCCCACGTGCAGAGCCCGCCAGGAAGTCGGCACTGCGCTGCGCTAATCACAGGCAGTGAGACATTTCCCGATGCGCGGCTGCAGAGATTGGGAAATGTCTCACTGCCCGTGATTAGCGCAGCGCAGTGCCGACTTTCTGGCGGGCTCTGCACGTGGGCTGTGCGAACACGCCAGAGCTCATCCTTAATTGTGATCAACAGATTGGCATTTAGCAGCTCAGGCAGTAGGGGAGATGAGTATTAAACTTTCCTTTTTTGTCGCACAGTACAGGACTAGGGATCTTTACCAAGGGGTTATATGCAACTACCTTTTGGTGATTGGACACTGGAAAAATGAAGGCTGTACACGTGCAAGCCATTTTCTTTCTTAAGGCACTCTTTGTTGGAACAAGCAACTCCTGGCTCTCTACTGTACAGTCCATATTCAAAAAACAACAATCCATATGAGAAATGTATATAAGTGAAAAGTCTCTGATGAGGTGAATCAAGACAAATCCAATGCAAATGATGATACTCTCACAGTTTCGATAAAGTGAGTGAAGACGACCACCACCAATAAGAGAGAGGCTTACCAGAATTCGTGGACCCCAATAAACGTACTGTAACGACACCCCAAATATGAAAGGGGTTTAACGCCGTTTAAAGATATTCCCTCTCCTGGACACAAATTCACTGTCGATCCTCCACAGTCAGGCGACCACTTCCCATAGGAATTAATCCTTCCAAAAGAACGAGACGCACTCTGTATCTTTCCAAAATGAACTACTTTATTATTGCAAAACATTACAACTTTTATATCCACAGAGAGAAGCTTCTGACCCTCCTCTCATCATACACCTCTGACCAGACCCAATTTACATGAGCCAATTAACTACAGTGAATGGCTCAGACACATGCCCTTTCTGTCTCCCAATCCACATCCAATCCACATTTCAGTTTAAAGGATTATGTAAGGCCTTTTGTGTTCCTCCAGCCTGTCTGGCTGCTAGAGGACAATACCTATAATTACAGGCTTAATTCCCACAAGCCACAATAGATACATAATGGCTCTCAATACACATTTCCCAATGAAAGGCTCTGTAGCATTCGAGGTTCATTAACATTACTCAGGCAGACAGCTGACACCTCAGCATCTCTTCAATTAACCTGTCTGTCTGCTAGTTCCACAACCTATAATTACAGGCTTATCTTCTACAAGCCACAATAGACAATAGCTTGAAATCACACACCATCACAGCAAGTATTTTTTTTTCGATAATTCAACTTTTATTAAAGATTTTCTTTACATATAAACTTCACAACATTTAACATTTAACATTAACCATTCCTGGGGGGAGGAGGGGGAAAGGGGAAGAGGGGGAAGAAAAGGGAGGGGGCAGTGGAGATAAACTCCCGCCCACTCCTTAATAATTCCATTTGTGTCTATTAATGTGCTCCGCTCTTACAATCCTTCTTATTCTCCTTGATCACCTTTATTTATGTGCATTTCCTGTCTTTCCCTTTCTCTTTCTTTCCCTATTTCTTTTCCCGTTCTTTTTAAGTTGTACATATTCTATTTGCTTTGTGTTTATTATGTGAAAAATTATTTGTTATATAAAAAAGATAAAACTAAAACCTGAGCTTGTGATATGTTCTGCCCTATCGGTGTATTATTATTATTATTATTAGTCTTGTGCATCTTATATTGTGTTTCCTACTTAATATATGTTTATTGTGGATTAAGCCTTCCGCAAAAGGAAGGAAGAAGAAACCCCCCCCCCCCCCAGAACTGGCTTTGATGAGCAAGCTTCCTGAGAATATTTCGCGTACAGGGGAGTTAGGGATGAGGTGCCAGAGGATGAGATCCCGACCCCCACAATTTCTCACATACTTTACCCATCCCTCTCAATTCTGTTGTAGTTTACCTCCATCTCTTTGCTATATTACCTACAGTCACCCTTTTTGGGGTTGGGTGATGTCTTTTTTTTCCCCCATCTTTTCTTCTTTCTTTCTTTCCATTCTAATCCTCAGACCCCCTCTGTTTCTGGAGCATAGTTTTTCCAGTCTTTCCATATTTCTCTATATTTCCCCTGTTGACCTCGTATTTTATATATCCACCTTTCTGCTTCTATTATTGCCTCCACTTCCCTCTTCCATTCTCTTATGGTTGAGGTGCTTCTTGTTTCCAATTCTTAGGGATTAATTTCTTGGCTGCGTTAAGTAAGTGAGGTGTTACACTATTTTTATATTCTCTTATGGGGCCGGTGGTTCCATGAAACAAAATATGTATGGGTGTTGCATCTAGATGGCTATTTTCCTAATCCACGGGATCACCTCATCCCAGAATCTTTTTATCTTTGGGCAAGACCACCAGATGTGAAGTAGGGTGCCCTTCTCCTTACATCCCCTCCAGCATTGCCCATCTGCTGTCGGATATATCTGCGCTATTCGCATCGGCGTTCGGTACCATCTGGTCATGAATTTATATGACATCTCTTGGGTGGCTGAGCAAATTGAAGATGAATGTGTCATATCTATAAATCTTTTTTTTTTGTGTTGGAGTGAGTGTTTGTTCCAGCTCTTTTTCCCACTCCCTAATAAAATACAGGGTTATATTTTTTTGTTCACTCAGGGTCAATTTATACATTTGACACAACATGCGGGGCTTCTCTCTCCTCACACACATTGCCTCAAATGCTGTTAACGAGTCCAATGTCCTTACCCTGGGTTCCAGTTTATTAAAAAAGTTGCTTATCTGGTTATATCTCCATCCTGCCATCACCATATCTCCTTGTGATGATATCAGCTCTAACTGCGGCATTAAATAACCTCTTGGGGCATACCTTGCACACATTGTATTGCCATTTGATTCCCAAGGACCCAATGCTCCACTCTCTTCCCCAGGTGGGAACCATGGATACCCTCCTAGAGGAGCCAGGGGAGATGTTCTGGGTGCATATTTACCAGTTTTATTTATTCTGTCCCACACTGCTAGTGTATTCAATGTCAGTGGAGATGTCCATTTTGACAATCCTCTAGACTTGTTTGGTATCCATGGTGCCCCGGCTAATTTCCTGCCAGCCATACTTTCCTCCATCAGAACCCATGCTCTGGTGGAGGCATCATGGCACCAATTCGTGATTCTAACTAACAACATTGCTTTGTAATAGAGCGATATGTCTGGGAGTCCCATTCCCCCCTCTCTTCTCTTTTTGCGCAGTATATTATATGCTATTCTGGCGTTCCCCTCCTTCCAAACGAAGGAGGTGAAAGCTCTATGAATTTTTTTAAAGAACATTTGAGGCAATGCCATGGGTACCGTATTCAGGATATAAATTATTCTTGGTAACACATTCATCTTCAAGGTGCTCATCCTGCCAAACCAGGTTAATGTGTGGCCTCTCCATCTATGTAGGTCCTCTTTTATCTTAGTGACTAAGGCTTCAAAGTTGAGTTCGTACATCAGTTTGGCATCTGCTGTTATGTGTACTCCTAAATAGTACAGTGAGTCTCTTCTCCAGACAAACGGATACGTTTCTCGTAACCGTTTAATTATGAGTGGGGGTACGTGGCTGGGAAGTATTATAGATTTCTCTATATTTATTTTAAAATTGGATAACTTCCCATATCTCTCTACTTCCTGCATCAATGCTAATATTGATTCCTGTGGTTTCGATAAGTAAAATAATAAATCGTCCGCGTATGCTGACACTTTGTGTTACTAGGGCCTATTTCCACTCCTGTTATTCTTTTATTTGCCCTTACTCTACAAAGGAATGGTTCCAGGGTCAAGGCAAACAATATTGGTGACAAAGGACATCCCTGTCAGGTGCCGTTGTTAATTTCAAAGCTACTCGACAGGGTTCCGTTTACCTTAACCCTGGCTTTAGGGCTTGCATACAGTGCTGCTATCCAACCCATCATCCGCTCCTCCAGGCCTATTCCCATCAGTACTTCCATCATATATGTCCAATTCACCCTGTCGAATGCCTTTTTGGCATCCATCGACAGGGCTACTTTTGGTTCTTTGTTGGGTCCCTTCTGCATCCAATAGAATAGATGAAGGGCTCGGATGGTATTGTCCTTAGTCTCCCGCCCCATCACAAAGCCCGTCTGGTCCAGATGGATCAGTTGTACTACTTTATCCTGCAATCTCCTTGCTATTATTTTTGATAGTATTTTGATGTCCGTATTAAGGAGGGAAATAGGCCTGTAATTTGCGCAGTATTGTGGGTCCTTCCCAGGTTTTGGGATGATCGTCACGTATGCTAATAATGCTTCGGGTCATGGGGGATTATTTACTCGGATTTTATTGAGATAATTACATAATGGTGTTATCAAAATGTCTGTAAATTTTTTATAATATGCATTTGTTATACCATCTGGTCCCGGACTTTTCCCATTTGGTAGTTCCCCTATTACTTTTTTTTTATTTCATCTATGGTAATATGTTCCTCCAATTTTTCCACCACATCCAAGGGGAGAGATGGTAGTGCTGAGTTTTTTATATACTCTTTTATTTCTTCTACTTGTTTCTCTCTCTCACTTGTTGCCGCTACTGGGTGTATATTGTATAGGCTTGTGTAAAATTGTTTAAATTCATTAGCTATTGATTTTGTGTCCATTATCTGGTTGTTATTAATTCGTATTTCATGAACATGGGATAGCTCTTGCTGTTTTTTTAACTGTCTAGCCAATAATTTACCGCATTTATTTCCATGTTCATAAAAACGGTGTGCCAGAAATCTGTGTTTGTCCTTAACTTTCCTGTCCAAACAAGTGGCAAGCTTGTCCCTCAATAGTCCCAGCCTTCTGTCTACCTCTAAATCAATGCCCCTTTTATGTTTACCCTCCCACTCTTGTATTTCCCCTAATAGATCCTCCATCTCCCTCCTTTTGTTTTGTTTTATTCTGGATCCATGGGCTATCAACTCCCCTCTTATGACTACCTTGTGGGCTTCCCATACCGTTTGTTCTGATACCTCCCCTACTGTATTTATCTCAAAATATTCTTTCATTTTCTTTCCGATGTCCTCCACTACCCATTTGTCATCTAGCAGCGTCTCATTTAATCTCCATGTTCTTTCATGGTAGCCTGCCTTCATTAACAAGAATGTCAACATCACTGGGGCATGATCAGATATTGTTATTTGTTCTATCTGAACTGTTTTCACGTTTTCGAGGTAGTACTGATCCACCAGGAATAAATCTAACCTCGAGTACACTTTGTGTGTTTTGGAGTAGTAGCTATAGTCCCTTGTCTCTCCATTTAGTGCCCTCCAACTATCCACCATGTGAAGAGATTGGGAGTTTTATTTTATATGTCTAAGGGCTCTAAACGACAATGCTGTTTTTCCGGCTGTTGTGTCTAATTTGGGATCTAATATAATATTGAAGTCCCCTCCTACTATTACACATCCCTCTTTAAACATGTTCAGTCTTTTCAAAGTTTTCTCTATGAAGTCCACCGTACCTACATTGGGGGCATATATAGCTGCCAACGTGTAGCAGCACCCATTAAGCATACCCTTGACAAAGAGGTACCGCCCCTCGGGGTCTATTTGTGTTGCTGTGGGAATTAAAGGGCATCCCCTTCCCAAGGCTATGGTTACTCCCCTGGACCTTGCCACTTGTGATACTGCGTGAAACGATTGGTTAAACGGTGTCAATGTTAATCTGGGTATCTTATTTAGCAGAAAATGCGTCTCCTGCATAAACACAGCATCTACTGCGTAATGTTTCAGTTCCTGCCATAAACGCCCCCTCTTGTTTGGGGAGCTCAGACCCCTTACGTTATATGTTATATTTTTTAATAAATTAGCCATCTCCTATTCCTATAATCATCATGGATGTTTTTGCTCTCTTCCGGCTTGTAACATTCCTCCCTATTCCTTCCTCCTCTGGGGGACTTTTAAGAAGATAAAACATATTCCTAGGTCTACTACACCATACAACATACAATACAATATACAATACGTCACTCTAACTGTTAGAGTGTACCATCTACTAGGCGAGTGAGCCCGTGCGGGTACTATCTGACCCTCCCGAACCCTCCCTCCTAACTGCATTCCGCAGCTCAAACAGCCCCTTATCGGGACTTTCCTATTCCTTATTTTAAAAAGAAATGGGAGTTTTGTCTTTTTACCTCTATGGCCCGGGTCAGGGCTTCTATTTCCGTGTATAAATATATAAGTATCACAAATCTACAAGTCTATAAATCTATAAATCCCCCCCCACCTCCCAAATCAAAATCACCATCAGCGTCTGAGCCAGTAGATAGAGAGAGCAAATATAGAAACCGAGAGGGGAAAAAAAAAAAAAGGGAGATTAGATAGAGGGTACAGAGAAAAGGGGATGGGGGGAAGAAAGAGTTAGGGGAGAAGGGAAAGGAGAGAGAAAAGGGGGTAAAAGAAACACAAGGTGAGGCAATTTGACCGTTTTTTTCGGGGGGGAAAAAAAGGTCATCCAGTGGGGAAAGCCCAACACTATGCATATTCCCCAGATCTATGCCCGCCAGTTGAGTCCTCTATCCCCTGTTGATTTTTCTTTAGTACACGGGACCATGCCTCCGGACGTTGTAGTGGAGTACACATATTTAATGTTTTCCAGTCGGGGAAATCCGTTGGGGGCAAGTTTAAAATGTCCAAAAATGATTTTAAATCGTCCTTGGTTCGTAGTGTTGCTGTTTTCCCATCATGTGTCGCTGTCAGTCGGAATGGGAACCCCCAGCGATATCGGACATTTACCCTCCGCATATTTTCTAATAATGGGCGTACTGCTCTTCGCTGCATCAATGTTCGTCGCGTTATATCAGGGAATAATGCGATTTGTTTTCCCTCATACTTAATCTCTGGCATGTCCCGTACTGTTCGCATTATTGTCTCTTTCACGGAGTACTTGTGGAGTCTGCATATCACATCTCTTGGCCTATCTCTATTCTGGTTAGGTGGTGGGGTGATGCGGTGCACTCTGTCTATTTCCACTGGTTCAGAGATCTCTTCCCCCACAATTTGCTGAAGTAGTCTTTGTACTGATATTAACAACTCATCGGCTTTATATCTCTCAGGTAGATCTCGTATCTTTATGTTTTGGCAGCGGTCTCTGTTTTCATAATCATCTAACTGGTCTCTATATGTGTTCATTAATTCTTCCTGATGTTTAATTATATCTTGCGTATTTATTACTGCATGTGTTATTGCTTCTTGTTTGTTCTCCAGTGTTTCCACTCTGTTTCCTACCGCTATAACATCTTCCCTCAGATCCTCCACTGCTTGCTTACAGGACCTCTCTACTGTGGATATCAGTTGTTGTATGTCTGATTTTGAGGGTAAGGTTTCTATGAGTTCTTTTATAAGGTCTCTAATGTCCCGATCATCATACTTTGTCTCTACTATCTCTGTATCAGCTATCCGCCTTACTTCCTCCAGACCTTCCTCCAAGTGTAACACAGCACTTCCTTCAGTGTTTGGCCCAGCTATAACCCCCCTCTCCAATTCCTGCTTTGGGTCCGAATCCACTATGGCTGCGGAGGCTACAGAGTCTTTTAGGCTTATTGCAGGGTTAGTGGAGTTAGTGGAGTTGGTAGGGTTAGTGGGGACTGCGGTTTCCTTTGATGTCTGCTGCATCTCCCTTCCACTATATACCACCTGGCTCCCCCCTTCTGCTGTTACATCCACCTCTGATTTATCTGGGGTATGGGGTATATGTGGGGTATGTAAAATTTCTCCTGGGGTGCTTCTCCTGTCCCCACTTCCCCGCCACGTCTCCATACCTTTTGATGCCTTCAGGTCTCTTTGCTCTGACCTCCGCGACCCCCCTCCGACAGTCAGCTCTCCACCACTAGAGGTCCGGTTTCCGCGCCCCCCCGCAGGGGGGCTCTGTCCCTGCCTGCTTGTGCTGGGGCTCGAGAATGGTGTACCCCGGCCTCCTCTCAGCTGTGCCCCCCTCCGTCTCGGGTCCGGACTGCTGGGCCGTTCTCCATCCCTGGCGTTGTTAAATATGTTCTGATCCCGCCAATCGGGCTTCTGCTCCCGCCTCCTCCAGGCTGTAGTGTGGCGCGTCTACGTGTCGCCATCCGACATCCGACCTAGACCGGCTTTAGGCTTTAGGCTTACTTTAGACTGGTGGGTCAGCAGGAGCGAAGGTAGGCTGTGTATCGGCGGTATCGGCGGTGGATATGGCTGTGATGTCTGCGGTCTGCGGTCACAGCAAGTATTACATAAACAGCCCACACACAGTATATACCCAATATGTATACAATATATATACAGCATTGAATCTGATTAGCACAGATCATAGTGGGGTTTTCCTTCACCCTGTGCCCCTAATAGGGACACAGGGTGGTTTACACATAAGAGGCATTGGGGAAGCTGAAGCAAGGGTATCTCATACTTTCTAAGGGATTCTGGGTTCCCTGGGCCTTCCCGTTACATCTCTCCCCTTTCGGCAGGAGTCTAACACAGGAGGCGACCCCAGACGGGTTGACTCCGAAGTTAGTCCATAGGTCCATTCTTCTAATGCCGGTATCCACACAGTACCCCAAATAAATTGCTCCAAACAGAGCATTACTTACCCAGCCAACCTCTGCCTCTCTCAGAGAACATACCCGCCGCTGGGAAGAGGCCCGGCCTGGCCCTTCTCCCTGGGGTCCTTTCAGTTGTTTGGAGAGAAGAGGTGACTGGGCTCAGTCCGTCATGCTGTTGGTGATCTGGGCCGACTAACCCAGCATCCCTGGGGTATACAAGTGGAGACTGAAGTCCCATCCACTTGTGGTAGGTGAAAATCCCCCAGTGCTTGCAAAGCAAGGCTGACACCCTCCTGTCTCAGTTTCACACCATTTTCTGGGGTTGTGTCAGTGAGGACCGAAGTCCCATCCAGTACCACAGGAACTCCCTCTTCTGTTAGTTGAGAGCAGAGGCCCGCGGCACTCTGCTCTGTTGCCAGCTCTTGTGCTGTGTTGCTGTGAGTGGAGATCGCAGTCCCATCCACCGATCTCCGCTCAAGTTGCAGTTGTGTGCAGAGGCCAGTAGCATTCTGCCCTGCTGCCAGTGATTCAGCTGGGGGTAAAAGCTTTACCACCTCAGCTTGTTGCTGAAGAGAGGGGCCAACTGCCCCGGCTCCCTGAAACTCCACAGTTGTTTCCGGTGCTGGACAGAGGTTGCTAGCACTCTGCCCTGTTGCCAGCACTTCTGCTGGGGACTCCACACCATCTGCTCTGGCTAACTGTTGGGGAGGGAAAAGGGCTGCTTCTCCTCCCTGCATCTCTGAAATCCACTTGGAAAGAGGAACCATCACCTTCTCACCTCGGGCCTCCAAAACTGCCACGGGTGTAGAGCAGAGGTCTGCAGTACTCTGTCCTGCTGCCAGTACTTGGGCAGGCGATGCATAATCCCTTACATCCTCTGAACAGTCCCTTAAGTCCATACCTTCTGTAATCCGTGGCTGGGAAGATGAGCCAACTGCCCTAGCTCCCTGGAACTCCATATCATCCACTTCGGCTTTAGGGATGGCAATCTTCAGATTTTCCACTGCCGATTCTTCAGCCAGGCTAGCTCCCTGGAACTCCATATCATCCACTTCGGCTTTAGGGATGGAAATCTTCAGATTTTCCACTGCCAATTCTTCAGCCAGGATTTCAGAGTTGTCCACTGGTATTTCCTGATAGTCCCAGGCAAAGGTAGCACCACCCTGCTGCTGAGCAGATTCTAGCAGCGGTCTGTAGGCGATCTCCGATTGCCGTATTTCCGCCATTCTCCGCTTATGTTGCCGCTCTAGTTCTCTCTCTTGTCACTCTAGTTCTTTCTCTTGTCGCTCTCGTACTCTCTCTTGTCGCTCTAGTTCTCTCTTTTGTCACTGTAGTTTTTTCTCTTGTCGCTCATCCCGCAGCTGGATGCCTCTAATGGCTTCCTGTATGGCGGTCTCTGATGGGTTAGCACCATATAATGCCAAGCGCTGTCGAACTCGTTGCTGAAACAAGTCTTCAACTGACCGGGGTCCTGCATCACCATCCCTCTGGTCCATCTCGGCTAGCTCCCTGATCAAGGTGGCCTTGTTCTTTGTCCCACTGGTGCCTCCACGGCTCTCAAGTAGGTCTTTCAGCGTGGCTTTCTTTCAGGCTGCATAGCTGGTCATTCACTGTGGTGGTTTGGAGTGTTCCAGGAACTGGAGGGAAAATCCCACCGCTGCCAACCAATGTAACGACACCCCAAATACAAAAGGGGTTTAACGCCTTTTAAAGATATTCCCTCTCCTGGACACAAATTCACTGTCGATCCTCCACAGTCAGACGACCACTTCCCATAGGAATTAATCCTTCCAAAAGAATGAGACGCACTCTGTATCTTTCCAAAATGAACTACTTTATTATTGCAAAACATTACAACTTTTATATCCACAGAGAGAAGCTTCTGACCCTCCTCTCATCATACACCTCTGACCAGACCCAATTTACATGAGCCAATTCACTACAGTGAATGGCTCAGACACATGCCCTTTCTGTCTCCCAATCCACATCCAATCCACATTTCAGTTTAAAGGATTATGCAAGACCTTTTGTGTTCCTCCAGCCTGTCTGGCTGCCAGAGGACAATTCCTATAATTACAGGCTTAATTCCCACACGCCACAATAGATACATAACGGCTCTCAATACACATTTCCCAATGAAAGGCTCTGTAGCATTCGAGGTTCATTAACATTACTCAGGCAGACAGCTGACACCTCAGCATCTCTTCAATTAACCTGTCTGTCTGCTAGTTCCACAACCTATAATTACAGGCTTAACTCCCACAAGCCACAATAGACAATAGCATGAAATCACACACCATCACAGCAAGTATTACGTAAACAGCCCACACACAGTATATACCCAATATGTATACAATATATATACAGCATTGAATCTGATTAGCACAGATCATAGTAGGGTTTTCCTTCACCCTGTGCCCCTAATAGGGACACAGGGTGGTTTACACTTAAGAGGCATTGGGGAAGCTGAAGCAAGGGTATCTCATACTTTCTAAGGGATTCTGGGTTCCCCGAGCCTTCCCGTTACACATACGTTTAAGAGGTTCGACTTGAGCTTAGCGCGTGTCACTAGAGAAACTGAATCCTCTGCTGGTGCTGGCCAGAATATTCCTCTCAGCAGGTCATGACAGGTGGGTGAGCTGGATGCTCAGGAGATGGTGACCCAATGATGGTTGCCCACGATAGGACCAATAGCAGTATGAAAGAAAGAGGAAGGGCACATAGCGTGATACTTTATAATATGGAGATTTAATGTAGGTAGGAACACTTGCATTGTATAAGTTGAACAAGCGCTTTCAGATGTAATCAATGGCAACAGTGGAGTGTCCTGACGCGTTTCGCAACAAATTGCATCGGCTGATGCACCCCAGACGATGCAATTTGTTGCGAAACGCGTCGGAGACTCCACTGTTGCCATTGATTACATCTGAAAGCGCTTGTTCAAAACAGGTTTGATTCTTATTTGGCCAGAAGTGCACATTTCAGCCCTTTCCGCTATCCACATGCCAGGTGTGGAAAATTGTCAGGCAGACTTTAACAGTTGTGTTTGGATCCAGGAAAATTGTGTTCCAAGTTCTTTGCCACAAATGGGGGACACCAGATGTGGATCTCCTGGCATCCATATTTAACAACAAATTAGACAGGTTTAAGTACCATGAAAAGGGGCAAACTGTGGCCTCAGACGTTCTATTGGCCTCTCAATCCCTAGTTAAGGCATTTGTGCAGTCTGTCACACACTTTTCTCACCCCCCTCATAACCTGGTTCTTTCAGACCTTTGGGCTTCATGTACACTGTTGCTGGTAAACGGACGTTTAGGAGCAGTTGGGCATTTTTTTTTCAGCTGCCCCTGAACTCTCTTCTGTTATATTATCAGTACATGTACACTGGGTCGTTTATAGTTGTTTCTAGGCAGTTGAGTTTAGAAGCATTTTTTGGAAAGCAAAAAATGCGTTCAGGACGGATGTTCAGAGGCATTGGAAAAGCCAAATGCATGTAACAGCTTGAAAACGCGGTAACTCGCGTTTAGCCACGTTTTGTTTACAGGCGTTTTTTTATTTTTGACAATAAAAAACCGCTCCTAAGCGCAAACGCGGCATGTAAACGCGGCAAAACTGACGTTTTTAAACGTTGTTCACTATCTGTCAAGTTAAATCATTCAGGAGAGGTTTTAAAATTTTACATTAAGCCTTAGGGACTGGCCTTCAAACCTATTAGGTATATTCCCTTATCTATTTTTGCTCTCAAGGTGGCCCTTCTCATTATTGTGAGGAAGAATTTTGCATTCAGGGGTCTATAATAGAATTATGCTTTAGCTAGAACCAAAATCTGTTAATTATGATGATATTTAAGTGGTCAGTTGTCCAAAATTTTTTAGTGATATATTCCAGATAATGTGACTCTATGTTCCCAAGTGCACTTGAAGGGACCTTTAAGAAACACTGCACACTACGAGTAATTATTTCTATAATGAAACAGATTATATGCTTTATTTCCTAACAGTTATGACCTCTGCGCAGAGGGTCTTCCAGTTAGTGGCATTATCCTGTAAAGAGCCTTTCCCAGTGTTATGCAAGGACAAGGTTGACTTGAGGCCTAAAGCCTTATTTCTACCTATAATGGTTTCCTCCTTCCATCTCAACCAGGACATTGTCTTCCATTCTATATGTGCTGCTCTGAAACATTTCCAGGAAATTTTCTCTCCACTGTCTTGATGGGATACACGCTGTAAGAGTATACCTCTCAGCTGCAGTCTCTTTTAAGCATTTGATTCCCTTTTTGTGCTTCCTAACAGTTCTCACAGGGGGCTTCCAGCTTCTTGCACCACTGCATCTCTAGACGGGTTAGACAAGTCATCATTCAAGCCCATGGTCTAAAGGATAGGATTCTTTCCTTCCCTGTTAAGGTGCACTTTACCAGATCCATTAGGCTGGGTTCACACTTGTACGAGAAACGCTCCGACTTTGGGAGCTCATGTCGCATGACTTATGAAAATCAATGTTTCCCTATGGGAGCCATCTTAACTGGTCCGACACAAGTCGGTCCGACTTTGAAAAAGGTTCCTGCACTATTTTGGTCCTACTTCAGCCCATTGAATATCACCATTCGACTTGTGACATCTGACATGGTGATTACAGCAGCAGTAAGAGGAATTTATGTCACACTGGGATTGTTTTGATTGGTCAAAGAACAAGTCAGACTATCACAAAGTTGGATCCTGTTCATTCAAGTCGGATTGATGTAGGATCGATGTAGGACTGATGTTGCAGAGCAAAGTAGGATGACAGTCATATGACTGTCGTGTAGTGTCAGACTCAGCCTGAGTCTTTAATGGGCTTTTCGGTATCAGCCATCTGTTTCTCAGATTTGCAGGCTTCCAACTGGTCTGGTTCACACATTTAGGTTTTACCAGGTGGATGTTAACGCCTCCTCTAATGCCATTTTTGCATTTAAGGTGCAACAAGCCGCACTCTGAGGCTGTCAATCCCTTCTTGTCCCATTTGTTGCTTTGCCCTGTCAGTGTTTTTAAGATGTGTTGTCCACCCCTCTGTTGGGCTGCTTTTGGACATCCCATGGTTAAAGACTTAAGATCCTGTGTACTGTACTATATGAATAGGAAGATATGATTCTTGACTTGCTAGTAAAATCCATTTCTTAGAGTACAGTAGAGAATACAGGACCCCCCTTAGTTCTTCTGATCTCTCTATTGCTTGCTTCAAAACTGAAGTTAGCTTGGCGTGGCTTTTTTTTTTTAAAGTGTCCAATTGCCTGAGCGTACCTGCGTATAATCCATGGTTAAAGACTAAAGGTCTTGTGTCCTGTACTGCACTCCAAGAAATTGTTTACTGGTAAGTCAAAACCCTAATTTTGCAGGTAAAAAATGATAAACAACTAGTTTCATTTTTGCATCAGGGTCACTTTAAAGTAAATTTTATGCTACTTTCACATTTTGCCTATTCTTTAATATGCTGTTATTGTATTAAAGCAGTATTAAAGTGTTACTAAACCCAGGGCCCTTCATTCACTATATTTGGTCTCCCACAGTACACAGAACATGGAAATTAAATTATGTTAGTAAATATAAACTTCTAATTACCTTTTATCATCAGCATTATATAGCAGTCTTGAGACTTCTATCAGTGTCCGGCAAACCACTGGTTAAAGCTTGTACAAGGAGTTTTTATTCTCCTCTAACTGTCCTAAGAGCCTGTATGACCCCTGACCCTCTGTCTGGACAGTGCTAATTGGCCCTGTGCCAATCACATGCACCCTCCCAAAAAAAAAACTCTCTAGCAATGCACACCAAACTTAGTATGTGCAGAGTTCATCCAAGGCCCTGTCTTATCAGGAGATGGATTGGGGACTGTGGAAGAAGGGGAGGATCAGAGAAGACAGGCTCCAACAACCATTGTACATAATGTGCAGGATTAACCCTTTAGGTTCCACAGTGAGTATAACAAGCATGCTTTACTGCATATACAGACTGTGATTGTGTTTTTTTTTTATAACACTTTAAACCCAAAACCAACCATTTATTATATTGCAGCTTACAATTTCATAGATGTGATGGCTGCATTCGTTTTCTTTTTTTTAGGCTTTCTTCTATTTTCATCTGGTGACCCAGTCATTAAGTCTGTTGTTTTTCAAAAGAAGCTCTCTTTTCAGATGTATCAGTTTACAGTTCTGAGACAAACTACTTAAAACGGATAGGGGTGCTTAAATTGATCATGATCAGTTTTTATTTATGTTTGTAAAACCTTTATCCCAAAAGCAAACTGTTTGCTGTAGCAAACTATTAAGTGTGAGATGGAGTTTGGCTTCAATTTGTTAGTGTATTTAAATCTGCTAGTACATTTAACACTACCCTCCCTTCCCCAGACTGACAATGCTGCTGTCCAAAGGTGCCCCCTGTGCTCATTCATCCAGAGTGGGGGCACTCTAATACAGGAGGTGTGTTACTGGCCAGATCACCAAGTGAAAACTGAAAGAAAAAAGCCTAAAAAAAGAAAACGAATGCAGCCACCACATATGATTGGTAAGCTGCAATATATTAAAAAAAATTGGTTTTGGGTTTAATATCACTTTAAGCATTGAGATTTGTACATTAGCCACTAGAGGTATAATTGTACTGCAGTTGGCTGTTGAGACAAGATATCGGCCTCATCAGGATTGCATTTTTTCAGTGTTCTAGTGGGGCTTGATGGAAACTGCAACAAACAGGTGCCTGGGTCTAGCAATTCTCTGGCCTATTCCTATAGCTCTGTTTTGTATTATATTTGTACATACTCTTTTGGGAAGTGCATAGGTAAATTCACATGGAAGGAGAGACAAACATCAAAAACGCTCCAGTACTATATCTTTGTCAAAAAATTCACACTGCCACGTATAGCATGAATTTTATGGTAGTTGTTTTGAACTTGTTGACCTTATAATTTGAAAAAAATTGGTGACATCAGCACACTTCCACCAGAATTGCATTGCAAAAAATCGGTCTTCCTGGATGTGCTAAATATGTAATATGTAGGCTAATGCCTTGTACACACGATCGGATTTTCCGTCAGAATAAACTCTGACTGTTTTTTTTCCGACGGAATACCGTTCAAGCTGTTTTGCATACACACTGTCAGACCAAATTCCAACCTTCCAAAACGCGGTGATGTACAACACTACGACGAGCCAAGAAAAATTAAGTTCAGTGCTTCTGAGCATGCGTGTTTTTTTCTCCGTCGGAGTTCCATACAGACGAACAAAATTTATTCAGTCGGAATGTTCTCTTTCTAAGTCTGTCGAAATTTCCAAAGGAAAAAGTCTGATGGGGCATACACACGGTCGGAATATCCGATGAAAAAATTCCGTCTGACTTTTTCCATCGGAAATTCCGAATGTGTGTACGCGGCATGGTGTTTAGAAATAAGCTAGGTAATGAGCATTTTCACAGGGAGCCCAGTAATGGCAGGCACCAGATTTCACAAATGACATTTATACTTTGTCACATAGTACTTGCAAATGAAATAGTTTACTTGCTGTTGAATTGTCTTTGCACTAGAAATCCGAGTACCTACTCATGGACTTTCCTGTGGTGTGTTTTGGCGTACTGTGTTTCACATTAATTTTGAAATGTTGCACTTATGAACTGATTCCAGTTATGCATTCTTTATTTGTCTCTGCCATAGGTGGATGAGCAAATCCGTACTTGCTATGAACAAACCATGGCAGAGTGGCTGGGCTGTGAGGCTATCGTGCGGCAGAGGGAGAAGGAGTCCCATGCAGCTGCTTTGTTGAAATGTTCTTCTGGAGCCAGTATAGATATCCAAATTCAGAGGATGATGCATAGAGACTCCACAGTCAGCAATGAGGTCAGCAGAAAAAGCACAAGCGATTTGTGCTTGTTTAATAAAATCACTGATTTTGTGCTGTTCTATTTATTTTAATTTGTTTCTTTCCTAGTGCTTTTCACAGATATCGTTTTATTTAGTATTTTTCCTTTCATTTAAGCTGAAATGTTGTTTGACTTGTTTTGCAGTCTTCCCAAAGTTGCAGTTCAGACAGACAAAACCATGCACACCTACAAAGTGACTCCAGCTCAAGTACACAGGTGAAAATGCATGCAATGTGCAAACGTTGAATCTTGAATCATATCTAACCTATTCGCTAGCAAAAAAGTACAGGGATTTACAACCTCGGCGCTTGTAAACTACAACTTACTTTAAGGTAGTTTCTAATTGATATGGAGATACTCACTTTTATTCTGACCTTAGCTTTTAAGATCATGGAAGGCTGACATTTTTTTAAACACCTGCTTTTGGTATTGTGACTAAAGCAGCCCAACCAAAGGGTTGAATGAAAAAAAAAACTGGTAGGATTGCCCTCTCCACATGCTCGATGGGGATGGGGGAACCCTTGTCACTGAGCCATTATATTCTGACAGCGGAAGACTTCTCCGCCATCATAATACACTGGTCAGTGCTCCAGACCAAAACCTGCAACACTGATCGAGCTAGGAAAACCTGACTGGGTGGTTGTAAAGAAGTCAGTCAGTAGATTCACTTCTGTACAACCACAGTGCCCATCCATGGATCAAAATTTGTCTGGTCCCTGCTGAAATTGACGAATTTCGATCCATGTATGGCCAGCTTAACCCTTGGTAAGTGATAACACTTTATTGAATCAGGACAAGAGATTAAACTCTTTTCTATCACAGGTTGATGCCAGTGGAAGTAGGCAACTTTAGAGCCATATATTACAGCAAAGGGAAATACATAGATTTCAATTTGGAGGGCATTAACCATTTTCAATCAGCCCACAAGTGAAAGCGTTTTTGAATATCATTGTAAAGTGTAGAACAGCTTTATTTTACAGGGCATGTTTGGGCCAAGTTTTATAGTAATTCATACTGCTGGAAAGCTTATAGGATTACCTGTTAAATATCTGCCATTGATTCCCTAATGTAATAATACATTTGTATTCCACCAAGTCTGTGCAATGTAAAGGTAACTAAAAAGAATCTGGCAGGGTTAAATAGCCATGTTCTGTCATGTTTATTACTTTCAGTGCAGTCTTTAAAATAGCTTCATGATGCTTCTTTTCTTGAACTTTTATGTAGTTAAATTTCCCAGTCATTCCAAGAAAGTACATAGCTTTTTAGTTGGATTTGGATTGAGAGACCATTGGGCTACCACACTTGCATACAGGTCTGGCCGTATTTGTTAAAGTATATGTACAGATAAACATTTATTCTTTAGGATTGAAAAGAGGAGGTTTAAAACCTCTGATGGCTTAAGGTGACCATAGATGGATCAAAATTTGGCCGGTTTAGCAAGGATTAGCTGAACTTCGTTCTATGTATGGCCACCAAGTTGAATAGAATCCGATCTAGCAATCGACTTCTGTTCTAAAACCCTGTCGGATA
The DNA here is from genome assembly GCA_029206835.1 of Rana muscosa. Lineage (NCBI taxonomy): Eukaryota > Metazoa > Chordata > Amphibia > Anura > Ranidae > Rana > Rana muscosa. Next base: position 852,724,627 of record CM055116.1, read on the forward strand.
AATGCCACTCGATCTGTGGCTGCAGCACTGATCTTTGTGTTCTGACAGCTGTGTATTTTGTCAAAAAACTTTAGAGCAGCTGGGTGGATTCACCCATCCACCTCGAATGTGTGGATGAAGGAAATCATTTCAGTTTTTCAGGCCGAAAGAAAAAATAAACCATGTATGGCCAGCTTTATTTTTACTATATGTCCATTATGAAGATTTTACTTTCTGTTGAAAACTCAACAGAAAATGAGAGGAAATCTCTACAAAATGAGGGGACTTTACCTCTTGGATAGATGTCACTTGAATAGGTGCCCCCATTGGAAGATTTACCTGCACATGTTGTTCTGATGTCAGCTCTAATATTTTTGTTACCCACTACTTTCTGTCTTTACAATTGTCACCCGAAGAAATAGAGAGGGTAAATCACCCTAGCGGGGACACAGACAGTAGTAAAAACATTACCATGGTTTTGTCCCTTTCCTAATCAATCCAGGACTTAAGAAATGTTTTGGCTTTACATACAGTGTAAAATAGGGCTGTGGAAATTAACTATTCCTCCATTAATCGATTAATGTTTTTGATCGATCAAAATTCTTTTGATCGGTTCTCACCTCTCCGCCGGCTTCCGGGTCTTCAGGGAGTTCCGTCGGAGATCCGGTGACGTCACTGACACCGGCGGGGCTTGCCGTGTCCATCTGAAGGGCTCCTTTGCTGTGCCTTCATATCTGCATGCTGGCAGGACCTTACTATCTGCCACACGCAAGGGCTGTTACACTTCCCTCTATCTTTTCCCTCTATCAACCTGGTATTCTACAGCCATCCACTGGGATTTGTGATAGTTCCCTTCACGAGACATCTACATGCCGACGGACTGATGTTAACCCCTTCTCATCTGGATTCAGCAGTGGTATCGTTGTACACATTTTTATACCAGTATCATACTTAGCTACATGTTTTTATGACTGCTTTTGCTACCGTTAGGTATTCCTCGCTTTTTTAGATTTTTTAGATTCTATCTCCAGTGCAATATTTATTTTGTTACCTACTTGAAGACTATAAAAGTTTTAATGCTATTCCCATCAAGCACTGCCTTTGTGTGTTTTTTGTATCCTGCTATCCATTTTTCCAGTGGTTGGTAGCTGCACTGGGAATCAGCCTGCAAGGAGATCAGCTAAAAGTAGTTGGATCTGTATGTGCATTATAATTAATCGAAATTAGTCGATTAATGGATTAAAAAAAAACGATTAATCGAACACAAAAATTTTAATCAGTAACAGCCCTAGTGTAAAACTATTTAGGGATTTTGCCATAACTGTTATCATGTTAAATCATGTTTTGTCAACTCTGTTGAATTTCTGTTTTCTAAGAAATGTTGCTCTTGTCTTGACTTCTCTGCCTCCTAATTCTCAATTAATCTAAAGGCAATTTCACTGCTTAGGTTTTTGAATCGGTGGAAGAGGCTGATCAGTTAGACACACGAAGCGAGGAGAGTAAACCCTCAAAAATACCTAATGGAACAGTACCTAATGGGACAAGCTCTCCAGATTCAGGTCACCCATCTTCCAGAAACTTCTCTATCACTTCTGGTTATTCAGAGCATAGCTTCAGTACAGATGAGAATGCATCAACGGATACCAGCAAAAATGCACTTTATCTGCCTATGAAACCTGGAGGAACAGGTGGAAAAAAACAGTCTAGCTTGGACAGTATGCTTGATGGCAAACGAGTCGAAGAGGAACTTGTTGTTCAGGACAGTTTGGACACAGAAACTACAGCCAACGAAAGCTTAGATGACTTTTTATCAATTGCTGAAAGTACAGAGGACATTTTACCTGATAAGGAAACTTCAATGCTTTCTGTTGTGGAAGCTTGGCCAGACAGTGAAGCTGAGAAAGAAAGTTTGGTGGGAAGCGAGGATAATTTATCAGAAGAGCCAGAGATGGAAAGTCTGTATCCACAACATGATTCATTGGTTGTCATTGACAAGACTGTGTCTGAAGTGTCCCCAGTCTCTTCCACTGGAGTAACATATTCTGTAGGTATCTTGCAATTAGCATGCCCAACTCTTCTCCCTCATGTCTTGTGATACATTGTAGATAAGTATGCACACAGGTTTCAGCGTTAGAAGCTTTAAGGTAAAAAGCGTAAGATTCATTGTTCTGATTCAACAAATGACCACATTCATACCCCATTCATACCCCAAATTATTTTACTTAAGGATAATGTCTAGTTCCAAGTTTGTTGGTATAATAAAGTTCAAAAAAGGAATTGTCATAAACAGTTAGATGTAATTAATTAGAATTTTATATTTTAAGACCTAATTTCTGGAGATGGTATCATTGTATAATATGCCCTTATTTAGATTTATTTATTACAATTCAGGTAGGCTTGTACTTGAAAATTTAGCAGGCAATCCCATAATGCCTCAGGCCTCCACAGAAGCGAATCCACAGCATGCAGATTTGGCTGCAAGCAGCACTCACTTCTGTCAGTTTCACTAATTTACTCATTTAAATAATACAGATTGATAAATAAAATCATAAATACATACATAAATAAACCTATGAATAAAATAAGAGATACCGTATATACTCGAGTATAAGCCAAGTTTTTCAGCACATTGTTTTGTGCTGAAAATGCCCCCCTCGGCTTATACTCGAGTCACTTTTTTGCGCCTGATCTTCCGGAATTTGGGGACCCGGCCGTAGGTCCCCTGGACCCCAAACTTGGCACACATGTAGCCCCCCTCTTTCTCTACAAGTGTGCAAAGTTTGTTGTCTGGGGGACCTACGGCCAGGGAGCACTGATTTTTCAAACCCGGGCACCCCTTCCATAGACTCGCATGTTAAACGGTAATTTCTCCTGTGATTTTTGGGGATCCGGCACCGGCTGGTTGTAGGTTCCCTGGACCCGACGGTTGGCACACATGTAGCCCCACTCCTCCTCTATAAGTGTGCAAAGTTATTTTTCTGGGGGACCTACGGCCGGCGATCACAGATTTTTCAAAGCCGGGCACCCCTTCCATAGACTCCCATGTTAAACATCAGTCTAGTCATGGACACAGTGAGGCATGCACATGGACACAGTGAGGCATGCAGATGGACACCCTAGGCTTATACTCGAGTCAATACGTTTTCCCATTTTTTTGTGGTAAAATTAGGTGCCTCGGCTTATATTTGGGTCGGCTTATACTCGAGTATATACGATACATTTTTAAAAATTTAAATTTTTCTTTTTGGAGACTGCTTTAACGGCCTTCTGCCTCTGATCTGAGACTTGTCTTGTTATAGTGGAAAATAAATGTCACCCCTCCCCTCATTCTATCTATCCTGTCTAGCCTGTATAAAAATATCTGTACTTACCTTTTTTTTTTTTTTGTCCACTTTGGTCTAGTCATTTGATCTTGCAGCACCAGCTTCTCTGTGTCAGCGAGTGGCGGCTGTAGGGGAGAGAAGGGAACTCTGACAATAGCTGGGCTGTGGGAGCTTGTTGTTCAGCGCTCCATGACACAGGGGAGCCAAAGCTGCAGGATCACGTGACTCAACTAAAAAATGGTAAATATATGGATTTTTTTTCACAGGGTGGATAGCATAGGTAGGAGGACAAGGGAGGGAACATTTTTTAAGAATGCTAGACATAATAATTTACCTTTTACAATATCTAATTATATGTTTGGATTTTTTTCATACATGTGTGATATACTGGACTCTGATTTCACTTGATCTATATGTAATTTCAGACGGATCCTTTTTTAAATGAATGCTTCTACGCATGGGCAGTATCCAAATGTCATATCTGATCTGACCTTATTAAATTTTATACAGTGGCAGAGCTGAGAAATAAAAATGGGGCCTCATATAGAAACACTAAAACAAAGCCAAGAAGTAAAAAGAAGTGTGATAAAAAACCTAAAACCTTTCTTTCTGGATCCATCTGCATGAGCACTTAACTTTCTCTGAAGTGATATGCATTTATATTCTGCAACTTTTACCTGAAATTCTTTCCACTGATTTGTCTTTTTTTTTGTCCAACAATTTCATTTAGCAAGAAGTGCTGGATTTGTACACAATTAACTTGCACCGTATTGAGAAAGATGTCCAAAGGTGTGATCGCAACTATTGGTATTTCACTCCCACCAACCTAGAGAAGCTTCGAAATGTTATGTGCAGGTACCCATTATCTACAAACACTGTATCATGCAAAGTTTTAAAATGTGGTAACTAAACTGCAACAAAAAGGCATGAGTGTTTGGGGAATTTTTAGAGACCTTGCAGAATTATTGAGTGCCCCCCTCCCCCCCCCAAAAAAAAGAAACGCATCAAGTGGTACAGTACAATACACTTGTACTTGGATTGATGGGATCAGTTTGAGATGCTCAAAGCATTCAGAATCCATTTGCAGGTACATTTGTCATCCTGTCAGCAGACCTAAACCTGTAGAGCCTGTAAGCATTGACTCTCAGGCCTCGTACACACGACCGATTTTCTCGTCCAAAACAGTCAAGAAAAGTGCCGCGAGAGTTTTTTTGTCTAGAAAAACGTTCGTGTGTATGGTTTTACGACGAGAAACTTGACGAGAATCTCGACGAGAAAATAGAGAACCTGCTCTCTATTTTCTCGTCAGGATTCCAGATTTCCTCGTCGTGTTTCTCGTCGGCCTGTTTTGTGACGAGAAAATGGTTCGTGTGTATGCTTTTACGACTCTTCCAAAAGCGCGCATGCTCACAAGCAACTATGAGACGGGAGCGCATCTTCTGGTAAAACAAGCCTTCATAATGGAGAGAGCACATTCGTCACGCTCATAAATATTTCATAGTTTAAATGTTCTGCATTGAATTCTTTGTTAGAATGTTACATTAATCAAAACGAGAGACCTTCTTTTGCTGCTGATATTCACACAGAGTTCTGCCTTATTTTTAACCTTTTTCATGCTGCTCTTTATAAGATTTATGTGTATTATATCGTGCAAGTTTTTAGGAATAATTTAAATGGTTAGATTTTTCAAAATGTTAATTATAATTTCTCAATGTTTTGATAGCGATCTCCCATTTAATTTTCTAATCTATATTTTTAAAATTTCACACCATGTTTTTGAGCTAATCAGATTTAGTTATTCTTTTGGGGGGGTGATATCTGTGCCTTTTATTGTCAGTCAAATGTATCTGCTTACTCCAAAGCTTGTTTTTTTTTTATTTAAAAATACACATAGTCAAGTATGAACTTAAACAAAAAACACATTTATTCATGTTTATAAATTAAATAAAGAGAAGGCAGCGCTGGAGAAGCTGCTGCCATTTGTGCATCCCAGGGACCCCAGAGCACACAGCAACCCTGTGTGGACACTAAAATTGGGAGCTTGAGAAGGCCCACATTTCAGAACACAATCTGATGCTGGCCTCCCAGAGGTCAGGAACAGCAGCAGGTGAGATATATGTCCCAAGTGTGTGGTACTACAACAGGCTGCCTTCTGTCCGACCACAATGAAGCAAGGCCATCACTTCCTCTTCTTCCTGGCAACCTTCCCTGCAGCCTTTCCTGAAGCCTTTCCTGAAGCCTTTCCTGCAGCCTTTCCTGCAGCCTTCCTTCTTCGTTTAGCTGGAGGCTGGCCCACTGGAGGGGTACTCCTGTCAGGAGGAGGAGGTGGAGGTGTAGCAGAAGGGGGTGGGGCAGAAGAAGAAGGTGGAGGTGTAGCAGAAGGGGGTGGGGCAGAAGGTGGAGGTGTAGCAGAAGAGGGTGGGGCAGAAGGTGGAGGTGTAGCAGAAGGGGGTGGGGCAGAAGGTGGAGGTGTAGCAGAAGGGGGTGGGGCAGAAGGTGGAGGTGTAGCAGAAGGGGGTGGGGCAGAAGGTGGAGGTGTAGCAGAAGGGGGTGGGGCAGAAGGTGGAGGTGTAGCAGAAGGGGGTGGGGCAGAAGGTGGAGGTGTAGCAGAAGGGGGTGGGGCAGAAGAGGAAGGTGGAGGTGGAGGTTGAGGTTGGGTCAGTTGGGCCACCTCACATATGGCGGTATTGGGGGTAATTTGCTCCATCACCCCCTTGTTGAGCAAGGTGATGAGCAGGGGCTCGCATAGGAGGCGTTGCTCCATGCTCATCACCTTGAACTTAGCCTCCACTAGGCCGGCAATGGCCTCTTCAGGGGATGTGGGCTCCTTGAGTGTGGCATGGGCCTCTTTAATAAGGGCCATTGCTGCCTCACTGGTGGTCCTGTCCCTCCTGCCTCTTTTGTGAAGCCTGATGGGAGGCACCTGGGATCTGGTGCTTCTCCTTTGCCCTGCCACCTCCTGTCTGCCACTGGGCCCTGCCACCTCCTGGCTGGCACTGGGCCCTGCCACCTCCTGGCTGGCACTGGGCCCTGCCACCTCCTGGCTGCCACTGGGCCCTTCCTCCTCCTGCCTGACAGTTTCCAGACCCTCCTCCTGGCTGATTTCATCCTGTGTATGAAAAAGGAACATAGTTTAATATGTTGGTTTAATCTTTGCATCAAACTTTGTAATCCTGATGGAAGCAATTAGAATGTAAATGCATAAATCCTTGCTTTAAATTTACCACTACATCAGCTTGACTATTTACCACACAATTAAGTGCAGAATAATGTCTACAGATCATGATTTCACTTGTGGAATACAAAATAATGTATGTTTCTCATCCTGACATATTTGGGAAACATTAATTTTATCCCACTACATTTTCAGTTAATACTATACCTGGCTCCAGATGGACAAATCAGGATCATCCAGGATGGCTGCCTCCTCTTGCTCCAGAGAAGGCTCAGGTTGGCTGCAGGGAAGTCTGGGGGAAAGAGTGGAGAGTGATGGCCTTGGCTCAATGTGGTCATCCAGGAAGGACATCCTGCTGTAGTACCACAAAATCGGGACATAAACATCATCTGCTGCTGCTCCTGACCTCTGAGAAGCCAGCACCTTAGAGCGTTCAGTCCTGTAGGTACCTCTCAAGCTCCCAATTTTAGTGTCCACTTGTTTTGCTGTGGCTGTGGGCACCTTGGTATGCACAAATGGGAGCAGCTTCTCCAGCGCTGCTTTTCTCACCCCTTTTTTTTTATGGATGGGGTTTTTGGTCTCCCACAGAGCCGCCAGCTCCCTTACCCGGTCAATAAATTCCGCCAGGAACTCTTTGTCGCTAATAAAGACATTCATATTGTATCTGCAAGTAAAATAAATTATATTTAAATAATGTGAGGCAAACAGTCTAACCTCCTTCACATCCTAGTCACCATATATATCCTCCACCAATCTCAAGACAGTATAGGCCAACAATTTTTACATGTCTCACAAAATCACATACCTTCGTTCGCACGTCCGTCACTTGAACTCCTCTCTCCGCACACCGAACGTACTATAGTCACATGTGTGTTTGCTATATACACACCACGCATGCGTCCAAATTCGAACACGTCGCTCCGCACACGTCGCCCGCCCATGACGTTCTAACTAACATCTTTTCCCCGCCCGTTCTCTTTCGGCGCGCAGACAGATATGGCGGAGTTACAGCAGGTGTCTGATAATTCCGCAACTAGCGAGGAGACAAGCCCGGAGACCGAGGACACGTCACGATCAAGGAGGAGATTCAAGGCATCGAATATGTCTTTGGCGGAGATGGCGGAGATGGACATCTTGGTCAAGGCTGATTATGATGCCAAGCATGGGCCGTATAGCAAACCAAATAGAAGGAAGGCCAAAATCCTCACTAAAGTTGTGAAGAGTCTGAGGGCGAAGTTCGGGGTGAAACGCTCAAATGAGCAGCTCAGAAAGAGGTGGTCAGACCTCAAACTGAGGGAGCCAGACCAGTTGAGGATCATAAAGAGGATGCTCGCTAAAAGTAAGTAAAATGACGACCTTTGTGCTATTAATCTTTTTAGAAACTGACATTTTTTTTTTTTTATCATATTGGACTCCCTTCCAAAATGTAATATTTTGAACTAGGTTGGGCACAGTAATCGTTCGTTACGTTACCGACACTTCGTTCGGCCACTATCCGCGGTTTTGGCTTATTTAAGAGCCACAAAAGTAATTAGACATCTGCCATTTTTGATCAAGTATTGTGGATAATTTTTAAGTCTAGATGATGTGTTTGTAAGGAGAATGAAATGCAAACTTTAATCAGTGTAAAGGAGAGGACACTCAGCAGCTGCTTCCACATCTGTACTTTGGAGCACTATAGTGTGGGCCACCAGACCCGCCTTTTTTGGGTGTCCCACACAGGTGCATCAGAGTTTATTTGTGGTGCCTCCATGTCCAAAAAATTACATCCAAATGTGAATACTAAACATATTTGGGGTCATAAATAATGCATTTTTCTTTAAATTCCGCACAAACACACACTTGTACCCCACTTCCAAACAATTTAGCCTGTTTTTAGTTTAACAATGAGATTTTTACAGTGTGATAAATAGACCTTTGGTTTTATTCTCATAGGGGAGAGAAGACTGGGAGGAGTACACTCCAGGGAGCACATGCACCCCACAACTTCCAAGCAACCCCAAACTCCCAAAGATCCACAACCGAAAGATGTGCAGGAAGTTGAGGTGGAGGAAGGAGAAGTGCAGGAAGGAGAGGTGGATGACGTTGTGGATCTGGTACCACAACAGGTCAGTATCTGACACCACAGCTTAAGGTAAGCGAGGTAGGCCTGCAGAGTTTTATTAATTTTTTTTTATGGTTTTTAGGGGATGGAAATGTTGTGAAGTATAGCACACGGTTCTCTGCTGACAGTGCCCTCCGCCTCATCCAGCAAGTGATGGAATGTAGCACGGAACTGGACCTAATTAAACAAAGAATCCATGTGATGGAACAAACATTTAAAGACATTCTCGATGTTTTGGGGAGAATTCAATAAGCCATCCAAACACATTTGTTTTTACATGTTTGTTTTTATATTTTTTCTAATTTTTTGAGTAACAAAGCAGCCAAAAATTGAATATGCACACAGTGTGTGAACATGTGCTATCTGCCATCAGGGGATATCCATGTACGTCTTTTGTGGGTGCAACCCCTTCCTCGTATCAAAAGTCAGTGAACTGAGGAAGGGGATGCACCCCCAAAACACGTCCATTGATCACCCCTGATGGCAGATAGCACATGTTGACAATAGGGATCAGGATTGTAAACTTCCTATTTGCAAAAAAGTAAAAATGTGTGCATATTGAATTTTTGGCTGGGCAAGGGGTGGCAGGACCCCATATTAGGACGGGCACATAGAGACATAGTTTGTGTAACTGAATGTCTCAGATTGCTCAGAGGTATCCAATGTTGTCATTTTAGAAATGCAAGTGGTATTTTTGTATTTTCATAAGCCAAAATTTGCCGGGTTGTGGCCAGGCCAACCCCAAAGTAAAACAAAAAAAAATGTGCAGAGAGTAAAATATTTGACCACAAACAACGTGTAGCTTCTTTTTATAATACTCCCTAAGCTTATTTGGTTCTTTTGTAAGGTAACATAGTGAAATTGGTTGTTATTTACTAAAGTAAAATACACTTGCCACTACAAATGCACAAAGACAAACTAGGAGACAGGAAAGAACAAATAATTAAAGGTTTAAACAAGATTTTTATTGGGATACTTAGACATAGGCTGGCATAGGAATTGCCCCCCTACCCGTGAAATACTCCATGTATTTGTCCCGAACCACACGGGCATTTTGGGGGGGCAAGCCAAGACGGGCAGATTCCAGGCCCGGAAGGGGATTTGCAGGGGAAAGTCCAGCCTCTGGCAAAACTGAGGCCATATAGGAATTTGATTTTTGGCTCAGAAAGTTGTGTAGCACACAGCAGCATAACACTACATAGTTTATTTTGTAGTCCGCCAAGTGGATGGAAGTCATAAAAAGGCGGAACCGGCTGGCCATTATGCCGAAGGCATTTTCAACGACTCTTCGGGCCCTGGCCAGCCGGTAATTGAACACACTCTTCTCTGGGGTCAGGGTCCTCTGTGGAAATGGCCTCATAAGATGCCGTCCGAGTCCGAAGGCTTCATCAGCCAAGAAAACAAAGGGGAGTCCTTCAATATTCCCTGCATCCGGTGGCAATGCAAGGTCGTCACTCTGGAGACGGAGGGCAAACTCCGTCTGGATGAAGGATCCCCCATCGGACATCCGGCCATTCTTCCCTACATCAACATAGAGGAATTCATACCGTGCTGACACCACCGCCATCAGCACAATGCTATGAAACCCCTTGTAATTGTAGTAGTAGGATCCAGAACGGGGTGGCGGCACGATGCGGACGTGCTTCCCGTCTATGGCACCACCGCAGTTGGGGAAGTCCCACCGCGTGGCAAACTCCGATGCCACAGTCTGCCATTCCTGTGGCGTGGAAGGAAGCTGTGGAGTGAAACAAGATGAAATAATATTAGAAAAACAAAGGCATACATTACAAGGAAATTCTATCCCAAAAAATTAGAGACCAACATCAATCTAATTATACGTTTATTAAGGTGTGTAAAAAAAGTATAATGGAAGGCTCATTTATCATATTCATCACCCCCTCTGATGGGCCATTACTAAATTATTTTGGGGGGGGGGAGATGTGTTTGGCCACAGGATAGCATTGCAGTGGCGGTGCGTCCAGAGTGGGCGCTGGAGCACTGTCCCCTCTCTCCTGTGCCCATCACTCAGAACAATACATAGGTTCATGCGTTGCATGAACCTATGTATTGTCTATGCCGCACACTATTCAGGTGGATGGCCTCTTGTAAAGCGACCGACATATGAATAATTGCGTCATTTAGGGGGTTAAAATTGCAGAGCAGAAACAGGTATTAAAAAAGTCTTGCAAATTACAACCTGAGGGATGTAATTGGCTTCCTCAAAGAAAAATCGGGGACGCAAGGAGGGGGGCATTCCTTGTGTAAACACTGACAGGCTGCTCTGGCAATCATGTTCACCAAGTCTGTTTAATGGTAACATGATTGGCTGATGCAACATGAAGGGAAGGAGAAGACATCAAGGACAGAAGAAGGATGGCGCTGACCACAAGAAGGTAAGTGCAGGGCTGGGGGGAAACTGGCTGCATTAGAGGGGACTAAATGGCAGCATTGGAGGGGACAACTGGGGGCGTTTATTAGGCAACAGAGCAAAAAAGTAGGAAGTTTATTTCCGAAATTGGGGTTGGAACCCCCCAACATTTGGAGCAACAGGCGCCCCTGCTGGAAAAGTTAGTGAGGGGAAATATTTAGGGAGGATAAAAAAGGGGCAATCTAAAGCTTCCAACATGCATGGGGACAAAGGGGACATTCTCAGCATATTACAATCATGGTAATTAGGGAAGGATGAAAGAAATACAATACATTAGCATACATGTAATACATAAAATGTGATGTTAAGGGAGAAAACTTACCCTAATATAGTCCTCCTGCAGGACTTGTATAATAGCAGAACAGGTGTCTGGGATTATGAGGCCCAGAGCCTGGGGGGAGATGCCTGTGGTGAACTTCAAGTCCTGAAGACTTCTCCCTGTCGCCAGGTAACGCAACGTGGCGATGAGCCTCTGCTCAGCACTGATGGCTTCCCGCATAACGGTGTCCTTCCTGGTAATATAGGGGGACACCAAAGCCAACAGTTCCTGAAAAACGGGGTCAGACATCCTCAGAAAATTCCTGTAGTCCTCAGGATTATTCTCGACGATCTCCCGCAGCAGAGGCATGTGGCAGAATTGGTCCCGCTGGAGCAACCAATTCTTGGTCCATGAACTCCTCCTCACACCATTCATGGACTGGTCTTGGTCCAAAACAAGCAGACCAACACCAAGCGCACGCACAGCACGAACTCGACGACGAGAACGTCCAGGCGACATGGCTAGGAAACGGTCGTCTAATCAGAACGTACAGAACAGAACGCACTTTAGAACAGCAAGGCCTATGAATAACGAACTGAAATTCAGAAACGAACAGGCAAGAACGCACTGTAAAACAGATACGACCTGCCTAGACGCCCTGAAAGTCAAGATACGAACCCACAAGCACAAACTGAACGGCAGAAAACGATCTGAAAAGTACGAAGACTGAAAAGCGCGAATCGTCTCTTCCCAAACTTTTACTTCACACGCGGTAACACGAGATCAGCAAAAGCAGCCCAAGGGGTGGCGCCAAGAAAAAAGATCTTCCCCTTTATAGTGCCGTCGTACGTGCTGGACGTGAGCGCAGAGAACCACGAGGAAATTGGAAAATGACAGTGTGTACGCATAGAAAGCTTGACGAGAAAATCGACAAGCTTAACAAGAATCTCGTCGAAAAAAACGACGTGTTTTTTACGACGAGAAAATCGGTCGTGTGTACGAGGCCTTAGGGCTAGTTTACACTTGCTTCAAAACAAGGCTATGGACAGGCTTTGTTAAAGCTCTCTGAATGCCAGTCAAAGCCCCTGTCACTAAATAAAATGGTTAGTATACAGTCATGTTTACACCTTGCATTTGCTTCGGCTTTGCTTCAAAAATTATACCCCATATCGCTTTAGTGGTGCTTCACAGCGTCTTCAAAGCCTCCATAGAACGCTATGACAAAGCTCGCTTGAAGCACCTGTGGCTTTTGAGAGGCTTTAATTCAGCTTTAGCTTCGCTTTGTTTTGGAGAAATTGCAGGTATGAAATATACACACACATGGCATCTGTCAAGCTTTAAAAAAGCTTCAAAAGAGCATCTTGGAAGCATCACCGACGCTTCACTGAAGCATCACCAAAGCTTAATCAAAGCACCACCGAAGCATCAAAAACGCATCATAAAAGCATGTTGAAGCGGTAGGCGCTTTAATGAGTGTTGAAGCCAAAGCAAGTGTAAATGAACCCTTAGGTCTAGTTTACACTTTATTCAAAACATGGGTTTGGACAAACTTTGTTTAAGCTCGCTGAACGCCAGATAAACCTCTTGTCACTAAATAAAATGGTTCGCTTACAGTCCTGTTTACACCTTGCTTTTGCTTGGTGCTTCAATGAGGCTTCGGTGGGGCTTCAAGCAAGCTTTGCCATTGACTTCTATGGAGGCTTTGAAGATGCTTTAAAGCACCACTAAAGCTACATGGGGTAAAATTTTTGAAGTGAAGCCAAAGCAAAGCAAAAGCAAGGTGTAAACTAGGGATGCACCGAAATTTCGGCCACCGAAACATATCGGCCGAAAATGGCCCTTTCGGCAAAAAAAGAAAAAAGTCCCTGGTGCCGCCCATTACGGGGGTGTCGTTGTGGGAGGGGAGAGCCGCTGGTGATTAGAGCGCCGGGAACATAACAGCTTTCATTTCAATAGCTGTGTGTTCCCTGCGGCGCGCCATCACATACAGCCCCTCCCCCTTGTCTGGGCACTATGATAGACAGATCACCCATCCAATCCTGGGATGGGTGATCTGTCTATCAAAGTTCCCCGGACAAGGGGGAGGGGCTGTATGGGATGGCGCGCCGCGGGGAACACACAGCTATTGAAATTAAAGCTGTTATGTTCCCAGCGCTCTAATCACCAGGCGGCAGCGGCTCTCCTCTCTCTTCCCTCTCTTCCCCTGCACAGGCTGGCTGAACTGGGGACACAGGCTGGCTGAACTGGGGACACAGGCTACCTAAACTGGGGACACAGGCTGCTTAAACTGGGGGCACAGACTGCCTAAACTGGGGGCACAGGCTGGCTGCATCTGACGGGCACTGGTGAGGCTGCATTGATCTCCTGTACCACGTCTGCAGTCTCTGACCATCTCCTGTACACCATCTGTAGTCTCTGACCATCTCCTGTACACCGTCTGCAGTCTCTGACCATCTCCTGTACACCGTCTACAGTCTCTGACCATCTCCTGTACACCGTCTGCAGTCTCTGACCATCTCCTGTACCATGTCTGCAGTCTCTGGTCATCTTCTGTACCATGTCTGCAGTCTCTGACCATCTCCTGTGCCATGTCTGCAGTCTCTGGCCATCTCCTGTACCATGTCTGCAGTCTCTGGCCATCTCCTGTACCATGTCTGCAGTCTCTGACCATCTCCTGTACACCGTCTACAGTCTCTGACCATCTCCTGTACACCGTCTGCAGTCTCTGACCATCTCCTGTACCTTGTCTGCAGTCTCTGACCATCTCCTGTACCATGTCTGCAGTCTCTGGCCATCTCCTGTACCATGTCTGCAGTCTCTGGCCATCTCCTGTACCATGTCTGCAGTCTCTGGCCATCTCCTGTACCATGTCTGCAGTCTCTGACCATCTCCTGTAATGTGTCTGCAGTCTCTGACCATCTCCTGTAATGTGTCTGCAGTCTCTGACAATCTCCTGTACCATATCCCCAGTCTCTGACCATCTCCATGTATAAAAATATTTTTTTAAAACAGTCACTTTTGGTATCGGTGCTATTTCGGTATCGGTTTCGGTTTTCGGGCCCAAAGAAGATTTATTTTCGGTATCGTTTCGGCACCAAAAAAACGGTTCATCCCTAGTGTAAACAGGACTGTAAGCTGACCATTTTATTTAGTGCCAGGAGCTTTGACTAGCGTTCAGAGCGCTTTAACAAAGCCTGTCCAAAGCCTTGTTTTGAAGCAAGTGTAAACTAGCCGTTAATGTGTGTTGAAACCAAAGCAAGTGTAAATGAGCCCTTAGGGTGTTTTGGAAAGGTGGAGTAAAAGAGAAACAGTCATCATGGGGTCTTTAAAAGAATCTGAACATCCAGTCTAAAATTATCTTAAATCAAAAAGACAGGTTTTGAGTGAACCCCTGGTGCAGCAAGCTTAAAGCCCCACACACAAGAGCTGAAAACCAGTGACCGAGCGCTAACCGGAGTGTTCTGGTGGGGGGGTGGGCATCCCCCTGTCAGAACACAACAGCTTAGCGGGGGAGAACGCTGTATGTCAGATCGTTAGTACAGCACCTCCGACCAGAGCCAACAAACAAACCGCTGGGTTGAACGAAAAAAAAAACGATTAATGTGTACCAGGCTTAACACAAGTAGAAGATAGTGGGCAAAGTAATTGTACTCACAAACAATGCATGGTATAAATGCCTCTCATGAAAACCTCTGATATATGTATCCCCCATTTCAGCAACAAGAAGTGTAAGGCTGGATCTAATGAAAATGTAGATATACAGCAATAATTCATTAAAAGGTACAATTTGTTGGTATAGAAACATTAATTCCGCTCACACGTGGCCTAAGCGCTCATCAAAAGCCTCTGATGAGCAAACCTAGCCTACCGTGGCAAGAGAACAAAGTTTGACACAAGACTTTACAAAGGGTAGTTACCTGAAATTAGGCGTGGACTGATAACTCATGGGGTCCCTGGGCAATAGGAGATAATGGGGGCCCCCTGTGTCTCTTTCCACACAAGCACACCCACATAAAGTCTCACCTATGTATTGCACTACCCACATTACATGCATTTGTCACAGTATTTCTCTACACTATGTTTAAAATAAATGTTTAATAATGTAGCAAAATAAAGAAAATAAACTTACATTAAATAAAGTACAACAATGGTCCTCTACAAAATGTAGCAAAAAAAATGTCTTGAGTGATTCATAGGATACAGTATTAAGAATTTTAACACAAATTAGAGTAAATTAGGAACACAATTTCCTGTTAAAAAATTAAGAACACAAAAAAGATTTGGGGAAAATTGCACATCTAGGTCTTTTCAATCTGACAAACTACTGTATATTCAAATTTCCAAAGCTATAGCAAAATAATAAACCAAATTACCCTAATGAAATGAAAGACTAATGCAACAGACCCTCGTAATGCGGGGCGGGGGCCAATATGTATTTTGCACTCCAAGTAATCTGTTCTGGCATAAAAAAATCTATTTTGTCAATATAATTACTATAGAGATCTCCTGTAAAAAGGTTCCCCATCATTCTTATAGAGGTCCTTGCATCATCCCTTTAGATATATCCTATAAAGAGATCCCCAGATCATTGCAATAGAGATCCTCCAGCAAAGAGATCCCCACATCATTCCTATAAGAGACTCCCTGCAAAGAGATTCAACATCATGGCTATAGAGATATCCTAAAAAAGAACCCCATATCATTCCTTTATAGCTACCTATCATTCCTAAAGAGATCCCACATCTTTCCTATACAGATCCCCTGCAAAGAGATGCCACATCCTTCCTATAGATCAGGGGTGTCCAAACTTTTTTCAAAGAGGGCCAGATTTGATGAAGTGAACATGCTCGAGGGCCGACCATTTTGCCTGACATTCTTTGAACCATTAAAATTCGGTCTAAGTGTGTTTGTTCTAGCACTAATACACTGCCCAACAAGAATTCTCTTGCCTTCGTGGCTGTGTGTGGTGAAGAGATGAGCTCAGGTGTATTATTTGGATATACAGTATTTATTGCCGTATAACACGCACTTTCACTTTAAGAGGGAAGTTTCAGGAAAATAACTTAAAATTGTAAATAAAGAACTGTGAAGCGAAATAAGGGTCAGTGCCCATCTGCAGATCCCCAATTGCCAGGAATGCAGCACCCACGATTGCTAGGAATGCAGCACAGACCATTGCTAGGAATGCACCCACTATTACCAGGAATGCAGCACCCACCATTGTCAGGAATGGAGCACCCACCATTTCCAGGAATGCAGCAACCACCATTGCCAGGAATGCAGAAACCACCATTGCCAGGAATGCAGCACTCACTTATGTCAGCGAAGGGTGGAGGCCAATAAAAAAATAAAATAAATTGGGCTCCTCAGCACTGCATACTAGCACATTATGACAGACTTGCCTTAAAACTAATCCCTCCAGTGGTGCACTGCACCTCTTTCATCTTCACCCAGTCTTCCTTCCAGGTTGAAATTCCATAACTCCCGAGCATGCGTGTGAGTGTCACGGTCGCAGCACAGTGCACTCAATGGACGGTATACACTAGTATGCCAGCCATTGAGAGTGCATTGCGCCTGCGCCATTGATGTCTTCGGGCTTTTACAAATGTGAATATCTCCTAAACGGTACATGTTTAGGAGATATTCATTGTACCTACAGGTAAACCTTATTATAGGCTTACCTGTAGGTACAAGTCATAAAGAGGACTTTACTACTGCTTTAAGGCAATCCTCTTTGTCACATTTTGTTAATTTCACCCATGATTGGTGTAAATACATACTTAGCTGTCATTTTACCATTATTAAGAACAGGGTTAAAAATCCACAATGACAGTAAGAATCATGATCGCAAAACAATATCAATGCCTTGTCAAATACAATGCCATTATCTTAGTACCTAACAATAAGATGATGGTAAGAACATAATAGAGGGGTATAACAGGTAAGCCTCGTACACACGACCGGTTTTCTCGGCAAGAACCAGCAAGAAAATTGCTGGCAGAGCTTTCTTGCCGAGTAAACCGTGTGTGTGTACGAGGCTTTCAGGTTTCTCGTCAAGAAAACTGGGCAGAATCTCGACGAGAAAAATAGAGAACCTGCTCTCTATTTCTCTTACCATCCATGGACTGACACGGTGTCTCTTTACACTTTACACGTGGGTTATGTCCCTGCTTGCAGGAGAAGACCTAGGCAGAATGTGAAATGTTATGCATACATTCTAAAAGCCAGAGCTGAACAGCCCCACCCAGGGGGCGGTCCCTCCGGACATAACCCTCCCACTACAGTCAGCAGACTTCAGTTTTTTTCTGCCTAGCAGAAGGAGAAGACGTGGCTCTCTCAGGAGCCAGTCTCCTGACCTATTTTTATTCCTTTTCTGGGATTATTTTTTATTTTATTTTTGAGAATTTTCTATCAACTGTCGGCTGGGCAACAGGTTGGGTACAAGATATCCTCGCAGTCTTCCCTGTCCGACCATCGAGCGTGCTGATCCTCGCCTTGTGTGCGTGAGACTCAGTTCACGACAGGCCCCATGACTCCAGGGGTGGCCGGGTTTGCTTTTATGCTCCCACGGTCCTCTCAAGACTGAACAGCTCCTGACTGACTGTATCTTTTGCGGTGGACCGGGCCGACAGCTACTCAGTACTGCACTGTGATAGTCCTGTCAGAAACACACCAGTGGGTCCCTCAGGGGATGGGTAAGTAGTCTCTCCTGCCTGCAGGTGAGTACAAAAGGCTGTGTGTTTCTCTGTGGGGGATTTTCCCTGTCTCCCCCTGTATTTCATTGTCACTCTCTGTCACCATTGCTGGCGCTGTGCTGTGTGGGGTGCCTGGGGGTCACACTGTTATTGGAGGGGCTAATGCTGGTCTGCAGATATGCTTGGGGCCTTTTTTGTGTATTTTGGGGCCTGAGCGCCGAGTGGCGCTGTGTGTGTGCTGTTTTTTTTCACTTTTGCTGAGTCATGGCGGCCATCTTGCCGCGGATCGCCTCAGTGAAGTGCGGCGGCCATTTTCTTGTAGCCCGCGCGCTCTTCAGCACTAGTTCTGCTGTAACAGCGCAAATCTCCTCACAATCTCCTCACAGCTCACCAGCGCTGACACAGCGCGGTACAGACAGCGGAACTGAGCGGTCCCTGGTCTGGTTTGGTGAGTCCCCTGGGCGCCCCCTCCTCAGTCAGCACAGCCTGTGGGTGGACTTTTTATCTGAGGAGTCTCAGAGGGGGGCAATATGGAGTCTCTGTCACCAGCTTCCCCTAAATGTCAGTGGACAACAGGCAGTGCTTCAGCACCTACGGTCCCTAGGGACCAGTTGTGGGCAGTCCTGGAATCATTTCTGACCAGGATGGGAGCTGTGTGCAAGCGCAAGGAAGCAAAAAAGCGCCCTCTCCCCACTTTAATTCATGAGGGCAGTGCGCTGATTCAGATATGGGCCTAGCCACTACCGCTCAGGACCCTAGTTCTGAATGTATTGGATGGTTTTGAACAGGACATTCCTTATGAGGAAAACTCCAGTTCTGAGTCAGTAAACGACAGGGCGCTTGTTAGTGTACTCATGACTGCGGTGAGAGACACTCTCAAGCTAAAATGCTGCGGATGCAGAACCTCAGGCGGATACAGTCTCCTTTGGTTCTTTTAAGGCCAGGCCTTCTAAAGAGGTTTTTCCATATGTACTTTCTTTGACCAGCTCATTGATAAGGTCTGGGAAAAGCCGCAGAAGAATTTTTTTATGGTCCCGCGGCGTTTGTCTATCAGATACCCCTTGAAGATGCCCTACTTAAAAAGTGGGCTTCTCCCCCAGGGTCGACCCTCCAGTCGCCTGGTTGAACAAGGCCATCACTCTCCCGATGGAGGGGACTCCTGCATTTGAGGACCCCACTGACAGGAGGTCAGAAGTGGTGAGCAGAGCCATGTTTGCCTTGTTGGGATCCGCCCTACGGCCTGTGGTAGCGGCGACCCTTGTGTCTTAAACACTTACAGGTTGGGCAAAATGTTGCACCTAGCTGTACAGGAGCATAATCTTCCTCCAGACACAGTTGCTTTGGCCCACCAACTGGTTCAGGGCCTGGTTTATGTGTGCGACGCCACGTTGGACGCTGCCCCTTTAATATCCAGGGCCTCTGTCTCGGCGGTGGTATTGCGTCGTCTTATCTGGTTGAAGTGCTGGTCTGCTGACCTAGCCTTAGGAAGCTCCTGACGGATCTACCATTTAAAGGTGGTAGACCTTTCGGTGCTGCTCTGGATGACATCGTCATGGATGTCATGGGAGGTAAAAGCACTCTTCTTCCTTAGACTAGCAAGGGTGAGGAGGCCCGCCGCAAACAGGGGCCTTCCTTTCCAGCAAAACGGGGTTTTTTCGTCAGTCAGTCCACGGGTAGGTCCTCTCAGACTGACGGCAGTGCGGCTGGTGGGCACAAGTGCCCCTGGGTGCGTAAGCCGAACAAGCGGCTCCCAAGCCCGCCTCCGCGTGAAGTCTTGCCTCCGCCCGACTCTGGGGTGGGGGGACGACTTCGCAGGTCACGAATCGGTGGTCCTCCCAAATCTCCGACTGGTGGGTGTGCGAGGTGGTCACCTCAGGATACAGGATAGTATTCCGATCCTGACCCCCAGACCGATTCTTTCCCTCAAATCTTCCTCTCCTTCCTACCTGTCGGGCAGCCCTCTTGGGGGCTGTACAGGATTTGATCAGGTCCGGAGTGATTGTGCCGGTTCCGTCACAGGAGAGTTTTCAGGGATTCTACTTGAATCTGTTTGTCGTCCCAAAAATAGGACGTGGTTCGACCTATCCTGGACCTCAAGGCCCTGAATGCCTTCGAGAAGGTGCAGAAATTCCGCATGGAATCCATTCGCACAGTGATCGCTACACTCCACCAAAGGGATTTTCTTCTGGCATCCTTGGACTTCAAGGACGCCTACTTGCATGTTCCGATCTGCGCAAGTCACCAGAAGTTTCTGCGCTTTGCGTTCAGCGAAGTCCACTATCGATTGTGGCTCTTCCTTTCGGCCTAGCCTCGGCACCAAGGGTGTTCACCAAGGTGCTTGCTCCGGTTCTAGCCTTCTGTTACAGCGAGGTATTGCTGTCATGGGCTATCTGGATGATCTTCTGCTAAGAGCAGAAAGTGGATCAGACTTAGAGGAAAGGTGACTATCGTCAATTAGACCCTCAGGGACTCGGGTGGTTCCTGAACATTCAGGAGTCAGTCCTGGTCCCGACTCAGTGTCTGGAGTATCTAGTTCTGATTCTGGACTCCTTGGAGGCAAAGGTATCCTACCTCTGGAGAAGTTGCTGACACTTCAGTCTGCGGTGCGGGTGCTGACATCCCAAAAATGGTTGTCAATCCGTTTTTTGCATGATAGTCCCGAGACTAGTGGTGGCCTCCTTCGCGGCTGTTCCGTATGCCCAATCACACACCAGGGCATTGCAGAAGGAGATCTTGTCCACCTGGGACAAATCCCCGTTGTCCTTGGACCTTCAGATCCAGGTGATTCACCTGGTCAGGGCGCCCCTGACATGGTGGTTGAGATCCTCTGCTCTTCGGTCCGGAAAGTCGTTCCCCTCCCATCCAATGGACGGTACTCACGACGGACACCAGCCTGACGGGCTGGGGTGGAGTCTGGGGAGTCCTGTCGGCTCAGGCCTTGGACTCCGGACGAGCCCGTTTACCAATCACTGTTCTGGAAATACGGGCCATCGGACTGTGTCTCTCCTCAGGTCGGAGAGAGTACGGGGTCGCTCCATCAGGAGCCAGTCAGACACCGCCACGGCGGTGGCGTATGTAAACCATCAAGGGGGAACTCGGAGCTCAGCTGCGGCTTCCGAGGTAGTCCGTATCCTGAAGTGGGCCGGAAGAAACGTGCCGGCTCTGTAGGCCATTTTACATTCTGGGCATAGACAATGGGCAGGCGGACTATCTGAGTCGCCAATCGTCAGACACCGGACCAAGAAGAGTGGTCCTTGCATATTTCAACTCCTTTACCGACGGTGGGGCACGCCGGATGTGGACCTGATGGCCTCTCGACTCAATCGCAAGGGTCGAGGTTGTGGCCAGATCCAGGGATCCTTGGGCGATGCCTCGAATGCGTTGGTGGCCCCATAGGGTCCTTATCGCCTGATATAAACTCCGGCGATCCTAATTGTTCCGGATTGGCCTCAGCATCACTGGTACGCTGATCTGGCACGTCTCATCGCGGACGTTCCCTGGCGGTTGCCGATGAGGGTGGACCTTCAGTCTCAAGGTCCTATGTTTCATCCGGCTTACAGTCTCTGGCTTTAACGGCAGGGCTGTTAAAAGCCAGGTGTTGAGGGACAGAGGTCTCTCGGACTCGGTCATTTTGACCATGTTAAGGACACGGAAGTCTTCCTCCAGGCACATCTATCACCGTGCCTGAAAAGCTTATATCGCCATGTGCGAAGCGCTGGACTGGCGTCCTCGGACGTATTCCGTCCCCAGAATCCTTCGTCCTCTGCAGTGTGGAGTGACCCAAAAGCTTGCTTTGAGTACCATAAAGGATCAGATTTCGGCCTTGGCCGTCTTCTTTCAGCGACCTCTAGCGGGTCATTTTTCTTGGTTAGCACCTTGTGTTGGGGGTTCGCCAGGTGCTCCCTCCTGTCAAGCCTCCTCTCCCACCGTGGGATCTGAATTTGGTGCTCTCGGTCCTCCAGGAACCTCCTTTTGGGAATATCCGGGATATTCCACTCTTGTCTTGTCTCAGAAGGTGGCCTTTTTAGTTGCAATCACTTCTGTTTGACGAGTGTCTGAGTTGGCGGCTTTGTCCTGCAAGTCGCCATATTTGGTCATCCATAAGGATAAGGCGGTGTTGCATCCGCGACCTTCCTTTTTTGCCAAAGGTGGTGTCAACCTTTCACCTACATGAGGACATTGCCCTCCCGTCCTTGTGTCCTCACCCATCGCATCCCAGAGAGTTTGCGCTGCACATATTGGAGGTGGTATGAGCCTTACGGGTGTACCTGTCTGCTACTGCTTCTATTCGGAAGTCTGACTCACTGTTTGTGACTGTCTCTGGTCCATAACAGGGCCAAGCGGTTTCGTCTGCCATCATTTTAGGGGAATCAGACAAACCGTCATTCAAGCCTATGCTCTCAAAGGGCGGGCGCCTCCCTTTCCGGTTACGGCGCATTCCACCAGGGCAATTGGTGCTTCCTGGGTTTCCCGACATCAAGCGTCGGTTGCACAAGTGTGCAAGGCGGCGACCTGGTCGTCTGTTCATGCCTTTTAAGTTTTTTATAAGGTTAATGTGGCTGCATCTTCGGATGCTTCCTTCGGCCGCAGGGTGCTGCAGGCCGCTGTTTAAAGTTGCGACTCCTCCGTTGAGGAGCTCTGCCTTACTGGAGTGAAGTTTTGGTTTTTCCATTTATACTGCTCCCATCCCTCTTGACACTGCTTTGGGACATCCCACGTGTAAAGTGTAAAGAGACACCGTGTCAGTCCATGGATGGTAAGAGAAAATAGGATTTTTTGTACTCACCGTAAAATCCTTTTCTCTGACATCCATGGACTGACACGGCACCCACCCTTCCTTTTAAGTTTGTACTGCTTTGTTACAAACTGAAGTCTGCTGACTGTAGTGGGAGGGTTATGTCCGGAGGGACCGCCCCCTGGGTGGGGCTGTTCAGCTCTGGCTTTTAGAATGTATGTATAACATTTCACATTCTGCCTAGGTCTTCTCCTGCAAGCAGGGACATAACCCACGTGTAAAGTGTAAAGAGACACCGTGTCAGTCCATGGATGTCAGAGAAAAGGATTTTACGTTGAGTACAAAAAACCTTATTTTTCTCGTCGGCCTGTTTCCCGACGAGAAACCCGAGAGTGTGTACGCTTACCTGTCGCCGTGGAAACCCGCGCATGCTCAAAATGACTTTGACGCATGCGCGGTAGCTTCCTAGGCATAGGTAGGGTGTAGCAAGATGGCGGCGACGCCATCGAATGTGACGAGCGCACGCTCGTCGTAGTCGATGACGTCACCACGTTCGTTCCATTCAAAAGAACGGCGGTTCTTTTGAATCGAGCGTGTGTACACTCGGTCGGGACAAGATTCTTGTCAAGGATCTCGTCAGGGAAAAACAACGGGTTTTTTCCTGACGAGATTCTCGGTCGTGTGTACGAGGCTGTAGGCTTTAGAAAGTGATGTTTGGTTTCTAGGAGCAGTTTCATACTTGGGTTTGAATTCTGTTTTTTTATTATGAAACTTCATTCATATAGGTAAAATAAAAAAAGGTAAATGTATGTGTCTATGTACATTTAGAGGCTAATTTAGGAAAGGAATCCTTTTTGGTTAGCACTTCTGCCTAGTAGCATTAGGGTCATTGGTTCTAATCTCAAGTACGGGTACTCTTGTTTCCTATCACACTCCAAAGACAAGCTGGTAGGTTAATTGTTTTCTGTCTAAATTGGCCCTATTATAGGTGAATTTGAGTTGGAATCTTAGATTGTAAGCTCCTTGAGGGCAGGGACTGATGTGAATGCACAATATACACTCACTGGCCACTTTATAAGGTACACCTGTTCAATTGCTTGGTAACACAAACTGCTAATCAGCCGATCACAGGGCAACAGCTCAATGCATTTACGCATCTAGACGTGGTGAAGACCACTTGCTAAAGTTCAAACCGAGCATCAGAATGGGGAGGAAAGGGGGGGGGGTTTAAGTGACTTTGAACGTGGTATGGTTGTTGGTGCCAGACGGGCTGGTCTGAATATTTAAAAAACTGCTGATCTACTGGGATTTTCACTCACAACCATCTCTAGGGTTTACATAGAATGGTCCGGAAAAAAAGAAAAAATTTCCAGTGAGCTGCAGTTGTGTGGATGAAAATGCCTTGTTGAGGTCAAAGGTGAATGGGCAAACTGGTTTGAGATAATGGGCAACAGTAACTCAAATAACCACTCGTTATAACCAAGGTAGAATACCATCTCTGAACGCACAACACATCAAACCTTGAAGCAGATGGGCTACATCAGCAGAATACCACACCTGTAAATGTAAAGCGCTGCGTAAATTGACAGTGCTATATAGGTGCCTGTAATAAATAAATTACCCAAACTGGTTTTTATGCATTTAAAAAAAAAATTGTTTCCATGCACCTAACTGGATATTTAACCACTTAACGACCGCCCACCGCCGATTTACGTCGGCAGAATGGCACGGACAGGCAGAATCACGTAGATCTACGTGATCGCCTTTGTGCAGTTGGGGGGTCCATCCGGACCCCCCTTCACTGCAGTGAGCGGCCGTTAAGTGTTCGGGAGCGATCAGGCATGAGGGGGCGGCCGCTCGATTCCGCCCCCCCCCCCCTCGCGATCGCTCCCGGCCAATGAAATTGCTTCCTCCGCCATGTGATGTAAACACAGGCTGGAGGAAGTGATGTCATCTCCCTCGCCGCGGTCTTTTCGTTCCCGGCGCCGAGGAGTGAAGACAGAGGTTAGTGCTCCAACAGTCCACTGACACGTAGGTACACATAGGCACACAAATCACCCCCAGTCACCCCCAGATCACCCCCCAGGTCACCCCAAAGCCCCCAATCACAGTGTCACTGATTGCAGTGATCATTTATTTTACTGATCACTGCATTTAGTGTCATCTGTGATTGTAAAAAGTTGCAAGGCAGTTAGGATTAGGCCCCTTTAGGTCCAGGGTAGCCCCCTAACCCCCCCTAATAAAGGTTTAACCCCTTGATCACCCCCCAGGTAACCCTTTCACCCCCTAACTTCAGCGTCACTAAGCGATTGTTTTTCCGATCGCTGTATTCGTGTCGCTGGTGTTTTAGATAGGCAGTTATTTTTTTTTTTAGGTTCGCCGCAGGTTTTTATTGGTGTCAGGTACCCCCATATTTAACCTAATAAAGGTTTTAACCCCCTGATTGCCCCTAGTTAACCCTTTCACCAGTGATCACCATATAAAGGTTACGGGTGACGCTGGTTGATTAGTTTGCTTTTTATAGCATCAGGGCACCCGCCGTATATAACCCAATAAAGGTTTAACCCCCCTGATCGCCCGGCGGGTGAGATCAATTAGGTTTTAGCGCCAGAGAGGGTCTGCGTCGCCCCAGGCAGTGTTAGGTTAGTGCCAGTAACGCTAACAACCACGCGCAAAGCATACACCCCCCTTAGTGGTATAGTATCTGATCAGATCTATACTAGCATCCCCAGCGGTTTAGGGTTCCCAAAAACGCAGTGTTAGCGGGATCAGCCCAGATACCTGCTAGTACCTGCGTTTAGCCCCTCCGCCCAGCCCAGCCCAGCCCACCCAAGTGCAGTATCGATCGATCACTGTCACTTACCAAACACAACACACATAACTGCAGCGTTCGCAGAGACAGGCCTGATCCCTGCGATCGCTAACAGTTTTTTTTGTAGCGTTTGATATATTTGCTGACGACAGTCGGGTGCTTTTTTTCCTGTGAATCTTACTAGTGTACCCCTAAATTTAGAGCCCAAAATGGCAAGACGAAGGTACACTAGTAAAGAGGCCTACGAGATTCTGAGCATGACAGATAGTGAAGAGGAGGTCACGTATCTGTCAGATTCAGGCTCAGAATATCTTCCCGTAGAAGACAGTGACGTCAGCGGCCCCACGTCAGATAGCTCTGACGACGAAGTTGAGGTCCCTGCTAAGGTCAGGCGTACCCGATCCCGATCTTCTGAGGTTGTTGAGGAGCAAGAACCGCAGGTCTCTCGTATCATGGAGCAGAGTAGTACTAGCGCCGCTATTCCTTCTGGTGAACTGGCAAGCACCAGCGGCCTAGTACAGCCTGGACATACATCCAGCACTGCAGTAACACTTGGTGACGTGGCGAGTCCCATAAGTGCAGTTCAAGCTGGCGAGGTGGCAAGCACAAGTAGTGTCCCGCTGCCACCAAGAAGACAAAGGCAGGCCCGTCGTGCCCATACTGCCCTTCCTGCAGAATTCGCCTATCCTGATTGGGTCCCCACCACTTCTGCAGAACCCGTACTTCCCCCATTCACTGCCCAACCCGGTATTCAGGTGGAAACAGCTGATTTTATGCCAATCGATTTTTATTCGCTGTTTTTCACGGAAGATCTCTATAGATCTATTGTGGACCAGAGTAATTTATATGCTGGTCAATTTATCGCCGCTAACCCCCAGTTGCCTAAAATTGCCAGAAATTGGAAACCAATTACGGTTTCCGAATTTAAGACCTTTCTGGGCCTTTCCCTCAACATGGGCACACATAAATTTCCGTCATTGCGTGCTTATTGGTCCACGCACCCAATTGACCGCATGCCCGTGTTCTCTGCCTCCATGTCCAGGGCACGATACGAGCAGATTTTGCGGTTCATGCACTTCAACGACAATGAACTTTGTCGTCCACGTGGGGACCCTGAATACGACCGGCTCTATAAAATTCGGCCCCTCATAAACCACTTCAACGAACGTTTTGCAGCCTTGTTTACTCCCGATCAAGTTGTCTGCGTTGATGAGTCCCTGATTAAATTTTCTGGCCGCTTGTCTTTCAAGCAGTACCTTCCCAGCAAGCGTGCCAGATACGGGGTCAAGCTCTACAAGTTCTGTGACAGGGCAACAGGCTATGTAGTGAACTTTACGGTTTATGAGGGAAAAGACAGTCAGATTGAGTCGGTCAACTGCCCGGATTACATAGGGAGCGCTGGCAAGATAGTGTGGAACTTGGTGTCACCCTTATTCGGAAAGGGGTACCACTTGTATGTGGACAATTATTACACGAGCGTGCCACTGTTTAGTCACTTGTTTGATCATAAGATTGGAGCATGTGGCACCGTGCGACCTAATCGCCGGGGCTTTCCCCAGCGGCTTGTAGATGCCCGTCTTAGGCTGGGGGAGAGAGCCTGCTTGAAGTGTAATAACTTGCTCGCTATGAAGTGGAGGGACAATAAGAATGTTTTCCTTCTTACCTCCCTTCATGCAGACACGACAGTCCAAATTCGTACGGCGACTGGTGTTGTGGAGAAACCCCTCTGTGTCCACGAATATAACCAAAATATGGGAGGGGTGGACCTCAACGACCAGTTGATGGCGCCGTATCTAATTGACCGTAAGGCGAGACGCTGGTACAAAAAAGTGTCTCTATCATTATTCCAATTGGCTTTGCTGAACGCTCATGTGCTATACAGAGCTTCAGGCGGGACGTTATCTCTTCTAAAATTCCAGAATGAGATAGTCACAGAACTCCTGTATCCAGGCGGTTCTGCACCTCACCATCCCCAACCAAATGCAGTAAGCCGGCTGCATGAGAGGCATTATTCGTATGTCCTCCCGAGTACCCCTACCCAAAGCCACCCCCAAAAAAGATGTCGTGTCTGTAGCAAGCGCGGATTTAGGCGTGACACCCGTAGTTTTTGTCCACTCTGTCCTGACAAGCCTGGTCTTTGCCAAGGTGAATGTTTTGAACGCTACCACTCAAAAGTGAAGTTTTAGCGTAGGGTACAGCATTTCACAGACTAGGACACACTTACACAGGGTCTCCCAAGATGCCATTACATTTTGAGAGACCCGAACCATTACAGTTGTAAAGTTACAAAAAAAAGTGTAAAAAAGAAAAAAAAAAACGTAAAAAACAAAACACAAAAAAAATATAAAATAAAAAAAACAAAAATAGTTGTCGTTTTATTGTTCTCTCTCTCTCTCTATTTTCTCTCTATTGTTCTGCTCTTTTTTACTGTATTCTATTCTGCAATGTTTTATCATGCTTGCTTTTCAGGTATGTAATTTTTTGTTTTCAGGTGCGCCATTCAACTGCAGCGCGGAATTATTTATCTTGACAGCAACAGCGTTTGCTCCCACGATACATAAAGCCGTGACTCCAGTGCTGTAGGAGGTGATTTCACCACCACAGTTAAAAAAAAGAGCATATATGCCGAAGCATGGGGGCAGCAGGGGCGGAGGAGCGATTTTGCTCCTAATGCCGCGTACATACGGTCGAAATTCCGACCGTGTGTACGCGGCATAACTTTTTTGCGGGAGGATGCCCCCATGCTTCGGCATATATATATTTTAGGCACAGGTTGCGTTAAAACATTTTTTTATTTTTTACTAGGTTTTGTTTTGGTATTTGCTTTGCAGGTATGGCATGGTAAGGTCTTACTGTTGTACTGTAATGTTACTTTGTTTTAATGTTAACCACCATTTGCTTAGCAGGTACGCCATTCAGTTGCAGCGCGGATCTATTTATCTTGACAGCAACAGCGTTTGCTCCCACGATACATAAAGCCGTGACTCCAACGCTGTAGGAGGTGATTTCACCACCACAGTTAAAAAAAAAGAGCATATATGCCGAAGCATGGGGGCAGCAGGGGCGGAGGAGCGATTTTGCTCCTAATGCCGCGTACATACGGTCGAAATTCCGACCGTGTGTACGCGGCATAACTTTTTTGCGGGAGGATGCCCCCATGCTTCGGCATATATATATTTTAGGCACAGGTTGCGTTAAAACATTTTTTTATTTTTTACTAGGTTTTGTTTTGGTATTTGCTTTGCAGGTATGGCATGGTAAGGTCCTACTGTTGTACTGTAATGTTACTTTGTTTTAATGTTAACCACCATTTGCTTAGCAGGTACGCCATTCAGTTGCAGCGCGGATCTATTTATCTTGACAGCAACAGCGTTTGCTCCCACGATACATAAAGCCGTGACTCCAACGCTGTAGGAGGTGATTTCACCACCACAGTTAAAAAAAAGAGCATATATGCCGAAGCATGGGGGCAGCAGGGGCGGAGGAGCGATTTTGCTCCTAATGCCGCGTATATACGGTCGAAATTCCAACGGAGGCTTATCCGTGGAAAAGTCCGACCGTGTGTACGCGGCATAACCTTTTATGCCGCGTACATACGGTCGAAATTCCGACGAAGGCTTGACCGTGTGTACGCGGCATAACTTTTTTGCGGGAGGATGCCCCCATGCTTCGGCATATATGCCCATCATTAGAAGTGGGTGGATGAAGGGAGGTATTCTAATGGTGGGCATACCCACCAATCAATCTCTTTTTTTCGTTCAGCCAATAGGCTGTATGAAAAAAAAGATTACAATACATGTCCAACAAGGACCAGCAACGTACTGGTATGTTGCTGGACTTTGAATGTTTATACCAGAATGATGCCTGCGGGTTTAGGTATCATCTTGGTATCATTCTTTTCAGCCAGCAGCCGGCTTTCATGTAAAAGCAATTCTAGCAGATAATTAGCCTCTAGACTGCTTTTACAAGCAGTGGGAGGGAATGTCCCCCCCCCGGATATAAAAAGCGCCATTGGGAAATTGGGAAAGCATTTTATCACACCGATCTTGGTGTGGTCAGATGCTTTGAGGGCAGAGGAAAGATCTAGGGTCTAACCCCCCAATTTTTTTCAAAAAAAGAGTACCTGTCACTACCTATTGCTATCATAGGGGATATTTACATTCCCTGAGATAACGATAAAAATGGTAAAAAAATAAAATATGGAAGGCACAGTTTAAAAATAAAATAAAAAAGCCAAATAAATAATAAAAAAAAAAAAAAAAAAAAAAAAAAGCACCGCTGTCCCCCCCTGCTATTGCGCAAAGGCGAACGCAAGCGTCGGTCTAGCGTCATATGTAAACAGCAATTGCATCATGCATGTGAGGTATCACCGCGAAGGTCAGATCGAGGGCAGTCATTTTAGCAGTAGACCTCCTCTGTAAATCTAACATGGTAACCTGTAAAGGCTTTTAAATGCTTTTAAAAATGAATGTAGTTTTGTCGCCGCTGCGCGTTTGTGCGCAATTTTAAAGCATGTCGTGTTT
Organism: Rana muscosa; assembly: GCA_029206835.1. Taxonomy (NCBI): domain Eukaryota; kingdom Metazoa; phylum Chordata; class Amphibia; order Anura; family Ranidae; genus Rana; species Rana muscosa. The sequence continues at coordinate 852,754,660 of CM055116.1, forward strand.
GGTATCCATGTACTCGGCCTATGATCATCTTTTTTATTTCATCAAACATTTGGGCAATATAGTGTTTTTTAGTGCATTAAAAATAAAAAAAGTGTGTTTTTCCCCCAAAAAATGCGTTTGAAAAATCGCTGCGCAAGTACTGTGTGGAAAAAAAAATGCAACACCCACTATTTTAATCTGTAGGGCCTTTGCTTTAAAAAAATATATAATGTTTGGGGGTTCAACATAATTTTCTTGCAAAAAAAAATTTTCTTTCATGTAAACAAAAAGTGTCAGAAAGGGCTTTGTCTTCAAGTGGTTAGAAGAGTGGATGATGTGTGACATAAGCTTCCTAATGTTGTGCATAAAATGCCAGGACAGTTCAAAACCCCCCCAAATGACCCCATTTTGTAAAGTAGACACCTCAAGCTATTTGCTGAGAGGCATGTTGAGCCCATTGAATATTTTTTTTTTTTGTCCCAAGTGATTGAATAATGACCAAAAAAAAAAAATGTACAAAAAGTTGTCACTAAATTATATATTGCTCAAACATGCCATGGGCATATGTGGAATTACACCCCAAAATACATTCTGTTGCTTCTCCTGAGTACGGGGATACCACATGTGTGGGACTTTTTGGGAGCCTAGTCGCGTACGGGACCCCAAAAACCAAGCACCGCCTTCAGGATTTCTATGGGTGTAAATTTTTGATTTCACTCCTCACTGCCTATCACAGTTTCGGAGGCCATGGAATGCCCAGATGGCACAAAACCCCCCCAAATGACCCCATTTTGGAAAGTAGACACCCCAAGCTATTTGCTGAGAGGTATGTTGAGTATTTTGCAGATCTCGCTTTTTGTCACAAAGTTTTGAAAATGTAAAAAAAGAAAAAAAAAAAGAAAAAAAAATGTCTTTCTTAATTTTCAAAAACAAATGAGAGCTGTAAAATACTCACCATGCCTCTCAGCAAATAGCTTGGGGTGTCTACTTTCCAAAATGGGGTCATTTGTGGGGGTTTTGGGCTATTTTGACATTTTATGCCCTTCAAAACTGTGATAGGTAGTGAGGAGTGAAATCAAAAATTTATGCCCTTAGAAACCTTGAAGGCGGTGCTTGGTTTTTGGGGTCCCGTACGCGGCTAGGCTCCCAAAAAGTCCCACACATGTGGTATCCCCGTACTCAGGAGAAGCAGCAGAATGTATTTTGGGGTGTAATTTCACATATGCCCATGGCATGTGTGAGCAATATATCATTTAGTGACAACTTTGTGCAAAAAAAAAAAAGTTTGTCATATTCCCGCAACTTGTGGCAAAATATAAAATATTCCATGGACTGAACATGCCTCTCAGTAAATAGCTTGGGGTGTCTACTTTCCAAAATGGGGTCATTTGGGGGGGTTTTGTGCTATTTTGGCATTTTATGGCCTTCGAAACTGTGATAGGTAGTGAGGAGTGAAATCAAAAATTTGCGCCCTTAGAAATCCTGAAGGCGGTGCTTGGTTTCCGGGGTCCCGTACGTGGCTAGGCTCCTAAAAAGTCCCACACATGTGGTATCCCCGTACTCAGGAGAAGCAGCAGAATGTATTTTGGGGTGCAATTCCACATATAACCATGGCATGTGTGAGCAATATATCATTTAGTGACAACTATTTGTAATTTTTTTTTTTTTTTTTATCATTATTCAATCACTTGGGACAAAAAAAAAAAATATTCAATGGGCTCAACATGCCTCTCAGCAATTTCCTTGGGGTGTCTACTTTCCAAAATGGGGTCATTTGGGGGGGTTTTGTACTGCCCTGCCATTTTAGCACCTCAAGAAATGAGATAGGCAGTCATAAATTTAAAGCTGTGTAAATTTCAGAAAATGTACCCTAGTTTGTAAACGCTATAACTTTTGCGCAAACCAATAAATATACGCTTATTGACATTTTTTTTACTAAAGACATGTGGCTGAATACATTTTGGCCTAAATGTATGACTAAAATTGAGTTTATTCGATTTTTCTTATAACAAAAAGTAGAAAATATCATTTTTTTTCAAAATTTTCGGTCTTTTTCTGTTTATATCGCAAAAAATAAAAATCGCAGAGGCAATCAAATACCATTAAAAGAAAGCTCTATTTGTGGGAAGAAAAGGACGCAAATTTCATTTGGGTACAACATTGCATGTCCGCACAATTTACAGTTAAAGCAGCGCAGTGCCGAATCCCAAAAACAGGCTTGGTCCTAATGGCCCGAAATGGTCCGGGGCTTAAGTGGTTAAGGTAAATGCAGGCTTGATGAACATTGATGATTTAGTAAGTCAATACCTTGTTGAGTATTTGTTGCTGCTTGCCAGTTGTCCTGCTAATGTTATCCTTGTTTTTGATCTGTTTGTTCTCAGCTATGTGTGGCAGCACATTGAGATTGGATATGTGCAAGGGATGTGTGATCTGCTGGCTCCACTCTTGGTAATACTAGATGATGGTATGATACATTCTTTATCTTCCTTAACTGCCCATTTTAACTGTTACTGTAAAATATCAGTTTTTAACAAAAAGCCCCTATTCTAGTTCTAGACCTTATTCTAATTCTAGAAGGTTATAGTTCTACTTGGCTACCCACTTTAACAGCAGCTTTAGGCCCAAGTAGAAGCTTAAACCAGGGACCAAAACTAGTGTATTCAAAACCCAACATTATCCCCATGTTATTTTAATAAAGAAATGTACTTAATTTAAATTAAAAGTAGTGCATTACAACATTGAAAAAGGGGACCCAAAATTAGAAGTAATGTAAACCATTATTAGGCTGTTATGTCATATTGGTATGCACACCGAGGAGCTGGGAGCAGCATATGTTTTCAGTATAAGGTAAGCATTTGACTTAGCATGAACTGTCAAAGATTAGGGGTCCCAGTTCTGAGAGTCCTACTCAACGTAATGCTGTTGGACTGCCTATCAGGTTGCCCATCAGGTCTGCATGAGGCTTGCAACAGACCAATGGCCAACTGAAGAAGCATGCATAGCACTGAGACAACACAGTTATTTGGGAGACCGTGGCTTAGCATTGTCATCGTGGAACAGGAAATGCTGTTATTTGCAGTATTTCCAGGCAGGAAACTGCAAACAATTTACAAAAAAATTATTTGCTTAAGAAAAGTGTATTCAGTGAGACATGATGCCAAACACACTGAAACATAGATTTAGGGTTTACATACACTTTAACTGTTGTCTTTTAACAGTCTCTGTTGTGTGTTATGCTGTGCAGCTTCTGTAGTACAGAGAGCAACAATGTGCCAAAATCCTAATGTGATATGTGATGGGCCAGATGCCAACATTGTTGTATTGCAGGAGCTTAAATGTTGCGGTCCAGATGGCTATGATAAATATTTGGGCATGCACAAACATCCTTTGTGTTTGCAAAGCCATTCAGTATTAAGGCCTATGGTTCAATAAAGGTGGATCCTGGCACAGCCACAGTGGTACATTGTTATTCTCCATGTTTCCAAAACCTAAAGAAGTACAGAAATACTAAGAATCTACCTACTGTAGCATCGGTCTGATGCTGCAGCTGTCCCCCACTGGCTCAAAACCAGAGAACTGAGGGATCATGTGACCGCTGATCACTCAGCTCTTGGGTCCACTCTGAGCACAGAGTGGTGACTGTCCGTCTCTGCTCTCCGCCTCCAGTGCTCACTGGAGCGCTGAAGAGGCAGGCGAAGGGAGCAGCTGGCTCAGGCGGTCATCAGCGCGCTGAGCCAGCTGCTGGTCAGGAATCTGCGTGGATCCTGAGATTGTCAGGATCCCTCAAGAGTCTGGAGTGGCTCTGTGATTTCAGCCAACACTGGACTTTAGCACCCCTGTGACCCACAAGAGAAGTGTGGCGAAAAGAGCCCTTTCTCTTTTAAACTTTGATATTATAAAACACTACACTACACACTGTTAGACTCCTTTCACACTGGGGCGGGGGGCGTTAATGGTAAAGCACTGCTAGTTTTAGCGGTGCTTTACCGCTTTTATAGCGGGGGTTTAAATTGCCCCGCTAGCGGCCGAGGAAAGGGTTAATGGCACCCAAAAAGCGCCGCTGCCGAAGCGCTTTGCAGGCGCTTTGGCAGCGGTGCCCATTAATTTCAATGGGCAGGGGCGGTGGAGCAGCGGTGTATACACTGCTCCCCCACCGCCCCAAAGATGCAGCTTGCAGGACTTTTTTCCTGTCCTGCAAAAACACCGCCCCAGTGTGAAAGCACTCAGGTTTTCACACTGGGGCTGCAGAAGAGGCAGTTTTACAGGCGCTTTTCAGGCGCTATTTTTAGCGCAAAAACGCCTGTAAAACGCCTCAGTGTGAAAGGTGTTTACTATGTATCCGCTGTCAGTTGACATAGGAGCAATCGCTGCCTATGTCCAATGTACTACAGGACGGGGGCAGAACTGAGCAAAAACGCCTGTAAAATGCCTCAGTGTGAAAGGTGCTTACTATGTATCCGCTGTCAGTGGACATAGGAGCAATCGCTGCCTATGTCCAATGTACTACAGGACGGGGGCTGGTAAACACGTTTACTAAGCCCCAACTTAAATTTGAGTTGCAGTTCAATGAGTAAAATAAGTACGGTATTTGATGCCCAAGCAAAACATGACTTAGTACTTGGTGGAGAAACCCCTGTTGGCAACCACAGAGGTAAGACATTTTTTATAGTTAGTGACCAGGTTTGCACACATCTCAGGATGGATTTTGGTTCAATCGTTCTTACAGATCTTCTCTAAATCCTTAAGGTTTCTTGGCTGTTGCTTGGCAACTCGAAGTTTCAGCTCCCTCCATAAATTTTCTATAGTACTAAGGTCTGGAGACTGGCTAGGCTACTCCATGACCTTAATGTGCTTCTTCTTGAGCCACTCCTTTGTTGCCTTGGTGGTTTGTTTTGGGTCGTTGTCATGCTGAAAGACCCCTCCATGACCCATCTTCATTGTTTTGGCTGAGGGAAGAAAGTTCTCATCCAAGATTTTACAATACATGGCCTCGTCCATTGGCCCCTCAATGCGGCAAAGTCGGCCTGTACCTTTAGCAGAGAAACAGCCCCAAAGCATAATGTTTCCACCTCCGTGCTTGACTGTAGGGATAGTGTTTTTAGGGTCATAGTCAGCATTTTTCTTCCACAGTCAAGAAACCTCAGAGATTTAGAGAAGATCTGTAAAGAAGAGTGGACCAAAATCCCTCCTAAGATGTGTGCAAATCTGGTCACCAACTACAAGAAACGTTTTACCTCTGTGGATGCAAACAAGGGTTTTTCCACCAAGTACTAAGTCATGTTTTGCTTGGGGATCAAATACTTATTTTACTCACTGAACTGCAACTTTATAGCATGTGTTTTTTCAGGATTTTTGGTTGATATTCTGTCTCTATCATTTAAAATACACCTATGATAAAAATGATAGACCCTTCATTTCTTTGTCAGTGGGCAAACTTACAAAATCTGCAGGGGATCAAATAATTATTTTCCCCACTCTAAGTACAGTTTACAATCCAGCTGTAGAAACCCACAAACCAACCCTCCAATCCCCCCCTGCATTCAACCCTAGTTTAATACCTCTGACAATAGACATTCACAATCTTATAACCTAGTGGTTCTCAAGTCCTGTCCTCAGGACCCACTAACAAGGTTTGCAAGATAACTGAAATACATCACAGGTGATATAATTTGCTGCTCAGTGATTGCAGTATTCTAGTCTGCATCTCCCCAAGGTAATACTTAAATTCTGGCCTGTTAGTGGGTCCTGAGGACAGGAGTTGAGAACCACTGTTATAACCCGTGAGTATAAAGCCTCATACACACGATCGGACTTCAAACAAACTTTTCCGTGGATTTTTGTTTGAAGGGCGTTGGCCAGGAACGCCCATAGCATACACAAGGCTGGACTTTTTCTGCAAACTTCCCCAAAATCACGTGGCTTTTCTGCTTTTTACCTTTGGTCAACTTCTGCTATTGTTAGTTGATTTTAAAATTGGTTCTGGGCATGCGTGTTTGTACTTTGGACTAAAGTCCGATAGATTTCTGTACACATGATAGGACTTACCACAGCAGGACTTTTGTTGCCTAAAAGTTTGTCCATTAGCAGAGCAATCTTTTGTCTGATGAAAACCGAAAAAGTTTGTCCGATGGAGCATACACACGGTGGGATTTTTTGGAAAACCTGCTCATTTTGAAGTTTGTTGTCAAAAAGTCCTACTGTGTGTATGGGGCTTGAGAACAATAACATCAGCACAAGTGCAGTGGTGCTTCTCACAGTACCTTCAGGCAAACTAATGTGACAATATCTAAAAAAAAAGGGACAAAATGCAACCTTATGCAGAGTCCCGGGGAGCAGCTTTAAATAAGCAACACCATTATTGGAAAAGCCACACTTCGTTAGTTTACAATAAAGCTGGTCACCCACTTTACCATCTTATTGTGATTGGTTTTACCAACAGCTGTTTAGGGTGGGAGCCCAACTAAACAACCTGTTCAGTTTTTAAGCATGTAGACCCTCACTTTACATAGCTGTTGAGAAATCTAAGCGAAAATGCATCAGGTTGTGTGTTGCCAGTGGCAGTTTGTTGTGCAAGAGACTAAAGCTACATACACACGATCGGATTTTCCGAAGGGAATTGTGTGATGGCAGGCTGTTGGCGGAAAATCCGACCGTTTGTATGCTCCATCGGACAATTGTTGTCGGATTTTCCGCGGACAAATGTTGAATGGCATGCTTTAAAATTTTCCGTAGACAATTTAATTGTCCGTTGTTGGATTTTCCGAGCGTGTGTACACAAGTCCTTCGTACAAAGTACAAACACGCATGCTCGGAATCAATACTCACCAAACACGACATTAGCAGAAGGTGCCCAAAGGGTGGCGCTAAAGAGCTGAAAACCACGTAGTTTTGTGTTTGTTGGCCGACAATTGTGTGCTGTTTGTATGCAAGACAACTTCCTGGCCAACGCCATTCGGACAAAAGTCCTGCGCTTTGTCTGTGGAAAATCCGATCGTGTGTATGAGGCTTTAGTAATGTGCAGATTGAGAAATGAAGACACTGTAACGGTTACTATTTACTGTACCTGCCATGATTCACTGTTCCACAGAGGCCCTGGCCTTCAGTTGTTTCACTGAACTTATGAAAAGGATGAACCAGAATTTTCCTCACGGCGGTGCCATGGATACACACTTTGCCAATATGAGATCTCTTATCCAGGTAAGTTTTTAGGGTTTTTTGATAAACAAAGCTTAAGTGTAGCGAAAATAAAAAACAGAAAAATCCACACGAGGGACATAATTTACAGACATTGGAAACCCCCTCCTCCCAGGGCCTTAATTTTCCATGGTGGTGGAGGTAATACAGCAAAGAGGCTTTTTTCAAGAGAGCAACTATGCCTACCTTTGCTGCCCAGCTGCTCCATTTATCGAAGCTGTACTACCGAATGGCAAATACACTGTGCACTTTGAAAAATTGCATTAAACATGTTAAAGTGTCACTTTGTAAAGACATATAGAAAAAAAGGTTGCGCTAAAGATGATATAAATAAGATGTGAAAATGAAACATCAAAATGAATAAAAACCGGTACAAACAACAGCCACAAATAATGATTGTGGGGGTGGCCGTAGAGATACCGTCAAATTAAAAAGTCAATGTAGACCGGACTAATGTGGTAGGAAACGAATGAACAAAATTAAATAGCAAAATGAGCACAGCGGCTCGAAATAGTGACAAATGAGCACAGCGGCTCCAATCCCTTAATTAGTAACAAAAATTGAACACAATGCAGTGATTAGTGACAAAAAAAATGTGATTGGCAGGCTCAGAAATGTGACACATGAGCGCAGCAGTCCCAAAACCTTAAAAAATGGCAAACAAAAGTTCAAAAAAAACCAATGCAATAATTGGTGATAAAGTTCATGAATTGATGCATTTAGAACATCTGTAGCGATCCTCCACCGTAACCAGTGAAATCCATACTGAATGAACACCAAAGAAGTAGTGATGGATAGGACAGCCTTCACCTCGGTACACACTGCCGCTTACCGCAATCGAACGATCCCTTATGACAGGCGATCAGAGTGCGCCTGTGGCTTGTTCCCCAGCCTAGGGTATAAGGCATACAGCGTCCAGCAGGAAGGGTAACGTCTCAGCCAGGTAACTTGTATAAGTGAGGACACGGTCCCAATGTACCAAAAAAAAAAAAGGAGGCTAATAATGTAAAACCTCAAAACATTTAATTAAACAAAAAGTGGATGGACACTTACAGCAAGAAGGCGTAAAAAAGCACGGATCGAGCCGGCCGGCTCTCGATAATAACAGCCTGTATAGTTCCGGGATGGCGTGGGCGCGGTGACATCAGCACGTGGCTCCTCCCTACGCATTTCGTCACAAAAGGACTGACGTACCGCATTTTATAATAACATAATTTGAAACTGAATGTCCAGGGATATCTGGCTTCAAATCCTCCTAACCCCTCCTCCCCTAGAAGCTCTCCCAGTCTATTCTGTCATTCTGGTCTTTCAAATGCGTCCACATTTAATCCTCTGGATCATTTGTCTCCTTCTTTGAGGGTTTTAGAGTCTTAGCCCTTAAGGAACTAGATACAATGCAGATTAAAGCGCGTAAAAACAAACAAGTTATAGAGTTGGGCATAGAATCTCTATGTGCTAATAAAGATGTGATTATCCGGCCTGCGGATAAAGGGGGGGGTATAGTCGTCTTGAATAAATGCGACTATATGCAGGAAATGTACCGCATCTTGAGCGATACGGCTACATATACCCCCCTTGTTTCCAATCCTAACGAAAAGTATAAGAGACTCTTGGAGGGCATAGTCAAGAGGGGTTCAGACCTACAGATCTTAAATAAAAAGGAACGGTTATTCCTGGTGCCTAAGGCACCTAGGATTCCTATTATTTATTACTTGCCTAAAGTTCATAAGAGTCTTACTTGCCCCCCCGGGACGACCGATCGTTAGTGGGATAGATTCCATCACGTCCCGGGTGGGCAAGTATATAGACTTTTTTTGCAACCGTTAGTGTGCAAGATACCTTCATATGTGAAGGATACTCGCCACGTTATTAATCTTCTTTCTGAGTATACACCTGGCGATGATACTTGGCTGGTTACAGCGGACGTCACATCCCTGTACACTGTGATTCCCCACCAATTGGGTTTAGATGCTGTTCGACATTACATGGATCGTGATTCTGATTTGCCATCAGAGCAGATCGTTGTTATTAGAATTTGCTGCTACTCATAATTTTTTTGGGTTCAATGGTTGTTTTTACAGGCAGGATAGGGGTGTCGCCATGGGGCCAAATATGCCCCCAGTTTGGCGAACCTTTTTATGGCCAAATGGGAGGAGGATGCCGTCTGTGCCCACACTAGGCCGGAGGTGGCCTTGTGAGCCCGCCACATAGATGACATCCTCCTATGGAGGGGGGGATTGAGTCTGACCTTTCTGACTTTATGGATTCTCTGAATGCCAACTCTAGAGGTATCCAGTTAAGTTATGAAGCTAGTCGGGAAAAGATCAACTTTTTGGATTTGACCATATCCGTCGGTGGTGATGGATTCATCACTTCCACCTTTTTCAAACCCACCGACAGGAATTCTTTTATCCCCAGTGGCAGTTGCCATCATGTTCCCTGGTTGAGTGCTGTGCCCAAGAGCAAATTTTTGTGTTTGAAAAGAAATTGCTCTGATCACACTACTTTTTTGGCACAATCTCAGATTCTTACTCAAAGATTCATTGATAAGGGCTATTCCCCTCAATCTCTTAGTGCCACTTTGGATTTGGTTAACCGCGTGGATCGTACAGATTTACTCAAGGAGAAAGACAATAGGGAGGTGGGCGTCACATATCGTAACCCCTTTGTCACTAGTTTCTCCTGCCAGCATTCCCAGATCAAGCACATTGTCAACAAACATTGGCACATCCTTAAGAACGATAGGATACTTAATACTATCCGGCCAGAAAGGCCTCAAGTAGTGTTTAGGGGAGCCCCGGCACTGAGGGACAAACTTGCACCTTACATTCTTGATCCGCCTACTATTAGGCCTACTTTCTTTTCTCAAATTACTGGATACTATAAATGTAGGAGGTGTCAGGTTTGTTCTTTAAATGGTTGTAGATCTAGAAGGACCACTCCGTTCAGTTCTAGTTGTACCAATAAGACTTTCGATATCAAACCCTTCATTACTTGCTCTACGGTGGGCGTGGTCTACATGCTGCAATGTCCTTGCGGGTTGCAGTATGTGGGCAGGACCAAACGCCCACTGCAGGTGCGACTTAATGAACATATAGGGAATATTAGAAGGGGCTTTACTAAACATTCTGTGTCAAAACATTATTTAATTGCCCATAATAGAGATCCAACTAATACCATTTTTTTGGGCATTGACAAATATAGCCCACACTGGAGGGGTAGTAATCTGGTCCAAAGCATCTCTAGACTCGAGATGTCTTGGGTACATAAGATCAAGAGTTACACTCCTTTTGGTCTAAACATCGATGTAGATGTCAATTGTTTTATTGACGATTCTTGATATTTTAATTTTAATTTTAATTTTCATTTTTGCATTTGCATATTTTGATTCCCCCCCCTGGGTCTTTTAGTCACCAACTGAATACCGACCTTCAGTGACTTGCATTATGTTGTAGGTTGTGGGTTGTATATATGTTTCTTCAAACAATCTGTACCCCTATACACTTACCGTTTCTGGTACATAGGGGGCCTTTTTTGATTGAGTTCAGTCTATTAGAGCCATAATTTGTATTAGATTATATATTTTTTGTGGGTATATTTCTTGTAGGTATCTTTATTCATTTTTATGATCACGATCCATGTCCATATTCGATTGATTCATTTTTAATAAGTCTCTTTTTAAATAAATTAAATATATTTTTTGGGGCTTAATATTATGTAAGTGTTTGGGTATGACGCTGTAAACTCGATGTAAACTTCGGGATGGCGCGGCTTGCCTACCATTTATTTATTTTTATGTTCTTTTTTAATATAATTTCTCTCAGCAATCATGGTGATCTCTTATCAAAGGTTTTCCCATGGCTGGGCGATTGTCTTAGTTTCTTGTTTTTAGGCATTTTTCTAACCCATTAATGCTTATGTTTTTAGTTGTTTTTCTGCGTTCCAAATTTGCCCTTTCATTACATACTATTGCAGGGCTTGACAAATTTGCTTGGAATCTGGGAGCCAGCTAAAAAAGTTAGGAGCCAGGAACGCGCCCTGTCCCGCCGAGCTTGTGCGCAGAAGCGAACGCATACGTGAGTAGCGCCCGCATATGAAAGCGGTGTTCAAACCACACGTGAGGTATCGCCGCGATCGGTAGAGCGAGAGCAATAATTCTAGCCCTAGACATCCTCTGTAACTCAAAACATGCAACCTGTAGAATTTTTTAAACGTCGCCTATGGAGATTTTAAAGGGTAAAAGTTTGTCGCCATTCCACAAGCGGACGCAATTTTGAAGCGTGACATGTTGGGTATCAATTTACTCGGCGTAACATTATCTTTCACAATATAAAACAAAACTGGGCTAACTTTACTGTTGTCTTATTTTTTTATTAAAAAAAAGTGTATTTTTTCCCCAAAAAAGTGCGCTTGTAAGACCGCTGCGCAAATACGGTGTGACAGAAAGTATTGCAACGACCGCCATTTTATTCTCTAGGGTGTTAGAATAAAAAATATATATAATGTTTGGGGGTTCTAATTAGAGGGAAGGAGATGGCAGGGAAAACAGACAGGGAAACTCCATTAGCATTGCTGGTTGCAATACCAATGGCCACCACAAGATGGCGCTAGACCACAGAAGGAACCATAGGCCTACAGAAGGCCGCAAAGCCGCGGCCTCAATTACCGGCCGGCGTGGCCCGACGCGATCCCGCGGCGCGGAGGGGGGGGGCACGGAGACACAGGATACCCCAGCTGTGCTGCCCCAGGCGCCAGGTCGCTAATTCTATTCGCAATGGCGACCTGGCGCCCGGAGTTTGTCGAGCCCTGTACTATTGTATTAGTTTCGGAACCCTCTATCCCTTAACCAAGATGGTGGTGTCCTCTGACGCCCCGCGGTTCACATCGAGGCTTGGTCAAATTATGTTATTATAAAATGCGGTACGTCAGCACGCCGCCCGTATCCCGTGAACACGTCCTTTTGTGACGAAATGCGTAGGGAGGGTCCACGTGCTGACATCACCGCTCCCACGCCATCCCGGAACTATACGGGCTGTTATTATCGATCCATGCTTTTTTACGCCTTGTTGCTGTAAGTATCCATCCACTTTTTGTTTAATTAAATGTTTTGAGGTTTTACACTATTAGCCTCCTTTCTTTTTTTGGTACATTGGGACCGTGTCCTCACTTATACAAGTTACCTGGCTGAGACGTTACCCTTCCTGCTGGACGCTGTATGCCTTATACCCTAGGCTGGGGAACAAGCCACAGGCGCACTCTGATCCCCTGTCATAAGGGATCGTTCGATTGCGGTAAGCGGCAGTGTGTACCGAGGTGAAGGCTGTCCTATCCATCACTACTTCTTTGGTGTTCATTCAATATGGATTTCACTGGTTACGGTGGAGGATCGCTACAGATGTTCTAAATGCATCAATTCATGAACTTTGTCACCAATTATTGCATTGGTTTTTTTTTTACTTTTGTTTGCCATTTTTTAAGGTTTTGGGACTGCTGCGCTTATGTGTCACATTTCTGAGCCTGCCAATCACATTTTTTTTTTGTCACTAATCACTGCATTGTGTTCAATTTTTGTTACTAATTAAGGGATTGGAGCCGCTGTGCTCATTTGTCACTATTTCGAGCCGCTGTGCTCATTTTGCTATTTAATTTTGTTCATTCGTTTCCTACCACATTAGTCCTGTCTACATTGACTTTTTGATTTGATGGTATCTCTACGGCCACCCCCACAATCATTATTTGTGGCTGTTGTTTGTACCGGTTTTTATTCATTTTGATGTTTAATTTTCACATCTTATTTATATCATCTTTAGCGCAACCTTTTTTTCTATATGTATTTTGGTGTCGTATAACACTTATTGTTGCAGCTTTAGTCTATTCATGAAATAGCGCAATTTTTCTTGTTTCCACTTTGTAAAGACAACCCAAAAAGGTGCAAGTAAAATATAGAAAAACAGCATTTTTGATAGCACATGATTGGATGCCAGAAATCAGCAGAGCTTTACCACCTTTACAAGGCTCTGGGGAAAACTAGTGCAACTGCACAGTCTGTTGGCTTTTAGTGAATCCAACCCAGCATCTTAAAGTACCTCGAAATCATTTTGGCTGTAAATGCTGAAGATTTGTACCATTTTAATTTTAAACCTCTTATATGATAGCCCAGAGTAAATGGGATTTACCTGGTTAGGCTGCATCATTATAATCGAGAAAAACATATTGTCTGGACTTATACCATATGCAAAAAAATGTAACTCCTTTGCCATATCCATTCTAAATAATCTTGACTGCCCTCATTTGAAATTAATACAAAAAAAATATTATGATGCAGTAATTCTTTCAAGGTCCCTTGACTGGCATTTAAATTCCACCCATTAGAGATTTATGTCCATATTATGTTTTGTATTACTTGTTGCAATCCTTTGGATACCAATAAAATATTTAGGAAAAAAAAAAAAAAACACATAAATACTGCAACTGTTAACTGCCCTTCCCTAAAGTGCCGCTTTTGCAGTCAAATTTGAGAAAACCCCACTATACTGTATGTTTGTGTTCCTATTCACACAGCATGCCTAAAAAACTTTTACAATTTTTTCTTACCTTTTACATGTTTCTCAGAAGGAGATGTCATGGCTAACTGCAAGGTTTTTTGAACAGTGTTAAAATGAGCCTATCTCAAGTCTTTTCTCATAACACTGCAAGAAGCCAAGCCTCTACACTTTTGACCCCTTGTTAGGATAAACAGTGTTCAAATCTAGTTACAATTGATAATGAAGATCTGCCTGCGCATTGCAGAGAGGGTAAATTAATGCAACCACAGCTGCCAAGCCCACTCATAAACAAAGAGAAGCACTTAGGATTTTTCTTCTCTCAGCAGCAACTCCTACGTGCACCATAATGTGCCAAAAGTAGAGACAGGTAAACATAACACATGTATGAATAAAGTAAGCCATTATAGAGACTGCCAACACTGACCTGCTTCTGAAAATGCTATATTGTTTGGTTGTTATATTTTAATGCTTTCATAGTCACTGACATGGATGAAATGAGGATTAGAAAAGTGTGATAAACGTCAGAAGTCCTTATCTGCACACTTTTTAATTTAAGGACAGAGTGGCCCAATCCTCATCTTCTGTGGTCCCCCGTTGATGCTCGTGGCTCCTACTGGCATCTGGAAACCCCCTAGGAGAAGCGCTCTTCCAGGGGGTTACAGTGCGTGTGTGCTCCCGAGTCCAGCATTTGCATTCATAGACACAGAATGCCGGACTTGGCCCCGCCCCCCCGGCGCCCACGTTGAAATTAAATGACAGCAGTGGGAGCCAGTGGCTGCGCTGCTATCAATTTATCCAATCAAGAGCCGAGACAACGGGCAGAGAGTGTGAGCAAGTTTCCGGCTTGGGAACAAACAGGCTCAGGTGAGTAAAACAGGGGGGCTGGGGGGGGGGGGGGCTGCTGAGCGACAGAAGTTTTTTCCCCTTAATGCATAGGATGCATTAAGAGGAAAAAACACGAGGGTTTACAACCCCTTTAAGCTTTTATCACTTTACTTTCACCTGGTGATCTGGCCAGTAACATACTTCCTGTCTTAGGGTAGCTCCACTTCACACAAGTCTGGAGAGAGGATGCTGTTATATGCACTAGCAAATGTATATAGACTGACTAAGTGAAGCAGAACTCCAGCTAACACTTTTAAAGCAGTTACAAGAGGTTTTTTTTTCCCTTTTGGGATCAGATCAGAGTTTAACTTAAATGAATAAAAGCTGACCATTGTAAGCACCCCTGTCAGTTTTAAATTGTTTGTCTCAACACACAGTCGCTTTTAGTGGGCTAGAACCCCTATCAGATTTATACTAATATACTAGAGAGTTTTCGTTTCATCTCTCCTGTCCCAGTGATGGTGATGCTTGAAACAGTAAAACTCTATAAACGGGGCACCATAATATAAAGACTTGTTACCAATGTTTTAACATTATTGTGCAAATAACAGTTTTTATGTACACTGATAACCACCATCTTTTCTGTCTTACATATTTTACATTTCAGATTCTGGATTCTGAGCTTTTTGAGTTAATGCACCAAAATGGTGATTACACTCACTTCTACTTCTGTTATCGCTGGTTCCTACTGGACTTCAAACGAGGTGAGGAATTAACCACTTCAATACCCAACACTTTTACCACACTGTCACATGTGAATGACAATTGCGCGGTACTGCAACACTGTACCCAAATAAAATGTTTATATTTTTTTTCAAATAGAGCTTTCTTTTGGTGGTATTTATTCACCACTATGGTTTTTATTTTTTACTAAATAAAAAAACGACGAAAAAAAAAGTTTTTTTATTTGTCATAAAATCTCGCAATTAAAAAATCTTTCTTCATAATTTTAGGTCAAACTGTATTCTGGTGAAAATAACCCAAATCAGCGTATATGATTTAGTCTGTAGGAAAGTTATAGAGTCCACAAACTATGGTATATATACAGTGCCTTGAAAAAGTATTCATACCCCTTGACATTTTCTACATTTTGTCATGTTACAACCAAAATTGTAAATGTATTTTATTGGGAGTGTATGTGATAGACCAACACAAAGTGCCACATAATTGTGAAGTGGAGGGAAAATGAAAATTCATTAATTTATTTTTCTATTAATAAGATCAATGGATATTTTTGAATATAGAGCCACCAAGGTGGTCAACACCGAAGGTGTATTCAAATCGTATAAAGATGATGAGGGAGACCTCAGCGGTCTATTTATGGGGTATAAGAACCTCACTATATCCGAGACACATACACAGTGGGATATTGCCTACTTGGATACATATGTTAAAAACTGTATGGTGCCCAGAAGCTTAAGATGGGAGGTTAGTCCCCAAAAAGGTGATGTTCAGGTCGATGATGGGTTTAAGTATTTTTATACTGCTGGTGTTAATTTCCTTAAATTTCTGTTAGAAAGGAAGAACCCAAAGCTTTCACGTTTAGATGAAGAGGCTAAAACTATAAAAGAAAAACTCAGTTCATTTAATGAAAGTATAGAGTACAAAGAGAAGTCACAATCTCTTTTAAAGATTTTAGAAAAAGAGGACAGAGAGCAAAAATACAAAAAGAAGAAAAAGTACAATAGAGATCTTGCTGATTACCAAGGTGGTGTAGTATTTGAGTGGCAGAAGAAACTTCTTGCCGAACTGTCAAATATAGTCAATGAAGAAATGGAGGTGACAGGCCCTTCTGTTGACACTAGCCCCCCCCCCTGTAGGTTTATACCCTAAAAAAAAACTAATCTGGGTCTTACTGGAGCACACCCTAAGGGGAGACGAGGGTCTTACCACTCTCCATACAGGTCTGGTAACAGGAGGGAGGGACCCCCACCTAGCCACCCACCTCTTCCACAAAGACGCCCCCGGAGATCCGGGCAGGTGTCAGGAGGTGGACGAGGGGGTGGTTTCGGTAATCCACATATAGGGTCTAATCAGACCCGGCCTCCTTTTTCATATAACCAGAACACCACTGGTTATAATGGTGGCCCTCCTGCCCCCCGTGGTTACAACCAAGGGCCTCATTTTAATTATGCCTATGGTTCACATTATGGTCCAAGGTCTGACTTAATTGAAAGACCAAGACCAGACCCCTATCACTTTGAGCCTTCTGGCGCCCAAGATCATAGGAATGATTATGAATATAATATCAGTACGTCTAATAATTTCTTTCCGCTGAGTGATAGAGATGGGCCTCTGAATGATTATGATGAGAGAGGGGCTGTAGGCTCATTCAATTCATCTTACTACCCCATCCCTGAGAATATAGATGAATTTGATGGTCCAGGTCCTTCAAACAAAGATGGTCAACATTTGGGTTTTCACAAACCCAATCAGGGCATAAAAAGGTCAGGAGATCAAAGAGAGGAAAGAGAGGAAACGGTTACGAGCTAAAAAGGAAAAAGCTTTAATCGGAGAAGGTATTTTTAACCTGAGTTCAGTGGTCCTAACCGACTCTGAAAAATTAGTGTTGGACAAGGGCTTAAAATTTGCTCCACCGCGTAAGTTGAATACGTTTCAAACGTATATGGACGTTCATCGCTTTATACGTAAGCTCAGTATTAAACGTCATATGTTGTCCAACCCCATCCAGACCAATTCTATTATTCCTAATGAGTTTAGCCACTCAGGGTTTTCTAATGCTTCATTATTCAACCCCCAGGGGCTATGGCCCCATCCCTTAAAGTCTTTAAGGATGCAGTACTTGGAGATATTGAAATAGTCCCCATTAAAAACATTATATCCGATAAACACTTGATAGATGGGCTTGACTCCCTGTGTAAAAATAAGGAGCTAGTAATTAGACCAGCTGATAAGGGAGGGGGGATTGTTATTCTCAGCAGAAGTGACTATCTGTCTGAGATGTATAGAATCTTGAGAGATCGTGACACCTACACCCCCCTCTATTCAGACCCTAATGCCAACTATAAGACTGAATTGGAGAGCTTCGTCCTTAGAGGGTTCCAACAGGGCATTCTAAATAAAAAATAAATGGAATACCTGGTACCCACAGCACCGCGTACTCCGGTAATTTATTATCTACCGAAAGTACACAAACACCCTACCTGCCCCCCGGGACGCCCTATCATTAGTTGCATAGATTCCATCACATCCCGGGTGGGCAGGTATATTGATTTCTATTTACAACCCCTAGTCAGTAAGATTCCTTCACATATAAAATGTTCTCGCCATGTCATTAAATTATTGGGTGAGCATACCTCCAGATCAGGAATGTGGTTGGTAACTGCGGACATCACGTCCCTATATACGGTGATCCCACATGATCTTGGCCTGTTTGCTGTAGAATATTTTTTGAGACGCGATTCAACCCTTTTTGATGAGCAGATCACATACATCATGGAATTGCTCTCATTTGCGGCCTCACGTAGCTACTTCTGGTTTAATAATCAGTTTTTTAGACAAGATAGAGGGGTTGCCATGGGGGCTAAATATGCCCCAAGTTTGACCTCTTTACGGCCCTCTGGGAGGAGGATGTCGTCTCTGCCCAGCAGCGACCAGAAGTGGTGCTGTGGGGTAGGTATATAGACGACATCCTCCTCCTATGGGATGGTGATCAAGTGGAGTTAGATCTCTTCATCAAAGGTCTCAATAACAATACAAGAGGTATCCTTTTGAGTTTTGAGGCCAGCCAAACATAAATCACAGTGGAGGGGTGACTTAATGGTGCGTAGTATATCCAGGCTGAAGATGACCTGGATATATAAAATCAAGTGCTTCACACCCCCTTTGGATTTAAATGTAGAGGTTGATCTTAATGCCTTCATTCACAATTCTTGATTTGCTACTATCCTACAATTCTTTTTCATTTAATATTCTTTCCTTTTTGGGTTTGGTTTGTGTTGGTTGTTATACCAGCTTTAGTGTGAACTTGGTGTGATTCTTGGGTATCATTACTTACAATTTTGATTAAATTTAATTTTTCACTTAATTTTCTTAATCAGGATGGATTCTTGGGTATCGCTACCTACAATTTTGATTTGATTTTGCATTTATTTTTCAATCCCGATGGATTACATATATGCATATTTGATGGATGTGGTTCCCACTAAAATGGGACTATTCCTTTCAATTGTATATGTGTATTATCTCCAACAAACAAAAAATGTTTTTATTAATATGTAGTATTATTAATTTTTTGAATTTTTTGGATCTCTAGATTTTTTATTAATGTTTAATTAATTAAAGATTTAATATATATTTTTGGATTTTTATTTAATATTCAATCCACATATATTTTTCTCACATAATTAGAATTGGTTTCACCCTTTTATTTATTGTTTCTCCTATATATATAATTAGGAGGTTTCTCACTTATGCCTTGTTTCCACTGAACGAAACGGTTTGGGTCGGTACAGTTTGGAACGGTTTGAATGGTCCGGTCTATTCTGGTGAGCGTTTCCACTGCAAGTCGGACCGTCAGGGACCATTCAGGGTTTAGAAAAAATGCCTAGCGTGTCCGCCAATCAGTGGAATGTATTGTAGCTCCGCCCTAACCGAACCGTTCCATTTTCTATGGCCCCACATCTGAAGCAGGACCCAGAATGGTGCAGTACGGTTCGGTTTTATGGCACGCTTTCATAATGAAAACACCCAAAATAGTGTACCATACCGAACCTACCCGCTCAATGGAAACAAGGCATAATTCACCTATTCATTAGGTATATTAGGATTTCAGGTTCTATTGGCTTGTTAATATACACATTTATACACTTGGATTATTAACACCATATATTTTTCAGGCCTTCTTAAGTCTGATATTTTATCGTATTAAATATATTATTTATTTACGTTTATTAACTATCTTATTCATCAATATAACTGTTATTTTTACGGTCTCATTACCCAATAACAATAAAGCCAATTTTTTCAGTTGTAAGTTCAGGTTGGCACCTATACAAGATTTTTAGTGATGGCCATCCATCCCTGTCTTGTTTATCTATATAATTTTCATCCATCAATTTTATAATTGACCACTGGAGGCGTAGTACCCATATTCATGCCTATCGTTCAATATAGGCTGGTCTACCTTTGCTCTG
Source organism: Rana muscosa (assembly GCA_029206835.1). Taxonomy (NCBI): domain Eukaryota; kingdom Metazoa; phylum Chordata; class Amphibia; order Anura; family Ranidae; genus Rana; species Rana muscosa. The sequence goes on from CM055116.1 coordinate 852,774,419, forward strand.
CTATATTACATATAGTTCACATATCTTTTAAGCTCTAGTCCTCTTTTATTGGATTTCATTCCTCTGGATGAGATCCAATTTTAAATTGAACTGTTTATGGTTCCACTGCCCTAGAGTCACACTTTTTAATGCGATGCGTCAGTGCATCACCTGATCCCCTGTGACGACGTCTGTGTGAGACAAAACGATCGTCGGGAGGTTGACGCGCTGACGTCATCGCCCAGTGGATGGGTTGTCTGCACGCCGGCCGGCTTTTCTCCATGATTTTACCATTTTATATTGTTCGACTTCTTGTAAGTACAATTGTTTTACCTAAATAAATGCGTACTTAAACAGTATCACGCTATGTGAGTACCTTCTCTTTCTTGGGACATGTATGAGGATCTCCGTGATTGCTGAGGTGCAAATCCTACTTGGTCTGGTTTTCCCTATCCATCTTCTGTTGGTGCGAGCAAAATTTCCCAGGAGCGTGACCGCTTGATAGGCTCAATATAGCCTGTGCTCTGGTAAGCAGGCAATTTACCTGGTGGAGGTGCACGTGTGCTATTGGGTGAATAGATAGGTTCACTTCCTATCACTCCAGCTATTGTGGACTTTCTTTTTCTTCTCTATCAGAAGGACTTTTATCAGCACAGCTATTGGACTTATTTGTTATTTATGTCAATATTGGGTTACCATGGCACACATTTTCCACTCTTGATGGTTTTTATGTTGGAGATATTTCAGTATATTTTTACATCTAAATTGATGCTGGTTCAACACTGCGCAATTGTCTATTTCCATTTTGTTTAATTTGTGTTTGATTTCACAGATATATAGCGCAGTTTCCTCTCCCCTGAAAATGAAAAATGGTTTTAATTTTTTTTTACAAATGTCTGAAAAGTGTGGCGTGCATTTGTATTCAGCCCCCTGAGTCAATACTTTGTAGAACCACTTTTCTCTGCAATTACAGCTGCAAGTCTTTCTTTCTCGTACATCACGGGACACAGAGCGACATAGTATTAACTATGTGGGATTATATAGATTACCTTCAGGTGCTGGCACTGGCACTTTAAAACAGGAAGTACCCTCCCCTATATAAGCCCCTCCCATCCGGGAGTACCTCAGTTTTTTGCCAGTGTCTAAGGTGTTGGCCAAGGTTAACATGTATTTATCTGGGCTTGTGTGTAGGTTCTTTTGGGCCTTAGCAAGCTATTCCGGATCCAACCAAAAAGGCTTCAAAGCTAAACGGTCGGTACCCGGGCCTCGCAGAGAAGAACGAGGTTTTGCCTGTAATGTCTCTCTTAGGAGGGCTGGACCCTGGGATCCAGAGCTCTGGTCATACCCAAAACCAAGATGTTTTCTGTGCAGGGTGCTATACAGGTCCAGGGGAGTGGAATCCTTGGGAACCCGGTCCCTGAAGGTCTATGGACATTGCCTGCCGTGTGAGGCGAAGTTTGGGCTTCTGTGCCAAACAGAGTCCTGCGGCGGGGAAAAGGTAAGTGGGGGTCCCTCAGGAACTTGGTTCTATTGGGGGGCCCTCAATCCTAATGTGTTGTTCTGCCTGTTACCTAAAAACGGTATTCCCGCTGATATCTGCCTATGCCTAGATTGATAATCCTAGAAAAAAAATTGTTTTCACATAGGATTTAAAGACAAGGTGCAGTACCTGTGTTGAGCACTAGAGGCCGCTGTGGAAAGTCTTTTGTCTTTGGGCTATTCCTTCTATGGTAAAAGTCCAGTCAGATGGTAGGCTCTCTGGAAGGGAAGCTGATTCCTCTGTCATGTTGCCGTATGCTCTTCCATCCCCGGGCCCTGGTGTAAACAGGAACCCTGGCTCCTCTCCCTGTTTCCAGGTGTGTGAACGCCGATGGCGCACACGTGTGCGCGCACGCACGCACGCATTCCTAAATAGCAAATAGGCCGGAAAAGCACGATACGATCAAGTATCTGGAATCTCACGGTTGGATCATCAACCGAGACAAGTCAGCCCTACAACCAGTCAAAAGTCTGGAATACTTGGGGCTACGGCTGGATTCAGACCAGAGAAAGATTTTCATGTCTTAAGAAAAAGTATCCTCTTTGAGGGACTTGATCCACCTGGTGGGTGCAAAAAGACAGCCGTCCATACGCCTGTGCATGAGGCTGCTGGGAAAGATGGTGGCATCATTCGAAGCTGTGCCATACGCTCAGTTCCACTCAAAGAATTTGCAAAGGCCCATACTGTCAGCCTGGAACAAAAAAGTTCAGGCCCTAGACTTCCCGATTTCCTTGTCCCCTTCCGTTCGGAAAAGTCTCTGTTGGTGGTTGATTCCCCAGAATCTGCAAAAGGGGAAATCCTTCAGTCCGATTTCTTGGAGGGTGGTCACTACAGATGCCAGCCTTATAGGCTGGGGGGCAGTACTGGAGCAATGGTCTCTCCAGGGCAGATGGTCAGATGCAGAGAAAGCCCTGCCCATCAATCTTTTAGAGATACGAGCAGCCCGGTATGCCCTAAAAGCATGGACATCCAAACTTCAAAGGTCCCCTGTCAGAATTCAATCTGACAATGCCACGACTGTGGCATATATCAATCATCAGGGGGGCACCAGGAGTCGTGCAGCCCAGAGGGAAGTAAATCACATCCTGGAATGGGCAGAAAAATATGTCCCATGCATATCCGCGGTCTTCATCCCAGGGGTGGAGAATTGGAAGGCGGACTTTCTGAGTCGCCAGCAGTTATGCCCAGGGGAATGGTCCCTTCATCCCGAGGTTTTCCGAGCAATATGTCAGCGATGGGGAACACCGGATGTAGATCTGCTAGCGTCCAGATTCAACGCAAAGGTGGACAGATTTGTCTCTCGGACAAGGGATCCCCTAGCTTGCGGCTCGGATGCTCTGGTGTTCCCTTGGGATCAGTTCAAACTGATATATGCATTCCCACCGCTACAATTGTTGCCTCGACTACTCCGCAGAGTCAGGATAGAAAAGAAGCCGGTGATCCTGGTGGCTCCAGCGTGGCCCCGAAGAGCCTGGTACGCGGAGATTGTAAAAATGTCTGTGGGGAGTCCTTGGACCCTCCCACGTCGCCCGGACCTGCTTTCGCAAGGACCGATATACCACCCTTCCTTACTTTCTCTAGGTTTAACGGCCTGGCTATTGAATCCCACATCCTAAAAAAGAGAGGTCTCTCTAACCCTGTGGTATATACTATGATCAATGCCAGGAAGCCTGTATCCAGGCAGATTTACTATAGAGTATGGAAGGCGTACATCGCGTGGTGTGAGGCCAGAAAATGGCATCCACGTAAGTACTTTATAGGCAGGATTCTGGACTTCCTGCAGTGGGCTGTAGACAGGAAGTTTGCCTTAAGTACTATCAAGGGTCAGATTTCGGCCTTATCAATGCTATTTCAAAGGCCCCTGGCTTCGCATTCACTTGTCAAATCCTTTGTACAAGGTGTGACCCGTATTAATCCACCGGTTAAAGCTCCCATATGTCCATGGGACCTAAACCTGGTTCTATCGGTTCTGCAAAAACAACCTTTTGAACCTTTGCGGCACATTTCCTTGGTTCTACTCACCAGGAAATTGATCTTTTTAGTAGCTATATCTTCGGCTAGAAGAGTGTCGGAATTAGCCGCCATGTCCTGTAGGGAACCATATCTGATTATTCATAAGGACAGAGTAGTTCTACATCCTCATCCAGCCTTTCTTCCTAAGGTGGTATCGAGGTTTCATTTGAACCAAGATGTGGTTCTTCCTTCCTTTTTTCCCAAACCTAGTTCGGTAGAGGAAAAATTATTACATTCCTTGGATGTAGTGAGAGCAGTTAAAGCTTATTTAAAAGCCACTGCTCAGATTCGAAGAACGGATACTTTATTTATTCTGCCAGAAGGCCCCAGAAAGGGTCAGGCAGCATCAAAATCTACTTTAGCCAAGTGGATTCGACAGGTCATTATGCAAGCCTATGGCTTGAAAAGAAGACCGCCTCCGTTCAAAGTTAGGGCGCACTCCACGAGAGCAGTTGGAACTTCATGGGCAGCACATCACCAGGCCTCCCTGGCTCAAATCTGTAAGGCCGCAACATGGTCTACAGTACACACGTTCAGTAGGTTCTACCAGGTGGACGTTAGAAGTCAGGAGGATGTCGCCTTTGGGCGCAGTGTGTTGCAGGCTGCAAAAGATCCTCATGTCTGATGGCACCCAGCTTATGTATGGTGTATCCCTCCCCTCATTTGGGCATTGCTTTGGGACATCCCACATAGTTAATACTATGTCGCTCTGTGTCCCGTGATGTACGAGAAAGAAAATAGGATTTTTATAACAGCTTACCTGTAAAATCCTTTTCTTGGAGTACATCATGGGACACAGAGCTCCCACCCCTCTTTTGGGGACACTTATTGCTTTGCTACAAAACTGAGGTACTCCCGGATGGGAGGGGCTTATATAGGGGAGGGTACTTCCTGTTTTAAAGTGCCAGCACCTGAAGGTAATCTATATAATCCCACATAGTTAATACTATGTCGCTCTGTGTCCCGTGATGTACTCCAAGAAAAGGATTTTACAGGTAAGCTGTTATAAAAATCCTATTTTTTGGGTATGTCTCTACCAGGTTTGCACATCTAGAGAGTGAAATTTTTGCCCATTCTTTTTTGCAAAGTAGCTCAAGCTCTGTCAGATTGGATTGAGAGCGTCTGTGAACAGCAATTTTCAAGTCTTTCCACAGATTAAATGGATTTAGCTCTGGGCCATTCTAACACATAAATATGCTTTGATCTAAACCATTCCATTGTAGCTCAGGCTGTACGTTTAGGGTCGTTGTCCTGCTGGAAGGAGAACCTCAACCCCAGTCTCAAATCTTTTGCAGACTCTATCCGGTTTTCTTCTAAGATTGCCCTATATTTGGCTCCATCCATCTTCCCATCAACTCTGACCAACTTCCCTGTCCCTGCTGAAGAAAAGCATCCCCACAACATGATGCTGCCACCACCATGTTTGGTGTGTTCAGTGTCACCATGTTTGGTGTGTTCAGGGTGATGTGCAGTGTTAGTTTTCAGCCACACATAGCGTTTTTGCTTTTAGGCAAAAGTTAAATTTTGGTCTCATCTGACCAAAGCACCTTCTTCCACATGTTTGCTGCGTCCCCCACGTGGCTTCTCGCAAACTGCAAATGGGACTTCTTATGGCTTTCTTCAACAATGGCTTTCTTGCCACTCTGCCATAAAGACCAGATTTGTGGAGTGCACCACTAATAGTTATCCTGTGGATAGATTCTCCCACCTGAGCTGTTGATCTCTGAAGCTCCTCCAGAGTTACCATGGGCCTTTTGGCTGCTTCTCTGATCAATGCTCTCCTTGCTTGGCCCGTCAGTTTAGGTGGACGGCCATGTCTTGGTAGGTTTGCAGTTGTGCCATTTCCATTTTCGGATGATGGATTGAACAGTGCTCCATGACATGTTCAAAGCTTGTTTTGTTTCGTTTTCTACCTAACCCTGCTTTAAATGTCTCCACAACTTTATCTCTAAACCTGTCTGTTGTGTTCCTTGGCCTTGATGATGCTGTTTTTTCACAAAGGTTCTCTAACAAACCTCTGAGGGCTTCACAGAACAGCTGTATTTTTACTGAGATTAAATTACACACAGGTGGACTCTCTTTACTAATTCAGTGACTTCTGAAGGCAATTGGTTCCACTAGATTTTAGTTAGGGGTATCAGAGTAAAGGGGGCTGAATACAAATGCACGCCACACTTTTCAGATATTTATTTGTAAAAAATTTGAAAACCATTTATCATTTTCCTTCCACTTCACAATTATGTGCCACTTTGTGTTGGTCTATCACATAAAATCCCAATAAAATACATTTACGTTTTTGGTTGTAACATGACAAAATGTAGAAAATTTCAAGGGTTATGGATACTTTTTCAAGGCACTGTACTATATCTGAAAAGTGATCAATCCTGATGTACTTGATGGCCTATCTCATTTCTTGGAACCTGAAAATGCCAGGACAGTACAAATGACCCCTTTTGGAAAGTAGACAGTCCAAGATATTTAGTAAGAGGCATGGCAAGTTTTTTGAAGTTGTATTTTTGTTACAATTTTTTGGAAAATGAAGAAATTTTGAAAAAGTTTTTTTTCATATTTTTGTTATTTTTTACATACTGTCACCAGTGCAGTACATCGTTATCCTATAGCTGGTGTGGTGGTGATCAGGGACACTGGTAAACGTATGTAATAAAAAATAAAAACATTTTTTTTTTTTACATACTGTGACCAGAGCAATACAGTGTGTATTCAGTGTGTATTGTTGCGATTAGCTGTGATTGGCCACAGATAATCACATGGTACAGATGGGCTGTGATTGGCCTGTCTGTACCATTGCCCATTTCTGTTGGTGGAGCTGGGTACCCATGGTTCACCCACTGTTGTATATTACTAGAAGAGTAGGGTACAGTTTAGCTTACACTGCGGTAGGAATAAGGTTGGGGTGAAGGAGGGGTAGCAGGAGGAGAATGGTCTGAAGTGTTCGCTATTGCACTGTAAATTCAGCCTTGCATCCTTCACTAAACTCCTTGTTTTTAAATATATGTATACTACAAGGCATCTAAGAAGAGCATTATGAAACAGTTTTTTTATGTAAATATCAAATACAACTCTAACAGTCTTCATAATGTTAAGTATACAGACCTCATTATTAAAAAGTTCAGACAAAGATTTACAGACGCTGCACCAAAAGATGTGCAGTAATATTCACAGCAACCAGAAAGTTTTCAAAGTAAAACATCTGTTTTGGATCGATAACTGTCCACCTTGTGTGCCAGTTTGTTAAGTTGTGAAGTAGAAATGTCTTTTGGCATTTCATTTTGGTAAAGATGAGTATGAATTGCTATCATAGAGAGAAGTGTGACTTCATTTTCTTCTCAGATCAATAAGTGGGATAAAAGAGAATTGCTGCTAGCTTTACAATAGACTGCAGGAATAGAAATTTGGCATGATCCTGGGGAACAAAATTATCAGTGACTGTTCTTCCCTCTGAATTGTAATCTCTAGCTGAGAACTATTTTAGAATATCAAGTTATAGATATTGCTGATAATATGTCTGTATTTATTGTGAGCCCTTTATGGCTGGGTAAACCCATAAAACACCATGGGTAGGAAGAAAGGACCATGGGTAGGTAGAGGCTTTGTCAGTTTGCACAATGACAGTGATTTCCAGTATTTTATGAAGCTTCTATCTTTTCGTTTAACAGAATTGGTATATGATGACGTGTTCTCGGTATGGGAAACCATCTGGGCTGCAAAGCAGGTGTCCTCTTCTCACTTTGTGCTCTTCATTGCTTTGGCTTTGGTAGAAGTGTATCGTGATATAATTCTGGAAAACAATATGGACTTTACAGATATAATAAAGTTCTTTAATGGTAAGTCAGCTTCACAAGCTCTTCAATGTATACCTTAAGCCACAGGTATAGGTACTGAATTAATTAAAGCTAATAGCAATTTTCCTGTTTTATAATTGTTCATTGAGGGACAGCTTAAAGTGGTTCTAAACATTTTTCACCTTAATGCATTCCCGAATCCTCACTTGATCTCAAGCTATGCCCATCTGTACCGGCTTTGTCTTCTTTCCACGCTCTCACAAGCTTTGCTGAGCCAATCGCTCCCACTGCTGTCCGTCAAATCCTGTAACGAAGGAATGGGGGGGGGCAGGATTGAACCTCGCTGCGCTATCTGTGTGTATGGACGCAGGCAGTGCGGCTCGGGATCGATCTGTACTAGTGCCCCCATAGAAAGCAGCTTGCTAAGGGGGCAGTCAGAAGAGAGGAGCCAGGAGTGCTGCAAAATAGCTTAAAATGTTTGCCTTCACTCCACATCCGCAATAATATGGATTTTTATTTTATTTTTTATGTGAGCAAACTGTTTCTTTTTTTCTTCGTTTTTTTAATGGCAACCCCGCCGTCATTCTGATCTAGACCAGAGTGACATGTCATTCTCAAGCTGCCCTCTGACATATCCGCATTAAATATCCCAGTAGGCTGCGGTAACCTATTTTCAGAGTGGCCTGGGGTTGAGCTTCATAAGTTATCAGGGGCAAGATGGCTGGCTATGACACCCAAAGAGTGGATCACTGTAGGATAAAACTAGATCCACTGATGAGTATGTTTTTTGAAGACCTAGCAAAACTAGACCTAGCATAATATAATGAATGTTTCTTTCTCTTTTGACTGAGTTAGAAGATAATTTTCTACTATCAATAGCCACAATAGATTCAGGCTGGACAATGAAAATCCTGGAAGTCTCTCCAGTTAGTCAATGAGCACAGATTTTCCCAGCTTATTAAGTATAATGGTGTTCTCTGCAGTCAACAGTGACATCTCATCTGTGCTCTAGTTAACATGGGACTCTACTGTTCAGGTCAGGCCAAATTACCGAGGGATTACTTGTAGAGTTATCAGGACCAGAGCTATGACCATTTCTCCTGTCCCTGACTCTGAAGACTCACTTGTGAGTGGCTAGCAAGCTACAGTGAGGGAAAAAAAGTATTTGATCCACTGCTGATTTTGTACGTTTGCCCACTGACAAAGAAACAATCAGTGTATAATTTTAATGGTAGGTTTATTTTAACAGTGAGAGACAGAATAACAACACAAATATCCCAAAAAATGCATTTCAAAAAAGTAATACATTGATTTGCATTTTAATGAGTGAAATAAGTATTTGATCCCCTATCAATCAGCAAGATTTCTGGCTCTCGGGTCTATACAGGCAACGAGCTGACATTAGGAGCACTCTCTTAAAGGCAGTGCTCCTAATCTCAGCTTGTTACCTGTATAAAAGACACCTGTCCACAGAAGCAATCAATCTGATTCCAATCTCTCCACCATGGCCTGGACCAAATAGCTGTCCAAGGATGTTAGGGATAAGATTGTAGACCTATACAAGGCTGGAATGGGCTACAAGACAATTGCCAAGCAGCTTGGTGAGAGGGTGACAACAGTTAGTGCGATTATTCGCAAATGGAAGAAACACAAAATAAATGTCAATCTCCCTTGGTCTGGGGCTCCATACAAGATCTCTCCTCGTGGAGGTTCAATGATCATGAGAACGGTGAGGAATCAGCCCAGAACTACACGGGAGAATCTTGTCAATGATCTCAAGGCAGCTGGGACCATAGTCACCAAGAAAAGAATTGGTGACACACTACGCCGTGAAGGACTAAAATCCTGCAGTGCCTGCAAGATTCCCCTGCTCAAGAAAGCACATGTACAGGCCCGTCTGAAGTTTGCTAATAAACATCTGAATGATTTAGAGGAGAACTGGGTGAAAGTGTTGTGGTCAGATGAGGCCAAAATCAAGCTCTTTGGCATCAACCCAACTCGCCGTGTTTGATGGAGGAGGAATGCTGCCTATGACCCCAAGAACACCATCCCCACCGTCAAATATGGAGGTGGAAACATTATGCTTTGGGGTGTGTTTCTGCTAAGGGGACAGGACAACTTCACCGCATCAAAGGGACGATGGATGGGGCCATGTACTGTCAAATCTTGGGTGAGAACCTCCTTCCCTCAGCCAGGGCATTGAAAATGGGTCGTGGATGGGTATTCCAGCATGAAAATGACCCAGAACACACGGCCAAGGCAACAAAGAAGTGGCTCGAGAAGGAGCACATTAAGATCCTGGAGTGGCCTAGCCAGTCTCCAGACCTTAATCCCATAGAAAAATATGTGGAGGGAGCTGAAGGTTCCAGTTATCAAAAGTCAGCCTTGTAACCTTAATGACTTGGAGAGAATCTGCAAAGAGGGGTGGGACAAATTCCCTCCTGATATGTGTGCAAACCTGGTGGCCAACTACAAGAAACGTCTGACCTCTGTGATTGCCAACAAGGGTTTTGCCACCAACTACTAAGTCACGGTTTGCAAAAATGCAAATCAATTTATAACTTTTTTGAAATGCGTTTTTCTGGATATTTTTGTTGTTATTCTGTCTCTCACTGTTATAATAAACCGACCATTAAAATGATAGACTGATCATTTCTTTGTCAGTTGGCAAGCGTACAAAATCAGCAGGGGATCAAATACTTTTTTCCCTCACTGTACATGCTCTGTTGAGGAATTGATTCTCTCTCTGAGACTGGTCTGCCCTAGTCTTACTACAAATGGGCTTTAACTGAATGAGCTCTTTTGAAGGGGGAATTCAATATCTATCCCTTTCTTCTAGACTTGCCTGTATACATTTATATTTGTTTTTTTTAAACATACATTACAGGACACGATATTTAGGTACATTTGTGGTTTGTGCTTTTGCCTTCAGGTGATTGGACACTTGCAAACCAAAGCTGTAAGGATAGCCCATTATAGTTTTTTGCTAAAGTCCCCTCTGCCCTTAGAGAAGTAAATCATTTTCTTTTATTCAATATATAATTTTGTTTTCAAGCAATCTTCTACAATTTTGCAGCTTTCCAGATCAGGTATCTTTGGCATTGTCACAATGGCCTAGTCCTTTAAGGCAGTTCTATATGCCAGATTTTTTTTCCACACCATTCCAATGTAACATTTTGGCAGTGTAAGACAAAGGGGTGCAGTCTCTGCATTGTCCCATATACCTGTGTATCTGTCCAGCAGGACCAGACTTTCCCTGGTGTATTGGGTCACAAGTTTGTAGCTGGTTACCTGGAGCTCAGCGCAATACGGTTATCCCTTTAAAGTGGATGTAAACCTGCAATTTTTTTTTTTAATGAAGTCTTCTACCTGGTATAGTAGAGGATGTCAAGTCATCTGTGCCCAGTCTTGCCACAAAGAGTTAATTAAGCTCTGAGCAATCCTCTTGTTTTTTTGTAGTAAGATAAAAAGGTACACACAGGTTTGTGTCGCCACAACCCCGCTGCTGTGACTGACATCTGATTTCTTTATCTCATGAACGGCATGACTGGATGTTACTAAAAACTCTGGAAGTAGGAAAGTATAGAGGTGGGCAGGAAGAGTTGTGACATCACAACTCTGCCCACTGAGCCCTGGCAAAGAGACCCACCCACCGATTACAGAGTTTTGCGGGGCTCCTACTGCTTAAGGGGGGATGACATTTGCAAATTAGGGATACATGCAGGAGGCTTGCATGTGTATATATACATTAATACTGTGCCATTAGTTTATACTGGGTGAGTGGTGGGTTTACATCCACTTTAATGCTGGATTTCTCATCTGCAAAGTGATCCGACCATGATTTTGTCAGTCAGTGCCGCTGCAGTGGATTACATCAGCCACAGGGAGGCACCAGAAGTATTGCAGCTAAAAGAGAAGCAGATCTGATTCTGGATTGGGCAGAACATCAAGTTTCAGCCCTGACAACCATGCACATCTCAGATGTGGAAAAGTGTCAGGTGGACTTCCTCAGTCATCAACATCTGGTCTCTGGGAAACAGACTCTTCACCCAGAGGTATTTAAAAACTTCTGCCACAGTTGAAGGATCCTGCATGTGAAGCTCCTGGCTTTCAGGTTCCACAAATCCACAAACTAGCAGGTTTCTCTCCAGATCCTGGGATAATATAGACTTGTCAGTGGAGTACCTAGTGACTCTGTGGGATCAGTTTAACTTTGTCTATGGTCTTTCTTCTCTTATCCTCCTTCCTTGCCTAATCCACAGGATCGAGATGGAGGGTATTTCTGTCATTCTCATCGCACTGAACTGCCCCAGGAGGACGTGGTACTCAAGCTACAGACAGCCTCTCTGTGAGCGCTCACAGAACCTTCAGATCTTTTGCTCCAAGGGGCAGTTTGCAACCCTGCTTTTCAGTGTTTAGCGTCTTGGCTTCTAAAGCCTGGGTCCCAAGGAAAAGGGGCTTACTGGATTCAGGCATCACTATGCTCTTGAAAGCTAGGAAACAGACTTCTTGCAAAGTCTACCATCACATTTGGAAAGGATATTTCTCTTAGTTCAAGACAAGGAAATTCCATCCCTGGAAGTTCTCTCTGGGATAAATCTTTTCTCCAGTCTGGTTTGGATTAGTGTATGGCCTTGGGTACCATCAATGGTCAAATCTCAGCCATGGTGGTACTTTTTCAAAGGCAGCTTGCCTCTCACTCCTTAGGGAGGGTCTTTATATAGGGTGCTGCTCACACTGTTCCTGCTGTATGTTCCCCAGTGATTGAGGGATCTCGGCCTGGTTCAGTGGGCTCTTCAACCTTTTAGGAATATTTCTCTGTCTATCCTCTCTCTCTCAAGGTTGCCTGCCTTTCTTACTACTTCTGTGAGGCGAGTTTGTGACCTTAGCCTGTAAAGAACCTTTTCTTGTGCTACACAGGGACAAGGTTGTTTTGAGGCACCAGGCCTCTTTTCTTCCTAAGGTGCTTTCTCCCTTTCACCTTAACCAGGATATTGTTCTACCATCTCTCTGTCCTGTTTCTTCATTCTAAGTAGACTTCCCACCCATTGTCTAGATGTGGTACACATCGTTTGACTTAATCTCTTAGTTTCAGCTCCCTTTTGACAGTCTGACTCTCTGTAAGTCATTCCTAAAGGTCCCCCTTAGGAGGACAGCTTTCTTGTTCCACTATCGCTAGGTGGTTTCGACAGCTCATCATTCAAAGTTTTGACCTCAAATCAAAGTTCCACTTTTCGCTGTCAAAGTGCACTCCACTAGATCACTTGGTGATTCATGGGCTTTTCAGCATCTGTTTTTCAGATTTGCAAGACTGCCACCTGGTCTTCAGTATAACACTATGTGGAGCTATATAATAGTCTTATATTACGTGAGACAATTTGGGAAATTGCTTTCTGGAGACAATATTGCATTAAGAAGAAAAATAATTACTTTATTTTAAAGTGCTTTTGACCTGAATCGGCAATAAAGTTATACACTCTCTGGTGAGTTTGATTGTGAGCATAGGTGTGACGGATCTCGGATACCCCAGGTGGGCACATCCACCAGACCTGTGTCTTCTGTCCTCCAAACGCACCCGCAGCCTGCAGATTCTCCATAACCAGCCCTTAACCCCTCAATCACGAGACAATCCACACAGGTGTTGAGGCAAACAGGAAAAGGAAAAGTACGTCTCTGGAGCTGGGTAGCAAAATCGCACATACGGTCTCCCGTGAATAAAAACAGCCGCTGCAGAGTGGGAACAGCTGTCCGCACTCCTGTGATCCGGGGCTGGGTTGCAGATATTGGGGGAGCTGAATAATCCTCTGCCCCGATGCCAGTGCTTCAGCTGGTAGGGAACGTAGGCTGGTAGTGCTATGCATTTGGGGAGGAAAAGGTACTTGCTTTTCACCTGGTGTAGTTACCAGCTGCTAAGGAGGTATCTTGCAGGGACTATCTCCCGGACTCTCCATCTCTTTTTCTGATGCTGGGCAAAGGCTAACAGCGCACTGACCCGTAGCCAGCACTTCTGCTAGGGGGACATATATAAAGGTAGAGTTCAGCCGCTGGAGAGGGGGAAGGGTTTTCTCCCCTCCTGGTTCTGTGACCAGCTGCTGAGGCGACTTCTGACAGGGGCTGTCTTCCAAATCCTCCAAAAACATACTGAGGGTTGGGCAGGGGCCAGCAGCACTCTGCCATGCAGCCAGCGCTTCTGCTGGCGGGATAAACGCTGGGGTAGTGTCCAAGTGTTGGGCAACCAGCTAACTAAGTTCATCTCTCGGACGCACTGGATCTAACTCTGAGGGTGGGCAGAGGTCAGCGACACTCTGCCCCGTAGCTAGCGCTTCTGCTGGGGGGATGAACATTGGGGTAGTGTCCAATTGCTGGGGAGGGAGAATTGCTTCCTCCACTCCCGGTGGGGATATCTGCTGTTGGGGAAATGGCTCACGAAGATCATCTCTCAGACTCTCCGGATCCAACTCTTTTTCTGATGCTGGGCAGAGGCCAGCGGCATGCTGCCCTGTAGCCAGCGCTTCTGCTGGGGCACCGGATGCGATACTCTGGCCTTCCTGCTGATCACCATTTACCAGCCTTCCAGCGCCCGTCTCAACTCCCCCTTCTGAGACCTTTATGCCATTAGCTTGTCTCGCTGCCCTCTGTATCATCGCCGCTTCTTCCATTGCGGTTAGGACGGGAAAACGTAGGGGCACCCCTGGCCCCATTTGCTCCGCATCTTCGTGACTGTCCGCTATTTCTCCCGGACAGTCCCAAGCAACGGGAGCCTTGCCAGGCTGCTGATCACTGTCAAACAGCCGCTGGTAGGCAATCTTGAGCTCCCATTCCTGCTCAACCAGGAACTTCAATTCCTACAGGTCACATGCCTCTTCAGGGAGGTCCAGCACCTCATCTCGGAAGTCCAGGATGTTTTCCAGCCGCCACTCCTCGTCGCTCCCAAAGTCTGGGTCTCCGTACATTTTTTGGTGGTGCAGCCCCACGCCGCCGTAGCCAACGCCTTCTGTCGGGCTGCCATCTGCTTTACCTGGCCACAGTTGAGCCGTGAACCACCGGAGGGCTCTGTAGCTCATCTCTTCCTGGACCAATCTTCCGAGCTCTGTCTTCCACTCATCTCGCGGTTGTTCCCTCAGGAACATCTCTCGCGCACGGTACTGCGTCCAGTACATCTCTGTGGAGGAGGGAAGGATCTTCCCCTGATGGTGCCGCTCGTGGCTTAGCGTTTCATGCCAGAGTTGCCAGCGGATCACATCCCCCCAGCCGAGCATGGTGTGCTCCATCGCTGGTCCCCGATGTTGCTTCCGCATGCCTTGCAGCCTCCTCCCGAACTCCGCTCTCATGCTGGCCGGTCCCCGTATCGCTCCTCGGTGGCTGCCCGGATCTTGAATCCTGGTGGTGGTTTGGATGAACCGGACTGCAGGAGACATCCCACCGCTGCCAACACTGTGACGGATCTCGGATACCCCAGGTAAGCACATCCGCCAGACCTGTGTCTCCTGTCCTCCAAACGCACCCGCAGCCTGCAGATTCGCCATAACCAGCCCTTAACCCCTCAATCACGAGACAATCCACACAGGTGTTGAGGGTTAAACATGCAGAGCATCAACTGTTTATTAAATACAAAACATACACTTTTACACACAGTTAGGGACACTCCCCTTAGCCTTGTCATAGAGGGGGGTAGGGGACAAGGAAGAACCAATGGGAACTGAACACTTGTACATGGAAACAGACTACAGTTAAACATAAAGGGATTATGGTAAGCAGGCAGCCCCTCAATACACATCCCCTGCGGAGAGATGTCTCCAGTCCAGACGCAACACAATTAAACACAGCAACATGAGGGGGGGGGAAGGGATGTAGCATTGCATTACATTACATTATCTCAATGCCAGCTTGTCCGCAAGTCTCTCAGTCTCTTCTGGGCCATAGTCTGTGGGTAGAAGGCCAGCCCACAGTCCCTTCCAAAACACACAGTGACAGTGGGTTCTGTCACAATAGGTGTGGGGAACATTTATCTGTTTGAAATGTATACACATCAGTGTGAAGATGCAATGGGGGACATTTATTAAAGTGGATGTAAACCCGAAAAAAAATTATTTAATTAAGGCTTGTAACTTGTACAGTATATGATTTCATGTCACCTGTGCCCAGTCTTGCCACAAAGAGTTAATCCAGCTCTGAACAGTCCTCTTATCTTTTTTCTGTGAGAAAAAAAGGACAGACAGAGAAATAGCAGTCAGTTCTTCCCCTGTGATGTGAGTGACAGGTGATTTACATACCTCATGCATGAGCCTTATAGAGGCTCTGCCTCTCACAGCCCCCACACACAGCTCTGTAGAATCATTCTATGTAGACTGCGGAGTATGTGCACATGCCCCAGAGTCACATGGGGCCATGAGCGTGCTCTGCTTCTTCACAGAACGCGCTCTGCCACTCCTGTCCCCTGACGTTACGACTCCACCCACCGAGCGCCGGACAGCAGATCCGCCCACAGATTCGGGAATATTGCGGGGCTCCCTACATAGGTTTTACATATATATCTGCTGTCTTCACAAATATATACTGTTTAGAAAGTTCAGATCGTGTTAGGAATTTTTCTCTTCCTGTTTAACACAGAGTGTGATGTCTGGGCATTCAGCGAAGATAGCTAAAGTTGCTGATTGGAGGAAAGGCACACACCCCCTCTCCACATAGGCAGAGACTCTCAGAGGTGTTTTGTAACAAGGCCAACTCCCTGTTAATCTATTTATAGCAACCTCTCCGGACAGAAATTCCAGGCTGCTTTTATCTGATGGGTCCGAGAATTTGTCAGGAGTTATCAGGCTGATAACAGAGGAACGGTCAGGAGAGAGCTATGGGACTTACGGTAGCTCTTTGAAGAGAGATAACAAAACACTGCAGATATAAGTGCCCAGCTCATATTTCATGAATTGGGTTTACATCCACTTTTTTTTTTTTTTAACAATAGAGGGTTTACATACACTTTTAGTAACACTTTAATTGGACACACATGTCCAAATGATTTTATTTTATACATGTATGTTTTGCGTATTTAAAAGTTGGGTGAAGGGACTTTATATTATTTATATTTATGTGACTTTTTGGTTAAATAACTATACCTGGGTACACATTTATTTTATACTTCACTTAACACATATAAAGTTGATTTGTGACACATATTAAGTTTGTAATTGTCATTTTGCACTAATATATTCCTTTGAACTTGCTTCCAAAAAGTGACCTTACTAATGACTATCACGTAGGCTCAGAAGGTGTTTGAATTGGTCCTATTGTGCAAAGAACCACATTGATGGAGTTTTGTCCTGTGACTACAGATTACTCTTCTACTTAAGGTGGTCTCTGCCTTTCATCTAAATGAAACCAAACCAGACAAACAAAATGACCCTCTATGAATGAAAATATGTGCATCACTAAAAATACAGTCAATATGTATGTTTAAAAGTTTATTAGAATAGTGACTCAATAAGAATCCAACCCAGATCAAGGTCCATGAGATGAAATCACAAACATGTCAAAAAGTAAGAGACAAAGGAACAATGCTACAACACATGTATAGTGTACATGCATAATATATCAAAATCCCTACTTCTCTGAGGAGTGTTTAATATAAATAAAGATGTAAACCTCTTCTTTTTGTGTTTTAGCCCAATCAATCCTAAGGAAGTTGCCCTCCATTACCTAGATGTTGTGATGGTGGTACCTTTATGCCCTGTACACACGATCGGATTTCCAATGGAATAAAATCCGATGGAATTTTCCGTCGTAATTTTGATGAAACTGACTTTCATCAGTCTTGCCTACACACCATCAGACAAAATTCCGACCGTCCAAAACGCGGTGACGTAAAACACTCCGACTAGCCGAGAAAAATGAAGTTCAATGCTTCTGAGCATGCATCGACTTGATTCTGAGCATGCGTGGGTTTTTCCTCCGTTGGAGTTCCACACAGACGATCGGAATTTCCTATCTTTTTTTTTCCATCGGAAAAATTTAAAACATGTTCTAGTTTTTTAACACCGATGGAAAAAAGTCCGATGGGGCCCACACACAATCGTTTTTTCCGATGAAAAAAGTCCATTGGACTTTTTTCATCTGAAAATACGATCGTGTGTACAGGGCATTAGGCTACAGCTTCCTTCTGACAGTTTGATTCCTTATTTGTTATTCTGGGAAGTACAAAGCAGATTTCCCTTGCTTCCAGTTTTGTTAAGACTCTTTCTGAACTTTTTTTCATTATCAGGCTCTGGTCTGATAATGCTTTCTGGACTTTTTTTCATTATCAGGCTCTGGTCTGATAATGCTACAATGTGGTTCTGTCCATACTGCCTCTAACTTCTATTGAATAGATATTACTGCAAATATTAGTCACAGATTTCTTGAACAGTTATGCAATACCTTTGCCCCTTCACACGGTTTCATTTCTAAGATTGACTTCTTCTGTTGTTGAGGCTTGTTGGGCCAGGCTTATGCCGCGTACACACGATCATTTTTCACGTCGTTAAAAATGCCATTTTTTAAATTGGGCATTAAAAACGATCGTGTGTAGGCTCCAGAGCATTTTTAACGACGTAAAAAATGGCCTAAAAAAAATGAGAACCTGCTCTATTTTTTCACGTAGTTTTTCATGTCGTTTTTTTTAATGACGTGAAAAACGGTAGTGTGTATGCTTTTACGAGGGGAAAAAAACGCGCATGCTCAGAATCAAGTATGAGACGGGAGCGCTCGTTCTGGTAAAACTAAATTAGCACATTCGTCACGCTGTAACGAAATGAAAAGCACGAGGCTGAAAAGCGCGAATCGTCGCTCAACAAACTTTACTAACATGAAGGGTGGCGCCATCCGAATGGAACTTCCCCTTTATAGTGCCGTCGTACGTGTTGTACTTCACTGCGCTTTACTCGAGCGTTTTTTTTAATGAACGTGTGTATGCAAGACAGGCTTGAGAGGAAAAAAGAAAAATCACGTTGAGAAAAACGTTGTTTTTGAAAATGACATTAAAAACGATCGTGTGTACGCGGCATTAGTTTGTCTATTTTTTTTTTTCTTGCTTTGTGTCCACTCCCGTTTTGGACATTACTTGGTATCTTAATCTCAAGCTATGCCCCTTGGTAAAGCAAATATAATTTTTTTACTCTACTGACCATAAAATCCTTTTCTAGGAATCCAATAAAAGTTTTTTCTCTTTCGTTCATGGACGGACACAGCCTTATTCTTGACAAAGTGGGTATTAGCCTTCCTTCAGGAGTGACTAGGCAGAAAGTGTTAACTTCAAAGCTGAACAGCCCTGCCCAGGGTGCGGCCCTACTTACTATATCCTCTCAGCCTGCACTAAGCAGATCAGTTTTTTCTGCAGGGGCCATGTTTTTGTGGCCGCGCTGTGTTTTGACCTCTAGCGGCCGCTCTGCGGCCATTTTTCCTCTGCTTCATGCTCTATCTATAAAAATGTGTAGTACTGCGCCAATCCTATAATAGAAAACTAGTTATGTGCAGCCAACCACTCAAAATCAGACAGGAAAAGGTTAAATAAATATTTAAAAAGTGTGGCGCCAATGAATGATGAGGAAGAACCTCAACCGTGCAATATACTGAAATAAGTATATGTAAATTTTAAATTGAACACAATGTAGTGATAAATATACCCTGTGACATGTGCATAATATACAATTTACATGAAAATACCATATAGCATAAAACGATGCCTCATCCACCTGTCTCTACTGACAGTCAGCAGGTGGTGAACCAATAGCTATATCGTGCATATACAAACAAAAAAAACAAAACTTAATTATAATGGGTGTCAAGTTCATATGGGGTAACTTTGATGAGTGTCTGCCAAAAAAGGGTAAGACGAACCATAGTGTTCCCAGACACTATTTGGAGTTCCATAATAAAGATCCTAAAGGTACTACATTTCTAATTATAGACAAGTTTATCCCTAGTTGGAGGGGGGAGTCCCGCATTAG
Organism: Rana muscosa; assembly: GCA_029206835.1. Classification (NCBI taxonomy): domain Eukaryota; kingdom Metazoa; phylum Chordata; class Amphibia; order Anura; family Ranidae; genus Rana; species Rana muscosa. The sequence goes on from CM055116.1 coordinate 852,793,732, forward strand.
GGGGGTCTCCCAGCTAGAAACTTACTGGATTTACCAGCTCAAATGTTATAGGCCGTATGGCCTTAACATTGACTGGGATATTAATGCTTTTATTAACCAAGCTTAATTCCATATAGATTGACTATATCCCCTTGTATGCAATATTTTCGCCATATTAACTGTGATTATAGAAGTTATTTATGCGTACTATATATGTACCATGACGACACCTTTATATGTTCCTTATTTCCGGGATACTGGTCCAAATATTGATATTAATCTATTGTATATTTACCACCATGTTGTGCACGGATTAGAATTATTATTCTGATCACCGTATATGGAGTAATAGTTATCATATAATGAACTACATATACTGGTTTTTCTAATAGGTTGTTTTGGCCAATAAGCACTACACCAAATACTGAAAAGTTCTTCCATATTGACATGAATAGATGTTCTCCCCAATCCATTAAGAAATATGATGTATCATATAAGTATTACTGCCTGTTTTGATACACGTCCTTGAAGATTAGCATTTATAGCATTTATGACACTATATATGTCAGGTAGGGCGCTGATCTCGTGTCAGGCATTGTGTCTGATGCTGCGTGAGGGCAAGGATGACGGGAGATAGTCTGTGATCATGATGGCTAGACTCACAGTACACTACACGCCCCAGGTTGCTTTGCGGCTGGTCGCGCCGCCATGATGTCATGACGTTGCGGCGGTGATAGGGGAGTGTGGTACGGCCTTGGGGTGAGACTACATTTCCCAGACTGCCGTATGAGTGACGCTCACGCTGGGACGGAACGTCACGGGATGCTGACATACCTCTGCACACCGACGATCATGGTCACATGACGGATGACGTGGCGAGGTCCTTTTTAGCAATCTCTTCCCTATTGGCTCACCATTTAGGTGATAATATCTAATACTCTCTATGATTGGACAGAGGGATCCCGGAGATTTGGGATACAAATTAGATCACAACTGTTTCAAATTTATGATTACTCTTCTTATATATAAGCGTGGAGGTCAGTGGGCTTGTTGTATTTCCCAGTAGATGTCTGTTAAGACGAAACCGGTCGGACAATACACCAGCTCCAGCTGACTTGACCACGCTGTCTTCGTTTTTGTACTGCTGTGCTTTGGAGTATCGTGGCTTTTCTTATATTTTGCTTTTTATATATTTGCTTTTTAAGAATTTTTATTGAGTGTTCACATTGCTTGAACTTTAAAACGGATGTTTTAATAAATCATTTTTGGATTTACACCATGTGGAGAATCTTTTCCCTGTTTTTCATGGCTATGACCTATTGAGGTGCTTTTCGATTTGGGATTGGATCGTTCTTGATAAAATAGAAGTGCTGCCAGCTCTAAGAGGAGGCGCTTTACAGACTCCGGTTGTCGCTCCCCTGTCTCTGGAAGAGACAAAGCCTGAAAGATCCATCCGCCGTACGGCGCATTGGATCCATCATAGCTGGTAAGAGTATCCCTTTCTCCTTTATGGATCCATGGTGAAGGCACTCCCGGGTGAAAGTATATACCTAGTGGTCTACTACATCCAACATACTTCCCGGTATACGGATAAGGTTATCCCAAGTTCTTCGGGAGATTCTTTGCTGGAACTTTCCTTTAGTGTATGACCATTATATTGGCAGACACTCATCAAAGTTACCCCATATGAACTTGACACCCATTATAATTAAGTTTTGTTTGTTTTGTTTGTATATGCACGATATAGCTATTGGTTCACCACCTGCTGACTGTCAGTAGAGACAGGTGGATGAGGCATCGTTTTATGCTATATGGTATTTTCATGTAAATTGTATATTATGCACATGTCACAGGGTATATTTATCACTACATTGTGTTCAATTTAAAATTTACATATACTTATTTCAGTATATTGCACGGTTGAGGTTCTTCCTCATCATTCATTGGCGCCACACTTTTTAAATATTTATGCTCTATCTATGCCCGGCGGCCACGTTCTTGTGGCCCGTGGCATTGTTTGGCCTCTATCGGCCACCCTGTAGCCATTTTTCCATCGATAAACAGCGCAAACCAACAGACACACGCTGCTGGGTCAGACTGTATAGCTGACAAGGAAGCAGCTCTACTAGGTAGCGGACGGCAGCCGTACTCTGTTCCAGGGTGGTGAGTCCTCTTGGGGGGGGAACCCTCGTCTCTGCTGCAGCTAGGAGGGTTGGTTACTGTACCTTGCCAGGGTGTCCCTGTGTCAGGCGTGTGGGTCAGCACGGCGTCAGAAGCAGACGCTTTTTCCCCTAAAACACCTGAGCTTGCAATGATGCTCCTACGTGGGGCTTGTGTAGCAGACGTCCCTTGGCGTCTACCGCTACAAGAGGACCTGCTGTCGCAAGGTCCCATACACCATCCTGCTTTACAGTCAATGGCCTTAACGGCATGGCTATGGAGGCAGACGTCTCTTGACGTCTACCTCTACGAAAGGACCTGCTGTCACAGGGTCCCATACGCCATCCTGTTTTACAGTCTCTGGCTTTAACGGCATGGCCTCTGAGCTGGCAGCCTTGTCATGCAAGGCTCCCTATCTGATCTCCCACAAGGATAAGGTGGTGCTGCGTCCGCAGCCTTCTTTTCTTCCTAAGGTAATTTCGACCTTCCATCTGAAGGAAGACATTGTACTGCCATCCATGTGTCCTCATCCGTCGAATCCTAAGGAGACGACGTTGTATTCTTGGACGCTATCCGAGCTCTGAGAGCATCAAGCGTCTGTTTCCCAGGTGTATAAGGCAGCGACCTGGTCGTCCGTTAACACTTTCACTAAACTTTACAAGTTAATGTGTGTGCATCTTTGGATGCTTCTTTCGGCCGCAAAGTTTTGCAGGCAGCGGTTTAGAGCTACAACTCCTCAGTTGAGGAGATCTGTTTTTTTTTGGGGTGAAGTTGTTTTAATGCTGTTCCCACCCCTCGTTTTTGACACTGCTTTGGGACATCCCACTTTGTCAAGATTAAGGCTGTGTCCGTCCATGAATGAAAGAGAAAATAGGATTTTTATACTCACCGTAAAATCCCTTTTCTCTGAGTTCATGGACGGACACAGCACCCTCCCCTCTTTTTTACGCTTGTACTGCTTTTTGACGAACTGATCTGCTTAGTGCAGGCTGAGAGGATATAGTCAGTAGGACCGCACCCTGGGCGGGGCTGTTCAGCTTTGATGTTGTTAACACTTTCTGCCTAGTCACTCCTGAAGGAAGGCTAATACCCACTTTGTCAAGATTAAGGCTGTGTCCGTCCATGAACTCAGAGAAAAGGATTTTACGGTGAGTATAATAATCCTATTTTTTTGTTGTTTTTTTTAGTTTTACCAGACAAGAAATGAGAGTATAGCCCTGTACACACGATCAGATTTCCTATGGATTCTAGTCCGATGGATTTGTCCATCGGATATCCGATGAAACTGTTTTCCATCAGTCTTGCCCACACACCATCAGTCAAAAAACCAACCGTTCCAAACGCGGTGACGTAAAACACTCCGATGAGCCGAGAAAAATGAAGTTTAATGCTTCTGAGCATGCGTCGACTTGATTCTGAGCATGCGTGGGTTTTTGATCCGATGGACTTGCCCATAGACGATCGGAGTCTTCGATCGTTTTTTTATCCATCGGAAAAATTTAAAACATGTTCTATTTTTTAAAACCGATGGAAAAAAGACCGATGGGTCCCATACACGATCGGTTTGTCTGATGAAAAGAATCCATCGGACGAAAATCCATAGGATATCCGATCGTGTGTACAGGGCTTAAATCTCCAACAACAGTGCAGACACTATAATAGGGGTAGGATAGAACTCCTCTCAACTTTTTATTTTTGTCTTGGTCTCTCTCCCACTTCCTGTCTAGTGAAATAAGGGAAGAATCATTTATTAGGGCACCAGTTGGCAATAAAAACCTGACTGGGGTTATCATCGTTCCATACCCTATCCAAAACTAAGAGAAATACTTTAGTTGGACATGCACATTCAGTTGTTGTTCTTTAGAAGTTTAGACACTCATTAAGCATTCGCTGGTAGGGTGAATTAGGAGGTATAGCATTTTAGAGGAGAGGTTAAGTGTTCAGGTAGGGTGTGCTTTATTGTAAGGGACACTTATGGAAAGTTTGTAAACTTTTTTTTTTCTCTTGGAACCAGAGAGCCCACACTGAAAACTACTAGTGCTGGGCTCTGGACATCCAAAACTATTTTATATGTTTTAATTGTTTTAAGATCACACTACAGAAGGAAATCACACTACATTTTTATCAGTTGTTACCCTAAATGCTTAGAGTCTTAAAAATGCAATTAGTGAGGGAAGTAAAGTTTATTAAATTTGACTTTGTTTACTGGTAATCTAACTCATTGCTTTGGATTTGCTGTTTAGTTTTTGTAGTGTATCACATCCTACTGTATACAGGGCCAGCGCAAGAAATAGGCAGCTTAAGCAGCCATCTGAGAGTGGCAGGAGGGGGGGGGGGCAGTAAAATCCAATCACCAGGAGCTGAACCCAGTATCTGACACTCGGAAGAAGTTTAGTCACTTGGCTCTAGTAATTTGCATGGCAGGGACGCGCTGGTGTGGGCACCAGTGACACCTGCCTCACAGCTTGTGCCTGTGTTAAGGGTCCCACATGGCAGCCGGCATCTCTCCCCCTGCTGCCTCACACTAGCATAGCACAGTAAGCACACAGTGCAGAGCCCCCTCCTCAGTTCTGCTGTTTTGCAATACACTATATACACAGACAGGAGGAGGAGGCTAGACACTGCTTTGCATGTCCCCTGCTAACCCGACGTCTGTGCCGATTGCAATATACTGTACATGGGACTTTCAGGGGAGAGAACACAGGGAAGCTGTGAAAGATGATTACAAAAAATGGAGAAAAAACAGCGCTTATGAAAAAGTTTTCTATAATAAGTGTAGCGGTTGTCAAATTTAGTGGGGTGTATCTGGGCTATAGATGGCCCAGATACATTGATTTTTAGGGATTTATGGACACTTTGGAGTGTGGGAGGTATGAATGGTGTCATGTTCCCTGCGGTCCCTAGGTGGCGCTGTCACCTGGGACCAGGGTTGAACTGCCATTCTAGAGCCGTGCCTTTTTTGTCCTCTCGCAGCAGTGGTACGGCGGGGCGGGGAACCCGCTGTGCCTGCTGGGAGAGGATATAAAAGAGGGCGGACATCTTGCGCACAAAGTCCATTCCCCAGGCACCTTCGGCCTGGGGGCTGCTGCGGTTCGTCTGTGCCCAGGCGCCCTCGGCCTGGGCGCGTGGAGTCGAGTTTCATCCCAGGCACCTTCAGCCTGGGGTGAGGTACTTTACCAGGAGGCCTGGGGCTCAGTACCTTCGACTGGGTCCTGCGAGGGCGAAGCATTCCTAAGGTACCCCCGGTATTGGGTGCCTAAATCCAGGGCGTAAGGGACCGGAGACGCGACCTCCCCGAAGAGCCAGCGCAGCATTTGCTGGTGACGGTGGAGGCCTCTGGTGACCGTCCGGATGGATGTCTTTCTCTGACAGGGGTCGTTTGTTCTAAAAGAGGTAATTCATGTTCTCATGGTCTGTGGCAGGGACCCATCTTCCTCAGGTCAGTGGCAGGCCTCATCCAAGGCCTGTGGCAGAGGCCTCAACGTTCACCCAGGTCAGTGGCAGTAACCAAATTCACAGTCGGTGGCAGCGACTGTGCGCCAAGCCTGTTTGCACTAAACGGAACAGGAGAAACTCTATTCATTGTGTTGTGCCTGGCCCTACTCTTTCCCACACCCTGTCTGTTCTTTTAAAAGTCAACCAGTCTACCTATTGATCAAAGCAATAAAACAGAGTTGGACTTTTTATGGTGTGGAACTCGTGTTACTGGAAGCTAAGTGTCCCTGTCAGTGACAGTGGCAATCATCCTCCACAGGAGAAGCTGAGGCTCTGGCCTAAAACGCAGACCCGAAGGTAAACGGTTTAGCTCATATATCTGCATCCTACATCAGAGAGCCGAGCTAGTGGTGTGCATCTTCCCCCCTTCTCCCATATACCCCTAGACGAGTAAAACCAGCCATAAAGAGAGGGGAGAAGCTGGGGGAAGACCGCTACATAAGTATTCAAAATCACAATAATATTGACAATAATCTAGTTATTCAATACGCTATCAAATAATAAAGGAAGCAGTTATCACCAGAAACTGTATATACCAACCTGTGTTATATGCATAAATAAATATATAACCCCTCAGTAGTGCAGCGCTACCATGTAATAACAAATCAATAATACTAAATCAGTATATCCCATCATCTATATATTTGCATACTAATAATCCATACTCATACAAAAATTGTGATCCAATAGATATAAAAAAAAAACTCCATATAGAATAAAAATGTATGTAGTAGAAAGTTCATACAAAAATCCCATACACCATCCAGTAAATGTGCAGTCCCGAAAAGTATCTTCCTACAAAATGCTCTTCACCTTAAAAATACAACACTGTTCCCTTCACCCCATCTCATTGGTGTCCTCGCACCTTCTCTGCAGGACTTTACTATGCTAAAGGAGGTCTAATGTGCTTTATTATTTAGGGATGCCTCGATCATCAACTCCTCAGTGCCAGAAGATACATTTGGGATGCAAGAAATAAGCCCAATAATGTAGATCGCTCATCCAGTTTATTTGTAGAATTAAAATACCACCACATGTCAGAAAACAACAAACAGCATATCTCGTTAACCTCATACATATGGTGTCCAAACGCTGCCCCCGTGTGATGGCGTCACCGACCGCCTGGCGCATTGCGCCCAATCTGTTTTTTTTTTTTTTTTTAAAGGAGCTCCCCAAATCATTGCAAATATTCTTTGCAAACTTGCACAGGCTTTTGTTCGTATCTCAGAAAAGTCCCCTCAAAACCGGGATAGTAGGGAAGTATGGATTTGTATTAGAAGGGGAGAGGATTTGTGAGGAGGGTTTAATGGGAAGGGGGATTTTGGTGGGAGGATTTGTGACAGAACTCGGGAGAGGACTTGTGCTGGTGTGGGGGGGGGGGGGGCGGGAGACCAAAATGCACATTCGCCTGAGTAGACAAAAATCCTTACGCTGGCCCTGACTGTATATTGTTTCTTTTCTCTTTTTCAGAAATGGCAGAGAGGCACAACATAAAGCAGGTCCTGAAGCTTGCTCGGGATCTGGTGTACAAAGTGCAGACACTGATAGAGAACAAGTAAATGGGCATCACGTGAAAGAAGCACAGCCACATTCACCACACCAGAAAACTTCCAACGTCATGGAGCCCTGGAAATCATTTCTCAGCAATGAAATCAGGTCTCAAAAGAAGCTAAAGGGTTATAAAATATCTAATCAGACAGTTTATTTACTTAAGTAAGTGCCAGAAACTGAAGCCAGTTTTAGTAGCAGAGGAAATGGCTACTACAAGAATGAATTTCCCATGTTTTTCTTTGTTTAACTTTTTTTTTTTTTTGACCTTGTGAGTTTATTGTTAAACCAAAGACCTTAACACACAATTGATCCTCTTGCAGATTTCAGATTCTGTTTGTAGACATTGGTGAGCTTCAGCTCATTTCTGATCCTTCCTAGAGGTTTCTGTTGATGAACAGCACACATTCATAAGGAGGGATTGATAATGGCCATAGTTAGAAAACATTAGCACAAATAGAGCACTCTGATGTACTAGTTCTTTGTAAAGATATTTCTGATATAACGTGAGTTCACTTTCTGCACACAACCAGCTGCTAATTTCTGTATGTTAATTCCCACAAGGGTTCCCCATGTTGTCCTTCTGGAGGGCCAACATGTACACTTTCAGATTTTATTCTTCTTAGTATTCCTAGCTGGCTACACAGCTTTATCACTGCAGGGAAGCTTTATAGGCACAATCAAATGTTTAAAAGGGGGGAATTACAGTATATACTGAATATATTTATTTTTCTTGAAACTTCCATTTTACATTTTTTATTTTGATAGAGATAGATAAAGTATGAAAATAATTTGTTCTCGCTAACACTGAAAATAGAGGCATTAGTTGTGATAGGCTTAGATTCACGCAGAGGTAAAACCACAAGCACTCTGCAAATCTCAGCTCTGAAATAACCTTTTGCAGTATTTTTGTGTTCTTGCGTGCAGATCAGTGGGAAGGGAGGAGTTATGTCACAATACAAGAGGGTAGCATTGTTCACTTTTGCAGGGAGCAGAGTAAACTTGATCTTTTCCCACCTTTTCCTGTTTATATTAGCTGAAGCATGCCATAACAAACACAAGAATATTTTAAATTGGCTTTCATGCATTGTAATGTTATGCAGTCATTTTCAATGGTCAGTGCACCAAAAAAAAAATTTCAATGTTGGATCAGTACTAGCAGCTTAAATCATCGACCATCTCTAATGCCCCATACACACGATCATTTTTAATGTCATTTTTAAAACTGACGTTTTTCTCGTCATTTTTTTTCTTGTTTCCTCTCAAGCCTGTCTTGCGTACACACCATCATTTTAAAAAATGTTCAAGTAAAGCGCAGTGACGTACACCACATACGACGGCACTATAAAGGGGAAGTTCCATTCGAATGGCGCCACCCTTCATGTTAGTAAAGTTTGTTGAGAGACGATTCGCTCTTTTCAGTCTAGTGCTTTTCAGTCCGTTACAGCATGACGAATGTGCTATCTACATTACGAACGCTAGTTTTACCAGAACGAGCGCTCCCGTCTCATACTTGATTCTGAGCATGCGCATTTTTTTTCACGTCGTTAAAGCATACACACTATCGTTTTTCACGTCGTTAAAAAAAACGACATGAAAAACGACGTGAAAAAAGAGAGCATGTCCGGAATTTTTAATGGCCGTTTTTCACGTCGTTAAAAATGCTCTGGAGCCTACACACGATCATTTTTAATGGCCATTTTTTAAAATGGCATTTTTAACGGCATGAAAAACGATTGTGTGTATGGGGCATTAGGGACTGTGGTTTAGGATATCTGTAACTGAGGTCTCCAGGCTACCCATGAAGGCAGAGGCTCACTCTAAATATTAGCTTTTAAATTTAGTTTAAATTAAGGAGACAGCAGCAAGTAAAGGGAGCACTTACTGTAAATGTGTGCTGCATTAAATTCCATGCAATTCTGACAGGAGGTAAAGTGATTCAGTCCACCGGCAACTTTAATATTCGTTTATATGGACTTAACCCATCAATCTTAAGTGGCACTGTAATGAATACAGTATTGGAACATATGCATAGATAGGTTTTACCTGCCAAATGAAATGTAAAATGCATACTGTTGTGAGCATCCCGCCTCTGCTGTGCTATATAGCTGCAGAGAAGTCACTCCTTATATGTACCATCTTCCAGCGAAGGAACATTTGTTTCAAATTGTGACTCCATATCGCTTGAAATATTTTAGTGTAAGCTCACTGTCTGAAAAATGCTAAGAACCCCTGCTATAAATGCTAATAGTTACAGAGGGTGGACCATATCTTCAGAACACTGGTTGTCACCCCTGCAGGTATTAAACCATTCTACTCCTCATAGAGGTAGTTTTTTTGGAGTAAACTCCGTTAAAGCTATCATGACTCACTCCTATAGAGCAGTTGTTACCTGTCCAGTATATGTTTTCATGTAAAATATGAAACAATGAGTCTAGCTGCCTCTGTCTACAGTATTGATAGCTGTGCCTTGGGACCAGTGGAACACAACATTCACACAGAGTTTATATTTATGTAGTCTGCTCTTTATTGTAGTGCTGCTACTCACATTTCAAACCGAATACACTGCTTTAGGGTCATGTCAGACGAGTTTTTCCTGACAGTTATTTTTTAACTGAGAATCACCTCAATGAAATCCCACATTAGAGTGATATTCCTTGCATTAACTCAGTTTGGAAAAGAGAGGTTAACCATGAACATACTCTTGTCAGACAGGTTAGCATGCATATTAACTCCCAGCAAGAAAGACCCACGTGTGGCACTGCCCTTACTCTTCTGCATTTAACATGAAAGAGCGTGCAGAATTTTATTATTAAAATAGTGGGTATAAGTGCTCCATTTCATTGTATAAATAAAAACAATGGTTATTTGTCCATGCCATTAATTTACTGTTAACCAGAAAATATTTTAAAACATTTTAGAACTGCTTACCTCATTTAGTTACAGATGAATTAGGTTAGAAATTGCACCGAGACTCTTGTAAAAGGGACTCTACACCCTGCTTACTTTGTCTTCAAAATTCATTGAGAAAGCATAATAATAACCAATCGGCACCCAACTATAGAACTTGACTATTCACTCTGTTTGTCATCCCTGAGGACTTAAGAACCTGAGTAAACTTGATGAAAAAGTTACTATCTTAAATCTGTATCTTTTTTTTTTTTTTTGGTGGTGTTGGCAAGTGGTGTAGTTGCGTTTAAAAAAAAAAAAATTCAGCTAGATGATATTTTTTATGAAAAAATACAATAAAGTATGATATTTGGGGATATGGCTTCAGGTCCTACAAAAAAAGCAACTTTGCATAGCCAGTGTTAAAAAATTGCTCTATCATCATATAATAGCTAATTATCTTTGCTGTTTTTGCAAGTACATTTGTGTCCTCAGATATCAGTGTTTTGAATAACTTATAATAAGGGTAAAGAGTATTTATTTATTTATTTATTAACTTTACATTTCTGTGTGTCCTTGTTACAGTTAGTGTGTGTAAATCATTTTATCAGTAAAGGTATCTCTTAAATGTTGCAGACATATCTTGTATATGTGTTCAGAAGAGTCTGTCTGTGTGAAGAGATGAAAAACTCATAAAGAGTGCTGTTATTTTTCCAACTTTCTATGAATGGTATGGATCACAAAGCATATATGGTATTCAGTGTATTGCCTTTATTCACATGTTATCATTCATCCTAAATGTTTATTTTGTTGCTTCTCCAGTAAAGGTTACCACAGATATTATTATATGTTAATCTAAACCTTCAGTGAGCTGTCTACAGGTTTTTTTTTTTATTAAATAATTTTTATTAAACAAGGTTTTTAAATGGCATAATTATCAATTCATACACGACTATTACAATATCACGATACTACAGTGGCTTATATAAGTATCCCACCAAGTGTCCACAGGTTTTTTCTGTTCATCTCTATTAGGGCAGATATAAGTCACAGCCGTGTATATATACATTTCCTCAGGATACAAAAATATAGACTCAATTCACAAAGCTTTAACACCAACCTAAAGCTAAGCAAATTTGGGCTGGATATTAATGAACCAGCCAAAACTGAATCAGTGGGTGACCATGGCAGCCCCACTCTGCTGAAAATTCCTCAATTGAAAAATCAAAGGAGGAAGGTGGAAAATTGTTCGCTGAACAACGCCAGCGTTCAATCAGTTGCAGACACTCTTTGGGTATTTTGACAGCCAGCATTGCTAGCTATCAGAATACAATAGAAGCAACAGGATATATGTCCATTCGCACTGTTTAACGTGGATGGAGAAATCTGTTAGACCACTTTATTTCAACCTGCAGGATTTATCATTTTGCTACATTACATAAAAGTTGCATTAATGTGTCAGCATTACGTTACAAAATTACAAACCAAGGAAATAAAGCTATATGTATCCAAATGAAAGTCCTATCCATCCCAAAAATAATATTTAATATGTTATGGTAGACTACGAATGCTAAAAAGTATAAACATCAATAAAAATGGAAAAAAGCCCTGGAACTGAAAGGGGTTTAGGGAGAAAAAAAGTCTGGGGACTCAAATGGTTTAACTTGAGACCAGACACCAGAATTGTCTATTCATTGTAATAGCTAGAAAAGCTTCTCCTGGGTCCCCCTTTCATGTAGTTTTACTTTTTTACTGGGACTTTACTTTCCCTGTCTACATGGCTCCTCCAACTGCTATCCACCTGTCCAATTAAAGTGCCCTTACTGGCCCATGAAGTAGACTCATTAGATGATTTAGTGGCAGGTATGCCAAATTCTGGAGATCTTTAAGCAAAATTATTATTATGGTGGTACAGGCAGCAAGGCAAGTATATTTTGTTTGCTTTACAGTGAGGACTTTAGTCTTTTGAGAATGATGACAGTGTTGCTTTTGGACTCCTTAACAAAGTGAAACTTATTGAGAGGCCCTAGTGCAGTATAATTTTAAAGCTCAATAGATGTTTTAGTTTAAAACCGTTAAATACATTCCAGGTGAATCAAAACAAAAGATGCTCAGTGTCTTACAGATTTTAGTTTTTCAAAAGCAGCTACAGCCTGAGTAATAAAGCCTGTGCCTTGCCAGCATCTTTCCGGCAGTAATCACAAGCAAAAAATCAGATAGCCTGGTGATTGATCGAATCTCGACAGGTCCCTGCTGAACCGGCCGAGATTCAGTCCATCTATGGCCAGCTTTACTCTAAACTTTAAATTGGACCCTGATCCATATAGGACAATGGAGCTCTACACACATTTCTTGAAGTGATTTACTATACTGTATTACTGCTTAGTGAGGCTGAATATGTATATGCATCATCAGTACTTTCTAAAATGGGACTTCTTAATAAACATAGGAGAACAAAAAGATGATATAAAGCAGACATGCTGCCCATAGTAACTAATCAGATTATCTGCCTTTTTTTCCTGGAGAATAAAAAATTAAATATGACTGGTTACTATATACAATTACATTATCAGAAGGTTATAAACTGGGACCTGTTTATGAAAACGGGGAAAAAAAGATTGAAATGGTTAGTTAATTTTGAATGACATTTAAAAAAAATCAATATGCATATCAGCTTTGTTTGTACATTTAAATGTTCTTAATGTGTGTGCTCCACTGTCTATCATGCCTAGACGTAGGACGGACTAACCTTTGGATGCGCAGCCTCAACATCTCACAAATAAGCACTAGGCTACAAGCACTCTGCTTTCTAATCATTCATGTGCAGTCTGTTTTCTCTCACTTCAGCAACTGAGCTTAGCTTTCTTCAAGTGAGAGAGAGGGAGCAGACTTGCAAATTCATGGTTCTCATAGCTGAGTGCTCTGTTTGTGAGTTGTTAGGCCCCTTTCACACGATAAGCCCGCTCGGATCCACCTGTCCGTTCTTCAGGCGGATCCGAGTGGGCCACACATTGACTTCTATGGGCAGGCGGATGTCAGTGGAGATGTGTCTACTGATACTCGTCTGCCATCCGATCCGCTCAAGAGAGACGTTGTGGCGATACGTTCGCCATCCATCTGGCGGATCGGATGGGATATAATGAAAATGGACACTCTGTCAGTTTTCGTCCGATCTCCCCATAGAAATCAGAGGGGCTCTGACAGATCCCTCCCTGCTCAGTGAGCAGGCTTAGCGGAGATCAACAGAGCGAGCTCCCGCTAAGCTAGCGGAGCCCGCTGAGCGGATCTGCCCCGTGTGAAAGGGGCCATGCATCCAACAGCAGGACAGAGATTAGCCCACAGTAGAAGCAACATCAATAGTACGGGCCACTTTTAAAACTGGGGACAGCAGATAGGACTGTAATAAATATGGATTTTTTTTTTATGTATTTAAAGATTAGCGAAACCCTTTAAAGTAGAGTTGCTGCCCTTAAAGACCACTCAGATTTTATAATTTTTTTTTTTTTTTGGAAAACAAAACCTTTAAATATGACTAGTCACTCAATGCAACAGCTTTACATTTCTTCAGACTTTTTATTTCTCCGGTTTTTATAAACCTGTTTTTTTATGTTTTTATAAACATACTCTGATATGCTTAAGAAGGGAATGGCTTTTTAATATAGATTATAGTTCCATATATCACCTTTCTCACTCGCACCCACCTTTGAATCCTTTCAGATACCACAGTACAGTTTTTCCAGTTCACTTTGTTAAGTTACTCATTAACTGCACTTTGTGGTGTTACCTAGCACAGAATGTGAAATTAATCATACAGGTATGTCAAAGTCCCTGACTCACCATAACATGCCATGTACTGTAATTAACCCCAGGATCAACTCATAAAAGCACTGTTAACACTGAAGATCACAAGATATAATAACTTAACACAAGCTATTCCTGTTATTGAAATGTGATTTGGTTGTCACCAGTACATAATGCAAAAATCATGTGATATTTCACCATTGTCTATTATTTTAACCCCGTCAAAGTAACGATTTCCTTTCCTAATACAACACTAACTATACCTAGTCCATTAGGACTGAAGTATGAAGAGGTTGCTATAGGGCACTATTTTGCTGTAAAAATTTCATTTATATATACATGCAGAGATGCAACAAAATAAATGTGGTATATTTTTGGCATTATTTATGTAAAACATTTCAAATTGGTAATGATTATGTTTTTTATAGAGTGAAATTCTTTACAGAGTGTTCATAATTTCATATGAAATCATGCCACCATTTGTTGAGTTCTAGTCTATGCAAGACCAAAACAGCATTCTGGAGGTGTCCAATAATAATTTCTTCATTCTGCCACGTGCCCCATGAAATACAACTCTCTCAATTCCTATTTCTCTAAACATTATGGGGTTGATTTACTAAAGGGAAGTTGCACTTTACAAGGTAATTCGCCCCAGAGCTTAGTGAATGTGGTGAAGTTCCACTTTGCAAAGAATACCCCATCGCATGCAGGGAAAATGAAAAAAAACATTTGGATGATTGAAATCTGCAGAGCTTTGCCTCATTCACTAAGCCCCAGTGAAAATTCCCTTACAAAGTGAGCAGTCTATTTGCCTTTAGTAAATCAACCCTTATATAGCTAACACTACGCAAAACACATGCATGCTTTGTATGTAAAGAGTGCCAAAAAGAGCAGACAACTATTTGGAATTGATAGCAGGATCAGTAGATATCGATTACCATTTACCACCAAATGAAGGCCTGATTTGTCCTGTAAATGACAATACAATCTACCTGGTATGTACAGTTTTACAAATAAGGCCTGAGTGCAATTTTGTGCCTTTGGCATATAACATTTATTTTATCTTCAGGTATTAAAGTGGTTGTAAAGGTTTGTTTAAAAAAATAAAAATAATAATAAACATGTCTATACCTATACTTACCTGCTTTGTGCAAGGGTTTTGCACTAAGCAGCCCCAAGTTTCCTTTTTTGGGGTGCCCCGGTGGCGCTCCTGGCTCCTCCTCTTCATCGGGTGCCCCCACGGAGAGCCGATTTCCCTGGGGGCACCCGTGCGGGCGCACTAAATAGTCCGGCTGCTGCGTCCATTGACACAGACAGCAGGACTCATCCCCGCCCCCAGCTCCCTTGTCACTGGACTTGATTGACAGCAGCGGGAGCTCCTGCTGCTATCAATCTATCCAATGAGGACCCGAGACATCGGCTGGAGCCACTGGGCTTGTCCTCGTCACTGGAACAATCGGGTTCAGGTAAGGAAAGGGGGGGGGGCTCTGGGGGCAGCTGCAGCACAGGTTTTTCACCTTAATGCATATGCATGAGACTTTACAACCCCTTTAAGTTAAAAAAAATAATAAAAAAAGCAGCGCCTTTCCTACCCAGCTCTCATACATAATATAATGGAGTTATTTACTAAAGGTTAATAGACTGTGCACTTTGCAAGTGCAGTTGCACTCATTTTACCCAGAGCTTAGTGAATGTGTTGAAGCTTCACTTTGTAAAGAATACACAATCAGGTGCAAGGAAAATAAAAGAAAACACAATTTTTGCTTGAACATGATTGGGTAATGGAAATCAGCAAAGCTTTTCCACCTCTGGGTACATTCACACCTGCGAATGCAGCCTGCCTGTGAATATATGCAAGAACCCCAGTGGGAATTAGCTGTGAAAGGCAGCCCCATTGAAAGCAATGGGAGGCTATCCGCTCCCACTCCCACATGTAATCGCTCATGTAGTGATCACATGCGAGTAATTGGCCCTGGACGCAGACTGCCTCTCAGTCCTGTGCAACTATAACAAGCCTTACATTACATCTTTAACAAACTGACAGACATGTTTACACTGTATATACGCATTCTTTCTATTAATATTTATTTGCAAAACGATATTACTGTCTCAGGAAACAAGTACTGTATGAAGAAAGTATGTGGTTCCTGGCCCAATAGCCATCGCTTAGTCTGCCATGGCTAAAGTATCACCCATAGTATCACCCATCCAGAATATAGCACAACTTTCTTTAACATTTTAATGACATCAGAAACAGACCCTGAAACTTACAGCCTATCCGTCAAAGTAACTAGCAAATCTCTTTTAGAACTAAGGTTTGCTAGTAGTAGAGCGTTTTACAATGTTAGCCATGGATAATATTAGGAGAGTGAAAATGTAGGCAATACCTTTTTGTATGACTAAACTGAATGTATTTTGAGGTGCAAGCTTTCAAAAACACTTATAAGGGAATTTATTAAAACTGGTGCACACAGAATCTGGTGCAGCTGCATATAGTGACCAATCCACTTCCAGGTTGTATTGTCCAAGCTGAAGTTAGAAGCTGATTGGTTACTATGCACAGCTGCATCAGATGATTCTATGTGCACCAGTTTTAGTAAATCCTACATTCATTTCCTACTTCAGACATGGTTTCAATAAAGCCTTAGTACAAAACTATGGGATCTTTATACATTTTTTCACACAAGATGCACAGTTTTGTCTGGGGATTTTACACATTTTTCTAATTGGATTAAATTGGAAAAGTAGTTACCGGTAATTCTGGATGAGAACATTTATAAAAAGAACCCTAAGTATTTTTGAAAGCTTGTACCTCAAAATATATTCAGTTAGCCACCAAAAAAGTATCACCTCCATTTTTACTTTCCTAATAGTTAACTTAAAGCGGAGGTCCACACAAAAATGGAACCTCCGCTTTTCGGAACCCTCCCCCCCTCCGTTGTCACATTTGGCACCTTTCAGAGGGGGGTGCAGATACCTGTATAATACAGGTATTTGCACCCACTTCCGGGCATAGACCCCCGCATAATCTGCGGGGGTCTACGTCACTTCCCATCCCCCCCCCCGCTGTCTTCTGGGAGAAACACGGGTCCCAGAGGACAGCAGGGACCATTCGGATTGCTCAGCGCGACTCGCGCATGCGCAGTAGGGAACCAGGAAATGAAGCCGCAAGGCTTCAGTTCCTGATTCCCTTACCAAAGATGGCGGCGGCAGCATCCGAGGACCGAGCGACGAGTCGGCCTCGGGTGCCAACATCGCGGGCGACATGGACAGGTAAGTGTCCTTATTTTAAAAGTCAGCAGCTGCACTATTTGTAGCTGCTGACTTTTAAAAAAAAAATATTCGGCGGACCTCCGCTTTAACATTTTGGTGTTATTTCTTGGTGTTATGTGGCAACTTTCACAAAATGCTGATTTGGTCTTGTACTTATATTATAATGCACATACCACGTGTGTGAGAATTAATCTATGTATGCCACATTATGTATTTGTGCATATACTATTTACATCAAACATATCACTTGTGACCAGTATGTTTTGCTTAAATGAGCATAAAATTGCATTCTGAATGGCAAATCAAAATGCAAAACATATTGGGTAACATTGGTATATGCTTATTTATTTATTTGTTTTTTTTTTTTTGTGTGTCTTAACTGTATTTATTGTCAGCCTCAGAACTCAACAATGGTAGACAGCTTTCTATGATTTTATTCAAATTTTATTTTTATTATGTAAATTTCTCTGTACCAAGAGGCAAACAAAAATATATTATATATGGTTAATGTATTTTCAAACAATAAAACTCCTTGTTGTTACTAAAACATCTATATGAGTGTTGGTTATATATGTAATAGAACACATTTTCTACACATGCCCAGTTTGAGAATATGTCTAAACTGGCATAAGCCTGCAGAACTAATTGCAAGCAAAGCATTAGCTTTGCCTAAAATGGATTTAAAATACAAAAAGTAAAAGTCTTGTCTACATTTTGCTGTGAAGTGCCTTACACCCCAGAAGAGCTGCCACATCCACTGTCCAATAGGAGTGCCTCTTTTATCAGTAAAGGTGTTTCATTGGTTAGGGTGGTAGGCACTTGCGATTTTGTAAGTTAAAGAGGAACTGCAGTCTGCTCACATAATTTGTAATAAAAACAGCTTTGCCATTCTGAAGCTTCCCTCCAACCACTTTGCATATTATTTTATATATACTGCGATTCTGTACTTGCCAAATATGTTGCAGAAATCTCCCTCCACTGGTCTGGCTGCAACCATTTTAACTGTGGGCAGCTGAAGTTGCTGCCTGTTCACTTCCTGGATTTACACAGACACACAAAGGCACTCTCACTGGCCTTCTTATGACTCATCCCCCCTCCCTTCTTTGCAAACCCCCATGAGAGTGAGAGAGAGAGCTGTGCATGATGTCATAAGCCTATGCTAATGACTAGACAAGAAAGAGGAAGTGTGCTGTATAAGTTATTTACAGGCAGAAAAAAAAATGTTTTACTATCCAAAGTTAAAACAACAAGGGCAGAAGATTTAATAGATGGAAAGATGAAATAATGACTGATGGTCTACTTTAAGCACTATTTCTATCTCCTCATAGTTTACCTGACAGGTAACCAGATGAACATACGTAGGTGTGACTGCATTACTACTGTGTATATGACACCTACAGGTGGTGGGTTTAAGCTGTTCATTGGGAACAAACACAGGGAGGTAAAGCTTGGTAAAACCTATTTGCACATATCTAGAAAGAACAGATTTACACTGTTTATATATTTATCTTATTATAAGGTTTTATACATAGCATGATTAGATATTTGTACATAGCATTTTTTGTTTATAATTGCAGCAACAAAATGTTTACCCATACTGACGTTTAGGCCCCTTTCACACTGAGGCGTAATTCAGGCGGTTTAGCGCTAAAAATAGTGCATAAATAACGCCTGAAATAATCCTGCCTCAGCATTCTCAATGTGAATGCCTGAGGGCTTTCATACTGAGGCGATGCGCTGGCAGGAGAAAAAAAAAATCTCATGCAAGCCGCATCTTTGGAGCGGTGAGTAATACCGCTCCTTCCCATTGAAATCAATGGGACACCGCGGTAATACCGCCCATAAACCGCGGCTGTAGCCGCGGTTTGCGGGCGGTATTAACCCTTTTTCGGCCACTAGCGGGGGTTAAAACTGCACCGCTAGCGGCTGGATATAGCTGTAAATACGACTGTATAGCGGAGCTAAAAATCGCGCCACTATACCGCCACCGCACCTGCCCGCCCCAGTGTGAAAGGGGCCTTAAGATTCTGCATTTATATTTATAACACACAAATAGACATGGTTATTTTTCCCACAAATACCTGAGAGGTCAGGTCTTGGAAACAGATTGGAGCGCAAAAATCTCAGGACTGTCTTAAAGTGATACTAAACATACACTCTTTAATTTACATTATCATTTCGCTTTCTGTGTGTGGATGATGGCACTGTAAGTACTTAGATTTTTTATATATATATATATATATATATATATATATATATATATATATATATATATATATTGTATTTATTGGCGTATAACATTCACTTTTTTACCCTGAAAATAGAGGGTAAGCTGTGCCTGCCTGTTATACGCAGGGGGCTGTGGAAAGTTTTTTTCCGTAAACTTCCCTCTTAAAGTTAGGGTGCGTGTTATACGCCTGTGCGTGTTGTACGCCGATAAATACGGTATATATATATATATATACACAGTATCTCACAAAAGATAGTACACCCCTCACATTTTTGTAAATATTTTATTATATCTTTTCATGTGACAACACTGAAGAAATGACACTTTGCTACAATGTAAAGTAGTAAGTGTACAGCTTGTATAACAGTGTAAATTTGCTGTCCTCTCAAAATAACTCAACACCTAGCCATTAATGTCTAAACCGCTGGCAACAACAGCAAGTACACCCCTAAGTGAAAATGTCCAAATTTGGCCCAAAGTGTCAATATTTTGTGTGGCCACCATTATTTTTCAGCACTGCCTTAACCTTCTTGGGCACAGAGTTCACCAGAGCTTCACAGGTTACACTGGAGTCCTCTTCCACTCCTCCATGACCACATCATGGAGCTGGTGGTTTTTAGAGACCTTGCGCTCCTCCACCTTCCGTTTGAGTATGCCCCACAGATGCTTAATAGGGTTTAGGTCTAAATGTCTAAACCGCTGGCAACAAAAGTGAGTAAACCTGAAAATTTCCAAATTGGGTCCAATTAGCCATTTTCCCTCCCCGAATAGATGTGAATTGTTAGTGTTACAGAGTCACAGGTGTAAATGGGGAGCAGGTGTGTTAAATTTGGTGTTAGCGCTCTCACGCTCTCTTACTGGTCACTGGAAGTTCAACATGGCACCTCATGGCAAAGAACTCTCTGAGGATCTTGAATATTCATTTTTTGTTTTATTGTGTAGATTTAGAAAAACACAGTTACAGATTAGAAAAAAAAACAACCTATCCCTTCACCCATACCCTATACTCCTATTCCCCCTCCCCCTACAAACCCAAAAACAAAAAAGAAAAACTCTGAGGATCTGAAAAAAAGAATTGTTGCTCTACATAAAGATGGCCTAGGCTATAAGAAGATTGCCAAGACCCTGAAATTAAGCTGCAGCGCAGTGGCTAAGACCATGCAGCGGCTTAACAGGACAGGTTCCACTCAGAACAGGCCTCGCCATGGCAGGGTTGCCAACTTTCAGTAAATTTACAAACAGTTTGTAAAATCCATACTTTTTGCATCTGTCCTTGAATGTTTATTACGGACATGTAGGCTGCATGTCCGTAACTGACATTCATGCACAGATGCAACAAGTATGGATTTTACAAACTGTTTGTAAATTTACTGAAAGTTGGCAACCCTGCGCCATGGTCGACCAAAGAAGTTGAGTGCACGTGCTCATTGTCATATCCAGAGGTTGTCTTTGGGAAATAGACATATGAGTGCTGCCAGCATTGCTGCAGAGGTTGAAGGGGTTGGGGGGTCAGCCTGTCAGTGCTCAGACCATATGCCGCACACTATATCAAATTGGTCTGCATGGCTGTCATCCCAGAAGTAAGCCTCTTCTAAATATGATGCACTAGAAAGCCTGCAAAAAGTTTGCTGAAGACAAGCAGACTAAGGACATGGATTACTGGAACTATGTCAAGATAAACATATTTGCTTCAGATGGTGTCAAGCGTGTGTGGCGGCAACCAGGTGAGGAGTGTCTTGCAAGTGTGTCGTGCCTACAGTCAAGCATGGTGATGGGAGTGTCATGGTCTGGGGATGCATGAGTGCTGCCAGCACTGGGGAGCTACAGTTCATTGAGGGAACCATGAATGCCAACATGTACTGTGACATACTGAAGCAGAGCATGATCCCCTCCCTTCGGAGGCTGGGCCTCAGGGCAGTATTCCAACATAACGACCCAAAACACACCTCCAAGACGACCACTGCCTTGCTAAAGAAGCTGAGGGTAAAGGTGATGGACTGGCCAAGCATGTCTCCAGACCTAAACCCCATTGAGTATCTGTGGGGCATCCTCAAACAGAAAGTGGAGGAGTGCAAGGTCTCTAAAAACCACCAGCTCCATGATGTGGTCATGGAGGAGTGGAAAAGGACTCCAGTGTAACCTGTGAAGCTCTGGTGAACTCCGTGCCCAAGAGGGTTAAGGCAGTGCTGAAAAATGGTGGCCACATAAAATATTGACACTTTGGACCCAATTTGGACATTTTCACTTGGGGGTGTACTCACTTTTGTTGCCAGCAGTTTAGACATTAATGGCTGTGTATTGAGATGTTTTGAGGAGACAAATTTACACTGTCATACAAGCTGTACACTCGCTATTTTACATTGTAGCAATATGTAATTTCTTCAGTGTTGTCACATGAAAAGATATAATAAAATATTTACAAAAATGTGAGGGATGTACTCACTTTTGTGAGATACTGTGTGTGTGTGTGTGTGTGTGTGTGTATATATATATATATATATATATGTATGTATGTATGTATGTATGTATGTATGTGTGTGTGTGTGTGTGTATATATATATATATATATATATATATATATATACTGCTCAGAAAAATCCCCAACTGCAGTGGGGGCATAGACAGAAGGGGGTGATAGTGAACAGCAGGATCAACCAGGTTTTTTTATTTATTTTTCAGTTTACAGAAAAGGAATCCCATAGTGACTGACTATGAACAGCATTTAATACAACATGTACTGACAGTTTTTAATGACATGGGTTTAATGATACCTTAAGGATAATACAAATGAAGCTGTCTAACGCTACCTACTGAATAGGAGGCAGTCAGAAATGAGCAGTGTTAAATTTGTCTGCAAAAATATTTTTGTGAACTAAATTAACACTGGTACTGGAGATTTTGGTAGACTAAAATGTGACAAAAGCAATTCAGATTACTAAAATACGACGAAAAATGCATTTTAGTCAAAAGACTATGACTAAAACTAAATCGAAATTTGACATCAAAATAAACACTGCTCTCGTGGCCTTTTCAAAATCGGCAACACAATTCCATCCTCAGCTTGGTTAAAGTGGATGAGTTTGGTGCCCTTGGTGGCTGGTGAGCACCTTTACCGTGCCACATCCGAATACACATGTTGGGGCTCAAAAGAGATAAATACTGGACTTTATAGGCACATGAATAAAATTTAACAATTAATTGGTCTACATTAAAAATATTTTGAATACAATACATTAGTAGAAATATTACAGGAATTCTTAAATGTATTTTTGGACAGAATGTGGATCCCCCTAGAGGATAAAGTATCATATATAGTGCTTGTTGTAAACATATAGTACATAAACATATAACAATCCTCGAAATACTGGGGTGCCACTAGTCCTCATATGTTTTGCTCCAAATGTTTCGCTCTACATGTTTCATGACATTTAGTCGCTTCTTCAGGAGCTTTAGCAAATCTATTTGAGTAAGAACATACATTTATTAGAATATATAATGAACAAAAGAATTCAAAGAATACATATACATATATACTGTTTTCCCCATCCTGGACACTAACTCACATGGCGAAAGCCTTCATTTCAGTGCCAACTTTTTTTTTAATACAAGTGGAGATATACAGTCCATTAAAGATAATATGTAAGAAATATATTATCAACAATTTTGTTATGCACTATAGTAGAGCATATTTGTCACTACATTCATTACCTTTGCAATCTCCTCAGCATATTTGTGTGTCCCCACATTTTGTCGAATAAGCCTTTTACAGCCACTCAGGGGGAAGGGGGTTCCCACCTGGCCATGGGTTTGGCGCTTAACTGAAGGCTTTCGCCATGTGAGTTAGGGTCCGGGATATGAAAAACAGTATATATGGACATGTATTCTTTTGTTTATTATATATTCTAATAAATGTATGTTCTTACTCAAATTTGCTAAAGCTCTTGAAGAAGCGACTAAATGTCGCGAAACATATGAGGACTAGTGGTACACCAGTATTTCGAGGATTGGTATATGTTTATGTGCTATATGTTTACAACAAGCACTACATATGATACTTTATCCCCTAGGCCTAGGGGATCCACATTCTGTCCAAAAATACTTTTTAAGGATTCTTCTATAATTTTTACTACTGTATTGTATACAAAATATATTTAATTTGTAGACCAATAAATTGTTAAATTTTATTCATGTGCCTATAAAGTCCAGTATTTCTCTCCTTTCAGCCGCAATATATCCATCCCCAGCTTATAATAATAGCAATTATACTTTAAACATATATTGCACTACCACATAAGAATAATTAAAAAATAAGAAAAAGGCTTTTCTTATTATTTTTGCTTAATATTTAATGTTGGTAATATATTCAGGTCATATGTGTAATAGCAATACAGCCAATAGAGTTTACATTTTTTTTTTTGTTTTAATATTTTAAAGTTGCACTTCTGTTTGTCAAAAAACAATATTTTTGTTTATGAAACTTGGTTTTATTTATAAAGATGTTATATATCACAACGGCTAAATCTATGTCTGTAGAGCATGTTCAAACCTTAATACCATAAATAGCAACAGGTTATTAGTTTTTTACTCCAGGAGTATATAATGAGTTTGAGAATTCTAGAGAAATGCTTAAAACACTTGCTTAAAACCACTTGCCGACTGCCCACAGTAAATATGCATCATTAATTTGACGTTAAATACCTGCGTTAAATACCAGCTAGTTGCCATAACCCTGGTATCGTTATTTACTGTGGGTGATTCTCTGCAAGATAAAAGTGGTCCCATGGGCAGACTTTATAGGTGGCGGGAGAGGTCCCCCCTCTACTGCCTGGTCATTTACGAGCTTACCGGAGCTGTCGGAAAACCGGAAGCAATCCGGTTCAGCCGTTTGCAAGGCAGGAAGTCAAATGAGGGCAAGATGGCCCCCACTTGGCTCTATTTCCTTGGAGGACTGGAGCGACCTATGAGGTCACTTCCAGTCCACAGGCTTAAACAAATGATTTTTATTTTATTTTTTTAAGTCAAATGTCAAACTTTATTTTTTCTTTTGCTTTTACAGGTAAATTACAGATCTGGAGTCTTTTTGACCCCAGATCTCTCAATAAAAAGGACATGTCATGCTTATTTCTATTGCAAGGGATGTTTAAATTCCTTGTAAAAGTAATAAAAGTGATCAAAAAAAATAAAGGGACAGTGTAAAAATAAAAAGTAAAATAAATATGATTTTTTTTTTAAAGCAACCCATCAGTCCGTGCTTGCGCACAGAAGCGAGCGCATATGTAAGTCGTGCCTGCATATGTAAACAGAGTTCAAACCACACAATCGGCGCTATCATTAGAGCGAGAGAAACAATTCTAGTGTAAGGACCGCCTCTGTAACTCTAAACATGTAACCTGTAAAAAAATTTAAAACATCGCCTATGGAAATTTATAAGTACTGTAGTTTGTCATCATTCCACGAACGTGCGCAATTTTAAAGCATGACATGTTGGGTATCTATTTACTCAGCGTAACATCATCTTTCACATTATACAAAAAAATTGGGGTAACTATTGCGTTTTTTTTTTTATTATTAAAGTTTATTTTTTTCCACAAAAACTGCATTTGCAAGACCACTGCGCAAATACAGTGTGACATAAAATATTGCAGCTATCGCCATTTCATTCTCTGTTGATATATATATATATATATATATATATATATATATATATATATATATATATATAAATATATAATGTTTGGGGGTTCCAAGTAATTTTTTTTTGCAAAAAAATAAGAATTTAAACGTGTAAGCAAAAAATTCCAGAATAGGCCTGGTCAGCAAGTAGTTAAATAATGCATTGCAATTTAACTAAACCCATTCAATTTTAGTCAACTGAAATGTACTGAAGGTTTTAGTTGACTAAAATATGACTAAAACTAAAATGGCATTTTAGTCAAGACTATGACTAAAATTAAAGCGGAGGTTCACCGAAAATATAAACTATCTTTCTAATCAATTAATGCACTATGTACATCATTAAAAGGCAGGTCACTGTTTTTATAAATATATACATACCGTAGTATTTAGATTTGAATGGAGACTTCCGGGATTCATCTCCCGCGGGAGTAGGCGTGTCTAAGCCTTTTCCCTGAGCCGCAATGATAGTTGGGAGTTCTTGTGTATCGCCGAGCAGCGAAATCTCGAGAGATTTCACATACTGACGCGTGACGCCGGTCACGTGACGAGCGTGTCTCTACATTCTCCATTTTAAAAAAGGGCATGCAGGTAAATCTTGCTATTATCTACCTGCACACGCGAGGCAAAGGAGGTGATACTAGCGTAAAAACACTACCTATGCAGCTGCAGCTCTATCCCTATACTGAGCCGTGTCAGTTTTTTTTGCAAACCATCACAACGGGGCGTGAACTATCATTGACGACACCCGTTGTGATGGCAACCAGTTTGTTTACGGCGCTATAGCGGTGAATGCTGGGATGGCATTCACCGCTTCCAGGAAATACTTGCTTGTGGGCTTCACAATGCCCACAAGCAAAATGGAAATAAGCAGTAAAGGATTTTATAACTCCGTTTTTCTTACGAAAACTGACACAGGATAAAGGAGGAGACCTAAAAAGTGAGTGTACATTTCAATAGTTAAACCACATGAAATCATCCCAAAAAAAAACAAAAAACCATCTGCCGCGGAACCTCCGCTTTAAATCAAAGTTTGACGTCAAAAGTAACATGGTTTATCTTAGGGGAGAACAATAGTGATCAGCGGAACTCAGTATCTGTGGTTCCCACAAGGCAGCATACGCTGGGATAGTTTAGACCTCAATATCTTGGTCTTCATTTCATTCAAATTATAACGACCAATGATTGGAAGGAAGCATGAGAGCATCACTGTTATAATGGCCATCATGTATCCCCAACCAAGGGAACAGCTTCCGCTTTTGTAGACATATGATGAGTCACAAATCTGATTTGCAAATGAAGAACGAAGACTCAAAGGGAAGAGGATAAGACCAAGGACAGTAACCACAACTGCAAAAGGTAAGCAAAGAGATCACGTCAGGGAAATTGTAAGGTACATTTAATCTATACCAGCCATTCTCAACCAGGTTTTTTTTTTGGAACCCTAGGGTTCCTCCAGAGGTTCCTAGGTGTTCTTTGAGCCGTGACCCAATGAGCTCCCATTTGATGGTACCTGTATAGTTCCAGGGGCCAACAATATATGGCAAAGCCAGTGGCATGACATCAATTGTTTTCTATATGTCTGTAAAGGTGACCTGACCACCACTTAAGGGGGGCATTTTCCCACTTATCATCAATGGGACTGTTGTTTTTTTCCACTGACTCCCAATAAAATGTTTTTAGCAGGGTTAACCTGAGACAAAAAAACTTAGGGTTCTTCTAGGGAAAAAGGTTGAGAAAGGCGGTTCTAAACAAACATGCCACAATTTGCAATATAAGTGTAAAAGCTAAATCAATATGTAACCATAAATGTGTTCATTGAATATTAGGCAAGATGCCACTAGGTGACTTAGTGAGTGTCCATGGGTTCTTCAGCTGGTTCTGACTCTTTCCTTCATTTATACGTATAGATCTTTCTCTTATGCGGGATTGATGGTAGCTAAAGAGGCAACCCCCTCATTGCATTGTTTGCATTAATCTGGATCAGATATCACACCACCTACAAAGTGATATTATATATGAATAGTTGCACCATGATGCTATATTTTGGCTGGTAGTGATGTATTCAACCAAAAACATAATTTCTCTATCATCATTTGAGGAACACAGTTTGAGATTAGGAGACCTAGGGCTATTCTGCCATCTACACTAGAAATGGACATTAGGCACATAGAAAACCAAAGGCCAGCTCCCCAGAGGCTATAGCAACACCTCACCTTAGAACTGGCCAGTTTTCTTAGTGTCCTTGAGAATTTTCATTTTTCTACTTCTCTATTGACTAAATACTGGCAGTTTCGGGCTGGATATTGATAATCTCTCCAGTTAGCCAATGATCGCATCTTTTCCTTGTTCATTAATTATATTGGTGTTCTGTCTGTGAACTTCAAGTTTTTTTTTTTCCGAACCTGTTTACAGTTTGAAAACCAAAAGGATGCCTTCATCCTATGTTGAATTTAATGGCCCTCAATACCTCAGAAGTTTTGGATGAAATTTGTTTGGTCAGTTATTGCTTTATTCGCTTGGTATCCATTGACATAAGAGATGTAAACATTCTCCTATCTTTTTAAAGGTCATTAGTGATTTTTTTTTTTGCTTTGATGTGGGCAACAATCACTATCAGTTTGTGGCTCTTGCTTTGGCCCTGTGTGTTCACAAAGGTCCTTGCATTGGTTCTAGACCTTCATCTCAAAAGTATAATAGTATTAAGATACCTGGATGACCAGCTGATGCTGCAAGAACAAACTTCTCTGACCCTGAATTTCAATGTGTCAATCATGATGTGATTCTTGGAGGACTTGAAATAGACCCTGTACTTTGAGATGTCATTGCTGATTCTCTATTACATTACTTGGAGCAATTGGGCCTTCTCCTGGATACCACTCATGCAGCGGTCTTTTTCCCCCTTGATAAGTTGATGAAACTGCAGAATCAGGTTCAGCAAATTCAACCCCAACATCAGTTTTCCCTGCACAGTGCTGGTGTTAATGGCTTCTACCTTCAAAACAGTCCTACTAACTTAATGCCACTCCAGAACTTTGTGATGGAACATTCTCATGACATGGAATAAATACGGTCTCTCAAGACTAGATGATTGTTACATCCTTGACCTAGATATCTCTGTCATAGTAGCTTCTGTCCCCACCTTTGTCGGAGGACAGACTTTCTTCCTGTACATAGAAAGATTGTTGCAACAGATGCCAATATTCTGGATTGGGAGTTTGGATCATTTGTCTGTTTAGGGTTGTTGGTCTCAGGAATAATCAAAGCTTCCAATGAACATCCTAGAGTTATGGGCAATTAATCTGTTGTTACCTCACTGGACCCTCTTCTGACCAGTTATCAGGTCTCCCATTATCCAGGTTAAACTGGCTGAATTTCGAACCATGTATGGCTGCTCTTAGTGGTTTCTGTTTTTCAACCTCATGAAGATATTATGTTTTTACAAGTGACTAATAAGCATCTTCCCTGTGTGTGGCATCAGTTCTCCCCAGGGATGTTTCTCTCCTTTACCTGGATTTGGTGAGAGTAATTGGGTTTTTGCCATTGCTTCATATAGGCAGACTGGTTATTTTGCAGGCCTATGAGTTACGAGATAAAGTTTTTCCTTTTTTCCATTAAAGCAGATTACACTATTGGGCTTTTAGTCACCGTGGCTTGATGTCACAAAATTGTAATGCTGCAACCTTGTTCTAGAAAGTTAATATGTCTGCTTCCATAGATAGTTTTAGCTCAAGATTTCTGCAAGCAACTAATTGATGCCCTTGTTTTCCTTTTTTTGTAACTTTCCTATTGGGTTGGTGCACCCATGTTGTTGGGTGTGCTATTCCCCCAGTTTTGACAGCTTTTGGAGGTCCCTAGGTATCTTACTATTAAGCTGTGTCCCTCAGTGGATGATGAAGAAAATAGGATTTGTGTACTCACCAAAAAAAATCCTTTTCTCATTCATGGACACAGCTCCCTCCTCTAATATCCTATTGCTTTCTCTTTGGACCGCTTGCTACAACTGGACAGGTGGGAGGGGGCTGTATTTTCGAGGATTTTTCTTCAGTTTTCTATGTGCCTATTGTCTATTTATCCTGGAGTTAATAATGTTACACTGGGTTCTCTTGATATCAAGCTGTGTCCCTCAATGGAGTCTGAGAATAGGATTTTATGGTGAATACAAAAATCCTATTTTCCTGACCACTATTGTTTTTTTTTAAATATCTACATCCCTTATGTCTGAATACATTTTGATTGCTTTCCATACAGTGTGAAAATTAAGAAATTGTGTTAAGTACCTGCAGTGATCTGCATGTATCTGGCTGGAGTACACACCCTTCTTTGACATATCCCTGCAGGTATGATTGTCCATGACAAAACAAGTAATGCTCCAAAACTCATCAGCAGCCAACCAGCAAACAGTATCACAGCTGCAATCTAAAACACGAGGAAATTATTTACATTTCACATTGAAAGTACATCACAGACTATCATATCGGAACAGCATATTTTAGACTGAATTAAAGTTTAAGTACCTGCTAATATACTGTATTCACCTTTGCAGCTGATCAAATATTAACTTAGCAGCAGAATATGGGGGGACGAAGAATTGATCTGGTAAAATGTGAGGACAAAGTCACACTTCTATTGTTTACTACTGATACCCAGCCTTTCCATTTAGGTTCCAAACTGTCGAACTCTCTGAGAAGATTTTAGAAACAAATCTGATAGCATAGTTACCTTAATTATGATATTAGATTATAAAAATCTAATATCCACCATTCTCAAAACCATATAAAAAAGCATGTTCGATTGTAGGAGAATTTTGATTGTTTACAGTACATGATGTGATAAATACTGAATCTTAAAAATCATTGGATTATCTTAAGCTGACCTATTGTACTTGTGTTGTTTGTACTTAGATGTGAATCTAGCATCAGTAGTTACATGCTTCCATTTCATAATAGGTTAAATATTTCCTAAATAATTGGCATAGTCTACTCTTCCTTACCCACACACTCCCTCTTTTTGTGGAAACTGCTCTTTTCATGTGTTAAATTCTAAATTTCTCAACTTAACACTCAGGTGCATAGCTTGCACAACTGGCCCCTGGTGCATTACATTGGTCATACTTACAAAATTACATATTGGCCGATTTCGATGGAATTTCCAAGAAAAATAAATCTTTTATTCTCCTGGTGCCACTCCCTGTAGTAAACCAGTGGCATTGTTATCTACCACAATTCCGTCCTCGCTTCGGCAGGACATATACTAAAATCTACCACAATTCCAGTGTGAATACTATTGAAACAGAAGTGCTAAACGGAGCCAAGTTCAATCATAAAAATGCAGTGGTTTCCACAGAACCATTGCATTATTTCATGGCTATGTGCCAAAAGATTTTACCAGCAGGAGGTCCCCCGATAGTGAAAGCTGTAAATTATGACTTTATAGGTTTATAAGATGGAGGAGGAGGAGACCCCCCTTCCCATTTCAATACATGTACAGTTCACAGGCATACTGATCTCCATTTCTTCTTCAAATCTAAGGAACACTGCAATATTAACGTTAATGTACCTTGAAATACAGTGCCTTGAAAAAGTATTATTACTCCTTGAAATTTTCCACATTTTGTCATGTTAGAACCAAAAACGTA
Organism: Rana muscosa; assembly: GCA_029206835.1. Taxonomy (NCBI): domain Eukaryota; kingdom Metazoa; phylum Chordata; class Amphibia; order Anura; family Ranidae; genus Rana; species Rana muscosa. The sequence continues at coordinate 852,824,418 of CM055116.1, forward strand.
AATGGATTGTATTGGGATTTTATGTGATAGACCAACACAAAGTGGCACAAAATTGTGAAGTGGAAGGAAAATTATAAATGGTTTTCAGAATTTTTAACAAATAAATATTGGAAAAGTGTGGCGTGCATTTGTATTCAGCCCTCTTTACTCTGATACCCCTAACTAAAGTCTAGTGGAACCAACTGCCTTTTGAATTCACCTAATTAGTAAATAGAGGCCACCTGTGTGTAATTTAATCTCAGTATAAATACAGCTGTTCTGTGAAGCCCCCATGGGTTTGTTAGAGAACCTTAGTGAACAAACAGCATAGTGAAGGCCAAGGAACATATCAGACAGCTCAGGGATAAAGTTGTGGAGAAGTTTAAAGCAGGGTTAGGTTATAAAAAAATATCCCAAGCTTTGAACATCTCACAGAGCACTGTTCAATCCATCATCCAAAAATGGAAAGAGTATGGCACAACTGCAAACCTACCAAGACATGGCCATCCACCTAAACTGACAGGCCAGGCAAGGAGAGCATTAATCAGAGAAGCAGCCAATAGGCCCATGGTAACTCCGGAGGGGCTGCAGAGATCCATAGCTCAGGTGGGAGAATCTGTCCACATGACAACTATTAGTTGTTCACTTCACAAATCTGGCCTATATGGAAGAGTGGCAAGAAGAAAGCCATTGTTAAAAAAAAAACATTGTTAAAAGAAAGCCATGAGAAGTCCAGTTTGCAGTTTGCCAGAAGTCATGTGGGGGACACAGCAAACATGTGGAAGAAGGTGCTCTGGTCAGATGAGACCAAAATTGAACTTTTTGGACTAAAAACAAAACACTATGTGTGGCGGAAAACTAACACTGCACATCACCCTGAACACACCATCCCCACCGTGAAACATGGTGGTGGCAGCATCATGTTGTGGGGATGCTTTTCTTCAGCAGGGACAGGGAACTGGTCAGAGTTGATGGGAAGATGGATGGAGCCAAATACAGGGCAATTTTAGAAGAAAACCTGAGTCTGAAAAAGACTTGAGACTGGGGGAGCTTCAACTTCCAGCAGGACAACGACCCTAAACATATAACCAGAGCTACAATGGAATGGTTTATATCAAAGCATATTTACTCTCTAGACGTGCAAAACTGGTAGAGACATACCCAAAAAAGACTTACAGCTACAGCGAAAGGTGATTCTACAAAGTATTGAGGCTGAATACAAATGTACTTTTCACATATTTATTTGTAAAAAAAAATGAAAACCATTTATCATTTTCCGTTTCACAAATTTGTGTTGGTCTATCACATAAAATCCCCAAAAAATACATTTACGTGTTTGGCTGTAGCATGACAAAATGTGGAAAATTTCAAGGAGTATGAATACTTTTTCAAGACACCCCCCTTCCCCCATGTTTGTTACTCTAGTGCAAGCCCAGATGTGCCGAAGGGCTTTGCCTGCCATTCGGGTCCTAGTAGAGCCCTGCAGCACATCTGCACTTGCTGGGGTCTGTGTGTGAGCGGACACAGCCAGATGTTGGACTTCTATAATGCTCCACCTTTGCCACATTTGCACAGATGTGCACGTGGCAAAGGCGGGGGAAAGTAAGTGTTTATTTAAGGTGAAGGTCTGCTTTAAGCTTTTCTAGTTACCTTCCAAAATAGATCAGGAATTTCCTCCAAGGTCCTGAAAACAATGCATGTCTGGTTACATGGAGAACTGATTTGGCCACTGCATTGAACAAAGACTCCAAAAGATATGTCATCATTTTTAAACCATGCTGAGGACAATAAACTGAATCCTAAAATGAGCGAAAGAGTGAAGGAGAGGGCCACCCAAAGAGATCCCATACACGACACCATCAGGAAGAAGGATCAATAAATCCAGCCATTTGTAACAGCCTGAAAGACACAATTTAATATATCTGCATGACGTAAACAGAGCACAGGTTACACATGAGGAGTCTTCTTGCCTCCCTTTCTTTTTATATAACTAACTTTTTTCTACACATAGTATAACAAAGTGAATTAAATTACATAAAAGAAGAAATCCAAATGAAGCTTCTCTACAATAGAAGAGATATTTAACTCACCTTTCCATCAGCCCATGCACATTTGGGGTTTTTGTTTGTTTTTTTCACAGTCCCCTTTAGACAATTCAGTATTTAACACTTTTGGTAGTTTTGTGGATGCCTGTGTCCCATGAAAAAAAGGGAAAAGACATTGCGCTAAGATTTGTAAGGTCTCTAATCCCACAGTGATGGAATTGGGATAATTGGGAAGCAGCAAAACCTTCTGCGAACAAAAACTGTGAAAAAAAGTGGAAAAATGATGGTTGCGCTAACCCTGAATCAGAGAATCACAACTAGATGCAAGTTAATACAAAAACATTGTGAACATCAACATAAAAAATGAATTTAAATACAGAAGTGAACAATTCCCATGTCATGCAACAATATTTCCAAAATTTGTAGGCAGTGTGGCTGAGGACACAGGCATCCAGAAATCAAAGGTAATAAATGCTGAAGAGTGTGATGGAAGGTGCAGCACTGAAACCAAGCTACTGGAAAGGTGAGTATAATACCTCTTCTACTGCAGAAAAGTTCAATTTGGATTTCTTTAAATGACTGATGGGTTTTCTCCAGTTTGTTTTTTTAGGAAAAAACCACCAGGTCCACCATCTACATTATAAGGATGTTTGTTCTTTCTACCTTAATTTGTCCTGTGTACACAAACCTGAATTCCTGGAGCATCAGGAACCACCAGGTTACTGTGGTTAAGAAATCTGTTACACCCTTTGTGACTATTTGACAACTGGGCACTAAACCCCCTTCGTGCCCGGAACAATTTTTAGCTTTCAGCGCTGACACACTTTGAATGACAATTGCGCGGTCATACAACGCTGTACCCAAATTATATTTTTATAATTTTTTCCCCACAAATAGAGCTTTCTTTTGGTGGTATTTGATCACCTCTGCGGTTTTTATTTTTTGCGCTATAAACAAAGAAAGACAGAAAATTTTGAAAAAAAAAAAAACACTATTTTTTTACTTTTTGCTATAATAATATCCCAATTTTTTTTAAAAAAACTATTTTTTTTCTCAGTTTAGGCCGATACGTATTCTTCTATATTTTTTTGGTAAAAAAAATTGCAATAAGAGTATAGCGATTGGTTTGCGAAAAAGTTATAGCGCCTACAAAATAGGGGATAGAATTATGACATTTTTATTATATTTTTTTTTTTTTACTAGTAATGGCGGCGATCTGCGATTTTTGTCAGGCCTGCAATATTGCGGCGGACATATCGGACACTTTTGACACTATTTTGGGACCATTCACATTTATACAGCGAACAGTGCTATAAATATGCACTGATTACTGTATAAATGTGACTGGCAGGGAAGGGGTTAACACTAGGGGGCGAGGAAGGGGTTAACTATGTTCCCTATTTGTGATTCTTACTGTGTGGGGGGAGGGGACTGACAGGGGGAGGTGACCGATCTGTGTCCCTATGTACAAGGGACACAGCATCGGTCTCCTCTCTCCCTGACAGGACATGGATCTCTGTGTTTACACACAGAGATCCATGTCCTGCCTCTGTCACAGCCGATCGCGGGTGCCTGGCGGACATCACGGCCGCCAGGCATGCGCATCGGCATCACGTGACCACGGCGGGCACAGCTGTTCCGTCTGCAGCGCGCAGGGGGGAGAGAAACGGGAGGACGTCCAAGGACGTCCACTCAACACTTGAGAGCCGCGCTGCAGACGTCTTTTGTCTATAGTGCAGCTCTCAAGTGGTTAAGGAACTATATGAAATTATCGGCAAAAGGGGTCTGACCAAATTATTGGGTCAGACCTCACCATATTGTCACTGCTATCCTCTCCACCTTGTTCAATCAGAGATTGCCTTGTGGTCATTTAAAAAATACAAGGATTACTATAAATAGCATCAATGCTTAGCGAGTGACCTTCTATAGTCAGTATGCAGAGGGGAAGCGCTACCACAGAACCAAACAGTGGGCCTGGAAGATCATTGCTATCACTGCAGTAGCGCCAACTACTAAAGTGTTTTTTAGCTTCCCCTGCAGCCCATCAGGTATGAAAAGTGCATACTTACATTGTGCCCAGCTATACAAATATAAGTATGCAATACAGATAATTCCTGAAGTTCAGATTTAAGGTTCAAATCTGACACCTACCCTACATGGTCCTATGGTTAAGCTCATTGAAGCCTGCTACACCACCACTTTGGACCACTTTAGATGTTAAAGGGGTATATATCTTGTGGCAATGCCACCAGGGAAAAAAACACTTTTTCTACCCCAGATGGACACTTCCAGTACAAAAGAATGCATTTTGGTCTTCAGACAGCTCCAGCTATGATCCAGTGCGGATAGATAGGTTGTTACGCCCCTGTTTGAGATGGACCTCAGTATATCTAGACAATACTGTAATTTTCAGTAGACTGGGAATCCCCTTTCCCCAAAGCAGTATTAAGTTGGCAATACACTTGCAGATTTTCAAATCAACGTCATTCAAAAATTGAATTTGCTTTTAACAATCGATTTTCAAATGAATGTAATTTCCCGAATATACTTTAAACTACATACGCCATTACAAATTTGTTTGAGAAAAATTTTCCATTCTACTCCCTCAAACTCATCACTGTGGTAGAAAACGAATGTCCATTTAACCCCACTAACGATTAGAAAATTAAATAAACATTCTCAAAACAAATTTCAAATGAAATTCTACTAGTGTAGTCGGCTTTAGACTCCCTGAGAGATCAGAATTTACAGTGAACCCAGAATAATGTGAATACAAATCCGGAAAGGGCCTTCTTTGAGCTCAAGTCAGCACTGTGCCAACATCCTGGTAGCACAGTGGTAGCTCCCGACTTCTCCAAAGAATTTGTCATCCAGATGGACACCTTTGATGTGGGTTTCACAGACAGTAGGGTTGACAAAAGAAGCAGCTGCTGCAAGTGGCGAGAACATTTCATCAGATAGATCTAAGAATGAATAAAGCAAAATTCTGGTACACATTCCCTTTAATTTTCTGTGCAATTGTGTCAAGATCTTGGTAGATAGTGTTCTGTTTAACCACTTCCCTACCGCTGTATTGTCATATGATGGCCGCAGGAACCCTTCGTCCCTCCGGGCGGCCGCCATATGACGTCCTGGAATTCCCTGCATTGTGGAGAGCGCGCGTGCGCTCGCTGCATTACTGGGGACCCGATGCGCGTGCCCGACGACCGCGATGTCCGCCGGGCACCCGCGATTGCTCGTCACTGAGCAGGGACATGGATCTGTGTGTGTACACACACAGATCCATGTCCTGTCAGGTGAGAGGAGACCAATCCATGTGTTCCCAGTACAGAGGAACACTGATCGGTCTCCTCCCCTTGTGAGTCCCCTCCCCCTACAGTTAGAATCACTCCCTAGGACACACATTTAACCCCTTGATCGCCCCCTCTGTGTTACACCTTCCCTGCCAGTCACATTTATACAGTAATCAATGCATTTTTATAGCACTGATCGCTGTATAAATGTGGTCCCAAAATAGTGTCAAAAGTGTCTAATATGTGCGCCGCAATGTGGCACTCCCAATAAAAAATCGCAGATTGCTGCCATTACTAGTAATAAAAAAAATGCCATAATTCTATCCCCTTTTTTGTAGACGCTATAACTTTTGCGCAATCCAATAAATAAACGCTTATTGCGATTTTTTTTACCAAAAATATGTAGAAGAATACATATCGGCCTAAACTAAAGGGGAAAAAAAGTTTTTTTTTTAAAAATTGGGATATTTATTATAGCAAAAAGTAATAAATATTGTGTTTTTTTTTTTCAAAATTGTCTATTTTTTGGTTTATAGCGCAAAAAATAAAATCCGCAGAGGTGATCAAATACCACCAAAAGAAAGCTTTATTTGTGGGGAAAAAAAATTATCAAAATGTAATTTGGGTACAACGTTGCATGACCGCACAATTCTCATTTAAAGTGTGACAGCGCTGAAAAATGAAAATTGACATGGGCAGGAAGGGGGTGAAAATGCCCTGTATTGAAGTGGTTAAAGTCCTTAAGGTGGCTGAGTAGATCAAAGAGAGCAGGAACATGGACATGGTGTCACTGTGAAGGGTTTTTGTATGTTCCGCAAAAGGCAGCAGTAGGTCATGGAATGATGTGAGCTTTTGCCATTCACTAGGGAACAAGCTGTACCATCCCATGTTGTATGCAATTTGGCAGACCAACTCTTTCAGTTTGAGGAGTCTTGTGATCATGTTGAATGTATAGGCCATTAGGTGAACTAGGAAAAAAATTATTTTCGTTCCCACACTTGGGCACTACTTTATAAATGCATTTTTGCATAGACAACACCCCTATGGACTTTATGTTAAAAGTTCTCCACAAAATATCCTGCAGTTTTTTGTCACGATCCATAAATGTATGTTATTGTGAACCAAAATTAAACATACACATTGTAAATGAATCAAAACTGAGATGTTGTATTCATCAGAATTTTCAGTAGGCAATGTGTAATCAAAGAAAGTTAAAAAAGCAGCACACTTTGCCACAAGTTGGCTGAAATGACTCAAAATGACACCCCATCCCCCTTAATGCCAAATAATGCCAAAAATTGACAATTCTACAATAGATTCATTACAGCTCAAAAATCACCCTAAAATACCAAACAGTGTCTTTACTCATCAGTCTCATCCTTATCACTGTCATCAGAGCTATCGTCCAATGTAGCTCTTTCCTCTTTCTCTTGGGAAACATTTGCACAATTCTTGCACCAACATAAATCGGTACACGACAATCTTGCAGACATACAGGAACATCTTCCAGTCTCACATTTGCCTTGCTTGCAACTGCAGTGGACTACCTGCAACAAACTTTCAGGGGCAGGATTTCTAGTCATCCAGTTCACTGTCAACTTCCCATCCTCTAGGTGCCATTCATTGCCAATGGGCAACGAGGCACACATTATATCTTTCAGAGAATGTCTCATTATGGCTGCTTGGTAGTTTGCCCTTTTACAGTGTTGGTAAAGGGCGTCACTTGTCGGAGGCATGGATAATTCTGGCACAGCTGGCGATGCCATGCAGAATGCTTTGTATCTTGCATCGTTCACATTTTTTGCAGATGACTAGCCATACAGGTGGCACACATATTTGCAAAGTAGTTCAAAGGTAGACTGGCCCAGGTTAAAACTGCTACCCAGATTTGTAAATGTAATCAGGTATTCCTCTTTCTCCCAAGCAAGAGAAATGCCTTTCTTTTGTCTTTGCCATAAAAGGTGCTTGTAGAGTCACAACCTAAGAGGGTATGGATCCCAATAGGTGCCAAACACTGGTGCCAAGAGCTGATTACACATTAGCTAAGTCAATGATCCTTGTTTTGTTGCCAACCCCTGTAAAAAAATGTCAACTGAAATAATTAGCCAAAGTGATGGTGAAAACACACCAAGTACAACACCTGTCCGCAAAGACCAAATTCAATGGCCTCTATAAATACTACAGACAACACTTTATAGTGCAGCATTGATATTAAAGATGCTTTTATGTGACTCTCTCTGTATGACATGCCCATGGCCACCCACGTCAGATGATTTAAATGTGAGTGAAGCAAAATCTGTTCCACTGGAACTGCATAACAGGGCTGTGTGCATCTGTTGACACACACACAGTGTGGCACGGCCCCCCATGCTCAAGGATTTGACTGACATCCTCATCACAATTTCAGTTTTAATGCAGATGATCCTCTAAAACCGAGGAGGCTTTACCTTCCCAACTCAGTGAATTTGGAACTGTTTGTGGCGTCAGTAACTTTTTTTTTTAATCAAAAAACGAGTTTATTGAAAGAACTTGTCATACTTCCATACATACAATAGAAATGCATATACAGCAGGAGATTCACTGAGATATCCTCAACATTTTTATTTTTTTCCAGTAAACAAATGTACAGATGCCAAGAGAGAGAACATTACAGTGATACTCAACACCTGCATTGAACTGGCCTGAGGTTAGAACATTCACCCTGATATATGATTAGTAGTATACATAAAATATGGCCTTTGAAGAGCAGTGAAACTCTTACGATCCAGCTTGGATATCGAAAAAGAGATTTAAACTAAAAGAGGATAGAAATAAAACGGCCACTCCCTTAAGGGGAGTAGTCAGCCTGTTTATCAGACAAACAAAACAGTAAACAAACAAAAAAGTAAAATAAAAATAAAAAATAAAAAAAGGGGAAGGACGAAGATAATAAGTGCGGATCACCCATTACAACCTTGAGCCATTTCCCCTAGTCCACCACTGACATCTACACCATTACGTCCCAAATCTTATCCGGACCTTTACCTCTATCATATCATATTTGCATAAGCCTGTGTTTTACCAATTGAGTCGGACCCAGTCCTGGGGTGTCCAACCACGGTTGCCACATGGAGTAAAATTTCTTCGGGGCGTTACGGTGTTGATAAGTGAGCTTTTCACGTATCAATAGGCTATTCACCAATCCCACCCATTGCCCGCCCGTTGGTACCCTCGAAGTTATCCAGAGCCTCGCAATTGCCTTGTGGGCCACAAATAATAACCGCAAAACTGCTGTATGTTCGTTTGGTGATAACGTGGGTATCTCCAGGGCACCAGCAGGCACACAACCGGATCCTGTAAGATCGGGAATTGATACACTTGTGAGATAATGGTAAGAACATACTTCCAGTATCTGAAGAGTTTTGGGCACTTCCACAGCATGTGTAAGAGATCACCTACGTGTCCATTGCATTTTGGACACAGTGGAGAATCTCTAATTCCCCACTTATGTAATCTGGCTGGGGTCCTATACACCCTATGCAATAGATATAGGTGAGACAATCTCTGCGAGGCAGACACCGAGACCAAAGGCGCAGATGTTAGACATAGTTCCCATGTGTCTCCGTCAATGGGACCTAAGTCTCGTTCCCAACCCCCTCTACAGGGAAGCTTACTAGCGTCATGTGTGGTATTAAGCAGTCTCACATATAATCTAGATATCATGCCCTTTCTTTCGTCCATCAACAGCACATCATTCATCAGGGGGTGCGTTGTCGCCACCAGTGTAGACAGTCTGCTCTCACACTGAAGCGCATGTCGCAGCTGGAGGTACTTAAAAAATTGGTGTCTGTGGAGGGAGAATTCTTCCCTGAGATCTGAAAATGATTTTAGAACAGTACCATTATATAATTGCGTGATGTAATGAATACCTGCTTCCTCCCAGGTGCGAAACCCCTCCAATTTGAGGAGCTCCTTAAAATACTTGTTCCTCCATATGGGAGTAAACGGGCATACCCCTTTGATGTGTAGTAATGACCGGACATATTTCCATAGTGTGTTTAACAAGATTACAGTGGGCAGACTGTTCTGCAAATGAGTAAACCCTGATTCCAAATGTGCTATTGCAGGCAGACTAGAGTCACTAGGAACCAGTATGGAGCGAATAGGGTCGGAGTCTTCTTCTACTCCCCAATTACCGAGATGTTGCAGCTGTGAAGCTATAAAGTAGTATCTAGCGTGTGGAACCGCCATACCACCCTGATCTTTAGCTAGTTGTAAGGTACGCAGGCTAATTCGAGCTGTTCTACCACCCCAGATCAGGTCCCTGAACTGGCTATCAATTTGGGTAAACCATCTGTGTTTTATCCATATGGGGGAGTTATGAAATATATAGAGGAGTTGGGGGGCCCAGACCATCTTAATTAAATTTGCTCTGCCGGTAACTGACAAAGGCAGTTTTTTCCAAGCAGTGCTCTTCAGTCGGAACTTCGGAAGTAGCGGATTCAGGTTCAGCTCAAGGTACTGGGAGAGGTCTACGGTCACCTGGATGCCCAGATATCTAAATTCTCTGACTACCACCACGTCCCTTGCACAAACAGGCAAGGGCCGTGGCAGGGGGTCCAAGGGCATAAGAACCGATTTACTCCAATTAATGCTGAAGCCCGACAGCTTTCCAAAGTCAGCTATCAGATTCATCGCATTCTGCAGTGATCCATCAGTATCCCCTAGGTATAGCAGGGTATCATCTGCATAGAGTGAAATCACATCCTATCTAAGTCCCCTCTTGAAGCCGGTAATGAGTTGCGAAGCTCTGAAGTGTATAGCCAGAGGCTCCAGAGCCAAGGCAAACAACAGGGGTGACAAAGGGCACCCCTGATGTGTGCCCCTATGAAGTCTGAAGGACTCTGACACGTCCCCGTTGATGCGTATCCTTGCAGTTGGGGAGTTATATAGTAGTTGGACCCATTTCAGAAAGGACTGACCCACCCCGAATCTAATCAGGACTTCCCATAAATAGGGCCATTCAACGCTATCGAACGCTTTTGCCGCGTCCAGAGAGAAGATAGCCCTATTACCTGTGTTGTCAGTGGGGATCTGTAGATTAAGGAACAGTCTCCGTAAGTTTTGTGATGTGGACCTAGTTGGTATAAAGCCAGACTGGTCTTTGTGAATCACTTGGTGAATACATTTGGCCAATCTGTTCGCCAGAACCCTGGCCAACAGCTTGACATCAAACGTGAGCAGAGAAATGGGTCGATACGAGTCCGGAGACATGGGATCCTTACCGGGTTTCAACAAGACCACTATAATGGCTTCATTCATAGTGGGGGGGGAGAGTCCCAGACTCAAACGCCTGGTTGTAAACTTTTAGGAGGATCGGCAGGAGTTGTGTAGAGTAGCGCCCATACACTTCGGACGGAAGGCCGTCAGAACCTGGCACCCGACCGTTTTGTGCATGAGCCAATGCTTCCAGTAGTTCATCCTCTGATAGAGGTGCATTAAGCAGGGCTGAATCCGCGTCGGATAGGCAGGGGATGGGATACCTATCTAAGAATGTGCAGAGTTCCTCCTGGGAGGGACTGACTTTGGAGGAATAAACATCATGAAAAAATAGTTTGAAAACTTCCATTATAGCGGAAGTGGAGTGGCATGGTGCACCATTTGCGTCAGCCACACCTAGTATATTTGAGGAAGATTGTTGTGATTTGGCCAGCAAGGCCAACATGTGACCAGGGTTTTCCCCCTCCTCAAAGTGTCTCTGTGTTAAGAAGAAACGTTTATTTTCCGCCAGCTGCAAGGACAGGTCCTTAAGCAGAGACTGGGCAGCCAGCCATGACCGTTTGGTAACCTCTGATCGCCGGGCCTCCTCCAATACCGAGACCTCCCATTCTTTAGTAGCCGTTTTAATTTGGCATATTATTCTGATGAACTGACCGCGTAAGTACGCCTTTGCAGTTTCCCAGACCACCCCTATAGCCGCAGAGCCTATATTTTGTTCAAAAAAGAATGTGAGTAGTTCGGGTATTGGGTCAGGGGCTGGGATGAGTGATAACCAGAAGGGATTAAGTTTCCATAAGGTGTTTCCTCTGGCCACCCCCATCCGTAAATCAACCGAGAGGGGGGAGTGATCCGAGATCTGTCTAGGATATTGTGAGGAGTCCAATAGTGACAGAAGAGGATCATTCCCCAATCCCAGATCAATTCTGGATAAGCCTCCCACCGATGCTGACTGGCATGAGAAAACCCTTGCCTTCTGGTTTCGCAGCCTTCACACATCTGTCAGGCCCATCTCTAACAGGAGACGAGCGAATGGAGTGGGCCCCCGCCGCACCTGTGTAGCATTCCCAACTCCGACCCGAAGTTTGTCCTTCTCATGATCTAGATAGTTATTAAAATCACCTAGGACCAATATTGGTACCCCCGAGAAGCGGGACATAAAATCTGCCAATGTTTTAAGCAGACTGGCTGAAAATGGTGGTGGAATATACACTCCTGCCAAGATGCATTTTGTGCCATATATAGAAAATAGTAGAAAAATAAAGCGACCATCTGGGTCAATCTTAACTTCTATAGCGGAGAACCGCGTGCCCCGTTTAACCAGAAGACTCACTCCCCTCGAGTATACCGAATAAGTGGCGTGATATTGGTGGCAGAACTGCCTTAGAGCAAATTGTGGGTTGGAGGTCGAGGAAAAGTGAGTCTCCTGTAGGCATATTATATCCGCGTGGCGTCAGTAACTTTAAAACTAACACCCATTAGTCGGTGGCACACAACATCTTACTCCTCGAAAAGGAGGTGTAAAGCTGGCCATACACCATAAAATGTTCCTATTCAATTTTCTTTAGATTTGCCTTCAGCTATGTAGTGCAAGTGTCTGCCTGATTGCATACAAATTGAAAGTGTTTTGTTTTGACCTCCAATTATATGGTTTTGGTAAATCTAAAGGAATCTAAAGGAAAGTTGTACAAGAAAATTGTATAATGTAAGATTCCCGTCTTATCTACTGGGAATCTTCTCTTTTTTACTGGGTGTCTCACATCATAAAATCCTTAGGGGAATACTTTCCCAACCACCTATTCAAACTATTCACCCTCAATTTTCTCCCCTAACTGCAATCTACCCAACCACTCTTGGCATCCTGGATGACCAACGAACATAGTTTGTTCGGCAGAATGGCCTTAATTATGATGTATCCTGTGTTTACAATACCTGTTTCAGACAGTACCTATTTGCATACCTCACTCCTTTTTAGGATCCTTTGCACCTCTCTGCTTAGATATGGTTGGGCATGCTCACCTGCTTGCTTGAAATGTGGTATTCTGGTAAAGAGTAAACACTGAGTTTTAGGATTAAGTTCACCTGCTGGTGGCACTATCCTGGGCTGTTTGCTGCAGTTCCAGTGTCCACCAGCAGGTGTCTCCCAGGACCCAGCAGGCTATTGTAATCGGGCTAATTAGTGTTCAGCTTCCTTAGGCTTCTCCTCCCTTCTCCCGGTGTGTCACGATTTTGGTCCCTGCCTTGCTGCTGATCCTATCTGCAACCCTCTGCCTTGCTCCTGCCTCCCTCTGCTCTGTCCCCAGCCTTGATCCTCCCCTTCCTTGCAACCTTGTATTCCTTGTACCCTTGTCCCTAGCTTGGTCTGTATATATATTTAGTTGTTCAGGTTCATCAGCTCTTGTTAGTGGGGTTTTCGGTTAGTTCATGTTTTCTGTGTGCTGTGTTCTTTGTTTGCTATTTTTCATTTTTTTTTTTTTTTTTATCAAAAAGGTTTTTATTGCTCACAAAACATACAGGGTACAAAAACATGTAGTATGGTACACCATGTTCAAGTAATATGATGATACATCGACAGTCCCTGAGTATAACAGATAATACATGAAATAAACATTTCGCTCATAACTCCAATTTGCATATAGTGCACTGTCCATACCCAACCAGCCCAACCCTGCCTCATCCTCCACCAACTACCCCCTTGAACAAGCTTTTATACAAATGTCCCACCGTACTTTCCCATCCCAATATCCACAGCTACACACCCCTCAACAGCCTCATCATCCGTACTAGTTCCATGGGGCTTAGACCAGGCACAGCGAGCCACGAATCCCATAGCCTATCGAATTTTCCTGCATTGCCCCTGTGCTGATAAATGTACTTCTACATTATGAGCATTTTACCTATATGTTGTATCCATGATTTGACTGTGGGCGACATATCTGATTTCCAGAGTAAAAGAATGTTTTTTCTTGCCTGAAATAACGCCCTAGTAAATGCCATTCGAGTCACCTCCTCCGGTATCTCCCCCATCAGAATTCCTAGCAGGCAGCATAATGGGTCAAGAGGGACGTTGGTCTGGAACTCCGAATTGAGTGTAGCCAGAACCTCCGTCCAAAATCTATGGAGTTTGGAGCAACGCCAGAGAAGGTGAATCAAATCTCCAGGTACCGCCCTGCATCTACCACATAGCGGATCGGGCGGTCTGCCCATTTTGAAGAGTTTCACCGGGGTATAATGTACTCTCAGTAGAATGTATAATTGAGACACCTTCTGTGACACATTAAGTGAACAAGCATTAACCACCTGCAGTGCCTCCTCCCAGAGCTCCCGTGCAATGGGTCCAACATCGGCCTCCCACTGACTCGCTACCTTCATGGGGTGCCCTTCTAGAAACGAAGACAACAGCATGTTATAGCACTGAGAGATGATATCCTTAGTTTCAGATGCGTCCTGTAGTATATGGAAAACAGGAGTGGGGGACTGAACCCACTCCATCGCATCTCCCTGAGCTCTAACAGCGTGCTGCAATTGTAAATAGTAAAATAACATGTTTGATGGAAGCGCATATCTAGACTGAAGTGCACTAAAAGGAAGCAAGGCCCCATTATGAAATACTTGTCTTATGTGAGTAATACCCATGGAGCGCCATTTAGGTCCCTGCTTTATCTTGACTAGCTCAGTATACGTGTTGTTCCCCCATAGTGGGCTGTACATAGTGAACCCCGTGACCTTCTGGAACTGTTTGGCTTTATTCCACACCTTCTGAAGGAGCGAATAAGTGGGCATCTGTTTAATAGGTTTCTGAAACCGTTGGGCCTCCAGCCCCTCGGGTATCGTGTCAGCCCCCGAACCAAGCAGCATAAGCCTGGCTGAGGAACCCACAGGAAGGGAACCATGGCTCCTATCAGGTGCTGTAGCTGTGCCGCCAAATAGTATATCCAAGGGTTGGGCAAGGCAAGGCCCCCACCCTCCTTCGGACGCTGTAGTTCCAGTTTGATCCTGGGGGGTTTGGTGTGCCACAGTAAGTTCCTAAAAAGGGAATTGACAACTCTAAATATTTTAAGCGTGATAACTACGGGTGCATTGTGGAGCAGATACAACAGCTGGGGTATAAGAATCATCTTAATGAGGTTTGTCTTGCCAGCCAGGGACATCTGCAGCCTATTCCATATTTGTATTTTATCTCTAAACCTAGTCAATTGGGGATATATATTCAGTTGACAGAAATCAGTTACCTTGGGTGAGATGTATACACCCAAGTATTTGAAGGAGGATACTATGGGGACCGGACAGGAAGGCCTCCCACTAAGCATGGGGGGCTCATCCAGGAATAGCAGACCTGATTTAGACCAGTTAATTGTGAGGCCTGAGAAACTGCCAAACTCTGTGATAAGGGACAATAACCTGAGTCAATGAGTCATCCACATCTTCCAAGAAGAGGAGCATGTCATTGGCGTACAGCATGATTTTCTCATGCATGTCACCATAGCGGAAGCACTTGACCAGTGAGCAGTTCCGCACCTTAGCCACCAGGGGCTCAATGGCCAGAGCAAAGAGCAGGGGGGACAGGGGACATCCCTGCCGTGTCCCCCTGCCCAGTGCAAAGGCATGAGACATCCTATCAGACATACGTATGGCCGCCTGTGGCGAGTCATACAACAGTCTCACCCACCTTAGGAACCGAGGTCCGAATCTGAACTTGGCCAGCACAGCCCATAGATACCGCCAGCCAACACTGTCAAATGCCTTATTGGCGTCAAGAGACAACAGTGCCCTGTGGCCGACGGAGTCCGAAGCGGTCTGCATGTTCAAGTATAGCCACCTAAGGTTAGTTGCGGTAGAGTTGCGGGGCATGAACCCCGCCTGGTCTGGATGTATAATGGACAGAATAATTTTATTAACTGTCATAGCCAGTACCTTAGCTAGAATTTTAACATCATTCTGCAATAGTGAAATGGGCCTTTATGAACCGGGATCCAGGGGGTCCTTGCCTGCCTTTAGCAATAAGATAATATTGGCCCTTGTCATGGATGGGGGCAGTGTTCCAGATTTGAACGAAGGGCCACAGCACCCATATATTGTTACAGTTCCTCATTGGTATAGTCATCACAAGGCTTATAAAGTTCAGTATAGAAGGATGCTAATTCTGCTATAATCTGCTCAGGGTCATTCACCAGCCGTCCCCGAGAGCCACGGATCGCTCCAATTGCCAGGGAAGCCTGCTGAGACCTGGCAATTCTGGCCAGAAGTCGGCCCGTCTTCTCCCCCTCCTCATAAAAGGCCTGTTTGGTAAAGAACCGCTTCTTTTTCGCGGCGGAGGCTCTCAAACGGTCCAGAGAGTCCTGGGCCGAGATCCATGTTTCCCTCGCGGAATCTACTACAAACGTGAGTTCTAACCGTCTCACCTGGTCTTCAACCTGCTCCAAGAGCGCTGATAAATTGTGTTTGATGGCCGTGATTTCAGCTATAAAGGTACCCCGTAAGCAGGCCTTAAAGGCATCCCAGCCCACCGCCAGGTCAGCACATAATCGGTTGTCTAAAAAGTATTGTTCAATCTGGCGCATCACCGGTTCATGGGATGTAAAAAGCTTAAATCAAAAGGCATTCAATTTTCATGGAGCCCTGGGCAGGGAGGAGGCGGGATGGGTAACCAGATGGGCAACAACGGGGAATGGTCAGACACACCCCTAGGGAAGTATTCCACCTTGGGAACCATATGCAGAACCTGCGGGGACCCCACACAAAGGTCTATGCGGGATAGTGATCCATGGGTTTTAGAAAAACATGAGAATTGCTTAGTTGTTGGGTACCTAGCCCTCCGTACATCAATCCAGCCCACCTCCACCAGCAGGGGGCTCAAAACAGTGCCCCTACCCCCCAGTAGTGGTTGAGCTGGCGGATGCCTATCCATTCTAGGGTCAAGACAGCCATTGAAATCCCCCATAATCATAATGGGGACATCAGGTTTGTCAATCAGGTAAGACAAGAGCAGTTGCAGAACCTCCCTAGAAAAGGGAGGGGGTATATACACAAAAGCAAATATCATGGTCACAGTAAATACTTTGCAATGCACAAAAACATATCTCCCGAGGGAGTCCACTGCCACATCTATTTCCTGGTAGGCCAAGGATTTGTGTACCAGTACACTCACCCCTCTAGAATAAGAGGTGTGAGTGGAGTGGTAGGCCCTGCCCACCCAAGAAAACCCCAGGCAACCAACCGTATCTTTCGTGAGGTGGGTCTCCTGGAGGCCCACAATGGCAGAATGGAACTTTTTCAAGCAAGAGTTAATCTTGGTGCGTTTCAGCGGATCATGGACGCCACGAATGTTCCAAGTCACTATCGGGGTGGTGGCCATGGTGAGTGGAAAAAAGGTCCATCGCCGGGGGCCCCGGCATCAGAGTCCTGGGCCAGTTGGCCTGGGCAGCCCACCCAATCTGGGTGCAAGAGTCAGACAAGGGATGGGCCAGCACACGTGGGTACAACCACAAAAGTTGTCGGTGGGAAAGCAGAGATGATATGTCCAGCAAGTAGTGTAGCAGTGTGAGCAAAAAAGAAAATACAAACAGTCCTGGTCAGACCCTTCAAGCACGTATAGTGTACCCAGCCAGGGAAGGGGCAAGCCGCCTCCAACCATCCCCAGCATCAGGCCTGTCATGGAACCCGTGCCAACAGGGCATTGAAGAACACGTCCCCTCAACTGGGACTTCGTATAGTCAAAAGGGTCATAGTGGGCGAATATCCCCCACTGCGGCTCAGTAGCCAGTGTATGCAAACTTTAACTTTCAAAGCTCTTAACAAGCGCTAACAATGTAAAAGATTGTAAAGTCCCGCTATGTAAGTGGTAGACTGAACTTGTCTGCAGGTAGCATACCGACCCCGTGAGTTGTAGACGAGGGCCTCAGTCACCTATGTCCGCATCTCGGCGCCTCCTCAGGTCTTGTTCATTGCGATCCAGACACTCTGCTGCCTCTGCAGCGGATTCAAAAAAGGTAGCTTGACCACGAACTGTAAGCCGAAGCTTAGCAGGGTAAAGCATGGCGTAGGTAATTTGAAGCTTCTGCAAGCGCTTTTTCACCTCGGCAAACTTGGCTCTCTTGCGTTGCACCTCAGCAGAGAAGTCCGGGTAGAACGATATCCTAGCTCCGTTGTAATGCACCGCTCCCTTTTCCCTGGCCAGTCTAAGTATAATCTCTCTGTCTTTGTAGTTCAACAGCCTGGCCAGCATGGATCTGGGTGGATTACCCGGGGGAAGGGGTCTAGGTGATGTGCGGTGTGCTCTTTCCACCGCGAACAGTGTGGTGAACGCCTCCTTGCCAAATATTTCCTGGAGCCACGTTTCTGTAAAGGCCGTGGTGTCCCTGCTCTCCACCCTATCAGGGACCCCACGATACGGACATTATTTCTCCTCAGGCGGTTCTCAATGTCATCAGTTTTTGCGTTCGCCTGTGCTGATTGTTGTAGTGCAGATCTGGTATCTTTGGTGAGGGGTGGTAGCTGGTCCTCCACCTCACTGATCCTCCCCTCCACAGCCGTGGTCCTCTCTCTAATCTTCTGGAGGTCATGTCTCATGAGAGATACTGTCTCTGTGAGTTCCCCAAACTGCACCTTTAAGCCATCCACAGAGGCTGTCACAGAGGTAGTGCAGCGCTGCACGGCTCGCAGGATTTCACTCAGTGTGGGCTGAGGTGCGTCATCCTGTATTTCATCAAAGATGTCAGATATGTGATCAGATGAATTTTCTAGTGGCATTGTGTCATCCAGGGCAGAGGCGCCATCTTGCTCCTGGGCCCCATGTGCTTGTGCCAGCGGCGGTGGGGGAAGAGAGCAGCTAGGGCCCTGCAGCTTTTGGGCATAATATAGCATGTCTCTGGGCTGCTCCTTCCCCTGCTGTTTCTGGGCTTTGAGCGACTTACCGCCCATCTCATGCTGTTTGTCCCCCGCTCCACGCGCCGCTCACTGAGGAAGAGAGGAGCCGGCGCCATCTTGGAAATCCATGGCCGCTGCTGCAGCAGTTCCCTTCTCCCCTTTACAGGTCATCCGGGGCTCTGACAGATGCCGATTCTCCCTCTGCTGTGATCAGTGAAGCGAGTCTGTGCCTCTGGACCAAGTGCTGGGGAAGGATAATTGCGGGATAAGGATCAATGGAGGATCGCCAGCGGGAGCTCCATGCTATGCGACTGCTCACATGCCTGTCTAGGCCACGCCCCCATTTACTATTTTCCACTGTAAATAAATATCACTTTTAATATATATCCTTTGTTTGGTCTCAGTTCCCTTGTGTAGCTACGTGTCTGGTGGTCTTAGCTGCTGATCCTGACACTGAGGGGCCCAGGCCTATCACATTTGGAATTGTACTAAAATGCAGGCCACGTAATTTACTGGGTTCATTATAAACCTCATAAACTATGGGTCTTGATGGAACCAAAACTATCCCCAGGCCATCTTACCTCTCTTACCTGGATATCACCTCGGCATCCGCCCTGTCCTCAACATCTTCCACTATGCATTACACCTCTCCTTAATGGCTGGGACTCCCTAATCTGCAAAGTCAGATTCTTTATCTTTGTATGTCCAGCCTTCTCGATACCTTGCAAACTGGAATTTCCCCCTGGAATGCATATCCTTCCTTTGTTGGCAATAGGGTGCTCCCACTCCCATCTTCGAAGTCCTTCAGTTCAGAGACCTAAAACCACTCCCATCTATTGGATACATGAGTTTCTTCCCAAGAAGCCTGGTTTCACTATATCCAATTGTGAAATTTCAGTGATAATCTCCACAAACAGGCCCCCATCTCTAGAAACCTGGCCCTGTTTAAAGACCTATGTTTTTGTACAACAGGCAACATACATATCAACTTCAAACTCTAAAACATGCTTCTAGTGAACATATTCCCCAAACCTCCATACTATACTAAGGATAAGGATTGACAAATAGAGTTGGGCCACACTATTATGGAGGCTGAATAGGATAAAACCTTCACATTAACACATTCCACTAACATAATCGGCACATGTCATGAATGGAGCTTCAACACTTTAATCAGATGATGGGGCTGCTCTTTTACTGTGCATTGGATATTCCCATTTGTCTGACCAATGCTGGAGGTGTCTCACCAAAAGTGGAGGCAATGACATATTTACAAATTTAGTGGTCCTATTGGCTGGTCCACCCAATTTTGGATCTCTACTTCCCAAATATGCCATCATGTTACAGACTCAACATTATACTTGACTCCAGAGATTACTTTCCTATTTATTATACCATATATTTTTCTTACTGGCAGTAAGAACACTGATTCCAAGATATTGGAAATCCCCAACCACACCCCCCACCACCATTTATGAAGTGGGTTGTAGAACTTGACCAACTTATAGGAATGGAGGAGCTTACGGCTACTCTCCGAGACACTTCGCAAAAACTTGACAGTTTGGAGCAACTTGGATTCACTTTCTTGCTGACCAGGTTTTTCCTGGCACTTTTTGTTTACAAGTTTTATTCAGTATGTTTTGCTAGAAAATTACTTTGAACCCCAAACATTATACATTTATTTTAGCAGAGACCCTAGAGCAGGGATATGCAATTAGCGGACCTCCAGCTGTTGCAAAACTACAAGTCCCATCATGCCTCTTGGTGTCATGCTTGCTGTTGTCAGAGTCTCGCTATGCCTCATGGGACTTGTAGTTTGGCAACAGCTGGAGGTCCGCTAATTGCATATCCCTGCCCTAAAGAATAAAATGGTGATTGTTCCAATTTTTTATGCCACACTGCATTTGCGCAGCGGTTTTTCAAACTAATTTTTTTGGGGGAAAAATCTATTTTAATTAATTAAAAGAATATAAAACACAATATATACCCATTTTTTTTCAAAATGTGAAATATGATGTCATGGCATGTAAATAGATACCTAACATGTCACGCTTTAAAATTGCACACATTTTGTAGAATGGTGACAAACTACGGTATATAAAAATCTCTATAGGCGATATTTTATACGCCTTTACAAGTTACCCATTTTGAGGAGTTCTAGTGCTAGAATTATTGCTCTTGCTCTAACGTTCACGGCGATACCTCACATTTGTGGTGCAAACTCTTTTTATATTTCCGTGTGTCACTTGATCACTTTTATTCCTATTACAAGGAATGTAAACAATCCTTGTAATAGAAATAAGGATGACAGGTCCTCTTTATAGGGAGATCTTGGGTAAAAAAGACCCCAAATCTCTTCTTTATCTTTAAAAGCAAAAGATAAAAAAAATTTTTTATTGATCTTTTACTTTAAACATAAAAAAAATTATTTACTTCCAGCCTGGTTCCGAAGTGACATTATGACATCACTCTTGTCCTCCAAGGCCATAGAATCGATAAAAGAGTATCTACTCTTTGATCACCTATGGGAGCAGTCGGCCTCACCATCGGCATGTTTCTCAGGCGAACCGCTTCGCAAAGCATTCCAGCGGCTCATGACCCGCTCTGAATGCTTTCATGAGAAAACCAGCTGCTGGCTGCAAAAAAACGGTACCAGGGTTATGGCTGATATCTTCAGCCATAATCCTGGTGAACCATTTGCAAACCGCAATTTAAATATTTGCCACTGCTTAAGAAACCAGCTGAGTCTAAATGGAGGGGAGCCCCCCCAAGTGAAGGCCTCTCTCCTTCCCTATCACTTCCCCCTGAAATACCCTTCTTTTCCAGATCTTTCTGAACCCTACATTCGCTCTCTTTCTACATTCTCTCCTTTTTTTCCTTTCTACATGTTGCACCCCAGCCTTCAGGAGAAACCATGTTCAATTTGTCTCTTCACAGGTTGTGCAAAAGAATGTATTTTATTGCTGTGTAATACGTTTTATGTCATACTAATGTGGTAGTTGAGTGTAACAGGAGTGTTCCCTATTCTAATCTTCTGTAGACTTGTGGAAGACCTCAATAAAAATGTACTATTTAAATAAAACACCACCTTAGGCAAAAAGTAGGGCATTCGGCTAAGCACGGCATCTGCAAGATCAGATACAAAGATAGGGCTACTAACTTGGAAACTCCCTGACCTGAAGAGAAAGCCACCAAAAGGTGACCTTTTGGGAAAGAATCAACAAGGGGTTGACAGCCAGACCATAGTTCAAAGAGTCCCAAAAGCTCCCCAAAGATGTAAAATGGCTCCAGTCCAGACCCAGTACAGAGAGAAACAAGAAAAAGTAGAACTTTCCACACCCACATGGCCATCACACAGGCCATGGCCACAAAGTATAGTTCCCAAAAGGCTGACCCCACAGTATGCCCCCAGAGAGGGGAGTGCTATACACTACTACAGGGTAGGAGTAGAGGAAAAACAATAGAGGTGACCCTCCATTTACCACACCTCTGCCCACCCTAAGGGCAGCATTGTGACAGAACAGCCTGAGGCAGACTGGTCATATGTGTCCCTGAGAGCAAATATTCCACAGGCTGACACTGACAGGGCTGCAGGGCTGTGGCAGCCAAACCTGCATGGAGCAAGGAACTCCATGCGCTCAATGGTTTAGACCTGGAGAAACCATTAGGATCTACAGTCAGGTCCATAATAATTGGGACATCGAACACAATTCTAATCTTTTTGGCTCTATACACCACCATAATGGATTTGAAATTAAACAAGATGTGCTTTAAGTGCAGACTTTCAGCTTTAATTTGAGGGTATTTACATCCAAATCAGGTGAACGGTGTAGGAATTACAACAGTTTGTATATGTGCCTCCCACTTTTAAGGGACCAAAAGTAATGGGACAGATTAACAATCATCAATCAAACTTTCACTTTTTAATACTTGGTTGCAAATCCTTTGCAGTCAATTACAGCCTGAAGTCTGGAACGCATAGACATCACCAGACGCTGGGTTTCATCCCTGCCAGGCCTCTACTGCAACTGTCTTCAGTTACTGCTTGTTCTTGGGACATTTTCCCCTCAGTTTTGTCTTCAGCAAGTGAAATGCATGCTCAATCGGTTTCAGGTCAGGTGATTGACTTGGCCATTGCATAACATTCCTCTTCTTTCCCTTAAATAACTCTTTGGTTGCTTTCGCAGTATGCTTCGGGTCATTGTCCATCTGCACTGTGAAGCGCCGTCCAATGAGTTCTGAAGCATTTGGCTGAATATGAGCAAATAATATTGCCCGAAACACTTCAGAATTCATCCTGCTGCTTTTGTCAGCCGTCACATCATCAATAAATACAAGAGAACCAGTTCCATTGGCAGCCATACATGCCCACGCCATGACACTACCACCACCATGCTTCACTGATGAGGTGGTATTTGGATCATGAACAGTTTCTTTCCTTCTCCATACTCTTCTCTTCCCATCACTCTGGTACAAGTTGATCTTGGTCTCATTTGTCCATAGGATGTTGTTCCAGAACTGTGAAGGCTTTTTTAGATGTTGTTTGGCAAACTCTAATCTGGCCTTCCTATTTTTGAGGCTCACCAATGGTTTACATCTTGTGGTGCACCCTCTGTATTCACTCTGGTGAAGTCTTCTCTTGATTGTTCACTTTGACACACAGACACCTACCTCCTGGAGAGTGTTCTTGGTCTGGCCAACTGTTGTGAAGGGTGTTTTCTTCACTAGGGAAAGAATTCTTCGGTCATCCACCACAGATGTTTTCCGTGGTCTTCCGGGTCTTTTGTTGTTACTGAGCTCACTGGTGCATTCTTTCTTTTTAAGGATGTTCCAAACAGTTGATTTGGCCACACCTAATGTTTTTGCTATCTCTCTGATGGGTTTGTTTTGTTTTTTTCAGCCTAATGATGGCTTGCTTCACTGATAGTGACAGCTCTTTTGATCTCATATTGAGAGTTGACAGCAACAGATTCCAAATGCAAATAGTACACTTGAAATTAACTCTGGACATTTTATCTGCTCCTTGTAAATGGGATAATGAGGGAATAACACACCTGGCCATGGAACAGCTGAGCAGCCAATTGTCCCATTACTTTAGGTCCCTTAAAAAGTGGGAGGCACATATACAAACTATTGTAATTCCTACACTGTTCACCTGATTTGGATTTAAATACCCTCAAATTAAAGCTGAAAGTCTGCAGTTAAAGCACATCATGTTCGTTTCATTTCAAATCTATTGTGGTGCTGTATAGAGCCAAAAAGATTAGAATTGTGTCGATGTCCCAATATTTATGGACCTGACTGTATATTATCCAACCTGTCACCCAGCCTGACAGAAGATCATCTTTAGTTGTAGAGATAAATAAAAAGGATTTCTTCCAAGGAAAAATATGGAAAATAGTGAACTAAATTCCAACATGGAAAATTGGGTATCAAATCCTTTACGCTATACTAAAAACTGAGCACCTCAGGGAGTGAGGGGGTTGGGCCACCCCTAGGAGAAAAAATTGTTTTGCACCTAGTTCCCTACATCTGCATGTGGCAGTTTTAACTAATCGTGAAGAATAGAGAAAGCTATGTCCACCAATGAACAAAATAGAAGTTAATGCAGCACTGTTGTTCTGTGGAAACGGTAGTTTTAGCAACAAAAATCCAAAAGGTACAAGCACTTTGCTTTCCAAATCAATTCCATGGCAGTTTCCGGCCTCAGATTCAGATGCAGAGGGCAGATTTTCGTTTTCCAATGGGCATAACATAAAAAACACTTTCTTTTTTTTCCTCAATGGATTTTTATTGGCATATTTCAAATGTTACAGAGTCATAAACAAAAAATATAAGAATATAATATAAGAAAGTGCCTACAAATGTAACATGACCGTCCACATAAGATTTGGATTGTACAAAAAGAAAACAATCAATAATATTCTGTCTGTCGTTACATAAGTATTACGGGTTCATCCGCAAACAGATAGTGCATTGGTCAAATTCTAGTACCAAGGTGGAGGTTGGTACAGAGGACAGGTAAAGCTATTCATGTAAGTTAGGGTGGAGAGGGGAGACCCCACTTAAGCACCCCTTATAGGGAGCAAAACTGTGCCCGCGTGTTGACCCCCCCCCCTCGTTAAGTGCCCTCTGTACCCACAGAATAACAGACAAGTTAACAAACCAAGTTAAAGAGTGAACGCTGTTGTGAGACCGGGAGATTTAATCCATTCTTTCCACATTTCCCATAGTTGGGCAATCTTTATTCTACTATTCTGCTTTAGTGCTAGGGAAGTTTTGTGTGTAAAGTGTTCATGAGTGGATTGAACTACATCTTTAATCGTAGGGGGAATTGGGTCTCTCCACTTACGGGTTATACTAAGGCGAGCTGCTAGTAGTATGTGAATTATAATGTGTTTTGATGGATTTGGGATTTTTTCTATTTCCAGGGATAGTAGGGCTAAGGATGGTGAGGCTATGATTGGCAGACGAGTGACCTCAAAAATTAATTGGAAAACGGAGTACCAATAATGTTTAAGTTTGGAACATTTCCAAAATGTATGCAATAGATCACCTTTTTGTCTGCAGTTCCTCCAACATGTGCTAGGGAGTGATGAGTTAAATTTGGATAATCTGTCAGGAGTCAAGTACCACCGGTACGTCAGTTTAAACGCAAGTTCCCACAATGTTGAGCAGCAAGTAGCTTTGTATGTGGATTTACATGCTGTTTCCCATTGTAGAATTGTGAATTGTTGTCCTAAATCATTTTCCCAGCGCAATAGTGCTGTTGAAGTAGTAAAGGTGGATTTTTGTCTTAGTAAAGAATAGAACCGAGAAATTCCCCTCCGATGATGTGCAGGGGATCTCAAAAAAATCCACGCTATTTGGGGTATTTTCCATGCCCATGCATTAAGTGAAGTGAGGCAATGATGGGTGCGTGCGTATAAGAACCAATCAGAGTGCGAGAGTTGGTATTCTTTCTGAAGTTTGGTAAAGGATTTGATGCGATTATTATAAAGTAGATCTGAGATATATATAATGCCCTTGTGTTTCCAATGTGTGTAGGAGGCTGTTTCTAGTATGTGGGTCAGGGAGTCTATGGTGACGGGGATGGTCGCTTGATTGGGGTAGAGTGCTGAGAGCTGTGAGAATCTGGACCAAACCTTGCAAGTCGCCTTCATGGTCGGTGAGACGTGGATGTGGGGCCTTGTCCTTAGTGGTGAGATGAATAGCCAAGAAGCTAAATTGCCTCCTGGTACCATAGATGCCTCTATCTTCCCCCACAACGTGGTTGGGGGGGATTCTAGAAACCATTCCTTAGCTTGTGTGAGTATAGATGCCATGTAGTAATCCTGAAAGTCAACAGAACCAGTCCCTCCTGCTAAGCGATGTTTGATTAGTTGAGCATGGCTGCATCTAGCTTTTTTGCCTTTCCAAAGAAATTTGGTCAGGATCGATTGCAATGATTTGAAGTAGTAAAGAGGTATAGGAATTGGTATAGTTCTAAATAGGTACAAGATTTGGGGAAGATGGAACATTTTAAATGCTGCCAATCGACCCATCCACGAGAATTCAAAGGACGCCAGCCTGGTGAGATGCGTTTGAAGAGTGGATCTGATTGGTAAATAGTTAGAAGCAAATAGTGCTTTTGTTGTAGTAGTCAGCTGGATGCCCAAGTAAGTTATGCTATTTTTAGCCCAAGTGTATGGAAATTTCATTTTGAGTTGGTTTTCTGTGGGCGTGTCCAGACCTAAGTTGAGCACGTATGATTTAGTTTCATTGACTTTGTAGTATGATACTTCACTAAACCAGGCTAGCGTCCTCTGGACCTCAGGAAGGGATCTGTCAGGGTCCATGATCATGAGGATCACGTCGTCTGCAAACAAACTTATCTTATGGTCTAAACCAGCAATGGGTATACCTGAGATTTCGCTGTTATTTCTGATATGTTCGGCAAGGGGTTCCATGACTAGGTTGAATATAATGGGTGAGAGTGGGCAACCTTGTCTTGTACCATTGGTAATTTGGAATGGAGAGGAAAGGGTGTCTGCAGAAAATACTTTGGCCGAAGGATTGGAGTATAGGGCCATTATGGCATTGTGTATCGTACCCGTAATACCGAACTTGTATAGAACCTCCGATATATATCCCCAGTGGACCCTATCGAAGGCCTTTTCGGCATCTAGTGATAATAGAAGGGCCGGGATTTTTTGCGTTTCTACATGATGTATGATATTGATTATCCTTCTAGTGGCGTCCGACGCTTGGCGTCCTTTAGTGAATCCTGATTGGTCTATTGATATAAGGAAAGGAAGTATGTCCTCTAGTCTGTTGGCTATCAATTTGGCGTAAATTTTTAAATCAAGGTTGAGCAGTGAAATGGGTCGGAAGTTTTTTGGAGATGTGGGATCTTTGCCAGGTTTAGGGAGGGTTATAATCATGGCATTGAGCATATCAGTAGGGAAAGAGGCTGAAGTTGCTGTTAGGTTGAACAGTTGGCACAGAGTGGGAGCTAATACATGCTTGAACTTCTTATAATATTCCCCAGTGAAGCCGTCAGGGCCAGGGGATTTGGAGTTAGGTAGATTATTTATTATTGCAAGTATTTCCTCAGCTGTGAAGGGAGTATTTAATTTCTCAAGTTGTTGGGGGGACACATTCGGGAGATTCAAACCTCCTAGGAAGGATCCAATCCCCGCCTGGGAGGGTTGGGTAGTGGAGGCATCATCCTTGAGGTTGTATAGATCTTCATAGTAGGTACTAAAGGAGTTCGCTATGTCTTGGTGTTTAAGAAGTTTTTCGTTCGTGTGAGGGTGATGTATGTACGGGATTTTTGTTTTGGTTCTATGACCCTTAACTCGAAGGGACATTGCCTTTCCTGCCTTGTTCCCTGTAGTGTATGAAGTGGCTTTGAGAATTCTGTATGATTTAGCACATTTTTCAAGTAGAAGGGCCCTTAGCTCGTGGCGAAGGGTGAATATTTTAGATTGGAGAAGTGGTGATGGGTTGGATTTATTCAGTGATTCGGATCTGGCTATCTCAGCTGTGAGTTCATCTAACCGTTGGGTCCTTTTTTTTTTGGCTCTAGCTCCCATTTGGATGAACACTCCTCGCATGACTGCCTTGTGTGCATTCCATATCACCAGCGGGTCAGATACCGATGCCTGATTGATTGAAAAGTACTCTTCCAATTGGCGTTCAATATGGGTAGAATAGAGTGGTGTAGTTAGGAGATAGTTATTGACTCTCCAAATAAAGTTATTGGGTTGACAAGAGCCGTCAGATATGGTAATGAATGCTAATGGGGGCATGGTCTGACCAGGTGGTTGATTGTGCAAATTAGGATAATATATCGCCCTCCCGGGTCAATGACACAGTTCTGCAGGGTGAAAGCAACAGTGTTTCTGATCGCTATCATTACTCCGCGTTGTTTTTTATCAAAGGAGGAGCGAAACACATGGGGGAATTGTTTGTGTTGGCAGGCAGGAGAGGAAGTCGCAACAAAGTGCGTCTCCTGTACGCAAAGAATGTCACAGTTCTGGGTAATGGCTGATTTCCATAGGGAGGACCTTTTTGCTGGGTGGTTTAGTCCATTCGCATTGAGTGATAGGATAGTGATCCCCATGCTGAAAGGAGGTGTGGTGAGTCCGTGAAGCAACTACTTACAGTTGTGGAAGAATGAAGGAGGAATAATCAATCCACCGGTCGATGTGGGCGAGAGTACTTCTGTTGGAGATTTGAGAAGGAAGTAGTAAATTCAGTCCTTGGATCTATAGCGGTATAAAACAAGTTAGATTTGAAGATCAACAAACTTCATGCGTGAACGAACTGTAGATGTCTGAAGCAGGTGAAGGCACTTGCAGAAGCGCAATCAAAAAGAAAGAAAAACAACACAAAAACACAAAAAAAAAACAAAAAAAACAACAGGGTCAAGAAGAAAAAAAAAATAGACCCCGCTTTTTAGTAAAGACTAAGTGAACAAACTAAGCTCACAGGTGTGTCAGCATGAACCAGCTCCTCAGAGCACCTGACAACTAATGGGGGAAAGTTCAGTAAGCTGGTGTTAAGCACGCGACCAGACCGGACTAAGGTAGTCGCATAATGATGCAATTTGAGCTAGTAGATCAACGTTGGTTGTTTCTGCGGTTCTCCCTGTTACTTCCAAAGGTGAACGGGTTTGGTGTACCGTCATCGTCAGTTTGGTTGAGGGGAGGATCTGGTAGGATTCCCCATGCTTTAAGTAGTTTCAAGCCCCCTTCCAGGGTGGAGATGGTGTGAGGAATGCCATTGTAAGTGACCAAGATGGTCGCTGGGTGGCGCCATTTGTATATAATTTTGTGATTGTTCATCGCCTTAGTGATAGTTTTAAGTTGCCGACGCATTTGGAGTGTATGTTGAGATAGGTCTGCAAACAGTAGTATATCAGAGTATGGTGCAGGGAGTGGTGACAGTTCTCTAGCTTTCCTAAGTATCTGTTCTTTCGCTTGGAAAAAATGTACTCGCAGAAGTACATCACGGGGTACCTCTGCTTCCAGGTGGCGTGGTTTAGGCAGCCTGTGTATACGATCAAACGTAAGCTCAATCGGGGAGAGTTCCAGGAGCATGCTGGAAAACATAGCGGTGGCGTAATTGCGCAATTCTGTAGGTTGAAGGGACTCAGGGATTCCGCGTATTTTAAGGTTATTGCGTCTGGAACGGTCCTCGAGGTCCGCTAATTTCGCTTTGATCCAGAGAGATTCCTCTTTCTGATCATTGTATGCATCCACTAATTCATTAACAGTGTCAGTACATCCCTCCATTTTGTTTTCCACACATTGCACCCTATTGTCCATGTGTTTCATTTCTAGTGAGAAAGTATTAATCAGGGATGAGAAGTTGGACATGAGAGAAGACTGCAGCGATAGGAGCATGTCTTTCATAGTGGTGTCTAGCACCGGTTGTCCTGATGTTGGGAATTGTGCTATGGAGGATTGTAATGATGAAACAGCAGAGTTATTATGCAGGCCTGTACTCACTGTGATTGAGGCCTGGTCCGAGAGATCCATCCGCATCCTCGATTTTGCCGGGCTCTGGGACACCGGGGTTGCAGGAGAGGTATCCAAAGGAAGGGAGGAATGATTTCCAGCTGGTATGTTCTGTGGATGGCCCCCCGGGGGTTCCGAGAACTGCAGAGAGTGGTGCGCTGAGGGTCCGGCGCCGCCATCTTGGTTTCGCCGGCGGGGCTGGAAGGAGAAGGATTCCAGGCGTTTTAAGCCTCTATCCTGGATGCGTTTGCGGGACGACATGACGGCGCAGCCTGGCAGGTACGATCGCTGTGCTGTGGGGCAGAGTAGCGGGTAGTCAGTGCTCGATAGTCGCTGATTGTCCGGTCTGGATGGCGGAGCTCACTGCTTAAGCGGCCATCTCTGTGCACGCACAAGCCACGCCCCACATACAAAACACTTTCACCATGGCAAATGTCTACTTGCCTAACTCTAATTAGATTTTGTTCCTTGACTCTGTATTGACCAGGTTGGAAGCATTTACTGAAGGGACCCTAAAATTGGGTGGTAATTTCAATCTTACAATAGACCCCTCTAAAGACACTTCTGGGGTCTCTCTCAGATGTCCATAGCAGGGCCAGACTTAAAAAAAAAATCTGCATGCTCATCAACAGATGTTTGGTGCAAGATGCACCCCCAGGACTATTCATATTATTCCCCTGTACATGGTTCATATTCATTAATTAACTTTTTTTTATTAAAGCATGCATCTTTACCCATGGTGACTGATGCTTGGTTAGGACATATTACTGTATCTGATCGTGCACCCTTTCATAGAGCTACAGTCAGCTTGCATGCCTCATAAAGCCACATGGTGGAGCTTAAAAGATTATTAAACTTTCTGAACATGATACACCTGTATTTTGAGTGTAACATTTTAAGCAACCGTTAGGCACACCGATGATCCCCCCTCATTGTGACAGCCGGCAGGGGATCTTCTCCCTGAGCCCTCTATCAAAATTTGAAAACAGCGTGGCCATGCAGGGTTCTGCCCACACAGCCACGTTCTTCATTCGCAGATTATTGTGAATATATGAACTTCAAGTACCGTCTTCCATTGCAACAGATGGCTCATATTTCTCAATGAAATGCAAAGGCACTGATTAGTGCTCTTGTAATTTGTTGATTCTTCCTGCTCTCCAGTAACTGTCTGCCTGTATGGAGGTATGGGCAGAGAGCTATAAGTAAATTAAGTAAATAGGCAGCACTTCAAACTGACATAACTTTGATTTTCATAAATTTATGAAAGGTAGCATCATATAAAGGCAAAACAGTCAAACAGAGTACATGCACAAGATCTCCCCACAGTTCATCTAGCTAGACAAAGACACATTCTCAGCTACAAGCATCATATACATTTTCATTAGAACAGGAGAGAGATGCAGGTTAAAAGTACAGAAATTATCAAAGATCAATACACATAAATATATACCAGAAAAAAACCTTCAGCTAACCTGCAGACACTCAGGATCAGGCAGAGGTGGGAATCACATTTTGGAGTTAAAACCCCCTTAACTTGGGCTGTTGGTTTGGAAAAGTTTTGAAATCCATTCTATCATGTTGTCTCCTAAGCCTATATGTCGGAGTACCAAGATCAGAAATGTCCAATTAACACGGTCAAATGCTTTTTCAGCGTCTGTGCTAAGAAAGACACATGGTGTATGGGTCGTGGAGGTATATGAAGTAAGTTGAGTACTTTGGTTGTATTATCTTTAGCTTTCCAAGAAGAGATGAAGCCCACTTGGTCTAGATGAACTAGAGTTTGTAACTGTTGTGCTAAACGGGTTGCTCTGATCTTTGTAAATAGCTTGAGGTCAACGTTTAAGAGGGAAATAGGTCTGTAGCTACTACAGCAGGTCAGGTCCTTGCCCTCTTTATGGATGACAGATATATGCGCCTTCAGAGTGTCTCTAGGGAATTCTGTTTCTGATCCAATGGCAATAAACAGTTTCACCATATAGGGACCTAGGAGTGGGAGAAGCGTCTTATAGTATTGTAGAGTGAAGCCATCAGGGATCGGAGCCTTCCCTGGGTTCATTCCATCAATTGCCTGCTGGAGTTCCGTTAATGTTATGAGGGACTCTAGTTCTTCACGGACTTCAGAAGATACCTGCGGGAGCTGGGATGAGGAAAGATAGGCCTTCATTGAAGCCTGGGGAGGCGTTATATCCGGTAGATTGTACAGGGTTGAATAGAAGTCCCTGAACTCCGGTGCTATCTGCTTGGGTAAGACTGCCTTGTGGTCGGTTGGGGACTTGATTTGGGGTATGTATGAAATTAACTTATGGTCTCTGACCGGTCTAGCCAAAGTTTTCCCACATTTATTGCCTAACTCATATCCTATTTTGCGACAGAATTGCAGGGCTGCTTTGGCCTTATACTGTATTAATACCATCTGCTTTTATACAGTGCGAGTTCATTAAATTTGTCTGGCGGGGTAAGGCCTCCTAAATTGGCTGGGTAGTTCTGATTCGATCAAAGGTGAAAGGAGGAGTGGGGCTAATGGATCCAGCATATTATTATACTGCAGCACATATGACACAGGGGATTGACTGGTGCAGACACAGGGAATACAAACTATGGGTCCTACTTGAACAGGATTGCCCTGCTGTCGGAGCTTACATGGGGGGGATATCAGGTTCCAAGATCCCAGCTAAAGCACCCTCAAATAGGCCCAACACTCTGTGAAGTTGATCGGTACTTTATACTGCTTAATTATGTCTCACCTGCCCAGTGTATGTACACGGCCAGGTGGGTGCTCTCTAATTTCGGGAGAATGTACATTTATTTATCACGTGCACCCTTGGATCACAGTTGTTGGTACCGGCTGTTGTGATTGACCTAGGTACCATGTGATCACTGTGACCAATCAAAGTGATCACATGTTTACTAGTAATTAACTGTCATTAATGGTATCCATTCATGATAGCATTGTTTACTATAGTGATCTCAGGGATTGGTCAAAGTGGCCCTGTACCATGTAATAGCTGTGGCCAATCACAACAATCACAATAGTAAATAATGAATCATGAATGAAAGCCATTCATGACAGTTAAAATGATTTGCTTTTAAAGTTACAATCACTGTACTAAGGAATCATAGTTAAAAATATATATAATAACCCAATCACGCCCCACCCCCCAGAGTAGTACAGTCACTATGGTGACACTGCACTACTCTGGTGCCAGTATGTAATAATAAAAAAAAAAAAATATATATATATATATATATATATATATATATATATATAGTTTTTTTAACATAATGTCACCAGTAAGTGTCCCTTATCACCTCCACCCAGTCATATTGTCCATTATCACTGCCACACCAGTAGTCTAGGCTTGCTTGGCTTATAGCAACAGGGACTGCTATAGGTGACGCTATAAAAATATAGCTACAACCCAGATAGCAAGCAATTGTGTTGCAAGTTTGAAAATGACTTGCTAAGCTATTGCTAGACTTGCCAAGCTTCACAAGTTTGTTGCACAATTGCAGCAAGTCCGTATTGCATGACTCCAGATAAACTTTCTTTGCAAACATTCTGCAAGTCTCCTACAAGTTCTGGTTCAGTTATGTTGTGCAATAGTCATCCCACCACAGGGGTCACTGTGACTGAATTTTGATGCTGTAGATTTATAGAGCTCTTACTGTAGACTCAACACTGCAACTTTGCTCTTGATAGAGACTTGCAATGTAAATTTGCTACAAATTGTAAAAGTGTCAACTAGAACTTGTGCTTCAAGTGCTCTGCAAGTGTACAACTTGCCAGTAAACATGTGTCTCTCCCACCTCCCCAGGTACAGATTAGCATACGCCGGGGCACAACACGTGTCCATGGTGACGCCCTGCACCTGGAGGTAGTGGGAGCCTGCAAAACAAAATGCATGGTTGGACCAAATAAATAACAAAAGATCTGCTACAAAATGATGAAATTGACCGTCTCACCAATCCTTCTGGATGAAGAAGGAATTAACTACATCAATCCCATTTTTATGTGGGATGCTACAGTATAATGCCTCGACGTCGATGGTAACCAAAAATGCAGAGGCTGGGATTTGCATGTCATATAGAGTATATATAGAGTTGATATAACGACTTGCATTTTCAGTTACGCATCGGTTTCCAGATACAATCGGGTGAGACCGGGGGGGGGGGGGGGTCCTACACATTCTTATGCGTCTTAGGTAGAGCATAAAAGCATGCCTCCCGCGGAAATGGGGTACGAACATATTCCCAAATCTGTTCAGAAAAAATACCTTGATGATATGCAGTATCAATTAATTGATAGAAATTATGGTTAATTTCAGGAATCCTATCACCACTTATGGGTCTGTACCATTTCTTATTTGACAATAACTTAATTCATGTTTGTGTAATGTTCTATTTCCATCACCACAATGTTTTCCCCTTTATCGGAAGGTTTTATAACCAAATTGTTGTTATCAGTTAAATTCCTAAGTGCTTTTTGTTGACCATTTGATAGATTGGATTCTGTTCGCTCTGAAGTTTCATTTTTTTTAATTTTCGATGTTACTTGTTTGAGAAAAATAGTTAAATTTGGGTAATTTTGGGTGGAAGGGATCATTTGAGATCTTCTTTTCAGATTGTTTTTTGGATTGAAAGTTTCCCTATCAACCGTATCTAATATCTGATCGAGATCAATAGTATCGATAAGGTTGAGTGGGCCACTCTCAGCCAATAGTTCATTGAGTATCTTCAGCATACAAAATCTTTTTTGCTATATTTATCAATTATTGAGACTGTATCAGGAGTGATATTGGATCTGGAATACATAACTTTCAAGAGGACATTGCATACAAACAAGTTGGTATCTTTGATAGCTTCAAATTGATCTATGTCAGTATGAGGGCAAAAGCTTAATCCCTTGGATAGAAGTTGTTCATCCAAAGGTGTAAGGTTATATGGCGAGAGATTAATAATTTCCATATCTATGTTGTCTTTTTTATTTTTTATTGATCTATGTTCTAGCTCTACGGTGGTGTCTAAATCACACTGGGCCTGTACCCATACTGGTCCAGTACCCCTACTGCTTTTATTGGATTGGGATTGACATTGTCTTTGCTGGTTAAAACATTGTTAGGGCCCGTTACTACTATAGCCACTTTGGAACTAGAGGAGTTGGAACTGGAAATATTCTCCATAGCCGCTCTATTGGTTAGTCTGTTTTCTCTAGAATTAGTGCTTGGTAACTGTCCTCCAGCGCCCTGATCTGTACTTGGGCCAGGGCGTCTTTTTGAATCATCTTTCCTGCCTACATCCTCTCCTCCATATTGGGACGTTTATATCCTTGTCTTCTATATGAAGTGTCTGCATTTCTAATTGAAGAGGTAGATCTGGCGCCATCGGGTGTCTGGCATGAACGGTGGCATCGCCTGAGTCGCGGGTGCAACGTCGACGTGCCGACGCGATCGCGCATGTGCATCGATCGCAATGCCATGACCGGAGGCACCGCCAATATCAACACAGCTGTATCAGCTGTGTCATCATTAGGGGGTTATAGGTATCAGCTGGCTGCTACGAATGTATGAGTTATTGCGGCTCCTCCCCTGGTTCATGCGAGCCAATTAGTGGATTTCCACCATGAGGATGCTGTGTGGGCATGGCCAACCCAATGGTCTGAGCTATTTAGCTCAGACCATTGTTTGGTTACAGTGCAGCTTGCCTAGCTACCGGCTACCAGTGGCCAAGTCTCTTTCCCTCTCAGGGTAAGTGATTTTATGTTTGAAAGTTCACAAGTCAGCCTGACCCATCCTTATGGGGATCCAGCTGGCCCCTTTTTTGGTGTGTTTTGTTTTATGGGTTTTGTGAGTTTCATTCATTATTTATTTTTCATTCATAATGTTTGCCTATTAGAATGGACATCCACTAGGATGTTCTCACCCTTTTTTCTCCACGCACTCTCATCTTTTTAGATTCACAGCAATGTACATACCCACCCATATACATTAATCTTCTGATTACCCTTACAAAGAGTCATCTGTAATACGCTAGTAGGCCAGGAGTTTCTCATTAATTGTAAGTGTAATATACCATATTTCATATGTAAATGCTTGGCACTCCCCCCCCACACCTCTCACCCTTTTTTTTTCTATTTACTTATTTGCACCCTTTGATCTCCAGGCATCTATCTGTGCTTCTCCCGAAGAAGCGAGACTCCCCTCACGAAGCGCGTCGAGACCTAGCACAGCTATTCCAGACTACTGACAGTCATCTTTATGACATATCCAGGTCTCATGGAAAGGTTTATTACATGAATGAAAAATGTATTAATATGTTGATGTTTAATATACTCTTCTTTTTCTGTATTACATGTTGTTTTTAAATGTGTGTCAAATAAATAATTTATAAATTTTACTTGGTGTGCTCTTTAACCACTTAAGCCCCGGACCAATACGGGCCATTATGACCAGGCCCCTTTTTGCGATTCGGCACTGCGTCGCTTTAACTGACAATTGCGCGGTCGTGCGACGTGGCTCCCAAACAAAATTGGTGTCCTTTTTTTTCCCACAAATAGAGCTTTCTTTTGGTAGTATTTGATCACCTCTGCGGTTTTTATTTTTTGCGCTATAAACAAAAATATAGCGAAAATTTTGAAAATAATTACATATTTTTTACTTTTTTCTATAATAAATATCCCCAAAAAATATATAAAAATGTTTTTTCCTCAGTTTAGGCCGATACGTATTCTTCTACATATTTTTGGTAAAAAAAATCGCAATCGCCGTTTGATTGGTTTGCGCAAAAATTATAGCGTTTACAAAATAGGGTATAGTTTTAAGGCATTTTTATAATTTTTTTTTTTTACTAGTAATGGCGGCGATCGGCGATTTTTTTCGTGACTGCGACATTATTGCGGACACATCGGACACTTTTGACACATTTTTGGGACCATTGTAAGTTTCACAGCGATCAGTGCAATAAAAATGCACTGGTTACTGTGAAAATGACACTGACAGTGAAGGCGTTAACCACTAGGGGCGCTGAAGGGGTTAAGTGTGCCTAGGGGCGTGTTACTAACAGGGGGGGCGTGGCTACGACTGACACGTCACCGATCTCCGCTCTGATTACACAGAGCGGAGATCGCTGACCGTGCCAGTAGAGGAGCGGGGAGATGCTGTGTTTACACACACATCTCCCCGCTCCGAGCCTCCGTGAGACGATCGCGGGGATCCCCGCGGCGATCGAGTCCGCGGGACCCGCGGTCCCACTCACGGGGAAGGCAGGGGGTGGCGAGCGCGCCGGCGGCGGCACGCGCGCGACCCCGACGTCGGCAGTTAAAGGGCCACGTACAGGTACGTGATTGTGCCTGTACGAGCCATTCTGCCGACGTATATATGTCGTGAGCGGTCGGCAAGTGGTTAAAAGTCCCATGGGCAATTTTTTTTTTTTTAATTCTTTATTTCTTTACAGGACTACATACAAAGTATTACAGTAAGTGCAAGCAAGTCATACATGCAGAAATAAATATACACCCAAAAAAAAAAAAAAAGAGGAAAATACTGTATAATCCGGGTGATCCTTATTCTCACCTCTTATCTACATAATTTAATATCTCTGTTCCTGTTGTTTTATAGTATTTATTCGGTACATACTGTATATACCCTCCCCAACCCAATAACCCCCGAAAAGAAAAACAAAAGAGGAGAATTTTTTTTTTTTTAAAAAGGAGAGTGTCCCCCTGTGCCGCCTGCCGTTCCCCCAGGATGGGGAGTTCATCCACACGTGGCTCCCTTATTTCCACCTCTAGTGGCTCTGCTCTTCTCCAAATAGCTTCTTCCCTTCCTCAGATTTTACAAATTCCTCCCATGGGGCCCATAGTTCCGTAACTTGTTCCTTTCTATCATAGGCATAGGCAATAGGTTTTCCATTATCCACACTCTTCTAATTTTATTGAGCCACATAAAGATGGAGGGTGATTGTGTTTTTTTCCAGCACATAGGAATGCAGCTTTTTGCTGCGTTCACCGAGTGGCATAAAATTTAGTTCTTAGAGCTCTTAATCGGGATTTGGGAACATTGTAATAAAAAAAAAGCTGGCTCGTCAGGGACCTGATATTCCGTGAATATTTGAATAATTCTCCGGACTTCCTGCCAAAACTGTCTGATCACTGGACATTGCCAAAAGATGTGTAACATAGTCCCACACTCCCCACAGCCTCTCCAGCAGCGGTCTGTTACCTCCGTAGAGAATTTATTCAAAATTGATGGGGTATAATACCAACGCATTAATAATTCATATTTAGACTCCTGTGTCTTGGTGCACCTAGATGAGCTCAATGCCAGATCTCACACATATGGTATCCCCATACTTGGGAGGCATAGCAGAATGTGTTTTGAGGTTACAGAAATCATACAAAAAAAAATAAAAAATCTTAGGATTCAGTGACCTCGCTGTCATCTTCTACATCTCACACCCATGTCTCAAAGAGTTATAAGAAGTCCTTGCTAATTCACTTACTAAATGCTGTCAAGGCTTGTATTTCTGGTAACTGGAAAGAATCTACCCCTCTGAAACCCTAGCAGTAGTTTGTGAGGGTGAATGATATTCAAACTATGAGAGACCTTACCACAGTTCTCTGAGATAAATCTGCAGAATGGTTTAACTTGGAGGAATTGAAATGCTTGTCCCAATATGCGCAATTATGAGGGTAATGTTCCACCCTCCACCTTCCTTTGCCCCTTTTTTTTTTCTTCTCTCTCTATGAGCTAACCCCCCCACCCTTTTTACTAACTATCCTTTTTCAGTCCCTATATTGCCCTCTCTATGTGTCTAGGGGTCATCCCCGATTAAACAGGATGAAAACTAAGGGTTTCACTTGAATGCATATTGTTGTAATTTTCAACAGTCTATGCTAGTTTATACTGATGAGATGCTGTGTATGTATGAATTGTATTTCTTACCCAACTACTGTATACCATTTCATGTATGCTTAAAACGCTTGTGACATGTACATTTATTAATGGCTGTGTTTTGCCGATTTAGTGAATCTCACCTAATAAAAAAAAAAAAAAGAAGTAAGCAAAAAAATAAAAAATCCTTTCAAAGCAGTTTTTTTAAAAGGTCTAAACAACATGAATAAATCTGACTGCAAGCACCCTGTCATTATAATACTTTGTCCCAACTACTACTTCTGCTAGACTATGTGGCCTGCTTGTAAATGTGAAGAAATAATAAATAAAGGCATTTGAATTAAAAAAGGAATTTACGGTATATACAATCTTTACAGGTGTCAGCCCTATACCATTATTAAGATACTTTTTTTTTTTCACTATAGGTAAAAGCTCAAAAAGATTACCAGTTTACTTAAAAATACAAATTTTTGTTTCTAACCTGTGTTTATATTTCTGACCTGTGTGTATGTAGGATAGAAAATGAGATACAATTGTTCATCTGGGAAGGCTGAAAGTAATTACAACCTGATCTCTTGCATTCAGTACAGAATAATTATATCTTGAAAAGTACAAGCATTCAGGACTTTTCAAAAAGTTTTCAAATGCATTAACACTGAAATGCGGTAACAGTTCTTATTCAGATCTGCAGATAGCAGCAGTGGTGAATGAATTTAGGCATAGGCAAATTTTCGAAGTTCTATTTACTCACCATAAAGAATTCTAAAATATAAGTCTAGAGAACAGTCCCTTAAAGTGCTTTGGAGCACCTGAAGGTCAATTTAACTGGGAAGGCTGAAATTGGACTGCTGAAATCACAGAAGGCATATAGGCAATGAAATAATTTGCACAAGTAATGGGTAAGTGAACACTGTATTATTATAAAGTATATATTTTCTTTGTCCAACTTACATTCAGTCAGTGAGAATTCTAAGCTGTGTGCCCCATCTTCTGAGCTTGTGCTTTCATTATAATCATCTGCAGAGAATGACGCTTTTGAGCATTGGGTCCTAGAAATACAGCTTTTTGATCCCTGTACTATCGCTATTGACTTTTCTACTTTGTTTGCTTTTCTGGCACAGATTAAAGAGGTAAATGTCCTTCAAGTGTGTGCTCTCTTTTCTGTGGCATTAACCAAGCTTGTAAAATCCTCCTTCCCTTTTTATATTGTTTTTTTCCATGTTTAGATTACTGCACTAATATTGGGATTCACTTTAGTCCAAACTTTGCTATGGGAAAATCTGTGGCTATTTGGTTAATCATGCTTTTCAGATTGTTCATGTTACCACCACAGTGCTTTCAGTGCAAATTATTATTATTATTCAGGATTTCTATAGCGCCAACAGTTTGCTTAGCACTTTACAACATTGGGGCAGACAGTACAGTTACAATACAATTCAATACAGGAGGGATAAGAGGGCCCTGCTCGTTAGAACTTACAATCTAGAAGGGAGGAGGTGAGAGAGCTAGAGAACAGGAGGTCTTGAGAAGAATGAAGAGAACTATTAGGTTGGCATTTTGAGACTAATTTAGTGATGTAGCTGGGGAAAGAGTTGTGGATGGCTTTGTAAGTAGTTGTTAGTATTTTGAATTTAATTTGTTGCTTGAGCGGAAGCCAGTGGAGGGATAGACAGAGAGGATTAGCAGAGCGGTTGGTAAGGTGGAGAGGAGTTTGGCAGCAGCATTCATGATGGATTGAAGGGGGGGGTAGACTATGTAGAGGTAAACCAATGAAGAGGGAGTTGCAGTAGTCGAGGCGAGAGATGACCAGGGAGTGAACTATGAGCTTTGTTGTGTCATTATTTGGAAAGGGGTATATTTTGGAGATGTTGTGGGGGTTGAGGAAGCAAGATTTGGACAGTGATTGGACGTGGGGCTTAAAGGAGAGTTCAGAGTCCAGGACAAGACCTAGGACCTTGGCATGCATGGATGGGATTATGGTTGTGCCATCGATTTTGACAGAGAGATCAGGGTAGAGGCACGTGGGAGAGTAAAAATTATAAGTTTGATTTTGGATAGATTACGTTTGAGGAAGTGGTGGGACATCCAGACTAATATTTCTGATAATAAATTAGTGATACGTGAGGAGACGGAGGAATTGAGCTGAGGGTAGAGAAATAGATTTGGGTGTCATCAGCGTAGTGGTGGTATTGGAAGCCATGGGAGGCTATTAGCTGACCCAGGGAGGAGGTGCAGATTGAAAAAAGGATAATTTCTAAAACTAGACAGATTTTTTTAAAACATATTTTAATTTATTACTGTGAAAGTTAACACTCTGAGGCATATTTACTAAAACAGTTAAGAATCTTCACTCAAAAATTTATATATTCACTTTAATTATTCAGTTTTGTGCAAGGTATCTGCACATCATTGCATATTAAATGTGAACAAGCAGGATAATTGAATACTAACATCATTTTTTGACTGAAGATTTTCAGTCACATTATGTTTTACATTATGATCATTATTTTATTTCACATTATTGATTTTGATCACAGAATATTGATTAGCTTTCATGCCTAATGACTGCTAAAAAATAAATCAGTGTAGCGCTTACCCGCACAGCTGCTGGTGATGATAAGTTCTCTGTTCTCTGCCTTGGGCTGGGTTCACACTTGTCCGACACTGCTCCGACATTGGGAGCTCATGTCGCATGACGTGTGAAAATCAATGTTTCCCTATGAGAGCTGTCTTAACTGGTCTGACACAAGTCGGTCCGACTTTGAAAATGCTCCCTGTACTACTTTGGTCCAACTTTGATCCTACTTCAGCCCATTGAATATCATTGAAGTCGGATCAAAGTAGGATCCTTGTCCTAACCATCCGACATTTGACATCCGACATGGTGATTACAGCAGCAGTAAAAGGAATTTATCTCACCCTGGGATTGTTTTGATTGGTCAAAGGACAAGTCAGACTATCACAATGTCGGATCAAAGTAGTATCCTGTTCATGAAAGTCGGATGGATGTCGGACCAATGTAGGATCAATGTAGGACTGATGTCGCAGAGCAAAGTAGGATGAAAGTTGTATGACTGTCGTGTCGTACCAGTGTGAACCCAGCCTTAAGGCTGGGTTCACACTGATACGACACGACAGTCATACAACTTTCATCCTACTTTGCTCTGCGACATCCGTCCTACATTGGTCCGACATCCATCCGACTTTCATGAACAGGATACTACTTTGATCCGACTTTGGGATAGTCTGACTTGTCCTTTGACCAATCAAAACAATCCCAGGGTGATATAAATTCATTTTACTACTGCTGTAATCACCATGTCGGATGTTAGAAGTCGGATGGTTAGGACAAGCATCCTACTTTGATCCGACTTCAATGATATTCAATGGGCTGAAGTAGGATCAAAGTAGTGCAGGGAGCATTTTCAAAGTCGGACCGACTTGTGTCGGACCAGTTAAGACGGCTCTCATAGGGAAACATTGATTTTCACACGTCATACGACATGAGCTCCCAATGTCGGAGCGTTTGTCGGACCAGTGTGAACCCAGCCTGAAGCCTCGTACACACGACCGAGTTTCTCGTCCAAAACCGGCAAGAAAAGTGCCGCGAGAGCTTTTTCCTTGAGAAAACCGTTCGTGTGTATGGTTTTACGACGAGAAAATTGACGTGAATCTCGACGAGAAAATAGAGAACCTGCTCTCTATTTTCTCGTCAGGATTCCAGATTTCCTCGTCGTGTTTCTCGTCGGCCTGTTTTGTGACGAGAAAATGGTTTGTGTGTATGCTTTTACGACTCTTCAAAAAGCGCGCATGCTCAGAAGCAAGTATGAGACGGGAGCGCATCTTCTGGTAAAACAAGCCTTCATAATGGAGATAGCACATTCGTCACGCTCGAAATTATTGCATCGTTTAAATGTTGTGCATTGAAATCTTCTTTAGAATGTTACATTAATCCAAACGAATGAACTTCTTTTGCTGCTGATATTCACACAGAGTTATGACTATCTTTTTTTAACCTTTTTCATGCTGCTCTTAAGAAGATTTAGGTGTATTATATCGTGCAAGATCTTCTGAATATTTTACATTTTTAAATTTTTCAAACTGATGTTAATTGTAATTTGGCAATGTTTTGATAGTGATCTCCCATTGAATATTTTAATATATATTTGTTAAATTTTACACACTATTTTTTTTAAATAAGATTGTTATTCTTTTTTTGGGGTTATCTGTCCCTTTTTTTGGCTGTCAAATGTCTCTGCTTACTCCAAAGCTAAATTTTAAATTTTTAAAAAATACACATAGTCAAGTATGAACTTAAACAAAAATAACATTTGTTCATGTTTGAAATAAAATAAAGAGAAGGCAGCGCTGGAGAACCTGCTGCCATTTGTGCATCCCAGGGACCCCAGAGCACACATCAACCCTGTGTGGACACTAAAATTGGGAGCTTGATCTCTCGACAGACCAACTCCCACACAGTGGCATTTAATATAGCCCTTCTTTCTGGAACTTATCGTAAATAGATCCTGTCACTGACTCTTTTCGGACTGCCCACGTCGACGGGCCACACCCTTTAAAGCAGGTGAGCAGGTACTCCCTGCCGCCGGAACTCCCCCCACCCCTTATATCCCACCTTTCCCTCTACCCTTTACGGCCCACCACCCACCCTACCTTTAACATTTTGCCTGGGGACGCCCCTCGACTACACATACTCATTTATAACAGGCAACCTATATTTTGACCCCTCTCCCTCCCCTTCGGCCTCCTTGCCACAGCTCTAGAAATTTACTTGATCAACCGACCAGAAGCCACAGCGACTGACCTCAATCATGCCACCAGTAACACCAACTACCGCCACACCTCCTCTAAAAATTGTCTCACTTAACGTAAAGGGACTTAATGTCCCAGAAAAA
Source organism: Rana muscosa (assembly GCA_029206835.1). NCBI lineage: Eukaryota > Metazoa > Chordata > Amphibia > Anura > Ranidae > Rana > Rana muscosa. The sequence goes on from CM055116.1 coordinate 852,867,664, forward strand.
CGGTCTCGACTCCTCTTAACCATGCAACGCTCCAAAGCGGACATTATATTTCTGCAGGAAACACATTTCCGCACTGATGCTACACCTAAATTCCAAACCCATCACTTTCCTACAGTATACCATGCAACCAACCCCCTAGCCAAAACGAAAGGGGTCTCCATTCTCCTACGGAACAACTGCCCTTTCCAACTGACAGACAAACTGTGTGATGATAAAGGAAGATACATATTCCTTAAGGGATCCTACCTCGGTAGGACATTTACATTGGCTAATATTTATGCCCCAAACGTAGGTCAGGTGCCCTTTTTCCGCGCTATCACAGACACGCTGACCACTTTTCATGAAGGTACTCTTATACTAGGGGGAGACTTCAATGTTCCGCTCAGCCCCATTCAGGATACCTCCAAAGGAACTTCTGCTCTTCCTTATGCAGCTCTACGTAAGATTAGAAACTGCCTACAAAACCTGTTACTACATGACACCTGGCGTACACTGAACCCGAATGGCAAGGACTATACCTTCTACTCGACCCCTCACGGGAGGTACTCCAGAATAGACTATCTATTTATCTCCCAAAAGGACCTCCCCCTGCTCCATAACGCCTCCATCGACCCCATGTTCATGTCAGATCACCATCCCATTTCTGTAACATTGACTATCCCAGAAACGCTCCCACGCTCGCAGACCTGGAAACTGGACCCCTCCCTACTTACTGACCCAACTATCGCTGAAGAAGTCAGGACACATATTAAACATTTCTTTTCAGAAAACGACCCCGCGGACACCTCTACCATTGTTACGTGGGAAGCCCACAAATGTGTGGTACGCGGTATCCTTATAGCGGCGGCAGCTAAACGCAATAGGGAGAGACGGAAACTATACACAACGCTGTACGAAAAAATACGTAAGCTAGAGAGTACACACAAACATACGCAGGCCCTGGACACTTTGACGGACCTTATCCAAACTAGAAACGACCTGCTGGACCTACTGGGCAAACAGGTGAGACGTAAATATATTCTGACAAAGAAAACTTTCTATGAATATGGTAACAAAGCCAGTAAGTGGCTTGCCAGAGCTCTTCAAACTCGGAAAGCTACCACGACAATACATGCCTTAACTGACGCATCGGGCCGCAAACTCAATGCAACCCCTGACATTGCCAAACAGTTTGCTCAGTACTACTCTAACCTTTATAACATCCCCCCGACGGATCCCTCGATAACAGAATCCACAAGGAAACAAATGATTGTAGATTTATTGGGTCAATATAGCCCTGCCCCTATCTCAGCCTCTGTGGCTCAGGATCTAGATGTCCCTTTACAAAAAGAAGAAGTAGACCTTGCGCTTAAACAGCTGAAAATAGGCAAAAGTCCCGGACCTGACGGCCTGAGTGTAGGATACTACAAATCATATGCTGACATCCTTACTCCCTTTTTTCTCACGGCCTTTAACTCCTTCAAACTCCCATCGAAACCCCCACGTGACCTACTCACTGCACACATTGCGGTTATTCCAAAGCCGGGTAAGGACCCTTCTACGGTTGCCAGCTATAGGCCAATCTCGTTACTCAACGTCGACCTCAAATGGTACGCCAAAACGATTGCAAACCGGCTTCTACCACTCCTACCCCAACTTATCGACCTCGACCAAGTCGCCTTTGTACCAGGTAGGGAGGCGAGGGATAATACCCTTAAAGCTATCAATATACACCATTGGCTTACGTACACTAGTCAGCAAGGATTCTTTCTTTCCCTCGATGCGGAGAAGGCATTTGACAGGGTGGCCTGGGACTACATGAGAGACACCTTGGAGGTCATAGGCCTACCTACCAGGATGCTGAACTTTATTGCAGCACTCTACTCTAATCCTACCGCCAGAGACCGAGTGAACGGCCACCTGTCGGATGCCTTCTCCATTTCGAATGGAACTCGCCAGGGCTGCCCCCTCTCCCCAATAATTTTCATCTTCACGCTCGAACCTTTACTGAGACGCCTCAGGGGTGCGCAGGACATTAAAGGTATAGAAGTCAAACAACGTATGTATAAATTAGCCGCATTTGCGAATGATATCCTCCTTTTCCTTAGAGACCCACTGACGACACTCCCTAATCTTCTTAAAGAGTTCCATTCCTTTAAGATCCTCACCAACCTTCAAATAAATTTCGCAAAATCCAACGCCCTAAACATCACTCTACCCCCTAACATTTGTCGACAATGCCAAGAAAATTTTCCGTTCACATGGCAACGCACTGCGATCACATACCTGGGCATCCAACTCCCTACCTCCCTAACTGACTTATACTCCAAAAATCATGCGCCGCTACTACGGTCTATCATAACAGATCTAGGATAATGGTCCTCTGGAACGTTTTCATGGTTCGGGAGGGCCTCTATCGTCAAAATGACTGTCCTGCCTAAGATCCTGTACCTCCCACAGACGATACCTATCGCACTTCCGCAAACATTCTTCTCGACCTATCGGAGAATTTGCACTAACTTTTTATATGGGGAGCAATTCGTCCATGATTAGGCTACCTTAGACTCACCACTCCCAAATCCAAGGGGGGGATAGGCCTTCCTGACATTCATAAGTATCAGCAGGCCTGTCATCTCACCAGAATATTAGATTGGAACATACACACCAACCGGAAAGATTGGGTCCGATTAGAACATGCTTTATCTGCCCTCCCACTGGCGCAACTCCCCTGGATAGCCCCTCAACACACTCCTGCGGAAAGCAAACTTCACCCACTCATCTACCCTACTCTTACATCCTTCCGAGATGCGTGCACCAAGCACAAGATTTCCTCGATACATGGGCCGATGACCCCACTTAAACACAATTCTGAGTTCTCCCCGGGGACACATAACTCCTTTTTAGCAGAGGGATGGCCGCACCCGACTATTAGGGCAGAACACTTCTTTGAGGACAACCGTTTTCTATCCCACACAGACTTATCCTCCAAAATGACCACAGCCTCATTTCCCTTCTGGACTTACGTCCAACTCAGACATTATTTTGACCATCCCAAACCCAGACCCGAGTGGTCTCGCTGTACCACCCCGTTTGAATCTCTTTGTTTAAAAGAAGAACCCCAGAGGCAGCTGGTATCGTACACATATGCCTTACTATTTTCAGATCATAATCCCAAACTACACTGGGTCAATCAGACATGGGAGCGAGACCTGTCAATTGACCTCACGGAAACGGAATGGGAAAAAATCTACACGCATATACACAAGGGAACGGTCAACGTGTATGCACAAGAGAATGCATTTAAAATCTTTTCCAGGTGGTACAGAACACCTCTCCAAATACACCGCATTTACCCCTCCCATCCCCAACAGTGCTGGAGATGCAAGACTGAGATAGGGTCTCTCTTGCATATCTGGTGGACTTGCCCCAAACTTCAGCCCTTCTGGTCTGAGGTTCACAGGCTCATTGCTCAAATTTCCACGTACACACTAGATTATACGCCAGCACAATTTCTGCTCCACCACTCTCCGACGCTACCCCGTTCCTACCTACGCTCACTGGCCATGCACATGGTGAATGCGGCAAGAATGTGTATACCATCTAAATGGCGCTCTCCTGACCTGCCATCGTTAACAGATTGGTTTAGACGTATACATAAAACGTCGGAAATGGAGGACTTAATACATCAGGCACGCGATACCCCAGCCAAATTTACCGAAACATGGTCATGCTGGGTTCACTTTACTACCACGGATGAATACAAAAAAGTCCCGATCTAATTGAATCACAAGAGCTGTGGCGGGGAGGTAAAAGTGGGCTGGTTCCCCTCCCTCTCCCCTCACCCCCCCAGTATCACCCTGTCCCTGTCAATCACCAAGTACTTTGACCTACAATATGTTCTACTTTCTTTTATTCTACTCTATTCTATCCTGACCATACATCTTGTACCTGATCTCGACTTGCTTACGATCAACCCCAAATTAGACGAATGCGTGATCCAAACATGTTCTTTAATATTTGATCATAATCCATTTCATAGTTTTACGTACCGTAATGTTTTTAGGACAAGCCGCTACAGTGAATATTGATACTTTTTTATAGGTTTTATTCTGTCTTTATTCATTTGAGCTTCACCTTCTGAAATGGCCTATTACCACATGTTTGTTATTGTCAGCGGCTGCGCCCGCACTTTTCTGTCACCTGTCAACTTCCTTGTGACTGTATGACTCGGTTTCTTATTTTCAAAATAAAAGTTTAAAAAAAAAAAAACACAATAGCACAATTCACTTACACTGCAGGTATAAAGATTCTTATTGTATGCATGTATGTTGTGTTTTTTTTTTAAGATCTAGTAAATAATAATTTCTGAATTAAAATTGGGAGCTTGAGAGAAGGCCAAAATTTCGGAGCACAATCTGATGCTGGCCTCCCAGAGGTCAGGAACAGCAGCAGGTGAGATATATGTCCCAAGTGTGTGGTACTACAACAGGCTGCCTTCTGTCCGACCACAATGAAGCAAGGCCATCACTTCCTCGTCTTCCTGGCAACCATCCCTGCAACCTTCCCTGAAGCCTTCCCTGCAGCCTTCCTTCTTCGTTTGGCTGGAGGCTGGGCCACTGGAGGGGTACTCCTGTCAGGAGGAGGAGGAGGTGGAGGAAAAGGTGGTGGGGCAGAAGAACAAGGTGGAGGTGGAGGAGAAGGGGGTGGGGCAGAAGAACAAGGTGGAGGTGGAGAAGGGGGTGGGGCAGAAGAACAAGGTGGAGGTGGAGGAGAAGGGGGTGGGGCAGAAGAACAAGGTGGAGGTGGAGGAGAAGGGGGTGGGGCAGAAGAACAAGGTGGAGGTGGAGGAGAAGGGGATGGGGCAGAAGAACAAGGTGGAGGTGGAGGAGGAGGTTGAGGAGAAGGGGGTGGGGCAGAAGAAGAAGGTGGAGGTGGAGGAGGAGGTTGAGGTTGGGACAGTTGTGCCACCTCACAAATAGCGGTATTGGGGGTATTTTTTTCCATCACCCCCTTGTTCAGCAAGGTGATGAGCAGGGGCTCGCATAGGAGGCGTTGCTCCATGCTCATCACCTTGAACTTTGCCTCCACTAGGCCGGCAATGGCCTCTTCAGGGGATGTGGGCTCCTTGAGGGTGGCATGGGCCTCTCGAATAAGGGCCATTGCTGCCTCACTGGTGGTCCTGTCTCTCCTGCTTCTTTTGGGAAGTTGGATGGGAGGCACCTGTGATCTGGTGCTTCTCCTTTGCCCTGCCACCTCCTGGCTGCCACTGGGCCCTGCCACCTCCTGGCTGCCACTGGGCCCTGCCACCTCCTGCCTGCCACTGAGCCCTGCCTCCTCCTGCCTGACAGTTTCCAGACCCTCCTCCTGGCTGATTTCATCCTGTGTATGAAAAAGGGACATAGTTTAATATGTTGGTTTAATCTTTGCATCCAAAATTCAGATCATGATTGAAGCAATTCGAATGTAAATCCAGAAATCATTTTGACCAATTTACAACTACATCAGATTGACTATTTAGCACCCAATTTAGGCCAGACTAATGTCTCGAGATCTTGATTTCACTTGTGGAACCCAAAATAGTTTATGTTTGTCATCTTGACATATTTGTCAAACATTAATTTTATCCCAATACATTTTCTATAAATACTATACCTGGCTCCAGATGGCCAAATCAGGTTCATCCAGGATGGCTGCCTCCTCTTGCTCCAGAGAAGGCTCAGGTTGGCTGCAGGGAAGTCTGGGGGGAAGAGTGGAGAGTGATGGCCTTGTCTCAATGTGGTCATCCAGAAAGGACATCCTGCTGTAGTACCACAAATTGGGGACATACACATCATCTGCTGCTGCTCCTGACCTCTGAGATGCCAGGACCTTAGAGCGTTCATTCCTGTATGTGCCTCTCAAGCTCCCAATTTTAGTGTCCACCTGTTTTGCTGTGGCTGTGGGCACCTTGGTATGCACAAATGGGAGCAGGGTCTCCAGCGCTGCTTTTCTCACCCCTTTTTTTTTTGTGTATGGGGTTTTTGGTCTCCCACAGAGCGGGCAGCTCCCTTACCCGGTCTATAAATTCTGCCAGGAATTCTTTGTCGCTAATAAAGACATTCATATTGTATCTGCAAGTAAAATAAATAATATATAACTAATGTGAGGCACACAGTCTAACCTCCTTAAAATCATAGTCACCATATATATCCTACAACATTCTCCAGACAGTATAGGCCAACAATTTGTCAAAGTCACAAAATCACATACCTTCGTTCGCACGTCCGTCACTTGAACTCCTCTCTCCGCACAACGAACGTAGTATAGTCACATGTGTGTTTGCTATATATACACCACGCTTGCGTCAAACTACGCACACGTCGCTCCGCACACGTCTCCCGCCCATGACCTTCTAACTAACATCTTTTCCCCGCCCCTTCTCTTTCGGCGCGCAGACAGATATGGCGGATTTACAGCAGGTGTCTGATAATTCCTCAAATAACGAGGAGGAGACAAGCCCGGAGACTGAGGAAACGTCACGATCAAGGAGGAGATTCAAGGCATCTAATATGTCTTTTGCGGAGATGGCGGACATATTGCTCAAGTCGGATTATGACGCAAAGCATGGGCCTCATAGCAAACCAAATAGAAGGAAGGCCAAAATCCTGAAGAAAGTCGTGAAGATTCTGAAGAATAATTTCGGGGTGAAACGCTCAAATGAGCAGCTCAGAAAGAGGTGGTCAGACCTCAAACTGAGGGAGCCAGAGCAGTTAAGGAGCATTAAGAGAATGCTAGCAAAAAGTAAGTAAAATGTACACTTTTCTGCTATTAATGTTTTTCTCAAATTACATGTTGCTCCTTTTTTTTTATTTTCATATTGGACTCCCTTCCAAAATTTCCTAATTTGAACTTGGTTTGGCACAGTAATCGTTCGTTACGTTACAGACACTTCGTTCGGCCACTATCCGCTGTTTTGGCTTATTTTACAGCCACAAAAGAAAATAGACATCTGTCTGTTTTTTACAAATTGTTGTTCCTAAATTTTCGCCTAGATGATGTGTTTGTAAAGAGAATGAAATGCAAACTTTAATCAGTGTAAAGGAGAGGACACTCAGCAGCTGGTACCACATCTGTACTTTGGAGCACTATAGTGTGGGCCACCATACCCGCCTTTTTTGGGTGTCCCACACAGGTGCATCAGTGAATTTTTGTGGTGCCTCCATGTCTAAAAATTTACATCCAAAAGGTGAATACTAAACATATTTTTGTTTCCAAATAATGCATTCATCTTTAAAATCCGCACAAACACACACTTGTACCCCACTTCCAAACAATTTAGCCTGTTTTTATTTTTCATAGAGAATTTCAGTGTGATAAATAGACCTTTTGTTTGATTCTCATAGGGGAGAGAAGACTGGGAGGAGAACACTCCAGGGAGCACAGGAACCCCACAGCTTCACAACAACCCCAAACTCCCAAAGACCCACAACCGAAGGATGTTGAGGAAGTTGAGGTGGAGGAAGGAGAAGTGCAGGAAGGAGAGGTGGATGACGTTGTGGAACTGGTCACCACAACAGGTCAGTATCTGTCACCACAGCTTCAGGTAAGAGATGTAGGCCTGCAGAGTTATAATACCTTTTTATTTTGTTTTTAGGGGATGTAAATGTTGTGGTGAAGGATAGTACACGTTTCTCTGCTGACAGTGCCCTCCGAATAATACAGCAAGTGATGGAATGTAGCACAGAACTGGACAGAATAAAACAAAGAATTCATGTGATGGATCAAACATTTAAAGACATTCTCGATGTATTGGGGAGAATCGAATAAGTCAACCAAACCCCCATTTTTGTTTCAGGAATGACTGTTCTTCAAACTTTTAAACTCTTTTTGACAATCAAACCAGCCAAAAATTGAATATGCACACAGTGTGTCAACATGTGCTATCTGCCATCAGCGGATATCCATGTACGTCTTTTGGGGGTGCAACCCCTTCCTCGTATCTAAAGTAGGTGAACTGAGGAAGGGGTTGCACCCCCAAAACACGTCCATTGATCACCCCTGATGGCAGATAGCACATGTTGACAATAGGGATCAGGAGTCTAAAATCCCTATTGGAAATGACTACAAAATGTGTGCATATTCAATTTTTGGCTGGGAAAGGGGTGGCAAGACCCCATATTAGGACGGGCACATAGAGACATAGTTTGTGTAAGTGAATGTCTCAGATTGCTCAGAGATATCCAAAGTTGTACTTTTTGGAATGTAACTGTTGTTTTTGTATTTTCCTAAGAAAAGAATTGGCGGTTTGTGGCCAGGAAAATTTTTTTTTAAAAAAGTAAACGTGTGTGAATGTACACAGAGTAAAATGTTTGAACACAAACAACGTGTAGCTTCTTTTTTCAATACGCTCTAACCTTATTTGTGTTTTTTTTAAGGTTACATAGTGAAATGGTTGTTATTTACTAAAGGAAAATACACTTGGCACTACAAATGCACTAAGACAAACTAGGAGAAAGGAAACAAACAAAAGTTAAAAGTTGAAATCAGATTTTTATTTAGCTCATTCTCCATGAATCTTTAGGCATAGCCTGGCATAGAAATTGCCCCCCTACTCGTGAAATATTGCATATATTTCTCCCGAACCTCACGGGCATTTTGGGGGGGCAAGCCAGGACGGGCAGATTCAAGGCCCAGCAGGGGATTTGCAGATGAAAGTCCAGCCTCAGGCAATACTGTGGTCATATAAGAAGTGGATTCTCTGCTGAGAAAGTTGTGTAGCACACAGCAGCATAAAAATACATAGTTTATTTTGTAGTCCGCCAAGTGGATGGAAGTCATAAAAATGCGGAAGCGGCTGGCCATTATGCCGAAGGCATTTTCAACGACTCTTCTGCCCCTGGCCAGCCGGTAATTGAACACCCTCTTCTCTGGGGTCAGGGTCCTCTGAGGAAATGGCCTCATAAGATGCGGTCCGAGCCCGAAGGCTTCATCAGCCAAAAAAACAAAGGGGAGTCCTTCAACATTCCCTGCATCCGGTGGCAATGCAAGGTCGTCACTCTGGAGACGGAGGGCAAACTCCGTCTGGATGAAGGATCCCCCATCGGACATCCGGCCATTCTTCCCTACATCAACATAGAGGAATTCATACCGTGCTGACACCACCGCCATCAGCACAATGCTATGAAACCCCTTGTAGTTGAAGTAGTAGGACCCAGAACGGGGTGGCGGCACGATGCGGACGTGCTTCCCGTCTATGGCACCACCGCAGTTGGGGAAGTCCCACCGCGTGGCAAACTCCGATGCCACAGTCTGCCATTCCTGTGGCGTGGAAGGAAGCTGGGGAGTCAAGCAAGATGAAAGAAAATTAGAATTTTTAAATATTACATTACAAGGAGATTATAATAAAAAACATTAGAGGCCAACATCAAACAAATTCTACGTTTATTAATCTGTTATTAAGAAGTATAATGGAAGGCTCATGTTTCATATTCATCACCCCCTCTGATGGTCCATTAAAAAAATATTTTGGGGGGGGGTAGATGTGTTTGGCCACAGGATAGCATTGCAGTGGCGGTGCTTCCAGAGTAGGCGCTGGAACACTGCCCCCTCTCTCCTGTGCCCGTCACTCCGAACAATACATCGGTTCATGCCTTGCATTAACCTATGTATTGTCAATGCCGCCCACTATTCAGGTGGATGGCCCCCTGTTAAGCGACCAACATATGAATAACTGCAGCATTTATGGGGTGAAAATTGCATATCAGAAACAGGGAGGCAAATAGGCTTGCACATTACAGCCTGAGGGATGTAATTGGCTTCATAAAAGTTAAATAGGTGACGCAGGGGGGGGGACATTCCTTGGGTAAACACTGACAGGCTGCTCTGCCAATCATGTTCACCAAGTCTGTTTAATGGTAACATGATTGGCTGATGCAACATCAAGGGCAGGAGAAGACATCAAGGACAGAAGAAGGATGGCGCTGACCACAAGAAGGTAAGTGCAGGGCTGGGGGGAAAATGGCTGCATTGGAGGGAACAAAATGGCTGCATTGGAGGGAACAAAATGGCTGCATTGGAGGGGGCAACTGGGGGCGTTTAATAGGCACAGTCGCAAAAAAGGAGGAAGTTTATTTCCTAAATTGGGGTCGGACCCCCAATCATTTGGAGCAACAGGCGCCCCTGCTGGAAAGGTTAGTGAAGGGAAATATGCATGGAGGAGAAAAAAGGGGCATTTAAAAGCTTCCAACATGCATGGGGACAAAGGGGACATTCTCAGCATATTACAATCATGGTAATTAGGGAAGGATGAAAGAAATACAATACATTATCATACATGAAATACATAAAATGTGATGTTAATGGAGAAAACTTACCCTAATATAGACCTCCTGCAGGACTTGTATAATGGCAGAACAGGTGTCTGGGATTATGAGGCCCAGAGCCTGGGGGGAGATGCCTGTCGTGAACTTCAAGTCCTGAAGACTTCTCCCTGTCGCCAGATAACGTAACGTGGCGATGAGCCTCTGCTCAGCACTGATGGCTTCCCGCATAACGGTGTCCTTCCTGGTAATATAGGGGGACACCAAAGCCAACAGTTCCTGAAAAACGGGGTCAGACATCCGCAGAAAATTCCTGTAGTCCTCAGGATTATTCTCGACGATCTCCCGCAGCAGAGGCATATGGCAGAATTGGTCCCGCTGGAGCAACCAATTCTTGGTCCATGAACTCCTCCTCACATCGTTCATGGACTGGTCTTGGTCCAAAACAAGCAGACCAACACCAAGCGCACGCACAGCACGAACTCGACGACGAGAACGTCCAGGCGACATGGCTAGGAAACGGTCGTCTTATCAGAACGTACAGAACAGAACGCACTTTAGAACAGCAAGGCCTATGAATAACGAACTGAAAATCAGAAACGAACAGGCAAGAACGCACTGTAAAACAGATACGACCTGCCTAGACGCCCTGAAAGTCAAGTACAAACTGAACCTCAGAAAACGAACTGAAAAGCACGAAGACTGAAAAGCGCGAATCGTCTCTTCCCAAACTTTTACTTCACACACGGTAACACGAGATCAGCAAAAGCAGCCCAAGGGGTGGCGCCAAGGAAATCGATCTTCCCCTTTATAGTGCCGTCGTACGTGCTGGACGTGACCGCGGAGAACAATGAGGAAATTTGGAATTGTCAGTGTGTACGCATGGAAAGCTTGACGAGAAACTCGTCAAGGTTAACAAGAATCTCGTTGAAAAAAATGACGAGATTGTTACGACGAGAAACTCGGTCGTGTGTACGAGGCTTCACTCTTGAAGCTGCTCAGTCTCCACAAAAACACCTGGTTATAAATTACTAGACATGTGCAGAACGGAAAAATTTGTTTATTTTCAGATAGATTCGTTATATTACTACCGTATATACTCGAGTATAAGCCGACTAGAGTATAAGCCGAGGTACCTAATGTTGCCCAAAAAAACTGGGATACCTTACTGACTCGAGTATAAGCCGATGCCCCACTGTTCCCTAGCTCGCTGTTCCCTGTAAATAGAAATTTTTACATTGTAAATATTACCTGTAAAGAAGTTGCGGCTGCGGCGTCCATCGTTCGAATTCCGCGGCGTCCATCGTTCAAAATTCCGCGGTCTCTTCCTGTTCCTTACTTGATAGGCGAGTCTCAGCAGACACTCTCCGCCTATCAAGATCATTCTCTCATCCTTAGTTTTCCCAGCAGACACTGTGTTGGGTGTTCCGCCAATCACAGACGTCTGCTGGAAAACTAAGGATGAGAGAATGATCGTGATAGGCGGAGAGTGTCTGCTGAGACTCGCCTATCAAGTAAGGAACAGGAAGAGACCGCGGAATTTTGAACGATGGACGCCGCGGAATTCGAACGATGGACGCCGCAGCCGCAACTTCTTTACAGGTAATATTTACAATGTAAAAAATTTTATGACTCGAGTATAAGCCGAGGGGGGGGACTTTCAGCCCCAAAAAAAGGGCTGAAAATCTCGGCTTATACTCGAGTATATACGGTAATTTAATTTAGTTGATTCATTTCGGAATATGTTTAGTTTCGCTTCATTAAAAAGTTTAATAATTTTCGAACAATTTCCAAATTTTTGTAACGATTCGAATTCAGATCAGTCGAAAAATGATCGACCCATTTGAATTCTGTGTGAAGAATAGCTGGTTGTTAAGGAGCAGGCCGGGAAGCCGGCCGCTGCCTTCTTAACAACCAATGACCCATCAGCTGTCAATGGGCTTCCCCTCTGAGAGTTTAAATGTAAACAAAAGCAATATATCACACAGAACTGGCAGGTAGTGTGCGAGTCAGAGCATCTATAAGGTGGACCATAAGGGATCAATAACAGGGAGGGGAAAAACAACAAGATATACCCAAAATTAATTAATAAGAATTAGTCCATATAGTCCATAGTAGTAAGGAATATCAAGGAGAAGTCCACAGAATGGATGGATCCACAGGTGGATGGAGATTGCACACACACTCATGCCGCGTACACACGATCGATTTTTTCGACGGTGAAAACACCGTCGAGAAAATCGACGTTAAAAACGAGGAACAGCTTGTTCCCCCCACACACGGCCGTTTTAAATGTCATTTTTTTTTGGTCGAAAAAAACGACCGTGTGTGGGCTCTGCGGCAGTGTTTCCCTATGGGAAACACTGCCGCGGAAAACATGTCGAAAAAAACGACGAGAAAAATTAGAACATGTTCTAATTTTTCTCGTCGTTTTTAATGCCGTTTTTCTCGTCGAAAAAAACGACAGAAAGCCCACAGACGATCGTTTTTCTCGTCGAATGGGAAAAATGTCGTTTTTCTCGACGAGAAAAACGGCCGTGTGTACGCGGCATCACTGGTAGCTCCTCAGCAGGAAATGGGAGATCCCTCAGACACAAACAAAAACAGCAGAAAGAGGGTGCCTGGGTCAGTGTGATAGTAAAAGCAAGTAACACTTTATTCAGATACACTTACATAAAAGTATCTTGCAAGCTGCACACAGGGTGGATGTGGATCACCAATCAAGCAGTCAGCCTTCACAAGGGATGAGAAGACCACTGTGGGGATAAGCTCAGACCCGCCGTATGGAGGTATATAACTGACCCAGGCACCCTCTTTCTGCTGTTTTTGAAATGTATACAAAAGAATGTCAGCAATAGAAAATTTAGAAAAAAAAAACTGTGTGGGGTCACCCCAATCCATTCCCAGGCCCATCTGGTCTGGTATGGATTTTAAGGGTAATCCCTAGCCAATTTTGTTTTAAAAATATGGTGTGGGGTCCACCCCAAAATCCATACCAGACCCTTATCCGAGCATTCAGGCCAGAAAAGGGGGCAAGCTCCCCCTTTCCTGAGCCATACCAGGCCACATGCCCTCAATATTGGGTGGTGCTTTGGGGCAGGGGGGGCTCTGCCCCCTCCACCCCAAAGCACCTTGTCCCCAAGTTGATGGGGACAAGGGCCTTTTCCCCACAACCCTGGGCGGTGGTTATGAGGGTCTGCGGGTGGGGGGGCTTACCAGAATCTGAAAGCCCCCTTTAACAAGGGGGCCCCCAGATCCCCCCCCCATGTGAATGAGTATGGGGTACATAGTTCCCATTCACCAAAAAGTGAACAAAGACACTACACTAGTTTTTGACAATTCCTTTATTAAAAAATAAAAAACAATGTCCCTTGGTGTAGATCCATCGTCAGTTGCGCTGCCCGCCGCACCACCGAACCCGAAAAAGAAAAAAAAAAGAGAAAACCTCCGGCCTTGTCAAAGGATTCCCACCAATTGCCCCTCTGTCTGCAAATTCTTAGTAGCTAAGGGACGGAGTCACCTGATGATGTCAGTGGGTGACCCCGCTCCTTGTGATGTCACCGACCCAGCATCTCTCTTGTGATGTCACCGACCCCTTAGCTATTTAAGAAATGTTAGACAGAGAAGCAGGCAGATGGGTGGAAGCCTTTAACAAGACCAGAGGTTTTTTTTCCGGGTCCGGCAGTCCGAGGGGCATTGTGATTGACGATGAATCTACATCAAGGACATTGTTTGTTTTTTTTGTTTTTTTTATTATAAAGAACTGGTCTAAAACTTGTGTATTGTCTTTATTCACTTTTTACACTTTTCTGGTGAATGGGTATGGATACTATGTACCCCATACTAATTTACATGGGGGGGCCTGGGATCCCTTGTTAAAGGGGGATCCAGTTTCTGAAAAGCCCCCTGCCCGCAGACCCCCACAACCACCGCTCAGGGTTGTGGGAAAGAGGCCCTCCCCCTCCCCTTTTCCTGGCCTGTCCGGCTGCATGCTCAGATAAGGGTCTAGTAGGGATTTTGGGGGGAACCAAGTACCATTTTTTTTTTTTAAACGCTGTTTTTTTCTGAATGTTCTGTTGCCGGCATTCTTTTATTTACATTTCAGCTCTCAGCATGGAAGCCTGTTGACAGCTGATGAGACATTGGTTGTTATGCACTTAAATACAGGGCATTTTCACCCCCTTCCTGCCCAGGCCAATTTTTAGTTTTCAGCGCTGTCGCACTTTGAATGACAATTGCGCAGTCATGCAACAGTGTACCCAAATTACATTTTTTATGATTTTTTTCCCCCACAAATAGAGCTTTCTTTTGGTGGTATTTGATCACCTCCGCAGTTTATTTTTTGCGCTATAAACAAAAGAAGAGTGACAAGTTTGAAAAAAAAAACACAATATTTTTTACTTTTTGCTATAATAAATATCCCATTATTTTTTTTTAAAATAATTATTTTTTTCCAGTTTAGGCCGATATGTATTCTTCTACATATTTTTGGTAAAAAAAAAAAAAATCGCAATAAGCGTATATTGATTGGTTTGCGCAAAAGTTATAGCATCTACAAAATAGGGGATAGATTTATGGCATTTTATTTTGTTATTTTTTTTACTAGTAATGGTGGGGATCTGCGATTTTTATTGCGACTGTGACATTGCGGTGGACACATCGGACACTATTTTGGGACCATTCACATTCAAACAACGATCAGTGCTATAAAAATGCACTGATTACTGTATAAATGTGACTGGCAGGGAAGGGGTTAACACAAGGGGAGGAGACAGATCGGTGTTCCTCTGTACTGGGAACACATCGGTCTCCTCTCCTCTGACAGAACGTGGATCTGTGTGTTTACACACACAGATCCATGTCCTTGGCTGTGTTACCGGCAATCGCGGGTGCCCAGCGGACATCACGGCCGCCGGGCACGCGCACCAGCTCTTAAAACGACGCGGCGGGCGCACACGCTCCCCCTTGTCAGCAGGGAAGCCCAGGACGTCATATGACGCCCGCCCAGGATGGGAGATCCCTCCTGCAGACGTCATATGTCTACAGCTGGGATGGGAAGTGGTTAAGGACGCGGCGGCTGTCTTCCCGGCCCACTCCTTAACCAACCAGCTATTCTTCACACAGAATTCGAATCGGTCGATCATTTTTTGACCGATCCGAATCGTTCTTAAAAATTTGGAATTCGGTAGAAAACGAATATACGAAACAAAACGAAACTAATCTCAACAAAATTTCTTACTATTTAATTTGAAGATTCGGATAAATCAGAATCTCTGAATAACCAAAAATTCATCCTAATTTATATTCGGACCAAAACGAATTGCACACGTCTACAAATTACTCCCACCTTTATGACTTCACTGTTAATACTCTACTGATCTATGATAGTACACAGAAAATCGACCACTAGCAACTTGAGAGATAATAAAATGAATGTGTTATTGAAAGGTAAACAAATGCAATTCATAGACAAAAAAAAAAGAAAAACAGAATATGTTAGATTAACTGACGGGCAGTTTAACCTCACCTACAGCGATTAAGTTACGCCACCTTAAGGCTAAGCCTAATTATACTAGTCTACATGATAGCAGTAAGAATAACATCAACTGTGAAAGCATAAATGACATAAAAGAAACCACAATGTAATTCTTAGCAATATTTACTCAAATAATGTTCCTAGGTACACTCTAGGCATACAACCCCAATAGCGGGTGGGTGTATGCATTACTGACAAAGGGGTACTCAAGGTGGTGTCTAAAGTACCCAGCGCCTAATTGTCAAGGTTAGCCGGCTGTTGTTGGGGCCCTTCTGTAAGGTGTAGCTGTCTCATTAATGCTGTTCACATGCTTGGCAGTCTGTTGGCCCAGTAATCTCAGTCTTAATGCCCAGATCCTTGCGATCAGGTCCTCTCTGAGGTGGGCGCTCACAGCAACTGGTCTTCCAAGTTCAGGTTCCAAGGGATAGCAGTCTCTTTCTCTCTGGTCCTCACATGCTCTGTCCTCAGTTTAGTTAAGCACAGCACAGATCCACTCACACTGGTTTCCCTACACTGTCTGCCAGGTGTCCTGCTCAGTCCCCAGCAACAGGTCTACACTTGTTGGCTCTCACATTGTTCTGCCTCAATCTCTGCTCTGCTTAAGCATGCCACAGTACATGTTGGCATTCATGGTTCCCTCAATGAACTGTAGCTCCCTAGTGCCGGCAGCACTCATGCAACCCCAGACCATGACACTGACACTCCCACCACCATGGTTGACTGTAGCCAAGACACACTTGACACCATCTGAACCAAATAAGTTTATCTTGGTCTCATCAAACCACAGGACATGATTCCAGTAATCCATGTCCTTAGTCCTACCCATTTACCAAAAAAAGTAGAAACCACAACAGACAGTTTTTGTTATTGTTATTTACAAAGAAAAAAAAAAGTGTCCTGCAATGTACATCCATCTTCAATCATACCGCCCAACGGACCTAAAAAATAAAAAAGCTCTCTCCCGGCCTCCGGCGACTGCTGTCTTTTGGGTTTGACAGCTGTTATATAGGCAAGGGTGGGGCCACTCAGTGACATAACCGAGTGAGCCCGTCCCTTCTGACGTCATGTGATATCAGAGGGGATGGGGCCATCCAGTCACGTCAGCGGGTGGCTCCGCCCTTGCCTATATAAGAGCTGCAAATCGAAAAGACAGCAGTCCCATGGAGGCAGAGCTTTTTATTTATTTTCTATTTTTCGGGTCCGTCGAGTGGCGTGATTGATGATGGATTTGCATTGCGAGACACTTTTTGACACTTTTTTGGGTGAATGGGTAAGGGGTACGATGTACCCGATACCCATTCACATAGGGTGCCCGGGATCTGGGGGCCCCCTTGTTAAAGGGGGCTTCCAGATTCTGATAAGCCCTCTGCCTGCAGACCCCGACAACCACCGGCCAGGGTTGTCGGGAAGAGGCTCTTGTCCCCATCAACATGTTGTCAGGAAGAGGCTCTTGTCCCCATCAACATTCATCAGAACTTCAAAATGTCCAAATTGGGAGTCGACATTACATTACAGCTGCAAGCAAGTTTAAGGCTGGGTTCACACTTGTGCGGTGTGAATTCCAGCTCTCTTATCTCTGCAAAAAGATAAGAGAACTGTTCAGCAGATCATCTCAGTTTTAGCTGCGAATTTGGTGACCTGGGAGAGAGGAGGGGGAGGGGGAAATGTAGTGAGGAGAAGGAGAGTAATCCTGATGAGAACTGAACACATCTGTGAATCAGATGTGTGCCCATAGAAGATAATGCGCCTGAATTCGCACCTAAGCCGCACTGCAATGCCTAGAAAACGCACACGCATTTGGGCAATGCGCAGTGCGAATGCATCGCACATATGTGAACCAGCCTCATTAAAATCAATGTATTTTATAATGTTATAATGTTATGCGAATTTGATGCGGATTAAGCCGCAACCAATTCGCATAGGTGTGAACGGGGCCTAAATTAAATTTTTTCCTTTAGAAATGTCATTATTGCTGCGGCATGTTCTACACATCGCACAGATGCGCCACTTTACAGGCAAACTAAGGGGACCCCCCAGGGACGATATTTAAAGGAATGTTTCATTTTTATTGTTTCACTTTAAGCATTATTAACTACCAAGACTATTTTTCAAACTTGGTGTTACAAGTTAAAATATATTTTTTTTGCTAGAAAATTACTTAGAACCCCCAAACATTATATATATTCTTTTCAGACACCCTAGAGAATAAAATGGTGGTCGTTGCAATACTTTGTGTCACACCGTATTTGCGCAGCAGTCTTACAAGCACGATTTTTTGGGAAAAAATACACTTTTTCCTAAAAGTAAAGTTAGCCCTATTTATTTTTTATTGTGAAAGATAATGTTACGGTGGGTAAATTGATACCCAACATGTAATGCTTCAAAATTGCGCCCGTTCGTAGAATGGTGACAAACTTTGACCCTTAAAAATCTCCAAAGGCGACATTTAAAAGTGTCTACAGATTACCAGTTTTGAGTTACAGAGTAGTTATTTTGCTAGAAGTATTGCTCTCACTCTAACAATTGCGGCGATACCTCACATGTGTGTTTTGAACACCGTTTTCATATGCGTTCGCTTCTGTGCGCGAGCTCGGCGGGAGGGGGCGCTTTAAATTTTTTTTTTTTCTTATTTATTTTACTTTTTATTTTTACACTGTCCTTTTAATAAAAAAAATTTGGGTCACTTTTATACCAATTAAAAGGAATGTAAACATACCTTATAATAGAAAAAAAGAACGTCAGGACCTCTTAAATGTCAAAAAGACCTCTCAAGTTTACACTTAAATGCAATAAAATAAAATAAAAATAAAAAATTCCCCTTTAAGACCATTGGGCGGAAGCGACGTTTGACGTCTCACTTGGCTCCATGTCTAATGCCGTGGGGCGGAAAAACGTGTCAAACTAAAATAAATAAAGTAAAATGAACAATAAAAAAAAATATTTTTTTTTTAAGCGCCCCTGTCCCCATGAGCTCGCATACAGAAGCGAACGCATACGTAAGTCCCGCCCACATATGAAAACGGTGTTCAAACCACACATGTGAGGTATCGCCGCGAACGTTAGAGCGAGAGCAATAATTCTGACCCTAGACCTCCTCTGTAACTCAAAACATGTAACCAGTAAAAATATTTAAAACGTCGCCTATGGGGATTTTTAAGTAGCGAAGTTTGGCGCCATTCCACGAGCGTGTGCAATTTTGAAGGGTGACATGTTAGGTATCTATTTACTCGGCGTAACTTCATCTTTCACATTATGTAAAAACATTGGGCTAACTTTACTGTTTTTTTTTTTTTAGCACAAAACATTTTTTTTTCCGTAAAAAACGCGTTAAAAAAATTGCTGCGCAAATATCGTGCGAGATAAAAAGTTGTAACGACCACCATTATATTCTCTAAGGTCTTTGCTAAAAAAACATATATAATGTTTTGGGGTTCTATGTAATTTTCTAGCAAACAAATGATGATTTTTACATGTAGGAGAGAAATGTCAGAATTGGCCTGGGTGCTCCAGAATGCCTGAAGGTGCTCCCTGCATGTTGGGCCTCTGTATGTGGCCACGCTGTGTAAAAGTCTCACACGTGTGGTATCGCCATACCCGGGAGTAATAGCAGAATGTATTTTGGGGTGTAATTTTTGGAATGCATATGCTGTGTGTGAGAAATAACCTGCTAATATGACAATTTGGTGGAAAAAAAAAAGAGAAAAAAAAATCTTGATATTGCAAAGAATTGTGGGAAAAAATGACAACTTCAAAAAACTCACAATGCCGCTTTCTAAATACCTTGGAATGTCTTCTTTCCAAAAAGGGGTCATTTGGGGGGTATTTGTACTTTTCTGGCATGTTGGGGTCTCAAGAAATGAGATAGGCCGTCAGTACTTCAGATGTGATCAATTTTCAGATATTGGCACCATAGCTTGTGGACTCTATAACTTTCACAAAGACCAAATAATATGCACCAATTTGTACTTATTTTTACCAAAGATATGTAGCAGTATACATTTTGGCCAAAATTTATGAAGAAAAAATAGTAATTTGCTAAATTTTATAACAGAAACGAAAAAAAAAATCATTTTTTTACAGAATTTTCAGTCTTTTTTCTTTTATAGCGCAAAAAATAAAAAACCCAACAGTGATTAAATACCACCAAAAGAAAGCTCTATTTGTGTGAAAAAAGGACAAAAAATTCATATGGGTACAGTGTTGTATGACTGAGTAATTGTCATTCAAAATGTGAGAGCACCGAAAGCTGAAAATTGGTCTGGTTATTAAGGGGGTTTAAGTGCCCAGTGGTCAAGTGGTTAAATAATAAACAGTTCTGAGCCTAACTATTAGCTCAGACCACCCCTAAATTTGCACATTTAGCGTCCCATAAATTGGGATGGGCGCTACATATGAAACATTTATTTTGAATATAGTGTAGCAAAATTCTGTGACATTAATGTGGTCAGTGCAATATGTATGTAGGTGAGGCTTTACATGGGTGTGGCCTAAGTGTGAGCAGGGACACAGGGGGCCCCATGATACACTCTTGCCTGGGGGCCCCATGAGCTGTCAGTCCGCCCCTGCAATGGTGCTTTTTTTAAAAAATTGAAAGCATTCAAAAACACTGATCTTGGTATTTTGAATGCTCTTAAGACCAGGTTCTCACACTGATGCGGGTTAGACATCGTGCAAGTTCAGCTGAACTCGCCCGATTTCAAACCGGCAATGCAGTTTGACTTCGGGGGCGATTTGACAGACATCTGTGCGGGTTCCTGCACAGATGTCTATTCAAGTCGCCCCCGAAGTCGCCAAAAGTAGTACAGGAACTACTTCTGGGAATTGGTGCGGCGCTGCAAAGTCGGCATCGCACCAATTCGGACGGTGCCATTGCGGCGATTGCTGCCAATTTCGCATGCGATTTGACATGTCAAATCAACCCAATGTGAACGTGGGCTAAGGGTCTTATAGACCCCGGATCTCTCAATAAAGTGTACCTGTCATATGTCTATTGCTGTCACAAGGAATGTTTACATTGTTTGTGACAGCCATAAAAGTGATCAACAAAAAAATGTAAAGCAACAGTGTAAAAATAAAAAAATTAAAATGAATAAATTAATAATTAAAAAAACAAAAAAACTGAAGTAACCCCTTCTCCCCGTACTCGCGCGCAAAGGCGAACACACGCAAACAGCGAACGTCCCAAACATGTGAGGTATCACTGCGAACTACAGATCATGGGCAGTAATTCTAGCACCAGACCTTTTCTTTAAAAGCGTCACCTATGGATAGTAAAATGTATGCCATTTGTCGCCATTGCACAGGTGTGCGCAATTTGAAAGCGTGACATGTTTGGTATCTATTTACTAGGTGTAACATCATCTTTTAGACCCCTTTCCCACTGAGGCATTTTTCAGGCGCTTCTGGGCTAAAAATAGCGCCTGTAAAGTGCCTGAAAAACGCCTCCCCTGCAGCCCCAGTGTGAGACCCGAGTGCTTTCACACCGGGGCGGTGCGCTTGCAGGACGTTAGAAAAGGTCCTGCAAGCAGCATCTTTGGGGAAGCATCTTTCGTTCTGTTCCTGTACAAGAAAAATTTTGGAGTTTGTCCCTTTAGTAATTTTCGTTCGGAAGGTCGGAATCGGCTGTCGAAAGTTGTGTACACACTATCAGAAATTCATACGATTGTTCCTCGGATTAAAATGTTTTCCCGATTTTCTCATTGTGTGTACACGCCTTTAGAGGCCCTTCCTCTTTAGAAGTTTGCCCATGTCCAGTGGCAGCTGGTGTTTTTTTTTTTTTTTTTTGGGGGGGGGGTAGTAAACAACCACCCCCCCTGAGCGGCCAGCGGCACTTCCCTCCCGCTGTTTGCTGGTCAGTCCAGCGCTTACCACATCTAGGCGGGCAGTGGCTTTGTGTCCTCTCCTCCATCAGCGGCTTCCAGCGTGTGGCTTCTCCCCTCTTCCTAGGCATCCATTAAGATTTCCTATAATTTCAGCCAATCGGGTGACGGCTGTCAAAACCCGCTTCCTGATTGGCCCGGGAGGAGGATCAGTGTTACGATAGTGAATATTCATTTGCTTTTGTAACACACCTGGGTGTGCTCCATTTGCATTCTCTGTGCCCCGAGCCCACCCTGCTTTGAAGCCTATTAGAGCCTCTGGCTCTAATCAGGTGCTTCAAAAAACACCCACCCCGCATTGGAATTCATGCATCCGACGCCCTGAAAGGGGGCGGACACATGGATAGGTGGTGATTGATGGGGGGGGGGTGGCGGCGCCAGTGTGCCCATAATTGACGGGCCGCCCCTGCCATGTCTGTATCCTTCTTGCACGTGTGAGCTGGGATTTCATGCTTCACTTTTTTGTGTTATGGGGGGGGGGGGTCGTATCATGTGAAGCCCCCACTGGAAGTAGTTTAGACTTTAGGTGGGTGGTAAAACCTGTAAAAGAAGCCTTAGCCAGAGCTTCTCCCATCCTTTGGAACTCCCTACCCCAATCTGTCCGACTGTCCCCTAATCTATCCATCGTTAGACGATCCCTGAAAAACCTTCTCTTTAAAGAAGCCTACCCTGCTTCTAACTAATACGCTGTTTCAGGGGAGGGCTGGCGGCCTTAGGCCTGGGCGGCAAGTCCAGTCAAGTGGCCCATTGAACCGCCGAATCAGCTCACCATCCATGGCCCACCTGGTTTTACAATGCAGCCAACTCCAGTGCCCATCAATGCAGCCTGGTCACTGGGGCAGGTTACATGGGGTGTATGGGGGGGAGCTGGGGGGGTCAGCTAGGGGTGTCAGGGTCTCTCACCTCAGCAATCTCAGCTCAGCAGGTCCTTGCACGCCACGGTTTCCTGGGGGGGGGGGGTAACGCTCCTGATCCTGGGGTCAAGTTGCAGCCAACGCCCAGCCCTGCAGCCCTGCGTCCCGACTCCCTGCCTCTACCTGCTTCCAAGAATCTGGTCCCAGGGAGTTGTAGTTTCCTCTGCGGTGCTGTGTTTTCCACCCACCAGAAGCTTGAGTACGGACTAGAACTCCCGGAATGCAACAGCTAGTGGTCGGCCGCCATGGCCGTGCCCCCGGCCCGTCTTCCTAGACCAGAATAAAAAAGAAAATGGTAGCGGGCAGTGGCTGCCGGTCATTTTGAACATAAGTTAGGGCGGCCTGGGAGGCAATTGTCACCCTGCCCCCTGGCCCAGCCCTCCCCTGCGCTGTTTTACTTTCTCCATCAGCTCATCATCCCCCACCTTTTGTATCATAGATTGTAAGCTCTAGCGAGCAGGGCCCTCTGATTCCTCTTGTACCAAATTGTAATGTAACTGTAATGTCTACCTCAACGCTGTATCCTGGCCTAGGCCAACAAGGCCCAGGCCTAGGGCAGCACTTTGCAGGGGGGCAGCACGGAAAGAGTCCCCGCCGGCTTGTGCTACATTGTTAGTGTAGTGCCAGTCTTATGGGGCGGACTGGACTGAGAGGCGAATTAGTCTAGCGCCCCCACAAAGCGGCCGCACTGCTTCTGGTATGCGGGCGGCCGGCATTTTGCAACTGTGGGGGGGGGGGTGCTTCTTCTAATTTTGACTGTCCTATCATCCTGGATCACAAACCTTCCTCACTCTGCTGCACCATTGGCATGGTTATATCTTCTTAGTCCTCTCCATCTTTTTTTTTTTTTTTTCATTTTGGATAGAGTAAGGGAGGGTTATAGCCCCTGTCAGTTTATTTTTTACCATCCCTGTCCCATTGCAGAGATTTCCCTTCACTTCCCTCCCCATAGCCAAACAGGAAGTGAGAGGAAATCTATGCAAATTAGAGCATAAGCCCAGGCCCCCAGAACTAGTGTCCCCACTCGAAAATTTCAGGGCGGGTCTTAAACAGAAAAGGGTGTGGCCTTGACAGGAAGGGGTGGGCCATATTTAAATTAGGGGGTGCACAAGTTTAGTCAGGCCTAGCACAAAACCTAAATACACTGGTCTACCTTAATTTTGTTAAGCGCCACGCAAACTGTTGGCGCTATATAAATCCTGTATAATAATAATGCATGCATCCAGAAAACCTGGTGCATAGCACAGATACAGCCAGCATTTCCCACAGCCAGTATTCCCAACTTGTATTCACTTGTTTCAAGCTTCGCTGACTACACAGGAATCCCTTTCCTCACACCTCTGAGGGAGGGTAAAATACGGACGGTGTAATGCTGCGAGCGGCCAGCCGGTGGCGACAGACACTCGCACCACCTTTAGTCTTCTCTGCAGCCACAGGTTGCCATGCTAACAAAGCCGCTTCCAAGCCTTAGCCCCGCCCAGACGCCTGACAAGCAAGCTAGGTTGCGCGGCCTTTGTCCCAGCAGCCGGGGGTTCCCTGTGGAAGGCACGGCACGGCAGGGCAAGAGGCGTGGCCTGGCTTGCAGCAGGTTGGGTTGGTCGGGTGGGGGCAGCAGGTGGAATATGGAGAAAGAGGAAGGAAGACGTTGAGCGCAGGCACCGGGGACAAAGGGGGGAAACGGGGCAGCCGGCCAGGTAAGACTGCTTCCTAAACTAGGTCAATGGAAACTTTGTGTACCGGGGAGAGAGAGAGCAGAGCTCTGTGTACAAGTGGGGAAAGTTGTGTACCTGGAAGTGGGGCGCCCCCCTCCTCCTCACCTGACATGAGGAGTCACCCCTGGGGACACACACAGTACAGGAGGACTGGGGACACACACAGTACAGGAGGACTGGGGACACACACAGTACAGGAGGACTGGGGACACACACAGTACAGGAGGACTGGGGACACACACAGTACAGGAGGACTGGGGACACACACAGTACAGGAGGACAAGGGCCAGTGTGGTCAATGGGCTGCAGTGCTGTGTCCATGATCCTGATTTATTATTATTATTGGCTGCTCAGTGATGCTAGTAAAGGCTTCATCCAGCTTTATGGATCGCTTCCCTGGGAATGCTGCCTCTTCTTCTCAGGAACAGCCTTCTGATTGGAAGAAAGGGGCTTTGTATACAGTCCACACATCTAATAATCCAACCATCTGATCTGCACTTTAATAACTAAATGTGTCTACAGAATGAAAACAATCTGCACTACAATACAAGAGGGTCTGTTTGGGGTATTGCAAGTCGCTCTCCCGCAGAGCTAGCAATTGATTGCGTTAATTTACCCCCCCCCCCCTTTTCATCGCAGCCCACTCATCTGCCTGCTTGTGTTTATACTCTTCTTGGCTGATGACTTTTGTTACAGTTGTTGGAGATTTACTACAGCGTTGGGTTGTGCTCTGCTAGAAATCGCTCTCCTTCACTGATTTGGAGCTAAGCTTAGCAACATTGCATAGAAAAGAGCGTCTGCCGCTAGCCATCGTGCCACCGAGCGAAGATGCTGACCAATCTCAACCACAAATCGTTATAAAAATTGCATTGCTAGTGATCCTGTGGAAAATCATTAGGATTTTCTGACTAATCGCTGCATTAAAAAGGGGGAGGGCAGGGTTATCGCTGCAAGAATATATTCGCTGCAAGTGATCCTGTAGAAAAATCATTAGGATTTTCTTAATAACTAATTGCCGCAACGAAGGGGGGGGGGGGAAGGGGGTAATTACTGCAAGACTATAACTCATGTGTCATCAGCTTTACATTGGCTGGCCATAAATTATACAATTTTCCTTTTAAAGGGGTTGTAAAGGTTCATTCCTTCCCCTTTTTTTTTTTTTTTTTTAATAACAAACATGTTATACTTACCTCCTCTGTGCAAGGGTTTTGCACAGAGCGCCCCCGATCCTCCTCTTCTGGGGTCCCTCAGCAGTGCTCCTCCTCCTCTTCTCGAGTTCCCCCACAGAGAGCTGCATTCCAAGGGGGTACTCGTGCAGGCGCGCTCCTGAGTCCTGCTGCTGCGTCCTTTGACACAGACAGGAGGACTCGCCCCCCGGCTCCCGTGTCACTGTATTTGATTCACAGGAGCGGGAGCCAATGGCTCCTGCTGCTATCAATCTATCCAATGAGTTCCCGAGACAGATGCTGGAACAATTGGGTTCAGGTAAGTAAAAGGAGGGGAGGGGGCTGCTGTACTACAGAAGGCTTTTCATCTTAATGCATGGAATGCATTAGGGTGAAAAACCTCAAAGGTTTACAACCTCTTTTAAGATTTAACAAAACCATATCATATAAGGTCAGACCTAAACATTTTCAATTTGTATGCAGTCAGGCAGGCCCTTGCACTACATAGCTGAAGGTAAATCTAAGGCTGCTTTCCCATTGATCAGTTTTTCTTCCACTTTAGCGTTAAAAAAGCGGAATAAAAACCTGTGACTATGTAATCCTATGGATCTCTTAACACTGATCCGATGCAGGTCTGCTGTGTTTGGTAAAATCCTGCTTGCTGCATTTTTAGTGTGGTGTAAAAAAACACAACAAAACGCACCTCCCCATTGAAATATAGGGATGAGCTCAGACGTGTTCGCATTGAACACATGCAGAGCCCGCCAAGGAAGTCGTAACCGCGCTGCGCTAATCACAGGCAGGGAGACATTTCCCGATGCTCAGCTGCAGAGATCGGGAAATGTCTCCCTGCCTCTGATTATTGCATCGCGTTTCCGACGGTGCCGACTTCCTTGGCGGGCTCTGCATGTGTTCAATGCGAACACGCCTGAGCTCATCCCTATTGAAATACATAGAAAACGTGACAAAAACACACTTGCATTTGGTTGCATTTTTCATACAGTTTTTCAGTCAAATGTCCCGTGAAAAGAGCTCCTCAAACGTGGTAAAAACACAGAAAAAACACATACCACTTTGCATTTTTACTGCGTTTTTGCTATGGATCAGTGTGAAAGTGCCCTAAAGGAAACTGAAGAAGAAAATTGTATAACATAGGGCCAGCTTTAGGCTTCATTCACACAGCCGTAAAATGTTACTGATGTTATTGCACGTGTTTTCTAGGAGAAAACCCCCCTAAAATGATCAGTAAAATACTTGCGTAAAGATGCATATACGTACATAACTTGTTTTTATGATTTCTTTTTCTTTTTTTGTTTGCACTTAATTTACATGCGTACAAACAGTATACAGGTATTTATATGCCTAAGCGTGTGAAGCACATGTTCTTAGACGCAGATTTTTGTATTCTGTGTTAGTCTGGCCATACATTATACAATTTTCCTTTACGTTTACCAAAACCAAATAATATGATGTCAAATCTAAACCCTTTCAATTTGTATGCAATCAGGCAGGCCCTTGCTTTACATAGCTGAAGGTAAATCTAAAGGAAGTTGATTAAGAAAATTGTAAAATGTATGGCCAGCCTAAGGCTAGGTTTCCACAATTGCGACCCCAAAGTCGCGGGATTTACTGTGCAACTTTGCAATGCAATGTTTGATGCAATTTCATGCGACTGGTGAGAACCATGGGAGAACAAGTGGCACCGAAGTCGGAACAAAGTAGAACAAAAACCTTTTTTGAAGTCACTGCGACTTGAGTCACACCAATTACAACAGGGACCATTGAAATACATGGATTTTGACTTGTCATGCGACTTCACACATGTCAAGTCGCACAACAACTCGCAGTAGTGGAAACGGAGCCTTACGGATTTAAAAGCAGCTCATGTTTACTCACCTGTGTGAATGGCTCTATTGAAAACAATGCAGCTGTGTTCAAATCCGTAATTAAAAACATTTGTGTTTGTGTAATTTTATGTCTGTGTGAATGAAGCCTTAACCCTCCTGCCCGCGCTATAGCTGAAAGATGGCTACAGCGCAGGCTTATTTTACCAGAAGGGCATACGTAGATGGCCTCCCGTGATCGTGCTGCCTCCTGTGGCCAGTGCGCTCTGTGATCACTGAGTCATTCGGACTCAGCTGATCACAGATCAGAGTAAAGGGCCAATCACAGTGGCCCTTGACCATGTGATCAGCTGTCCAATGACAGCTGATCACAATGTAAACACAAGCCGGTTGTCGGTTTTCCATTCCTTATGCTGACCGCGTGAAGAGAAGAGAGCCGATAACTGGCTTGTGTTTAAAGGGACATCTACACTGATAATCGGGGCACTGATTATCAGTGCCTCCCCACCAGTGCTGCCAATCGGTGCCCGAATTTTCAGTCTTTTCATTTGTTTAGCAAAAAGATAAACCCAGTGGTGATTAAATACCACCACCACCAAGAGAAAGCTTTATTTGTGTGAAAAAAATGACCGCGCAATTGTCATTCAAAGTGTGACAGTGCTGAAAATTGACCTGGGCAGGAAGGGGGTAAAAGTGGCCAGTAGGCAAGTGGTTAAACATGCCATACACTGGTAGATTTTGGAAAGAACATTCATATGAAAAGTCCTATTCAATAAAGCAATCAGAGACTTGGCAGATGTCATTTGAAAGTACCGTATATACTCGAGTATAGGCCAACCCGAATATAAGCCGAGGCACCTAATTTTACCACAAAAACTGGGAAAACGTATTGACTCGAGTATAAGCCCAAGTGTCCATCTGCATGCCTCACTGTGTCCATCTGCATGCCTCACTGTGTCCATCTGCATGCCTCACTGTGTCCATCTGCATGCCTCACTGTGTCCATCTGCATGCCTCACTGTGTCCATCTGCATGCCTCACTGTGTCCATCTGCATGCCTCACTGTGTCCATCTGCATGCCTCACTGTGTCCATCTGCATGCCTCACTGTGTCCATCTGCATGCCTCACTGTGTCCATCTGCATGCCTCACTGTGTCCATCTGCATGCCTCACTGTGTCCATCTGCATGCCTCACTGTGTCCATCTGCATGCCTCACTGTATCCATGACTAGACTGACGTTTAACATGGGAGTCTATGGAAGGTGTGCCCTGTTTGAAAAATCGGTGCTCCCCGGCCGTAGGTCCCCCAGACAACAAACTTTGCACACTTGTAGTTTTGGGTCCAGGGGACCTAGGATCGGCCGGTACCGGGTCCCCAAAGTTGCCAGAGAAATTACCGTTTAACATGGGAGTCTATGGAAGGGATGCCCGGCTTTGAAAAATCGGTGCTCCCCGGCCGTAGATCCCCCCCCCCCCCCAGACAACAAACTTTGCACGCTTGTAGAGGAAGAGTGGGGCTACATGTGTGCCAAGTTTGGGGTCCAGGGAACCTACGACCGGCCGGTACCAGGTCCCCAAAGTCGGGGAGATCAGGCGCAAAAAGGTGACTCGGGTATAAGCTGAGGGGGGCATTTTCAGCAC
Organism: Rana muscosa; assembly: GCA_029206835.1. NCBI lineage: Eukaryota > Metazoa > Chordata > Amphibia > Anura > Ranidae > Rana > Rana muscosa. Next base: position 852,896,633 of record CM055116.1, read on the forward strand.
AAAAAAATGTGCTGAAAAACTTGGCTTATACTTGAGTATATACGGTAGTTCAAATTTTCGTTTACTTTTAACATTTGATTTTGGTATTGATAGAATCTCCTCGCCAACACAAGCCACATACACTGGTTAGAAATTTGTTTTCTATTGGGAAAATCTTCCGTCCTGCTCAGTGAATTTTCCCATCGCTATGATAGAAAATGATCATTGATTTGACCCCGCTAGCCATTCGAAATTTGGGCAATGATGGCAAAAGTGTTCCAACTTAATTCTGCTGTTGGATTGTAAGCTCTTGGGAGCAGGGCCCTGTTGTATTGTAAATGTACTGTCTCCCTGTATTTAGTAAAGAGCTGCACAAACTGTTGGGACTATAGATATTCAGTATAATAATAATAATAAATCCTGGTGTTTTTTCAAGCAGATGATACTGCTGCAGCTGTCTGTTATCTAATTTAACCTGTCCCTTGCTGGAGTGCAGGGCTGGCTTGGTGCAAGGTTTGAAAATGACATGAAATAAGGGTGGAGGGTGGAGAGCCTTTCCTTATTAGGATATTCCAGGCACCATTTTCCCATGTACAGTAATGTCGGTGGCATCCAAAGGTCAGCGCACTCCTACTGTGCATTTTCTGCACGCAGCAAATCATAGAGGAAAAATAAAAACAAAGCCCGCTCCATCCCACCCTTTAAAACATTTGGGAGAAATTAGCAGAGAAAAAGAGATTCCTATCCGCCCCCCTTCCCTCCTCGCTCTGGAGCATGGACGACATTGTTTATATGGGACTTTAAGCCCTGTTTGTTGTTGGAAGTACAGTGATAAGTGGTGAGTGCTCAGAATAACAATACATTCTTTAATGAAATTCAGCTGCAGGTCTCCCGGCTGTACATCAAACCCGACGCTTGTGTTGTGAAACCAGCGCTGGCTACAAACGCACCGATGTATGTACAGTGCACCCAATAGGACCCTGACCAGTCGCAGTGTTTGCCAAGGATGTTTCTATCACAAATTCATGAGAAAACATCCTTTACTCAGTTACTGGCTTTGTTTGATGTCTTGCTGATCTCTCCTGGATTGCATTCTGGAAGCAGTTATTCCTAGAAGTTAAAAGCTGGTCAGCCTCATTCAGCATTGTATTTCTCTTCGCTGTTTGCTTTAGTAGAATGTCATTCCCTTCCACAGTGCCATGTGCTTTGGTTTTTAAAGTGTCGGTGTTGGTTTTGAAGGAGCGTGACTTTGCTAAAATACACACCACAGCGAATTCTCCAATGACTTTGTTTTGATCATAATAGGACAGATTGTCTCTGGCATTACCTTTTATAGAATTCATACAAGAGTTCTATGCACTGTTCTATTTATTGAGCATGGGTTTTGTTCTGCAGGAAAGAATGGGACGTTTCCTCTACGGTTAATATGTACACATAACGCCTGCTGGGTATGTGGCTAAAAATAAGTTGTCTAAATATTGCCTATCCATTTTTTCCATTTTTAGGGGTGTTTGGTATTTGATTGACAATGTATACATTATGTTGGCTGTCTGTGATGGTGACTGAACTGTTTGGATGTGGATACTAATGTTAGTGACTACTGCTGTGTTTTGACTGAAGCTAAACGGAGTCTTGAGAGATAAAACATGTGTGCTTAATGGTTTGTTGTGATCCAACCCGAGGGCAATTATTTCCAAGAGCTGAAATTGTAATATCGATTTGCAGCAGAATAGGGCCCCTTTCACACGGGCTGTCCGATTTAGGTCTGCCTGTCAGTTCTGCAGGCGGACCTGATCGGACACTCCATGGAGCGGCAGATGTCAGCGGTGACATATCCGCTGACATTCGCAGCTAACTGATCTGATCCTGTCCGCAAAATCCAGACGGATGGTGGTCCTGTTTTCCGTCCGTCTGTAGGATCGGATGAAAATGGACAGGCGGTCCGATCATAGAGGAGAGTGGGACTGTGTCTGTCTCCGCTCTGCTCAGTATGGGAAGAGGAAAGAGCCCTGGACTGCCGCACTCTGTATAAACGATTTATTGATTTTCAAAAATAAATAAGAATCCAAAATTTAATCCATAGGTCCAAAAGCAAGCAGAAAACAGACAGTAGACATGCAGGGGTGAATGGCTGACGCGTTTCACATCAAAAATTGATGCCTACTCATAGCTCAGTAAGCGGAGACAGACCAGTCATCTGCCTGCTCAGCAGGGATCACTGAGCAAGCGGAGGCGTCCGTGTAAAAGGGGCCTAAATAGTTTAAAGTGGTTGTTAAGCTTTGTTTTTTTATGTTCAAACATGTTATTCTCTGATTTTACACAGAGCAGCCCCAATCCCCCTCTTTTGGGGCTCGAACTGGCGCTCCTGGCAAACCCCCCCCACCTAGTCCCCCCATACAAGCCTCTTGCTATGGGGCACTTGTGTGTGTGCTCACTCCTGAGCCCAGCTCTGTGTGTGTCTAAACACACAGTGGGGCTTGGCCCCACTTCCTTGTCACTGGCTCTGACAGCAGCGGGAGCGAATGGATCCTGCTGATGTATCTGAGGCATTGAGGAGGGAGAGAGCCTTGTCTCTCTTGCACATCACTGGATCAATATTGGGCTCAGTGTGTATTTTGGGGAGACTGCAAGGGGAGCTGCACACAGGTCTTTATCTTACGGCATAGAAAGCGGTAAGGTAAAAAAATCTTCAGCCTTTACAATCACTTTAACTCCAAATGAATTTATTCCTGATGTGTCACACTATAAACAGTAGCAAAATCTATTCCTAATATGTCACACTATAAGCAGTAACATTATAAAAAAGAAAAACTGTGCTTCTTATAAATAAAAAGAAGCCCTTGAGCTTCAGGCAAGTGACTGTACCTAGCCTGGGAGGATGATGGGATCAGTCTGTTGCTGATCGGCTAAAGCATATATTCCATCCTTTCCCGGTTATCAAATAGACCTGGGGAAGGCAACCTGGGGCCCTCCAACTGTTGTGGAACTACATTTCCCATGAGGCATTGCAAGGCTGGCAGTTACAATTACTCCCAGAGGCATGATGGAACTTGTAGTTCTGCAGCAGCTGGAGGGCCCCAGGTTGCCTACCCCTGATATAGACAGACCAGGGTGGATGATCTCCATAAGATAATGTATACACTGGGGATCAGCAACCACAAGATCCCAATTTACCAATTAATCACACCTATGTGATCGGTCAATTGCAAAGCCACAATGCTGCCAGCTCCTACCACCTGTCAGGGTTGGCAATGTGGAGCCAAGTGATGACATGTCAGAGCCAAGGAGGATCCTAGGGCAAGTGACAAAGAAGGGAAACCTGGGAGGACATCTTCACTCTGCCGGGTGCTGCTGCTTTTGAGTGAATTTTTACAGAGAGGAGGAATTTGTTGTGGTACTGACCCCTGCGCTCTGTGTTAATAACCTCCTGAACTCTGCGTTACTTATTCCTGACCGCTAAACTCTGACTCTGTAATCTGCATTATTTACTCCTGACCCCTGCTTTTACATACTACTGACACCTGGACTTTGCAATATTAGAACTGACCCCAGTGCTCCTAACACCTTCGTTTTTACTGAGGCCTTCCAAGGCAATCTAAAAAAGAAAAAAAAGCATGCTGCACCTTGGTGATCTTTGATCTCTTCCATGTTGTTAAGTTTGATTCCCACCTCTCCAGGGTTGCCTACCTCTGATGCATACACACAGCTCAGAACAGCTCAGCACAGGCACTAAAACCAGTACGTTAATGCTGATTTTTGATGATACCTGAGCAGCATGGCTCCCAACTGTCCCTGATTTCGAGGGACTGTCCCTGATTTGGAGCAATGTCCCTCTGGCCCTCTTTCTCCCTCATTTGTCCCTCATTTTGGTCTGATCTATATAGTTGTATATAAAATTCACTTGTTATCTTTTAAAAGGAGTTTCCCAGTGCTAAACCTTTCATCCAATTTCTAAATTGCTGCATTTGTACATTTTAAAGTGGTTGTAAACCCTTTTGTGTTTTTTTTTTTTTCTAACCTGCAAGACAAAGCTATAATGAGCTAGTATGACTAGCATACTAGCTCATTATGTACCACTTACCTTCGATCGGGGCCCCCGAAGTCATCCGTGTCCCTCCTCTAGCCGCCTCCATCGCTGCGGCGATAGCCGGAATGTTACTTCCGGGTATCGCCGCTGCAGCCAATCACAGCGCCGCTCCGGTGCTGTGATTGGCCGGAGCGGCGAAGACGTGACTCCGCGCATGCGCGCGTGAGCTGTCGAATTCGGCTACGTCGTCGAATGTTGCGACCTAGCCGAATTTGTGAATGGGGTGACGTCAGCGTCGCCGCATTTACATACAAATATCTCCTTAACCGTGTAGGTTAAGGAGATATTTCATGCACCTACAGGTAAGCCTTAATCTAGGCTTACCTGTAGGTCTTTGTTTAAAAAGTGGGTTTACAACCACTTTAAAAGCCAATATAAAGGAATAGTAGTGGTAAAAAAAAGTCCTTGTGGATTTAATTAACCTTTTTTTGGGTTAATTCTCTAAGGGGGTGTGGCAGGGGGCGTGTCCTATGCTTACATACATTTTGTTAGTAGGTGTCCCTTATTTCATTCCCATCTCAAAATGTTGGGAGGTATGGAGCAGGGATGGCACTGACCTGGGCAGAAAGAGATATAAGTAAATTGAGAGATCATGAAAACTTGGAAATGTTATACTTTTGACATTACTTATAATGCATTCCCTGAAAAAATATATGTGGCACTAAGTTTCCTTTAAAGTGAGGTTGTTAGGTTTACATTACTGTTACCTAGACAATCGTTTGATTAACCCATTGCTGTGCAACAGTGTTGTGTGGTCATTATTCTTGGGGAGGGGAGAAAGCTGTGTGTGCTTTTGAGGAGGGTTGAAGGGGTAAATAGTTCAGGGATGTTTACAAGTCTTAAGGCCCATACACGCGATCGGACTTTCCGACAACAACGGTCCGACGGACGTGTTTTATCAGACAATCCGACCGTCTATATGCTCCATCGGACAATTGTTGTCGTAATTTCCACGGACAAATGTTCGCTGTGCATGCTCTCAAACTTTCCGACAACAAATGTGTTACGTCGGATCATCCGATCATGTGTACACAAGTCCATCGGACTAAAATCCAAAGTACAAACACACATGCTCGGGACCAATGCTAAACATCAGACAACAATAGCAGAAGTTGCCCAAATGGTGGCGGGAAAGAGCTGAAAAACCACGTGGTTTGGTGAATGTTGGCTGAAAATGTTCTACCGTGTGTATGCAGAACAAGTTCACGGCCAACGCCCTTCGGACCAAAATCCACGGAAAAGTCCGATGGAAGTCCGATCGTGTGTATGAGGCTTTAGGGGGTGGAAAGTTGAGCAGGAGAATCATCAGCTCAGAAAGGTGGTGTACAGGTACTCGTCAATGGGAATGGTGTCAACGGTGTTCATTAACCTATGTGCCAGTGTTCAAAGGGATAGAAAGATTGTTTGAAGCTGTATTGCTATGTTGGACTTCTGATTTAATTTCAAGAATATGTTGTATGTTTATAGGATAAATGCAAAATGTATTTTAACTAGTGCTTTTTTGGGGAACTTTTGCCTTTTTAAAGTCGTCTTAGTGGAAAGGCCCTTTTCATTGTAGCTTGACTTCTAATTTAAAGTCTACCCTGGTGACTCTACTGCCATACCTTCAGGCTTGCACAGGGAAGCGCCTCTTTTCTATGGCTCAGCGATCTCACACATTAGCTCTGGCTTTGCTCGCAAGTCACATGACGGGCAGAGAAAGCCTGAGACCAGCAAGAGATAAGAGCAGTCTCTGAATATAAAGTTGAACGTGAGTCTGGGGACATGGTTTTGGCATAAAACAGTAAAGGTACAGCAAAGGGGAGGGTAAGACATCAGAGGGCAGTGGAGTTGGTGGCATACTGATGGGCAGCCTTTTTAGGACCGTCACTTCTCTCTCCAATCTGTAGGATGTGATGAGCTCATAGAAGCTTTTTTTTTTTCTTGGTAGCCAAGACTGAATACATTTAGTACTGATTGGAGAGTGATAACCTTCAGTAGGAGGCACTTTGCTAGGGATGGCTTTTCCATTTCGCTGTGACTAAAAAGCTTTTCTGGTATAGTGAAATCTTCTATCCATCTGCTGTTTTTTTACTTCTGCTGGACCAGACCTTTCAGATGGGTGGGTCACTCCCATGATTAAGCTTTGACCATCTGCTTCTCATTGACCATTTCATTTCTGCAGGGGGTGTTTAATGTTATCTTGGTATTTTGTTCAGCAATGTTCTATTAGAAATAAATCTGTTTTGTATCACGCTAGGTATTGGTTCTCACCAGATGCTTTGTCATATACAGTACTTGGCTGCATTTTCCAATGCAGGTAAAATGTATGGACTTGAGAAAATACATTTATCCCATACTGGGCAAATACATTGACTGGTTGCAAAGGTAGAACATCTGGCATGCTGTGTTCGTTTCATTGATCTGTGATTTTTGCATTGATTGAGGTTAATGGGATACCAAATTGACTATGCATATCAAGGTTTTACAAGGGCAGGCCAAATGCATATCTGTAGACTAAAATTTGAAGAGCCCTGTAGTCTTATTAGACCCCATTGAGACAGTTTACAGGCATTTTAGCGCTAAAAATGGCGCCTGAAAACTGCCTCCCATTCATTACAATGGGTGCTTTCACACCTGGGCGGTGTGCTTGCGGGACGTTCTATGCATTAAGATAAAAAGCCTTCTGTGCAGCAGCCCTCCTCGGCCCCCCTAATACCTACCTGAGCCCCATCTCTATCCAGCGATGTCCACAGGTCCCTCGGCCGTCCGGGACTCTCCCTCTTGAATGACTGAGACACAGCAGTGCCGCCATTCGCTCCAGCTGCTGTCAAACTTAGCGAATCAGTTGAGAGAGGGGGCGGGGCTGGGCCGCAGCTCCATGTCTGAATGGATACATGGAGCTGCAGCTCGGCTAGGGTGCCCCCATAGCAAGCTGCTTGTTGTGGGGCCATTCAACAGGAGGGAGGGGCCAGGAGCTCCAGCCAGGGACCCAAGAAGAGTGCAAAACCGACTGCACAGAGCAGGTAAGTATAACATGTTTTATTTTAATAGAAGGGGGAAAAAAATAGACTTTACAATCCCTATTTACCTTTACTATCTTTTTATAAGGAACATTTTTAGATGTTAGTTGTGCCCAAGAGTACCCTGAGTACCTATAATTCCTCCTGAAAATAGCAGTGAACTTTCTTGTCTGTGACAGTGCCTAGGCACTCCTATGCATACAGCTTGCAGTGTGATATTAGGGCACTGCTGCCTCTACCTGCTAACCTCATGAGAATTGGCAATGTCACATGCATTGCTTTCATTTGCATAGTGCTCGTCTTGGGGCTAAGGAGGCTGTAATTAAACGGTGTTGTGTATTGGGTGAAACTACCAGACTGTCTTCATGCTGGGCCCATTGTATGGATCCCCTGGGAGGCTGTAGATGAAATAAAAGGGACAGTTTCCCTAAAGTGGTAGTTTACCTATTGAAATACTAAGGGGTCGTTCTGTGTGAATGAGGCATTTAAAAAAGAAAAAAAAAACACCATTCCAGTGGCCATACTGTATTTGGCCACTGGATTGAGCTAGGCATTGTAGAAAATTTCTATAATATTAACCCCAATTTAGCGGCCAAATGCATTCATTTCCATTTTAAATTAGGGGTTTACATAAATTTTTGCGCCATTCATACAGAACAAAGTTACATTCTTTTTCACCTTGGCTATGCAAGTTCTTTAAAAATCAAAAAATCAACCCATATGTCTACATTTCTTTTTATATAATGGGTACCTGGATAAAAGTATTCTCCAAAGTTTGGGTTATGACTGTGCTCATGTTATCTGCAATTTGCATCCAAATCTGTTGGCGACTTTCAGCAACCCCATGCAATCCATGGTGTCACTTGGCTCCTCTTTTGCAAACCATAGCCTTTCACTGGCAGCCCAAGCAGAAGCGCATGCGCAATTTTTCAGTCATACTTGCAGAAAATCAAGATGGTGTGTGCACTCCAGGATTTTGCTGCACATGTATGTTTTTAGATCTGGGTGTTCTATTCTGGGAGAGCCTGGAACATCAGGAAGCAATGAAAACCCCACCACAAACCTTATTTCACAATGATTACAATGTTAAGTGCAGAAATTGATATATAAAATGCAAAGATAAAAAATAAAATAATATATATATATATATATATATACATACATACATACATACATACATACATACATACATGTTGCCAAGGAGAGCCTGTTTACCTATGATTTATACTACACATTCTGTAGTTCCCCTTTTATTATAAAAAGGATATTATATTGACCTCCGTATAGCACATCAAAAAAAACAGCTGCAGAGTGTCAGATATAAATCAGCCACTGACACACTCCATATTATTGCCAGCTCATTTATATGAAGCAAAGGTCTTCGAGGCCACTGCCATTTGTGTAAGAAGCAAGCTTTAGCCTCCATAGTCCATAGACCCTCTTTTCATGGTCGGCACCACAGCTTGTATCTGTGCTCCTGCCACAATGAACCCTGCGAGCAGGATGGAACACCCCCTTTGACAACACAGGAGGGTGTCAAGTGGGTGTTCCAAGTGGTGCATTGGATAAGGATTTGTAAAACTGTTGTGCTTTCTCTTATCATCCATGGACTGACACGGTGTCTCTTTACACGTGGGTTTATGTCCCTGCCTGCAGGAGAAGACCTAGGCAGAATGTGAGATGTTATACATACATTCTAAAAGCCAGAGCTGAACAGCCCCACCCAGGGGGCGGTCCCTCCAGACATAACCCTCCCACTACAGTCAGCAGACTTCAGTTTTTTTCTGCCTAGCAGAAGGAGAAGACGTGGCTCTCTCAGGAGCCAGTCTCCTGACCTATTTTTATTCCTTTTCTGGAATTCTTTTTTATTTTATTTTTGAGAATTTTCTATCAACTGTCGGCTGGGCAACAGGTTGGGTACAAGATATCCTCGTAGTCTTCCCTGTCCGACCATCGAGCGTGCTGATCCTCGCCTTGTGTGCGTGAGACTCAGTTCACGACAGGCCCCATGACTCCAGGGGTGGCCGGGTTTGCTTTCATGCTCCCACGGTCCTCTCAAGACTGAACAGTTCCTGACTGACTGTATCTTTCACGGTGGACCGGGCCGACAGCTACTCAGTACTGCACTGTGATAGTCCTGTCAGAAACACACCAGTGGGTCCCTCAGGGGACGGGTAAGTAGTCTCTCCTGCCTGCAGGTGAGTACAAAAGGCTATGTGTTTCTCTGTGGGGGATTTTCCCTGTCTCCCCCTGTATTTCATTGTCACTCTCTGTCACCATTGCTGGCGCTGTGCTGTGTGGGGTGCCTGGGGGTCACACTGTTCTTGGAGGGGCTAATGCTGGTCTGCAGATATGCTTGGGGCCTTTTTTTGTGTGTTTTGGGGCCTGAGCGCCGAGTGGGGCTGTGTGTGTGCTGTTTTTTCACTTTTGCTGAGTCATGGCGGCCATCTTGCCGCAGATCGCCTCAGTGAAGTGCGGCGGCCATTTTCTTGTAGCCCGCGCGCTCTTCAGCACTAGTTTTGGCCTCTAGCGCTGCTGTAACAGCGCGAATCTCCTCACAATCTCCTCACAGCTCACCAGCGCTGGCACAGCGCGGTACAGACAGCGGAACTGAGCGGTCCCTGGTCCGGTTTGGTGAGTCCCCTGGGCGCCCCCTCCTCAGTCAGCACAGCCTGTGGGTGGACTTTTTATCTGAGGAGTCTCAGAGGGGGGCAGAATGGAGTCTCTGTCACCAGCTTCCCCTAAATGTCAGTGGACAACAGGCAGTGCTTCAGCACCTGCGGTCCCTAGGGACCAGTTGTGGGCAGTCCTGGAATCATTTCTGACCAGGATGGGAGCTGTGTGCAAGCGCAAGGGAGCAAAAAAGCGCCCTTTCCCCACTTTACTTCATGAGGGCAGTCCGCTGATTCAGATATGGGCCTAGCCACTACCGCTCAGGACCCTAGTTCTGAATGTATTGGATGGTTTTGAACAGGACATTCCTTATGAGGAAAACTCTAGTTCTGAGTCAGTAAATGACAGGGCGCTTGTTAGTGTACTCATGACTGCGGTGAGGGACACTCTCAAGCTAAAATGCTGCGGATGCAGAACCTCAGGCGGATACAGTCTCCTTTTGGTTCTTTTAAGGCCAGGCCTTCTAAAGAGGTTTTTCCATATGTACTTTCTTTGACCAGCTCATTGATGAGGTCTGGGAAAAGCCACAGAAGAATTTTTTTATGGTCCCGCGGCGTTTGTCTATCAGATACCCCTTGAAGATGCCCTACTTTAAAAGTGGGCTTCTCCCCCAGGGTCGACACTCCAGTCGCCCGGTTGAACAAGGCCATCACTCTCCCGATGGAGGGGACTCCTGCATTTGAGGACCCCACTGACAGGAGGTCAGAAGTGGTGAGCAGAGCCATGTTTGCCTTGTTGGGATCCACCCTACGGCCTGTGGTAGCGGCGACCCTTGTGTCTTAAACACTTACAGGTTGGGCAAAAATGTTGCACCTAGCTGTACAGGAGCATAATCTTCCTCCAGACACAGTTGCTCTGGCCCACCAACTGGTTCAGGGCCTGGTTTGTGTGCGACGCCACGTTGGACGCGGCCCCTTTAATATCCAGGGCCTCTGTCTCGGCGGTGGTATTGCGTCGTCTTATCTGGTTGAAGTGCTGGTCTGCTGACCTAGCCTTAGGAAGCTCCTGACGGATCTGCCATTTAAAGGTGGTAGACCTTTCGGTGCTGCTCTGGATGACATCATCATGGATGTCATGGGAGGTAAAAGCACTCTTCTTCCTTAGACTAGCAAGGGTGAGGAGGCCTGCCGCAAACAGGGGCCTTCCTTTCCAGCAAAACGGGGTTTTTTCGTCAGTCAGAGTCCACGGGTAGGCCCTCTCAGACTGACGGCAGTGCGGCTGGTGGGCACAAGTGCCCCTGGGTGTGTAAGCCGAACAAGCGGCTCCCAAGCCCGCCTCCGCGTGAAGTCTTGCCTCCGCCCGACTCTGGGGTGGGGGGACGACTTCGCAGGTCACGAATCGGTGGTCCTCCCGAATCTCCGACTGGTGGGTGTGCGAGGTGGTCACCTCAGGATACAGGATAGTATTCCGATCCTGGCCCCCAGACAGATTCTTTCCCTCTCCTTCCTACCTGTCGGGCAGCCCTCTTGGGGGCTGTACAGGATTTGATCAGGTCCGGAGTGATTGTGCCGGTTCCGTCACAGGAGAGTTTTCAGGGATTCTACTCGAATCTGTTTGTCGTCCCAAAAATAGGACATGGTTCGACCTCTTCTGGACCTCAAGGCCCTGAATGCCTTTGAGAAGGTGCAGAAATTCCGCATGGAATCCATTCGCACGGTGATCGCTACACTCCACCAAAGGGATTTTCTTCTGGCGTCCTTGGACTTCAAGGACGCCTACTTGCATGTTCCGATCTGCGCAAGTCACCAGAAGTTTCTGCGCTTTGCGATCAGCGAAGTCCACTATCGATTGTGGCTCTTCCTTTTGGCCTAGCCTCGGCACCAAGGGTGTTCACCAAGGTGCTTGCTCCGGTTCTAGCCTTCTGTTACAGCGAGGTATTGCTGTCGTGGGCTATCTGGACGATCTTCTGCTAAGAGCAGAAAGTGGATCAGACTTAGAGGAAAGGTGACTATCGTCAATTAGACCCTCAGGGACTCGGGTGGTTCCTGAACATTCAGGAGTCAGTCCTGGTCCCGACTCAGTGTCTGGAGTATCTAGTTCTGGTTCTGGACTCCTTGGGAGGCAAAAGGTATCCTACCTCTGGAGAAGTTGCTGACACTTCAGTCTGCGGTGCGGGTGCTGACATCCCAAAAATGGTTGTCAATCCGTTTTTTGCATGAGAGTCCCGGGACTCGTGGTGGCCTCCTTCCGTATGCCCAATCACACACCAGGGCATTGCAGAAGGAGATCTTGTCCACCTGGGACAAATCCCCGTTGTCCTTGGATCTTCAGATCCAGGTGATTCACCTGGTCAGGGCGCCCCTGACATGGTGGTTGAGATCCTCGGCTCTTCGGTCCAGAAAGTCGTTCCCCTCCCATCCAATGGACGGTACTCACGACGGACACCAGCCTGACGGGTTGGGGTGGAGTCTGGGGGGTCCTCTCGGCTCAGGCCTTGGACTCCGGACGAGCCCGTTTACCAATCACTGTTCTGGAAATACGGGCCATCGGACTGTGTCTCTCCTCAGGTCGGAGAGAGTACGTGGTCGCTCCATCAGGAGCCAGTCGGACACCGCGGTGGCGTATGTAAACCATCAAGGGGGAACTCGGAGCTCAGCTGCGGCTTCCGAGGTAGTCCGTATCCTGAAGTGGGCCGGAAGAAACGTGCCGGCTCTGTAGGCCATTTTACATTCTGGGCATAGACAATGGGCAGGTGGACTATCTGAGTCGCCAATCACCAGACGCCGGACCAAGAAGAGTGGTCCTTGCATGTTTCAACTCCTTTACCGACGGTGGGGCACGCCGGATGTGGACCTGATGGCCTCTCGACTCAATCGCAAGGGTCGAGGTTGTGGCCAGATCCAGGGATCCTGGGGCGATGCCTCGGATGCGTTGGTGGCCCCATAGGGTCCTTATCGCTTGATATAAACTCCGGCGATCCTAATTGTTCCGGATTGGCCTCAGCATCACTGGTACGCTGATCTGGTACGTCTCGTCGCGGACGTTCCCTGGCGGTTGCCGATGAGGGAGGACCTTCAGTCTCAAGGTCCTATGTTTCATCCGGCTTACAGTCTCTGGCTTTAACAGCAGGGCTGTTAAAAGCCAGGTGTTGAGGGACCGAGATCTCTCGGACTCGGTCATTTTGACCATGTTAAGGACACGGAAGTCTTCCTCCAGGCAGATCTATCACCGTGCCTGGAAAGCTTATATCGCCATATGCGAAGCGCTGGACTGGCGTCCTCGGACGTATTCCGTCCCCAGAATCCTGCGTCCTCTGCAGTGTGGAGTGACCCAAAAGCTTGCTTTGAGTACCATCAAGGATCAGATTTCGGCCTTGGCCGTCTTCTTTCAGCGACCTCTAGCGGGTCATTTCTTGGTTAGCACCTTGTGTTGGGGGTTCGCCATGTGCTCCCTCCTGTCAAGCCTCCTTTCCCACCGTGGGATCTGAATTTGGTGCTCTCGGTCCTCCAGGAACCTCCTTTTGGGAATATCCGGGATATTCCCCTCTTGTCTTGTCTCAGAAGGTGGCCTTTTAGTGGCAATCACTTCTGTTTGACGGGTGTCTGAGTTGGCGGCTTTGTCCTGCAAGTCGCCATATTTAGTCATCCATAAGGATAAGGTGGGGTTGCATCCGCGACCTTCCTTTTTGCCAAAGGTGGTGTCGACCTTTCACCTACATGAGGGCATTGTCCTCCCGTCTTTGTGTCCTCACCCATCGCATCCCAGAGAGTTTGCGCTGCACATATTGGATGTGGTACGAGCCTTACGGGCGTACCTGTCTGCTACTGCTTCTATTCGGAAGTCCGACTCACTGTTTGTGACTGTCTCTGGTCCATAACAGGGCCAAGCGGTTTCGTCTGCCATCATTTCTAGGGGAATCAGACAAACCGTCATTCAAGCCTAAGCCTCCCTTTCCGGTTACGGCGCATTCCACCAGGGCAATTGGTGTTTCCTGGGTTTTCCGACATCAAGCGTCGGTTGCACGAGTGTGCAAGGCGGTGACCTGGTTGTCTGTTCATGCCTTTTAAGTTTTATAAGGTTAATGTGGCTGCATCTTCGGATGCTTCCTTCGGCCGCAGGGTGCTGCAGGCCGCTGTTTAAAGTTGCGACTCCTCCGTTGAGGAGCTCTGCCTTCTTGGAGTGAAGTTTTTGGTTTTTCCATTTATACTGCTCCCATCCCTCTTGACACTGCTTTGGGACATCCCACGTGTAAAGAGACACCGTGTCAGTCCATGGATGATAAGAGAAAATAGGATTTTTTGTACTCACCGTAAAATCCTTTTCTCTGACATCCATGGACTGACACGGCACCCACCCTTCCTTTTTAAGTCTGTACTGCTTTGTTACGAACTGAAGTCTGCTGACTGTAGTGGGAGGGTTATGTCTGGAGGGACCGCCCCCTGGGTGGGGCTGTTCAGCTCTGGCTTTTAGAATGTATGTATAACATCTCACATTCTGCCTAGGTCTTCTCCTGCAGGCAGGGACATAAACCCATGTGTAAAGAGACACCATGTCAGTCCATGGATGTCAGAGAAAAGGATTTTACGGTGAGTACAAAAAATCCTATTTTTTGATGCCACACGTCTCATTTTCTAACAAAGCACCTCAGGAGCTGGTGGCTACACAAGGTGCTGGATCCTGGGATGGAGTGGCGGCATCCGGCATGTGGAGTCCCTCATGAAAAGATCCTAGTGAGAAAAACTGTTGTGACGTTTAACCACTTGAGCCCCGGACCATTTGGCTGGCCAAAGACCTGGCCACTTTTTGCGATTCCGCACTGCGTCGCTTTAACTGACAATTGTGCGACGTGGCTCCCAAACAAAATTGACGTCCTTTTTTTCCCACAAATAGAGCTTTCTTTTGGTGGTATTCGATCACCTCTGCGGTTTTTATTTTTTGCGCTATAAACAAAAATAGAGCGACAATTTTGAAAAAAAAAATGCAATATTTTTTACTTTTTGCTATAATAAATATCCCTCCAAAAATATATAAAAAAAAAAAAACTTTTTTTTTCCTCAGTTTAGGCTTATACGCATTTTTCTACATATTTTTGGTAAAAAAAATCGCAATAAGCGTTTATTGATTGGTTTGTGTAAAAGTTATTGCGTCTACAAAATAGGGGATAGTTTTATGGCATTTTTATAAAAAAATTTTTTTTACTTATGGCGGACACATCGGACACGTTTGACGCATTTTTGGGACCATTGTAATTTTTACAACAATCAGTGCTATAAAAATGCACTGATTACTGTAAAAATGACACTGGCAGTGAAGGGGTTAACCAGTAGGGGGCGCTGAAGGGGTTAAGTGTGTCCTAGGGAGTGATTCTAACTGTTAGGGGGCGTGGCTACGAGTGACACGTCACTGATCGCTGTTCCCGATGAGAGGGAGCATAGGATCAGTGACATGTCACTAGGAAGCACGGGGAGATGTTGTGTTTACACTGACATCTCCCCGTTCTTCAGCTCTGTGACCCGATCGCGACCACACAGCGGCAAATTAAAGGGGACGTGTGTATATATACGCCCATTTGCCATTCTGTCGACATAAATGATCGTGCTGCGGTCGGCAAGCGGTTAATAATGCTAACCATTTACACGGTTCTCTCGCAGTTGTATGTTACTTTAATTTTCATGGTTTAGTTTAACAGCCTACACAGGGGATAGACTTGACCTCTTACTACTCTTCTGAAGAAACAGAGCTCGTTATTGTGAAGGGACACACCCATAAGAATTGTGTTTAAAGCATGCAATATTCTGTTTTATATGTAATTGCTGTGCATTGCTTCATCTTGTGATGCCATTGATGACACTGGTGGTAGTTAAGGACGCAGGAAAACATGTTGTTGCTGTGATTTCTCACTAATCTTGCTATCTGTTACTTCTAAAGAATAGCTCAGGCTGGTGCTTTTGATAGCTTCTTTAACAGCTGGGTGTGCACCATACTTTCTGGTATGTCCTCAGGGCACCTACGTAAAAACGATAGCACAATAGATTTTATTTAACAATATAGTTTAAAGTACAGCAGTGTACAGTTACCTGTACTAGATTTCAGTGCAGTCGGGTCATGTCATGCAGATTGCTATGAATTTGTGCATTATTGACGTTGCTATTAACCTTCTTTATTATGAAGGTCATTGAGGGATATTGTGTAAGGTACTACACAGAAACACAATGGGCCTTATAAACTACTGTTTTCTGGTGCACATGTGAGGTGCATTTAACATGCGTCAAAAAAAAACAGTGTGCCTATGTTGACGAGGCTTTGCGACACGTATGCCAAAAATGGAAAAACACAAATTGTGACTTGTCGAAGGAAGATCGCCATTTCTGCGTTCTATAAACTGATATCCATACTATAGAGGCCTAATCGGGTACAGATCTGCACTTTGGACTCGCTCCTTCTGAGAAGCGTCTGTACTGATACTTACCAGAGGGTGATTGAGCCAGAAGAAGCTGTCTTCTCCCTCTGCCTAGCTGAGCAGAGAAGAAGAAAGCAGGTTTCCTCTGATGAGAATCCGGACAGATATGTACACCATGCATAGCTTTTCTTGGGCCGAAAATCTTATAAATGAGAGGAGCTGCCTACAAACTAGTGTTTTTTTATATTGGTACTGTATTGAGCTGATCCAAAATTTGTTGTGATTTAGAGACCATTTAACTTCTCTGTGTTGACCAGAGTGAGGGCGTGGCCTGGAGATGGCGGACTGAGAGACGTGAGCTGAAGTTAGCTCCGGGACCTCCGTAACACTCCAAGCAAATAAAGGGAGATAGAAGCCCTGTGCAGCGGCATGAGCGGTGGTCGCAAATACGGTACCAGAGCCGCTACGAGGAGAGGGTTTCCGAGTACCTCTCAGGGAGATATTCAGCAGTACCTAGTACCGGCTCCAGCCCCACGGAGGGGGACAGGGCTCAGGGAGAACAGTACGGCGCGGAGAAGCTCGGTAGGTGACGTTGGAGCTAGGCAGAGTGTACGCCGGAACTCATCCGGGTTAGAGGGCAAGCAGGAAGTGAGGACGCCAAGTCGGACTGGAACATTGAGGAGCACGGTCGCTGTAAGAGAGGCTACCACAACTGTGGAAACATCTGATACACCTGGCATGGAGGTAGGAGAAATTAAAACTATACTAGCGACATTAGCGACATTGCCTACAAGGCAGGACTTGGCTGCACTACCGACCCGCCAGGATATAGAGGCATTAATCCTACGGGTAGAAGAGACACACCGACAAGATTTTCTGCTAGTAAGAGCAGATATAAAAGCGTTATCAGAGAGGGTGGTGGTTGGTGAGGACACTATTTCTGCCCTGAAACAACGGATGGGATCTATAGAAAAAACACAGGGGGAACAAGCAGACACAATAATAAACCTACAATTACAAACAGAAGCACACGAAGACAGAAGCCGTCGAAATAACCTGCGACTCAGGGGTCTCCCAGAAACAATAGAAACTGAAGATTTAAATATCAAAGTGCTGGGAGCATTTCAGGTGATATTAAACTCACCGCTGGCCATGATTGAGTTGGACAGAGTACACAGAGCATTAGGCCCTAAACCCCCTAATCTGGATAGACCCAGGGATGTTATCTGCCGCCTGAGTAGATATAACCAAAGGGAGCAGATACTCAGAGCAGCATGGGAAAAAGGGGACATTATAGTGGATGGAGCCCATATAAAAGTTTTACCCGATATCTCTAGAGCCACACTCCAGCGCAGAGCGTGTCTACGGACTATCTTGGATCGGGCTAGAGAGCAGGGATGCACGTACCGATGGGGGTACCCATTAACAGTAACATTCCGAAGGGCATCCACTACATTTACCCTCTTGACACCAGCAGATCTCCCTGAACTTTTCCTTTATCTAGAAATTACACCTTTCCAGATACCAAATTGGCTTCTACCCTTTACATACACTGGGAACCGTAGGGGGTATATAGATACTCAGGGTCAAAGAAGAGGATCCCAAAGAAATGGACAACAGCAACAACAGCAAAAAAGTCAGACCCCCCAAGGAGTAAAGAGGGACTTGAATCGGGAATCAGGACCTGATATTGAGTAGTTATCGAATAGTTACTCTCTTAGCTTACCCCCTTTCCCCTTATATCTAGATACACTTGGAACATTAAGAGAATGAATATATCGGATCCCCCCCCCTCTTTTTTTTTGTTTTTGTTTTTGTTTGCGGTATCCCCCTTTTTTTCTTTTTTTTACCTTCCTACTGAAACTAGGAACTAGGAATTACAAAATCTGGGGGTATAGAAAAGAGAATGACTAATAAGATACATGATATCACCCCCTTCCCTTCTCCCCCCATTTTTTTTTTTTCTGGGGGAGAGGAGATTTAAGACATTGGATAAGGGGCCGTATTTTGATGTGTTTAGAGGTTAATAAGGTTAAGATAAAGATAAATGTAATAAATCTAGTGAGATAAAATTTATGAGATAGAGAGATTTACGTGCAGAGGAATACAGAGGAATACAGGGCATTTTGACACAAGGCATTTTGACACTTTTTTTTTTTTTATTTTTTTTTTTTTATTTTTTTTTTTTTTTTAGGGGAGCTAATTTGCTCCCCTTCTGAAACTCACTAGTAGAAGGAACACTAGAGGGAATATTAGAGGGTTTTCAATCTAACCCCCGACACAAGGGGTGGGGCTTTCCCTTTTTTTTTTTTTTTTAGAGTTTTTTTTTTTTTTTTTTTTTTTTTTTTTTAGGGTTTTTTTTTTTTTTTTTTTTTTTTCACACTCCCCTTTTTTTTTATTAGCGCTTAGACGCTACAGAAATAAGACACATAAAAGACACATAAAAACATGAGTAAGCTAAAGAACATAATAAGAAACACGAATTTAGAAAAGATATCTATAAAAGACACTAGGTGGGGGGTTCCCCCCCCCCCTTTTTTTTTTTTTTTAATTTTATTTATTTATCTATTTTCCTCTGCTTCCTTTTTTTTTTCTTCACTAGTAATATTAGTAACACCAATAACACGTAAATAGTTAGACCCCAAGATAGAAAAGGTAAATAGATAGAAACAAATGGAGGGAAGGAGGAAGGAGGAGGGGAAGGAAGAGAGGGGAGGGAAGAAAGGGAAAAAAGAAAAAAAACATAGTAAAATATAAAAAAATGAGTTAATAGGGATAATGATACCTAGGAGGAATTAGACATTAGGGGTGACCCGATAACCTTCCATACCCCCCTGTGATCTCATTGGTGATGGAATAGGAATAGAAATGTCAGAGATAGATCAGGAGGGGGATGAAGGACGGAGAGAGGAGGAGAGGAAGCATAGAAGCATAGAATGGAGAGGGGTAGAAACGGGAGAGGTGAGGAGGGGAGGAGGAGTAGAATAAGTAGAATTACATAGAGATAAGATATGATATGAGGGTGGGATATTATATGATATAGGCTATATGCTTTCCCCCCTTCTCATCTTTTCTTTTTTTCTCTTTTTTTTTGTTTGTGCTTCCCTCCAAGGATTAATCTTCGGGGAAGAGGGGAAGGGGTGGGAAGAGGGATATAAGAATAGTAGATTAAAAGAGGGGACTAAGAAAGATTAGGAAAGAAGGGGGAAGCTTTCATAGACAAGAACCAAAAATCAAATAATGGGTTAAAGAAGACGAGTCCTGGGCTTAGATTAATTCAATAGACAATGAGTAACATATAAATTTAATAGATAATGAGTTACATATTGGGTTGTGTACTATGTGTAGTGGATGGTGAATTGGGTTGGGCATTATGTGTATTGTGTTTAGATTACCTCTTTAAGAGAAAAGTAAGGAGGGATATATAAGATACAGAATATAATGTATAGAGAGGTATATAGAATACAATACATATAAAGGTGTATCAATGTATAATGGAATAGTATATGTGTAAAGAGATATAAATAACCTCAGGTTATGAGATATTTAATGAATTGGACAGGAAGCTATAAATATTTGCGGACTTGGGTTTGCCCTACAAGCACCTACCCCCCGAAACCCGGGGCTATATAAATTTAACTGTTCCCCAATGTATTCTTCCACCCCTGAGAGGGGGAGGGAGAAAGAGGGAGAGAGAGGGGCTTTTTCCTTTTTTTTTTTTTTCCCCCGGGTCTCCTAATAAGGTTATCAGTTTTTGAATAAATTAAGGAGTGGGGAGGTCTCTGGAGCTTGCATTTTTTTTTTTTTTTTTCTTTTTCATTTTTTTATCTGTTGTCATCTCGGCCGGCCAATACAGGCACACGCACCTAATTAGGCAGACGCTCAGATACCGATAGTCGGTGAGCGTACTTTTTTTAGCACATAGCTAAGCATAGTAGATAAGAGGGGGGTTCCCCCCCCCTTTTTTTTTTTTTTTTTTTCCTGTAGAGATGGACAGTGTTCGAGTGATGTCACTTAATGTGAGGGGTCTAAATATCCCTGAGAAAAGACACATGCTTTTTAATGATATGAAAAGATATAATGTTGATATCGCCTTTATTCAGGAAACACATTTTAAAAATGATAAGTTCCCCTATCTAAGAAATAGATTCTACCCTATTGTTTATCATTCCACTAACCCGATAAGTAAATCAAAAGGGGTATCGGTATTACTTTCCAGTAAAATACCTTGGAAATATCAGAGTTCTATTATAGACCAGGCAGGGCGTTATATTTTTCTTAAGGGGTGGATTTGGGATAAACAGGTGACATTAGCCACAATATATACCCCCAATGAACTACAAGCTACTTTTATGAGAGACACACTGGAGAAACTGCAGGAATTTAGAGAGGGACAATTGATTCTCGGAGGAGACTTTAATGTTCCGTTAATTCCCTCGGTAGATACTTCAACTGGTAAATCATCTATCCCACCAAGCCAACTAAAAAGAATAGCAAAGACGATTCATAATGCACAATTAATAGATGCCTGGCGCCTGCAACATTCAGGGGAACGGGACTATTCGTTTTACTCCCCCATGCATCGGGTATATACTCGGATAGACTATTTCCTTGTTCCTCACACACAGTTACACGCGGTGAGCGAGACATCGATTGGAAATAGGACATGGTCGGATCATGCGCCGATATTCCTAACTTACAAACTTAATGACACTTCCATGCCTCGACACCGTTTCTGGCGTCTCAATGAGAGCCTTTTACAAGTGCCGGAGGTATTGGTGGAGGTAAATGAAACATTGAAATTATATTTCCAGGAGAACGATCAATCAGACTGTGATCCGGGCATTTTATGGGAAGCCCATAAACCGGTTATTAGGGGAATCTTGATTAAGCATGGGGCACGAATTAAACGTGAACGGAACGAACAACTTCTTGGATGGCTACAGAAATTGGCAGAGACTGAAGCCAGGCACAAACATATCCCTACGCAATCCTCAGAAGCTGAATTGAAATCAATTAGGACACAGATTACAGACTTGCTCTGGTATAAGGCCAAGGCGGCTTTGCAGTTCTGTCGCAGAGTGAGTTATGAGTCGGGAGATAAGTGTGGGAAAATGTTAGCGAAAGCGGTCAGAGATCACAAACTCTCTACATATGTTCCCCATATTAATAGGAGAAATGGTCAAAAGGCAGTTCTACCGGCACAAGTTACTCAAGCGTTTAAGGATTTTTATTCTTGCTTATATAATTTGTCGGGAGTAACGAAGAACCGTGTAGATTTAGAGGATTATATTACATCTTCCCAGATGACATCTCTATCACAGGAGATACGAACAGAATTAGACTCCCCCATTACCTTAATGGAAGTTGAACACGCAGTTAGACATATGAAATTAGGGAAGGCACCAGGCCCAGATGGTTTGACACTACAATATTACAGGACATTGTTACCAATACTGGGCACTCGAATGCTTACACTATATAATACGATAGGTACAGGGGGAATGTTTGCTAAAGAGACTCTGGGAGCCCACATTTTAATGATCCATAAGGAAGGAAAGGATCCGGCTGACTGTGGCAGCTATCGGCCCATATCGCTTTTGAATGTGGACCTTAAGCTGTATACCACGGTCCTAGCTGCTCGACTGGCGTACCATCTTCAGCAACTCATCCATCTAGACCAAGTGGGTTTTATACCATCTAGAGAGGCGAGAGATAGTACTATTAAAGTATTAAATCTACTTCATGTCGCACGCTCAACAAATACCCCATGTGTATTTTTAAACACAGACGCCGAAAAGGCTTTTGACCGTGTTGAATGGTCATTTATGTTTTCTGTGCTTAGACATATTGGTCTAGGGGAGGTGATGCTTAATCGAATAGCTGGAATATACTCTAATCTGACAGCTCGGGTGAAGGTGAATGGGGTCCTATCAGACCCCTTTCCAATACAAAACGGTACAAGACAGGGATGTCCGCTTTCCCCTCTTCTGTTTGCCCTTTCCCTAGAACCTTTTTTAGCCACAATCAGAAGGAATCCAGATATACAAGGGATAAGGATAGGCCGGATACAATGTAAGATCTCAGCATATGCTGATGATTTATTATTTTCCTTGACCAACCCGGTAGTCTCCTTGCCAAATCTTTTGAAGGAGTTCGAGAGATACGGAGCATTGTCTAATTTTAAAATTAATCTCTCGAAGTCAGAAGCAATGGGAGTGGCATTAACATCACAGGCTTTACCAAATATGTGTACAAATTTCCATTTTAAATGGACATCATCTGCATTGAGTTACCTGGGGACTAGTATTACATCGGACCTTTCTCATCTATATGAGAATAATTTTCGTCCCTTACTTGTTCAAACTAAATTGCAGTTAGAGACATGGAATAAGGGACTACATTCATGGTTTGGGAGGTGTAACTTGTTAAAAATGAATGTTCTACCTAAATTTTTATACCTTTTCCAAGCCCTCCCGGTTAGGATACCCCTTGTATATTTTAAACAAGTCCAAGCTCTCTTCACACGTTTTGTTTGGGCCCATAAAAAACCTCGAATCTCTCATATTCAGCTTACAAGGCCAAAACAACATGGAGGTCTTGCACTACCAGATGTTAAGAGATACTATCAGGCGGTTCATCTGGGCAGGGTGATCGATTGGTGGCGACATTATGAGTCCAAACTATGGACACAAATAGAACAATACCAGACAGAGATTCCCTTACGGACCGCGTTGTGGTGCGCAGAGTCTCTACCCACTGAATTAAAATCACATCCACTGATAGGCAATACACTGCGACAGAGCGCCCGTGTTATCTTAAAACACTCCTTAACAGCCACGACATCGCCTTTGACCCCGATATTGGGTAACCCTAGTTTTCCCCCGGGACTCCCAAATACACAATTTAGGCAACTAAGGACCTCTGGCCTTATGACAGCCTCTCAATTCGTAAAGAATGATAGATGGCCAAATATTTTAGAACTGATGGATACAGCAGGCCCTTATAGACTGGAGTTCTGGAACGCGGTACAGTTGCAGCACTTTCTCCTGACTATTCCGAATCCCTGGAACTACACCAGACCCCTGAATAAGTTTGAGGAATATTGCTCGAGCACAGAACCGTTATCACAGACTTTATCCAAAATGTATGCTCTTCTAAACACGCCAGAACAACCAACCGATCTACCTTGTATTACGAAGTGGGAAACTGAACTAGACCGCACATTTTCTTTGACCCAAAAACAGAATATGATTAGCCTCTCCTTTAAGTCTACGATATGTACAAAAATACAGGAAACCAATTATAAAGTTCTGACAAGGTGGTACTTGACACCTGCCCGCCTGCATGTGATGTGTCCAGAAATATCAGAACATTGCTGGCGGTGTGGCGAAGACAGAGGTACGATGTTACACATATTCTGGTTTTGCCCTAAATTGACAGACTTCTGGACGACGGTGCGCAATATATCGCAACGATTCACTGATTTCTCGATTCCAAATGACCCAGCGTTCTTTTTACTTCACGTGTCGACTTTAGCCCCCCGGGTATATAAAAAATACTTACTGAGGCACTTAATCAATGCTGCTAAAGCTTGTATCCCCATGATGTGGAAATCCCAGAATTCACCGTCAGTCGCGATGTGGTTACAAAAGGTGGAAAACATAAATAAAATGGAGGATCTAATAATGACTGCACAGGATAGACATGGGATTTATAAAGCGACATGGGATAGTTGGAATACATTTATACATTCAGATGAGGGGAAAAATCTATTAGAGATCTAAAATATCTAGTATATAGATGGGGGCCAAGAGAATTACTAAACTCCGGAACAGACGGGTGTATTTGACTCAACACTGTCCCTCTGTAGTAGAAATTTTTTTTTTTTTTTTTTTTTTTTTTAGGAGAATAATAGGAGATAATAGGAACTCCGAGATATATATGGTTCAATATGCAATGTACGGACACTTATATGTTATATGATCAGGAGGCTGTGTCCTCCACTGGTATGAGCTAATTATGTATCTTGGTGGGCTGAGTTCAGATCTTTTGTTCTTTTGATATTTAATTTTATTTTGAAAAACTAATAAAAAAGCTATATTTGGAAAAAAAAAAAAAAACTTCTCTGTGTTTTGTTATTGCAATAATGGTTTTGGGGTTTCTTTTCCAAACTTCAGTAGACCACTTTGCCATGTCAAATTGATATTTTGCTGTACATCTGTACCAGTTGTAAATTTTGCTAATGATCTGGTCAGGTGTTCCTTGACAAAAGTGCAAAATTGCTTTTTAGTATCTGTGCATTTCTGTAAATAATTTTGGTAAGACATTGGGGGTAATTTACGAAAGGCAAATCCACTTTGCACTAAAAGTGCAAACTACAAGTGCAGTCGCTGTAAATCTGAGGGGTAGATCTGAAATGAGGGGAAGCTCTGCTGATTTTATTATCCAATCATGTACAAGCTAAAATGCTGTTTTATTTTCCTTGCATGTCCCCCACCAGATCTACAGTGACTGCACTTTCAGTGCACTTGTAGTGCAAAGTGGATTTGCCTTTTAGTATAAGGTGACCAGATTTTTAAAATGAAATCCGGGGACATATATATTTTTTTTTTTTACTAGTAATGGCGGCAATCAGCGACTCTTTGCCCGTCGCCGCCGTCCGCCTCACTGCCTATCAAGTCTCACTCTCTGGGCCCCGGCTACTACTGGGTGGGGAGCGGAGGAAGATCGCTCCACCAGGTAAGGCAAGGAGATAAGCAGGCAGGCAGCTGGCTGGGACTTGAGCCAAGGCAGAAGAATATGCGAGCGGAGCTGAATTGGGCATGCACCCGAACCAGCACATGATCATCAGAAAGGGGCACAGATAATGGAAAAAAATACATCCCTCTAAGCTAGTAGGAGTGGTGGCGCGGGGGGGGGGGGGGGTGTAATTCAGAATTTTTTTTTTAATTCTGCACGGATTGTCTTTGAAATTGCCCCAGCCCCTGTTCAAATCCAATCTGGGGACAAAACCGGGGACAGACTTGGTCCGGGGACAGTGTCCTCAATCCGGGGACTGTCCCCTGAAACCGGGGATGTCTGGTCACCCTACTTTAGTAAATAACCCCCATAGTCAAAAAAAAAAAAAAGGTTTTATTTTTTTTAAAGGATATTTCAACTCCCTGCAGAGACCATTTAACTATAATAAACTCTGCAGATATGGACTGTTCTTCCCCCAAAATGTTATACCTTTTCTTTTTCTTCTTTTTTTTTGTATGATTTTTTAAAATTCCACTCGGGAACACAACTGGAAATTGCTCCAGTGCATGTCTTGTCTAAGGGGCCAACATGTAAAAAAAAATCAACCAACCCCAGACATAGTTTACACTTCATGCTTCCACAGAGTGCCTCTTTAGTATGCAAAGTATCAACGCTCTCCTGAGAGCTGCTCTTGTTATACTAAGTTTTTTTATACAGCGTCGAGAATTCACTTCAAGTCTCTTTCATGCCCTACTGATTCACATGCACAAACCACTGAAGTCATTCTTTCATCTTGAAAGTAGTGTGTGTGCGGTCTGTGTCCTATTTGGTAAAGTTTTTTTTGGGGGGCAAAAAAAACTATATCAACAGTAGTGCTAGTTCACACCAGACGCAGTTCAGTTCCGTGTTCTTTTTTCCTGTACTAAAAGTGCATGCACAGTGTTTTTCATGTATTGCAATGACTTTAGTTCACACCAGTGCAGTCAGTTTCTGGTGCAGAAACTGACCAGAACTGACTGTATTGGTGCAGAAAAAATGGGACTGCATCTGGTGTAAACTGGCCCTAAATGACCTCTTTTAGCCCAGGTTCACACTGGGCTGCGGGAGTGAAGCCGTGCGAGTTCAGCTGAACTCACACGATTTCCCTCTCGCTGGCAGTCCCGATTTCAGCCGCGATTACAAAGATATCTATGCGGGTTTCTGCACAGATGTCAATGTAAATCGCGGCCGAAATCGCAAACAGTAGTA
This sequence comes from Rana muscosa, assembly GCA_029206835.1. Classification (NCBI taxonomy): domain Eukaryota; kingdom Metazoa; phylum Chordata; class Amphibia; order Anura; family Ranidae; genus Rana; species Rana muscosa. The sequence continues at coordinate 852,922,704 of CM055116.1, forward strand.
CAGAAACTACTTTTCGAAATCGGTGCAGTGCCGCAGATACGGCGTTGCGTTGATTAGGACGGTGGTAATTTGCGGCAAATATTGCCGTTTTGACATGCGATTTGACATGCCAAATCGCACCAGTGTGAACCAGGGCTTAGGATTGTATGATTGTTCAATGTTGCTGGAAGATCAAGTTTATTTCAAGCCAAAATGTATTCACCTGGGACAATGGCAGCAAGAAATTCAAAAGCATCCTCCAGAAAAGTGAAAGAACAATTTCCCTACGTGCACAGTCTTCCTTTGTCCGTCAAGTTGCCAAGTATACAATTGCATCAGGTTCTGGAGCTTTGGACAATGGTCAGATATTCAACTTGCTGTCGTTACTTGTGTTCAGCCTGAGGACTTAATTCAGTGGTAGTGTCCCTTTTAAATGACATTGCTTGGGAAGTCACTGGGAGCCAAATCTGTCAAATCAAAAATGGCCATTGTCAAATGATTCTCAAAAAATTGCTTCGGAGAGGGGAGTTACTGCCCTGGGGAACATACACCAATGCAAATAAATAAAAATTCAGTTTGGTCAGGAGTACTATTTTTTTTTTTTTTAATGCATAAAATTAAACATTAAGGCCTCATGCCCACTGGCGTTTTTACAGCTGTGTTTTTTGCAGCTTAAAAACGCCTGTCCATGTTATTGTAAATTTTTTTTTTTTTTTTTTTCAAAAAAATAAAAAAAAATAAAAAATAACGTCGGAGCTAAAAACACGACCGCGCGTTAGTGCGCGTTTTTTGCGCGTTTTTTGGCGCTCGCGTTTTTTTCTGCCTAATTCTGACGCTGAGGAATGCACTGGTCCTGGGTTTTTTTTTCAGCTTAAAAACGTCTATGCTATTTGCAGCTCAAAAACGTCTAGGTGGGCATGAAGCTATAGACTAACATGGACAGGCGTTTTTAAGCTGTAAAAAACGCTCAAAAACGTGGCTGTAAAAACGTCCGTGGGCATGAGGCCTAAAAATGCCCAAATACTTTCAATAACATTTCTAGGGGAATGGGTGCCCTAATCCTGCTTGTGAAAGGGGCATATAATTGCAATGTATAGAAAGTGCTGCAGCAAAATGTTTTAAATTACTGGCAAATCACATTAACTTGCTGGCATCTTAAAAAAACAACTCCCAGAGGTCCCCCCCCCCAAATACAGCAACCCCCTTAGGCTGCATTCACACCTTCCTGAGCAATATTTAGACGTTGTTATTATTTGAAAGTTTTTAAGCATTTTAGAAGTGTATTACAAGTGTTGTTTGTTTTTTTTTTTGTTTTTTTACAGCTACTGGACATCGCAGTGAATTACAGCTACTGGACATCGCTCAAGCGCTAAATGCGCCTAGCGTTACCATGTGTTTAGATGCTGCTCCAGGATGCACTGGCTGTGTTTTTTTTTTTTTTTCTGCTTCTAAATGCCCTCTGCCTTTAGATCACTTTCACACTGAAGTGCCACTAAAACAGCACTAAGCGCCAGTGGTTTTTGTGGTGATTTTACTGTGTTTTAGTTGCGCTTTTCGGGCACAGACAGGGCGGGTTTTTAAAGCGGAGTTCCACCAAAATTTGGAACTTCCCCTTAATCCACTTCTCACCCCCTTACATGCCACATTTGGCATGTAATTTTTTTTGGGGGGGGAGTTGGGGTTTCAGTAGGAGTGGGACTTCCTGTCCCACTTCCTCCTTCCGCCCAGGGGCCGCCTAGGCGACTCGTCATATCGCCTAAGGCGGCCCCTCCCTGTAGGCGATCACCTGGGACGTGACAGGTCCCAGGCGATCGCCTGTCCATTTAGAGAGCGCTGCGCCGTTCGCGCATGCGCAGTGAGTGCCCGGCCGTGAAGCCGAAAGCTGTCACACTATGAATGGAGGCGCCGGCGGAGGTGCCCACAGTATGAATGGAGGTGCTGGAAAACGGGGGGAGAGGAGTGAAGCTCCGGGCGTCGCTGGACAGTTGAACAGGTAAGTGTATGTTTATTAAAAGCCAGCAGCTACACTTTTTGTAGCTGCTGACTTTTAATAAACATAAAAAAAGACTGGAACTCCCCTTTTTAAGGTCACGTAACAACGTGACCTTTAGGCCTCATGCCCACGGGCGTTTTTTCAGCCGCGTTTTTTACAGCTTAAAAACGCCTGTCCATGTTAGTCTATAGCTTCATGCCCACCTAGACGTTTTTGAGCTGTAAAGAGCATAGGCGTTTGTAAGCTGTAAAAAAAACCCAGGGCCAGTGCGTTCCTCAGCGTCAGAATTAGGCAGAAAAAACCGCGAGCGTCAAAAAACGCGCACTAACGCGCAAAAAACGCGCACTAACGTGCGGTCGCATTTTTAGCTCCGACTTTTTTTTTTTTTTTTTTAAATAAAAAAATATTTACAATAACATGGACAGGCGTTTTTAAGCTGTAAAAAACGCAGCTGTAAAAACGTCCGTGGGCATGAGGCCTTAAAAGAAAGGAAAAAGACTCGATTTGTGGTGCTTTCAAATCGCTGCCCATTCAGTTTAATGGGCCAGGCGTTTTGTCCCAACCCACCTCAAAGATGCTGCTTGCAGGATTTTTTCTAACGTCCCGCAAGTGCACCGCCCCAGTGTGAAAGCACCCCAGTTTTCAGGCGCCTTTCAGGTGCTATTTCTAGCGCTAAAACGCCTGAAAACCGTCTCAGTGTGAAAGGGGTCTTAAACTCCTCCAAAAGCCTATGTGTAAATGGGCACACAGGCTAATGTGCAGGGAGGATTTGAAGAAAACGCCAAACGCCCCTAGGAGCAGCTGAAAAAATGTTTAGTGTGCATGAGACCTAAAACAGGAAGTGTTACTGATCAGCTCACCGGGTACATAAAATGACAAAAAAAGAAGGTCTGCTGCTACATTTAGGGATTGGTAAGGTTAAAATATATTTAAACTGTTTAATACCACTTTAACGATGGAGCACGAACATATGCAAAGTTGCGTCAACTTTATTACTATATTAGTCAGGCTCATGGAAACAAATACTCCAGTGCTGCCAGTCGTTCAAAACAGTAAAGATGAAGAATTTGCATTTCTCGTGCACAAATAGTTTTGCCATTTGCATGTTGCGGTGTGCTAATTCTTAACTCCATCCTTTGTGTAGGAATGTAACTATGCAGGAGTTTATGTGGTCATATACTGTACTATGGGGCATTTATAAAAGCTTGAATTTTGCTTCTGACTTGTGTTTGTGAATCAGTTTGTAAGGATCTGGAATTCAGTATTTCAACTTTGATGCAGATTTTATGGAACATTGTTTTCTTAGGCTGGCTTTGGGTAAAACTGCACATCGAGAGCTTTGCTTCCCCATGCCCACCCCTAGTTGGTAACAAGGCATTTGTAAAGAGAACAGAAGTATACCAAGAGTAAGCCTATTTTTCATGAAAGTACGTGAAATCCTGATACATTTGACTTGCATCTTAGCTGGCCAAAGACCTCTTCAATTTGCCCGGTTCCTGACGAATCGGCCAAATTCCACTAGTCGGTGGCCCTGCAAGCACAACCTGAAATGACAAAAGTACATTTAAAAGTCATTCAATCAGATGCAGTCACTGTTTGGGTATTCAAGCCGCCGTGGCTGCCTGAATACAATAACCTGCAGTGAAAATTTCTCCATCTACATTTCTAGCATAGCTGAATGAGAGTAAAGCTGGCCATACACCATACAAATTTCTTATTCAATTTTCTTTAGATTTACCTTCAACTATGTAGTGCAAGAGCCTGCCTGATTGCATACAAATTGAAAGGGTTTAGGTTTTACCTCCTATAATATGGTTTTGGTAAATCTAAAGGAAAATTGTATAATGTATGGCCAGCCTAACTGAGCCAATTCTGCTGCTTGTGCACACAAATTCTAAGGCCCCTTTCATCCGATCAGGCCCCTTTCATCCGATCAGGTCAGCCCATCAGTTTTTTAGGTGGACTTGATCGGACCCGCCAGTCTCTTCTATGGAGCTGCGCATGTTATCGGTCATATGTCCGCTGACACCCACCGCCATCCAGGAAAGTACGTGGAAAAAAAAACCACAATCACAAAATGCTAGGTGTGAACCTAGCCTCAGTGTGTCTGCATTCTGTATGTAGAAAGTAGACGCCTTTTTGGACAGCAGCTTTGTCAGTCTGGGGGGAGGGGGGTGTTAGACTAGCCGATTTAGATAAATTTGACTAACAAATTGAAGCTAAACTCCAGCTAATACTTTATAAGTGGTTTCTCCCTTTTGGTTTAAGGCCACTTGTACGACTTGTCCTACGACTTGGGACTGCAAAGTCGTACGACAAGTCATTCTCCATGATTTCCAACGACTACCATTCATATTATTACAACTTCAAGTCATGCCGACTTCAAAGTAGGCCCTGCACTACTTTGACCCTACTTCATGCCATTGAATATCACTGAAGTCGGATCGCCGTCTTAATTGATCCGACTTTGGCATGCGACTTGTGCTCTGATGATCTTGAAGGGGAACTCCGCGCAAAAGGTAAAAAAACAAAAAATAAACGGCATGGGTTCCCCCTCGAAGAGCATACCAGGCCCTTCGATCTGGTATGGATTTTAAGGGGAACCCCCACACCGAAAAAACGGTGTGGGGTCCCCCCAAAATCCATATCAGACCATTATTCGAGCACACAGCCCGGCAGGTCAGGAAGAGGGGTTGGGGATGAGCAATCGCCCCCTCCTGAACCATACCAGGCCGCATGCCCTCAACATGAGGGGGGGTGGTGGGTGCTTTGGGGCACGGGGGGCCCTCTCTCCTGCTCTAATGCTGGATGCGCCGTGTGACACTGCTTATATTGGCATGAGGTGGGGTCACCAGAGACCCACCCCTTATGATGTCACTGCCCATCATGCCTCGGGCAGTGACGTCCTAAGGGACGGGCCTCTGGATGATGTCACCCGGTGACCCCTCCCCCCCATGCCAATATAAGTAGTGGCACACCGCGCACTCAGCTTTAGAGCGGGAAAGAGCGTTGTGTCAACATGGGAAGAAGAACAGAGGGAGAAGACATTAAGAAATTAACTAAATAGTACGGAAATTTTTTAAAAATCTAATCTAACAAGTGTCACTGTAAAAATATAAACTTGGCCTACTTCAAAAGTGAACAGTGTCCGTCAGTGGAGTATGGGCAGTGGACAGTGTCAGTAAGGTAGTGGATGGTGCAAGTAAAGCAGTGGACATATCAGTACGGCAGAGGTTGGTGTCGGGAGGGCAGTTGACAGTGTCAGTAGTTTATTTTTATTTTTTTTATTTCTTACAATTTTTAAAAAGATTTTAATTACACTTTTTTTTTTTTTAGCAGTCCTGTTAGGGGGCATTGGTGACATATCAGGGATCTGAACATGACTGATGTCTCACTTTTGATACAGAGAAAGGGGATTGAGGACACAGTCCTTCATTTCCATCTCTGTATCCTCAGCTGCACAGAATGAATGAACAGGATGGGCTCTGCACTGTCTCCCTGTTCATTCACAAACCAAAGCATAGTAAACACAGCTACCAATCACTCACTGGGTTCAGTCAGAAAAGGAAGGATACCATTTACCAGAAGTAGCAGGTTTTTAGGCCTGATTCACATTTGCAGTTTTGCATATTGCAGGTGCATTTTGTGTTTTTTTTCAAAACATATCTTTAAACAATTGAAGTCTATGAAACCAAAAACCTGAAAAAAAACCCCTGGCTTTTTCCATAAAATGCAGAGATGTGAACTACATCCATAGGAAACCATGTTAAATGGATTGTAGTGTGTTTCTGAAAAACTGAATACGCACTAAGAAAAATGCATAGGTGTGAACCAGGCCTTAGGGGCTGCAGGAAGAAAATACAGGGATCAGTTCCAGTAAATGCTGCTGCCGCTCCTGTCCAGGCTCCAGTGGTTGGCAAGGAAGGAACGTGATCTGCCTTTTGCCTACCTGCGATCGACAGGTTGTCAACCCCCACACTAGCGGTTGGGGAGCCGCTGAATCACATGGTTTACCACCTTCCATCCGCTATGTCTTTTAGCTGCAGAGGGAGCAACTGGGGTTGTACACATGCTGCCGCTGTGATGCTTTGCTTGGCATCTGCAAAATATTGATCCGAATGTGGACTGCTCTTCAAAGACCAAAGCTAGTGTGAACGAGCCCTAAAAGTTTCAGCAAACAACACTTTATACAAAACTAACAAAAGGTGTAATTTTGATATAATAGATTTTTCTATACATTGATGGCATAGAAATGAATGTATACAGTGTATTGGATATAGACCTTTACTAGTCCACAATTCTTTTATGAGGAAAGCCTAAAAACATGACCCGTTTGACATCTGTATAGAAACAGAGTACATTTTCCCAGTGTGAAAGAGTCTAATTATAGATTTGTAGGTATAAGCAAATCACACCTGCGTGGAAGGCTTGCCTCATTTCACTAACGTGTGTCTTCTTTGCATTGAGTGCATCTAATATAACACCCTGTTCTTGTGAAGTACCTACCTGAAATACCATGAATGGGTGCACCTCTGAGCACTACAGGAACATGTTTGTAGACCCACGCCCTGGAACTGACCTTTGCTCCATGAACAACTAACTTGCTGCCCATATCAAAAACGAATTAAGAGTAGAATCATTTTTGCTCATGGATTCTTGTCTTTTGAGTCACCTTGGGTCTGTACTGAGAACATACCTAGGTAGAAATTGTAGAACACTGAAAATCCTGGTTACCTCGCTGCTGGTCAATAATGAAGAAGCGGCACGGTGATACTTATTCTGCTCTGCTAACTTCAGGTTTACATTAGTAACATTGTTTTGGAGCTTTTCACACTTTTGCTGTAAGGCTTAGGTGGCCAGATTAGTTTGGCAATACTTTTTTCATAATTTCTCACTTACAGCTTTAAGAGTTTGTAAAAGGTCCACCAAACCATTTTCTGAAAGAACACAAATGATAGGAAATAAAATGGTGCTATTAATTTTGTAGTCCCTGTGATAGTTTTGCAATTGTTTATGAAAACGATATTAAAGTCATTATTATTGCACACAAACACAACATGGCTTACAAAATTCATACGAAATCTAAGGATTCATGCACACTGGACATTTTTAACATTGCTCTAAACGCTCCTGCATGTTTTGCCTTGTGTGTCCATGCACCCATAGGAGTTTAGAGGCAGATAAAAAACAAAACAAAAAAAAAAACACTACCAGCGTGTCCAGGAGCAGCAGCTTTTTGGCAAAAATGATTGACGCGTGTAAACTCGTCTGAACGCGTGGTAATAGGCGCATTTAGCACTTCAGTATTCATTCTCGTAAGTACTTGGCACACCTAAATATGTTACATGCGTTTACAAGTGTTCTGCCAAACTGCCGCTGCCAGGCGGAAAGGCGTCTAGGAAAGATGGCCAATGTATATGGGGTGTAAAAGATAAAACTGTGTTGCGTTAGTAAATGGCAAATAATTGTAAGTGTTAACCACTTCAATACTGGGCACTTTCACCCCCTTCCTTCCCAGGCCAATTTTCAGCTTTTAGCGCTGTCACATTTTCAATGACAATTGCGCGGTCATGCAACACTTTACCCATATTTAACTTTGAAAAATTGTTTCTCTTGTCATCCATGGACTGACACAGCGTGTCTTATACACCTTTACACGTGGGTTATGTCCCTGCTTGCAGGAGAAGACCTAGGCAGAATGTGAGATGTTATACATACATTCTAAACAGCCAGAGCTGAACAGCCCCGCCCAGGGGGGCGGTCCCTCCGGGCATAACCCTCCCACTGCAGTCAGCAGACCTCAGTTTTTTTCTGCCTAGCAGAAGGAGAAGACGTGGCTCTCTCAGGAGCCAGTCCCCTGACCTATTTTTATTCTTTTGGAAATTTTTTTCCTATTTTTTTTTTTTTTGAGATCTTCTATCAACTGTCGGCTGGGCAACAGGTTGGGTACAAGATATCCTCGTAGTCTTCCCTGTCCGACCATCGAGCGTGCTGATCCTCGCCTTGTGTGCGTGAGACTCAGTTCACGACATGCCCCACGACTCCAGGGGTGGCCGGTGGGCTTCCAGCTCCGCGGTCCTCTCAAGATAGAACAGTCCGGCTGTATCTTTCGCGGTGGACCGGGCCGACAGCTACTCAGTACCGCACTGTGATAGTTCTGTCAGGAACACACCAGCGGGTCCCTCAGGGGACGGGTAAGTAGTCTCTCCTGGCTGCAGGTGAGTACATGCTGTGTGTTTCTTGTGTGGGGGGATTTCCCTGTCTCCCCCTGTGTTTTTAATGTCACTCTCTGTTCACTAGTGCTGGCGCTGTACTATGGGGGGTGCCTGGGGGCCATACTGTCCTGGGGGGGGGGGCTCATGCTGCTCTGCACTCGCTGGGGCTGTTTTGTTTTTGGAGGTGAGGGGCCTGGGCGCCGTTCGGCGCCATGTTTTGTGTGTGTGCTGATTTTTACATTGGCGGCCATCTTGCCGGGGCCCGCCGGAGCACATTGCGGCGGCCATTTTCTTGTAGCCGCATGTCTTTTCCGGCACTAGTTTGGCCTCTAGCGCCGCTGGAAACGGCGCGAATCTCCTCACACTCTCTCCTCTCAGCTCACTCACGCTGAGCAGCGCGGCGCAGTGAGACAGAGCGGCGGAACCGAGCGGTCCTGGTCAGGTTGGTGGGTTCCCTGGGCATTCCCCTACTTCAGTCAGCGCGGCCTCTGGGTGGTCTGAGAGGGACATTATGGAGTCAGAGTCACCAGCTTCCCCTAACATGCCAGAGGCAGCACGCAGTGCTCCAGCACCTGCGGTCCCTATGGACCAGTTGTCGGCAGTCCTGGAATCATTTCTGACCAGGATGGAAGCTGTGTGTGAGCACAAGGGAGCAAAAAAGCGCCCTCTCCCCACTTTATCTCCACAAGGGGAGTGCTCTGCTTCAGATATGGGCCTAGTTATTGCTGCTCAGGACCCTAGCTCTGAATATTTGGATGGTTTTGAACAGGACATTCCTTGTGAGGAAGACTCCAGTTCTGAGTCAGTAAATGACAGGGCGCTTGTTAGCGAACTCATTGATGCTGTGAGGGACACTCTCAAGCTAGATGCTGCGACCGCGGAACCTCAGGCGGATACAGTCTCCTTTGGTTCTTTTAAGACCAGGCCTTCTAAAAAGGTTTTTCCATATGTACCTTTCTTTGACCAGCTCATTGACCAGGTCTGGGAAAAGCCGCAGAAGACTTTTATGGTCCCGCGGCGTTTGTCTATTAGATACCCCTTTGAAGACGCCCTGCTTAAAAAGTGGGCTTCTCCCCCGGTGGTCGACCCTCCAGTCGCCCGTTTAAACAAGGCCACCACTCTCCCGATGGAGGGGACTCCTGCGTTTAAGGACCCCACTGACAGGAGGTCAGAAGTGGTGAGTAGAGCCATGTTCGCCTTGTTGGGATCCGCCCTACGGCCCATAGTAGCGGCGACCCTTGTGTCTCAGACACTCACGGAATGGGCAAAAATTTTGCACCAAACTGTGCAGGAGTATAACCTTCCTCCAGACACTATTGCTCTGGCCCACCAGATGGTGCAGGGTCTGATATATGTGTGCGACGCCACGTTGGACGCGGCCCCTTTAATATCCAGGGCCTCTGTCTCGGCGGTGGTATTGCGTCGTCTCATCTGGTTGAAATGCTGGTCTGCTGACCTAGCCTCTAAGAAGCTCCTGACGGATCTACCTTTTAAGGGTGGTAGACTTTTTGGTGCTGCTCTGGATGACATCATCAAGGATGTCATGGGAGGTAAAAGCACTCTCCTTCCTCAAACTATCAAGGGTAAGGAGGCCCGACGTAAACCGGGTCCTTCCTTTCCAGCAAAAAAGGGTTTTTTTCGTCCGTCAGAGTCCACGGGTAAGCCATCCCAGACTGACAATAGTGCGGCTGCCGGGCACAAGCGCCCCTGGGTGCGTAAGCCGAACAAGCCGGTTCCCAAGCCCGCCTCCGCGTGAAGTCTTGCCCCCGCCCGTCTCTGGGGTGGGGGGACGACTTCGCAGGTTCACGGATCGGTGGACCTCCCGGATCTCCGACCGGTGGGTGTGCGAGGTGGTCACCTCAGGATACAGAATAGAGTTCCGCTCCTGGCCCCCAGACAGATTCTTTCCCTCCCTGGCGGTTACCCCTCTCCTTCCTGCCCGTCGGGCAGCCCTCTTGGGGGCTGTACAGGATTTGATCGGGTCCGGAGTAATTGTGCCGGTTCCGTCCCAGGAGAGGTTTCAGGGGTTCTACTCGAATCTGTTTGTTGTTCCAAAAAAGGACGGGGTTCGGACGATCCTGGACCTCAAGGCCCTGAATGCCTTCGTGAAGGTGCAAAGATTCCGCATGGAATCCATTCGCACGGTGGTCGCTACGCTCCGTCAAGGGGATTTTCTGGCATCTTTGGACATCAAGGATGCCTACTTGCATGTTCCGATCTGCGCAAGCCACCAGAAGTTTCTGCGCTTTGCGGTCGGCGAAGTCCACTATCAATTTGTGGCTCTTCCCTTCGGCCTGGCCTCGGCACCGAGGGTGTTCACCAAGGTGCTTGCTCCGGTCCTAGCTTTGCTGAGACAGCGAGGCATTGCTATCGTGAGCTATCTGGACGATTTCCTTCTAAGAGCAGACAGTGGCTCAGAATTGGAAGAAAGTGTGACTATCGTCAGTCAGACCCTCAGGGAGTTTGGGTGGCTCCTGAACGTTCAGAAGTCGGTTCTAGTCCCGACTCAGCGTCTGGAGTATCTGGGTCTGATTCTGGACTCCTTGGAAGCAAGAGTCTTCCTACCTCCAGACAAACTACTGACACTTCAGTCTGCGGTACGGGTGCTGACGTCCCGGAAATGGTCGTCAATCCGCTTTTGCATGAGAGTCCTGGGACTCATGGTGGCCTCCTTCGAGGCCATTCCTTATGCCCAAGCGCACACCAGGGCCTTACAGAAAGAGATCTTGTCCACTTGGGACAAATCCCAGTTGTCCTTGGATCTTCAGATCCAGGTGAGTCACCTGGTCAGGGCATCCCTGACGTGGTGGTTGAGGTCCCCGGCTCTTCGGTCCGGGAAGTCGTTCCTCCCCATCCAATGGACGGTGATCACGACGGACGCCAGCCTGACGGGCTGGGGGGGGGGAGTCTGGGGAGTCCGGTCGGCCCAAGGACTTTGGACTCCGGACGAAGCCCTCTTACCGATCAATGTGCTGGAGATACGGGCAATCAGACTGTGCCTCTCCTCATGGTCGGAGAAACTACAGGGTCACTCCATCAGGATACAATCGGACAACGCCACAGCAGTGGCGTATGTCAACCATCAAGGGGGGACTCGGAGCTCAGCTGCGGCTTCCGAAGTCGCCCGCATCCTGAGGTGGGCCGAAAGAAGCGTGCCGGCTCTGTCGGCCGTCTACATTCCGGGCGTAGACAATTGGCAGGCGGACTATCTAAGTCGCCAGACGCTGGACCAGGGGGAGTGGTCCTTGCACCCAGAGGTCTTTCAACTTCTTTGCAGACGGTGGGGCACGCCGGATGTGGACCTGATGGCTTCTCGACTCAATCGCAAGGTGTCGAGGTTTGTGGCCAGATCCAGGGATCCCTGGGCGGATGCCTCGGATGCGTTGGTGGCCCCATGGGGTCAGTATCGCCTGATATACGTTTATCCTCCGCTGCAGTTGCTCCCTCGCCTGCTCCGCAGGGTAGCGACCGAGGGCATTCCGGTGATCCTCATTGCTCCGGATTGGCCTCGGCGTCACTGGTACGCCGATCTGGTACGTCTCGTCGCAGACGTTCCCTGGCGGTTACCGATACGGGGGGACCTTCTGTCTCAAGGTCCTATATTTCATCCTGCTTTACAGTCTCTGGTTTTAACGGCATGGTTATTGAAAGCCAGGTGCTGAGAGACCGAGGTCTCTCGGATTCGGTCATTTCGACCATGTTAAGGGCACGGAAGTCTTCCTCCAGAAGGATCTATCACCGTACTTGGAGAGCTTACATCGCCATGTGCGAAGAGCTGGACTGGCGCCCACGAACGTATTCCGTTCCCAGAATCCTGCATTTTCTGCAGCGTGGCGTGACCCAAAAGCTCGCTTTGAGTACCATTAAGGGTCAGATTTCGGCCTTGGCCATCTTCTTTCAGCGACCGCTGGCGGGTCATCCCTTGGTTAGCACCTTTGTGCAGGGGGTTCGACATGTGCTCCCCCCTGTCAAGCCTCCTCTCCCCCCGTGGGATCTGAATTTGGTGCTCTCGGTCCTCCAGGAACCTCCCTTTGAAAATATTAGAGATATTCCCCTCTTGACTTTGTCTCAGAAGGTGGCCTTCTTGGTGGCCATTACTTCCATTAGACGAGTGTCTGAATTGGCGGCCTTGTCCTGCAAGTCGCCCTTTTTGATCATCCATAAGGATAAGGCGGTGTTACGTCCGCGACCTTCCTTTCTGCCAAAGGTGGTCTCGGCCTTCCACTTAAACGAGAACATTGTCCTCCCGTCCTTGTGTCCTCACCCATCGCATCCCAGAGAGTTTGCGCTACACACTTTGGATGTGGTACGAGCCTTGCGGGTGTACCTGTCTGCTACTGCTTCTATTCGGAAGTCTGACTCACTATTTGTGGCTGTCTCTGGGCCAAAACAGGGCCAAGCGGTTTCGTCTGCCACCATTTCTAGGTGGATCAGACAAACCGTCATTCAAGCTTATGCTCTCAAGGGGCGGGCGCCTCCCTTTCCGGTTACGGCACATTCCACCAGGGCAATTGGTGCTTCCTGGGCTTTCCGACATCAAGCGTCGGTTGCACAAGTGTGCAAGGCGGCGACCTGGTCGTCTGTTCATACCTTTTCTAAGTTTTATAAGGTTGATGTGGCTGCATCTTCGGATGCTTCCTTCGGCCGCAAGGTGTTGCAGGCCGCTGTTTGATGTTGCAACTCCTCCGTTGAGGAGCTCTGCCTTGTTTGGAGTGAAGTTTTTGGTTTTCCATTTATACTGCTCCCATCCCTCTTGACACTGCTTTGGGACATCCCACGTGTAAAGGTGTATAAGACACGCTGTGTCAGTCCATGGATGACAAGAGAAAATAGGATTTTTGTACTCACCCTAAAATCCGTTTCTCTGGCATCCATGGACTGACACAGCACCCACCCTTCTTTTTAAGTTTGTACTGCTTTGTTACGAACTGAGGTCTGCTGACTGCAGTGGGAGGGTTATGCCCGGAGGGACCGCCCCCCTGGGCGGGGCTGTTCAGCTCTGGCTGTTTAGAATGTATGTATAACATCTCACATTCTGCCTAGGTCTTCTCCTGCAAGCAGGGACATAACCCACGTGTAAAGGTGTATAAGACACGCTGTGTCAGTCCATGGATGCCAGAGAAACGGATTTTACGGTGAGTACAAAAATCCTATTTTTTCTTTGGTGGTATTTAATCGCCACTGGGTTTTTGATTTCTTGTTAAATGAAAAATCCAGAGATTAAAAAAAACAAGTTTTGTCATAAACATTTTGTAAATAAATCTTTCTTCATTAATTTAGGCCAAACTGTATTCTGCTACATTTCTTTGGTGAAAATAACCAGAATCAATGTTTTTTATTTAGTCCACAAACTATGGTATATATCTGAAAATCGATCAATCCTAATGTACCCATGGTTGTTTCCTGAGGCCCGAAAATGTCAGGATAGGACAAATATCCAAATGACCCCTTTTTTTGAAAAGTAGACAATCCAGGGTATTTAGTAAGAAGCATGGCAAGCATTTTGAAGTCGTAAATTTTTGTCACAATTTTTTGGAATATTAAGAGATTACATAATTTTTTTTTATTTATTTTTTTTATAAATAGTAACTCTGGGGACGTGATCAGGATTTTTTTTACTTTATTTTTTTACACATTGATTGCTTATACCAGTACATTTCACTGTTATAAGCAACCATTCTTACTGAATGAAATGGATTAATTCAGTGTTTACTACGGTGGTTAGCTATAATTGGCCACAGCTAACCTCTAATTGGCCCTGTCTCTACCATGTGATCACTGTTTTCAATCACAATGATCAGCTCAATAGTACATAATGGATGGAATGAATGATAGCCATCAATTGTGTACAAGTGTCGTGTTAAATTCAAATAGTGTGCTTCAGCGATTTCTACTTGAATTAAAGTGCCATTCTCTTACTGTTGCATAAATCAACCTGTGCATAAATACATAACCATGTAAAAAACTCATCAATATCCACAAAATCAATCAGAAGAATTCATTGATGTGAAATCCCCAAAAAAAGATTAATCAATGTAAGATTTAAAAAAGAAAAAATTATATGTGCAACTTATGGTTTAAAAATGAAGCATGTAGCCAGTGAAAAAAGTGCATGAAAGTTCATCAACATAGAGTGCATGTGAAGTTCCTCCAATATTAGACTGTAAAGTGCCTGTGCAAATCACTACAACACGCAACGTGCAGGCTCCCGCCACCCGTGCGCACTTGCCTACAGGTGTGGACCCCCTGGGCTTATGCCGAGGTGGGTCAACAAGGCTTAGAGATGTATGTTCACCCGATAGCATTGGGGAGTCCTCTCATACATTCCAGATCATGGAAAACAATCACAAAGTGGACATAGCATAATTCCATTTATTAAAACCACGTAAGAATTTCACTCGCATATTGTTGTGCCGTGTCCCAGCACTAGGCATAATCTGCCAGCTGTGTATGTGCAAGCACCGCTGCTTCGTAGGTCCTAGAGACGGCATGCGTTTCAGTCAGCGGAAGTGACGACAAAGACGTGACCAGTGAGCCCCACCTATGCGTTTCGTCATCTAGACGTCATTAGGAGGCGTGGTTACATCAGTCATACCTGCCTATATGTACTCCGTCCTCTATTACCATTGCTCCTAATTCTCATGCTAATCGGAGCTGTTGTGCTAACTATGCAAAGTTAGTATAGCGATTTCCCCTGCTGAGCTGTTGTGTTCCCCCTCGCCAGAACACTCCAATTAGCGCTCTCCACTATTGGCTGAGAGCACTGATCGGGAGTCTGTTGGCTTTCCAGCATGCTTGTCCGACAGAAGCCGGCCCAACGGCCAGGTTCTGTCAGACAGGGTAGCATAAACATGGGCCAAACAGCCAGCTTCTGTCAGACAGGGTGGTATACACACGGGCAAAACAGCCAGCTTCTGTCGAACAGGGTGGGTATACACATGGGCCGAATGGCAGGCAGTTTTCTTTTTTTGAACTGGCCAATGTCTCTGGACATTCAGTGTGTGTGTGTGTGTGTGTGTGTGTCTTAATGATAGATAATTCCTCGGCAACTGTTTTTTTTTTCTCTACTGTAGCAGGCACCGCCTACATGAGGGTGGCAACTCTGCTCTGAATTCAGAAGCAGTGCACCATTGTTGCCACACCATCACAGGAAGCTGTATTAGGTGGAATTCAGTGGCAGGCATAACAGATATTTTTGAGACTATGCAGAGGGAATAGGAGAATCTGTAAATGCGATGCTGCAGCACATATTTTTTTTATTTGGAGGTTACAGGTTTTTCCTTAAAACTTCCCTTTTGGACTGTCTGGTTCTTGAATTCATCATTGATTTGTCTGCCTCTACCATAAACTATCTTTGTGAGTGTCAGAGCTTGCCTTATGAACCTTCCTGCATCTCTTCTGGCTAAACCTGTTTTTCATGCCTATAGTAACTATCGCCTTTCTGTCTCAGTACTCAGACAGTATAAACTGCAGTCCTAGATACTCTTTGCAGGTAAATTTTACTTCCTAGTGTGGCTGTACATTGTTTGGAGCGATTATTGAGGAATGGGTGGTGTAAGGCATCCAGGTAATAAAGGCTTCCAGCTGCGGAAAACCTTTTGTGCACAAAGATTTTGAAAGTTTCTAAAGTATTTTTGCCTCAAGCCTGAGCTGCATTCTGTTCTTTCACTGAGATTACATACGTCACAATTGACCATACATTTGTTCCATTGTCAATAAGACATCTGACTGTAAAGCTAGGTACACACAGGCTAAAAACCAGCAGAAAACAGTTCAGCAGTTACCAGCTGACTTTCAGCCCATGTGCACAGATCCTGATCCGGCAGAAGCATCACCCGATCAACGCTCGCAGCCAATGGCCGATGATTGCGGTCTGGCGTGTGCAGGGCAGGACTTAGGGTGGTGGGGGCCCCTGGGCTTGAGTCACTTTCGGGCCCTACCTTCTATACATTACGAAAAATAGGCGTGGTTCACGCAAAATAGCGGGCGTGGCTCGGAAGGGTGTGTGGTTAGAGTCTGAGATGAATGAGGGATGGAGGGAGAAAGAAAGAAAGCAGAGGCATGGGGGACGCCGGTCATAAAAATGCACCTTGTACTGAGAGGGTCATTAGACACTCATACATTATATAGCGATGCATGGCATCTAGTGAGGCATGATGGCACTGACTCTAAAGTGGCACTGACAGGGGCATGGGGGCACTGACCATAAAGATGCACCCTGCACTGACAGAGACAACGGACACCAACCATTATGTTGCACATTGCAGTGAGTGAGGGATGAGGCACATACCAAAAGGTTGCACTGAGGGGGGCACTAACCACAAAATAGCACCTTGCACCGAGCGAGGCATTGGGCACTCATGCAGTATATAGTTATGCATGGCTCTTAGCGAGGCACTGACTAGGGCATGAAAGCATTGGTCATAGAGTTGCACCTTGCACTGACAGAGGCATCAGACATGGACTACTATAAAGTTGCACCTTGCACTGAGTGAGGCATGAGGCAATAACCATAAAGTAGCACCTTGCACTAACAGAAGCCTGAAGCACTTACCATAAAAAAGTTCCACCTAGCACTGAATGAGGCATAAGGCACAGACCATAAAGTCACACTGACAGAGGCACTGAGGATAAAATTGCAATGAGTAAGATATGAGGCACTGACCTGGAGCAGTATATATAACGTTATGCATGACACACAGAGAGGTATGAGGCACTGATCTGCAGTATAGAAAGTTATGCATTGCACTGATATAGGCAGCACTGACAGGTTTGAGGCACTGTCGCTGACCTGCTGCTGGTGTTATAGGTAGGTACTTAGGGTGACTTACCTGGTTGATCACTCTTCCGAGTCTTCCGTCCCCTACTACAAGCAGGACTCAGGAGAAGCCGACTGTCCACTTTGAGCGCCCGCCCTGCAGTGCATTCTGGGAGGTGTAGTCTCTGCAGCGTGCAGGCACAGCCCGGCCGAGTCTAGTGTGCGCTGTAGAGAACTACATCTCCCATCATGCAATGTGGTGCCAACTAGGACAGCGATGGAGCCTGCTATTGGCTGCTACCGCTGATGAGGGTGTAACGGGGGGGGGGGACTTTTAATGTGTGTCGGCGGTGATGTTCTTTCTGTCACGCTAATCTGACAGAACGCCGGCCCACTCGCGGCTCACCCCGCCAGCCTTTGCCTAATTGGAGAGCCGCCTCTGCAGGCAGGGGCCCCCTATTGGCGGGCCCATGGGCTTGAGCCCAGTCAAGCCCAATGGTAAGTCCGGCCCTGGGCGTGTGGGCGGTCCCCCTGTCAGAACACAATAGCTCAGCGTGGAGAGTGCCGCACTAATATCACTGGGTTGAATGGGAAAAAAAACTTCCCTTGTGTACCCAGTGTTTTTTTTTAGTTTAATGTACTGTATATTAGGCTTTTTGTGTCCTCACTTCTCCTATGCATCACAGGAGTGCAGTTCGTTCTGTACTCTTGTGACTCGTTTTTCAGTGCTAAAGCCTGCTGTCAGCCGATTTTACTCAGCTGGTCCAGACTCTGGAAAGATCCTGACTTTACTTTCGGGATCAACCCAGATGCCTGGACTGGTCAGAATCAGCGACCCGTCAGATTAGGTAACGGGAGTGACGTTCTGTGACGGACATCTTGGTACACCCCGCACTCAGCCACAGAAAGCCTGCAGTCAGAAGGAGGCAGCAGCCATCTTTTTACACCCACCCAAGTCTTGAATTTCACACTTCTTTTTACCAGTAAACTGAGCTTATATAGTGAAATACAGTATTTTGAAATGCGGCAGACTGTTTTGATGTTGAATTTTAAAAGCAGTGGAGTTCTGTCAGATTAGCAAACCTGTGAGATCAGCTCTCTGCTAACTGAGGTTACAACTCGCACAGGTTCACCAAAATTGGACAATAGAAGATTGGAAAAATGTTGCCTGGTCTGATGAGTCTCCATTACAGCTGCAACATTTAGATGGTAGAGTCAGAATTTGGCCTAAAACAACATGGATCCATCCTGCCTTGTATCAACTGTTCAGGCTGGTGGTGATGTAATGGTGTGGGGGATATTTTCTTGGCACCCTTTATGTCCCTTCATACCACTTGAGCATCATTTAAAAGCTCCGGCCTTCCTGAGTCTTGTTGCTGACCATGTCCATCCCTTTATGACTACAGTGTACCCATCTTCTGATGGTTCCTTCCAGCAGGATAATGCACCATGTCACAAAGCTCCAACCATCTCAAACTGGTTTCTTGAACATGACACCAGATCTCCATCCAATAGAGCACCTTTGGGATGTGGTGGAACTGGAGATTCACATCATGGATGTGCAGCTGACAAATCTGCAGCAACTGTGCTATCATGTCAATATGGACCAAAATCTCTGAGGAATGTTTCCAACACCTTTGTTGAATCTATGTCACAAAGAATTAAGGCAGTTCTGAAGGCAAAAGGGGGTCCAATCCGGTACTAGCAAGGTGTATCTAATAGTGGCCAGTGAGTGTAAATGCTGATGCCTGTATGAAATTTGACATACAGTAAACCCCCGCTCTATCGCGGTTCAGTTTTTGCGGTCCCGGTATATCGCGCCATTTTAATTAGGACCTATTAATTCTGATATCGCGGTTATGTAGCGGTGAATCAGTACTGTACAGTATACTGTTAGCACAATATTTTTGTGTTTTACAATGCTCTTGCTCTCTCTCTATCTTTTAGAGCCCATTCACACAGGGGCGGCACGACTCATGCCGCGACTGTGCTGGGCGATCTGCAGACGACTTCAAAGCAGACTTCCAAAATGACTTCTGTATTGAAGTCAATGGAAGTCGCCTTGAAGTCGTCTTGAAGTAGTACAGGAACCTTTTTCTAAGTCGGAGCGACTTCAGTCGCTCTGCTTAGAACGGTTCCATTGTACAGAATGGGACGCGACTCGTCAGACGACTGAGACGCCTGACAAATTGCCCCTGTGTGAATGGGGTCTAATGTGTTTCTATTGCTTAAAAGTGTGTTTAAAGACCTTAAATGCTATTAAAAAGTTAACAAAACATGCCTAGGGTGTATTTAAATGGGGTCTTTCTATTTTGTGTATTTTCACTTTTCGCGGGTCGGTCCTGGAACATAACCCCCGCAATGGAGGGGGGTTTACTGTAATGCAATCATTTTTAAATCACTGGTTGAATGAAATAAATTGAGTCCTCTATGGCCAGCTTAAAGTGTTACTAAACCAAGGATCCTGCACTCATTTTATCTCTCCCACAGTACACAGAACATGGAAATGCAATTATTTTAGTAAATACAAACTGCTAAATACCTTTTCTCATCAACAGTGTATAGCAGTCTTTGTGTCTTCTATCGGTGTCTGGTAAAGCTTGTAGGATGCGTTTTCATTCTACTCTGTCCTGGGAGGCTGCAGGGCCCCTGACCCTCTGTCTGGACAGTGCTGATTGGCCCTGTGCTGATCACATGCACTCTCCCAAGAATGGGGAAAAAATCTCCCTAGCGATACACACCAAACTGAGCATGAGCGGAGTGCCCCCAAGGCTCTGTTCTATCAGCAGGTGGATTGCGTTCAGTAAAAGAAGGGGAGGATCAGAGAAGACAGGATCAAACAGCCTTTTTACACAATGCATAGGATTTCCCTTTAGGTTCCACATTGAGTATAACAAGCATACTTTACTGCATTTACTGACTGATTTGACTGTTGGGGGGTTATTAACACTTTAGGGCCCCCTTCACACTGATTCTGTGACGTTTTCCCGCACTACATGTGCAGCGCAGTGTACTCGTGGGTTACCTGCAGTTTACCAAAGACTTCTATTGCATCAGGTGGCTTTAGTGTGTTTTCTGAAAGCCCACCAAAAGCCTTGCATGCGGGAAAAATTGCACCACATCAGTGTGAAAGTGCCCTAAGTAGTGTAGTGCAAGGGCCTGTCTGATTTGGTGCTAAATGGAAGGATTGCTTAGGCTTTTTATTCTGTTACATAGTGTTGGTAAAGTCAAAGCAGATTGTACAATCGGATTGCATAGTGTTCCGTCTAAGAAGGGAATTCCCCTGTCTTTGGGGAGACTTCCGTTCACTTCCTGTGGTATCTTTGGTACAGACAGGTACAGTTTAAAAATAATATTTTTGGTTTTGACCCTTTCCTACGCCTATGTAAAATTTTTTTTTAGTTATACATACATTTTAATGTTTCCTACATATGTGATGTTCTCACATAGCACAGATATTGCTCATGATCGGGTTGTACACAATTTAAGAAACCAAATATTTGCCTAGCGTTGGCTACATAAACATTCTAAAATCTCTTTTGTAAAGATATCTTCTAGTAGAAGAATCAACCTCTATGGGTATCATATCATAGGATCAGGACACTACCTTCTCATGTCTAAGGACTTCTTTACAAATCGTGCCCATAAGGCAGTGTTGCCAACCTACCAGATTGAAATTTACTGATACGACCCCCAAAATTTACTGACATTTCCAAAAGTACAAAATGTAAGTGCAAATGTCAGTATTTAGGCTACAAACAAGTACAATATGCAATAAACAATGTGATATAGGGAAGATATTAAGGCAAAAATATTTGTTATTTTATTTTCGATATAATAAGTAGTTTAGGGACAGAACTCAGGAGGGCAAGAATCTAGAATAGACCACACACACACACACGCACGCACACACACACACACACACACACAAAGCTGACTCTCACAGTGACACTGCCAGCAACACAGATCACCGACAAGACCCCTCCTGAGTCGGTGACAGTCTCTCATACCAGGTGGTCCCTTCAGTCCACTCCAGTCCAAACAGCATTGACAGTCCGGCTCCTTGCTTGCCTTGGTCCCATCCCGCAGACCTGCAAATGAGGGTCCGGCCACGCCGCTCCCTTGCACCATGACATCACACGACACGCTCAGACACCGCCCTAGCCAGACTGGCGCAGTCCAAACACACTGTAGCAGGCACTCGGATAGTCTCGTCCAGCTCTGGACCAGAACTGCACATGCGCACTTCCGAGCTGAGTGTCACAGACATATTTTTAACTGGCAACCCTTTCCGTTTACTGGCAGGAGAAAAGTGCCTGTTTTTTTACTGGCTGTCAGTAAATATGGATGTGAGGGAAAAACTGCGCTAAAACCCAAAAAACTAACGAACGAGCAAAAGCTGCACACCAGCTGCCAGCACTCAAACAAAGTCAGAGGTAAATGGAATATATATAGTGCAGCGCTAGTCTTATCAAATTAATGATTGTGCTTTAAAAAATCACAGTGGAAAAAATATGCAAATAACACCATGGATGATGATAACACCACATAAGAGTGATAAAGAAGCACAAGCTTCAAACTATTAGATCAAACAATAAGTGTATGAGTCCATAAACTAAGGACATAAACAATATTCCTCCCCAATGGATGGTACGGGATGCAGGAAATAGCAGTTGACCGCTGAAAACATTCAAGTTCTTCAGAAGATATAAGTATAGGGTACTCTTACCACAGCAGGTGGACTCAGCTATTATACAACAGTGAGTCAGACACGCTTACAGTCTCAACGACCTGGGTTGATGAGGCAGGTCCTGATGTTTGCCAATGGAAGTCCGGATGGATCGGATGCACTGTAGCACTCTTCTCCACTGGTTGAAGCAGATCTATGAGAACTGGAACGAAATCTGTGTGGACTCCCTATGCAACAGGAACAAACGATGAGGGATATAAGGAGAAAAAGAAGGCTCTGAATGGTGCAGGTCAATTTAAACCAGTCATGGTTTATTGGATTAAAATTGTCATACAGAGAAACATGACAAAAAATGGATAAAACGTGATCACAAAAGGGGTATTAAAAGCAATGTGTGGTGCAGTAATGCAGGCCCGATGCGTTTCGACTAAGAGTCGTCAACAGGGGCATATGCATGTTTGCATTGGAATATTGTTTATGTCCTTAGTTTGTGGACTCATACACTTATTGTTTGATCTAATGGTTTGAAGCTTGTGCTTCTTTATCACTCTTATGTGGTGTTATTATCAGCCATGGTGTTATTCATATATTTTTTCCACTGTGATTTTTTAAAGCACAATCATTAATTTGATAAGACTAGCGCTGCACTATGTATGTTCCATTTACCTCTGTCAGTAAATATACTGGCGGTTGGCAACGCTGCCATAAGGATTGAAAAGCATCACATACTTGCTCAGCAACGAAGCAAGAACATAGGGGGTTATTTACTAAAACTAAAGAGTTCAAAATCTGGTGCAGCTCTGCATAGAAACCAATCGGGTTCCAGGTTTTATTGTCGAAGCTTTATTGAACAAGCTGAAGTTAGAGACTTCTTGGCCACCATGCCCAGCTGCATCCGATTCTGAGTGCTCCAGTTTTAGTAAATCTCCCCCATAATGTCTTTTATTCTTGCGGCAAACCAAGGCTTGGCTTCACTGACCTATATTGGCATATGAATATGACTGGAGCCCAAGGCTGATACCATACTCCTGTGTTAGCAGTCCTGACCCCCTCCCTGGAATGCTGCACCTAGCTTTTGTTATTTACATATTCAGGTCTCTGGCCTGTACAAATGTCTGAAACTTGACTCCTCTGCCTCTAAAGTGAGTAATGATTTGATAGTCTCTTCACTGCCAGTTTGTCTTTTTACTTTACCACTGTGATTGTCTTTTCAGTCTGTGCCTCATCCCCCCCCCCCCCCCTTATTTCCTGTGATTGATTGTTTTCTAACATTGATCTTCTTCTTTTTGCTAGCTTTCTTGTTGCAGAGGACTTATGTACTGTTAATGTACAAATGATATACTCTGTAGGATTCTCAGAGGGATCAGATTTTTTTGGATAGACAAAAAACTTTCCCTTATTATCCTGACAGTCTGGGAAAATGTGTCTGTCACCCCAAAAGTTCCCCAGTGTACATACTGACCAAATGGTTTGAATGACATATATGGACACAGCTAGATCCTATCCACATTTTTTTTTTTTTTTTTTTAAATAAATTCCTTTTTTAAGTCTTCCCAAGTGGCTCATTAGTGTGTGTGTGTGTGTGTGTGTGTTTTTTTTGTGTATGTCCCACCAGAGAGATTTTCCTTTAAAGTGATACTAAAGTCTCATCTCCCCCCCCCCCCCCCCATTAATATAATAAACATGTTATAATTACCTGCTCTATGCAGTTGGTTTTGCACAGAGCAGCCCAGATCCTCCTCTTCTTGGGTCCCTCTTCAGTGATCCGGGCCCTTCCTCCCGTTCAGTGCCCCCACAGCAATCGGCTTGCTATGGGGGCACCCGAGCCAGGTCACAGCTCCCTGTGACTACAAAGTGGTTGTAATATATATATATATATACACACACACACACACACACACACACACACACACACACACACACACACACACACACACACACCCAGTGAAGTGACTTTACTTAGGTGGTACACAGAGGTGTAACAAACCCCCCTACATGCTCAATATATCTACATAAGTAGATATCTACATCCCCCTACATAAGTTTTTTACCTGTTTATCTGCAGCTCTCTCTCTCTTCTAAAGCCATTCAAGGTACAGAATTTTTAGACCACATTTCTGAGCTTCAGAAAGCAAGGGGCAAGGATCTGACATTACACTCAGCTTTGTGCTCTAAGCTGTGCAGTGTGTAATCTGAGACCTGAATGGAGGGAAAGACCACCCCCTCTACATAGTCTCATAGGGAAACATGCACAGCTGAGGCGCTCAATGTGTGCTGGGATGGGGCTATCCCCCAGGCTTGTCTGTGTCGGCATAGACTGTCAGAAGTGACTCATGCAGATATCAGAGGGGGAAGAAATCAGCTAGAAACCACACTTGGTGCTTTTGGATTGAGGCTAGTACACACTACAGAAAGATATACTTTGTTAATTTTTTCATTTAAGAGGTTAACAACCAAATCTCCATGACGCAGGGGGCTTTGAAATCCATAGTTTGCAGAAGGTCGCTCTAAAGGTAATAAAATAGTTGTGCTTTCAGTTCACATAAAGTTGCATTGACCTTGCATTTTTGGCAAGATCAACAGGTATTTCCTGTACTTGCAGGAAGCTTTCTTAGCGTGAAAAATGAAAACGAATGCAGCTATCACATCTAAAGAACTTGTAAGGTGCATTCTATTATATTTTGGGTATTTGGGTTTAGATGACAGTTAACGGTGTATTGGCGCTGGTAGGTCCCATCTCTGGCACTGGCCTACAAACACACTTTTAGGCTTGGTTCACACGCATGCGCTTTTGCGGGCCGCATTTACTCACACGGCAGTCCATTTATTTTAATGGGCTGCTGTGCTTGCATTTCCCGCAGAAAAAGGTGCATGCACCTTTTTGTTAAACATGGCCTGCAGGGAAATCCTGCGATTTATTTATTTTTTCCTGGCCATTTCCCTGCGTTTCTCGCAAATCTGCTGCATTTTTACATGCTAGGGGGTGCCATTCAGAATGCAAGTTTTTTTCTTGCAGCGTAGCATTTACACTGTGGGTGTGGGAATGGCAGCGAGTCCCACACATGCTGCCACTCGCATAGATTTGGAACAAGTGTAGCGGGGTCTCTAAATTTAGGTGGGATACACCTGGGTGTTAGTATGATCCAGGTGTGTAAATTGTGAGAGGAATTGGACCATTTGTATTCGTGGAGGATTGGGCGGTGTAATAATCTCCCTGGCCTGTGGGTGGCGGGGTACCCGCAGGCTCAGGGTAGATTTACTGCCATAGTGCTGTCCTTTTTGTCCCTTCTCGGAGATGGTACGGCGAGGGCGGGGAACCTGCCGTGACGTCAATGGAGGAGATAAAAGGGGGAGACGCCCTTGCCACAAGGTCTTCTTGGGGATCTCTTTCATCACGCGCCCAGGCACCTTAAGCCTGGGTGCGGGCGGTCCAGAGTTTTCGGCCCAGGCGCCCTAGGCCTGGCCGGAGCAGAGTTGGCGTCCATCCCAGGCACCTTCAGCCTTGGGTGAGGTACTAAATCGGAGGCCTGGGGCCCAGTGACTTCGACTGGGTCCCGCGAGGGTGGAGAAGTCCGAGGGTCCCTGAGGTGGATGGGGCCCATGTCTGAGGTGAGGAGGCTGGAGAGGTCACCCGTCCGGAGAGTCCGGAGCAGCATCAACCCGGTGACGGATGGGCCTCCGGTAACTCCCTTGGGGGGACATCTTCCCCTGACAGGGGCCACATTGCAGCGAAGGTACTCCTATCTACGTTCTCTTGAGTTGCTGGTAGAGACTCACAAGTTCTACGTTCTCTCTTAGCCTATGGCTATAGTAACCGCTGGTGAAACCACAGTGGTTTAGTTTACAATCAGGATAGTACCTCGACCTGCTCACCCCACCGTATTGAGCTGTTATTGGGTCTCAACCAGTTGGCTGCTAAAGCACTGTTTATTGTGAGTGTGACAATAAAGCAAGAGTTGGACCTTTATTGGTGTGTGGTACTCTGGTTAATGGGAGCAAAGGGAAGTGTCAGCACAGCAAGACTTGGTCCTAAAGTGGAAGTAAACCCATTGATTTAACAGTTTAAAAAACAGTTAAATTCCCGGCATGCCGGAAATGCTAACTGCCACGTTGGTTGTGCTCTCAACCAAACTGTCAAACCATCCAATGGCTGTTGTCATAACTGGTCACATGTGCAGCATCATGGCAGTTGAAGATTAAACTGAGGTCAAGATGGCAGCTTCCTTGGCTGAAAACGATAGGAGGGTTTACTTCCACTTTAACTGAAACACACAGGCCCGAGGAAAATATCTGGTACTGGCCTTCACCTCACCCACTGCCATGGGGAGGACATGGGCCGTAGCGCATCTCACCCTCACCTATGAAATACCCCTAGACATATCAGAGGGGGTGAGGCCGCTACACAAGCATTATACTACCTAGCTTGCCAGCACAGGGCTGGTCCATATGTCACAATGTATGGGCAGTGTTGTGTTGCCCGATGATGCTGTAGAAGCTTCATGTTGTAAGGTATCACATACACAGTATTGCAGTGTGGTTCATGGCTCTGTGCAGTTACTATAATACTTATCGGCTTTCCTTTATTTTAAAACTTGCCTCTAATACTGCTTGAAATACTCCTTGGTGACTTGATGTAGGAGAATAATAAAATCGCCAGGTGTAAAATGTTGTCAACCAGGCTTGTCACTGTCCAAACAGATCTGGTAGCATAGTTGTTTCTGCTGAACTCATGACCTAAGCAGGATAAGCTTCAAAGACCAGAAGGCAGGGTGCACTTTGTGAACACTGGAAGTATTCTTTTGCAAATCTCATACTTCATGCAAAGACAGCAAAAATGTGTTTATGTGAAAGATTTTAGGTGTTTATTAAAGTGACACTAAACTCTGGTTTAAAAAAAAAAATTCTATTCAAGTATGTATGTCAAACTCATAGGTGTTCCTTCTATTGCTCTTAGCCTCCCCCATATCCCTTTTTTCTTTTATTTATTTTTTGTTGCTGTAATCCAACTTCCTGAGGGGGGGGGGGGGGGGGCTACATTTGTTCTCCATGGTCCCACTAGATGTATAGGAATGAATTCACCCTCTATAGTTTTCCAAGATTAACTATAGATTTGTAGTGTGCATAGAACAGTGCACGTGACTGCAACTGACATGCACTGCTCTCTAAGGGCCAGTTCACACCAGATGCAGTTCCGTGCATTTTTTCCGCACTAAAAATGCATGCACAGTGTTCCGGTGCAGAAACTGACTGCATGGTGTGAACTAGAGCCAACTAGAGCCATTGGAATACATGGAAAACACTGTGCATGCATTTTGTGCAGAAAAAAAGCACACGGAACTGCGTCTGGTGTGAACTGGCCCTAAAAACCAATGTAAGTGGGGGGCGGGGAGATGGAGGTTCAGGGGCACAAGGAAGACTCTACATGAAGGCAGAAAAATACAGTAAGTAACAAATTCATGAAAAATAGGTTACAGGGCCATTAAGTAGTGAATGTGTATGGTTTATTAGGATTTCTCTATAGAGTGTATTTACTGCGGCAGTTTGGCTCTAGTGCACAAAATTGTGTACCTGTACATTTTGTGCAATAGCCACTGAGGCACGATCGTGTGCTGATTGGACACAGGGAATGTCAAACGGTGGGTCCGACAGACCCGATGTCCGCCGGCCACCCGCGATCGTTACCCAGAGAGGCAGAACGGCGATCTGCCTATGTAAACGAGATTGCCGTTCTGGCAGGGAAGAAGATGTAGATCTTGTGTTCTTGCTAAGCAGGAACCCGGATCTCTGTCTTCATCCAGTCAGTGCAACCCCCACACAGTTTGAAATCGCTCCCTAGGAGTACACGGAACCCTCTGATCACCCCTGATGTTAACCCCTTCCCTGCCAGTGTCATTTAGTACAGTAACAGTGCATATTTTAAGCACTTATCACTGTATTAGTGTCACTGGTCCCCAAAAAAAGTGTCGGGTGTCAGATTTGTCCATCGCAATGTCGCAGTCCCGCAGAAAAACGCTGATCGCCGTCATTACTAGTAAAAAAATTGAATTAAATAAAATAAACTTTTGCACAAACCAATCAATATACGCTTATTGGGATTTTTTTTTTTTACCAAAAATATGTAGCTGAATACATATTGGCCTAAATTAATGAAGAAATTCGTTTTTAACTTTGTTTATACCGCAAAAAAAACAAAACAAAACGCAGAGGTAATCAAATACCACCAAAAGAAAGCTCTATTTGTGGGGGAAAAAAAAGACATAAATTTTATTTGGGTACAGTGTCGCACGACCACGCAATTGGTGCAAAAAATGGCCTGGTCAATAAGGGGGTAAAACCTTCCGTGGCTGAAATGGTTAAAGCGTATCCATGAACAAAAATGCAATATATTCCAGCCTACTAGGCCTCATTTGTGGTAGCTGCGTTATTATATTTTGGCAGCTTTTTTTCCTCCCCTTTTATTTCTACCTAGTGACACTACCAGTGGTTTCTGTCAAAAAAAAATAAAAAAATAAAAAGCCTGTTTTCTTTAAAGCTTGTTATACAGTACGGTGCATGTGCTGTGTAATTTTTCCACCTGAAATACCTGGCTGATCCTTCCTGGTTCTGCCCTCCCCCTGTAAACTGACCACGGTTTATCATGGCTGCTGAGCCCTGACACCGTGGTCGGTTTACGTGCCTCCATCATCCCCAGCTTTCCTCTCTGCTCTCCCCCCTCTCTGCCTGTCAGCTCGTGACAGTGCCTGCCCCTTTCCCTCCTGCTGCTGAAATAACTTTAAATGCTTTATATAATCCTGTGTGTTTCCTAAAGCCGTGTACACACGATAGGTTTTACTGATGAAAACAGTCCGATGGACTTTTTTCATCGGACGAACCGATCGTGTATGGGCCCCATCGGCCTTTTTTTCCATCAGTGTTTTAAATTTATCCGATTGGTTAAAAAAACGATAGCAAATTACTATCGTCTGTGGGGAACTCCATCGGATAAAAAACCCACGCATGCTCAGAATCAAGTCGACGCATGCTCAATAGCATTGAACTTAATTTTTCTCGGCTCATCTGAGTGTTTTACGTCACCGCATTTGGAACGGTCGGTTTTTTGACTGATGGTGTGTAGGCAAGACTGATGGAAGTCGGCTCCATCGGTTTTCCGATGGAAAAATCCATCGGTTTAAAAAAAACCATAGGAAATCCGATCGTGCGTGCAGGGCTTTATCCTGTGTGCCCCTGTCTCTGTGCTTTATAAAAAAAAAAAATGACGTCTATACCTGATTTCAGAGTGGCACTCACATGACCGGCCGGCTCTCTCCTCCTCTCCTTCTCCTGACTGATGTCAGCGGAGGATTTTCGGCCCCTCCCGCTCTAGCTGTCAGATCGGGAGAGCCGGCCGGTCACGTGAGCGGTGCTCTGAAATCGGGTATAGACGTAATTTTTTTTTTAATAAAACACAAAGACATGGGCACACAGCATTAGGAAACACACAGGATTATATAAATATGACAGTGGCTTAACAACCACTTTAAGGGCCCTTTCACACTGACGTTTCTTTTTTTTAAAAGAAAAACGCAAGAAAAATGTTTGTTTTTACCTTTTTTAAATCCTTTGAGACTCCTCACACCACTGCTTTACAGGTGCAGTGAAAACCCCTCCTCCCAAATTCCCCTCCTGAAGAGTCCTGGGATGTATGTCCTCATTTGCCTAGACAAGGAAACCAGGAAGTAACTGAAGAAATACAAAAAAAGTTTAAAACCAGTAAAAAATTAATGTTGATTTAGAGAGTGAAGTTCCACTTTGATAAGGAAAACATTTCCTCAGTAAAGTAGTGATTGCCAATTACAGGCCTCTAATTCGGTAAATGCTGTTTGCCTGGCTGTTATGCTGATCCTTTGACATTGACACTATCACCTTACAACCGAATCGATCCATTACCTTTCCTTTATAGCCCTTATCTCTTTAGACGAGGGCTTCTCAACCTTTTTACCTTGGAGGAGCGCTTGACAAAAAGTTTGAGATCACAGGGAACCCCTGAAATAACTTTTAGATCTACAGCTTGCATAACATCGATGTGATCAGTAAGCTGTTGATAGAACAACAATTATTTTTTTAAATAGAAAAAATATTAAAACTTCCTTCCCTAACGTGAAATTTGGGCTTGCTTTTTTTCTGCACAAATGCTCCGTTATGATTCAAACTTGAGATAAGCACACATGGATTTCATCTTCAACTGAATTAGACAGGGCTGTCACTGGGGTACAGCCCAAGGGGGTACACCAGGGCATAGCACAGGAAATCTGTAGTAGTGTTTTAGTTTCCTCCACATGCAGAGCGGTGCAGGGAAGCTGCTGTCTGTTCTAGCGCTGATCCCTGCCAGCCCGCCTCTTGTCCATCACAGCTGAAGTCACATACAAGCACCTGGGATGGACAGAAGAGGAGGGCCTAAGGGGATCAGCACAGTACAATTAAGTATTGTTCCCTGTGCTGCTCTGCAAATGCACCTCCGTACAGATTCACCTAAAAAAATAAAAATTTGGCATATTCCCTAGCTGGCATCACATCAACAGCAATAAATGAGGGGAACAGGATTCTCCCATGCTGCATGCACTCTAATCCTGTGCTGCCCTCTGTAGTGACATCTCAGGAGCCAGGACTATAGGGGGGGGGGGTATCGGGTGTCAATGTGCCCTGGCAGTACTCACTGTCAGTGTGTGTTGAAACCAGCATTGGGAAGATATACATCCACCACTATGGTGAATTGTTGCAAAACCTTGGGTTTAGAAATGGACAGGCTCTCTTTAATCAATTGCATCTATCTGTTGCTTTATTTGAATTTACTTTAGGACTATATATATATATATATATATATTTGCTTCTGGATATTGCTTCTATCTATTACCCTTATTTGTATAATTTTTTCAGAACAGCATAGGAGATGAGGGTGTTGCATAATTCAGTGATGGATAATAGTGGATGGAGTATGTTTAATTTTAATTATTTTCAGTGTGTGCTAATAAATCTTGCTTTACTTATTTGAAGGTAAAAAGTTAGTGAACACAGTGAGGGCAACTGACTTTCAATATCCTCTATCTAGACTCAATTTTTTATCTTGTTTCCTGGATTTTACTGCAAATTGAAGCACGACAGGCAAAGAATAAGGCGTGATCTAACTAAGGTCAAAGTGGTTACTAATTTTTTTCCCCAGTTCTTGAGAAATTCAGGTATAGATTTCTTGAATGGGTTGAAAAATAGTTGATGCAATCTAGACAAGCAATACGATATATGGGCACCATCTTGATTCGTGATTTTGAAGCAGGTGGACTGCTGAAGGGTAGATGAGCATTTGGTGAGAGGGGTAAGAAAATATCGTAGCTGCACAGCCTGCCAAATGGCCAGGGGCAGGGATATCATTGTTCATAGATCTGATAAAGACTTTTACTTCAATCCATAAGTGTTTTTAGTCTAAAGCCATTAGTTTGAAGGACCCATCTGAGGTGCTTGAGTGGAAGAGTGGATGGCTTATGACCAGCGTCTTTTCTCTTTCATTCATGGACAGACACAGCATCTTATTCTTGACATTAGGGTATTCGCCTTCTATCAGGAGAGGACTAGGCAGAAAAGCATGTTAAGTGTTAAACATGCATCAAAACTGTACAGTACCGCCCTGGGGGCGGTCCCACTAGGTACAACCCCTCTCCCTGCATCATGCAGCTCAGTTTTTATTAATGCCTAGCATAGGAGAAGGACCTTGCTCCCTGTGGGCCCCTTGGTCCTGTGGATTTTTTTCTTTTTCTCTTATCATCCATGGACTGACACGGTGTCTCTTTACACTTTACACGTGGGTTTATGTCCCTGCTTGCAGGAGAAGACCTAGGCAGAATGTGAGATGTTATACATACATTCTAAAAGCCAGAGCTGAACAACCCCACCCAGGGGGCGGTCCCTCCAGACATAACCCTCCCACTACAGTCAGCAGACTTCAGTTTTTTTCTGCCTAGCAGAAGGAGAAGACGTGGCTCTCTCAGGAGCCAGTCTCCTGACCTATTTTTTATTCCTTTTGGAATTTTTTCCTATTTTATTCTTTTGAGATCTTCTATCAACTGTCGGCTGGGCAACAGGTTGGGTACAAGATATCCTCGTAGTCTTCCCTGTCCGACCATCGAGCGTGCTGATCCTCGCCTTGCGTGCGTGAGACTCAGTTCACGACATGCCCCACGACTCCAGGGGTGGCCGGTGGGCTTCCAGCTCCGCGGTCCTCTCAAGATAGAACAGTCCGGCTGTATCTTTCGCGGTGGACCGGGCCGACAGCTACTCAGTACCGCACTGTGATAGTTCTGTCAGAAACACACCAGTGGGTCCCTCAGGGGACGGGTAAGTAGTCTCTCCTGGCTGCAGGTGAGTACATGCTGTGTGTTTCTTGTGTGGGGGATTTCCCTGTCTCCCCCTGTGTTTTTTAATGTCACTCTCTGTTCACTAGTGCTGGCGCTGTACTTTGTGGGGTGCCTGGGGGCCATACTGTCCTGGTGGGGGGCTCATGCTGCTCTGCATTTCGCTGGGGCTGTTTTTTTGAATGTGAGGGGCCTGGGCGCCGTTCGGCGCCATGTTTGGTGTGTGTGCTGTTTTTTACATTGGCGGCCATCTTGCCGTGGTCCGCCGGAGCACATTGCGGCGGCCATTTTCTTGTAGCCGCACGTTTTTAAAGCACTAGTTTGGCCTCTATCGCCGCTGGGAACGGCGCGAATCTCCTCACACTCTCTCCTCTCAGCTCACTCACGCTGAGCAGCGCGGCGCAGAGAGACAGGGCAGCGGAACCGAGCGGTCCTGGTCAGGTTGGTGGGTCCCCTGGGCTTTTCCCCTACTCAGTCGGCACGGCCTGTGGGTGGTCTCAGAGAGGGACATTATGGAGTCAGAGTCACCAGCTTCCCCTCACATGCCAGAGGCAGCAGGCAGTGCTCCAGCACCTGCGGTCCCTATAGACCAGTTGTCGGCAGTCCTGGAATCATTTCTGACCAGGATGGAAGCTGTGTGTGAGCACAAGGGAGCAAAAAAGCGCCCTCTCCCCACTTTATCTCCATAAGGGGAGTGCTCTGATTCAGATATGGGCCTAGCTGTTGCTGCTCAGGACCCTAGGTCTGAATATTTGGATGGTTTTGAACAGGACATTCCTGGTGAGGAAGACTCCAGTTCTGAGTCAGTAAATGACAGGGCGCTTGTTAGTGAACTCATTGATGCTGTGAGGGACACTCTCAGGCTTAATGCTGCGGATGCAGAACCTCAGGCGGAGGCAGTCTCCTTTGGTTCTTTTTAAGGCCAAGCCTTCTAAAAAGGTTTTTCCATATGTACCTTTCTTTGACCAGCTCATTGACCAGGTCTGGGAAAAGCCGCAGAAGACTTTCATGGTCCCGCGGCGTTTGTCTATTAGATACCCCTTTGAAGACGCCCTGCTTAAAAAGTTTGCTTCTCCCCCGGTGGTCGACCCCCCAGTCGCCCGTTTAAACAAGGCTACCACTCTCCCGATGGAGGGGACTCCTGCGTTTAAGGACCCCACTGACAGGAGGTCAGAAGTGGTGAGTAGAGCCATGTTCGCCTTGTTGGGATCCGTCCTACGGCCCGTAGTAGCGGCGACCCTTGTGTCCCAGACACTCACGGAATGGGCAAAAATTTTGCACCAAACTGTACAGGAGCGTAATCTTCCTCCAGACACTATTGCTCTGGCCCACCAAAGGGTGCAGGGCCTGATATATGTGTGCGACGCCACGTTGGACGCGGCCCCTTTTAATATCCAGGGCCTCTGTCTCGGCGGTGGTATTGCGTCGTCTTATCTGGTTGAAATGCTGGTCTGCTGACCTAGCCTCTAAGAAGCTCCTTACGGATCTACCTTTTAAGGGTGGTAGACTTTTTGGTGCTGCTCTGGATGACATCATCAAGGATGTCACGGGAGGTAAAAGCACTCTCCTTCCTCAAACTATCAAGGATAAGGAGGCCCGACGTAAACCGGGTCCATCCTTTCCAGCAAAAAAGGTTTTTTTTCGTCCGTCAGAGTCCACGGGTAGGCCCTCTCAGACTGACGGCAGTGCGGCTGGTGGGCACAAGTGCCCCTGGGTGCGTAAGCCGAACAAGCGGCTCCCAAGCCCGCCTCCACGTGAAGTCTTGCCTCCGCCCGACTCTGGGGTGGGGGGACGACTTCGCAGGTCACGAATTGGTGGTCCTCCCGAATCTCCGACTGGTGGGTGTGCGAGGTGGTCACCTCAGGATACAGGATAGTATTCCGATCCTGGCCCCCAGACAGATTCTTTCCCTCAAATCTTCCTCTCCTTCCTACCTGTCGGGTAGCCCTCTTGGGGGCGGTACTGGATTTGATCAGGTCCGGAGTGATTGTGCCGGTTCCGTCACAGGAGAGTTTTCAGGGATTCTACTCGAATCTGTTTGTCGTCCCAAAAATAGGACGTGGTTCGACCTATCCTGGACCTCAAGGCCCTGTATGCCTTCGAGAAGGTGCAGAAATTCCGCATGGAATCCATTCGCACGGTGATCGCTACACTCCACCAAAGCGATTTTCTTATGGCGTCCTTGGACTTCAAGGACGCCTACTTGCATGTTCCGATCTGCGCAAGTCACCAGAAGTTTCTGCGCTTTGCGATCAGCGCAGTCCACTATCGATTGTGGCTCTTCCTTTCAGCCTAGCCTCGGCACCAAGGGTGTTCACCAAGGTGCTTGCTCCGGTTCTAGCCTTCTGTTACAGCGCGGTATTGCTGTCGTGGGCTATCTGGACGATCTTCTGCTAAGAGCAGAAAGTGGATCAGACTTAGAGGAAAGGTGACTATCGTCAATTAGACCCTCAGGGACTCGGGTGGTTCCTGAACATTCAGGAGTCAGTCCTGGTCCCGACTCAGTGTCTGGAGTATCTAGTTCTGATTCTGGACTCCTTGGAGGCAAAGGTATCCTACCTCTGGAGAAGTTGCTGACACTTCAGTCTGCGGTGCGTGTGCTGACATCCCATAAATGGTTGTCAATCCGTTTTTTGCATGAGAGTCCCGGGACTCGTGGTGGCCTCCTTCGCGGCCGTTCCGTATGCCCAATCACACACCAGGGCATTGCAGAAGGAGATCTTGTCCACCTGGGACAAATCCCCGTTGTCCTTTGGATCTTCAGATCCAGGTGATTCACCTGGTCAGGGCGCCCCTGACATGGTGGTTGAGATCCTCGGCTCTTCGGTCCGGAAAGTCGTTCCCCCTCCCATCCAATGGATGGTACTCACGACGGACACCAGCCTGACAGGCTGGGGTGGAGTCTGGGGGGTCCTGTCGGCTCAGGCCTTGGACTCCGGACGAGCCCGTTTACCAATCACTGTTCTGGAAATACGGGCCATCGGACTGTGTCTCTCCTCAGGTCGGAGAGAGTACGTGGTCGCTCCATCAGGAGCCAGTCGGACACCGCCACGGCGGTGGCGTATATAAACCATCAGGGGGGAACTCGGAGCTCAGCTGCGGCTTCCGAGGTAGTCCGTATCCTGAAGTGGGCCGGAAGAAATGTGCCGGCTCTGTAGGCCATTTTACGTTCTGGGCATAGACAATGGGCAGGCGGACTATCTGAGTCGCCAATCGCCAGACGCCGGACCAAGAAGAGTGGTCCTTGCATATTTCAACTCCTTACCGACGGTGGGGCACGCCGGATGTGGATCTGATGGCCTCTCGACTCAATCGCAAGGGTCAAGGTTGTGGCCAGATCCAGGGATCCTTGGGCGATGCCTCGGATGCGTTGGTGGCCCCATAGGGTCCTTATCGCCTGATATAAACTCCGGCGATCCTAATTGTTCCGGATTGGCCTCAGCATCACTGGTACGCTGATCTAGTACGTCTCGTCGCAGACGTTCCCTGGCGGTTGCCGATGAGGGAGGACCTTCAGTCTCAAGGTCCTATGTTTCATCCGGCTTACAGTCTCTGGCTTTAACGGCAGGGCTGTTAAAAGCCAGGTGTTGAGGGACCGAGATCTCTCGGACTCGGTCATTTTGACCATGTTAAGGTCACGGAAGTCTTCCTCCAGGCAGATCTATCACCGTGCCTGGAAAGCTTATATCGCCATATGCGAAGTGCTGGACTGGCGTCCTCGGACGTATTCCGTCCCCAGAATCCTGCGTCCTCTGCAGTGTGGAGTGACCCAAAAGCTTGCTTTGAGTACCATCAAGGATCAGATTTCGGCCTTGGCCGTCTTCTTTCAGCGACCTCTAGCGGGTCATTTCTTGGTTAGCACCTTGTGTTGGGGGTTCGCCATGTGCTCCCTCCTGTCAAGCCTCCTTTCCCACGGTGGGATCTGGATTTGGTGCTCTCGGTCCTCCAGGAACCTCCTTTTGGGAATATCTGG
The DNA here is from genome assembly GCA_029206835.1 of Rana muscosa. Taxonomy (NCBI): domain Eukaryota; kingdom Metazoa; phylum Chordata; class Amphibia; order Anura; family Ranidae; genus Rana; species Rana muscosa. Next base: position 852,958,691 of record CM055116.1, read on the forward strand.
GATATTCCCCTCTTGTCTTGTCTCAGAAGGTGGCCTTTTAGTGGCAATCACTTCTGTTTGACGGGTGTCTGAGTTGGCGGCTTTGTCCTGCAAGTCGCCATATTTAGTCATCCATAAGGATAAGGCGGGGTTGCATCCGCAATCTTCCTTTTTGCCAAAGGTGGTGTCGACCTTTCACCTACATGAGGGCATTGGCCTCCCGTCTTTTTGTGTCCTCGCCCATCGCATCCCAGAGAGTTTGCGCTGCACATATTGGATGTGGTACGAGCCTTACGGGCGTACCTGTCTGCTACTGCTTCTATACGGAAGTCCGACTCACTGTTTGTGACTGTCTCTGGTCCATAACAGGGGCAAGCGGTTTCGTCTGCCATCATTTCTAGGGGAATCAGACAAACCGTCATTCAAGCCTATGCTCTCAAAGGGCGGGCGCCTCCCTTTCCGGTTACGGCGCATTCCACCAGGGCAATTGGTGCCTCCTGGGTTTTCCGACATCAAGCGTCGGTTGCTCGAGTGTGCAAGACGGCGACCTGGTCGTCTGTTCATGCCTTTTTACGTTTTATAAGGTTAATGTGGCTGCATCTTCGGATGCTTCCTTCGGCCGCAGGGTGCTGCAGGCCGCTGTTTAAGGTTGCGACTCCTCCGTTGAGGAGCTCTGCCTTCTTGGAGTGAAGTTTTGGTTTTTCCATTTATACTGCTCCCATCCCTCTTGACACTGCTTTGGGACATCCCACGTGTAATGTGTAAAGAGACACCGTGTCAGTCCATGGATGATAAGAGAAAATAGGATTTTTTGTACTCACCGTAAAATCCTTTTCTCTTACTATCCATGGACTGACACGGTGTCTCTTTACACTTTACACGTGGGTAATGTCCCTGCTTGCAGGAGAAGACCTAGGCAGAATGTGAAATGTTATACATACATTCCAAAAGCCAGAGCTGAACAGCCCCACCCAGGGGGCAGTCCCTCCGTACATAACCCTCCCACTACAGTCAGCAGACTTCAGTTTTTTTCTGCTTAGCAGAAGGAGAAGACGTGGCTCCCTCAGGAGCCAGTCTCCTGACCTATTTTATTCCTTTTTGGAATTCTTTTTTATTTTATTTTTGAGAATCTTCTATCAACTGTCGGCTGGGCAACAGGTTGGGTACAAGATATCCTCGTAGTCTTCCCTGTCCGACCATCGAGCGTGCTGATCCTCGCCTTGTGTGCGTGAGACTCAGTTCACGACAGGCCCCATGACTCCAGGGGTGGCCGGGTTTGCTTTCATGCTCCCACGGTCCTCTCAAGACTGAACAGCTCCTGACTGACTGTATCTTTCGCGGTGGACCAGGCCGACAGCTACTCAGTACTGCACTGTGATAGTCCTGTCAGAAACACCAGTGTGTCCCTCAGGGGACGGGTAAGTAGTCTCTCCTGCCTGCAGGTGAGTACAAAAGGCTGTGTGTTTCTCTGTGGGGGATTTTCCCTGTCTCCCCCTGTATTTTATTGTCGCTCTCTGTCACCATTACTGGCGCTGGCTGTGTGGGGTGCTTGGGGGTCACACTCTTCTTGGGGGGCTCATGCTGGTCTGCAATGTATGCTTTGGGGCTTTTTTGTGTGTTTTTTTTGGGGGCCTGAGCGCCGAGTGGCGCTGTGCGTGTGTGCTGTTTCATTTTAACTGCGTCATGGCGGCCATCTTGCCGCGGATCGCCTCAGTGAAGTGCGGCGGCCATTTTCTTGTAGCCCGCGCGCTTTTCAGCACTAGTTTGGCCTCTAGCGCTGCTGTAGCAGCGCGAATCTCCTCACAGTCTCCTCACAGCTCACCAGCGCTGACACAGCGTGGTACAGACAGCGGAACTAAGCGGTCCCTGGTCCGGTTTGGTGAGTCCCCTGGGCGCCCCCTCCTCAGTCAGCACAGCCTGTGGGTGGACTTTTTATCTGAGAGAGTCTCAGAGGGGGACAATATGGAGTCTGTGTCACCAGCTTCCCCTAAAAATGTCAGTGGCAACAGGCAGTGCTTCAGCACCTGCGGTCCCTATGGACCTGTTGTGGGCAGCCCTGGAATCAATTTCTGACCAGGATGGGAGCTGTGTGCAAGCGCAAGGTATAAAAAAGGCGCCCTCTCCCCACTTTATCTACTCAAGGGCAGTGCGCTGATTCAGATATGGGCCTAGCCACTATCGCTCAGGACCCTAGTTCTGGATGTATGGATGGTTTTGAACAGGACATTCCTTATGAGGAAATCTCCAGTTCTGAGTCAGTAAATGACAGGGAGCTTGTTAGTGTGCTCATGACTGCGGTGAGGGACACTCTCAAGCTCAAATGCTGCGGATGCAGAACCTCAGGCGGATACTGTCTCCTTTGGTTATTTTAAGGCCAGGCCTTCTAATGGGGTTTTTTCCATTGTACTTTCTTTGACAAGCTCATTGATAAGGTCTGGAAAAAGCCGCAGAAGAATTTTTTATGGTCCCGCGGCGTTTGTCTATCAGATACCCCTTTGAAGATGCCCTACTTAAAAAGTGGGCTTCTCCCCCAGTGGTCGACCCTCCAGTCGCCCTGTTGAACAAGGCCACCACTCTCCCGATGGAGGGGACTCCTGCATTAAGGACCCCACTGACAGGAGGTCAGAAGTGGTGCGCATAGCCATGTTTGCCTTGTTGGGATCCGCCCTGCGGCCTGTGGTAGCGGCGACCCTTGTGTTTTAAAACACTTACAGGTTGGGCAAAAATGTTGCACCTAGCTGTACAGGAGCATAATCTTCCTCCAGACACAGTTATTCTGGCCCACCAACTGGGCAGGGCCTGGTTTATGTGTGCGACACCACGTTGGACGCGGGCCCTTTAACATCCAGGGCCTCTGTCCCGACGGTGGTATGGCGTCGTCTTATCTGGTTGAAATGCTGGTCTGCTGACCTAGCCTCTAAGAAGCTCCTGACGTATCTACCTTTTTATAGGTGGTAGACTTTTCGGTGCTGCTCTGGATGTCATCGTTAAGGATGTCATGGGAGGTAAAAGCACTCTTCTTCCTTAGACTGGCAAGAGTAAGGGGGCCCGCCGCAAACGGGGCCTTTTCCTTTCCAGCAAACAAGGGTTTTTTTCGTCAGTCGGGTCCACAGGTAGGTCCTCCCAGACTGACGGAGTGCGGCTGGTGGGCACAAGCGCCCCTGGGTGCGTAAGCCAAACAAGCGGCTCCCGAGCCCGCCTCCGCGTGAAGTCTTGCCTCCGCCCGACTCTGGGGTGGGGGGACGACTTTGCAGGTCACGAATCGGTGGTCCTCCCGAATCTCCGACTGGTGGGTGTGCGAGGAGGTCACCTCAGGATACAAGATAGTATTCCGATCCTGGCCCCCAGACAGATTCTTTCCCTCAAATCTTCCTCTCCTTCCTTCCTGTCGGGCAGCCCTCTTGGGGGCTGTACAGGATTTGATCAGGTCCGGAGTGATTGTGCCGGTTCCGTCACAGGAGAGTTTTCAGGGATTCTACTCGAATCTGTTTGTCGTCCCAAAGGTAGGACGTGGTTCGACCTGTCCTGGACCTCAAGGCCCTGAATGCCTTTGAGAAGGTGCAGAAATTCCGCATGGAATCCATTCGCACGGTGATCGCTACACTCCACCAAAGGGATTTTCTTCTGGCGTCCTTGGACTTCAAGGACGCCTACTTGCATGTTCCGATCTGCGCAAGTCACCGGGAGTTTCTGCGCTTTGCGATCAGCAAAGTCCACTATCGATTGTGGCTCTTCCTTTCGGCCTAGCCTCGGCACCAAGGGTGTTCACCAAGGTGCTTGCTCCGGTTCTAGCCTTCTGTTACAGCGAGGTATTGCTGTCGTGGGCTATCTGGACGATCTTCTGCTAAGAGCAGAAAGTGGATCAGACTTAGAGGTAAGGTGACTATCATCAATTAGACCCTCAGGAACTCGGGTGGTTCCTGAACATTCAGGAGTCAGTCCTGGTCCCGACTCAGTGTCTGGAATATCTAGTTCTGATTCTGGACTCCTTGGAGGCAAAGGTATCCTACCTCTGGAGAAGTTGCTGACACTTCAGTCTGCGGTGCGGGTGCTGACATCCCAAAAATGGTTGTCAATCCGTTTTTTGCATGAGAGTCCAGAGACTCGTGGTGGCCTCCTTTTGCGGCCGTTCCGTATGCCCAATCACACACCAGGGCATTGCAGAAGGAGATCTTGTCCACCTGGGACAAATCCCCGTTGTCCTTGGATCTTCAGATCCAGGTGATTCACCTGGTCAGGGCGCCCCTGACATGGTGGTTGAGATCCTCGGCTCTTCGGTCCGGAAAGGCGTTCCCCTCCCATCCACTGGACGGTACTCACGACGGACACCAGCCTGACGGGCTGGGGTGAAGTCTGGGGAGTCCTGTCGGCTCATTCCTTGGACTCCGGACGAGCCCGTTTACCAATCACTGTTCTGGTAATACGGGCCATCGGACTGTGTCTCTCCTCAGGTCAGAGAGAGTACGGGGTCGCTCCATCAGGAGCCAGTCGGACACCGCCACGGCGGTGGCGTATGTAAACCATCAAGGGGGAACTCGGAGCTCAGCTGCGGCTTCCGAGGTAGTCCGTATCCTGAAGTGGGCCAGAAGAAACGTGCCGGCTCTGTAGGCCATTTTACATTCTGGGCATAGACAATGGGCAGGCGGACTATCTGAGTCGCCAATCGCCAGACACCGGACCGAGAAGAGTGGTCCTTGCATATTTCAACTCCTTTGCCGACGGTGGGGCACGCCGGATGTGGACCTGCTGGCCTTTCGACTCAATCGCAAGGGTCGAGGTTGTGGCCAGATCCAGGGATCCTTGGGCGATGCCTCGGATGCGTTGGTGGCCCCATAGGGTCCTTATCGCCTGATATAAACTACGGCGATCCTAATTGTTCCGGATTGGCCGCCGCATCACTGGTACGCTGATCTGGTACGTCTCGTCGCGGACGTTCCCTGGCGGTTGCCGATGGGGGAGGACCTTCAGTCTCAAGGTCCTATGCTTCATCCGGCTTACAGTCTCTGGCTTTAACGGCAGGGCTGTTAAAAGCCAGGTGTTGAGGGACCAAGGTCTCTCGGACTCGGTCATTTTGACCATGTTAAGGACACGGAAGTCTTCCTCCAGGCAGATCTATCACCGTACCTGGAAAGCTTATATCGCCATGTGCGAAGCGCTGGACTGGCGTCCTCGGACGTATTCCGTCCCCAGAATCCTGCGTCCTCTGCAGTGTGGAGTGACCCAAAAGCTTGCTTTGAGTACCATCAAGGATCAGATTTCGGCCTTGGCCGTCTTCTTTCAGCGACCTCTAGCGGGTCATTTTCTTGGTTAGCACCTCGTGTTGGGTTCGCCATGTGCTCCCTCCTGTCAAGCCTCCTCTCCCACCGTGGGATCTGAATTTGGTGCTCTCGGTCCTCCAGGAACCTCCTTTTGGGAATATCCGGGATATTCCCTTCTTGTCTTGTCTCAGAAGGTGGCCTTTTTAGTGGCAATCACTTCTGTTTGACGAGTGTCTGAGTTGGCGGCTTTGTCCTGCAAGTCGCCATGTTTAGTCATCCATAAGGATAAGGCGGTGTTGCATCCGCGACCTTCCTTTTTTGCCAAAGGTAGTGTCGACCTTTCACCTACATGAGGACATTACCCTCCTGTCCTTGTGTCCTCACCCATCGCATCCCAGAGAGTTTGCGCTGCACATATTGGAGGTGGTACGAGCCTTACGGGTGTACCTGTCTGCTACTGCTTCTATTCAGAAGTCCGACTCACTATTTGTGACTGTCTCTGGTCCATAACAGGGCCAAGCAGTTTCGTCTGCCATCATTTTTAGGGGAATCAGACAAACCGTCATTCAAGCCTATGCTCTCAAAGGGCGGGCGCCTCCCTTTCCGGTTACGGCACATTCCACCAGGACAATTGGTGCTTCCTGGGTTTCCCGACATCAAGCGTCGGTTGCACAAGTGTGCAAGGCGGCGACCTGGTCGTCTGTTCATGCCTTTTTAAGTTTTATAAGGTTAATGTGGCTGCATCTTCGGATGCTTCCTTCGGCCGCAGGGTGCTGCAGGCCGCTGTTTAAAGTTGCGACTCCTCCGTTGAGGAGATCTGCCTTCTTGGAGTGAAGTTTTTGGTTTTTCCATTTATACTGCTCCCATCCCTCTTGACACTGCTTTGGGACATCCCACGTGTAAAGTGTAAAGAGACACCGTGTCAGTCCATGGATGGTAAGAGAAAATAGGATTTTTTGTACTCACCGTAAAATCCTTTTCTCTGACATCCATGGACTGACACGGCACCCACCCTTCCTTTTAAGTTTGTACTGCTTTGTTACGAACTGAAGTCTGCTGACTGTAGTGGGAGGGTTATGTACGGAGGGACCGCCCCCTGGGTGGGGCTGTTCAGCTCTGGCTTTTGGAATGTATGTACAACATTTCACATTCTGCCTAGGTCTTCTCCTGCAAGCAGGGACATAAACCCACGTGTAAAGTGTAAAGAGACACCGTGTCAGTCCATGGATGTCAGAGAAAAGGATTTTACGGTGAGTACAAAAAATCCTATTTTTTTTCTTTCTACTTTTTGTTCCTGAGATCTACTATCAACTGCCGACTGGGTGACAGGCTGGATCCTCGATCATTGTAGTCCCCCCAGTTTTGGCCATCGAGCGTGTGCCGACCTTTAGCTACAAGCTGGGTCGTCCACGACATGCCCCGTTGCTCCAGGAGTGGCCGGTGAGCTATATGCTCCGGGGCACACATATGACCGGGCTATATGTCCGTGTCAGTGTGCCGGGCCGACAGCCATGCCATAACCGCGCGGACGTTGGGTCTGTCAGGAATGCCTTCAGCGAGTCCATGCAGGATGGGTAAGTAGCAGTCCCCCTGCTCCGGCAGGGTGGCATGGCTGGGCATTCCTGGGGAGGTCGATTTAGGGGGTTCCCACCCTCCCTTTCCTCTCTCCCTGTCCTTTCCACTCTTCCCATGCGCTGTGGGGCTGGGCCTGCTGTACTGACCGTGGGGGCTCCGTGTCCTGGCTGGGGGCTGTGCGGGGTGCCCAGGGTCCGCTCTCCGTGGGGGGTGTTGTTTGGTGTCATGGGGGGCCTCCGCGCCGAGGCCTAACGTGTTCTTTTTTTCCTTCAGAAGCGCTCGGCGGCCATTTTGGCGGCGTCCAGCGCCATTTTCTTGTAGTCCGCGCGCTTTATACAGGAGCGGCTGGCGGCCGTTTTATTGTAGTCCTCGGTTCGGTTTTTGCCTCTAGCGGTAAATACGTCCCTTCTGAATGGCGCGAACGGTGCTGTACACCTCAGACACTAGAATACACCACAACCATGCCTGTTAGGAGGCATATGGGGAGAGCGGACGGCGGCGCTGGCAGCACCTGGACCAGAGCGGTGAGTCTCCTGGGGTCCCTCACTCTGAGCAGCTGGGGGGGGTGGTTTTTGTTTTTGCTGCCTTGCCTGGGTCCCTATGGGTGTCAGGCAAGTGCAGTTTGCATGGCGTCAGAAGCTGGCATTGTCTTTCCCTGACATCCCTGTGGTGGCAACCGGTACCCTGTACCTGGGGGTCGTATGGACGCCTTGTCGGTGGTCCTGGAGCCCCTTATTACCAGGGTGCAAGGGGGGTAAAAATGCCCCCTCCCTCTACCATCTTCGGGGTAGAGTTCTGATTCAGACTTGGGCCTTGCTGTGGCAGATGTCCCCTGCTCTGACCTGTCAGAGGATGCAACCCTAGGCCTTCGGACTGTGCGGAACTGCGTTCTCATTTGCTTCCGTGTCCGGATTAGCGCTAGAAGGCGCTTATTGGAGCACTTATCACCACGTGCATGCTTCCCAATAACAATGGAGGTTACGGCGAGTGCATCTCTTATGGTATCGGTCCCTTCTGGGTCTTACAAGCTGGCCCGCACCGCTGGGAGGTTTTCCCTACAAGCTTATTGGATAAGTTTACATGCAAAAAATGGGAAATCGCATGGCTGTCCGTTGTCCCTTTGCGGAATGTTTCCTGATAAGGGACATCTCCCCAATGGGGCTCTCTGGTATCCAGGGCCCGGCCCTTGTTCAGGGTATAGGGGTCAGCATTGCGGCCACTGTTGGCCACGACCCTGGGGTCACTGATACGTCCTTAATTGACAAGATTTGCTGCACCGTAATTTGGATAGCAAATGTTTCCACCCGTCTTCATGATAGCAGACCAGGTGGTGCATGGCATTTAAGCATGTCTGCAATTGCAGCCTTAGATACAGCTTCCTGGCTGTCAAGTACCATCGATATCTGCGGTGGGGCTACGCCGCATAATTTGACTGGGATGCTGGTCTGCGGACCAGACGTCCTGGAATGCTCTGGCGGATTTGTTCTGCCGGGGTTAGAGGTTTTGGAACCTCGCTGGATGACATTATTAAAATGTTGTTTGGGGGGAGAGCACTGTGCTCTCACAAACTCAAAAAAGGTAAGGAGCTGCGCCGTAGGCCAGGGCCCTCCTTTTTTTTCCCGCTCACAAGCGGTTTTTTCCTTCCGCCGGGCCCGCAAGTCAGCGGCCCCAGGCCGACAGGGCGCCCGTTAAGGACTAAAAAAGGTATCCCTGTTTCTCGCAAGCAAAAACAGACCTGCGGCGACATGGAGGTTTTTACCCCCGCCCGACTATGGGGTGGGGGGTCGCCCTCGTGAGCTTGCAGCTCGGTGGACCTCCCTACTTCCGACCAGTGGGTCTGTGAAGTGTTTTCATCTGGGTACAAGATGGAGTTTTTCTTCTCTTATCCACCAAAAAAATGATATTTTTTTCCTCCAACCTTCATCCCCTTCTGGCTTGCCGGACTGCCTTGTTTTTGGGGCAGTGCAGGACCTGCTCATGCGCAGGAGATAGTACCTGTGCCGGAAAGGTTTTTTTCAAGGAATCTACAATCTGTTTGTAGTCCCAGAGAAGGGAGGGGTCGGTCCGGACCTGAATCTCAAGACCCTCAACAGCTTTGTGATAGCACAAAGGTTCAGGATGGCAGCTTGGCACATTGTGGTCGCTGCCATCCTTGGACATCAAGGACGCATTTTATTGCAGCCCCCATATACGTCAGGCATCAGAGGTTCTGCTGTTTGCAGTCGGGGATGAGCACTGTTAAATGGTGGCTCTCTCTTTTCTGGCCTGGGGTCGGCACCAGGAGTTCCTTCAGGGTGCTCGCCCCGATCCGGGCCTTGCTGTGGCCACGAGGGATCGCAATCATGGGCTGTTTGGTCGATCTCCATCTGAGATCAGATTCCACCTCCAGAATTCGGGGTGGATGTGGCGATCGCCAGTCTGACTCTTCGGGAGTTTTGGTCGGGTACTGAACCCCCAGAAGTCGGTGTTGGTGCCGACTTTGCGCCTGGAATACCTGGGTTCGATCTGGACTCCTCAAGGGCGAGAGTCTTTTTCTCCCTTCGCAAGTTGCTGACTCTTCAGGCTGCGGTACAGTGGTGGGCGTCACGCTGGTGGGGGTCACTGCGCTTTTACATGCGTGTCCTGTTTTTCATGGTAGCCACATTATGGCAGTCCCGTGTGTTTAATCCACACTCGAGTCTTGCAAGATGGAGATCCTGTCGACATGGGACACATCTCCATTGTCCCTGGATTGTCAAATCCGGATGAGCCAGCTAGTCAGGGATCCCTGATCCGGTGGCTGAGGTCTCCGGCCTTTCAGGCCGGGAAGTCGTTTTCCTTTTTGTTGGACGACACAGGGTCGCTGGACGCAGGAAGAATCCCGCCTGCCGATCAGGGTGCTCCTTCGGGCGTTCAGGTGGTACCCCTCCACTTGGTCACGGAGGCTGCGGGAATGTCCAGTCAGGATCCAGTTGGACAATGCCATGGCGGTGGCATATGTCACCCATCGATGGGGAACAAGTCGCTCGGCTGCTGCATGCTGTCACTCACGTCCTGCGGGAGCGGGGCAAAGATGTGCTGACTCTATCGTCCTCATACAGTCTGGGCGTAGAACTCTAGCAGGCGGACTCCCTGAGTCGGCAGTTGCTGGGCCTTGGGCTATAGTCTCTACACCCGGAGGTGTTTCGACCCCTCTACCGGAGATGGGGATCACCTGATGGGGATCTCCTTGCTTCTTGATCCAATCAGAAGGTTTTGAGGTTGTGGCCAGGATCGAAGAATCCTGGGAGGACGCGTCAGACGCGTTTTGAGGTCCTGTGGGGACAGTCTCGGCTATGTATGCCTTCCTCCTGAAAATACTCTTCCTCATCTGCTCACAGAGTAGTGGATGAGGGGATCCGAGTAGTCTACTTGCCCCAGATTGCTTTGGTTTCCCTGGTACGCTGCTTTAGTGCGACTGATGGTGGATGTTCCTTGGCGGTTGCCAATGCGATAGGACCTTTTTATTGCAAGGTTATACATTTCATCCTGCTTGCAGTCGCTGACCTTCACTCCATGGCTATTGACAGTCGGATACTAAGTGACTGTAGCCCGTCGGTTCGGTGCTTCCTCCATGCTGAGGGCACGGAAGTCATCTTTTCGGATGAATTACCATCGCACTTGAAGGGCCTACATCTCTAGGTGTGGAGATGGAGTGGCGTTCACGTACATATTCGGCTTCCAGAATCCTGCTTTTTCTTTTTGACAGTGTGGACTGGTTTAAAGACTTGCTTTTCGCTCCAATGAGGGGCGGATATCAGCCTTGGCTGGTTTTCTTCCGCGACCCTTGGCGGCTTATTCACTGGTGGGTACGTTTGTTCAAGGGGTTCCACGTGTGGCCCCTCCGGTTCAATCACTGCTGCCTTGTGGGATTGAATCTGGTACCCTGGGTGTTTTCAGAAACCACCTTTTTTTTAAAGTATATAGAGAGATTCCCCTGTTGGCACTCTCTTGGTAAGTAGCTTTCGGATGGATGTTACCTCCTACCAGGGTTTTTTTTGAGATGGCGGCCTTGTCTTATAAGTCTCCCTGCTTACTCATCCTAAGGGATAAGGCGGTGCTGCGTCCGCAGCCTTGTCTCTACCTGAGGTTTGTTGTCTGCCTTTTTTTATCAAAATGTGGACATTTTGCTTCATTTTTGTGTCCTCGGACGTCGCATTCCAAGAGGTTACTTGCTTTCCTTGGGCTTGGTACAAGCTCTCCGGGTGTATCTGTCTGCTACGACTCAGTTTTCGGAGGTCAGACTCACTGTTTGGCCCGTAGTAAGGCCTGGCGGTCTCGTCGGCCATGTGTCTCGGTGGATCGGACAGATTGTAATCGGGCTATGCCTTTAAAGGGCGGGCGCCTCCCCTTCCTGTCACGGCGCATTTGACCAGGACAATAGGTGCCTCCTGGCGTCGGTATCATGGGTGTGTAAGGCAGCGACCTGGTCGTCCGTTCGCACTTTCACTAAGTTTTACTAGGTTGACTGGTGTGCGTCTGCGGATGCCTGCTTCGGCCACAAAGTTTTGCAGGCGACTGTTTAAGGTTGCAACTCCTCCGTTGAGGAGCTCTGTTTGTTTGGGGTGAAGGTGGTTTGATTGCTGTTCCCACCCCTCATTTTTGACACTGCTTGGGGACGTCCCTAATGTCAAGAATAAGATGCTTTGTCCGTCCATGAACGAAAGAGAAAATGGGATTTTTGTACTCGCCGTAAAATCCTTTTCTCTGAGTTCATGGACGGACACAGCACCCTCCCCTCCTTTTTATATGTTTGTACTGCTTTTTGACAAACTGAGCTGCATGATGCAGGTAGAGGGGTTGTACCTAGTGGGACCGCCCCCAGGGCGGTACTGTACAGTTTTGATGCATGTTTAACACTTAACATGCTTTTCTGCCTAGTCCTCTCCTGATAGAAGGCTAATACCCTAATGTCAAGAATAAGATGCTGTGTCCGTCCATGAACTCAGAGAAAAGGATTTTACGGTGAGTACAAAAATCCAATTTTTCAGAGAGGCCTACTGTGGTGGAGATCATCTCTTTGCTTTGTGCCAGTGGTCATAGAATGCTTCTGATGGAGATCTAGTGCTCCCTGTTTTAATTTGGATCCAGCACTTTTTTCTTATTTAAGACCGCACGATTCTAATGCTCACACCATGTGAGTAGTTTTATGGTACTGGATACGGTCTTGAAAACCTATTAACTTCCCTTTTTGTTTGGGCAGGGAAAGCAGAGCCTTGTTTATCTAGTAGGCTATATGGGACCAAAAAGTATGAGACACTCTCCCCACTTCTCTTAGGAAAAGAGTTGAGGATTTTTATTGGGAGAGCCTGGAATAGATCTGCTTGACTTATTTATAAACTCATGGTAAAGCCTAGTACACATGGGCCGAATGTTGGACAGCCCGTGTGTATGGCAGCCGGTCTGACGTTTAGCCGGCTTCTGTTGAAGGGTCATAACGAAAAACGTCTGCCGTCCGACTCCCGATCAGCGCTCTTAGCTAATGGCTGAGAGCGCTAACCGAAGTGTCCTCCCCCGTCCCGTCCCCCTGTCAGAACACAATAGCACAGCAGGGGAGATCGCTGTACTAGCATTGAAATGCTAATACAGTGGCTCTGACCTGAGCTGTCTTTTTTTTTTTTTTTTTTTTTTTTTTTCATTCAACCCAGCTAGTAGTGTTTACGAGGCTTAAATTTGGCAGATGTAAAGTAGCATATGGTATAATTGCTTCCTTTTTTAATTACAATTGTGTTGCAATGGATTGGGCTAGTTTTATTATGCTGGGTTTCGAGGATATGTATTTTCATAAGATTTGTTAGTTTATCCTATGTAGTTTAATTTATTTCTTTTTCTTTTTATAGGAAATGATTGTGGCATGTTTTATATTTTTCTTCATGTTCTTTTGAACCCTCAATCAGATTCACTTGTTTTCTCTAAAAATAAGTAGAAGTATGCTATGAATGGGACTCTTGTATTTATCACCTAGATGTTTGTTTCTTGTTTACTCTACTTGACAGCATGTGCAAGGTGTCTTTGTTGTCAAAGTCAGTGAGTCATATAGGAGCACTGCATTCTTCACCACACCTTTCATGCCCTTTGTGTTTCAGATGAAACCTAGATATGATTTCTGTATTGGCAGTGTTATTGAATTAGCCTATTAGGAAATCCTAAATGTTGAACTGTAATCAAACCGCAGAAAACACAGTTAAAATATAGTATTCCAAAACTGTTAAACCTAACAAAGCTTAATAATTCTGTTTACTCTAGTGATCTTGGCTATCCAGCTGGAGAGCATAGCGGTCAGTGACCTCTCTTTTTTCTTATTTTGTAGTTAAGAAAAACAGCTTGGTCTTTAGCTTACCCTAAGATAGCATTTTCAGGGAGGAGAGCTCAGAAATGATGGTCGATAGATTTAATTTTTTTTTTCTTTGACAGATGTGCTTTCAAGAAATTCAGTTAATGTTTTTTTTTCTGATTTGACCGTGGGAAAAAGAAATGTCTATCATGAATAAGTAAAAATCATAGCAACTAGATCAATCAAAAGAGTAAACTGTGAACTCTGACTGCTGTAAGATGCTTCGCCATGCGTATTCGCATTGACATTTTTTTTTTTTTATACACTTAATTGGAGAACCTCTCTATTTCACTGTCGGTAATGCAGGTTATAATCTTAACCCTATTCCAAAAGATATTAAGCTTTATTAATTATTTGACCTCCAGAAGATTTCCCCCCCTTCATGACCAGGATGTTTTTTTGCGATAGGGCACTGCTTTACTTTAATTGACAATTGCGTGGTCGTGTGACGCTGGCTGTACCCAAATAAAATTGATGTCTATTATGGGGATTTTTTTTTTATTTATTTTTTTTACTTTCTGCTATAAAACATATCCAATAAAAATGTCTTCATCTACCGTATTTATCGGCGTATAACACGCACCCCAAGTTTAGGAGGAAATTTTAGGGAAAAAAACTTTTAGGAGGGAAGTTTAAGGAAAAATAACTTACATTTAAATGCAGCCTTGTCAGTGTCCATTGCAGCCTTGTCACAGTGCAGCCTTGTTAGTGTCCATTGCAGCCTTGCCCCAGAGTCCATTTCAGCCTTGCCCCAGTGTCGCCGTGCAGCCTTGCCCCAGTGTCGCCGTGCAGCCTTGCCCCAGTGTCGCCGTGCAGCATTTTAAAATTGGCGCCGAGACTGTGCGGACGCTGCCGAGGACGCCAGGGACTGGGCGGAGCCGCCGCCGAGATACACATAGCTGAGTGTACTCGGCTCCGCTCACAGTCACGCCGAGTCCCGCCCTATGATGGACATAACACAGGTCCAATGGCGGGACTGGGCGTGACTGTGAGCGGAGTCGAGAAAAGCCGAGTATAGCTGAGTACATTCGGCTATGTGTATCTCGCTCCGCTCCGTCAGCGGAGACAGCTCAGGGATGTGGGTATCGGCGTATAACACGCACCCACGATTTCCCCCTGATTTTCAGGGGAAAAAAGTGTGTGTTATACACCGATAAATACGGTATTTAGGCCAATATGTATTCTGCTACATATTTTTGGTTAAAAAAATCCTAATAAGCGCACATTGATTGGTTTGCACTAAAGTAATATCGTCTACAAACTATGGGATTTTTTTTTTTTTTTACTAGTAATGGCAGCGATCAGCGACCTATAGCGGGACTGCGATATTGCAGCTGGCATTCTGACACTTTCTGGGAACCAGTGACACTAATACAGTGATCAGTGCTAAAAATATGCCTAGTCACTGCACTAATGACACTGGCTGGGAAGAGGTTAATATCAGGTGTTAACTGTGTGCCTAGCCAGTGTTTTACTAAACTGTGGGAGGTGCTTTTACTAGGGGAATACGTGGATCCTCTAGTCCCTGCTTTGCAGAGACACAGAATCCACGCCTTCCCTCCTGTCAGAACAGCAATCTACCTTGTTTACATAGGCAGATTGCAGTTCTGCCTCTCTGATCATGATCGTTGGGTGCCGGCGGATATCAGGTCCATGGTACCCGCCGATCGGCTCCTGCTTTGTAATTTTTCTTCTACGTCAACCGAACTAACGAGTTTTGTTTTAATGTGTACAGTTTTCAGATAATAAAAATCTGATGCGAAAGACTGCGCATGATCAAAAATAATAAAACCTTTTGTTCGAGAATTTTCATACAATTAGTACCATCCTTAGTTTCTACTTATTGAGAAACATTGAGGAAAACGGGACGATCGTTCGCCTGATTTTCTTATAGCGTGTACTGGGCCTAAGATTTAAGCAATCAGAAAACCCATGTGACTTTGCGTGCTTTTAATCCTGTGTGCATTACATCAGAAAATTAAAATGCTTTTTTAGCTGGTCAGAAATGTTAATTAGGCTAAAACTATCTTAATACCTGTATGAATGTATAAGAGATATCAGTTAATCCAAATTATTAGATCACTTCCTCTGATCTGTATAGCACATTTGATCACAGTCAACACTGTTATGTACCACCGCATGGTAAGAATCCAACAGCAACAGTTCATCAGCTTAGTGATCCTGGAGACCTTGGGTGATCCTAAACCAAGTGATTTTATTATATATGCATTTGCTGGAGTGCAGCCTAGTTTATATATACCAGCGATTTATCCATCAAGCATCCTCTTCCTGAACCCTAAACTGCTTGTAGAATAACTGCAGAGGGCGGCTGGAATAGGGTGACCACATTTCCAAACTACCATTCAGGGACACCCTCCCTTCCCAAAAATCAGCTTGTGCTGTAACGAATCACAGCACAGTGATTGGACACGAGGCGGGATTTATGATTTCTCCAATCACAAGCAGGGGGCGGGATTGTGCTCCTCCAGGCATTCCCGGCCAGGACAAGTACTGTCGGTGAGTAAAGCGGTGATGTGGCGGCCTTTTTTGTGGGCATCAGATTGGTCCGGGGGGTGGCTGTGTCAGTTTCATTCCAAGACACTGTATTGTCCTGGAATGAAGGTGCCCGGGACAGACTTGCAAAATGCGGGACTGTCCCGGGCAATCCGGGACACGTGGTCACCCTAGGCTGGAAGTGCACGCATAATCCAACTGTCCTCATTTACCAGTACTTCTGATTTTTCTTCGATATATTTATATTGTAAAGCACTGCGTAAACTGTTGGCACTATATAAATCCTGTATAATAATATATATTGATCACCTGGAATGCTGAATGTCTCTACTACTAGGCCATGCAGGAGGCTATTGTCACACCCCAGTTCTATATGCGTATATATTGTGCGTTTCAAAAAAAAAAACATTCATTGACACGACTGTTCTTTGGGTGTGTATGGTGCACTCTTATGCCTCATGAAGACGAAACATCTTATCTAACCAGTTGAGGCTCATAGCTTGCTTTATATGTAAACTATTCAGCAGGATTGTGCTTCCAGTGAGTAATTAAGCCTCAGCCCCACACACCCACACCTAGTGTTAGACTCTAAAGTTCACCTGCTGTGATCACTTCCACAAATCTTTATAGACACTCAGGTTGATGTTCTCATGACATACCTTGCTTAAAAAGTTGTAAAGATAGGGCAATGCAGAATGCTTATGCTAATGTATGATTGACATGAAGTTTTATTTTTAGAGATCTTGCATGTTCTCTTCTTTGGTTTCCTTTAGCAGCAGAAAAGCTTTTAGGTAAGTAAATTGAGAACCAAATTGTTCCCAAAAATGTGCTGTGTATTTGTATGACTGAGACCGGCCATACACAATTTGAATCTCGGCCGGTTCAGCAGGAACCAGCTGAGATTTGAACCATTAATGGGCCGGCTCACCGGGCTGAATGTACCAAGTTGGTCGATCAATTAACTTGGGTACAACCAGCCTGCCAGATTCTCTTGCAAGTATTGCTAGCGGCTGCTATAGCCGCTAACGATAATCACTGTCTTCCCCCGGCGGAAATGGATTCCCCCGTTCGCCCCCCGCTCCCCTGCCGGGAGAAGACAATTACTGATTCCCCTGTTGACACTGCTTGATGGGAGAATCGTGTGAAGAATTTTGCACTGTGTATGGCCTTAGGTTCTAAGCTCCGTCTGGGCAGTACTAATAGGAGTTCAAAATCTTTTCTGGCTGAACTCAAGAAATTAAGATTTGCTATGTTGTAGGGAACATTTAGAATTGTTAAAGTAGATATAAGGGCAGCAAACTTCCCGATGCCATTGCTAGTATTGCTTTGTCAGTTTCTTGAGGCAATATCTAAAGAATTGCTGTATAATACCCTTTTTATTTGTTAGCTGTAATCACAAGACTGCTAACCCTTCAGAAAACTTTCCCTCCTCCCTGGGTGGTGGTCCTGGACTTTCAGGGAATGATGTTGCATCAGGATGTGATGTACTGCAATACCAGAGTTGGTTAGGATTTTAACCACTGCAGCCCCGGAAGGATTTACCCCCTTAATGGCCAGGCCATTTTTTTGCAATATGGCACTGCGTTACTTTAACTGACAATTACACGGTTGTGTGATGCTGTACCCAAATAAAATTCATGTATTTTTTTTCCCCACAAATAGAGCTTTCTTTTGGTGGTATTTGATCACCTCTGTGGGTTTTATTTTTTTGTGCTATAAACAAAAAAAGAGCAACAATTTTGAAAAAAAAAACAAAACTTTTTTTTTCTTTCTGCTATAAAACCTATCCAATAAAAATATGTGAAAAATCGAATTTCTTCATCAATTTAGGCCAATTTGTATTCTGCTACATATTTTTGGTAAAAAATATCCCAATTCGCATATATTGATTGGTTTGTGCAAAAGTTATTGCGTCTACAAACTAGGAGATAGATTTAGGGACTTTTTTATTTTTTACCAGTAATGGCGTCTTTCTTTTAAATTTTTTTTTTTTGCGGGACTACGACATTGCAGCAGACAAATTAGAAACGAAGTGACACTTTTTGGGGACCAGTAACACCAATACAGTGATCAGTGCTAAAAAATGCACTGACACTGTATAAATGACAGGGAAGGGGTTAACAGGGGCAGTCAAAGGGTTAAATGTGTTCCCTGTGTGTGCTTTCTAACTTTGTGGGGGATGCTGACACTAAACAAAGAAAGATCGGTGTTCCTGATTAGTACAAATCACAGAAATCTCTTTCTCTGTGACAGAACGATGGTCTGCCTTGTTTACATAGACAGACCGCGGTTCTGTCATTTCCCCGAATTATCGTGGGTAGCCAGCGGCTATCACAGCCGCTGGACATGCTGATTGGCTCCTATTGTGTCCAATCACAGAGGGTGCGGGTTGACTGTTCGCGATCCCTGGTCTGAGGCACATGCCACCATGTACAGGCACGTTGTTCCAATGTACAGGGAGAGGCGGGGCTGTACGACGAGCAGTGTTCTCACATACAGACCTATCAGCCGAGATGCGCACTGTCACCCTCGATGATCTGTAACTCTCCCCACACTGCAGACAGATGGCGGTTGGGAGGCGGCGGCGGGTTGGACGGGGGAGGTGCTGGCAGGGAGGAGGAGGAGGGAGCAGAGGAGGAGGTCACCACCTCTATGGGAGGCACAGACCAGGGGCTGTGAGACCCCTCCACCCACTACAGGGAGCCAGGAAGAAATAGAACTCCCTGCTCGCTTTCAAAGGACTACCGCTGGCAGAGGTTACTGGAGGGATAGCAGTCAGTGGTCTTACAAACAGGAAATCACCAGGGAATAATGGTTTTTCAGCAAGTTCAGCAGGCTATTGCAGAGGAAATACAGAGCTTAGAAGAACATGGCTGACATAGTTGGTGAAGGTAGGAGATCAGCAACAAAAACATGGAAAAAGTTTTTTGCCCAGAGTATTGCTTTAATGCAAGGAATGGATGCAAAAATGTTTAGGCTTTACAACCACTTTAAGCAACCCATACATTAGTCCGTTTTTTTGCTTCAACCAGCAGAGTTATTGTATTCTGACAGCGGGGAGACTTCCCCACCAACAGACTACACTGATCAGCACTGCAGACTAAAGCCAGTGGCACCGATCAAGTGGGGAAAATGTGACATGGATCAGCAGGGAACGGCCACATTTTTATCCATGTATGTCTAAACACAAAAATATGATATACTATATTGCACTTTAGCAGTTCTTAGATTTGGTGGCTGTGCATTGACCCAATGCATAAATGTGAATCTGACCTGACAAATATATTTTTGTGCGTTTTTAGGAGTAACCTCTATTATTGGGAATGCAAATTGTATGCAGCTGACAAAATGGCTTTTGTTTTTTTTTTCTGTGTAATTGGCTTATGTTCTTTGAGAAATGTTGATATCCTTCTTTATGAATCCTTACCATAGGCTGTTAAGAGAATATCCACTTTACTTGATTTTTGACATTAGGGCTATATTACGTATGATTGATTTTCTTCCTTGTTTCAGAGAAAATCAATCACCCTTATGATGGTGTGCATGTGAAATATTCTAGCTTCTTTTTCCTTGTTTGGTCCATAAGATCATGGCTACTAAATGCTGTGTATTGATTGGAGGAAAGCTGAACCTTGGTGACTGGCAATGCATTATCTTGTAGCACACACATGGTATGCAACAAATGTTCTACTACCTCTGATTAGAGATTGATGGCTTGCTTTTCACGGTTTGTATATTCTTAATAGAGATTTCTGTATTGCAATAAAAAAATTTCAGGCAGACTTCTTGGTACTCAAAGTGAAATAAAACTGATGTCCTTGTACAGTTTTTCAATATACCACTGCCTTGGGCAGTATATGCTGGTAGTACCTTTGCCGATTGTGGAGCTTCTGTCCACATCAATCTTCTACTTACCATATCTAGTGACCTAATAATTCCAATGATTTGCATTGCAATGTATATGCATTGACTTTGATGTATTTTTCACCTCAATTTTAACAGATTTTTTTAATCAAAACACAATTGAAATCACAGCCTGTTCAGCAGAAACCGTTGGAATTTTGGTGCTCAAACGCACGTGCAGTTATGTGCAGTACGATTTCAGCCCATTCTTTTTGACTACTTTTGGAAACGCACTGCAACCGGATCACATGATACTTTTGTTCCATATGATTCGGTGCAGGCAAACGCACTGTGTTTGCGACCTGCATTTGGGATGTTGTCCCTTTTGCAGTTTGCAAGACCAGTGCGAGTTGAATGCGGTGCAGGATACTGGCACGGAATGTTGGTTTCCTGCACGGCATTCTAATGTGCATGGGCCTTTAACCACTTGACCTCTGGAAGATTTACCCTCCCTTCATGACCAGGCCCTTTTTTCCTTTTTGGCACTGCGTTACCATAACTGACAATTGCATGGTCATGCAACGCTTTACACAAATTACCTTTTTTATAATTTTTCTCCCACAAATAGAGCTTTCTTTTGGTGGTATTTGATCACCACTTGGTTTATTTTATTTTTTTGCGATCTAAACGAATAAATTTTGAAAAAAGTGTTTGGTGCATTCACGGTGTGCTGTTTTTTTACTAAGGGATGTGCGGGTTTTCATTAGGGGAACAAAAACCGACACATTCCCACTGACAGGATAGAATTACATTCACAGATGTCCTGTCATCCCTTTTCGCCAATCAGCAAGTGCCGTCGGTCAGTTATTGGCCAGCAGTGCCGGCACCTGCTGATTGGCTTGTGCTGTGGCTAATCACAACACAGCCGGCGTCTGCTCCCCCCTACCCTGAATTGCTGGATCACATACTAGATCTAACACAGGAGGGCCGCTCTGCCACCGTACTCCTAAATGAGGCGAGTGGTTATTGTAGAACTCATCAGTTCAGTTCAAGTTTTTTAACGGTCATATACAGGCATGCGTTTTTCAGAAATGTGTAATAGCTGAATGCTTTTTTTTGCCCTTTTACTTTAATACTCTTCATAAATCCTTGTTTTGTCAAAATACGTTGCCTTTTAAAATCGTGGAGGCACCTATTTTCAGACACCTCAGACTCCTCTTATGTGTTGGGTGACCGGTTACCTCACCACTTCTCTGTTGTTCTATCGGGGCAGTGGTGACGTCATCATGACATCATCAATGGAACCTAGGCTGCGATACCAGTGATGCTATCTGCACCTCCCAATCTAGATTTCACCTTTTCCATCTCTGGGCCCTGCTCCACTGTTCGGCATCCTGCTGCGTAACAGGATGCTGACAAGTGTGAGCAAGGCACCAGTGTCTAAGAGACCAGACAGCGCCGACCGCAAACCACTCCCCATGACAGCAGTCACACCTTGATTTTAGTAGCTACCCATGTTTATTATTATTTCTCGTTGGCCAAGTTATTCCTGCACAATTTGCATGGTATTTATCTTCTATTAAATGGATTTATAGTTTGGTGTAACATTTACATGGATAACTTGTTAAAATGGCTGCCAAGAAAATATAATCCTTAATAAAAGTAGATATTAAATGCCTGGGGTATTAAAATATTATAATGTAACTGTGTGGTAATCATAGTTTTTCTTGTTTTTGTGCAGTTGCTCCTATGATGTTAAGCCGAATACAAAGGTTTAAATCTCTTGATTTTTACATATACTTCTAAGAATCTTTAAAGGGGTTGTAAAGGTTCGTTGTTTTTTTTTCTAAATAGGTTCCTTTTAAGCTAGTGCATTGTTGGTTCTTACTTTTTCCTTCGATTTCCCTTCTAAATGTTTTTGTTTTCTTTGTTTTCTTTGTCTGAATTTTTCACTTCCTGTTTCTCCTCAGTAAGCTGTTCAGTAAGCTGTTCTGGCTGACTAAACACCGCTCGGATGATGGTGGCAAGCTTACTGAGGAGAAACAGGAAGTGAGAAATTCAGACAAAATAAAAAAACATTTAGAAGGGAAATCGAAGGAAAAGGTAAATGAACCAACAATGCACTAGCTTAAAGGAACCTATTTAGAAAATAAAAAACAAACCTTTACAACCCCTTTAAGGCCTAACTCCGGCCACTTTTTGGTATAGAATGCAAAAGCGTTAAAATTTCTGTCAGGTTACCCAATTAGGGAAATTTTGCCTTCAGTTCTTGTCCCTGTGATGCCTGTATAAGAAATGGTGAATGTGGTTGTCACCAGGACAAAAAGGCATAGACATCAATTTTAAACATTTTTAGGCATACTCTGACCCTTCCTCACTGTACTAAAAATGTGTGTCCTTCCTGTCCTGTTGTGAGGGGAGTTCTCTACAACAGGACATAAAAAGTAATGACAATCGAATAAAGGCTCTAAACCTTTCCCACACTTTCCAAAATGGAGATTGTGTTTTAAAAATGTTTTGTTCCCAGCCGGGAAAATGCAAACTTGCTTTTTAGTATGACGTTTTCCTATACATACAGTACATGTATGCAATGACTTGTCTCAAAACAGTTCTGTTTCTGGATACTAATAACTGTTGCTTGTTATGGACCGGAAGAAAACTACCTATTACCATGGAATCATTCCAGTTTGGCAATGTGGGGAATTATGTAAAGGCTGGTAAAAAAAAAAGTACTGCCCCTTAAACTAAAGTGTGTGTGTGTGTGTGTGTGTGTGTGTGTGTGTGTGTATACAGTGGGGAAAATAATTATTTGATCCCCTGCAGATCTTGTAAGTTTGCCCACTTACAAAGAAATAAATGGTCTATAATTTTTATCATAATTCTATTTTAAATGATAGACAGAATATAAACCAAAAATCTCGAATAAAAACACATGATACAAATGTTATAAATCGAGTTGCAGTTCAGTGAGTAAAAGAAGTATTTGATCCCCAAGCAAAACATGACTTGGTACTTGGTGGAGAAACCCTTGTTGGCAAACAGAGGCAAGATGTTTCTTGTAGTTGGTGACCAGGTTTTCACACATCTCTTTTTTACAGATCTTCTCTGAATCTCTAAGGTTTCTTGGCTATCGCTTGGCTACTTGAAGTTTCAGCTCCCTCCATAAAATTTTCTATAGGATTAAGGTCCGGGGGCCTGGCTAGGCCACTCCATGGCCTTAATGTGTGCTTCTTCTTGAGCCACTCCTTTTGTTGCCTTGGCGGTATGTTTTGGGTCATTGTCATTCTGGAAGACCCATCCACGACCCATCTTCAGTGTTCTGACTGAGGGAAGAAGGTTCTCATCCAATGTTTTACAATACATGGTCCTGTCCATTGGCCCCTTAATTCGGCAAAGTCGGCCTGTAGTTTTTTAGCAGAGTAAGCATAGTGGTTCCACCTCCATGCTTGACTATAGGGATGGTGTTCTTCGGATCATAGTCAGCATTTTTCTTCCTCCAAACACGGCGAGTCGAGTTAATGCCAAAGAGCTCAATTTTGGTCTCTCTTTATCACAGCACTTTCTACCAATCCTTCTCTGAATCATTTAGATGTTCATTGGCAAACTTCAGATGGGCCTGTACGTGTACTTTCTTGAGAAGGGGCCCTTGCGGGCGCTGCAGGATTTCAATCCTGGCAGAGTATTGTGTCACCAATGGTTTGGTGACTGTGGTCCCAACTGCCTTGAGAACATTCACAAGCTTCTCCCGTGTAGTTCTGGACTTCACTTTTCTCATGATCCCCCTTACCCCTTGATGCCGAAATTTTGCATGTAGCTCCAGACCGAGAGTGATTCTTCCATTTGCGAATAATCTCTCCCAACAATTTTCTCCTTCTCACCAAGCTTCTTCCTGATGGTCTTGTAACCCATTCCAACCTTGTGCAGGTCTACAATCTGATGTCCTTTGACAGCTCTTTGGTCTTGCATGTTGGTGAGGTTTGAATGCAAGAAAGAGATTCTGTGGACAGGTGTCTTTTTTATACACATAACGAGTTGTCCTTTAGGCCTGGTTCACACTTGTCCGACAAACGCTCCGACATTAGGAGCTCATGTCGCATGACGTGTGAAAATCAATGAATCCCTATGAGAGCCGTCTTAACTGGTCCGACACAAGTCGGTCCGACATTAAAAATGCTCCCTGTACTACTTCTGTCCGACTTTGATCCTGCTTCAGCCCATTGAATATCATTGAAGTCGGATCAAAGTAGGATCCTTGTCCTAACCATCCGACATTTGACATCCGACATGGTGATTACAGCAGCAGTAAAAGGAATTTATCTCACCCTGGGATTGTTTTTATTGGTCAAAGGACAAGTCCGACTAGCACAATGGCGGATCAAAGTAGTATCCTGTTCATGAATGTCGGATGGATGTCGGACCAATGTAGGATCAATGTAGGACTGATGTCGCAGAGCAAAGTAGGATGAAAGTCGGATGAATGTCGTGTCGTATCAGTGTGAACCCAGCCTAAGGCCTGGTTCACACTGGGGCGACAAACGCTCCGACATTGGGAGCTCATGTCGCATGACGTGTGAAAATCAATGTTTCCCTATGGGAGCCGTCTTAACTGGTCCGACACATGTCGGTCCGACTTTGAGAATACTCCCTGTACTACTTTGGTCCGACTTTGATCCGACTTCAGCCCATTGACTATCATTGAAGTCGGATCAAAGTCGGACCGCAGTCTTGCATGATCCGACTTTGGCATGCGACTTGTGCTCTGCTGCTCTTGAGGGGGAACTCCAGGCCAAATTTTAAATAAAAAACCGGCGTGGGTTCCCCCTCCAGGAGCATACCAGGCCCTTGGGTCTGGTCTGGATTTGAAGGGGCGCCCCTACGCTGAAAAAACGGCGTGGGGGTCCCCCCAAAATCCAAACCAGACCCTTATCCGAGCACACAACCTGGCAGGCCGCAGGGGAAGAGGGGGGGATGAGAGAGCGCCCCCCTCCCTCCTGAACCGTACCAGGCTGCATGCCCTCAACATGGGGGGTTTGGTGCTCTGGGGCAGGGGGGCGACCTGCGGCCCCCCCACCCCAGAGCACCCTGCCCCCATGTTGATGAGGACAGGGCCTCTTCCCGACAACCCTGGCCGTTGGTTGTTGGGGTCTGCGGGCGGGGGGCTTATCGGAATCCGGGAGCCCCCTTCAATAAGGGGGCCCCCGGATCCCGGCCCCCCCACCCTATGTGAATGAGTATGGGCTACATCGTACCCCTACCCATTCACCTGGTGGAAAAAAAATTGCAATAAAAAAACACTACACAGGTTTTTAAAGTAATTTATTACACAGCTCCGGGGGTCTTCTTCCGACTCCGGCGCTCTTCTTCCGACTTCCGGGGGTCTTTTTCGACTTCGGGGGTCTCCGGTGTCGTCTCTGCGCTCTCCGGTTCTTTCTTCCGCCGGGCCTCCGCTAACTTCTTTTTAGCTCTTTTGCTAACGGAGGCCCGGTCTTCCCGTTGTCTCGTCCGGCTCTCCGTTGTCCTTCTGCCGGCCCCTCCACTAACTTCTTGGTAGCTCTTTCGCTAGTGGAGGGGCCCGGTCTTCCCGTCGTCGCCGTCGGCTTCTTCTTCCCTCTTCTCCTCCTCGATGTTGACGCGTCGCTTCCTCCCGCTGTAATACTGGCTCTCCGCTCCGCTCCGCATTAATATAGGCTTCTCATGACGTCACAGTCACATGTTCCGGGGCACATGGCCCCGGAGCATGTGACTGTGACGTCATGGGAACATGTGACTGTGACATCATAAAAAGCCTATATTAATGCGGAGCGGAGCGGAGAGCCAGTATTACAGTGGGAGGAAGCGACGGGTCAACATCGAGAAGGAGAAGAGGGAAGAAGACGCCGACGGCGACGACGGGAAGACCGACCCCTCCAAGTAGGATCCTTGTCCTAACCATCCGACATTTGACATCCGACATGGTGATTACAACAGCAGTAAAAGGAATTTATCTCACCCTGGGATTGTTTTGATTGGTCAAAGGACAAGTCAGACTAGCACAATGTTGGATCAAAGTAGTATCCTGTTCATGAATGTCGGATGGATGTCGGACCAATGTAGGATCAACGTAGGACTGATGTCGCAGAGCAAAGTAGGATGAAAGTCGGATGAATGTCGTGTAGTATCAGTGTGAACCCAGCCTTAGAGCACCTTCTTAAATTGACAGGACTAATCTGTGTACCACATGAGCACATACTGTAGCCAGTCTGTGAGAGAGAGAATTAATGTTGGTTGGTAGGGGATCAAATACTTATTTTACTCACTGAACTGCAACTTGATTTATGACATTTTGTATTGTGTGTGTTTTTTTTCTGGATTTTTGGTTGATATTTTGTCTCTATCATTTAAAATACAACTATGATAAAAATTCTAGACCCTTCTTTTCTTTGTAAGTGGGCAAACGTACAAAATCTGCAGGGGATCAAATAATTTTTTTCGCCACAATATATACAGCGTGTGTTGAATTTTAAGATTCTACCAGAGGCAGTAGCTCCTGAATAGCGCAAAGATCCAAAAAATGGGTAGCAGGATAGTTAAGTAATATATATTTAGCTGGTAGAGGGAGAGGCAGCACTCGGAGCCAGTTGGGTTCTGTTGCATGCCCATGTGCTTTCAATGAACAATCTGACAGACGAGTGACATGACCTTACAGTCTGCTGCCGCTCTTTCTCTGTCCCATCACGGAGAGAATAAGAGGTGACCAAGTTGTATTTTAACCCAAAACCAAACATAATATACAGTATTACAGATCACCGTTTTTTTTGGGGAGTTTTCCCCTCTTTTTTTCACCTAGTGATGTGGCCAGTAACGTACCTACTGAATTAGAGTGCCCCCACACTGGACGAAGGAGCACACGGGCATTTTCTGAGAGCAGCATTGTCAGTCTGGGGGAGGGGAGTGTTAGATGTACTAGCAGATTTAGATACACTAACAAATTGAAGCCAAACAGCCCTGTCGTTGGTAAATTGTTAGTCTCAACTCACACATTTGCAGGAGAGAATGTTCTTTTGAAAAAGAACAGTCTTTAATGGCTAGATCACCAGGTGAAAATAAAGGCAAAAAAGCATAAAAAATAAAACAAATGCTTTTTCCACATCTAATGCCGCGTACACACGACCATTATTCATGTCATGGAAAAAACTATGTTTTTCTCGACGTGATTTTTCGTGTCCTCTCAAGCCTGCCTTGCATACACACGTTCGTGAAAAAAAAAACGCTCGAGCAAAGCGCGGTGACGTACAACACGTAGGACGGCACTATAAAGGGGAAGTTCCATTCAAATGACGTCACCCTTTGGGACGCTTTTGCTGATCCTCGTGTTAATAAAGTTTGGTGAGAGACGATTTGCGCTTTTCAGGCTCCGTGCTTTTCAGTCCGTTACAGCGCGACGAATGTGCTATGTCCATTACGAACGCTAGTTTTAACAGAACGAGCGCTCCTGTCTCATAACTTGATTCTGAGTGTGCGCATTTTTTTCCCCTCGTAAAAGCATACACACGACCGTTTTTTCACAACGTTAAAAAGAACGACGTGAAAAACGCAGAGAAAAAATAGAGCAGGTTCTAAAAAAAATTTGGGCATTTTTCTCGTCGAAAAATGCTCTGAAGCATACACACCACCCTTTTCAAGACCATTTTTAAAAATGGCATTTTTCTCGTCATGAAAAACGGTCGTGTGTACGGGGCATAAGAATTGGTAAGCTGCAATATAATAAATCATTGCATTTGGGTTTAATGCTGCTCTAACAGCGCTGGTTGGGCAAAATTACAAATCATTTGGCAGATGACTTCTGTTTATGTATTTAATTGTGTATCTAGGTTTCTCTGTGGGCTTCATCTTTAATGTAAATCCTATCCATGAGTGTAAAAACTATATATACTGTATAAACTATATGGAGTTGTGCTAACAATAAGAAGTGTGCAGCCAGTTAATTTGATTTCTGTTTTTGTTTTTCTTTAGAGCTAAGGACTGGGTCACTCCATTGCTTAGAAAACTTTCCAAATGGCATCATAACTAACGAATGTCATGGCTACACGGGTAGAACTAACAACGAGAAACGCAAGGAGTGATATTGTAAATGAGGGGAAATCTACCAGGTCGTATGTTAGTCCTCTATCAGACGCAAGCAATAAGTCCAGTGAGTCCATTTCTAGTTCTTTAATTTTTGAAGAGACTGCAAGAGTTCCCTCCAAATCGGTGAACATGTTCAACGTAGGAATGAAGCCAAGACTTTCACCAAAGCCATTTACAAGGGAAAAACCTCCTGAAACCCGAAGGACTGTGGGAATGTCTGCACTGTCTACAGATATGAATTCAGAAAGTGATGTGCCATTTCAAACTTCTACCAGCATTTCTTTGTTTGATACAAAAACTGAAGACCGTGAAAGAGTAGGTCGTAGAATTTTTACCTCCAATTATCAGCCAGACACTGAAGAGGACCAATTAAATAAGCCAGATGTTTTTTCTTCTAACATTTTTAGTAGAAAACAGACAAGCTCTAGCTGGAAACCTACAGACATCGGAGAATCTAAATTAACGTCACAGGCTAATGAACCGAAAGTTACATCAAAACCTCCACTGATGTCCAAAAAAACTGATGTTTTACAACAGCAGGAAAAAGTCCATGCTAGCTCCTTCAGAAGACCCTCAGCAGATGCTACAGATGAACAAATGGAGGCTGTGGAAAAAGCAAAAGATAACGCATTCCTGCCTGATTCAATGGACAGCTTAACTGTTAGAGCCCAGTTAAGGCCAAAGCGTCGTCCAGTATCTGCTATGTTTCTAGACTCTGTAAGTGACCAAATACCTGACAGTAAAATAACAACAGACACCAAGAGACCTTGGAATAGAAGGCCACTATCGGAGGACCTTACCTCATTATTTGAAAGTGGAGTTCTTGGGAACCAAAAAGAGAGTCCCTCTGAAGAAACTAAGGAAAATAGACCTTTAAACAAAAGTTCCTTAAACAGTAGCATCACTGAGGACCAGTCTGATTTGGCACCCAAAGTGGGAGATTTTAGTAGTGCTAAAAATGGCAGCAATGAAACAAGAACAGGTAGAAATAGGATTTCTTCAAGAAATTTGTTTTCTGAAAGGTGGACAAAAGACACTATTACAGAAACAAGATCCAGTACGGAGCAGGAAAAAACCACTGCTACTGAGGTTGACTCTATAATGAAGAGGTCAGTAAATAATAAGAACCAAGATTCTAAAGCTCTTCCTGATTCCACTGATGACTCGAGCAGTGAGGTAAAGAACGCAGATGGCATTGTCATTGCTCCTGGGATCACAAAAAGACGAATCAGTCTCTATCTTGCCAATACCAGCTCTTCGCTGGATTTACCTGATTCACCTACAAATAAAGACAAACTTGCTTTTACAGCTGAGAGAATGACTAGAGCAATCGGTTCTGATAAAGGTATTGAATTGGGAAGACCACAGACGGCATCCCAATATCAAACTGCAGACGTGAATAAGAAGTATGTATGGGTTAATACACATTTCTAAACCTATAGTTGTTAAGTGGGGAGTAAAGTAATGACCTTCATTCAAAAGACAAGGTGTGCCTTACTATTTCTAAAGCTGAAAGACAACTAGATATGCAAGAAAGTGTATCGATGCGTTGTAACAGTACTAAGATTTAAATTATGTTTTTCCTACTCTGCCCACATGCCAATTTTGTTATGGTTTTTTGAAAGGGAGATGAGTAAAATAATATGTGCTGTTGGATTCTAAAGTGCATTTGTTAATGGTGGCAGCAGGTTGATTTAAAGCAAAACTGTAGCCAGAACTTTTTTTTGAATAGGGTAAGGTTGCGGGTATAACCCCTGCCAGGTTTTGTTTTGTTGTGTGCCACATTGGGGAGAGTTCCCCTAACTTCCCTGTCCCATAGTCACAATAGGAAGCAGTAAGAAATCCCTCCAAAGTAAGGGAAATCCTAGGTAGTCACCAGGGCCACCACAATTGGTGTCCCTATTAGAAGATTTAACCTCCTGTTTTGGCAACCACTCATAATTTGGGCTTTTCTTTAACTTGTGGTGATAAAATTAATCTAAACCGCAAAATAATAATAAATGTACAGAAAAATACCTTTTTAATCCCACCAGAAATCCATTGGCCTCTGCATTGAACTGAAATCTTAAAGTGGTTGTAAACCGCTGGACGTTTTTTTTTCTTTTTTTTAGCCTGCAAGGTAAACTAGCCTTAAAACAAAACAAAGCCCTCCCGTGCCGAGATGTCAGATCTGGAGGCCGATTCCATCTTCACCCATCTTGCTTCTGGGTTCACGGACTACGGCTCTGACTGGCCGGAGCCGCAATGTTGTCACTTCGTGCATGCATGTGGGAGCCGCCGGTCATGGCAAACAAGGCAAATGATCTAACAACATGTTCTGCACTCATTTTCCTTTTAACAAGCAGTTTACCATTCATGTTCCAGTGAAGTTGGGTTAATAGAGTGATAAAGTGGTATTACAGACTAAGTTCACTTATATTAAGTCAGCAGCTAAAGTATTTGACAAGTTTAACAAGTTGAGCGCAATAAAATAAACATTTCCCTGTAAACTTCTTTTTTTAAGCTTCTTACCCCAGCACTTGCAGTTTATAACCTTTTTAATGCTGCTGCCTCCTGCTCTCTCAGTACTGCATCCCTGAACTTCTGGTCTTCAAACGAAAGAGTTACTAGTGAACAGTGATGTCTCCAGCCAGTCTCTTAGCTTGGTGAAGGAAGGAGAAATGAGGAGGAAGGAACATTAGTGTGCCTTGACATCCTAGGCTACTGGGTTGTGTTTCTAGTGATGCGCTCAGTGTAGGGAGATGCAACTCTAGTCACTACATGCAAGGGTGGCTCCATGGGATGCTGCAAGAGAAAGGAGCCACCCTAAAACAGGAAACCTGGATTTGTGGTAATGGCACCAGCTTAACTTGGAACATAAAAAACTGCACACCCTTTGAGGCCTTGTTTTACACTTATGGTTGTGGGGAAGGCAGTAAAAATGTGCATTCGAGTCACATTTTTACCGCTTTTCCTATGCCATAGGAGGGGGGTGTACAATTGTCACAATGCTTTGGATCTCGGTGCTGCAAAAATTTATTCCTGTAGTCTAGTTCAGCGCACTGCCCACCGTTTGTGACCTATTCAATGTGCTGGTGCAGGGTTTAGGGGGTTAAAAAAGACAGTGAGGAGGCAATATAATGCCACCTCCTCATCACCTTTTTAAATGCCCTCTGAAATGCCCCCAAATGCCTTCTTCAAAGTGTGTAAATGAGCCCTTCGTGATTAAATCAGCTACTGAAAATGCATAAAAATACTGAGGATTTAATATCACTTTAATAAGTTTTGCATGTGGAAGTGTTTAAAGATTCAGAGATTGGTGGGCAATTATACAAAATGCCTAAAAAGTAATTTCTACCACAGGGGGATGTACCAGCTTTTAATGCCACGGGTGTACCTATATTTTCTGCAGTACACCATTACATGTACAGTGGAACCTTGGATCCGTTCCAGGAGAATGCTCTTAATCCAAAGCACTCGCATATCAAAGCGAGTTTCCCCATAGAAGTCAATGGAAACGAAAATAATTTGTTCCGCATTGACTTCTATGGCATGCAATACCGCATGTGGCCAGAGGTGGGGGGTGCCGGAGAGCCTCGGAAATACTCGGGACAGCTCGGAAAGGCTCGGGAATGGAGTATTTCCGAACGGCTACGCTCGGCTCCAATCAGCTCCGGCACCCCCCCACCTCTGGCCAAATGCGGTACTGCACACTACTGCGGCTTGAATCCTGCTCGTCTTGCGAGACAACACTGGCTAATCGAGTCAGATGGTATTTTAAAAAAGTCTGTTAAAAA
Source organism: Rana muscosa (assembly GCA_029206835.1). NCBI lineage: Eukaryota > Metazoa > Chordata > Amphibia > Anura > Ranidae > Rana > Rana muscosa. Next base: position 852,990,094 of record CM055116.1, read on the forward strand.
GTCAGGTTTCTGTGAAGTAAAAAAAATGAGACAAAGATCAATCATTTCAGAACTTTTTCCACCTTTTAATGTGACCTATGAACTGTACAACTCAGTTAAACCACAAACTGAAATCTTTTAGGTGGAGGGAAGTAAAAATAAAATAATATAATTGCATAAGTGTGCACACCCTTAAACTAATACTTTGTTGAAGCACCTTTTTAAATTTATTAGAGCACTCAAGTCTTTTGGGGTATAAGTCTATCAGCATGGCACATCTTGACTTGGCAATATCTGCCCACTCTTCTTTGCAAAAATACTCCAAATCTGTCAGATTGCCTAGGACATCTCCTGTACATAGCCCTCTTCAGATCACCTCACAGATTTTCAATCGGATTCAGGTCTGGGCTCTGGCTGGGCCATTCCAAAACTTGAATCTTCTGGTGAAGCCATTCCTTTGTTGATTTGTATGTATGCTTTGGGTCGTTGTCATGCTGAAAGATGAATTTCCTCTTCATGTTCAGCTTTCTAGCAGAAGCCAGGTTTTGTGCCAATATTGTCTGGTATTTGGAACCGTTCATTATTCCCTCTACCTTGACTAAGGCCCCTGTTCCAGTTGAAGAAAAACAGCCCCAAAGCATGATTCTGCCACCACAATGCTTCACCGTGGGTATGGTGTTCTTTTGGTGATGTGCAGTATTGTTTTTGCGACAAACGTATCTTTGGAATTATGCCTGAAAAACTTCAACCTTGGTTTCATCAGACCAGAACACATTTTCCCACATGCTTTTGAGAGACTCCAGATGTGTGTTTGCAAAATTTATCCGGGCTTGGATGTTTTTCTTCATAAGAAAAGTCTTGCCACTCTACCCCATCACATATGTCACATATACCACACAGCCAGTACTTGCCAGTTATTCCTGCAGCTCCTTTAATGTTGCTGTAGGCCTCTTGGCAGCCTCCCTGACCAGTTTTCTTCTTGTTTTTTCATACATTTTGGAGGGATGTCCAGTCCTTGGTAATGTCACTGTTGTGTCATATTTTCTCCACTTGATGATGACTATCTTCACTGTGTTCCATAGTATATCTAATGCTTTGGAAATTCTTTTGTACCCTTCTCCTGACTGATACCTTTTGATGCTTTGAAAGTTCTCTGCGGACCATGGCTTTTGCTGTATGGTGCAACTAAGAAAATGTCAGGAAAGACCTACTAAAACAACTGAGCTTTATTTGGGATTAATCAGAGGCACTTTAAATGGTGGTAGGTGTGTACTGACTCCTATTTAACATGAGTTTGAATGTGATTGCTTAATTCTGAACACAGCTACATCCCCAGTTATAAAAGGGTGTGCACGCTCATGCAACCACATTTTTGCTCCACAGGTTAAAGGTCACATCAAAGGTGGAAAAAGTTCTGAAATGATTTATCATTTTTTTTTTTTTTTTTTTTACATCACAGAAACCTGACATTTTAACGGGGGTGTGCAGACTCTTTAAATCCATTGAAATGGTAGGGGTACCCCTTACCAATTCCCATAGGGGGGGCGGGATCTGGGGGTCCCCTTTGTTAAAGGGGTCTTCCAGATTCCGATAAGCCCCCTGCCCGCAGACCCCCACAACCACCGGGCAAGGGTTGTGGGGATGAGGCCCTTGTCCCCATCAACATGGGGACATCCTCCCCATGTTGAGGGCATGTGGCCTTGTACGGTTCAGGAGGGGGGGCGTTCTCTCATCCCCCCCTCTATTCCTGCGACCTGCCAGGATGCGTGCTCGGACAAAGGGTCTGGTACGCCATTTTTTTTTTTTTTTGAGGTGGAGTTCCCCTTAAAATTCATACCAGACCTGAAGGGGAACCCCACGTCATTTTTTTTTTAATTTGACGCAGGCTTCCCCCTTAATATCCATACCAGACCTGAAGGGCCTGGTAATTGAATTTGGGGGGACCCCCACGCATTTTTATTTATTTTTATTTTTTATCAATGACTTTTCTCTGTATTGCCGGGAGCCGACAATTCATTATAGCCGCGAGTGCTTTTAAATTACTTTTTTTCCTTCAGAAATTACATTTTGTGCAGGGACAGTTCTAAGCAAGGAAAACAAGCGCTGCTTTACAGGCATACTATACACCCCCCCAGGTACGAAATTTAAAGGAATATTTCACTTTTATTGTTTCACTTAAAGCATTAAAATCACTGCTCCTGAAAAAATGGCAGTTTTTTTAAAACTTTTTTTTTTGCACTGATACATGTCCCCTGGGGCAGGACCCGGGTCCCCAAACCCTTTTTAAGACAATAACTTGCATATTACCCTTTATAATTAGCACTTTTTATTTTGAACGTTCGAGTCCATTGTATTTAATCGGGTTCTAAAGTTCATGCGAACTTTAGGACTGTTCGCAGGTTCTGGTGCGAACCGAACAGAGGGGGGTGTTCGGCACTATATAAATAAGTGAAAGAAATAGGGATGGATATTATCACTAATGGTATCTAGTTTGGCATCATACATATTATGACTTTTTTTTTCTACAGGTTTTCAACATCCTCTTCAATAGTGGAGCCAAGATCAGAGAAAACAGATGAAGAGAGGAATGCCCTGACCTCACAAGATGTTGGAGTTCAAAAGGTTAGATTTCCTTCTGTGACCATGTGTGTTCTGTGTTGGATAACCTCTCAAGCAACTGAAAGAGTGTTCATGGTCAAACTAGCAGCCAAGGGACAGTTTTGAAAAGAACTTTGTCGACGGTCAACTGAAGCCTTGACAGTTGCTGCATGTCAACTGCCTAACTTTATATACAAAGTAAGGCCTCGTTCACATCATGTGCAGAGGCGAGCGGCTTTCTGCATGTGTTCTGCAAGGGTACAAAGAAAACATTTGTTCTCTATGTGCCCTATTCACACCACAGCACTGATATTACACGCAGATTTTTTTCTGCTCTGGAATCTGCAACCTGTATAAAATTTACTGAAATGTGCATGTAAACTGATGCCTCTGCAAGTGAAATCTGTGTTTTTTTTTTTAACCATCCGTTTTTCTGCGCGTATGGTGTAAATATGGCCTTAGCGTGTAAAGTGAGGCAGTTGTCAAGCTGCAAAAGTCAAACTTCAGATGGCCTCTAAACTAACTAAAGTGGAGCTAAACCCTCCTATTCTTTTCAGCCAATCATAGCCTCTTTTTGTTCTGCAGCTGCCATGATGCTGCACATGTGATCGGTTATGACACCAGCACTAACACAGCCCCACCACCTCCCACTGTCCTTACCCTGGATGCGGGCGGTGAGAGCGTGGTGGGCTCGGGGAAAGCTGCTCCGGTGTCCTCTCCTGGAGCATCTTCCACGGTGTCTCCTCCCAGCGCTAGGCGTCCAATAGGATCGCCTGGCGTTTTGGTCAATCGGGAAACAGGTTTCCTACCTGTTTCCCGATTGGCCGGGAGGAGGATCAGTGTTGCAACAGCGAATATTCATTCACTTTTGCAACACACCTGGGTGGGTTCCGGACGCAATGCATAGGGGGTGATGAGGATAGGTGGGCGGCGCCCCTAATGGACGGGCCGCCCCTGGTCTGCAGGCAGATGGCTGATCCATGTACACTCCGCTTATGGAGAGCGGACACAGGCGCAGCCTCCTCTACTGTATGGGCGGTTGGATGTAAACCGACCTCCTGTCTGTTTACACTTGACTGCCATCGAATCTGATCTGCTAGATGAATGAGGAACGGATCCCCATCTGTCAGTTTTTAGCAGATCGGATCAGATTGGGTGTCGGTGGGTGTACATGGATACATCTTCTTTTACACCCGCCGCTCCATAGAAGACAATGGAGGGTCCGATTTGGGTCCACCTGTCAGTTTTCAGGCAGACCCGATCAGTCCACTCATGTGAAAGGGGTCTTAAAGGGCTTTTCTTCACTTCAGAATTGCTTCTTGTCCCATACAAGTCTATGGGGATGTAAAAGCAGCTGAAGCAGGCCAAATGCAAGTCAACTGCACCTGCAATGAATTCTAAATGATCTCAGAAACATCTGACTGATGACCTAGGCATGCAGCATTTGCTCATGGAAGCCCATTGACACAGCCCTTACTTTTTTCAGGTTGACACTTTAACTGTATCCATGGGAAATCTAAATCACTTGTAAGTCTGCAAGGGTATTATAAAAATAGACCTACTAGCTAGATTCCTGCACAAGCTCAGTAGTACATTTTAAAGTGATTGTAACCCCTTATTTTTGGGGGGGAAATGACAAACATGTCATACTTATCTTCTCTGTGCAATGGGTTTGTACAGAGCAGCCCTCTCTTCTTGAGTCCCCTGCTGGCACTCCATAGACACACAGAATGTGGCTCGGCTCTGCCTCCCACTCCCTTCTCACTGGCTGTGATTGACAGCAGCAGGAGCCAATGAATCCCGCTGCTGTCTCTGAGCCTATCAGGAGGGAAAGGGCAAAGAGAGCTGCTGCTCTCGTACACAGTGCCTGATCGAGATCCGGCTCAGGTAAGTATAAGGGTGGGCTGGGGGGCACTGTGCAGAGAATGCATTACAGTAAAAAGCCTTTAGAACCTCTTTAAGGAGACGGGGAATATGACAAATCTATAAAGGGCTTTAAAAGTTATACATCAGCTATGTTTTCCTAAAATGTATTGCCCGCCTGGCTCCAAGTATGTGTCCAATCACGTCCTTAGTGACGAAACCGTAATTTGCCTATTATGGATTTTTAGAACAGCCTTTGAGACACTTTTATTAAATGTCAACATCAGAATTTCTTGTTCCACATTGTAAGTTGCGCTACATCACTTGAGGTGATACTAAAGTCTTGTTTTCTTTCATTTAAAAATAACAAACATGTTCTACTTACCTGGTTTGTGCAGTGGTTTTGCACAGAGCAGCCCAGATCCTCCTTCTCTTCTTGGGTCCCTAGCAGGCACTCCTGGCCCCTACCCCCTGCCCTCACAGCAAGCAGCTTGCTATAGGGGCACCCGAGGTGAGCCGCTGCATTGTTTCCATTTAGACACAGAGCTGCGGCTCAGCCCCTGCCCCCTCTCTCTCCTCATTGGCTCTCGCTGCTGTCAAAGTCAGTGAGCCAATCTGTCTTGGCTAATGAGGAGGGAGAGTTCTGGACAGCCGAGACTCTCGTGCAACATTGCTGGATCAAGATGGGGCTCAGGTAAGTATGAGGGGGGCTGCTGCACTCAGAAGTTTTTTTTATCTTACTGCATAATGCATGAATGCATTAGGATAATAAAAAACTTGACTTTGGACCCTCTTTAAGCTGTATCTGTGGTAGAACAGCACCCTCTGAGATGGTATAGTACAGCCTTCAAATTTTCCACTTGCCTATTCGCATTTTGTGGGATAGTGTGGGCTAGGCGAGTGTCGGCTTGTAGCTCAGGACTTGAGATTTTAAGCCCTGGTATAGTAGATACCCCCAGGTTGTCTTTCAGAATTCTCTGGGAGCATTATGCCTTTGGGGTGCTCTAATATGAAAATACCAAATTCAGCTGTGTTATTTTGTGGGTGGGGTGGGAGACAAAGTAATGGGTTACTTGCAGCTTTAATACTAATGCCGCGTACACACGCTCGGAATTTTCGACAAAAAATGTTCGATGGGAGCTTGTTGTCGGAAATTCCGACTGTGTGTAGGCTCCATCGGACATTTGCTGTCGGAATCTCCGGCAACAAAAATTTGAGATCTGGATCTCAAATTTTTCGACCACAATATCCGTTCTCATAAACTCAGAGTGTGTAGACAATTCCGAGACACAAAATTCCACGCATGCTCTGAATCGAGTACGAGACGGAAGCGCTCGGTCTGGTAAAACTAGCGTACGTAATGGAGATGGCACATTCGTCACACTGCAAACACGTTACAGACTGAAAAGCACAAGGCTGAAAAGTGTGAATCGTCTCTCACCAAACTTCTACTAACACGAGATTAGCAGAAGGAGCCCAAAGGGTGGCACACTTGGTATTGAACTTCCCTTTTATAGTGCCGTTGTACGTGACCGCGTTCTTGGCGATCGGAATTTCCGACAACATTTGTGCGACGTGTGTATGCAAAACAAGTTTGAGCCAACATCCGTCGGTAAAAAATCCACGGTTTGCTGGTCGGAATGTCTGATCGTGTGTACACAACATAAGAGTTTTTGTATAGCAAAACATTGAACTAAATGATGTGTTTGGGTTTGATTACTGCTGCTTGCAGTTTTTAATTTTCCTACATAGCACACTCCATGGAGGTCACGGGAACGAGAGACTTGTTTGCTGCAGGGCCTGTGGGGTATTTTTGGCTGTAGTTAATAAAATGCTGTCTGAAAAGCTTGGTTTGTTATTTCACGTGGACTAGAGAAAGCATTTCCTGCCTTCTTTCCCAAGATTGTTTAGGGTTCAGAGTTAGAATGCTGAGGAATGTACACTCTAAGTTAAAGGTTTACTTAAAAAAAAAAATGGAAAGAATTTAATGTTTTGTATTTGCACACACTAGCATTACGCTTGCTTTTGCACATCTGTGAATTTCATTTGAAGATGAACTCAGAATAGTTTCTAAATCTTCTCATTGCTACTTCTCCTTGCCCATTTTTTTAAACTTAGTTTTTTTAAATAAGATTTTTTTTTTTTTGTGCACAATGTCACTCCTTTACAAGGGGGAAAACGGTTATGTCCAGGCACCATGAGGAGGGATCAGTTAAGCACTGATGTCAATTCCATTTTCTGTTTGCTGCAGATGTATCAAAATTCAATTCCCATCATGCAGTGAAAATTGGTGCATTTAAAGGGTGTGAGTAGGTGATCAGACACCATCTCCTGGTCTGCCAGTCAAGGTATAACGTCATGGAGGATGGGGCAGCTCTGAAGTCTGAGATGCCGCTGTCCTCCCACTGCAGCGAGCGGCAATGTAATGACACCATAACTGTTAGAAATAAACTGGAATGGGGAAGTCACACTGCTGGTGGCTCAGGGAAGAGCGGGTACAGTGGCTACTGGGCTTACTTACAAGATATTAGCTACACTGAGCCCTGAAAATGCTGCATTTAAGAAGATTGGCTAGCTGCTGCTGCTATGATTATTATTCTACAGGATCTAAATAGCCCCAACAGTTTACGCATTGCTTTACAACATGAGGGCAGACAGTACAGTTACAATACATTTCAATACAGAAGGAATAATACTTTGGAGCTTACAATCTAGGATGATAACAAACTATATTTGTTAAAGGTAGACATGGACTTTAAAAAATGCTGATTCAAAATTTCTACCCGGAGCTTTAATATAATATGTTTTTACTTTTCAGCACATAGATGCAGATAACTATTGCTACATAGGGTTTTCCCTACTACAACCCCCCTCCCTTTATTACTGGTCTGGTATAATTGAGTAGTGTGGGAGTGCATTTCTCAGAATATCATTGCAGAGGGAGAAAATCAGTTCAGTTAAAATACGGAGCAAAAGGAAAAGAATTTGCAGCAGGCTCAGAGGTTTGATGCAGAGGTAGATAAAGTTGCTCAACAAACCACTCCAAGCTGCACTAATACAATGGCAAGTCATTGGATGCTTACCAAGTGGGTTCATTTACACTGCTGCATTGACAAGCTAGAAAAGATGAAACGAGGCCAAACATCGCCCAGATTCTTCCCCACAGTAAAATGTACAAAATAAGCTAGGGTTTCTTTAATCTTTTCTGTTTACAGGTTTTATGATTGATCTCTCATATTCTGGAGGTGGTGTCGTCGCCACAATTTTGCCTGTATATTTTACCAGATCCAAAACTGTACATATCCTCTATACTGAGTTGCAATCATATCAAAGTTTATTTTGTTCTCTTGCTTTTACATACTGCAGCTGTATGTTACCACTGCATTCAGTAGCCTTGGCTTTTACCTTGGAATATTGGCCTGAAAAAATACCCCCTTGTACTTTGACTCTGTCACGTGTGTAGACATGTTTTTTTTTCTACAGTCATGCTCTTCGAGAAGCAGGTTACTGTCCCTTGGCACCCTGATAAGCTTTTATGGTCCGCACTTTGTGTCGGTCTTGCAGCCATCATTTGAATTATTTACTCAGGTATTTTCTATGTACAGATAGAGATTTCTATTACTGTTTCTTTTAGTGGGTAAGTAGTTAGAATTTACAGCTCTTACAAATGCAGTAATGGTTTTGTATTGTACAGTGACCTCCTCTGGTGTCTTATTTTTGGCTGCAGATATTGGAGGAGATTTACTAAAACTGGGGCACACAGAATCTGGCGCTGATGTGCATAGTAATCAGCTTCTAAGTTGTATTGCCTAAGCTTAAGGCCTGGTTCACACTGGGGCGACAAACGCTCCGACATTGGGAGCTCATGTCGCATGACGTGTGAAAATCAATGTTTCCCTATGGGAGCCGTCCTAACTGGTCCGACACATGTCGGTCCGACTTTGAAAATGCTCCCTGTACTACTTTGGTCCGACTTTGATCCGACTTCAGCCCATTGACTATCATTGAAGTCGGATCAAAGTCGGACCGCAGTCTTGCATGGTCCGACTTTGGCATGCGACTTGTGCTGTGCTGCTCTTGAGGGGGAACTCCAGGCCAAATTTTAAATAAAAAACCGGCGTGGGTTCCCCCTCCAGAGGCATACCAGGCCCTTGGGTCTGGTCTGGATTTGAACGGGCGCCCCTACGCCGAAAAAAACGGCGTGGGGGTCCCCCCAAAATCCAAACCAGACCCTTATCCGAGCACACAACCTGGCAGGCCGCAGGGGAAGAGGGGGGGACGAGAGCGGCCCCCCCTCCCTCCTGAACCGTACCAGGCCGCATGCCCTCAACATGGGGGGTTTGGTGCTCTGGGGCAGGGGGGGCGACCTGCGGCCCCCCCACCCCAGAGTACCCTGCCCCCATGTTGATGAGGACAGGGCCTCTTCCCGACAACCCTGGCCGTTGGTTGTCGGGGTCTGCGGGCGGGGGGCTTATCGGAATCCGGGAGCCCCCTTCAATAAGGGGGCCCCCAAATCCCGGCCCCCCACCCTATGTGAATGAGTATGGGGTACATCGTACCCCTACCCATTCACCTGGTGGACAAAAAATTGCAATAAAAAAACACTACACGGGTTTTCAAAGTAATTTATTACACAGCTCCGGGGGTCTTCTTCCGACTTCCGGGGGTCTTCTTCCGACTTCCGGGGGTCTTTTCCGACTTCGAGGGTCTCCGGTGTCGTCTCCGCGCTCTCCGGTTCTTTCTTCCGCCCGGCCTCCGCTAACTTCTTTTTAGCTCTCTTGCTAACAGAGGCCCGGTCTTCCCGTTGTCTCGTCCGGCTCTCCGTTGTCCTTCTGCCGGCCCCTCCACTAACTTCTTTTTAGCTCTTTTGCTAGTGGAGGGGCCGGGCTTCCCGTCGCCGTCAGCTTCTTCTTCCCTCTTCTCCTCCTCGATGTTGACGCGTCGCTTCTTCCCGCTGTAATACTGGCTCTCCGCTCCGCATTAATATAGGCTTCTCATGACGTCACAGTCACATGTTCCAGGGCACATGGCCCCGGAGCATGTGACTGTGACGTCATGGGAACATGTGACTGTGACGTCATGAGAAGCCTATATTAATGCGGAGAGCCAGTATTACAGCGGGAGGAAGCGACGCGTCAACATCGAGAAGAGGGAAGAAGAAGCCGACGGCGACAGCGACGGGAAGCCCGGCCCCTCCACTAGCGAAAGAGCTACGAAGAAGTTATTGGAGGGGCCGGCAGAAGAACAACTGAGAGCCGGACGAGACAACAGGAAGACCGGGCCTCTGTTAGCAAGAGAGCTAAAAAGAAGTTAGCGGAGGCCCGGCGGAAGAAAGAACCGGAGAGCGAGGAGACGACACCGGAGACCCCCGAAGTCGGAAAAGACCCCCGGAAGTCGGAAGAAGAGCGCCGGAGTCGGAAGAAGACCCCCGGAGCTGTGCAATAAATTACTTTGAAAACCTGTGTAGTGTTTTTTTATTGCAATTTTTTTTCCACCAGGTGAATGGGTAGGGGTACGATGTACCCCATACTCATTCACATGGGGTGGGGGGGCCGGGATCCGGGGGCCCCCTTATTGAAGGGGGCTCCCGGATTCCGATAAGCCCCCCGCCCGCAGACCCCAACAACCAACGGCCAGGGTTGTCGGGAAGAGGCCCTGTCCTCATCAACATGGGGGCAGGGTGCTCTGGGGTGGGGGGGCCGCAGGTCGCCCCCCTGCCCCAGAGCACCAAACCCCCCATGTTGAGGGCATGCGGCCTGGTACGGTTCAGGTGGGAGGGGGGGCCGCTCTCTCGTCCCCCCCTCTTCCCCTGCGGCCGGCCAGGTTGTGTGCTCGGATGAGGGTCTGGTTTGGATTTTGGGGGGACCCCCACGCCGTTTTTTCGGCGTAGGGGCGCCTGTTCAAATCCAGACCAGACCCAAGGGCCTGGTATGCCTCTGGAGGGGAACCCACGCCGTTTTTTTAATTTAAAATTTGGCCTGGAGTTCCCCTTCAAGATTCATACCAAACACAGCGCCTGATATTGGCGGGGATCCAAGTCGGATCCCCGTTCATTGAAAGTCGGACATATGTCGGCTTCATGTCGCAGGGCAAAGTCGGATCCAAAGTAGGACAGATGTCGTGTCGCACTAGTGTGAACCCGGCCTAATTGAACAAGCTGAAGTTGGCAGTTGATTTGTTACTATGCACAGCTGCACCAGTTTTAGTTAATCTCTGTACTTGGTTTGAGGGCCAGTTCACACCAGATGCAGTTCCGAGCGCTATTTTTCTGCACTTAAAATGCATGCACAGTGTTTTCCAAAAGCACATGGAACTGCATACGGTGTGAACAAGCACTTAGTGCAGAAAAAAAGCACACAGAACTGCATCTGGTGTGAACAAGCACTTGGGGCCAGTTCACACCAGACACAGTTCCGTTCAGTTCTGTGCGCATTTTTTCTGCTCTAAAAATGCATGCACAGTGTTTTCCATGTATTCTGATGGCTCTAGTTCACACCATGCAGTCAGTTTCCGGTGCAGAAACTGACCGGAACTGACTGTATTGGTGCAGAAAACACGGAACTGCATGGAACTGCATCTGGTGTGAACTGGCCCTTAGGGCCAGTTCACACCAGACACAGTTCCGTGTGCTTTTTTCTGCACTAAAAATGCATGCACAGTGTTTTCCATGTATTCCAATGGCTCTAGTTGGCTCTAGTTCACACCATGCAGTCAGTTTCCGGTCAGTTTCTGCACCAGAAACTGACTGGAAACTGACTACATGGTGTGAACTAAAGCCAACTAGAGCCACTGGAATACATGGAAAACACTGTGCATGCATTTTTAGTGCAGAAAAAATGCACACAAAACTGTACGGAACTGCATCTGGTGTGAACTGGCCCTAAGTGCAGAAAAAAGCGCATGGAACTGCATCCGGTGTGAACAAGCACTCAGTGCAGAAATAAGTGCACAGAACTGAATCCGGTGTGAACTAGCACTAAAAGTGACATTCTACGCACATCTCATACACAAACTTGACCATGTTCAGTTATAATTTTATCCCTGCACACCTATTGACCTTTTAATGATTGCATACAATTCACATATTAGAGTGTGTAAAGAGAAACTTCACTCCACTCTCTCGCTTACCTTTTTTGTCAAGTTATCCACAAAAATCTACTTGCACGTCCAGCAAATCCAGCAGTGCTCTGTAAGGTCCCATGCCACCATACTTCCCCCTAACTTCATCAGATCTTTGCAGCCAACCCCCTTGTGATGCGCAGCAGCATATGCTCTGTAAAGTACCCGTGGCCCCTTGGGATGCCTGATTTAAGTATCCCTTAGGATCTGCAGGCAGCTGAATATGTAGTTCTCACCTAGAAGTGAAGTGATGGAAAGTGGGTGGGGAAGAATGGCGGTCTGTTTTTAAGTGTGTGTATATATGTGTGTGTATATGTGTGTGTGTATATATATATATATATATATATATATATATATATATATATATATATATATACATACCATATTGCAGCTTACAAGTTTGAAGATGTGGAGACTTCATTATTAGTTTTCTTTTTTAAGGTTTAGGGATGACATGGATAAAGGCCACATTTTCATGCGTGGCCAATGCCGATCCTTTCTTCAGGTCGTTACAAAAGGAGCATAGGTGGGGTACCAACAACTCCAAATAGTTCTTGTAATAGTGCCCCGAAAATCCATCAGGGCCAGGTGCCTTTTGAGAGGTACAGACTCTTGATAGCCTCTTTGATTTTGCCCTCCGTAAAATCTCCCTCCATCAGTTCAATATGATCGTTTGCCACCTTAGGTAAAGGCATGTCCCTAAAATACTTATCAGCTAGAGCTGCGGGGAAAGCATTTGGTAAATCGTTCGGTGAAGCGTATAATTTCGAGTAAAAGGTACAGAATTCCTGCACCACCAGTTGTGGATTCTGGGTCAATTTGACATCACGCAAGCGTAGCTTTGGTAAGGCAGGATTGTAAGGGCGAGGTGTGAGTTTCCTAGCTAACAAGGTGTTCGGCTTGTCTCCCAAGGTGTAGAATCGGTGTCTGGACCATGCTTCTCCGCTTTGCTAGTAAGAAAAAGGTTTAGTGTCGTACGTGCTGTGGCGATTTTGTGTCTCAAATATAGCTGGAGGTTTTTCTTTTGTTCTCTCATAAGGGCCTGTAGATCAGTCTTCTGTTGTATTGTTTGTGTGTGTGTATGCGTTTGGTCCTAGAGGCTAGTTGAATCAACTGGCCACGAATTGTGGCTTTGTGCGCTGCCCAATTGATGCTCGGAGTCGTGTCAGTGGCCCGGTTTTCAATAAAGTATTGGCCTATGGCCTTTTCAATTTTGGTGAATATAATATGATCATTAAGTAAGGAGGCGTTAAGGCGCCAATCGTTGGTTTTCGGTTTTGTCCCCAGGTATGATAAGCAGATTTGCACCGGGGAATGATCATCAGACCATGCCGTGGTCAGTATTTTGGCTGATTCGATTGAAGGGAGCAGGTGTGATAAGGTGAACACATGATCAATTCAAGAGTAGGTTTTATGTACTTGGAAATAATGTGTGTAATCCCTAGTGGTTGGGTGGAAATCTCTCCAGATATCTATTAGGTTGTAAGAGTGTAACAGCCTAGCCAGTTTACAGCCCTGTTCTGGAGTATGTTTCAAAACTGGTTTATATGGATTATGTCCAAAGTCCGGCCCGCGGGCCAATCATGGCCCGCGTTCCGGTTTCGGACGGCCCGCCTGGTCATTTTGACATGTATGTCTTTTGTGGCCCCCAACGAATCCCCGAGCGCCGGGGGCCACAAAAGAAATACATGCTGGCTGCCTTGGAAGAGGCGAAACGAGCGATGTACATACAGGAGTACTGCCTGTTTACACGGCGACCTATGTAAAAGGAAGTCCCGTCTCCTGCGCTGCCATTGGACAACTGTTCTGTCCATCACAAGAGGCGGGACTTTTGATTAAAGAGGCCGCCGATAAAACAGGAAATTCTCCTGTATGTCTGTGCTTGTCCTGCCCCCTCCCTGTCTCCTTCAATGCTGCAGATGAATGAATCGGGCTGCAATGGTGAGTCTGCATTCAGGGCAATGGTGAGTCTGCATTCAGGACAACGGTGGGGGTGCTGCATTCAGGACAACGGTGGGGGTGCTGCATTCAGGACAACGGTGGGGGTGCTGCATTCAGGACAACGGTGGGGGTGCTGCATTCAGGACAACGGTGGGGGTGCTGCATTCAGGACAACGGTGGGGGTGCTGCATTCAGGACAACGGTGGGGGTGCTGCATTCAGGACAACGGTGGGGGTGCTGCAGCATTCAGGACAACGGTGGGGGTGCTGCAGCATTCAGGACAACGGTGGGGGTGCTGCAGCATTCAGGACAACGGTGGGGGTGCTGCAGCATTCAGGACAACGGTGGGGGTGCTGCAGCATTCAGGACAACGGTGGGGGTGCTGCAGCATTCAGGACAACGGTGGGGGTGCTGCAGCATTCAGGACAACGGTGGGGGTGCTGCAGCATTCAGGACAACGGTGGGGGTGCTGCAGCATTCAGGACAACGGTGGGGGTGCTGCAGCATTCAGGACAACGGTGGGGGTGCTGCAGCATTCAGGACAACGGTGGGGGTGCTGCAGCATTCAGGACAACGGTGGGGGTGCTGCAGCATTCAGGACAACGGTGGGGGTGCTGCAGCATTCAGGACAACGGTGGGGGTGCTGCAGCATTCAGGACAACGGTGGGGGTGCTGCAGCATTCAGGACAACGGTGGGGGTGCTGCAGCATTCAGGACAACGGTGGGGGTGCTGCAGCATTCAGGACAACGGTGGGGGTGCTGCAGCATTCAGGACAACGGTGGGGGTGCTGCAGCATTCAGGACAACGGTGGGGGTGCTGCTGCATTCAGGACAACGGTGGGGGTGCTGCTGCATTCAGGACAACGGTGGGGGTGCTGCTGCATTCAGGACAACGGTGGGGGTGCTGCTGCATTCAGGACAACGGTGGGGGTGCTGCTGCATTCAGGACAACGGTGGGGGTGCTGCTGCATTCAGGACAATGGTGGGGGTGCTGCTGCATTCAGGACAATGGTGGGGGTGCTGCTGCATTCAGGACAATGGTGGGGGTGCTGCTGCATTCAGGACAACGGTGGGGGTGCTGCTGCATTCAGGACAACGGTGGGGGTGCTGCTGCATTCAGGACAACGGTGGGGGTGCTGCTGCATTCAGGACAACGGTGGGGGTGCTGCTGCATTCAGGACAACGGTGGGGGTGCTGCTGCATTCAGGACAACGGTGGGGGGGGGGGGTGGTGCATTCAGGACAACGGTGGGGGGGGGGGTGGTGCATTCAGGACAACGGTGGGGGGGGGGGGTGGTGCATTCAGGACAACGGTGGGGGGGGGGTGGTGCATTCAGGACAACGGTGGGGGGGGGGGGTGGTGCATTCAGGACAACGGTGGGGGGGGATGGTGCATTCAGGACAACGGTGGGGGGGGGTGCCGCATTCAGGACAACGGTGGGGGGGGTTGCCGCATTCAGGACAACGGTGGGGGGGGTTGCCGCATTCAGGACAACGGTGGGGGGGGTTGCCGCATTCAGGACAACGGTGGGGGGGGTTGCCGCATTCAGGACAACGGTGGGGGGGGTTGCTGCATTCAGGACAACGGGGTTGGGCATTGTGTATTAGTGCTTGAACGAACACACTTAGACAGAATTTTAATGGTTCACAGAATGTCAAGCAAAATGGTCGGCCCTCACGCATGTTCACTTCATCAAATCTGGCCCTCTTTGAAAAAAGTTGGACACCCCTGGATTAGACCTATCCAGGGCTTTGTCCAGGGGTACATTACTGTTGCCTCCTTTTTATGATCTGACCCCTTACATGTGGGATTAATGTTGCTAGCATGGTTTCAAAGAACTTTACCTGTCCCCTGTTAGGGGCATAATAGGAGACTAATGTAATGACCTGTTAGTTGATTCTCCCAACCACCATTATATACCTCCCCTCTTTATCTTTTATGACCATGTCAGGGGTAAAGGGAATGCGTTTAGCAATGCATATCACGACTCCTCCTTTTTTC
Organism: Rana muscosa; assembly: GCA_029206835.1. Taxonomy (NCBI): domain Eukaryota; kingdom Metazoa; phylum Chordata; class Amphibia; order Anura; family Ranidae; genus Rana; species Rana muscosa. The sequence goes on from CM055116.1 coordinate 853,005,595, forward strand.
TCTGTGCCATTGGAAAAGTAACACGTGGGATATCGGGCACTAAGGTATTTGGGTGCAGAGGTTCGGAAAAAAATGGGTTTCCTGTAGGAGCACTACGTCCGCTCCCCATGTATGATATTGGTGAAAAGCCTTTGCCCTTTTGGTTGGAGAATTTACCCTGCACATTATGGGAGAAAACTGTGAATTTGGTTAATTGGATGCTCAACATTATGGCTCGATAGACTGCACTTGCCTGTTATAGTTTTCCATTGACTCGTCCGAGATCCTGTTGCTCTGAGGGGGGGACCTCTGGGTATGGAGCGTGGAGTGCACTTGGGTAAAAAGACAGAAAGAAGAAAAGAAAAAGTAGGGAGTTAGAATAATGTACCGACAAACTGATTATCCGTGTCAATTTTGTTTTTTAAAACATAAAAGCAACGTAACGTCTTGTAATGTGACGTAGGTCAGTGACCTCTGGGAATTCAACGTTCCCATGAAGTATTGTGAGGTTGTCACCCTCTGACGAGGTGGGACAAGCTCGCTAAGAAGTGGCATGCGTTTGCTCCCCGGTCTCTTTCCACTCCTGTTACTTTGAGGGAAAGAAGTATCCGGGATACAAAACTTCAACATATGTATAACCAGGCTAGTTTAGTGAATACAGTAGACAGCCGCTATCTGGCCAAAGTGATCGTCTTTCTCAGCTTTGGACCAAGATGGGAAAAAAATAAACCCGTACCACCCTGTCCAAGAACTGGATTTAAGGTGTCCACATCCTAATTTAACAACAGTGCCAACCATGAACATGTATGTGGGAGAAAAAAAAGAGAAAATCAAAAAGGGGGGGTGGGGGGAGGAAATATTTTGGTGTAGGAGGTACAAGTCCCCATCAACAGGAAGGAATTTCACTAGACTTCTGTCAAAACTGAGTTTTGTCAGGCAAGACTTCAACTCTGGGTCAGAAGATCGGAATTCAGTTCAGATTCATCCCTATGCTCCCATGGCTGGGTTGGACCACTTGGATGAGGAGCAGCCTTGTTGGGAAATAGGCGAAATTGGTCGATCCCTTGCTTGTCGAGGACAGGGAGATGAAGGTTCTTGAGTGATCAATCCTAGGTCTAGCAGGATGTCCTCTCCATCTCAAAAATTGGCAAAAGAATGCATCTTACTCTTATAGGCAAATGAGAGGCGGAAGGGAAAGGACCATCGATATTTTCTGTGGCAATTAAATTGGGTGCGTCAATAGTGGCTTCAGTGCACGTCTCTTCTGGAGGGTTTGTTGAGAGATGTCCGCAAATATTTGGACTGGGTGCCTAATAAAGTTATGTCTCCCTTACTCCTGGCTTCCGACATAATATTTTCCTTGATCCTGTAAAAATGTGGCTTTACTAACACATGTCTAGGAAGGCCATCCGTTCTCGGGGCAGTCAAGGCGCGATGCACCCTGTCGAGCCCCTTGATGGTGAAGAGAAATTCCTGGAATTGGGTTCTGCATCAGGGTGTGTACTGCATCTTCCAGATCGGTGATCGATTCCGGCAATCCACACAGCCTAAAATTGTATCATCTGGATCTATTTTCCAGATCTTCAATTTTTGTATTAGCTTGGTCAAGTTGGTCTTGCAGAGAAGAGATCATCTTAGTATTCTGGTTAACCGTGCCATCCACCTTGGTTTCAGTCGTGTCTAGACTTATGCAGTGGAAATCTCCTCTTATCTCAGCTGTTATTGCAGTACAGGCTTTAGATAATTCTTGTTGGAGCAGTGCAGAGAAGCGAGCTAGCAAATCTACATCACCAGAATAGGGAGTAGGTGGTGGTGGTTGGGACTAATCCTGTATGGAACTGGACTGGCTCAGAGCTATTTCAGCAAGGTCCGCCATGTGTCTGTCCATAGAGGCTGGGGACCCTGCATATTCCGGGCCCTCTCCCTGAGACCCCGTGGTAGGAGAGAACCAGTAAACCTCATCTCTGTGTATCGCTGTCAGCTCATCCTGTGACTGGGAGGAGAATGGATCCTGCATCTGGGTGTCCTGCAGGATGGCAGATGCATTTGGTGAGGTTGCCGCAGAGTGAGGAGAGGCCGGACTGCGAGATGACTTAGTTGCCTGTCCAGTCTTCTTCTGATCCGGCACCATCTTGGAAGAGGGGGCCTGGTGTGCTGCTGGTGAATGGAGCGGGTTGTGGAATGGTAGCGCTGCGGGTTCTTTTTGGCTGTTCCTGCTGTCCTTTGCTGCATGGTATGGTCCGGTGCCCGGGAAAGTGCTTACTGCACCCGCATCGCTGATTTTTACTGGGAAAGCCCGGCGGCGAGCGGAGCTCAGTCAGAACATGTCCGCACTCGGCGTCATGCGCATGCGCACTTCTGTTCAAATTTTTTAAAACAAACAAATTTATATCTGGCTTGCTACACTGGTTGTAGGAATCAGGCATAGTTGCTCCCAATAACTGTTCTGTGTGATTGTTACTAGTACCGAGGCTCTTACAAAAATGCATGATTAGGATAAAGATATCAGGGGTTATTTTTTTTGCACATGGACCTGCACGTATCTAGCCAATTTACAGTAAATATGTTGGAAAAATAAAAATGAGGAAACGGCGCTACATATAATAGTCTAAAATATTCTTGTGCAGCACCAAAAATTTGTGATAACTAATAAAACATGAAGAGAGTGATTAAGGGAGCAAATAGAACATGTGCTAGTACATTATAAGATGAAGTGCAATCATATATCCGATCACAATAAAACATATATTTGTGTCAGAGTCCAAAAATCAATAATCAATATGTTGTGAATATGAACAAAGTGTTGATTCAGGTCTTCTGTGCAAACTCCAACACCGTGCCTCCTAAAGTGCAAAAGTGCTTCAATTCTTGAAAAAGGTCTGCTTTACCCGAAGTGACATATAAAGAGAAAAAGAAGGGCGAATGGCAAATTTATGCTTGTACTGTGCCACATCCAGTAATCGAGAAAAAAGAAAAGGGGTTTCCCCTAAGCGGACTTTTAAGGCACTATTGGTGTTAATGTATGAGTATGCAAAAATGTTGTAGTAAAAAAATAATTTCTTTCTCGTACATCACGGGACACAGAGCGACATAGTCATTACTAATGGGTTATATAGATACCGTCAGGTGCTGGCACTGGCAACTTCCAAAACCGGAAGTACCCTCCCCTATATAAGCCCCTCCCATCCGGGAGCACCTCAGTTTTTTGCCAGTGTCTAAGGTGTTGGCCAAGAAGAAACATGTGTTTTTCACTGAGCTTGCGTACAGGTTCTTTTGGGCCTCAGTAAGCTATTCCGGATCCGACCAAAAAAGCTTCATAGCTAAACGGTCGGTACCCGGGCCTTGCAGAGAAGAGCAAGGTTTTGCCTGTAATGCTTCTCTTAGGAGAGCTGGACCCTGGGATCCAGAGCTCTGGTCATACCCACGACCAAGATGTTTTCTGTGCAGGGTGCTATACAGGTCCAGGGGAGTGGAATCCTTGGGAACCCGGTCCCTGAAGGTTTGATTACAATGCCTGCCGTGATAGGTGAAGTTTGGGCTTTTGTGGACCAAACAAAGTCCTGCGGCGGGGAACAGGTAAGTGGGGGCCCCCAGGAACTTGGTTCTATTGGGGGACCCCCAAGCCTAATTTGTCTTTCTGTCTGTTACCTAATGGTATTCCCGCAAAATTCTGTGCATGCCTGTAACTACTAAAAAAATGTAATAATTTTTAATGGTGGTCAAGAAAAAATAAATAAATAATTTTTTATATATATATATATTTAATATATTAGACTGCGGTACCTGTGTTTGTCCACTAGAGGCCGCTGTGGAACGTTTCTTGTCATGTGGACTAGTTTCTTCTCATCAGAGCGAGTCCAGGCAGATGGTGAGTTCTCTTATGGGAAACTGCTTCCTCTGCCATGTTGCAATGCTCGTCCATCCCCCGGCCTGCGGCAAAGGGGCCCTGGCTCTTGTCCCTGGTTTCCATTTTCGAAATTAGCGCCGAAGGCGCACGTGGCCGTGCGCGTGCACGCGCCTCTATATATAGAGGTGAGCCGGGAAAGGTGGCGGAGCCTGGGGGATGACGCTCTGTGCGCGCCGCAGCGCTTCTGCGCATGTGCGGGCGTCCCAGCATGTTAAAAACCACAATTTTGTGTGGTGAGCTGGCTATGAAGTACAGAGACAGAGCTGGCAACATTTAAAGAAGGCATACAGCAAGCGGTTGATACAGGCATCCCCTAGAAAGGCACATTAGTAGTCACCAACTGTTTCTTATAGCAGCATTTATGCTAGACTATTGTCAGTAACTGGTGTATTTCGGCTGGAATACCTCAGCTTTGTGGCTTAGGAATATGCCGTCTAAAAACTCCGGGACTAGAAATTCCAGGAGGAATAGGGGGTCTCCATCGGGCTCTGAGGATCTTGGGCATGCTTCGGCTGCACCAGTCTCCCCTGAAAAATCAGAGGTTAGTGACCGTAGAGCACCCTCAGGAGTACCTGGTACTGTGGCTGTCCTCAGTTCACCTGCTCCTGTGTATGTAACAGAGGAGGTTTTTTCCTCAGCTCTGGGAGGGCTGGAAGAGAGATTGTCAGCATTGATCGCGGCTTCCCTGTCACAGGAGAAAAGCGCCCGATCTCCGTCTCCTCCCTCAGAGTGCCTGTTAACAGAGCAACAGTCCCATACAGGGATCGACCTACCTGAAGGGGATCAGGATGAGGTCGATTCGGTTGTAGAGGAATCAACAGTGGAAGAGCCGTTCTCAGCATCACATGCTGAAAGGTTATGGATTCAGTCCCTGACTAATATGGTCCGATCAGCATTTAAAATGCCACTTGCGGAGCCATCATCCACTTCTGTCTCCTCGTTGGGGTCGCTAAAAGCTCCCCAGACTGTTTGTTCCTTTCCGATCCATCCTTTACTGGAAGGGCTCATTTACCAGGATTGGGAGCATCCTGACAAAATATTTACTCCCCCCAAGAGATTTCCGGTGGTCTATCCCATGGAGGATAAGTTCATCAGAAAATGGAGGGTCCCTACAGTGGACGCAGCCATCTCTTGTGTGAATAAATCACTGACATGTCCGGTGGATAATGTCCAAATGTTCAAGGACCCAATAGATAAAAAATTGGAGTCCTTATTAAAATCTGCTTTTTCTACAGCAGAATTGGTGACACAACCAGCAGTGGCAGCTATTGGGGTCTGCCAAGCAGTGAAGGATCAGTTGAAACAGGTCTTAAGGGACTTGCCAGATCAGCAGGCTCTTGCCCTAGCTGATCTACCTAGAGCCTTATGCTTTGCGGTGGACGCTATAAAGGATTCAATCCATCAGGCCTCCCGCCTTACGCTGTCTGTAGTACATATGCGCAGGCTTCTATGGCTCAAAAACTGGTCTGCTGAAGCTCCCTGTAAAAAATTGCTGGTCAGCTTCCCATTTCATGGTGAACGCTTATTCGGGGAAGACCTGGACAAATATATCCAGAGAATTTCCAGCGGTAAAAGTACACTTTTGCCGGTTAAAAATAGAGTTAGAGGTCCCTCTTTTAAGAGGCCTGCTTCTCCAGTCCCTAGGACATCGGCTGTGAAACAGTTCCGACGGCCTCCTCGGTCAAATCCCGGAGGTAAAAATCAGGGACAATTGCAGGGTAACAAGAAGCCCTGGAGCAGGAGAGGTACAAAACCTCCCCCAAAGTCAAATGCATGAAGGGTTGCCCCCATCCAATCGGGTGGGGGGGAAGACTTCAGTTGTTCACAGAGACCTGGCGGGACACGATCCGAGACAGATGGGTGCTCTCCGCAGTAAATCTGGGATACAAATTGGAGTTAAAAAACTCCCCTCCTTCCCGCTTTATAAGGTCAAACGTGCCAAGGGATCCCCAGAAGAGAGGATCCCTCCTGTTGGCACTAGAACAATTATTGCTCCAAGCAGTAATTATAGAGGTTCCCCTGGAAGAATGGGGATTCGGGTTTTACTCAAACCTCTTTACAGTCCCGAAGCCAAACGGGGACGTGAGGCCCATATTAAATCTAAAAGGGCTAAACAAATTCCTACATATCAGGACTTTCCGGATGGAGTCGATCCGATCGGTAGCCACTGCCCTACAAGGGGAGGAATGGTTAGCCTCGATCGACATCAAAGATGCTTATTTGCACATTCCCATCTTTCCAGCCCACCAAAAATTTCTACGCTTTGCGGTAGAAGGGCGCCATTTTCAGTTCAGAGCCTTACCCTTCGGTCTGGCCACAGCACCAAGAGTGTTCACAAAAATTCTGGCCCCATTATTGGCCAATCTAAGAACACGAGGTGTAACGATAATGGCATATCTAGACGACTTGTTGCTGATAGACCACTCAGTGGAAAAACTAGAAGTGGTTGTTCACGAGACAATCAAGTATCTGGAATATCACGGTTGGATTATCAACCGAGACAAGTCAGCCCTAAAACCAGTCAAAAGTCTGGAATACTTGGGGCTAAGGCTGGATTCAGACCAGAGAAAAATTTTCTTGCCTCAAGAAAAGGGGTCGTCTTTGAGAGATTTGATCCACTTAGTGGGTTCAAAAAGACAGCCATCCATACGCCTGTGCATGAGGCTGCTGGGAAAAATGGTGGCATCATTCGAAGCAGTACCCTACGGTCAATTCCATTCAAGGAAGTTGCAAAGGGCCATACTGTCAGCCTGGAACAAAAAAGTTCAGGCTCTGGACTTACCAATGTCCTTGTCCCCTTCCGTTCGCAAGAGCCTCCACTGGTGGTTGGTTCCCCAGAATCTGGAAAGAGGGAAATCCTTCAGTCCGGTTTCCTGGAAGGTGGTCACTACAGATGCCAGCCTTATAGGCTGGGGAGCAGTACTGGAGCAATGGTCTCTCCAGGGCAGATGGTCGGATGCGGAAAAGGCCCTGCCCATCAATCTCTTAGAGATACGAGCAGCCCGGTATGCCCTAGTAGCATGGACATCCAAACTCCAAGGGTCCCCTGTCAGAATTCAATCAGACAATGCCACAGCAGTGGCATATATCAATCGTCAGGGGGGCACCAGGAGTCGTGCAGCCCAAAGGGAAGTAAATTACATCCTGAGATGGGCAGAAAGATATGTCCCAGCCATATCTGCGGTATTCATTCCAGGAGTGGAGAATTGGAAGGCGGACTTTCTAAGTCGCCAACAATTATGCCCAGGGGAATGGTCCCTTCATCCCGAGGTTTTCCGGACAATATGTCAGCGGTGGGGAACACCGGATGTAGATCTGCTAGCATCCAGATTCAACACAAAAGTGGACAGGTTTGTCTCTTGGACAGGGGATCCCCTAGCTTGCGGCTCGGATGCCCTAGTGTTCCCTTGGGATCAGTTCAAGCTGATATATGCATTCCCACCGCCACAATTGTTACCTCGATTACTCTGCAGAATCAGGGTAGAAAAGAAACCAGTGATTCTGGTGGCTCCAGCGTGGCCCCGAAGAGCATGGTACGCGGAGATTGTAAAAATGTCTGTGGGGAGTCCTTGGACCCTCCCACATCGTCCGGACCTGCTTTCGCAGGGACCGATATACCACCCTTCCTTACCAGCCCTAGGTTTGACAGCCTGGCTATTGAAGCCCACATTCTAAAAAAGAGAGGGCTCTCTAATGCTGTGGTATCTACCATGATCAATGCCAGGAAGCCGGTATCCAGGCAGATCTACTATAGAATCTGGAAGGCGTACATCGCCTGGTGTGAGGCCAAGAAATGGCATCCACGTAAATACGTAATAGGTAGGATTCTGGACTTCCTACAATGGGCTGTAGATAGGAAGCTTGCCTTGAGTACTATCAAGGGTCAGATTTCGGCCTTGTCAATATTTTTTCAAAGGCCCTTGGCTTCGCATTCACTAGTCAAAGCCTTTATACAAGGAGTGATGCGTATTAGTCCTCCGGTTAATATTCCCATATGTCCATGGGATCTAAACTTGGTTCTGTCGGTTTTACAGAAACAACCATTTGAACCATTACAGCATATTTCCTTGGTGCTTCTCACCAGGAAATTGATTTTTCTAGTAGCCATTTGTTTGGCTAAAAGAGTGTCGGAATTAGCAGCTATGTCCTGTAAAGAGCCATATCTGGTTATCCATAAGGACAAGGTAGTGTTACGTCCTCATCCAGCCTTTCTTCCTAAGGTGGTATCGAGGTTTCATTTGAACCAAGATGTGGTTCTTCCTTCTTTTTTCCCCAAACCTACTTCGGTAGAGGAAAAGTTATTGCATTCTTTGGATGTAGTAAGAGCAGTTAAAGCTTATCTAAAAGCCACTGCTCAGATTCGCAGAACGGATACTTTGTTTATTCTGCCGGAAGGCCCCAGAAAGGGTCAGGCAGCGTCAAAATCTACTTTAGCCAAGTGGATTCGACAGGTCATAATACAAGCCTATGGCTTGAGAAGGAGACCGCCTCCGTTCAAAGTTAGAGCGCACTCCACGAGAGCAGTTGGAACTTCATGGGCAGTGCATCACCAGGCCTCCCTGGCTCAAATCTGTAAGGCCGCAACATGGTCTTCAGTTCACACGTTTACTAGGTTCTACCAGGTGGACGTTAGAAGTCAGGAGGATGTCGCCTTTGGGCGCAGTGTGTTGCAGGCCGCAAAAGATCCTCATGTCTGATAGCGCTCAGCTTATATATGGTGTATCCCCCCCCCTCATTTGGCATTGCTTTAGGACATCCCATTAGTAATGACTATGTCGCTCTGTGTCCCGTGATGTACGAGAAAGAAAATAGGATTTTTATAACAGCTTACCTGTAAATTCCTTTTGTTGGAGTACATCACGGGACACAGAGCTCCCGCCCCTCTTTGGGGACACTTATTGCTTTGCTACAAAACTGAGGTGCTCCCGGATGGGAGGGGCTTATATAGGGGAGGGTACTTCCGGTTTTGGAAGTTGCCAGTGCCAGCACCTGACGGTATCTATATAACCCATTAGTAATGACTATGTCGCTCTGTGTCCCGTGATGTACTCCAAGAAAAGGATTTTACAGGTAAGCTGTTATAAAAATCCTATTTTTACACATCATTAAAATGTACATGTAAACATGAAATATTGATTTGTCTGAGCAAGGTCAGCGAATATCACCATGCTGATGGCTATTTGAAAGACATCCCTACATCCTACGTGTTTCGGGGTACAATTTAATCCTTCTTCAGGAGTGCATAGAAGGGAGAAATTCATATAGTATTCAATAGCAGGGTAGTTTTCAACATTTCATTTTATGACATTAAAAAGTGTAGATGGACATCACGAAAGACTGTACCAATGGGGTTGCCCTTTCAAGGCGTATGGGCATCAAGCGAACCAAATGTGGAGTCTACAAGAGAGACTTGGTAAGGTGGTTTTCTTCCCTTGAGGAGAAAATTATCTCCTCACATTCCAAGGGCTGCCAGAAGGATATACTGGGGCCTGGAGATGGATAACCCTGAGTATGTGTAAATGCGCTCTGATGAGTCAGGGGAGGTCACTAGGTGTTTAAAGGACAAATTTCAGCAACTGCATTGGAGGATCATAGGTGAAGCCAGCCTCAAACCCCTGACATCCAGTAAGTGAGTGCAGATGTCGTGCGCATGAGCGTGAAATGCATCGAAATTGAGGCTTGACACACATGATACAGGAGCTCTCCGCCCCCACTAACAGATGAGACACACGCCGCGCTTCCTGAATCACACATCGAGTGTCTGACCGGCCTCTGCCTCTTCCCCCAGCTGCGCTACAACCTGCTGTACTTTACATTTGATTTGTAAGTGCTTTTTAAGAAATTAAAGACAATATTACACTATCTATGCCTTTTCTGTGGCTCGTTTATGGTGGAGCCTAACTTTACAGATTGATTGAAAGGAGGCTTTTGATACGCATTCAAGAGTATAGTTGATTGAAGTCTATACCATTTCATGCCATTCATGATTGGAGTGTGGTTCGAGTTAATCTTGGAAACAGTTGAATAAGGCCGAGTGTGGCTTGGAAGAATTGAGCCAACGGAGGAAGGATTCTCTTCATTTATATGCCTAGCGATCACTCTGTGGCCTAAGATATCTGGTGAGCACATTAATATGTCACTTTGGGTGAAGCACACTTTTTTCAAGAATTGAAACACTTTTGCACTTTAGGAGGCACGGTGTTGGAGTTTGCACAGAAGACCTGAATCAACACTTTGTTCATATTCACAACATATTGATTTTTGGACAGTAAATATGTTGCCATTTCCTGCATTACTAGTGACAGACCAGCTGTGTACAGATGCATCTGCAAGAAGTGCTTATGATGAGGTCAGTTGAAAAGATTTTTACGACATGCAGCACTGAAACCTTCTCAGGAAAAATGATTAGAAAAATGGTCATTAGCAGCTGCAGAACTGTATTGTCATTAGTTAATATTGTAGCATGGCCAATTCTCAGTCATGTAGTAGCTTTATCATTTACTTTTGTTTCCATCATACTGAAAACTGCGGCTTAAAGTGAACCTATACTTGCCTTCTCTTCACTTCCTTACCCCTCTGTTTGAGCAGCGGAAGTAACAAAAGTTGAATACTCCTCTGTATGGCAGTGCCAATATGAGAGGAAGGCAAGAAAAGGCTGTCGGTGGAACAACCATTAAAGTGAATCTGTTGCTTTACCATACTTTGGCAAAGCATAGGTTCACTTTGAAGTTGCTGTATAATTTAGTATGATGTAAATACTAGTAACAGATATAGCTACTACATGATTAAAGCCTTGTACACACTATGAGTTTTTTTTTCCATTCAACCCAGCAGGTTAATTGAAAAATAAACTGTCAGCTCCGGTCAGAGCCGCTGTACTAACATTCCAATGTTAGTACAGCAATCTCTCCCTCTGAGCTGTTGTGTTCTGATAGGGGGATGCCCCCCTGCCAGAGCACTCCGATCAGCTGCTGGTTTTCCAGCATGCTCATCTGACAGAAGCCAGCCAAACAATCGGCTTCTGTTGAACCAGCTGCCATACACATGGTGGCTTGTCGGGCGGTTTTTATTGAGCCGGCCAATGTCGCCTGGCATTCGGAACGTGTGTACAGGGCTTAAGAATTTGCCACGTTACAATAGCAACTAAAGACAATCCAATTCTGTAACCGCTCTTGACCACAACTTTTTCCTTTTTAAAGGTACAACTCGCCTCATCATAAAAGCTGCTTGCAGATGCAAGAAATTATTGCAATTGCAGCGATGATGTGCAAAGCTTGGTAACATAGTAGCCAGTTGTAATAGAACTCTTATTGATTTCACTGTGGCAAACCAAAAATCTTGTTGGTATAGAGCACTGGTGCTCCACTTTCTTCATATGGGTAGTCTCAAGTGCGATCCCTGACATTGCCAAGGGGACCCACATACTTTTCCATATATAGACAGTCAAAGAGAAAGCTAACACGCAACATGTGGCCAAAAACTATGGGTATGATAAAAGAGATGGTTAGAAATTGCAGACTTTAGACATGAGATGGTTAGAGACTGGGGACAAACTACAGGAGATTGTCTGAGACTGGGGACATGATCTAAGAGATGGTCTAAGACTGCAGACATCCTGCAGGACATGTCAGAGACTACAGGCATGACACAAGAGATGTTTAGAGTGCACAGCCATGCTACAGAAGATGGTGAGGTACTGCAGACATACTATAGGGGGTTTTGGAGACTGGTACATGGTTAAGGAGACATATTACATGAGGCTGCTGGAGATCACTGCTTTAAAAGGACAATAGGCAAACCAAAATATTGTTTGCAGGGGCTACAGAGGGCTGCATGTGGCCTCTGGGCCCCAGGTGGGAGTACAAGGGATGTAGAGTATCACACTTGGCACATAAAGATTACATTGTGTACTGTGTTATTATTAACCACTTCAGCCCGAGCCTATTTTTCAGACTCTGTGTTTTAAGTCAAAAACAATGTTTGTTTGTTGTTTTGCTAGAAAATTACTTAGAAACCCCAAATATTATTTTTTTTTTTACACCCTAGAGAATAAAATGGCGGTCATTGCAATACTTTTTGTCACAACATATTTGTGCAGCGGTCTTACAAGCGCACTTTTTTGGGGAAAAAATGTACTTTTTTTAAATTAAAAAATAAGACAAACAGTAAAGTTAGCCCAATTGTTTTTACAGTGCCTTGCGAAAGTATTCGGCCCCCTTGAACTTTTCATCCTTTTGCCACATTTCAGGCTTCAAACATAAAGATATAAAATTTTAATTTTTTGTGAAGAATCACCAACAAGTGGGACACAATTGTGAAGTGGAACAAAATCTATTGGATATTTTAAACTTTTTTAGCAAATAAAAAACTGAAAAGTGGTGCGTGCAAAATTATTCGGCCCCTTTACTTTCAGTGCAGCAAACTCACTCCAGAAGTTCAGCGAGGATCTCTTAATGATCCAATGTTGTCCTAAATGACTGATGGTGATAAATGGAATCCACCTGTGTGTAATCAAGTCTCTGTATAAATGCACTGCTCTGTGATAGTCTCAGGGTTCTGTTGAAAGCGCAGAGAGCATCATGAAGACCAAGGAACACACCAGGCAGGTCCATAATACTGTTGTGGAGAAGTTTAAAGCCGGATTTGGATACAAAAAGATTTCCCAAGCTTTAAACATCCCAAGGAGCACTGTGCAAGCGATCATTTTGAAATGGAAGGAGTATCATTTCACTGCAAATCTACCAAGACCTGGCTGTCCCTCTAAACTTTCAGCTCAGACAAGGAGAAGACTGATCAGAGATGCAGCCAAGAGGCCCATGATCACTCTGGATGAACTGCAGAGAACTACAGCTGAGGTGGGAGAGTCTGTCCACAGGACAACAATCAGTCGTACACTGCACAAATCTGGCCTTTATGGAAGAGTGGCAAGAAGAAAGCCATTTCTCAAAGATATCCATAAAAAGTCTCGTCTAAAGTTTGCCACAAGCCACCTGGGAGACACACCAAACATGTGGAAGAAGGTGCTCTGGTCCGATGAAACCAAAATCGAACTTTTTGGCCACAATGCAAAACGATATGTTTGGCGTAAAAGCAACACAGCTCATCACCCTCAACACACCATCCCCACTGTCAAACATGGTGGTGGCAGCATCATGGTTTGGGCCTGCTTTTCTTCAGCAGGGACAGGGAAGATGGTAAAATTGAGGGGAAGATGGATGCAGCCAAATACAGGACCATTCTGGATGAAAACCTGTTGGAGTCTGCAAAAGACCTGAGACTGGGACGGAGATTTATCTTCCAACAAGACAATGATCCCAAACATACAGCAAAATCTACAAAGGAATGTGTGAGGGGGTTAGCTCGGCAGCGGGTGTGTGTGACCCCCGAGATGGGCTCCCCACACAAAAACAGGCCCAGCAAATGGAGGTTGTGGTTTTCAAAATCAAAAAGGTGCGGTTTATTTTCTATTTACAGTGACAAAACACAGCAAAGCAAAAGAAACATAAACAAAATAAATCCTGGTCAACTTGACCTCTGACTAAACATAGAGGTTTCCTAACTAACAACTGGGATCAGCCTAGTGCTGTCCTAGTCCCTAAGTCCCTGGTTTTAAATGTCCAAGCAAATAGCCACACAGGCTTTGTCTCACCGCACAGGGGTTCACTCTCCCTAGACAGTCCACACAGGTCTGGGTCCAGGCATGAGCTAACATCTAATGAAGCTGGGAGTTCTTATAGAGGCCTAAATGAGCTGACAAGCTTCAGCTGGTCTCATCAACTCCCTGTCTGCACGATGCCCCACACTCTCCCTAGAGGTATGAGTCATCCATGAGCCCACTAGCCTCAGCTGGGCTTATACAACTCTCCACCTAGTTGTATAAGTCGGCGTAAAGCCTGAATCTGGGCGAAATATATCTACCCCCCTGGATGCAACCAGGTGACTTTACCTTCCTGCTGTCACAAATGGTTCACAAATAAACGTATCCAGGTGTTAGAATGGCCAAGTCAAAGTCCAGACCTGAATCCAATCGAGAATCTGTGGAAAGAGCTGAAAACTGCTGTTCACAAACGCTCTCCATCCAACCTCACTGAGCTCAAGCTTTTTTGCAAGGAAGAATGGGCAAGAATTTCAGTCTCTCGATGTGCAAAACTGATAGAGACATACCCCAAGCGACTTGCAGCTGTTATCGCAGCAAAAGGTGGCTCTACAAAGTATTAACGCAAGGGGGCCGAATAATTTTGCACGCCCCACTTTTCATCTTAGTTAAAGTTTCAAAAATCCAATAGATTTCGTTCCACTTCACAATTGTGTCCCACTTGTTGGTGATTCTTCACAAAAAATTAAAATTTTATATCTTTGTTTGAAGCCTGAAATGTGGCAAAAGGATGAAAAGTTCAAGGGGGCCGAATACTTTCGCAAGGCACTGTATATTGTGAAAGATAATGTTGCGCCAAGTAAATTGATACCCAACGTGTCATGCTTCAAAATTGCGCCCGTGCGTGGAATTGCGTCAAACTTTTACTCTTAAAAAGCTCCATAGGCGATGTTTAAAAAAATTCTACAGGTTGCATGTTTTGAGTTAGAGGAGGTCTAGGGCTAGAATTATTGCTCTCGCTCTAAGGATCGCGGCGATACCTCACATGTGTGGTTTGAACACAGTTTTCATATGCGGGCGCTGTTTACGTATGCGTTCGCTTCTGCGCGCGAGCTCGTCGGGACGGGGCGCTTTAAAAAATGTTTTCTTATTTATTTTACTTGATTTTATTTATTTTTTACAGTTTAAAAAATAAAAATAAAAATTGGGTCACTTTTTAAACATCCGTTGTAATAGAAAAAACATGACGGGTCCTCTTGACGTCGCTTCCGCCCTGCTATGGTATGGAGCCAGGTGGGGGCCATCTTGCCCTCACTCGTAACCATACCCATCCGTAGACGGGACCCGATTGCCTCTGCCGACTGCTCCGATAGCGGTGATCTCGCAAATCTGCTGCAGAGACCACCATCATTGTTAACCGGACCGCCGCCTGGAGAGATGGATACCTCGGTTATGGCAGGCAGCAGCCGCTGCCATTACCGAGATATCCCTCTTCAAAGTGCCGACGTATATAGTCGTGCGGCGGTCAGTAAGTGGTTAAAAGGACAATAGGCAAACCCAGAATATTGTTTTGCAGGGACTACAGAGGGCTGCATGTGGCCTCTGGGCCCCAGGTGGGGGTACAAGGGATGTAGAGTATCACACTTGGCACATAAAGATTACATTGTGTACTGTGTTATTAGGTTTATTTTCAGTCTAACTTTATTTAAAGATTATTTGTTCGCAATTACTTTTCATAAAAAGAAAAAAAACTCAAGCTAAAATTTGTGTAGTAGGGTACAAAGTCAATATTGTGGTGGCAAAAAAGTTTATTTGTAACTACGGTCAGGATATTATTTATTATTATTATTATTATTATTATTTATTATTATGATGCCTATATAGCGCCGTCAATTTACGCAGCACTTTACATATACATTGTACATTCACATTAGTCCCTGCCCTCAAGGAGCTTACAATCTAAGGTCTCTAACTCACATTCATATACTAGGGCCAATTTAGACAGAAGCCAATTAACTTATCAGCATGTCTTTGGAGTGTGGGAGGAAACCGGAGTACCCAGAGGAAACCCACGCAGGCACAGGGAGAACATGCAAACTCCAGGCAGGTAGTGTCGTGGTTGGGATTCGAACCAGCCACCCTTTTTACTGCTAGGCAGGATATTGTTTTCATGTGTTTTCCTGCCTTCTATGGTTTAAAGCGGAACTAAACCCTCATATCCTTTTCAGCCAAGGAAGCTGCCTTCTTGGCTTCTGTTTGAACTGTCATGATTGCTGCACAATGCAATTGGTTATGACACCAGCTGTTTAATGGTTTGACAGTTAGGTTGAGAGCACAACCAATGTAACAGTTATATTCCCATCACCCGACGGGAATGTAACAGTTTTTTTTTAAACTGTGAAAGTGATGCAGTTAGTTCCGCTCTAAAGCTGTAATTTTATTCTTTATTTGCACATCTTATTTTGACAGTTGTCTGGATTTGGATACTAATATGTTCTTGAAAGATATATCTGTATAACATTATCAGATTTACATATTTATGTGCATCTTTTTTTCTTTTTATTTCCAGGAAAAAAAAGATTGGAGAACCAGTGAATTTTCAGAAGACAAACTACAGAAACCAAGGAGGTCATTTAGAAAAAAAGAAACTTTACCACCACAGCAAAACGAAGATGTTTTTTTTGAGAGAAAAAGCAATCTTCATAAAGATAAGCAGTTTAACAATACAACTGAGGAAGCTGAAGACAAGTACAAACAACCTGTCAGATCAGATGACACATTTAGGACTGTGAAAGCAACAATGTTTGAACATAATGTAGAATGGCATAGCCCCCCTGAACTGCTGAGTGGCAGAAATCCTACATCCAGCCAGATTGCTAGAAGTGAGTTTTTGTCTGAAAATACAGAAGGTAAAAAAGATACAGGAAGCTGGTCAAAGTGGCTGAGTGACGATAGTGTGCATTCAGTCACACAGCTCCACAAAGGCAATGATATTTCAGACATAAGGTTCAGCAATAGCAGAGTTGGAAAGGCTGAATCACCTGCAGCCCACGACATACTTCAAAACCTCAAAGTTGATGAAAAAACACGTATAGAGCCAAGGTTCGAAGTCATCCAGGCAGTTGGAGAAAGGGTTTTAAGTGAATCCATTCAAATGGCACCTGAAGACAAAGCTGTGACTCTTCGATCTCAAAGATCTTTCCACAGGAAAGAAAGGGAATTGAAGAATTTGGAAGTGGATGAAAGTATCTCACATCGTCCAGTAAGCAGCCTCCAGAGAAGTAAGAGTGAATACAGGAGGAGAGATACAAGCTCACAAGAAAGCTCAACTAATAAGTATGTGTCTAGAGACCTTGATTTTTCATTTGGTAGAAATAGTTTAAGGGCAGCAAAAATTGACACAGTGAAAGCATCAGAAGATAGGAACTATGAAACTGGTGGGAACAAAAGCACCGTAGACGCAACAGTCTCTGATTTTCAACCAAAGTCCTATAAACTGGACTACAAACCAAAAAAAGAAAATGCTTCTGAACAATGTTCCACTGAACAGTCTCTATTTGGAATTAGTGCAACAGATGGCAAAGACATAAACAGATCTTTGAATGATTTTGATCGGCATGCCCATAGACCATCCAGCGACTTGGTAGAGAAAGGGTTTGAAACAGGAATAAGAACCGTTAAAGTTGAGCAAGCAGGACTTAACTTGAATATTAGAGAGGATACGAAAAAATCATCACTCATCGAAGAGGATAAAAAGCGAACCTACCAACGAAATAGGTTTCTTTCTGACAAAGAGTCACCTGTAACCAAAAAAGATGATAAAGACGAATCAAATTATTTGATTAGTGAAATGTTAAACAATGAGGTTGAACAATTCAAAAATGACTTGACTACACACATCGCAAAAGATACTAACAGTTTCTTAAGAGGGAATCCGTTCAAGGAAGAATATGTAGAACAATCTAAATGGGAGAGAAAGCAAGCACCATTTCAGGACAAGAACCCAAGCAGCAGTGGTAAAGGAAACATATCCGATCTATACAGTTTTAAGTATGAGGAGTATGAGGAAACAAAGAGAAAACAGAATATGTCTACAATATCTCCAACGGAATCAAAAGCAACATATTTTGCAATAACTGCAATAGACAACAAAAAAGAAAAGAATGATAGTAATTTTGAAAACCAGAACATTGCTCCCAGCAGCTGGACAACAGAAGAATTTTATAAGCGAGATATGAAAATGAGTACCACTATTTCAGGGTCTGCCACTGACAGCATTTCTTACAGGTCAGAAGCAATAAATACACAAGGAGACTTAGAAACCTCAAGTGCCTTTAAAGAATTAAAAACACACAGAAACCAGAGAGTTATTGAGGATGATTCTGTTGGTAAGCCAGCGAAAATTTTGGAAAAAAAGAGTGTTATTGATATTGATGCATTAATCAGGAAGCAAAAGCAAAAAACAAGCTCAGCTGAGAAAGTTTCTTCATCAAGAGATCCTAAACCTGAGCAAAAAATATCTACACCAGACTTGGACACTACAGAAAGTTCCCCTCTGAAGCTTGACAGATCTTATAAATCTAAAGTTGTTGATATTGATTCCCTAATGGCAGACTATAATGCAAATCCTTCAAAAGAAAGCATATCCAGAGATGAAGATCATAATCTACCCAAGTGGGAAAGCTCTAAATCTTTCATGGATAGCACTTCAAAAAGTTCTGGCAGCAAATGGAGGGATCCCTCTGTAAAGCATGTTAACACCGTTGAAAACTACCCGTTTGAAACAGTTGCTTCATGGTATTCTTCTCAAACAATTACCTCAACAACAGAAAGCACTAAAAAAGATGCACACAAAATTTTCAATACTACAGATCATGTGAAATTTCCAAAAGATGCAAAATATGAGCAATATCAAGCAAAAGAAAGAGATCAAGGATTCCAAGCCCGTTCAGAAGGAAGTCTGAATATAGCAAGTTTTGATTTCCCACAAGAGTCATTAACGGGAAATTTAGAGACTTATAAAGCTCAGTCAATACGGGTCCCAGAATCGCCTACTGTAATTGCGGACTGGTCACCTTCACGTACCTTAGCCAAAACAGTTGTGAAAACTGATGGGAAATCCATTTTAACTGAAGAAAGGCAACCACCTTCTGAAGGAAGACGGCCAGCAAAGGCTAGTGATTTAATTTCCCTAATGCTAGAAAGTAAAGAAAAACGAAGGGAACAGCATCGTGTGCGGCAGAGCATTCCAGTGGAGCACCAATTTGAGCCAACATACGGATTAAAAAGCCAACAAGAATGGCAATATAGTGAGAGCAAGGTATGAATTATTGGTTGGTATTTGTGTGCATACACCACAATTCCATTAGGGTGAACAGGCAGCCAAATGACTAAATATGCATATACCTACTGTTCACATTTTTACCTGCCAAACTATTTGTAATACTGTTCAGATTTTCTTGCCTGGTCATGGTGCCTTTGGTAGCTCCCCTTGTACAGTCTGCTAACAAATGAGCATCAGTGTGCTGTTGAAGTCCTTCATGTACTCAGCCACTGCTGTTTTACACTGCCCCTCCAGTCCCCTGAAATATATTGGGATAGCTGGCAGGACTGTAGATTAATGCTACTTACATTGAAGGCACTACCACTCTCTGTGATTTATGGTATGCAAAATATTATAGCAAGTTTTATATATGGTAAAAATTTAGGATTTACTGTACCAGACACGTTAAAAATACATGAAAGTAGGCTTGTAATTACAAAAATTCTAAATAAATCAAAATGGCATAAATGAGTCACTTCTCAAGCACGGTCTTTGAGTTCCCATTTTATCGGTGTTTTAGGACTATTCTGAAAAAGAGAGCTCCAGACAAAATGCAAAACTACAACGTGTACCAGAAAGTGTCATGGATCTGCCACGAAGGAAAAGCTTAAATAGACCTCGAGAACGGGACTTAAGATCAGATGAGGTAGGCTGTTGATTTCATTATTGCTTCTAAAATGTTATTTTAGATTTGTGACTCTAAACCAGTAGTTGTCAACTAATGAGCTAAAGGGGGCCTCAAGTGCAGCAAATGACATCACCATGCAACAAATGTAATGCTGAGAAATGTCAGAAACTGCAGACCTAATAGAGGAAATGAGGGTGAGAGATTGTGGACATGCTACATTTTTGACTGGGAATATGCTGCAGAAGACAACATGAAATGGGAAACAAGTTACATGAGGCTAGTATGGTGATGGCGAACCTTGGCACCGCAGTTGTTTTGAAACTACATTTCCCATGATGCTCACCTATACTGCAGAGTGCATTAGCATCATGGGAAATATAGTTCCAAAACATCTGGGGTGCCAAGGTTCACCATCACTATTAATCTTATCAAGGGCTGCACATCATATGCCAAATGCTTGAAGACTGCTCTAACCTATGCTTTTGTTAATTAGGTGTAATAAATTATAATGTATATTATGTAAGGTACAGGCATACTCCACTTTTAGGTACACAATGGGACCAGAGCATGTATGTAAAACGAAAATGTACTTAAAGTGAAGCAATACCTTTTTTTTTACTTCTCAATGCATGTAAATATACTAGCTCTATGGGAAATCTTGGTCAGCTTGACATGGCACTGCTCCCGAACCATAAGTGACAGGGACACCAAACTTGGGGAGCACGTCAAGGGCACCAACGGCTACGACATGGTAGATTATCTAGGCAAGCTGGTCGACGCCAAAATCGGATATATTGTAGTCGTTTGTCCCCTCTCTGTGCTCCCCAAGTTTGGTGTCCCTGTCACTTATGGTTCGGGAGTAGTGCCATGTCAAGCTGACCAAAATTTAACATGGATGCTAATGGTAAAAACCGAGAACAGTGCCTTGCCAAGCTGACCAAGATTTAACATAGACGCCAATGTGTCCGTGCTTGCGAGACGATTTACGTACACCCACGGGTATGTCCGTACCCACGAGTGTACGTAAAGCGGGGTATGCCTGTATAATATATAAGGTGAGAACAATCGGCGCCAAAAGTATAGTAAATATATGAGTTTTAACTCATCTGGGAGGTGAGCGTGCATTTTTACTGGTGGTGGTGTGCACTCCTTTTGAGGATGAACAATCAGTGGTAAAATAGCGTTGAAACACTGATTAGAAGCAGAGTTTTTTTATTTTATTTATTTATGGACTTTTATCACCGATGATTCATGATTATTCGATATTTGTATTTTTATTTGTTATGCATCAATAGGTTTATGCACATAGTGCTACATTTATTTATCCCCAATTATGCCTGTATAATGACATTTCCTATACAACAAATGTGTTTTAAACCTACTTTGGGTTTATTTGGTAACATTTTGACGCATTTTATTTCAGTCTGCTGAGTGTCCATATTTAGTGACTCTGTCTTGAGAAAATTATGGAGATTACCTCTGGGCAGGGGGCTGCCACTGCTTGCCACATTTTGAAAATGGTGGCTGCCTGGCTGTGTCAACAAGTATGCTCTAAATGAGCGTCAGAAAATTGCCAGAATGTCCATGCTTTATTCATGTTAGTGACTTGGAAAACACTGACTCCAAAGCAAAAACATGGCAGCCAGGATATTGACATACTCAAAGAAAATTCATCAGTTCATTAGTGACAGGCTACATGCTTTTCTGACTACAAAGCCACTTTAGGGTAAGTGTTTTCTTTTCAGATTAATACCAGTCTGTCCTGACTAATTTATAAACTGGTACTCGTATCCAAATATAAACCCCCAGGCATGCTGGTTTGTGCTATACTGATGCAAATTGGGAAACAGAGGCAAAGGAGCATCCATATAGACGCTTGCATATCGCTATATATATAATTGAACTTGGGGATGTTGAACAGTATTTTTTCCATACAATTTGGTTCTTTTTGAAGAGTGCATTTTTACTTTCCTGAAGGTCTTAGTCATATGTTGCAATTCTTCCAAAATGGAGATCTTAGTAAAAATTACTTTTAGGGGCATCATGCTGAGTGAATCTCTCAGACACATTCCATGGACAAATAGATAAGTGGCCACAGGCCCCTAACCCTTTGTTGTGAAGCTGTTCTGGTTGACGGTTTATGTTCTAGTTCCATACTTGCTGCAAGGCACTAGAGCCTGTTCACATTAGGAGATCATCATTTGAATTCGTTATAAAACCAGGTCATAAATCAGCAGTCATTAAGTCTCGGGCAAAGTGAACTGCTGATCACAAGCATTTTGCCTTCAGGCATTATCTAGCTAAAGATTTTAAAGTCCATGACCAAGCCCATTTGTAGATGCTGGAGTTGTGTTTAACTCATTTGCTGCTAGTAAAGATGTATCCTGAAAACATTATTTTGTACACATTGCATTCTGAATGAAGCATATGTTTTGGGACAGTGTTAAAATGTTTTATAATTAGGTCTCTTTAAATCTTGGCTGACCTGCAGACCAAATGCAGAGTTATATAACCACTTGACGACCAGCGATGTTCCAGTACATCGCTGGACTTTGGTTATACTAGTGCCTTTTTTAGAGCCAATAGTCGGCTGTCTTCTAAAATCAATCTTAGCAGCTAACTAGCCCCTGGATTGCTTTTACAAGCAGTGGCCAGGAGATGTCCCCTGTCCCACCGGGACACCTGATCGACCAGCCAGTGCTTCCGCCAGCTGATCATAGAGACGAACAAAGACTGGAACTGGAAGTGATGAGCTTACATCACTTTCGGTTTATCCAGATGTAAACGGCACATTTTTAAAAATGAAAAGCATTTGATCACACTGATCTTGGTTTTAAGGGCAAAGAAGGGCTCCTCCCCCTGCTCCTGCTACAGCTGAGAACAGAGGGTAAGTGATCACTTATAAAAAAAAGGGGAAACGGGTATTTTTTTTTTTTTTTTTTTAGATCTATACACAAATGTTTTTCCCATTCATTTCTACTTGAGGGCTTGTTCACACTACTGCGATGCAGGTTCCTGCATCACATGTCTCCCGGCGGCAGTTCACACTGCCCTATGCGAACTGCTGGGAGTGTCAATTAACCACTTCCATACCGGGCCTATTCTGGCACTTCTCTCCTTCATGTAAAAATCATAATTTTTTTGATAGAAAATTACTCAGAACCCCCAAACATTATATATGGGGTTTTTTTTGCAGACACCCTAGGGAATAAAATGGCGGTCATTGCAACTTTTTATCTCACACGGTATTTGCGCAATAATTTTTCAAACGCCTTTTTAAAAAAAAAAAAAAACGGTTTCATGAATTCAAAAATAATAAAACAGTAAAGTTAGCCCAATTCTTTTGTAAAATGTGAAGTATGTTATGCAGAGTAAATAGATACCCAACATGTCACGCTTTAAAATTGCGCACACTCATGGAATGGCGCCAAACTTCAGTACTTAAAAATCTCCATAGGCGACACTTTACATTTTTTTACAGGTTACCAGTTTAGAGTTGGAGGAGGAGCTATAATTGTTGCACGCTGCAGGCATCATTCAGATATCCCCGCACAAAGTCAAGGACGTCATATGACAGCGTGCGGTAGGGAAGTGGTTAAACGTTAATGATGCCCCCAAATCAGTTCGCATATTGCAGTGCGATCTGCAAACTCGGACAGGAGACAGATCGCATGGGTATGAACACCCATGCGATCCGATTCTGCTGCAGACCAAAAAAAGGGGTCCTGTTCGAGTTTGGTCCGAATGCGATGCAAATTCAGCCAATACTATCTGTGTGGCTGAATTTGCATCGCACGGACATTGCATTTGATTTGCACTGCAGTGCAGCAGTGTGAACCGGCCCTTAAACTGAATGGGTTGTTTTACAAGGTGATTGTTTACATATACTTTACGTTTTGAAAAATAAAGAATCTGTTTGGTTGTCATGTACATCTGCTCCAGATTCTGGCTGCTGCGGTCTTCGTAAATTGCCCTCCATGTATGTGGTTTTGTTTGAAAGTTAGTACCCACCCGTCTATAGAAATAGAAAGTATAATGAAAAAAGACTGGGTGACATTAAAATGAACACTGCTGCATAAAAATATGAATGACTAGGTTAAATGCACAGGCTAAAAAGTGCAACATGAATTATAGGTCTGTTATGAGATGCACAGGAACTATGTTGTGCTATCAATCGCTTTTGTAATTGATTCTAATTACAGTGTATAAAATACAGTATATTTGAATAAAGATCTAATTATGTTTTCTGCTTCTCTAAAGATGGTTTGCAGATCTTCCTTATGTGATTCAGACTTGTAATAGTCACCAGTGTACCGGACTTCCTCCTTTTTACACAGATTTTATTAACCAGTTTTAAAAAGCACACTGAGCACACCTGCTTTTGTTGCAACTAGGGTTTGGACATCAGCAGGTGGCATCTAACTAAAGAAGCCGAACAATGAAAAGGTGTAAATGGGAGTCGGTATGCCTGGCACGCATCCCAAACTGTAAATTGGGGGTACTTTTTACAGTGTACAGTCGCTATATTGTTAAATGTTTTCGCAGTTCCAAGCTGTATAAGCAGTGTAGGTGAGGAATTGCACTATACATGCTGAATTATTTCAAGTTTACACATCCCTCCCTTTGGCTTGCTAGATACCCACAATACGATTCTTACATTGTATTCTTCTGATTTAAGTTTTTTAGCATATCTTTTAAAAAAAAACCTTGGGTAGAACTCCATTTTAATAAGAACCTTGTTTTTGTTTTTTGTTTTTTAAAGGATAGCTAAATTCAAACTTGATGTTATCATGGTCATTGGGACTGTAAATGCGGTTAAATCGATTGTCTTGCAAAGCAAGCTGTTGCGTTGTAAAAGTAGCAATGACATCATCACTGAGCTGCACTTGGCCTGTTCACAACGTAGAGCTGTGGCTGGGTCTATTCCGTGGCTTTGGTCCTTTCCTAGTGACTTGTGCTCCAGGGAAAGTACAATTTCAAAGATTCCCACCACTGCCTTGATTAGTGTTTTTGGGCACAGTTTGGGTGGGGTGTGGGTGCATCAGTGCCAGGATCATTCTGACTGATTTGCCAGTGCTGCCTATCAGAGTTTATAGGTCAGGACTGACCAGGGGATCCACATAGAGGGCCCATATGCATCAGACTGCATGCAGAAAACTACAAGGGGCAGCTATTGCACTAGAGCATCATTGACCTGTCTTTATTACAGAATCTCATGTCCTTTTGAGGCTGCTTTACTGCAACCATCTACAAGCAATACCAAAAGGACACCAAGATTTAAAGTAGAACTATAGGCAAAACTTTTTTTTTTATTTATTTTTTTCCATTTTGGATAAAGCAATGGAGGGTTATAACCCTTACCAATTTTTT
This sequence comes from Rana muscosa, assembly GCA_029206835.1. Classification (NCBI taxonomy): domain Eukaryota; kingdom Metazoa; phylum Chordata; class Amphibia; order Anura; family Ranidae; genus Rana; species Rana muscosa. The sequence goes on from CM055116.1 coordinate 853,030,397, forward strand.
TTCCAACATCTATGTCCTGTTGCAGAGATTTCCTTTCACTTGCTGTCCCATAGCCAAACAGGAAGTGAGATGAAATCCCTACAAATTAGTGTTACTAAACCCAGGACCCTGCATTCAATATATATGGTCTTCCACAGTACACAGAACATGGAAATGCAATTATTTTAGTAAGTATAAACTGCTAAATACGTTTTCGCATCGGCAGTATATAGCAGTCTTGTGATTTCTATCAGTGTCTAGATAAAGCTTGTAGGAGGAGATTAATTCCTTTGAGGCTGCAGGGCCCCTGACCCTCTGTCTGGACAGTGCTGATTGGCATTGTGCTGATCACATGCACCTTCCCAAAAAAAACTCTAGCAATACACGCCAAACTGAGCGTGCACGGAGTTCCCCCAAGGCTCTGTTCTATCAGGAGGTGGATTAGGGACAGTAAAAGAAGGGGAGCATCAGAGAAGAAAGCATAAAATAACCTTTTTACACAATGCAGACATTTACTGCTTTATTCAATGATTTGCTTCTTCTTTGGTGTGTACTCTTTATGGATTCTTGTGCAGTATGAATATATCAAGAATATACAGATAGTAATGGAACCAAGATCTTCAACCCAGAGCAGAACACAAGTTATTTAATGAAGAACAGAAGGTAACGCTTCACCAGGGTCATATACAGCTATTATATGACCAGGCTCAGTAACACACTTTTAGCTAGACAGCTCAACCCACCTTTCCTGATCTACCAGTGAAGTACCCTGTAAATTCCTTTAAATACACAGACTGACGATAGGTCATTCAGTTAACAAAATAGTATAAAGTGATAGGCAGAGGAGAGGGTGGTGGCGGGGGTATATGCAAGCTCTAGTGGGGGATCAGGAATGGGGGAGACACTGTCAGGGTGAGACCAGGCACCTTATTGCCTCTGGTTTACAGAATTTGCAGTGCATGTGATCAGTTTGCACTGGGCACAGATTTAATTTAAATAGCACCCATAGCTATGTGAAAAAAATAAATAGAATTCTGGTTCAGATTCAATATCGGAAGGATGTTTGGTGTTGACAGTTTGTGTACTAAAGAAAATGGTATTAGTACCCTCTGCTGGTCAATAATGGGAACTACAGTTAATGTTCTTTTCTCTTTTCCAATCAGTAATAAATTAGTTGTTCCTGCTATGAGTTTGAGAATATTTGTTAAGGTGACTAATGGAGTAGCTGGTAGTGAGAAATGCCTTCAATGATCTTACAAGTACAAGTTTCTTTATTAACAATAATAGTACATGATCTGTAAATGAAGTTCAGTTTAAGTTTTTTTTTTTTTTTTTTTTTTCCCTTAGCCTGTTTTGTTGTTTTGCCCCTGAAGGCGGGTTTTAATTCCAAGTTTGGCTGTCATAGCACAGCTTATATCAAACTTGTATTTTGTGTACTTTCATAAGTCACTCTTAGTGACTTGGATCAGGTCTATCCACATTCTTGCGTAAATGTTAGGATTTTGTTACGCTTTGTTTCCCTTTTTAAATACAGCCATATAAAAAGTTTTTTACAAAGGTAAAATAAGAGTGCAAAAATGTTTCCTTTTGTCATTTATATTTTGATTTCCACTGTTTTAGAAGGACTTTCAGGTAATGTATAGGGGTAGAAAAAGTGATTCTATTTTAATTCTGTTTAAACTACTTCTGCAAACTATCAGATGTTAACACATGACTTCTAGTCTGTTTCTTCAGATCGTTTCTCCTGTTTGTAAACTAGAGCATAGGAAATTAAAACAGTGGGACTTGGCCAAATAAGTACGTCCTAGCTGATCATTTTATCCCAAAAAAGATATAATATCATTGTCTAGCTGACTGCAGCCATCCAGATTGGGCAAATATTTTCTTATGTCTTAAGACACAATAGATGAAAATGCAATCTCTTAAAATCCATATATGCTTTAACATGTTAACTTCACTTCAATAGGTTTTTTTCAAACATTTTAATCTGCAGCTTTTATTAAGAGAATCCCTTCTGACCCTTCCGATCAAGGTTCTTGTTCAAGCATTGTCATCCTCTCACATGTGCCCCTGGTAGAGACTGCAGGAGGTGTTGATGACACACATTGAGCAGTTCTGTGTTGTGACTTTCAGGAACCTGGCCCTAAGCGATGATGTGCAGTTTAGACTGGAGTGATTGCATGTGGACAGGAAGTGGCTCAAAGAGACTGGATGTCCTTCCATAGAAAAAAGGATGAAAAAAGGAAATGACAGTATTAACTAAAAGCAAAACTTTTTTTTTTTTAGCTAGAGTGCAGAGGGTTTAGAACGCCTGTCTATTTTTATAGCTGTCCGTACCTCCTATTTAGGAGATTCACCCTCTCTATTTGTTTACCATTATCATTAAAAGTGTAAGTAAAGGAAAATCACAACTATTGGGTTTTCCCCAGAAATGTAATAGAAGGGAATAGACGGGAAATCTTCCAATGGGGGCACTAGTTCTGGTGAGCTGGGGGTCTCCAAGGAATTCCCTTAATTTGCAGGAATTTCCTCTCCCTTCCTGTTCGGATATGGGACAGGAAGTGAAAGGAAATCTCTAAAATGGGACACAGATGGTGAAAAAAAATATAATCTGACAGGAGTTATAACCCTTTCCTTACTCTATCTATCCAAAATGAAAAATTAAAAAAATAAAAAATGTGGCTATAGTTCTACGTTAATGCAAATCATGGCATTATTTGATACTTTGTGCTTTAGCGAGCTGAAGGGTTTGGATTTACTTTAAAGAGACTCCATCACCTTGCTCATTCATGGGAAACGTTAGTCTGCATAAAGCCTACTTACTCTGTTATGCTCAAATTCACAGCATTTTCATATGCTCCAACCTCTATCTCAGACACTGCAAAGTATTGTTAGTGGTGCCTGAGCTTACAGGGAGCATTGACGTTAACCTCCTCCATTATGTGATATTGTACAACTCCTAGCAACTGGCTGCAAGGCTCAAGTGCTTTATCGTAGGAGGATGTTGCAGGTTCTCCATTGCCAGGAAGCACCAGGTATTTTGCACCAGCTGGAAAAGGAGCTGGGGGGGGGGGAGCATAGTGAAGGTGAATATAGCTGGGTTGAGGGGTTGGGCTTTTAGCCAGTTGTGGACCTCTATTGAAGTGCATGTGTTGTACGCCCTGTTTTTCTGCTGCTCTGTAAGGCCAAACCCCCCCCCCCCCCATTTGCTGTGTGATTACGCATTCATCTGTAGATCAAAGGGATGAGCTTCCATTTGCGTATGCTGTTCGTTAGAGCAACCTGCCAAGTAAAACATAAGTAAATAATATGCCTATATAATAATTCTATTTTTAGTGTCAATGTATTTTTGCAAGACTATATCGCCTAAATTAAGTCTTGTTTGTCCTACAAAAAGCAAAATATATATTACTGTATTACCATTTTTCATGGTGGGCTTTCCTCCTCAAAAAGGTTCTTTGCATCCACAGCTAAAAAATACTATTCCAATGCATTAGCCTTTTAAAAAGATAATTTATCTTGTGTTCATTCAATATGGCAGTGCCTAACCAAAACGGCACAGGGGGGGAAAATAATAAGATTGTTAGAAAATTCAAGATAACTGATCAGGGAAAGCTTTTGTGGGAAGGACATCTATAACTTTTGTTTTATGCTTATATTTTAATATTTAAATGTCCTTTTTCAAATAAAACCTGATTCACAAAATAAGATGCACTTTGGTACTTTTGGCATAAAAAATAAGCGTCCACATGGTGGCACTGTCTACAGCACAGTGTTGTAACACAAACTGTACTACTTTACAATAGACGCTCTTTTAGGAACTTATAATTTGCCAGTCCTTCCACAAGTCCATAATAAACAATGTGCACAACTGCAGAGAAACCTAAGACTTGTATTGTGTACTTCAGCAGCTACTCGGTGAAAAGAACTAAAATAATCCCCTCTTACTCTGTTTTGGAATATTCTACCAAAGCTTGACATTTCAGTTTTAACCCATAAATATTTTTTTTTATTTCATCACTCTCTATTTAAAGAAAGTTGGCTTTAGTGTGAGTGTTTTCTCTTTCCTTACATTTTTATTTTATTTTTTTTCAATTCAGCTTTTATTGTTTTTGAAAGAAAAACGTAATCTAATTATTTGGCAAGTGACAGAACGTAGACCATAGGAAAAAAGATGGGAAGAAAAATCTTAGTTATCACTATATTATATCAATGTAGTGTGTAGTTTAAAAATAGGAATTGATTGTACAGGAAGTTTACAGAATCCTACAGAAGAGCAGAGACCAGGTAAGGCTTCACACAAGTATAAATATACCATATTAGCAATAGTATAGATTATACCAGAGCTCGACAAACGCCAGGCGCCAGGTCGTCGTTGCCACCAAAAGGTTCAACCTGACGCCCCGGCTGCCGCTCGAATGCTGCGCGCCCTCCGCGCTATGTATCCCTGGCTCCACTTGCCCATCTGCGGGCCCAGGATCGGCATAGCTGAGAGAAGCAGGGGGGAGGGGGAGAAGAGCAGACACACATGACATGTGATGTCATTTCCGGGTCCCTGTTGACCATTTCCTCGGCCATCAAGGCCGGGGAAGAACGAAATGCTGTCTTTTAGACCCTTGATGTCTCATTAAAGAGAACAGGTCACCAAAAAAAAAAAATCATCACACAGGGGACTTTTTGACCCTATGTAATGGGGGGAAAAAAAATAATGTAAGTTAAAAAAATATATATATTTTTATTGTAAAACATGTAAAGTTGCACCCAATCACACAAAATCTCCCCCTCCAAAATTGAGGCCCCCCACATATACGCACGCACGCACGCACGCACGCACGTACAAACGTAAATGCTCATGGCAGGGCGCCTATACTTGAAAACGTTGATTGCGAATACACATGTTACATATCGCCGAGCACACCGGAAACGAGCGCAATAATTCTAGAACCAGACCTCCTTTGTTTCGCTAAACAGATCTCTTATAGAGGGATTTTAAATCGTCGCCTATGGAAAATATAGGGTACTAACATGTTTAAGGCTTGACATGTTGGGTATCTGTACTCGGTGCAACCTCGGCTTTTATATTTTGGCCAAAAATTGGGTAAATTATTGCTTTTTTGTGCTCCACTAAAGTAAACTTGTACTGTGTGTTTTATTTTTTTACTGAAATTTTGTGTTTCCTAGACCTTTTCGGTAATATCGTGCGACATAAAGAATTGGAACTACTGCTATTTTATTCTCTAGGGTGTCTGCTATAAGACAATATATAACGTTTGGGGGTTTTAGGTCATCTTTAGGCCTAAAATTATTTTTTAAACATGCAAAAACGGCTCTGGCTGTGAAAGGGTTAAAGGATAAGTTCACTTTTGGGAACATGTTAAATCCATAAGATTTGTTGGTTAAGAAAAAACTGGCTCCTAACTTTCTTAGCTGGCTCCTAGAGTCAAAGCAAATGGTCAAGCCCTGGAATATACGATTTGAGGGATTTGCAGAGTTCAGTGTGAGATATTATTAAATTGATTTCTGTTAAGAGGTTGTAAACCTCAGAAAAAACTAAAACCTGCAAGACAAAGACATAATGAGCTAGTATGCATCGCATACTAGCTCATTATGAAATGCTTACCTTTTAGAACGATGCCCTGCAGTGCCGCTCCCACGGCCGGCATCTTTCACCGGAGTTACTTCTGGGTTCTTGGGCTCCGGCGCTGTGATTGGCCGGAGCCGCAATGACGTCACTTCCGCTCAGTCACGGCACGGGTACTGAAGAAATGGCGCGAGCGGGCCGTTTCTTCAGTGCGCATGCGCCGATGATGTCGGCAGCAGCGCATATAGTGAATATCTCCTAAACTGTGCAAGTTTAGGAGATATTTACAGTACCTACAGGTAAGCCTTATTGTAGGATTACTTGTAGGTATAAGTGATGTAACAGAGTTTACAACCACTTTAAGGAAAAAATATATACTGTACATTAGGAATTCTGAATTATTAATAACAGCAAAGTTGCTACTCAAACAGTGGCTTGAAAATATTTCAAACGTCATTGACCTTGAAAAGCAAAGTCAATGAATTCTGAATATTCCCAGAAGTGTCACAAACTGATGTCATCGACACAAGCTCAAAGCCCTTCGACACAGGTCCTAAAGAATATTACAAATCTGTAAAGATTTTTTTAAAGGACCTGTTAAGAATTCCTTTCTTCTATTTTAGAAGAAATAATATGGCATATGTTGAAGATCTGATCTGAGCATCAGGTCAGATTTTCTGCTTACTATGACAGCCTGGCATGAAAGCTTGCCAAACATTTATAGTGATAAGGATTTATGTTGGTTGTGCACAATTAGCATCATCCAGTACTGCAGCTTCAGAGAGCAAAACTGGGCAGTTGTAGTGTTTTCCTTGTGGAAACTCCTACTCATGTCAAACTGCTGCCAGTTTGAAAAATAACGCTACAGTGAGGGGAAAAAGTATTTGATCCCCTGCTGATTTTGTACGTTTGCCCACTGACAAAGAAATGATCAGTCTATAATTTTAATTGGTCTTTTTTTTTTTTCAACTTCTTTATTATTGTTTTCTTCAATACAAAAAAAACCTATTTGAAATATATACATCTTCATACATAAAACACATTGTATGATTTTTAAAATACACACTATACCCTTCTCCCACCCTCCCCTCCCCCCTTCACCCTCATCATCTTATTTGTACTTAACACACAAACTCTGTCACTACTACAGTGTGGACTTTTCGTTTTGCTTGGCTCTCCTTATACCCCTCTCCTTCCTGCTTCCCTTATTTTCCCTAATGAATTTATCCTCTTTATCTATAAAGTGTAACTCTCTTTCTCTGTTTGCTCTCCCTCTCTCATCGGGCTAATCTCTAGTTACTAATCTAGGTTCTTCTCCTCTCACTAGGGTGGACTCCCCATTCTACACAGCCAGGGCTCCCACAGCGTTTTGAATTTGTTAAAATTGCCACATCTAGTTAGAGCTACTTTTTCTTTCCACACTGTCGTGTTTATTACATTAACCCATTCCGTCGATGTAGGTGCATTCTGTGATTGCCAGGTTTGTGCTATCAATTTTCTGGCCTGGAACAGGCACCTTATTACCGCTACTGTGACTCCCTTTTGCTCATACCTCTCTTTGATACACCCTAGTAAGCTGTCAGGTCACCTGTGGCCAGATGACAGATGCTCACCGTAGGGGGTCAGGAGTGCACCACAAGGTAGTGAACCCTGTGGCTGACTGCTACAAATGGAATACTGGGTGGTTGTGGAAAGCGGGACCAGAGGAGCACAACTGGGATCCACAGGAAGCTAGAGCCGCGATTCCCCAGGGTGCGGAGTCTAAGACCCAGCAGGTTTTCACCAGAGCCTCTAGTGGTGAGGATGTTACGCTGCAGCTGGGTCCAGGTCGCGGCCCCTAGAGTCCCCTAGCTCACGCCCCATATGGTAAGGAGGAGAGAGGGGAAGCAGCAGCACAGGATACAAGAATAGTGAGGGAAAAGCCAAGGTCAGGACAACAAGCAGACAAGGATAAACAAAGGACAAGCCAAAGGTCAAGGTCACAAGCAGACAGGGATAGTCGGGAACAAGCCAATATCGTAACACAGAGACAGACGTAGCACACGGCAGGCAGGAACCCAAACACACAATGCTAAAACAAACACGTTGATCAGCAAGGCAGGCTTGCAGTGCACAGGTTAATATAGTGTTCTGTGATAGGGCCTGGGGTGGAGTCAGGCTGGGAGGAGATTATAAAGGAAGCCAGGTGAAAGAGTCCGGCCTCTAAGATAAACACATGAGGAGAAAAAAGGTAAGATGGCAGACAGACATTAGTGCATATCCATGACATAAGCACACTCTGGCCTCCGGTTCCAGAGCAGTCCTAAAGGTTGTATTTATGATGTCTAATATTTTAACCCAGTACCTATGTAGCTTCGGGCATTTCCACATTGTGTGTATAAGGTCTCCTGTACTTTGACACCTGAGACACTTGTCATCTGGTTTCCTTCCAAACATATATAATCTTTTTGGGGTGTAGTAAACTCGGTGCACTAAAAATAGATGGGATACTCTTTGTGACGGGGAGAGTGACACAAATGTCCCTAGTTCCAATATCCGTTCCCATTGTTCAGTTGTTATAGGGCCTATGTCCTCCTTCCATTTTTGTTTATTTTTTCCCACACTCTCTCCCATCATAGAGCCACTGCTAATCTGCGTATATAGTTCTGAAATAAGGCCTTTAGAAATTCCTGGCTTAATTAACCGCTGGAGGTGGGGAATTTTTTGCCATCTCAGCGGGTGCACTTTGAATTGGGCTTGAAGGGCGTGTCTTATCTGCAGGGAATTTGGAATGGCGTACTCTCCGCTTAGTTCTGAGAAAGATTTTAGTGTATTACCTACATATAATTGCGCCAGTCTAGTTATGCCTAGCTTTTCTCATTCTTTTAACTTCCCCATAGCTAGAATTTCTTGCAGATGTTTATTTTCCCAGAGTGGGGAGTATTCCGTTGGTCTCTTATACCCCAAAACCAACTTTCCTGCCTGCCATATTCTTGTGACCATCCTCAATGTTAGATTCTTAACAGGGAAAGAGTCTGCCTCCAGTGTTTGTATTATGGAATTGTGTGGGGCCCCCATTAACATAATTTTCCCACTGGCACTCCCTCCTCCTTCTATGGTGCACCCCCCCCCAGGTGCTGTAATTGTGCCGCTAAAAAATAGCTGCGAGGGTGTGGGACGGCCAGACCTCCCTTATTTGTTGGCAGTTGTAATGTTTGAAGACTAATCCTCGCCTTTCCCTTCTTCCAGATTAATTCCCTGAAGAGGGTCTCTATTTTTTTAAACCATGCTTTACCTATCCATACTGGAGAGTTATGTAACACATAAAGCAGTTGTGGCATCCAGATCATCTTAATAAGATTACTTCGTCCGGCCACCGATAGAGGAAGTCGTCCCCAAATGTCAACTTGGCTAAAAGTGGCTCTAAGTTGTTACTAATGTATTGTTCTGGGTCTCGTGTTACCACTATCCCCAGATAATCCATTTTCTCCGCTATTTTTAATTGGGGGATTTCTGCCAAAATGGCATTCCCTACTGGGTCCAATGACAGAAGTACCGACTTTTCCCAGTTTATCACCAGTTGGTTGGTTTATTTTAACAGTGAGAGACCGAATAACAAAAAAATCCAGAAAAATGCATTTCAAAAAAGTTATAAATTGATTTGCATTTTAATGATTGAATTAAGTATTTGACCCAGTTGCAAAACATGACTTAGTAGTCGGTGGTAAAACCCTTGTTGGCAATCAGAGGTCAGACATTTCTTGTAGTTGGCCATCAGGTTTGCACACATCTCGGGAGGGATTTTGTCCCACTCCTCTTTGCAGATCCTCTCCCAAGTCATTAGGTTTTGAGGCTGTTGTTTGGCAACTCGAACCTTCAGCTCCCTACACATATTTTCTATGGGATTAAGGTCTGGGGGGGCTGGCTAGGCCACTCTAGGACCTTAATGTGCTTCTTCTTGAACCACTCCTTTGTTGCCTTGGCCGTGTGTTTTGGGTGTCTGTCATGCTGGAATACCCATCCACGACCCATTTTCAATGCCCTGGCTGAGGGAAGGAGGTTCTTACACAAGATTTGACGGTACATGGCCCCCTCCCTTTGTCCCTTTTGATGCGGTGAAGTTGTCCTGTCCCCTTAGCAGAAAATCACCCCCAAAGCATAATGTTTCCACCTCTGTTTGACGGTGGGGATGGTGTTCTTGGGGTCATAGGCATCATTCTTCCTCCTCCAAACACTGCGAGTTGAGTTGATGCCAAAGAGCTTGATTTTGTAATCCTCTGCCCACAACACTTTCACCCAGTTCTCCTCTGAATCATTCAGATAATCATTAGCAAACTACAGACGGGCCTGTGCATGTGTTTTCTTGAGCAGGGGGGACCTTGCGGGCGCTGCAGGATTTCAGTCCTTTATGACGTAGTGTGTTACCAATTGTTTTCTTGGTGACTATGGTGCCAGCTGCCTTGAGATCATTGACCAGATTATCCTGTATAGTTCTGGGCTGATTCCTCACCATTCTCATGATCATTGAAACTCCACGAGGTGAGATCTTGCATGGAGCTCCAGACCGAGGGAGATTGACAGTTATTTTGTGTTTCTTCCATTTGCCAATAATCGCACCAACTGTTGTCACCCTCTCACCAAGCTGTTTGGCAATGGTCTTTGTAGCCCATTCCAGCCTTGTGTAGGTCTACAATTTTGTCCCTGACATCTTTGGACAGCTCTTTGGTCTTGGTCATGGTGGAGAGATTGGAATGTGATTGATTGCTTCTTTTTACAGGTGTCTTTTATACAGGTAACAAGCTGAGGTTATGAGCATTAAGAGAGTAATCCTAATCTCAGCTCATTACCTGTATAGAAGACACCTGGGAGCCAGAAATCTTGCTGATTGATGGGGGATCAAATACTTATTTCATTCATTAAAGGCAAATCAATTTATAACTTTTTTAAATGCATTTTCCTGGATATTTTCTGTTATCCTGTCTCTCACTGTTAAAATAAACCTACCATTAAAATTATAGACTGATCATTTCTTTGACTGTCATTGGGCAAATGTACAAAATCAGCAGGGGATCAAATACTTTTTTTCCCTCACTGTACAACTGTTGATGTTTCTAGAGTTCTTGTGGTGAACCATATTATGCCATTGGTATTTTAATCACGTTGGCACTTTTATTTCATTTAACATGTTCATTTTTAGGAGTTTGTAGAGCTACGATGGCACTGTGAAATGCACATAGCCATCTCTCAGTGAAATTGTAGTATTTGGCTTTAAATTACCAAAAAATTATGTCAACTGTTCAGATCTGATTTGCATAGCCACTGAAAATGCATAACTAGAAATTGAGCTGCCCTATCCATCTTCTTTGGCTATGCATGTAGAATCTTTATTCAGCATGTTGAAGTAAGGTTTAAGAAATCGCAATGGGTAGCAAGAAAGAATGAACTATTATCTTGCTAATAAAGTATATGGGAGAAATAAGCAGATGATGGCAGTACCTGCCTTGAAAATGTAAGAATAGATAGAATAGGGAAGAATTGGAACCCCTGTCATGTTTTAATTGGCGTTTATGGTCCCATGAGGTACATCCTTCATTTTTATTTGTCCTAGTGACCCCTGTCCAAAAGACAGAAAGCTATGTGTAATCCCAAATTTTACACCTGTAACTAGGTCAAGAGGTTAAGGTAGATCTTCTTATAGGGACAACTGTCTAAGGCCTGGTTCACACTATTGTAGCTTGGTGAGCCATGTTTGCATGGACACGGCAGCCCATTCATTTGAATGGACTGCTGTGCCTGCGTTTCATGCAGGAAAAAGGTTCCTGCACCATTTTTTTAAATGCTGTGGCAGGGAAACTGCATGGTGTAATTTCCCGATGGTTACCGCACCTGAAAACGTGCTGCGTTTTTAGATGAGTGGGGGTGCCATTAAGAATGAATGGTAGCCCTGCATGGTTATAAAGAGCAGTGCATTTTGGCAGCCATTGGGTGCAGGAACAGGTGCGATACCCACAACCACCCTCAGTAGTGTGTGCATCTAGCGTTGGAGGTGAATTCATCTTATTTTGTAAAGATTTTCCCTCACTTTCTGTTGCATTTCAAGGAAAGGAAATAAAAGGAATTCTCCCTAACGGGACATAAACCTCAACAAATATACTGACAGAAGCACAATGATGTAGTTATCACAGCAAATGATGATAATCAAGTGATACAGTTCCCTGTAGGTATACAATAAATATAATGTTACCTTTCAGTGGCAAAACTAAGACTATGGCTGCAGGAGAAACTATAGCTCTGGTATTACTACGACTTGGCTGTGGGACAAAAGAAGAAGTTGAAAGGGGAAGAAACTATTTAATTTACTTGAATAGGAATAGGTGCATGTGAATAGGATCCTTACATGATGCATAGGGGATGCAAGCTCAGTGTTGATATGTGAGAGATTGCAGTCTGCATCCCTTCAGATGAGGATGAGCCTTGGAGAGCATCTCGCCAAAAATTGATGGGCTCTTTCATAAGAAAGCCCAACCTAGTTCTGCACTTGATAACTGCTCCTGCATATAGGAAATATTGAACATTTCACCCTCCTGTTAAATTAAAGCGAAACTTCACTCTGTCAGCCAACTTTGACCATTTTTAATCCTTTTGCTGCTAGCATTAGTAAATGGAGAGGAAAGTTTATCATGTTTTACTGAACGCTTTTTGAAACTCACACTTCACGTGCTAGTTGCAGTTAGTAAATATAAAATATATACAACATTTACTGGTTTAAAATTATTTACATTTTATCATTCCTGAACATATAAAAAAAATACATGTATGTACAACAGGGGTCTCAAACTGGCGGCCCTCCAGCTGTTGTGAAAGTCCCATGAGGCATTGCAAGGCTGACCGTTACAAGCATGACTCCCACAGGCAGAGGCATGATGGGACTTGTTTTGCAACAGCTGGAGGGCCGCCAGTTTGAGACCCCTGATGTACAATAAACAGTATAACTGGCTGACTTGTTTGCTTTAGAGCCCTTTCACACTGGGGCGGTGGGGGCTAGTTTTAGCGGCGCCAAAGCGCCGCGTATGAACGGGACGCTTTTAACCCCCTAGAAGGGATTTAAAAGGGTTAAAAGAACCCGTGTAGCAGTGCTGCCCATGCATTCCAATGGGCAGGGGCGGTGTATACACCACTCGCAAACTGCCCCAAAAATGCTGCTTGCAGGACCTTTTCTAACGTCCTGCAAGCGCACTGCCCTAGTGTGAAAGCATTTAGGCTTTCACACTGGGACTGCAGATGAGGCATTTTTCAGGTGCTTTACAGGCACTATTTTTAGCGCTAAAGCGCCTGAAAAACTCCCCTGTGGAAAAGGGGTCTTAAACCTGCTACGCAACAACTTGGTTAACACCTTTTTGATTTGCAAACCATATGAATAACCCAGACTGCAATCCACAGTATGATTTCAGTCACTTCCCATTATTTACCTAGTGTATGGAAATCCCTTTACATTAGAATTAGGTCATTTCCTGCATCCTGTGTATGTTTATCTCAGCTTTACAGAGCCATGGTGTATTGCTGGAAAACTTCATATCAATTTACAGTGATTTAGGATGTGTTGTAAGCCAACACCACACTGTCGAGACATTGTAGAGCAGACCGGTAACAATACATTAGGCTATAAAAATGGTGAAAGAAGTGCAGGGCATATGAAAAATATGTTGATTGGCTAAGGTAATGGAGTTTTCTAGGTAGTAATCTAGCAGCAACCAATATATTGTGGTCAGGATTGTTGCAGAAAACTTTTTAGGAAGCTGTGAATACATTTGGAAAAGTGACAGTTGGTATTACAGCGCCTGCATATAGAAAATTATTCTCTCTCAGTGCCGGTTCACACTAGCACGATGCGGAAACCAGTGCGATTCCAGTGCGGGATCCTGCATCACGCAGGACTCGCAGGCAGTTCACACTGCCCTATGTGAACCGCTGCGGGTGTCAATACAAAGTTTATGACACCCCCAGAACAGTTTGCATATCGCAGTGCAAACTGTCAAATGGTGCAGGATCCGATTCCAGTGTGGACCTAAAAAAGGGTCTTGCACCATTCTGGTGTGAATGCGATGCAAATTCAGCCATACAATCTGTATAACGGAATTCGCATCGCACAGACATCGCATGTGATCTGTACAGCAGAGCAGTGCGAATCACATGCGATATCTAACATCGCACCAGTGTGAACCCAGCCTTAGTGTTACCAGTGAAGGAAAATATGCCTGTGTATGACCATCTTTAGGCTAATAATACATAGCTAGATCCCTCATCAGCTTAAAAAAATTGTTAACTCCGAATAACTTTTTCATCCCAACTTTGTGAAAGAGTTGTAGTTATTTATGGCCAAAAAGGAATAGCTCGGCAGCATTTACAATTATTTTCTAGAATTCTGTAAGATCTTCATGGCCATGACAACAAACTTTGATTATATTTAAAGTAAAGGCAAAATCTAACTAAGCCTAACCTATCTAGCCTCGTAAAGAAAAGATTGCTATACTTACCCATTTTGAAGCCTCTCTGGTCCAGTCTCCAGCAGCGCCCTCTGTGTACAGGGGAAAGCCGAAAACAGCTGGGAAGGTACATCACCTATAGATTTACTATAGAGCTTCCTTTGTTGGCTTCCTCTCCTATGAGGTGGTATCAAAAAGTTTTGAGAGCTTTGTAACACGCCAACAGATGGCAGCACAAGGCTGCATGCACAGTCACAGGGAGCATCGACCTTCATAAGTCAATGTGCCAAAAGACATCGTCCTGTGTACATCGGGAGCTGTGAAACTGGTGCTATTCTGACCACATGCGTTACCATGTCTGCTATTTCATCATGGGCTGCAAGTTAAGCAAGTTAGAACAAAGAGCAAACGCGAGTTGAGTTTTGAGGTGTCCACAGAGGATCATCATGCACAAGTTGCCAAATAATTTTGGGGGGGGGGGGTTGAGCTCGTTGACAATCTTCCTGATCTCTTCACGTTTTCCAGTTTCTACTCTTGAAGCATGCCTGCCACTCAAAAACCCTCCAACAACTCATTGCAGCATCGCCGTAAAATTGCTGAATCGTGTCAAACATCTCTGTGGCAGGTTTGTCCAGTTTCACACAGGATTTCACGTTTGCTCTTTGTTCTAACTTGCTATCCATGATGAAATAGCAGACATGGTAATGCACGTGGTCAGAATAGCACCAGTTGCACAGCTCCCGATGTATAGATGACAATGTCTTTTGACATACTGACTTATGAAGGTCGGTGCTCCCTGTGACACTGCGTGCAGCCTTGTGCTGCCATCTGTTGGCGCGTTACAAAACTAGTCTCAAAACTTATTGATACCACCTCGTACACACTGAAGTGACCGCTCAGCCTGGAACCGGAGCGGCTGCAAAATAGGTAAGTAGAGTGATCTTTTCTTTACAGGGCTTAGAATGTGGGTGGGAGTAGGTTTAGAGTTGGTTAGGTTTTTCTTTTGCTTTCACTTTAAGTATAGCTAAAGGTAAATCTATTTTGTTTTAGTCTTGGAGCGGGATTAGAACTCCTGTCAGGTTTTTATTGCAGACTGTGCCCTTGTTAGGGAGATTCACTCTGTCTGTTTGTCCTGTTTACCATTATCATAGAGAGAGAAAGAAAAATAAATAGAAGGGAAATCTTCCAATGGGGACACTAGCTCTGGTGACAACTAGGGATTCTCTCACTTTGGAAGGATTTCCTTGGAATTCCTGTTTTGTTTATGGGACAGAAAGTGAGGGGCAATTTTTCAAATTGGACACACATGTCAAAAAGAAAAAAAAAAGCCTGACATGGGTTGTAAAATGGAAAAAAAAACGTTTTGTTTCTAGTTCTACTTTAATATAGAACAATAGGAAAAACTTTTTTCTTCATTTTGGATTGAGCAAGAGAGGACTATAACCCCTGTAAGGTTTATTTTTGCTATCTTTGTCCCATTGAGGAGATTTACCTTCACTTCCTGTCCCAAAGCCAAACAGGAAGTGAGAGGAAATCCCTGCAAATTAAGGCAATCTCTTGGTCACCAGAACTAGTGTCCCCATTGGAAGATTTCCCCTCTGTTACCTTTTAGGGGAAGAACTCAAAATTAGGGATTTTCTTTTACTTTCAGTGATCGTAATAAACAGGACAAATGGAGAGGGTGAAACTCTTTGCCGGGGGCACAGACTGCAATAAAAACGGACAGGTGGTTTTTATCCCTCTCCACTCTATCCCAAACAAAGTTTTACCTTTTTTAGTTCTACTTTAAGGGCTCCTTTTACTACTTTAGTAACCCATACAGTTCAGTTGCAGAATGTGGGTGAGAATCTGATAGTATATGTCCTTCCTCGTCTAGAGAAAAGTGAGATAGCATCTTGAGCATCATGCATGCAAGAGAATTACCAACATCCCTTTTTATACACTCCTTCATAAGCATATTGTAATATTTCCTTTAGCTCCTAAGATCCTAATACCTTTGGGACTAGAAGAAATATAGCTGATAGAAAAATGTTTTCTTCCTGGAATTAAAATTGTCTAAGACTTGGATGAAAGCCATTATTAAAGCAGGATAGCTTCTTTATGCTGTCTCTGGGGTATCTGCTGATCAATCAGCGACTAGTGTGGCTAAATACTTTGCTCTTCTCCTCTGCACTTCTTTCCTGGTTCAATAATACAGACTAGAAGCTGTGTGCGTTTTCTCACTGTGCATGCGTTCTACTAAAACAATTAGACAATCGCGGGGAGGGGGGCGTTTAAAGGGGCTCATAACTTATCCACAAACAGCCAGCCCCTGTAGTGAATGGCATCTTCTAAATGATTCTTTGTGTTTGTGTGTACTGTATAATGGAAGCTGCCAGGTCTGTCTGCTTTACTTTAACTGGGCTTTGATGTCTTTCTGTACAACATATATATATATATATATATATATATATATATATATATATATATATATATATAATAAAAAAAAATAAATATATATATATATATATATATATATATATATATATATATATATATATATATATATATATATATATATAATTTTTTTTTTTTTTTTTTTTTACACTGTCATTCTTTTCCAGTAATTGCAGGAGTTAAGCATGCCAGACATTTGGTAATTTCTGTGAAGGCAGCAGGCTGACTATGGTTTACTCATCCCACATAATGATTTTGCTTTATTAGTAATACATAAAGCGAACAGCTTCTTATGCACATTACAGATACAATTTCTTAGGTCAGTGGTCTGATAGATAGCGAGGTGTGTGTCACATGACCGTCTTGTCTCCAGCACGATACTGTGCTGCTAAAAGAGGAAGTGTCTGTGCTGTGCTGGAGGAGAATCTCTAAATTATAGATGTTACATCGAGAAGTTCTGAAGCTTGTAGAACAATGACCTGTCCTGTCTAATGCGTTAAGATCATGGACTATTACTACCTTCCGCAAGTTTTCAAGTGCCTCCAGGCCTCCTGGGTAAGATGGCTAACAAAGTACTCTTGTTTTTTTTTTTATACTTTTGCTCTCATTGGATTATGAATTAATTTGTAATCAACTTTAATGTAATATAATATATGTGACTTTTTCTAGGAACTGCATTGTTAATGTATTGTAGGTTATTGTTCTGGCGCTTCTAAATAATGTGATGGTTGTTGTCGAAACAAACTATTTTGCAATGAAGAACTTTTTTGCTTAAAGTGAACGTGTTCAATATTAAAATTTATTTATGTATGTGTGTGTATATGTGTATATATATATATATATATATATATATATATATATATATATATATACATACTGTATTTATTGGCGTATAACACTCACTTTTTTATCCTGAAAATAGAGGGTAAACTGTGCCTGGGTGTTATACACAGGGGGCTGTGGATAGTTTTTCCCTGAAACTTCCCTCTTAAAGTTAGGGTGCGTGTTATACGCCTGTTTGTGTTTATATGCCGATAAATACGGTGTGTGTGTGTGTGTGTGTGTATATGTGTATATATATATATATATATATAATCTCATCTAGAGAGAGAAAGATCCGAAACTATTATGCTATTCTAACATATTTTTTTTTTTTAGCTTTTAATAGATTAAAGTGGTTCTAAAGGCTTAATTTTTTTTTTACCTTCATGCATTCTATGCATGAAGGTAAAAAACCTTCTCTGTGCTGCAGCCCCCTCTAATACTTACCTGTGCCCCATCTCGATCCAACGATGTGCACAAGAGCCCCAGCTCTCCAGGGGAGTCTCCCTCCACAGGCTCACGCTGCTGTCAATCACAGCCAATGAGGAGAGAGAGAAGGCGGGGCAAAGCCATGGTTCGGGAATGAGCCTGCTTGGGTGCCCCCCATTGCAAGCTGCTCACTCTGGGGGCACTCGGCAGGGGCGGCGAGGGTCCCGAGAAGAGGAGGATCGGGGCTGCTCTGTGCAAAACCACTGCACGGAGCAGGTGAGTATGACATATTTGTTATTTAAAAAAAAGCTTTTATCAGTTGAAGGAAGAATTGGAACCTGCCTCAGGTTTTTAATGTTTTCTGTGTTCCTTTTTTTCTTTTTTTTATCTTTTATACATTTAAAATATAACAAAACAGGACAATGGAAACATGATGTTAACAAAGGCCAGCCAATGCAAGATACCATAGGCATCCCACTAATACCCCCAGCAGAATCATTTTCCCCCAAGATATTCAGTTTTCTTTCTGAGTAATTCACCCCCCTTATTTGTCATGCGTTTTAAAGCATAAGGTTTTTTAATTAAAATAAAAAAGAGGCTATACTTACCTGCAAGCCGTGTGCTAAGGGTGCACCCATGCAGCCGCACTCCCGAGCCAGACTGTGTGAGTCCATAGATACACAGTGTGATTCGTCCATGCCCCCCTGCTCCCTCCTTCTAGGATTTGACTGACAGAGGCAGCAGCCTATGCCTACCACTTCTCTGTGTTTCCTTTAAAACCAGGAAGAGAGAGCAGTGATGCTGCAGCCGGGACATCACTGGAGCGGAGAAGTCAGATAAGTGGAAAAATCAGTTGCGCTTTCCCTTTGTTTTCAACCTGTGCTGTCAAAAAACATCACCGTGGATAATGCAAAGACAATAAAAACATACAATCATGTGAGAAAATAAGTCCAGTAAGCATGTTTTAAGTGTTTAACGATTTTTTGGGGGGACACAAGAATTAGGGTTTTTTTTTTTTACCTTAAAGTGGTGTTGAACCCAAAGCATAAATATTGCAGCTTATCAGTCATTAGATGTGGTGGCTGCATTTTTTTTCTCTTATTTTTATCTGGTGATCTGACCAGTAACACACCTCCTGTATTAGAGTGCCCCACCAACGCTGTATGCTGGCCTAGGCCAACAAAGCCCAGGCCTAGGGCATCACTTTGCAGGGGGGCAGCACGGAAAGAGTCCCCGTCGGCTTGCGATACACTGTTAGTGTAGCGCCAGTCTTATAGGGTGGACTGGGCTGAGAGGCAAATTAGTCTAGCACTCCCACAAAGCGGCCGTACTGCTTCTGGTATGCGGGCGGCCGGCATTCTGCAACTCTGGGGAGGGGTTGCTGCTTCTAATTTTGACTGTCCTATCATCCTGGACCACAAACATTCCTTACTGTGCTATGTGTTTTCTGCTGCACCATTAGCATGGTTATATCTTCTTAGTCCTCTCCATAGAATTATCAGAAATTTGTGCTTAAAGTAGAACAATAGACAACGCTTTATTTTCTTTCATTTTGGATAGCGTAAGTGAGGGTTATAGCCCCTGTCAGTTAATCTTTTACCATCCCTGTCCCATTGCAGAGATTTCCTTTCACTTCCTGCCCCATAGCCAAACAGGAAGTGAGAGGAAATCTATGCAAATTAAGGGAATTCATTAACCCCGCCGCCCCCCCCCAGGCCCTCAGAACCAGTGTCCCCACTCAAAAATTTCAGGGGTGGGTCTTATTTAAACTAGGGGGTGCACGAGTTTAGTCAGGCCTAGGGAAGCACAAAACCTAAATACACTACTGTGCCCCAATCAGTATGGAGGAGCAAAATGGGCACACTGGACAGCAGCATTGTCAATTTGGGGGGAGGGGAGTGTTGGATATACTAGCAAATTTAGATACACTAACAAATTAAAGCCAATTTCTGGCTAATACTTTAACCACTTGACCACTGGGCACTTAAACCCCCTTCCTAACCAGACCAATTTTCAGCTTTCGGTGCTCTCACATTTTGAATGACAATTACTTGGTCATGCAACACTGTACCCAGATGAAATTTTTGTCCATTATTTTTTTTACACAAATAGAGCTTTCTTTTGGTGGTATTTATTCACCGCTGAGCTTTTTTTATTTTTTGCGCTATAAATGAAAAAATACCGAAAATTCAGTAAAAAAAATCATTTTTTCTTTTGTTTCTGTTAAAATTTTGCAAATTAGTAATTTTTCTTAAATTTTGGCCAAAATTTATACTGCTACTTATCTTTGGTAAAAATAATCTAAATCAGTGTATATTATTTGGTCTTTGTGAAAGTTCTAGAGTCCACAAGCTATGGTGCCAATTTCTGAAAATTGATCACACCTGAAGTACTGACGGCCTATCTCATTTCTTGAGACCCTAAAATGCCAGGAAAGTACAAATACCCCCCAAATGACCCCTTTTTGGAAAGTAGACATTCCAAGGTATTTAAAAAAGAGGCATTGTGAGGTTTTTGATGTTGTAATCTTTTCCCACAATTATTTACAAAATCAAGATTTTTTTCTTTTTTCTTTTTTCACAAAATTGTCATATCAGGTTATTTCTCACACACAGCATATGCATACCACAAATTACACCCCAAAATACATTCTACTCCTCCTCCTGAATATGGCGATACCACATGTGTGAGACTTTTACACAGCGTGGCCACATACAGAGACCCAACATGCAGGGAGCACCATCAGGCGTTCTAGGGGCATATATTTCAAGTCTATTTTGACTATTTATTACACTTTGTGTGTATTGATGTGCATGGATAGATGGATGAGCATGGATGGCTGAGCATGGCTGGATGGATGAGTATTGCTGAGCATGGATGTAAGGATGAGTATTGCTAAGCATGGATGTAAGGATGAGTATTGCTGAGCATGGATGGACGGATGAGTATTGCTGAGCATGGATGGACGGATGAGTATTGCTGAGCATGGATGGACGGATGAGTATTGCTGAGCATGGATGGACGGATGAGTATTGCTGAGCATGGATGGACGGATGAGTATTGCTGAGCATGGATGGACGGATGAGTATTGCTGAGCATGGATGGACGGATGAGTATTGCTGAGCATGGATGGACGGATGAGTATTGCTGAGCATGGATGGACGGATGAGTATTGCTGAGCATGGATGGACGGATGAGTATTGCTGAGCATGGATGGACGGATGAGTATTGCTGAGCATGGATGGACGGATGAGTATTGCTGAGCATGGATGGACGGATGAGTATTGCTGAGCATGGATGGACGGATGAGTATTGCTGAGCATGGATGGAAGGATGAGTATTGCTGAGCATGGATGGAGGGATGAGTATTGCTGAGCATGGATGGAGGGATGAGTATTGCTGAGCATGGATGGAGGGATGAGTATTGCTGAGCATGGATGGAGGGATGAGTATTGCTGAGCATGGATGGAGGGATGAGTATTGCTGAGCATGGATGGAGGGATGAGTATTGCTGAGCATGGATGGAGGGATGAGTATTGCTGAGCATGGATGGAGGGATGACTATTGCTGAGCATGGATGGATGGATGAGTATTGCTGAGTATGGATGGATGGGTGAGTATCTCTAAGCATGGATGTGATGGCTGGATGAGTGTTGGAATGGGCACAGAGCAGCGCTGTGGGCACTACACATCCAGCCCACAGCGGTGCTGCAACTGATTCCCCCCCCCCCCTCCCCTCACACTGTACCGATCGGTACACAGAGGGGAGAGAGGAACCAGATGTGATGCTGGTTTGTTTACAAATGATCGCTCCGTCAACTGACGAAGCGATCACGTGGTAAATGGCCGCTTTCAGCGGCCATTTACCATGATCCGTGAAGACCCGGCGGTCACGGATATTCCCGGGGGCGCGCGGAAGCAAGTTTCTGGGAGGACGTCCATAGACGCCCTCCCAGAGTAAGCCGTCTTTCGGCTATGGCCCGGTCGGCAAGTGGTTAAGCAGTTAGAGCAAACCATTTTTTCCTTTTTTAGGATTCAGGTTTTACATAAATAAAAGCTGATCGTTGTAAGCACGCCTGCTGGTGTTAAATGGTTTGTCTCATCTTTATAACTGATACATTCTGCTAGAGAGCTTGTTATTTTGAAAAACAGACTTACTGGCTGGATCACCAGATGAACATAGAAGGAAGAGAATAAAAAAGTAAATGAATGCAGCCATCACATCTAAGAATTGGTAAGCTGCAATATAATGGTTGCTTTTGAGTGTAATACCACTTTAATGCAGGGAATCCATTAGGTAAAAAAAACTCATTAGACTTTAGAACCACTTTAACCCTTTCTTCAAAAAAAATAAAAAAGGTTGCCTATACATACTTAAACTTTATATTCTAAACTGCAGTAGCTCGTAACACCTCCTATTTGAATGGCGTTCATTGTCTGACGTAGGTTGATACTACCACTCCTGTGCGGTTGTGTTTGTACTGGAACTTCAAATATACAATTGAAGCTACAATGCTGACAGCTGTCATCTCTGGCATTTCATCTATTTTACTGTTAACGTAAAACCAGTTTGTCTTCACTAGCTGTAATGCCTTCAAAATGGGTCTTGCAGCTTTTCCCATGCAGAAAATATTTGCTGGTTTAAATGTACTGTATCTCCTAAATATCTCCAACTCAAGTTAAGTAAAAGAAATGCGTACAAAGTGACCGGGCTCATATGCCTCGAAAACAAGGGTGGGCTGAGAGATTAACAGGGTGGTGTTCCCTCTGCTGCTTCTGATAAGGGCCCTCTCACTAGGTCATGTTTGAGCCATCACATTCCTTAGGACATTGACAAGTACAAGCATCCTGTTCCCTTCCTAGATCTTGATTGGAGTCTCAATATTACGGAACTTGGACTGTCTCCACCCCCTGAAACTATTCTGGAAGTATAATACCATTTGTTTTACATATCCTTGCTAAGAAACCTTCACAAAATACTTCCCAAGAGGTCAGTCTAAAGAGGTCATTTTAAATAAGCACTTTTGTAGTTGCACAGTTTTTCTCCTCCCCATTCTGCAGTTCATTTAGTCAAAAATGTAAACCGAATCATGGATACATAAACTATGTATTGTTACCTATTCAGAGCTCGAACAGCTTGATGATAATGGCAGATTTATATTGAATAAACAGCATTTGGAGCTATTTATAATTTGATTTAAAAAAATTGCATAAGTGCGCATGCGCGGGGACTCGGAGAAGGACGTGTGCTGACCGAGCTCCCGGCACCCCGACCCACCAGAGCTAACGATAGCGCAGGCACTGAGGTCCGTGAGCCAGGACCGATCCCACACCAGCCCCGAAGTGGCGATGAACCATAGGGCACAGGGGCAGCCGCGGAAAGGACACGATACGCAAACTACAGCCCAGAAGAGAGCAGGGCCTTCCCCTACAGCACAGCCGCGATCCAAGATGGCGCCGGGTAAGCCAGACACACGAGGCAGCACGGCAGCAGCCAGATCCGACGGCGCTACACAGAGAGGAGACAGGCAGCTAAATCTGGAGCCAACTAGGGATCCATGCTCCTCACAATCCTCGGGAGAGGTGGAGACCGGACAGCGGGGTGAGTCACTATCACATCCCCCATCCCCAGCCATATACGCTGATAGACATGACTCTCCAAACTCCCCTGCCTCCTCCATGGATAGGAACATGGCAGACTTAGCAGAAGTCCTCATTAGCCAATCCAGCCAATCCAGCCAGGATATGCCAATTCCCCAGCTCTCACACTATTCCCCTGATGCTGTACTGTTGGGCAGATTCTCCACCATGCTGCAGCAGGAGCTCTCTAAGGCCTGCACATTAATCACCACTGACCTGAAAAAAGACATCCATAGCTTGGGAGAGCGTTTTGAGCTAATTGAAACCAAAGTGGATGGAGCCATCAAAAGGGTCAACCAGAACTCAGCCATGGTGACAGACCTCCAGGATAGATTAGAAGAGGCATTCACAAAAATTGAAGATTTGGAGAATCGTTCTCGTAGGTACAATGTCCGCGTGCGTGGCCTCCCTGAAACTCACACAGATCTAGAGGGGGCTGTAAAAGACCTGATGAAAACCCTTATCCCTGATATAGCCAACCACCACATGGAAGTTGATCGCGTTCACCGAGCACTGACAGCCCCAAGGGCCGACGGCCTACCACGAGACATTATTGTTAAGCCACATCACTACCGCATTAAGGATAAGATGATGCTTGCGGCTCGCAACAGGCCGGACCTGTCGCTATTTGGAACACCAATACAGCTCTTTACAGATTTGGCGCCATCAACGGTCCAGAAACGCAGAAACCTACGGCCATTACTCCAGCAACTTATGGCCAAACAGATTAAGTATCGATGGTCGTTCCCTTTTAAGTTATCATTCACTTACAACGGAAAGTCCCACTCCTTTTCCACGTTCCAAGCAGGCGAAGACCTACTGCTTAGTCTCGGCATCATTGCACGGGACTCTCCGACTCCGATTTCATCTCCCCCTTGTCTGGATCATCGTCCCCTCTCCCCGATATGGCAGGATCGCACACGCTCACAGGCCAGAAATGCTCGCCGGAATACCTGAGTATTATTGCTCTTCTCTCTTTTTGCTTTTTTGCCCCCTTTTGGGAACTGTTAGTGCTTGATTGCACGGATATGGCCTGGGCCCATGGTGGACTATGGGCCTGATGGGGCCATCGTTACCGTTCACAGTTCACAGGTTACAAAGTCACGGGTTACAAAGTTACTGGAGTTCCTGGTTCTTCGGACTGGCTGCCAGCCGAATATTTTACAACCCCGACGGGCCCAACCTGGTCGAAGAAATTTTGCTTTTTAGCAGTCTGGGGGCCTTAGTCGGACCGCAATGTGTTCCCCTGTTGGGCTGTGGCTCGGGGGCCGGAACGACCGATGGGGACCCTTCCGGCCCCGGCGCCACTGGCCTTGGGAATGCATGTTCCTATAGACAGCCTGTTATGTTAAAACTGTATTGATTGATTTTGTCATTTCCGATATGACCTCGAATAGCCTGCTCGTACAGAGTGTAATCATATTTGGGTCGGGGTGGTCATGCTTGCCACCCAACTGCAAGACTACCTATCCTACGACAAGGATGGTACCCTTGCACCTAATTTGCCGGATGTTGTCTCCGGCAGGGGTTATTCCCCATTCCTTCATTCATCAGCTAGGATTGAGTTATATTGGTTGTTTGGGCCTAAGGCCTATGTATATGTTTTTTTGCTTTTATTTTTGTTTCTCTTCTTCTCTAATGCCTTTTCCTTCTCTCCCTTCCCCCTCTTTCTTCGGAGCCTCGGTTCAGCGCCCTTCCCTTATGTCATGGTCTGAGAGGTCACATAGCCAAACAGTCATCATCATCGGGACCCTTCTCGCTTCATTCATTATGCAAGGTAAGAGTGCTCTGCCCTACCACGATGGCCACCACATATAACACAGACTATTCGATAGTTAGCCACAATGTACATGGATTTAACTCCCCTACTAAAAGAACTAAGGCTTTCCAGTTTTATCATAAACAGAAGGCTGAAGTCCTGCTATTGCAGGAAACTCATTTCTCCAATGTCTCAGCGCCCCGTTACCTCAATGGGAAGTATCCACAGTTTTACTTGGCAGGGGGTCGGGAAAAGAAGGGCGGTGTAGCCATCTGCTTTTCGAAACGGACCCCCTTTACCCCCATCGCTATCGTTAAGGACAAGAGAGGTAGATATATTATGGCAGTGGGGCGTCTCCATGACCAGGTGGTGTCCTTTATATCATACTATGCCCCGAATACTGGACAGCCGGAATTCTTTAGCAAAATGCTGAAGATTCTTATGCCCAAAGTCCAGGGTCAGGTCATTATGGGAGGCGATAGTAATATTCCCTTGGACAGAATTATGGATAAATCGGACTCCTCTAGACCAACATTGAAACGCCCACCGACTGGAAGCAGCAAGGTTGCACGTCTGTTTCATTTCTATGACCTCATCGACGCCTGGCGAGAAAATAACCCTACGGTCAGAGACTTTACACACTTTTCACAAGCCCATCATACTTACTCGAGGATAGACCACGTTCTAGTACGTACGCCTTTGCTACCATTTATTAAGTCGGTTAAGATTTTATCTACCCCTTGGTCTGATCATTCCCCGATAAAACTCTCTACTTCAGGGCTATGGACTAAATCTAGACCCTCCCCGTGGAGACTTAATGTGAGCTTGCTGAATGACCCTACAATCTTTTTAGAGATTCAAAAGGAAATACAGGAATACTTTAGACTTAATAAGGCATCGGACACATCCCCCGCAATTAACTGGGTAGCTCATAAAGCAGCGATTAGGGGCATATTGTTACAAGTGGCAGCCAGGATTAAACGCAATAGGGAACAGGCAAATAAGATTCTGGAAACTAACTTAGATAACTTACTTAGTGAACAGCACAGAAATCCCCTGGTAGATATAAGGCATAAAATTGACGAGGCTCGACTAGCACTAAATCTTAGCTTGACTACTCAAGCGGAGAAACATATTAGTTGGTCTAAGCACAGGTTCTATACGATGGGTGATAAACCTACCACAATGTTAGCTAGAAAACTGGTTCCTCGACCGTACACACCAACTTTGCCTAAACTACGACTATCCACGGGCCTAACCTCCCAGAACCCCGAACGGATAATTGGAGAATTTCACAAATTTTATGCTAAGCTGTATGGAGTGCAGGACAAGTTCGATTCATCTGAAGCGAGCACATTCTTTCGCGACTTACAGCTGCCTAAATTGACACAAGCCCATGCGGAACTGATGGACGGTGCTCTTACAGAGCCTGAAGTCAGGGCTGCAATCAAAACCCTACACCCTACCAAGGCCCCTGGGCCAGATGGATTCCCGGGTCACTACTATAGGAAATATCACGATCTTCTGGCCCCACATCTCTGTACTTACTTTAATGACCTGAGAAGCGGCAGCAAGCTCCCCAGCCATGAAAATGTAGCCTATATAAGTGTTATCCCGAAACCAGGAAAGGACCATACAGACTGTTCCAATTATCGCCCAATTTCTCTGATCAATACGGATCTTAAGATTCTAACCAAAATACTGGCCCAGAGACTTAATACTTTTCTTCAGTGTTATATCCATCCTGACCAAGCAGGTTTTGTCCCGACAAGACAGGCATCGGACCAAACCCGCCGGATAATTAACCTTATCTCGGCAGTTCGGTCTGATTGGGATGGAAAGGGGACTAGGAGGGGAATGTTACTTTCATTGGATATCCAGAAGGCGTTCGATTCTATCTCCTGGGACTATCTTTTTGATGTTCTCACACGCTCTGGATTTGGGAGACGCTTTCTGGATCTCCTTCACATATTATATGATTCCCCCAGTGCCTCGCTAATGCTCAGAGGATATACATCCCAAACATTTCCTATCAGGAGAGGAACTAGACAGGGCTGCCCGTTGTCGCCACTATTATTCGCCCTGGCGATTGAACCACTAGCGCTCAAAATTCGCGCCTGCAGAGATATACAGGGCATTTATTGCGGAGACTATGAACACAAATGTTTACTCTTTGCGGACGACTTGTTGCTGACCTTGACCTCACCGATCACATCCCTACCTAACTTGTATGCTATTTTGCAGCCTTTCTCCAACATTTCCGGGTTGGCAATTAATCATAGTAAGTCAAGAGCACTGAACTTATCTTTGCTAAGCTCCACTCAGGCTACGCTTGAAAAATCATTTCAATTCCGATGGGAATCCACAGCTCTCCCTTATTTAGGCATACAGCTGACCTCATCTATTGGTGAGTTGTACAAAGAGAATTATCCAGCCCTTTTCAAACGGCTAACAGCTGACATGGCTAAGTGGCAGGTTCACCCGCCATCGTGGTTTGGCAGACTTCACTCAATTAAAATGAATGTTCTACCTCGATTATTGTATTTCTTCCGTACCTTGCCAGTTTCATTGGCCCGTGATGACCTTAAACGATTCCAGAATAAAGTACTACAGTTTATTTGGGGTGATAAGAGACCCAGGGTGAATAGGAGCACTCTATACACGTTGAAGCGGAGAGGAGGACTTGGTCTTCCAGACTTATTAAAATATTTTTATGCTGCCCAGATAGCACAACTTACAAGGTTTCACTCCCAACAGGCACAGGCCATTTGGATGGCTATGGAATCTTATTCCTGCCGTCCCAAACCTATTTCTTATATTTTATGGCTCCCTATCAAGGAGCGACCTCCTATACTTTGCCCTACTTTATCCATGTCACTGGAACTATGGGACAGACTCTCCAGATCTCACAAATTCAAATCTCCTCATTCTCCACTGACACCTCTGCTTCAAAATAAAGCATTCACCCCGGGTCTCACTCCACTAGCGTTCGAATGGTGGACTAATAAGGGTTTTAAGTGTATTGCTGACTTGTGCGATCATAGAGGTATGCTGACCGAACGGACTATGGCTGACAGGCATCAAATGCCTCCAGCGGAGGGTTATAGGTTCGCCCAAATCTCACATTATGTACAAACCCTGGCTCGCAAGAGCAACCTAGCAACCCAAACTCCCATGGAACATCTATGCAAAAATTATGATAAAATTAAAGGACATTTATCTGCTATATATTCGATATTGCTGAGTGTATCGACAAAGCTGACTTATATGGTCCAATGGGAGACCGACTTGCAGGAAACCCTGGATCTGGACGAATGGCATAGGATAGCCGAGACAGCATCTCGTTCGCTCGTCAATACTTCAATAATTGAGGCCAATTATAAGGTTCTACTGAGGTGGTATATGGTGCCGGTCAGACTGGCAACTTTTGTCTCAGGAGCTACTCCGTTGTGCTTTAGAGGATGTGGCCAGATGGGCACCACCTATCATATTTGGTGGACATGCCCAAAGGTCCGGAGGTTTTGGATCAGGGTGTATAATTTAGTTTACTCCCTTACCCAACTAAACCTAACTAAATCAGCTAAGCAAGCACTACTGGGGGGAGGAGATGTGGAAGCCTCCAAGTCCTGCAAGAGGCTCTTGACATTTATTTTTATTTCAGCCAAAATCACTATTGCTAGGAACTGGAAATCGGCAGCTCTACCATTCGATCAGCTTAAAGGCAAATTGTCTTGGTTGATGCTAAACGAACGCTTGACCGCTCTGGCCCAAGATAAAATGAAACTGTTTCATGGAGTTTGGGACCCATGGCTTTGTTACCTAACTAATGACCCGGGGATGTTTACAGCATAGCCTAGGGGATTAGGTTGAGATGTCTGGATGCTGAATCGGGGCTCCCCCCCGCCCCCTCCCTCCCCCCATTCCCCCCTCCTCAACTGTCCTTTCCTTACTCTGTCTCCTTCCTTCTATTCTTTGTCACTGTCCTCTTTCCTCTCTTTTGAAATTTGTTTATTGTTTATTTTTGGAGTCAGATCCAGACCTTAGAGGTTTGTGCTGCTCCCTGTTTTCTCAGCTCCTACGGGACCATTGTCAGTCTGATCAGACCTCTGGGCTGCCCACACGGCCGGCTGAGTTGCGCCCCCCCCGATAGATGGATGGGGGGGCGGCTCATCTGGGTGGACGGTTCAGATATGATCTGCGATGCTAATAGGGGTTAACGGCTCTACGGAGCTTCGGACTACTCCAAGGACCCCTACACTTGGTGATCTTCATTGTGTTACCCCAAATGTTGATTGTGACTGTACAATGTTATGTGGCGACTTTTATACATTTTGTATGACAAAACTTGAATAAAAAGATTGAAACATAAAAAAATTGCATAATACGTAGTTGACTGCATTTTAGATGCAGGTCAGGTGATGGTAACCATTGTGATCATTTTGGGGTATTTTAGCTCATTGGTAGCGCCAAACGGTGAGTTTACTCCACACCAAAAGCCTGTTTTAGGGCTTTTTATGCCCACTTTTATTGAAAACAAAGCAAAAGTTTACATTAGAATAGTTTCCCTCACAGGGGTTCTCACTATCAATGTGATAGTCAAACAGTACTCAGTCTCGTGGTCCTTCAGACCGTCAAACACAGTTCTAGTGCTTGCACCCAAACGCAGAACCTTCCTCAGCTCTGACTGTTTTTCCTGCTGCTCCTTGCTGCTACATCCTTACAGGTTCAGCCTTTTACTGCCCCAACTTGGACAATATGGAGCAATTTGCTTCTCACATCTCCTTTTTACAGACTGACCACCTCCGGAGGGTGGGGCCATTCGCCTCTTATTCTGGCTCTAACATATGCCCAGCACACACCTGTATCATTAGTGTGCCTGTTTTCTGCAAAACCTGGCCCAAACTGCCAAAATAAACCGTGGCATGGGCTCCCTTCTCTACACCATATATAACTTGTAAGGATGAGCTTAGGCGTGTTTGCATCAGCACGTGCAGAGCCGCCAGGAAGTCGGCACTGCGGAGCTCTTATTATAACATCTTATTAATATACTGCTATTTATTTAGAAAAAAAATTAAAAGAAGCTTCTGATGACGCCCAGTGGGAGGGGCAAAATGCATTAAGCTATCTGTGAAGGCTATGTGGACGCCAAGGCGGCAATCTCTGCATGATTTTATCTTCTTTGATGTAAGTGTAATGATTTAAAAAAAATTCTAAATAAATAGCAGTATTACACTATATGCTCTCTCCTCCGTTTTTGTTGGAACTATACCACTATCAATTGTTGTTGACCGAGTGAGCCTGAGGGACCTTGATTATCGGGAGGAGGCCAGGAGACACCTATATTCCAAGGCCAATCACAACAAATTCCATGGACGGACACCACCTCAATACAGGCACATATACCATTTCCATCTGGTGAGTGGGGAGCATGGACAGTCACCTGAATTTTTGATTTTGAAGTTGTCATGGAAAGTCACCTGAATATTTGAACTTGTCAACGGCTCAACATTTCATGTTTTTATGGACTTTATTGATTGCAGTAATTTTGCACTATATTGGCATTGAGCACGTTTTTTATATATATATATATATCAATACACATATATATATATATATATATATATATATATATATATATATGTGTAGGGCCCCTTTACTTTTCTGGGTTGCTATGTACTTAAATTTAGGGGTTGGTCTGAGCTAGTAGCCAGGCTCAGACCACTTTGATTTTGTTAGTACTTGCTTCTGCCTATGTGATGTAACCTGACGTGCAGTTCCCTGTGGCCTGTAGGTGGCACTGCCATATCAGGCCAGGGTTGAACTGTGGGTGACATTGCTGTGCCTTAGGGTGTCCTCTCTCGGCAGTGGTGCGGTGGCGTGGTTGGCCTGCTGTGCACGCTGGGAGAGGATACATAAGGGACAGACGCCATCTTTTTGGGGGTCGAATCGGGAGTCTGGAGTGTGAGCGGTCCGCGCCACCCGGCCCTCCAGGCCAGGGGTGCGCGCGTGTATCAGTCTCAGGCACCTTTAGCCTGGGGCTGCAATTCCATTTGTAGGCCCAGCACCTTTAGCTGGGGCCTAGTCTCTCTAAGAAGAATCCCAGGGTGCCTGGGAAAGGGTGGACCCGCTCTAAAAAGAGGAGACCGGGGGATGACCTTTCTGATGGACCGGTGAGAGTTCACGGTGAAAGAGAGGCCTGGTTACCTTCTGGAGGGATTCAATGATCCATCACAGGCCTTGCAACGTGCTATCGCTGGCACCTGTCCTTGTGTTGCAATAGCTGAGGAGTTTGGGACTTAAAGATTCTGTGGCAGAGGATCTCCTGATCGTATCTCCTTAGGAAACCTAAAGTGAACGTTCGAGCATCGCTCTGGCTGTAGGATCCGCTCTTACAGGGGACTATCCGGGTGAGCTAAACCTACTCGGGATCGAGTAGTGACCACTGTACCAGTTTGTGCCTGGACCTATCTCCCAAACCTCACTGTCCTTTCTCTCAGCCACCTTTCCTGTCTGCTGAACTTGAACTTTGCTTATAAAAATAAACTCAGCGTTGGAGTTAAAGTGGTGTGGACATTGGCCTTCCTGGGGGAAAAATAGAGACTTGTCCCTACACGCTAGGAGACGAGAACCAGTCTAATGGGATAACTTGATGCAGGAGCAAAAATTGTTAACACCACTCAACCTCTTCAAACAGGAGGGTACGGGCATATAGCGCGGTGTGCCTTGACCTGCAAGGGAGCCAAAGGCAGGGAAAAGGGTCTGTGTGATATATATATATATATATATATATATATATATATATATATATATATATATATTGCAATTGACAGGAGCAGCACTAATTTACCTTCTTGTTTCAAACCTTTGGGGTACTTACCTTATACTTTAGCAGCAGCCCTAATTATTCATTTATTGTTTGGATACATCACCATAGCACGGGTTTGTTAAATTTTTCTTTATATAGCGCACCCCTGCTGATGTTTCCCATGTAAAGACCAATCTTGCAGTAAGGTCATTTTTTGTTTTTGATTTGAATGGTAACCATATGAAAGACCACTAGGTGGCACAACATTGTTAGGAAACAGTGCTTTATTGAACAGCTTGCAGGACCAATGCTCGACACTTGTTTTTTAAAGAGCTGCAAACATTCATATCCATTTCTACAAAATTAGTGGGTAGAGCACACCAAATGTATTCTAACAGAGTCTTTTATTACGTTCATGTGACAATTATACAAAACAAGTATTATTAAATATTCATGCTGCAATACGTTGAATCAATGAAATAAGATACAAGATGTGCACAATAATAATGGTAGGCAGAAGTCTACACCAAATATGCAAGACAACCACTGGCACTTGGGTTTATGCAGCTGAAGCAAAAGGCAATATGGAGATTCCATGAATTAAACATAAGATATCTGCTTGTAGCAAAAGCTGCACTGTGTAGTGTGTCATAAAAGGGAGGATGGTCTGCTTTCAGTTTTTGGCTTAATATTGCAGCACTTACATGAAATTAACAATTAATGAGACTTTTACAGGTCTGTTGTATTTTTTAATTATTTTAGTAAGACAAAGGGAGGGGGGGGGGGGCGCTGTATGCTACTTAAATCACTTTTCCATCTTATTAACAACTGTTGAGGTTGGCTCTCCATTTAGGGATTTCATTGTTTATATAGGGTTAGCAGACTGAGAGATGTACATTGTGAGAAGGAGCAGTGAAGTGCAATCATGTATGGTACGGCAAAGCAATGCAGAGTTTTCTCGTGTAATTTACTTGTATGGCTGCCCTGATGTGCTGTATAATTAGAAAATAGAGAAACACATATATGTTACTAAGATTATATACATCAATTGGTTTATTTTGTATGTATATCTAAATAGAATCCCAAAACATTAAAATTGCTATATAAAACCTTTAGGGCTCATTCACACAAGCAGCTATTACTGCCGCCTCTCTGAAAAGTGAAGGGTTTGTGGTTAATCGTTTTTCAAAGGGCAGTTGACAGCGGGTGAGGAGGTGATTTGTCGCCTTCCTACTGCCTGTTTTGACCCTCAATATGTCAAACCCCCCCCCCCCCCCCCATCACACACACACACACCCACACACCCTGTGCTACAACTACTTGTGTTGCATGTGGCGGAATTGAGGTTACGGTACAGCCACATTCGGTTGAATGGGTTGCATTCGGCAGTGATATTGCCCACCGAATGTAACCTGCTGTTTAATTTTTGCTGCACCTACAGGATGTGTACAGCCCAGAGCAGCTGCTTTTGTCTTAAGGTGGGTGGTGAGGGAATGGGTAACACAGTAGCTCAACCTTCTGCTTTTACAGTCCCTTGTCTGTCCTTGTGAGCGAGCCCTTTAAGAGACTTTGTAATATTGCCTATTCGTGGCAGAGTCATAACTCTTTTTAAGCCCCATGTCTTATTGTGTTAGACTTTATAAAAGTTTCATGATGTCACCCTTCCTCTTATGTTACATAATTAATCTGGTTGAAAAAAGACACGGGCCCATCCAGTTCAACCAATAGAAGGCAATAGAAATGTGACATTGTAATTGGCCGCTTAGGTCCAAACCATGCATCATGAGACTGGATCTTATGCTGCCTCATACCTGAAAGCACCAGGGATTTTATGATGACTCTGATGGAGCAACAGACTTGTGGAGGAGCCTGGTGAAGGTCAGCATAAGGTTGTCCATGAGTACGGTTTAAAAGCTACGTAAATTGCAATAAATCACAGTCATACTGTACATGTTTCCATGAATGTAGTACAATCAGTATTTCAGAACATGCATACATACGAAATATGTTAAGCAGAGCAAAAATAAAACAGAGCACACTGCTGACTCATGAGAAACATATAAAAAATGACCCTCAGAGCTTCAGCCTGGAATCCCTTTCCCAAGGTAAAAACCAGAACAGCAGCATACTCTGGTTGTTTATCAAGCTTTACTCTGCTGCTCGCTCTGCAGCTGGAAAGGTATCACATTTTGCAGCTATTAACTTACAGGAACATGTTGTCTTCTTTCTGTCTCACTTAGTTCTATCTCTGCCATCAAGCCAAATTACATTTAACAGTTTGTTGCAGCTTCTGGAGATAGCTGAAGGTCATAAGTGTTTTAAAAGTTTGTAATTTGCTTTCTTGTCTCTGCTTTAGTTGTCACAACCATGGATATATGTCATTTCTTTCCCCTTTGTAGGTAGTTAGGTGACTAGATTTGAAATAATAGACCGTGCACTATTATTATAGACGAGCACTTTGGAATATAATGCACAAGAAACTACATTTGGGCATGTTTCCAAAGCTTTCAAAGACAGGAGCAGCAATGTTTGTTTTGCAGCACCAATCAGTACTTAAAAGTGACCCAAAAGAGGTAATATGGGTTTGGTGAATGTGTGTCTTTAGAAGAAGTATTAGTTTTAATGGAGTGAGCAGACAATTCTGATCATTAGTAAAATCACTGATTTCATATTTACCAAAATGTTATGAAGATCAGCCCATAGCTTCCCTAAACAGCACTGCTAGGCAAAATTTGATTGACTTTAAGGCCCAACGTGTTGTGCATTCCTGTGCCATTTACATGCAGTTCTGTTCATTTTGAATGGGCTGAGATTGCACCGCACTAAAAGTACTGCATGCACTGCTTTTGGAAACTCACTGCAACCACATCGCATGGTACTTCTGTACCGTGCAATCCGGTGCCGAAAAAAGCACTGCGCTTGCAATTTTGCATCTGGGGTGTTATTAACTCATGCTCGGTTCACACTATAACCTGCATGTGAATAGCACCGGACCGCACCACATTCCTGTTCAATTTATACGTGATTCAGTGCTGTGCGATTTGAGCCCATTCATTGTGAATGAGCTCAATTCGCACCCCATAACACCAAAGTTGTGCATGCACCGATTTTGGAACCGCATTGCAACCGGATACAAAAAGTACTATGCAAACTGGTGCAGACATGCGCACTGTGCTTGCGACCTAGGTTTGGGGTGTCATTAAGATTGGACGGACACCCACTGTGGATTGCAAGGGCAGCAGTGCGGGAAACGCACATGTATCGTGGGGTTTCCCGCACCGCATTAGTGTGAACCTAGACCTAATCTTGACACCCGCTGCAGATGGTTCTAGGTCAGTGATGGCGAGCCTTGGCACCCCAGATATTTTGAAACTACATTTCCCATGATTTTCATGCACCCTGCAGTGTAGATGAGCATCATGGGAAAAAATCTGGGGTGCCAAGGTTCGCCATCACTGCTCTAGGTAATTAATTAAGCTGACCTGTCAGAGTGCAACGGCCTTTCTGTATTAGAGGTACAGGCAGACAGCTACACAGACATTCTGCAGGATTGTGGCATTACATGATTACACAGTTTGCAGATCGTGCAATGCTTTACAGGTCAATAATTAATACATTGTTAATCTTTTTTCAATGCAAGCAGTGTAAATACCTAAATGTGACGTGACATGCTATATGCATTTTGCAGTCCCTGTTTAGAAGGGCTGGATATGAAAGGGAAAAAACAGAAGGAGCCAGTTCGAAAGAGCTGCAAGTAAAAAGCTTATTTTTTATTAGATTTGAACTTTGGGATAGGAAAAATACTTTTGCTGTCAGTAAACCTAAACCCCACCCCCTGCACTGCAAAATTAACTGCTTTTTAGGCCTTGGGGTGGTGTAATAATGTAGTACTCATCTTATTCCTTGCTATGGCAGGCTTCTTAGCCTGTGGTCACACCGGGTATGATTTAAAGTAGTGCGATTTAATGCCTGACTTCAACCATTACTTCTGTGAGATTTGTAACGATTTGATATGACTTTGGTGCTATTTCAGTGAGAGGGGCTGTTCAAGTTGTGCTGACTTCAAAGTAGTCCCTGCACTACTTTGGTCCCGCTTTGATGCGAGTTTAGGGTTAGACCTCAAGTCTCCCTGAAATGGCGGCCGCGAAATTGCAGTAAAATCGTGGCAAAATCGTGCGACTTTGACGTTGCAATAGTGTGAAAGGGGCCTTAATATTTAACTTCTTTCAGGCTCAAGTAGTGCTGATATAGACACATGATTTGCAGCATGATTTACATTATAGTCTGACAGTAATCGTTCTGAAGTCCTGAAAAAGTAATAAATGAATTCTTCTCAAATCGCACTAGTTGAAATTGTACCTATTAAGACACTGCCATAGAAACACATTAGAGGCTACTTCGGGTACGATTTGTAAATCACATGACGTATCTGAAGTCTTACTAGTGTGACTGGGGGCTAACACTTATGTCATCTCTCTGACACTCCCAAGTTAGAAAAGGGATCGTGCCATTGTTGGTCCTGCATTGTACATGATGACATCAAAGTGTGACTGCCGGCCAGAGCACCCAAAAGAAGAGGCTTTGGGGGGTCTGGTCACACAGCGTAAAGGAAGTCTGCCGGAGTGACAGCATTAGGTAAGTATTACAGCTTATTCCTCTACCCCTGGACTTAACAAGCATTTATACCTTGGAGTGTGGGGAGACCCCACTACAAAGGTTTGTTTTTTGTTGCAGGTACCCGGAGTGGGGTTTTAAAGGGCTTTATATTTTTATCTTGTTGTTTTTGTCTACAGTTCTGCTTTGAATATAAGGAGAACAAATCCTTTTTTATTTTTTTTCAGGAAGACATTTTGTTGTGCTGTTTGGCTTGTTATAACTAAAGTACAGAGCTATCGAAAATTTTCTGTTTTCTATCTTTTAACTATTGGGGCTCTTTCACACGGGGCTGTCCATGTACGAACTCCACTTGCTCAGCGGGGGATTGATCCATTGATCCCCGCTGAGCCGGCGGATGACAAGTCCGTCTCCGCTCACTGTGGAGAAACGGTCCTGTCAGTGCTCCGCTCTTCTCTATGGGGGATCAGATTAAAACGGACCGCCTGTCCGTTTTTCATCCGATCCGCCAGACGGATGGAAAATAGGGTTTGCATCCGTCTGGATTCAGTAGATCGGAGTGGATCGGATGTCAGCGGACATGTCACTGCTGACATCCATCGCTTCATAGAACTATTTGAAGCGTCCATTCAGGTCCGACTAAAAAAACTGACAGGCGGACTTTAACGGTCTGCCCGTGTGAAAGAGCCCTTAGAAGTAAGATCTCGGCTACACTGGCAGATTTGCTATACCAGCCATGTGACCACAAATTAGTGTAAAGCACAGTAACTTCATTTGTTATGCTTTGTTGTAGTTTTAAAGTCCTTATTCAAACTGAACTACTTGTATAAACTGACACTAGTGAATACACCTTTTAAGGTGGCAATAGATGGTTCAAATCTCGGTTTAGCAGGAGCCAGCCAAAATTTGAACCACGTATGGACAGGCTGAGTGTACCTAAGTTGACGATTGATCAACTTGGGTACAACCAGTCTGCTGGATTTTAAACAGGATTATTGCTAGCGGCTGTTATAGCCATTGGCAATCAGTGTTCTCCTGCCAGGGATGACTTCCCATGACCCGCCGAACGACATCCAAACAGCGTTTGCAGCCAATGGTGGTGTGTTCTGGAGGGGGGGGGGTTAATCCCCCTGTCAGAACACAATAGCTCAGTGGGGAGATTGCTGTACTACAATCGCATCATTATGACCACAACCTCCTCCCGAGCTCTTCAGTTTTTCTTCATTCAGCCCGTTGGCTAAACGAAAAAAAATAAACTCCTAGTGTGCACCAGGCACTAAAGTGTAACTTCACTTTTGCTGAGAACTAAACAATTTTCCCTGTTCTTCAATTTAATGGGTCGACGTATGACGTCAACCCGGGTAAAGTGGTTAAATACAATCCTTGTTAATTTTTGTGAGCTGAACGAAAAGCAAAAACAATGTTGTCTTCCTTCTGTACACTACTAACCCCCACCCCCATGTAATGAAGATGAAGGGAGGAAGACATGTTTAAAGTCCAGCATGGTGACAGCCATGACTCCCTCTATAGATACAGTAGAAGGAGTGCGGAGTGAGTATAGGACAGAAAAGTGTGTTCTACTCTAGGACAGAAAGCGTATTATTTGCAGAGGTACCAAACTGGGAAAAGGAAAACCAACACAGTCACCTCATCTTAAAGCGGAGCTTCAGTAATTTTTTCATCTTTCCAGCTATTAAATTTTCTGCCCTTGTTGTTGTAACCTTGGAGAGCAAAACATTTTTTTTCTGCCGGTAAATACCTTATACAGCCCACTTTCTGTTTCTTGTCTGGTAAAAAGCTTGGGCTTTATGACATCATGCACAGCTCTCTCGCTCACTCTTGTGAGAGTTTGCCAGGAAGGGGGTGGGGTGTGAGTCATAAGAGGGCCAATGAGAGATGCAGAGCTGGAGGTGTGTAAATCCAGGAAGTGAATAGGCAGCAGCTTCAGCTGCCCACAGTTAAAATAGCTGCATCCAGACTTGGTGGAGGGAGATTTCTGCAGCGTAGTACACAATCACAGTATAATATATAAAATATTATGCAGTGGTTGGAGGGAAGCTTCAGAATGGCAAAGATGTTTTTATTACAAATTATGTGAGCAAACTGCAGTTCCTCTTTAAGTTTGTTAAGCTGCAATAAATATAATTTTTTTGTTTTTGGTTTAGATACTCTTTTATAATTACCTAAGGCTATGTAACTTCCATGTTGCCTTTCTATAAGGATAGGTACAATCTTAGAAACAGCGAAAAAATAAAAATCGATGGCAAGCTCCCTTTCCACCTATGACTGGATAATTTTGTTATGCTCTATACCAGAATTTGTGTTGGAAAAATTCTTTACAAAACTGTATTGTGAAAGACGTCCTGTATTTTTTCCTTTTCTCCATGCCCGGAAAACATTTAGTGGAAAAGTTACAGCTGTTTACCTTTTTAGTGTGTGCTTTATTTTTTATTTATTTATTTTCATCTGGTCCCTTTGAGGGTTTTCATGCCAAGAACAATAAACACAAACATGACTATTAAGTTGAACAGAGTACTGATCAAGGAACACAAATCAAACCATTTGATCTTCTTCCTAACAATAGTATGACTAAACTAGTCCACGTTTGTGGTATATATGCTGAGATTTTGGCTGCATTGTACATTAAAGTGGATGTAAACCCGAAATTATTTTTTTTTGCTGTCCACAATGTAGAGTATAAGATTTCCTATCATTTGTGCCAGGTCTTGCCACAAAGAGTTAATCCAGCTCTGAACAATCCTCTTTTATTTTTCTGTGAGATAAAATGGACAAACAGAGAAAAACCTTTGTCCGTTCCGCCCCCTTGCTTTGAGTGACAGGTTATTTACATATCTCGCGCACTAGCTTTAGACAGCCATTATTTTTTATTTCCCACCCCCACTCCTTTACTTTAGTTATGTGGTTACTTTTCTGGATTTTGACTGGATGTTAGTGATCATAGAAGAAGGAATACACAGGAGAAAATGCATGTTGACAAGGGGAGTGTAGAGGTGGGCGGGGAGTCTACTGACATCACGACTCCACCCACCGAGCTCCAGACAACAGATCCACCCACAGAATCTGCAGTTTCTCAGTTCTTATAACAGACAGAGGGGAGACATTTGACAGATAAGGATATACATGCCTCCTGCATGTATCCTTATAGATCAGCACTATGGCAGTAGTTTAGAAAGGATGAGAGTGGGGTTTATATCCACTTTAAAGTGTATTTCCACTTTTGCAGTCCTTTTTTTGTATTTTTTTTTATATATATTATTTTTGGCCCCTGCTCCTGCCACTATTCCAGCCTAGGCCAGAATGATGTGTACCTGGTCCTGCAGCCTCCTGGGATACTTAGATCACATCTAAGTGTGGGGGGGGGGGGGAACATAGGTTGGGGGTAGTTGAGTACTGCTTTAAAATGTAAGTTCACCTTTTCAGAAAAATGAATTTTTATATATAAAATACAAACTTTTATTAATGCACAATAAAATCTTAAAACAATTAAAAATGAAAGCAAAGTGGCATCCTGCACCCTGTGTCGGTTTAGGGTGGTAACCCACATATTATATCACAATATGGTTACTAAAGACTGACAATCAAACTCATAAATAGTATAAATTATAAAGGGCTCCACCACCCATTCCCATAAAGCGAAGGAGCAGAAGGTTCAAACATAAAAATGCCACCTATAAAAAGAAGAAAAAACAAGAACAAAGAAAAGTGCATATACAGTATAGGGATAATGTATAAACGATGATTACATTTCAGATGAGCAACAGGCCACAGGTAGAGTGTATTTATGAAAATCATTGAAAGAACCTCCTTGAAAAAGATGTGACCTATATAATTGTTTCCAAATTGAAATGTGTTTTGTCAGTTGGTACATTCTTAGTTCTTAGTCCTAGTTCAGGATATAGTCAACTTATTTTTGTGCTAAAGCACATTGTTTATTTAGAGTAAGTAAGATAAAGCCTGTACAGGGCAATCTCATGTAAAATAAGTATGTGAAATATTTGCCGCAAACATGTTTTTTTAAAGAAAAAAATATTCTTATGGATCAGTGTCGTAGTTTTATTCAGGGTCACAATAGTAAATGGGACTTGAAGCCATGTGGCAATGCAGGGGTTACGTGCGGTTAATACCCTAATGTAAGTGTACCTCTGAGAGATGTAGCTCAGAGGAGAGGAATCTGTCTGTACTGAGGGAATGCCTTGCCTGTGTGCATGCTCGAATGGAATTTGTAATGTATCAAGTAAAGGACAAGTCAAGGCAGGTTCCAATGAAGGGAGAGATAGGACCGTTTCATGCCAGGGACTCCTATAAGGATTCATATCAGGGTCACTGTATACTGCTGTGTGTTTAACAAAAATAAAGCTCATCAAAGCAGCCACAATCCTGTAGATTAGCACCTTTGTGTGTAATGTCTCCCCATTCAGAACTGTACATTAAAAAAAAAAAAAATACCGTACTAGACCCCAAGCAAAACTCAGTTCTATTGTGATAAACACACACATCGTCATTCTCAAAGCAAGGGTTTACTGCATCATTAAAGCCGAGCTCCTGGCTCCTTCAGAAAAAAAAAAAAATCAGCAGCTACAAATACTGTAGCTGCTGACTTTTAATATTAGGACACATTTAAGCTCTAACGAGCAGGGCCCTCTGATCCCTCCTGTATTGTAACTGTACTGTCTGCCCTTATTTTGTAAAGCGCTGCACAAACTGTTGGCGCTATATAAATCTTGTATAATAATAATAATTTACCTGTTGACGAATTCAGAAATGTCTTCACCCCAGCCGATTTTCCGATTGGCTCTCGGGTGCTGCCGCCATCTCCACTAAGGGAAACCGGCAGTGAAGCCTTGCGGTTTCACAGCTGGTTTCCTGCTGTGCTTTGTGATTGGCCCAGCGGCGGGGGAAGGAGGAGGGAAGCCGAACTTCCTGATGACTTTGCAGTGCCAAGATCAGTACCCCCTCCCCAGAAAGGTGCCCAATGTGGCACAGAAGGGAAGGAAGGAGGCAAATAAGCAGAGCTTTCCTTTAACTAATTGGGTAAAAATTTGAAGAACGTTCGGATTTACATCAGAATTATATAAGCAAGGCCACTGGCAGAGTGTAGTTATGAACGTCACCCAAGGTGAATCCAAATTTACTTGATTATCACTGGAGGCTATGTTATTCCTTATAAAACAAAGACTTTGATGTACTTAGACTGATGAATCAATATACCTGGGTAAATTCTTAGGTAAAGTTAGTCAATTGGCAGTACCAAAGGCCACACTCATCTTTTTTAATGCTCTAGTTTTTATCAGGCAGAAAATCTCACACGTGAGTAGTTTTTAATCAAAGCAAGTAATAGTAGGCAAAATGAAATGTAGCTGATGACAGTGGGCAGAATAGAACTTCAGAAACAATGTTACCTCCTATTTATTTTTATGTTACTATTATTGTGCTAACCAATGTCAACAGCGCTGATGCCTTGCTGGAATGCATTAATTCCTTTAGACATAAATACAACACACTTGAGCTGACAGTACGGAATGATATCTCCCCAAGCCTGACACAAATGTGAGTCACTCTATCACTCTATCAATGGGTTGGTGATGGTGAAAAGTCCCCTTTCTTTCTCGTACATCACGGGACACAGAGCGACATAGTCATTACTAATGGGTTATATAGTTACCGTCAGGTGCTGGCACTGGCAACTTCCAAAACCGGAAGTACCCTCCCCTATATAAGCCCCTCCCATCCGGGAGCACCTCAGTTTTTTGCCAGTGTCTAAGGTGTTGGCCAAGAAGAAACATGTGTTTTTCACTGAGCTTGCGTACAGGTTCTTTTGGGCCTCAGTAAGCTATTCCGGATCCGACCAAAAAAGCTTCATAGCTAAACGGTCGGTACCCGGGCCTTGCAGAGAAGAGCAAGGTTCTGCCTGTAATGCTTCTCTTAGGAGAGCTGGACCCTGGGATCCAGAGCTCTGGTCATACCCACGACCAAGATGTTTTCTGTGCAGGGTGCTATACAGGTCCAGGGGAGTGGAATCCTTGGGAACCCGGTCCCTGAAGGTTTGATTACAATGCCTGCCGTGATAGGTGAAGTTTGGGCTTTTGTGGACCAAACAAAGTCCTGCGGCGGGGAACAGGTAA
Source organism: Rana muscosa (assembly GCA_029206835.1). Taxonomy (NCBI): domain Eukaryota; kingdom Metazoa; phylum Chordata; class Amphibia; order Anura; family Ranidae; genus Rana; species Rana muscosa. The sequence continues at coordinate 853,073,067 of CM055116.1, forward strand.
GTGGGGGCCCCCAGGAACTTGGTTCTATTGGGGGACCCCCAAGCCTAATTTGTCTTTCTGTCTGTTACCTAACGGTATTCCCGCTAATATCTGTGCATGCCTGTAACTACTAAAAAAATGTAATAATTTTTAATGGTGGTCAAGAAAAAAAAAAAAAAAAAAAAGAATGTTTTTTTATATATGTTTAGTATATTAAACTGCGGTACCTGTGTTTGTCCACTAGAGGCCGCTGTGGAATGTTTTTCTTGTCATATGGACTAGTTTCTTCTCAGAGAGCAAAGTCCAGGCAGCTGGTGAGTTCTCCTACAGGAAACTGTTTCCTCTGCCATGTTGCAGTGTTCGTCTATCCCCCGGCCTGCGGCAAAGGGGGCCCTGGCTCCTGTCCCTGGTTTCCATGTTTGAAAATTAGCGCCGAGGCGCACGTGGCCGCACGCGTGCGCGTGCACGCGCCTCTATATATAGAGGTGGCCGGAAAAGGGGCGGGGCCTGGGGGATGACGCTCTGTGCGCGCCGCAGCGCTTCTGCGCATGTGCGGGCGTCCCAGCAGGTTTTTAAAAAGCCACATTATTGCAGTAAGCTGGCTATGAAGTACAGAGACAGAGCTGGCAACATTTAAAGGCATACAGCAAGCGGTTGATACAGGCATCCCCTAGAAAGGCACATTAGTAGACACCAACTGTGATATAGCAGCAATTGTGCTAGACTATTCTCAGTAAAAGTGGTGTATTACGGCTGGAATACCTCAGCTTTAGGCTTAGGAATATGCCGTCCAGTAGCTCCGGAACTGAATCTTCCAGGAAGCGAAGGGGGTCTCATCGGGCTCTGAGGATCTTGGGCATACTCCTGCTGCACCAGTCTCCCCTGAAGTTCAGAGGTAAGTGACCGTAGAGACCCCGCAGGGGTACTTGGTACTGTGGCTGTCCTCAGTCACCTGCTCCTGTGTATGTAACAGAGGAGGTTTTTTCCTCAGCTCTGGGAGGATTAGAGAGAGATTGTCAAAATTTATCGCTGCCTCCCTGTCAGGGAAAGCACGCCCGATCTCCGTCTCCTCCTTCAGAGTGTCTGTTAGCAGAGCAACAGTCCCATACAGGGATCGACCTGCCTGAAGGGGATCAGGATAAGGTTGATTCTGTTATAGAGGAATCAACAGTGGGGGAACCTTTTCTCAGCATCTCAAGCTGAAAGATTATGGGTTCAGTCTCTGACTAACATGGTCCGATCAGCATTTAAAAATGCACCTTGCGGAACCATCAACCACTACTGTATCCTCGTTGGGGTCGCTAGAAGCCCCCAGACTGTTTGTTCTTTTCCACTTCACCCTTTACTGAAAGGGCTCATTTACCAGGATTGGGAACGTCCTGAGAAAATATTTATTCCCCCAAGAGATTTCCGGTGGTCTATCCCATGGAGGATAAGTTCATCAAAAAAAAAAAAAAAAAAATGGAAGGTCCCTACAGTGGACGCAGCCATCTCTTGTATGTATAAATCACTGACATGTCCAGTGGATAATGTCCAAATGTTCAAGAACCCAATAGATAAAAGATTGGAGTCCTTATGAAAATCTGCTTGGTGATACAACCAGCAGTAGCAGCTATTGGGGTCTGCTAAGCAGTGAAGGATCAGTTGAAACAGGTCTTGAGGGACTTGACAGATCAGCAGGCTTTGCCCTAGCTGATCTACCTAGAGCCTTAGGCTTTGCGGTTGACGCCATAGAGGATTCAGTCCATCAGGCCTCCCGCCTTACGCTGTCTATAGTACATATGCGTAGGCTCCTATGGCTCAGAAACTGGTCTGCTGAAGCTCCCTGTAAAGAATGGCTGGTTAGCGTCCCATTTCATGGTGAACGCTTATTCAGGGAAAACCTGGACAAATATATCCAGAAAATTTCCAGCGGTAAAAATACGCTCTTGCCGGTTAAAAGCAGAGTTAGAGGTCCCTCTTTAAGAGGCCTGCTTCTCCAGTCCCTGGGGCATCGGCTGTGTAACAGTTCCGACGGCCTCCTCGGAAATACCGGGGGTAAAAAACAGGGACAGTAGCAGGGTAATGAGAAACCCTGGGTCAGGGGAGGTACAAAACCTCCCCCAAAGTTAAATTCATGAAGCCCCCACTCAGTCGGGTGGGGGGAGGACTCCAGTTGTTCGCAAGAGACCTGGCGGGACACGATCAAGACAGATAGGTGCTCTCCGCAGTAGGTTTGGGATACAGTTTGGAGTTAAAAGACTCTCCTCCTTCCCATTTTTGAGGTCAAACGTGCCAAGGGATCCCCGGAAGAGAGAGTCCCTCCTGTTGGCACTAGAACAACTATTGCTCCAAGGAGTAATTATGGAGGTTCCCCTGGAAGAATGAGGGTTCGGGTTTTACTCAAACCTCTTTACAGTCCCGAAGCAAACGCGGACGGGAGGCCCATATTAATTCTAAAAGGGCTATACAAATTCCTGTATATCAGGACTTTCCGATGGAGTCGATCCGATCGGTGGCCACTGCCCTACAAGGGGAGGATTGGTTAGCCACGATCGACATCAAAGATGCTTATTTGCACATTCCCATCTTTCCAGTCCACCAAAAATTTCTACGCTTTGCAGTAGAAGGGCGCCATTTTCAGTTCAGAGCCTTACCCTTCGGTTTGGCCACAGCACCACGAGTGTTTACAAAAATTCTGGCCCTTTATTGGCCAATCTAAGAACACAAGGTGTAATGATAATGGCATATCTGGATGACTTGTTGCTGATAGACCACTCAGTGAAAAAACTAGACGTGGTCGTTCACAAGACGATCAAGTATCTGGAATCTCACGGTTGGATTATCAACCGAGACAAGTCAGCCCTAAAAACCAGTCAAAAGTCTGGAATACTTGGGGCTAAGGTTGGATTCAGGCCAGAGAAAAATATTCTTGCCTCGAGGAAAGGTGTTGTCTTTGAAAGATTTGATCCACTTAGTGGGTACAAAAAAGACAGCCGTCCATACGCCTTTATATGAGGCTGCTGGGAAAAATGGTGGCATCATTCGAAGCAGTACCCTACGGTCAATTCCATTCAAGGAATTTGCAAGGGGCCATACTGTCAGCCTGGAACAAAAAAGTTCAGGCCCTAGACTTACAATGTCCTTGTCCCCTTCCGTTCGCAAGAGCCTCCGTTGATGGTTGGTTCCCCAGAATCTGGAAAAAAGGAAATCCTTCAGTCCGATTTCTTGGAAGGTGGTCACTACAGATGCCAGCCTTATAGGCTGGGGAGCAGTACTGGAGCAATAGTCTCTCCAGGGCAGATGGTCGGATGCAGAAAAGGCCCTGCCCATCAATCTCTTAGAGATACGAGCAGCCCGGTATGCCCTAGTAGCATGGACATCCAAACTCCAAGGGTCCCCTGTCAGAATGCAATCAGACAATGCCACAGCAGTGGCATATATCAATCATCAGGGGGGCACCAGGAGTCGTTCAGCCCAGAGGGAAGTAAATTACATCCTGAAATGGGCAGAAAAATATGTCCCAGCCATATCTGCGGTATTCATTCCAGGAGTGGCGAATTGGAAGGCGGACTTTTTAAGTCGCCAGCAATTAGGCCCAGAGGAAGGGTCCCTTCACCTCGAGGTTTTCTAGACAATATGTCAGCGGTGGGGAACATCGGATGTAGATCTTCTAGCATCCAGATTCAACGCAAAGGGGGACAGGTTTGTCTCTCGGACAAGGGATCCCCTAGCTTGCGGCTCGGATGCCCTAGTGTTCCCTTGGGATCAGTTCAAGCTGATATATGCATTCACACCGCCACAATGGTTACCTTGATTACTCCGCAGAATCAGGGTAGAAAAGAAACCGGTGATTCCGGTGGCTCCAGCGTGGCCCCGAAGAGCGTGGTACGCGGAGATTGTAAAATTTCAGTGGGGAGTCCTTGGACTCTCCCACGTCGTCCGGCTTTCGCAAGGACCGATATACCACCCTTCCTTACCAGCCCTAGGTTTGACGGCCTGGCTATTGAAGCCCACATTCTAAAAAAGAGAGGGCTCTCTAATGCTGTGGTATCTACCATGATCAATGCCAGGAAGCCGGTATCCAGGCAGATCTACTATAAAATCTGGAAGGCGTACATCGCGTGGTGTGAGGCCAAGAAATGGCATCCACATAAGTACGTAATAGGTAGGATTCTGGACTTCTTACAGTGGGCTGTAGATAGGAAGCTTGCCTTGAGTACTATCAAGGGTCAGATTTCGGCCTTGTCAATATTTTTTCAAAGGCCCTTGGCTTCGCATTCACTAGTCAAAGCCTTTATACAAGGAGTGATGCGTATTAGGCCTCCGGTTAATATTCCCATATGTTCATGGGATCTAAACTTGGTTCTGTCGGTTCTACAGAAACAACCATTTGAACCATTACAGCATATTTCCTTGGTGCTTCTCACCAGGAAATTGATTTTTCTAGTAGCCATTTGTTCGGCTAAAAGAGTATCGGAATTAGCAGCTATGTCCTGTAAGGAGCCATATCTGGTTATCCATAAGGACAGAGTAGTGTTACGTCCTCATCCAGCCTTTCTTCCTAAGGTGGTATCGAGGTTTCATTTGAACCAAGATGTGGTTCTTCCTTCTTTTTTCCCCAAACCTACTTCGGTAGAGGAAAAGTTATTGCATTCTTTGGATGTAGTAAGAGCAGTTAAAGCTTATCTAAAAGCCACTGCTCAGATTCGCAGAACGGATACTTTGTTTATTCTGCCGGAAGGCCCCAGAAAGGGTCAGGCAGCGTCAAAGTCTACTTTAGCCAAGTGGATTCGACAGGTCATTATGCAAGCTTATGGCTTGAGAAGGAGACCGCCTCCGTTCAAAGTTAGAGCGCACTCCACGAGAGCAGTTGGAACTTCATGGGCAGTGCATCACCAGGCCTCCCTGGCTCAAATCTGTAAGGCCGCAACATGGTCTTCGGTACACACGTTTACTAGGTCCTACCAGGTGGACGTTAGAAGTCAGGAGGATGTCGCCTTTGGGCGCAGTGTGTTGCAGGCCGCAAAAGATCCTCATGTCTGATAGCGCTCAGCTTATATATGGTGTATCCCCCCCCTCATTTGGCATTGCTTTAGGACATCCCATTAGTAATGACTATGTCGCTCTGTGTCCCGTGATGTACGAGAAAGAAAATAGGATTTTTATAACAGCTTACCTGTAAAATCCTTTTCTTGGAGTACATCACGGGACACAGAGCTCCCGCCCCTCTTTTGGGGACACTTATTGCTTTGCTACAAAACTGAGGTGCTCCCGGATGGGAGGGGCTTATATAGGGGAGGGTACTTCCGGTTTTGGAAGTTGCCAGTGCCAGCACCTGACGGTAACTATATAACCCATTAGTAATGACTATGTCGCTCTGTGTCCCGTGATGTACTCCAAGAAAAGGATTTTACAGGTAAGCTGTTATAAAAATCCTATTATACACAACAATGCTGGCTGTTGCTGTCATTGGCTGTCCTTGCAAACCTACAAACATTTGTAATATATCTGCACCATTAATTAAAAATGTATATCATAGGCTTGCCATACACCCATATAGATTTCTTCCGTTTAGTCTCATAAATCCGTATTTTATTTACAATAGAAACTAGAAAGCATATTAAATGTTTAAACTGAGAAAATATACAATTTTAAGAAAAAATAAGATAATTTTGAAATTGATGACAGTAAGGCATTTAAAAAAAAAAAATTGGGACAGGGCCATGTTTACCACGATGTAGCATCCCCTCTTTTACCAACACTTTGTAGACATCTGGGAACTGAGGAGACCAGTTGCTGGAGTTTTAGAAGAGGAATATTGTCCCATTCTTGCCTGATATAGGATTCTAACAGCTCAACAGTCTTGGGTCGTCTTTGTTGTCCTTTTTTCATTTCAAAATGCGCTAAATATTTTCAATTGATGGAAGGTCTGGACTGCAGGCAGGCCAGTTAAACACCTGGACTCTTCTACTGCAAAGCCATGCTGTTGTCATAGATGCAGTTTAGCATTGTCCTGCTGGCCTTCCCTGAAAAAGACGCCACCGGAATGGGAGCATATGCTTTCAGCATTGATGGTGCCTTCCCAGATGTGCAAGCTGCTCATTCCATATTCACTCATGCACCTCCATACCATCAGAGATGTAGGATTATGAACTGAACACTGATAAGCTGGAAAGTCCCTCTTCTCTTTAGTTACGAGGATGCGGCGCCTATGGTTGCCAAAAATATTGTCAAATTTCAATTCGTCTGACCACAGAACAGCTTTCCCGTTTGTAACATACCATTTTAAATGAGCTTTGGCCCAGAGAAGACGATGGCGTTGCTGCATCATGTTTACATATGGCTTCTTGTTCACCTTGCATTTTTGGATGGCACAGCGAACTTTGGAAGTATTCCTGAGTCCATGCAGTGATGTCCATCACAGAATCATGCCCATTTTTAATGCAGTGCCGTCTGTGGCCCTTAAGATCATGGACATCCAGTATTGCTTTTTTCCAGATTCTCTGAATCTTGGTTTTATGTAGACATTTCAGACGTCCCAACATTTTTTTGAATTGGGATTGTGGAATTTTGAATGAAAATTCTTGGGAAAAGTCTTCTGAAAACTTTTCTATGAATTTTCCTAACATTTGAATGTCGTTGGCTTTAACCTTTTTGATTCTGGAATGAATGGATTTGACTGAATAAAAACCACATAGAAATTAATCTAAGGAATATTTCCCGTCCTGCGCCTTAGAATTTTCTTGTCACTGCAGTCAAAAATGAATGTCGATTTGACCCCACTGATGTTTACAAAAATATATGAACATTCTTAGAACATTTTTTCCCAATAATTTTTATTCGCACTTCTACCCATCTATCTCCAGCTTACCGGTAACTGATTTCTTTATTCACATTAAGCAGCATGAATGGAGGAATATCCTGCTGCGGGCTGTTGTATTCTAACAGCTGGTGATGTTAGATGCAGATGATGTTTGGTTGAGACTTTTCCACCTAGCCTATTTTACAAAAGTTGATTGAAAAAATCATCCAGGTGTTGCTGAAAGGGACTCCTAATGGATGAATTTAGTTGATTTAGAAGGAATCGGTCCAAACTCAAAGTGTGTATGGCCAGTCATAGGCTCTGCATTTTGACCCTAATGCAAATATGCCAGTAAACCTGTGTGTAACAGTGGATATGGCTAGAATTGGTCACTGTGGAATGTTCAATATTTTTAGCCTCTCAAGTTATACTCTCTCTCTGCCTAATCTAAATATTCCAGCAATGCATGTAAGTGTTCTTCTTCTATGCATGGTACAGCCCAGCATCATGTGGGGTATTGACAGCCAGATTCAAATTGCAGCTTGTGACAGTATTGGCAAGTGGAAGGACTTAAGAGTTCAAAAGGCACTGGGCAGCTGCAGCTGGAGAAGCTATTCACTGGCTACACTTATGGTGGGTAGGGGGAGATCATGTATTGTAGTATAGGGAGGCTTTGGACAGTGTCTCCCTATGACATGCTGCATTTGGACATACTGTAAAGGATGAACCATAAGTATTTCACACATTTTGTAAATATATTTTCTATTTAAATTACCAGTCTTTTTTTAAGTGACTTCATGTATGTGTTGGATCAAAGAGTGAGGCCGCACTCCATGAAGGTCCCACTGGGAAGTTTATAGGTCACCTCCATGATTAAGCCCTAGAAGGGGTGAAGCATGTTAGAGGGGCATGGCTTGTGTCGATAGCCAGCTATACACAATACACTTACCAGTGAGATACTCTTGGAGTGTAGCCTCGTTTTTCAATATGCATTGAGCTAGAAGGGTTCTTGTGGCCTCCACCTGGAAGAGTGTATTTCCCAAGAGACTGTTTTAAAAGCTTGGAGCGGTGCAGTTTTTTTATTTTTTTTTGGGGGGGGGGGGGATTTTATCAATGTTGTGTTCTAAAATTTTATATACAGTAAAACCTTGGTTTGAGAGTATTTTGCAAGACCAGCAATTTTTTTTAAGAAGTTTTGCCTTGATATACAAGCGATGTCTTGATATAAGAGTAGCGTCATGTCACAACTGAGTATAAAAAAAGAAGAGAGGTGTCTCTATGAAAGTACAACATTTTAATAACTCACATGGTTGATGATTAAAACAGGCACATCTAAGTATGCAGGCATCCGGGGTAAAGCTGTCTACATAGACCATCCTCCGCACCGCCATCGACGTCATCTCTTCCACGCTGCGCTCCACGAGCCCTTCAAGTCTCGCTTTCAGATCGCTCTACTGCAGGGTAGTCTTCCCAGTCACAATTGCAGACTGACAGCGGTGAGAGCCGGCGGTGCAGGGGATGGTCTATGTGGACAGCTTTACCCCGGGTGCCTCTATACTGCGATGTGCCTCTTTTAATCATCAACCACGTGAGTTGCTAAATGTTGTACCTTCATTAAATGTAACCATATTGCTACACTTAGAGGTGCCTCTCTTTTCTTTTATACTCTGTAACTCCTGCTGGATTTTGCTTCTAATCCCCTTGTGGAGGCTGCCATTTGTGGATGGACAGTTTATGGTTACACAACCTATTACATTGCTATAATCTTTTTATATGGACTCTAAATGGAAGTATTTATGAATAAATGGTTGTGGAACGAATCATCTGAGTTTCCATTATTTCTTATGGGAAAATTTGCTTTGATATACAAGTGCTTTGGATTACAAGCATGCTTCCGGAACAAATTATGCTCGCAATCCAAGGTTTTACTGTAGTTCAATTTGGGCAAATATTTTGTGACAGTGTTTGGAAGAACAGAAATAGGAACTAGTATTGGAAATCTAATATGTCTGCTTTCACTCTCTTGCTGATTCTGTTAGTACACGCAGTACAGTCAGATAATTGATGCAGCAGCTGTATACTGACATATTACCATGAAAAATTGTTGACGTCTCAAATCACCAATTCTTAAAGCTAGATTAAAAAAAAAAAAAAAAAAAACAAGAACATGTAGTTTTGCTTTAAAGTGGACCTTTTAAATTGTGTTCCCACTAAAAACGTAATTCTGTAAATAATATTTTGTTCATCTTTATAATCAGATTTACAATAAGTGTAGCAGCCGCGTAACCTGTGATGCATAGAAAGTGATGCCTTCTTGATCCCCTCACAGCCTTTGTGTTTTTGTGTGGCTGATGTGTGCAACTTGTTTTTTGCCAAAGAAGTGACAGATTTGAGTATCACTTGCAACTAGGTAGTGAATAGGTTACCAAACAAATAATTTGAAAATACAAAAAAAATGATTGCGAAATTGCCTTCTCATTTTGCAGAATGTTCTGTAGTCTGGCCATTTGAGTTTGGATATTGGGGAACTTTGTATATCTGTAGACTTCCTCCTCCTAATTCTTGAGTTCAATAGCGGGAAGAATCTGCCGTCTTGGATAGATTTTCTCGGCCCTTGTACCATTGTTTTCCCATATGACAGTCCAGCACCTGCAGGACTGAGTCTTTCCATAGGCACCAACATGCAAGGTCATCTCAATGCAGACACGCATGTTTATACAACAGTCATTTGTAGGAATGATTGTTTGACAGCTGTATCCTACATGACCAGGCAAGTCACGGCCTTTCCTCTGTAGATACCTTTACATAGAATGGGTCGTTTATTTTTTTTGTTTTTTTTTCTTGCAATCTAAATAATGCCTATTAAATCAGTGGTTTTATTGGTCCAAACTCAATATATTGCAGAAGTGGTTTATCCCTCAAAAATACATGTCTGTCATTTTCAGACGTGTACACTATGCTCATAGGAAAAATTATTTATTGAAGGAAATAATATCGTGTGCAGATATGTTTTTTTTTTTTTTTTCCATTATCTGGTAGCTGTACATGTGTACCTGTACTGCAAGACTGTTTCTTTCAGGATCCTCTGTATGGTCACCACCTGATCAGTACAACAGGTTAATGCTTTGGCTGCATTCCATGTTACCTTGTTGGCAGTAACTAGGTGTGTAACCTCGTACATTTTGTTAAACATTAGAAGGAGCTTTGTAGACACCGAAAGCTGTAAAGCAAGATGCAATGTCTTTAGGTCAGCCCTTCTAAGCCATGATTTTCTGATGACATTTTAACAGATGAAACCTTTTGTAGCAGCCCTAGGTATCTTTTCATCTGGTGAACTGTACATATTTCTATTCCAGATATGCAGTACTAGATAACATTACCTGGGAGGTAGTTTCAACTGCTGATCCATTCCTATTGTTCTCAAGCATTTCCTTAAAAGTTTATGTGAGCCCTTACCTTGTAAAACAACCCATTTCTGTTTAAAATCAATTGTGTATATCTATATAAAAAATTATTTTTATATATATATTAGGGCTGTGGAAATTGACTATTAATTCCTCGATTAATCGATTAATTGTTTTGATCAATCAAAATTCTTTTGATCGGTACTCACCTCTCCGCCGGCTTCCGGGTCTTCAGGGAGTTCCGTCAGAGATCCGGTGACGTCACGGACACCGGCGGGGCTTGCCATGTCCATCTGAAGGGCTCCTTTGCTGTGCCTTCATATCTGCATGCCGGCGGGACCTTACTATCTGCCACACGCAAGGGCTGTTACACTTCCCTCTATCACTTCCCTCTATCAACCTGGGATTCTATAGCCAATAATGCTATTCCCATCGAGCGCTGCCTTTGTGTGTTTTTTGTATCCTGCTATCCATTTTTTCCAGTGGTTGGTAGCTGCACTGGGAATCAGCCTGCAAGGAGATCAGCTAAAAGTAGTTGGATCTGTATGTGCGTTTATAATTAATCGAAATTAGACGATTAATCGCTAAAAATAAAAAAAAATTGATTAATCGAACACAAAATTTTTAATCAGTAACAGCCCTAATATATATATATATATATATATATATATATATATATATATATATATATATATATATATATATATATAATTATTTAAGTGTTCACATAATCTCTGTTCTCAGCTGCATAAGGATCTTAGAAAGGTGGAGAGCGCAATACACTGATCTTTCTAGTGATTAGCTTTCTGGGGTGGCATGTCGGCACAAGTCAGACCATTGGAGAACGGGCAGGCTGTGCTACCAACACAGTCAGAAAACTGACCAAGCTAGGATGGATGTACTCTCATGCCTAGTGTGGTCAGTTTGAAATAGGAATGCAGGGGGGCTGGCAGGAACACCAGGTATTTCACACAGAAATACAAAGAGAACAAGATACTTTTTAATACAAGTATATGGTACAACAGGAATAAATATGAAATGGGGTAACATCACGGGCGTAGCTATAGGGGGAGCAAGAGTCGCAATCGCGACCCGGCACCAGGCTGCAAGGGGGCCCATGCGGCTCCCCGGTCAGGTATGTCTAGACTTGTGTGAGCCGGAGTCGGGGGTCAGAGATGGCGGTCCTAGGTACGGAAGACTGCATGCCTCTTGACGCTACACTCTGGATGCAGCTAATAACAGGCTGGATAGGAGGGCCGGCAGGGCGGCATATAGGAGAACCTATCTCCTCTATTCTACTCCTGTTTGCTGCAGGTCTTTCAGCGGCTGCAGGAGCAGGATCGGCTCTCCTATACAGCCAAGAGGCAAGCAGTCATCCATACCTAAGACCGCCAGCTCCGCCTCCCCCGACACTGGCTCCCGCTTCCTGCCTCAAGGCTGTTCCTGCCCCCGGAATGGTAGGAGAAATGCTCCCTGCCCCGGGGCTGCTCCTGGTAAGCAAACTGTCACAGCAGAGTGTAAAAGCATACACTGTCCAGCGACTATAGTGTTCCAGGTGTCCTACTGACTCTGTGCTCCTTCCCATACTGCCCCCTCTGGTCATGCTGTCCCCCCCCCCCCCCATACTGCCCTTCACTACCCCCTCCCATTATGCTATCCCTATACTGTCCTCAACCCCCTCCTATCATGCTGTCCCCCCCCATACTGCCCTCTGCTACCCCCCCTCCCATTATGCTATCCCCCCATACTGCCCTCCACTACCCCCTCCCATAATGCTGTCCCCCCATACTACCCCCCTTTCCCATCATGCTGTCCCCCCACATGCCCTCCACTACCTCCCTCCCATCAAAAATCCACTGACCCACGTCCACTGACCCACGTCCACTGACCCACGTCCACTGACCCACGTCCACTGACCCACGTCCACTGCCCTACTGACTGACACCATTTACAATCCACGCTGACACCACTGGCGGAACTACCAGGGTTGCAAAGGTCACACCTGCGACTGGGCCTTGGCCTTCCACCACCATGGCGGGGCCCAAGACTGAAGCACTGCACAACATGTTAAAGGGATCCGCTGCGGGACCGAAAAGGGTCGTGGGATCAGTGGGAAGGGCTTTGGGCTCGGAGGGCCTTTATGGTTTCTTGCACCAGGGCCCTGAAGGTTCTAGTTACGCCTCCGAGTAACATATTTTTTTAAAAATATGTTCATTTTTGGGAACGTTACATATTTCATCTGTATTTAGGGTGGAACATATAACATGTTCCAGCTCCTGCTGCTAATTTCCCCCGCTCTGTGACAGTAAGCCAGGGACCTTCTCCCCCCACTCGCTGTCACAACCATCACTTTAGGTGGACATAAAGAGAAACACTGTAACATGTAGTTCTTTTAGATCAAAGGAATGAACTTCGGTTTGTAAATGAGGGCAGTTTAACCACCTAAAGACTAAACCTTTTTCTGACACTTGTTGCTTACAGGTTAAAATCAGTATTTTTTGCTAGAAAATTACTTGGAACCCCCAAACATATATATATATATTCATTAAAGTGTACTTTTTCCCAAAAAAATGCATTTGAAAGACTGCTGTGCAATTAGTGTGACATAAAATATTGCAGCAACCGCCATTTTATTCTCTAGGGCCTCCGCTAAAAGTATATACGTGTGTGTGTGTGTGTGTGTATGTATGTATGTATGTATACAAATATATGTATGTATAGGTGAACTTATTTTTTAAAGAAATGTGATTGCATAGAACAAATACAGCACAGTAAAGCCTTCTTAAAACGGAAGTTATTCACATGTCTCATTCCATCACATATCCCAAAAATAAGACTATTTTTTTTTATTTCAGACGAGTGGGTGGAGCCATGCAAATCATTCTTTTATGCCTCAAAGAGCCAAATGCACATTCAGAACCGCTGGTGTAAATATGCCGTAGTAGATTAATTTATTCTAAACTACATGTGACAATTCATGCTTTTTGACCATCAACCGTACAGTGTAGGAAAACCACAGCTTCTATGGAGTAGGACTTGGGACCCAACAAGACATTTCTGAATTTACTGTGCTGCACACTGATTAGAGTCAGAGCTTCTTGATTGCTTTAATCCCTTCCCATCCTACAGTTGGACTTCCATCGGACTTTTCCCTGGTTTTTTGTCCGAACGGAGTTGGCCGGGCACACCCATAGCATACACACCACAGGACTTTTCTGCAAACTTTCCCAAAACCTTTTGCAACATCACGTGGTTTTTCTGCTCTTTACCGCCACCCTTTGGTCAACTTCTGCTGGTGTTGGTTGATTTTAACATTAGTTGTTTTGTCCATCGGACAAAAGTCCGATGGTTTTCTGTACACACGGTCGGACTTTAATCCATCAGACTTTTGTTGGCCAAAAGTTTGTCCGTTTGCAGACCCAACTTTTGTCTGATGAAAAAAAAAAAAAAAGTTTGTCCGATGGAGCGTACACACGGTCAGATTGTTGGTCCAACTTGCTCAAAATGAAGTTTGTTGGCCAAAAGTCCGACCGTGTGTATGGGGCTTAATACTATCTTGTTGGATCCCAAGCCCTACTCAATAGGAGCCATGTTATCCATATACTGGTACTCATGATGGGCAACTAGCCTGAAACAGCTGTATGCAGTTTGGAATAAATGTCTTTTTTAATGTTGGGCTATACTTGCACTATGCACCAGCAACTCTGGTTGTTTATTTGGCTGTTTGGGGCGCATAGGTATGATTTTCGTGGCTCCACCCATGACTGTTTGGAAATGAGGAATTGTCTTTTTCCTTTGGGATATGTAGGGCTTTTTTTTTTTTGTTTGTTTAGCGGGATCGTGGGGGAATGCATTTGGGGAGAAAAGAAAAAAAAAATAGGGAGGGAAGTAAGAGAAGAAAGGGAGGAGAGAAGCGGGAAATAGGGTGGAATAGATGAGGATGGGGTGGGGACACCACCAACTGCCCTCTCCATCCATCATAGCCAAGTGTATGGATATAACATCATAAATGGCGTGCAAGGATGTCTGTCATGAATTTCAGTCGTGTTGGTGTGATCAGATATTAATTGGCAGATTGGTGCTAATGAGGTCTTCTGTTGCTGGGAGGGATCTACTGTTGAGGGAGGGGTCTATTGATGCAAGCTGCTGGGAGATCTATTGTTGATGGGGAATCTATTGTTGCTGGCTGCTGGAGATCAGGGAGGATGCTCGGAGTTGGGTAGTGGATGGAGACAAGGGATGACTCGAATGGGGGGAGTACCTGCACCTATTCTCTGAGAAAAAAGCCCTGGGGATATATGATGGAATGAAACATTCTGTTTTAGGAAGGCTTTACGCTGCTACTTTAGCCCCTTCTCACCATATGACTAAATAGTATATTTGTTTTTAACCTATGCTGGAAAGTTATTATTATTTTTTTTTTAGCATGAACCAAACATAAACATAACAGATCAGTAGAGTATATGGGTATGTTCTTGTGGCAGTTCATTGCCATGTTTGCTGTGGATAAACGGCTGCTCAGCTGAATAGAGTACTTTCTGGGACAAGTGTTATTTTCTGTCCAGATTAGACTGCATTGTAACGGATTTCATTTTCACCAGTATTGCCCTGTTGCACAGAAGTGTAAGGACAGTCAGGAGTAGAACGGAGAGAAGTTCTGAAATGTTTTGGTTAAGTTCGGCATTAATTCACTGTCACATTTAAATGCCAGCTGTAGCACACTGAGCATCTGTTCAACATGCTCACTGTCACGTCACTTCTCAGTAATACCACTCTGACCCCATCCCTGCTGTCTGTGGATTGTGACTTCATTAGCAATATATAGCAGGATCTATTCCTGGCCTGGAAACGGTGTGATATACTCAGGATCACTGTATGTTATCTACCCAGACTTCGTTAAAGCTCATCTCTGGAAATGAGAAAAAAATGTACCCCCCTTTGCCCCCGCACTGCAAAGTTTAAATGCTCATTTAAAGAGAAGTATGGGAATCTTTTTTTTTTTTTTTTATTAATCACACATACCTATGTGGATGCATCACTGCATCTGACTCTAAAGCCTCATGCACACGATCAGATTTTCCGCGGACAAAGCGTAGGAATTTTGTCCGCAGGGCGTTGGGCGTGAACTTATATTGCATACAAACTGCAAATGTCAGCCAACAAACCCAAAACTACGTGGTTTTTCGGCTCTTTAGCCCCACCCTATGGTGTTATGGTTAGCATTGCTTCTGAGCATGCGTCTTTGTACTTTGGATTTTTTTTCCAACGGACTTGTGTATACACGATCGGAAAATCCAACATCACACATTTGTTGTCGGAAAATTTTAAAGCATGCTATCCCACATTTGTTGGGCGGAAAATCCGACAACAATTGTCCGGTGGAGCATACAAATGGTCAGATTTTCCGACAACAGCCTGCCATCACACTTTTCCCATCGGAAAATCCGATCGTGTGTACTGGCCTTAAATCTGAGAACTGCGCGAGCGAACACCGCTGATCGCTCGGTTCTCACAGCTCCCTGAGCACAGGCCTGGTGACTGTCCAGTCATCGGGTCTCTGCTCAGCCCCCCTGCACTCACTGGAGTGCTGGGCTGTGGAGGGGGCGAGAGGGCCGGTCGCTGAGAGGCTGAGCAGGGTGCCAGTCCAGGCATGTGGATAGATCCCGACCATAGGGTCGCAATCTTTTCCCGAGCCTGGACCGGCTCTGTGACGTCAGCCAACAACGGGCTATAGCCCGCTGTCTGCTTAAAACGGGTCACAGGAGTGCAGAATGAACTGCACTCATGTGATCCACAGGAGAAGTACAGCCAAGCAAGCTTTGGCTGTACTTCTCCTTTAAATTTTAGGAGGGGGGGGGGAGATGATATATTACTTACCTTACCCCCGCTTCGGCCGGCTCGGTGGCTTTCTCCCGCAGCTCAGACCTTTTCTTGCATTGTACGTAAAGAAGGCTGGAATGTGAGAGGAGGCAGCTAGACTGGTTGCATGGCTCGAGAGAGTAGGTAAAAAGGTAGGTATTATACCTTAATCATGCACCCCTAGAAATCTTGCAGTGGGGGTGGGTTAAGAATCAGATTTGGTCAATGTCCTCCAATTTCCTGTTTGCAATGATCTATTCCTACATGTAAAAGCCCTGTTCATTTAGGCATATTATCAAATCGTTAAGCTATACCTTATTCTATTGAATCTTTCATAATGTTGTTACAAAAGATGGTGTAGTAAAGGGAATGGATAACAACCCATAGCAAACATTTAGAAAGTGACATTTACTGACTTGTTCATTTTAAATATCATTCTAGACACAGAGGAGTAGTGTTTTCACAGTGCATATGTTAAAAGGATGTCACCTCAGTTAAGAGGAGGAGTTTTTTTTATTGATTTGTGGCCCTCGGTGAACTGAGGACAGGCAGATGTCATTACTGCCTTGATATGCCAGGCTGTGGCCACCATTTTATGGTTTAATACTACTGTAGTGCAGTGCACTCCGTTGGCACAGTCCATACTGCAACACCGCATGGGGAATTCATTTATAGAGTATCTATGACATGCTTTAGGATTCTGACGTGCCTTCAGACAACAATTGTAACTGCGAGCAATAGACAAGTAAATAGGTACATGAATCTGGGGCACACACCGCATGTGGAGGGGGGTTCTGAAACCGGAGTGTCCTTACAAACACTCTGCCCTCGGTGCAACTTTGCTTCCTCTTGCCGGGGCAGCTTTCACACTGACAGGGCAGCAGTGGGGTAGCTTTGTATCTGGGATGGGGATTTTGCAGACACTAGTTTCCCATCAGGTCTGCTCCCTTTGTGATCGACAGGAGTCAGTGGGTGCCTTCTTAGCCAATAGACCAGTGGTTCTCGACTCCTGTCCTCAGGACCCACTAACAGGCCAGGTTTGCAAGATAACTGAAATACTGTACATCACATGTGATATCATTTGCTGCTCAGTGTTTGCAGTATTCTTGTCTGCCTCTCCCCAAGGTAATACTTAAAATCTGGCCTGTTTGTGCGTCCTGAGGACAGGAGTTGAGAACCACTGCAATAAACACACTGCTATTGGTTATAGAATAAGCCCATTGCTTGCTGTCAATTACAAGGGGAGCGGGCCTGATGGTGAAATGGTGTCTTAGTTTTCACATCAGACTCCACCTACTTCAACATCAGTGGTTGCTTGGAAGCTGTCGGCTGTGAAGCCAACAGCATCCTTAACCAGTGACAGGGAAGGGGATAGAGGCAGCAAACACAGCATATATGGACAGGTACTCTGCCTGTCTCTTTATGCCAACTGGTCTCAAAGAAGAATTCCATACTTGGAATTCTTCTTTAACCACTTCAATACTGGGCACTTTCGCCCGTTTCCTTCCCAGGGCAATTTTCAGCACTCTCGCACTTTCAATGAGAATTGCGCGGTCATGCAACACTGTACCCAAATTAAATTTTTATCATTTTGTTCACACAATTAGAGCTTCCTTTTGGTGGTATTTATTCACAAATCATTTTTTTTTATTTTTTGTGATTATAAGCGAAATAAAGAGCGGAAATTTTGAAAAAAAAATTCTACTTTCTGTTTTAAAAGAAATCCAATAAAATCAAATTTTGTCATAAATTTAAGCCAAAATGTATTCTGCTTACATGTCTTTGGTAAAAAAAATCTTGTTAAGTGTATAATAATTGGTTTGTGTGATCACGGACAGATGTGTGCAGATGATCATTGGGACATATGATTTTACTGTTACATATGTGGGGGACAGGTGTTTTTACTGTGTGGGGACGTGTGTGTGTGGTGACAGTGTTTTGGTGACACTATTGTCGGGACAGGTGTGGGGACACTGGGCCAGTGATCAGTGTGTAAAAAGCTGTAAAAAAACAGCTCATACTCACTGATCACCGGCCGGCTGCAGTGATCCGCTCTCCTCTCCTCACTGGCAACTTCTGTGTGAGCAGAGAAGAGACGATCGTCTAGCAACCAGCTCTCTATTTATGTCACATGATGGCTGTGATTGGACACAGCCATCATGTGATCAGGAGGGCCAATCACAGAGCCCTCCTGCCGATCGGAGATGTGTCGTTTCCGGATGACACGAGTGCATCGAAGGACGTTCCTGAACGTCCACTCAGGAGGAAGCACCCAACCGGCCATATATGTGCAGTGGCTGGGTGGGAGGTGGTTAATTACTTCCAGTTTAGTTATATATGAGCTAGAGGTAGTTATTTTTTATTTTGAATGATTAATAGCTCCACTTTGTAAAAGTGGTGCTATTAAGAACTACCTGAATCTGCTACACATATCGGTAAAGTTACCAAAAAGGGCGGCAGGGATTTTTTTATCTGGCGCAGGCCATTTTCAAGGACCACACCACCAGAAAAGTGACCGTAGGGATTTGTTGAATTCCCCTGTGTGTTTTCTGTGCCCAGCAGGTGTTAGGGAAGTTGTATACCGTCATAGAGGTCTTGCATTAAAAAATTTGTACTGAAACAATAACCAGTTTTATTAGATATAATGAACGTCAGTGGATTCTAGGAAGCAAAATTGAGTTGCAATTCCGTGTTTTAGAAAATGACTTCCCACTAATAAATCTAGGATGTGATCATACTGGCCGTCACATGGGACATGGTCAATCCAAGTTCTAGTTATTATGTCTTTTAATGTTGTTGTACAGCTACTTTTATAATTTCTGTTAATTGCTAAGACGAGTCACATTACATACTACTACACTAGGAAATGTGGATTGTAAAAAAAATTCTACCAGAAGAAAAGGCATCTAGGCAAGATGGCCAAAGTGTCCAGTGTGCATGAGGCCTTAACTGTGTTTCTGTTACAAAAGAGGTTGTCCCGGACATACTTGTCAGTCTCACAAATAGCAGTAGAATTAGCTGTATATTTTAGTGGCTGCATGCACATTTAGAAGACATGATTACACCGTACAGTGGGCAATACATCATGCTCATTAGGTACAGTGGAAGTTGCACCTCTGTGATTCGTGGTGCGTGAATGTGTGGCTAAAACCAATCTTTTTCTGTTTATTGGCACCATCTTCCTGTGTGATAAGGATATTTTGTTTCTGTCATGCCCATATAGATGCAAAATGTATGATCATCCAACAAATGACCCTGACGTTCTAATGGTCCAGTGCTTTGAGAGCAATCCCCAGTTGTTTTTTGTAGTCCACACAACTGTACACTCAAAAGTTGAAAATTCTAAAGCCTCGTACACACGGTACGATTGTTAGCCAACCGAGCGTCTGATTTTTGGCAAAAGGGCATGTGCCAGAATCTGGTCTTGCATACTAACGTTACACAATTGTCGTGCCACAAACGCGAACGTAGTGACGTACTATGAGGAATTTTAGCTCTTAAAACGCCACCCTTTGGGCCCCTTCTGCTAATTTCACGTTTGGTGAGCATTGATTACGAGCATGTGTGTTTGTACGTTCGACTTTTGTGTGAAAGATTTGTGTACTGATCATATGAAAATCTGACGTCAAACTGTTGTCCGCCGAAAATTTACTAGCCTGTCATCCAACATTTGTTGGCCGAAAGTTGGACAACAATTGTCAAAAGGTAACATTTTAGGACAACAGTCTGTCAACAGACAATCCCCTGCCAACAATCGTACTGTGTGTACGAGGCTTTAGGCTAATGCTTTACTTTGGTGTTCAGTTTCTGTTGTGGTCAACTATGGCTGTGACATTTTGTCTTTTTTTTTTTTTCATCTTCTTTAAATGCTGTGTAGCTGGAGGAATTGGGTCCCCAGAGAAAGGATTCAAATTAACTTGTATAGATGTTTACAGATAATTGTATGGAATTCCAGTGTTATTCATATGACGTTCACAATACTTTAGGCTAGAAATAGATTCTGTTATTTTCCTGTACACCTATTCTTTCGATTTTTCTTTTTTTTTTTTAAACCATATAATATGAGGTCAAACCTAAACACTTTAAAGATGTATGCGATCAGGCAGGCCCTTGTACTACATGGTTGAAGGTAAATCTGAAGGAAATTGAAAAGGGAAATTGTATAATGTATGGCCAGCTAAGTCCAAATGACAGATACAATTGATATCCCCAGACTCTAAGCAGCCTGAATAATAGCTCCTCACGCCAAATAAATTTACGAAAGCTTTACCTAATGTCAATGTAATGCTTAAGGGCCGTACACGCGGGTTGAATATCTAGCAGCAACAGCCAGCTCAATAGAAACCAACTGATATTCGGCCCATGTGTACAGCAGCCGGTCCAACAGTAGAGGGGGCATGACAGAGAAGGGTCTGCCAATCGGCATCCAATCAGCGCTCTCGTCCAATGGCGTCCCCGTGTTAGAACACAAAAGCACAGCAAGGGATATTGGTGTACTACGATCGGATAGTTGGTGCAGCGGCAGCTCCTCCCAAGCTCTTCAGTTCTTTTTTCGTCCAGCCCGCTGTTTTGATTGACAAAAAAAAAAACTTCTAGTGTGTACCAGGCTTAAGAGCTCTGTTTAGCCATCTCTTGCCAAAGCAATCAAATTATTCTGAGAATCCTTATTATCATACGGTATGCCCAAGAAATTAGCCTTCAAAACTAAGCTACTTTGTTTTATTTTTATTAATATGATAAAGGGCCAGATACAGAGATTTGAATCTAAGCAATGAAGTGTGTGGGAGTCCTCTGTGAACAGAGCTCGGCTTCCAGGAGCTGAATATAATTGAACAAACACCTTTCCCAGTGAGGAGGCGGATAGGTACAGTACATACTGGTGCATTGGAAATAGATTTCTGTTGGGGAGCACTGTGTTCTGTAACATATTCTTTTCCATGCTTTGGCTACAACTACTGATTTATTCTGATACAAACAGATACATATGGAGACAGAACCTGCAGTTGTTATAACATAAGTATCTGGCCAAAGATGCTTATAATCCTGTTACATGAATATGTTGTATGTTTTCCCATACATCAATTTGCTGTATTGTTGCAATAGTATGCTAAGAAAAGTGGGTTTCCTTCAGTCTTGGATGTCGAGTGTTTTTACAAATTCAGCATATTTTTCTGGGTGTACTCTACATTAACCACTTCAATACCATGCACTTATACAGCTTCCTGCCCAAGCCAATTTTGAGCTTTCAGCGCTGTCCCAATTTGAATGGCAATTGCGCAGTCATGCTACACTGTACCCAAACAAATTTTTTATCATTTTGTTCCCACAAATAGAGCTTTCTTTCGGTGGTATTTGATCACCTCTGCGATTTTTTTATTTTTTGCACAACAAATAAAAAAAGAGCGAAAATTTTGAAAAAAAACAACGTTTTTCTTTTGTTTCTGTTAATTTTTTTTGTAAATAAGTACCTTTTCTACTTCAATGACGGGCACTGATAAGGCGGCACTGACGGGCACTGATAAGGCGACACTGATGGGCACCGATGAGGTGGCACCAATGAGGTGGCACCAATGAGGTGGCACTGATGAGGTGGCACTGATAGGCGGCACCGATATGTGGCACTGGTATGCGGCACTGATTGGCACTCATAGGCGGCACTGATTGGCACTCATAGGCGGCACTGATTGGCACTTATAGGCGGCGCTGATGGGCACTTATAGGCGGCACTGATAGGTGGCACGGACGGGCACTGATAGGTGGGCACTTATGGGCACAGATGGGCACTGATAGGTGGCGCTGATGGACACTAGTAGGTGGCACTGATGGACACTGATGCCCAGCAATGCCAGCCACCACACATTGTGGTGGTGCCATCATAGTGCCAGTCAGTGCCCATTTGTGATTGGACACGGCTGATCACGTGGTAAAAAGCCTCCGCCGGAGGCTTTTTACCGAGATCAGTGTAGCGGTGGGTCAGACTGACCCACCGATCGCCGCGATGCACGCCCCCCCGGGCGCGCGGCGGCTGTTATCCCGCAGGACGTCATATGACGTCCAGTGTGGATAACTGAACCACTTCCCGGACGTCAATCTGCTATTGACGGGGCGGGAAGTGGTTAAAGAAAACCTGTATTGAAAGACATTTGCTGACTGTCATTGCTATAGCCTCCGTCTAAAAATTCTAATTGTGTGGCAGTCTCGGCCTTTGCCCAGGTGTGTGTGTGTGTGTGTGTGTGTGTGTGTGTGTGTGTATATATATATATATATATATATATATATATATATATATATATATATATATATATATATATATTTATTATAATTAGGGATGTGCCGAAACCGATACCGAAAATTTAAAATACAAGATACCGATACCGAAAGTGACTGTTTTTAAAAAATATTTTTATACAGGAGATGGTCAGAGACTGGGGACATGGTACAGGAGATTGTCAGAGACTGGGGACGTGGTACAGGAGATGGTCAGAGACTGCAGACGTGGTACAGGAGATCAATGCAGCCTCACCAGTGCCTGTCAGATGCAGCCTATCAGTCAGTTGTAACAGCCTGCCTGTGTCCTTCATGCAGCTTCACCAGTGTCTGTGCCCATCAGATGCAGCAGCCTGTCTGTGCCTGTCATGCAGCCTCACCAGTGCTTGTGTCCATATGTAGCAGCCCACCAGTGCCCATGCCATGCAGTCTCACCAATGCCTATGCCCATCAGATGCAGCAGCCCGCCGGTGCCCATCAGATGCAGCAGCCCGCCGGTGCCCATCAGATGCAGCAGCCCGCCGGTGCCCATCAGATGCAGCAGCCCGCCGGTGCCCATCAGATGCAGCAGCCCGCCGGTGCCCATCAGATGCAGCAGCCCGCCGGTGCCCATGGCGAGCAGCCCGCCGGTGCCCATGGCGAGCAGCCCGCCGGTGCCCATGGCGAGCAGCCCGCCGGTGCCCATGGCGAGCAGCCCGCCGGTGCCCATGGCGAGCAGCCCGCCGGTGCCCATGGCGAGCTGCCTGGTAATGCGATGTCACGCTGTGTGTCAGAGGCTGAGCTGGAGTTTCATCCTGGCGCGCCCCTCAGTCTCCCCTCCTCCTCCTCTTCTCACTCCTGTCATACACAGCCACCCCAGTGCCTGGTAATGCAGGTCACGCTGTGTGTCAGATCTGAATCACTGTGCCGATGTTAAGATGTCCCGCCTCCTAGACCGCCTCTTGTGATAGACGGCACTCTGATCCAATACTAGGAATCATTGTGCCGTGTGTCATAGGTGGCGGGAACATCGGCTGCATGGCGATTCAGATCTCTGACACACAGCATGACATGCATTACCAGGCACTGGGGAGGCTTTGTATGTGTATGACAGGAGTGATAAGAGGAGGAGGGGAGACTCTGAGGGGCGCGCCAAGATGATGCATGTGCGGCACCCGGCGGGGTGGCCCATTCCCCTTTTTTTTTCGGCGCCATTATCGCCAAGGATTCTACTTCAGCAAATTGCCGAAAAGGCCATTTTCGGATGAAATTTCGGTGCATCCCTAATAAATAAATAAATAAATAAATAAATAAATATATTTGTGCTCATAAGTTTACATACCCTGGCAGAATTTTATGTGTTTTTTTTTTTTGCCATTTTTCAGAGAATATGAATAATAACCCAAAAACTTTTCTTTCACTCATGGTTAGTGTTTGGCTGAAGCCATTTATTATCAATCAACTGTGTTTACTCTTTTTAAGTCATAATGACAACAGAAACTATCCAAATGACTCTGATCAAAAGTTTACATACCCTGGTGATTTTGGCCTGATAACATGCACACAAGTTGACACAAAGGGGTTTGAATGGATATTGAAGGTAATCATCCTCACCTGTGATCTGTTTACTTGTAATTAGTGTGTGTGTATAAAAGGTCAAGGAGTTTCTGGACTCCTGACAGACCCTTGCATCTTTCATCCAGTGCTGCACTGAAGTTTCTGGATTCTGAGTCATGGGGAAAGCAAAAGAATTGTCAAAGGATCTGCGGGAAAAGGTAGTTGAACTGTATAAAACAGGAAAGGGATATAAAAAGATATCCAAGGAATCAGCAGTGTTCAAACTCTAATCAAGAAGTGGAAAATGAGGGGTTCTGTTGAAATCAAACCACGGTCAGGTAGATCAACGAAAATTTCAGCCACAACTGCCAGGAAAATTGTTCGGGATGCAAAGAAAAACCCACAAATAACTTCAGGTGAAATACAGGACTCTCTGAAAACATGTGGTGTGGCTGTTTCAAGATGCACAATAAGGAGGCACTTGAAGAAAGATGGGCTGCATGGTCGTGTTGCCAGAAGAAAGCCATTACTACGCAAATGCCACAAAGTATCCCGCTTACAATACGCCAAACATCACAGAGACAAGCCTCAAGCCTTCTGGCACAAAGTCAGTTGGAGTGATGAGACCAAAAATGTGCTTTTTGGCCACAACCATAAATGCTACATTTGGAGAGGAGTCAACAAGGCCTATGATGAAAGGTATAGAGGTGGATCGCTGATGTTTTGGGGATGTGTGAGCTACAAAGGCACAGGAAATTTGGTCAAAATTGATGGCAAGATAAATGCAGTATGTTATCAAAAAATACTGGAGGAACACTTGCATTCATCAGCCAGGAAGCTGTGCATGGGACGTACTTGGACATTCCAACATGACAATGATCCAAAACACAAAGGCCAAGTCGACCTGTCATTGGCTACAGCAGAATAAAGTGAAGGTTCTGGAGTGCCCATCTCAGTCTCTTGACCTCATTATCATTGAGCCATTCTGAGGAGATCTCAAACATGCAGTTCATGCCAGACAGCCCAAGAATTTACAGGAACTGGAGGCTTTTTGCCAAGAGGAATGGGCAGCTTTACCATCTGAGAAGATAAAGAGTCTCATCCACAAACACCACAAAATACTTCAAGCTGTCATTGATGTTAAAGGGGGCAATACACGGTATTAGGAACTGGGGTATGTAAACTTTTGTTTAGGGTCATTTGGGTGGTTTCTGTTGTGATTATGATTTAAAAAGAGCAAATACAGTTAATAAATGGCTTCAGCCAAACACTCATGCTGCGTACAAACGACCGTTTTTCATGACGAGAAAAATGCCATTTTTTTAATTTGGTCATTAAAAACGATCGTGTGTAGTTTCCAGAGCCTTCTTCGCGACATGAAAAATGGTCATTAAAAATTTAGAACCTGCTCTATTTTTTCTCGTCGTTTTTCACGTCGTGAAAAACGGGCGTGTGTAGGCTTTAACGACGTGAAAAAAACGCGCATGCTCAGAAGCAAGTTATGAGACGGGAGCGCTCGTTCTGGTAAAACTAGTGTTCATAATGGAGATATCACATTCGTCACGCTGTAACGGACTGAAGAGCACGAGGCTGAAAGTGCGAATCGTCTCTCACCAAACTTTACTAACACGAGATCAGCAAAAGCAGCCCAAAGGGTGGCGCCATCCGAATGGAACTTCCCCTTTATAGTGCCGTCATGCGTGTTGTACGTCACCGCGCTTTGCTCGAGCATTTTTTTTCACGATAGTGTGTATGCAAGGCAGGCTTGAGAAGAATCACGTCGAGAAAAACGTTGTCTTTTTTTTTTCAATGACATTAAAAATGGTCGTGTGTACGCGGCATAAGGCTCCATGCACACTGGCGTAAAAAACGTTGCTTCTACATGAGTTTTGTGTTCTGCCTGGAGAAGCAACTCAATGTTATACTATGTGTTCATATGCACATTAGGACGTTTACAGGCATATTTTGAGATCAACGTTTAGAGGCAGGAAAAAAAAAACCCTTCTCATTCGCGTTTCTGATTGGAACTCACTGGCAGACAAAACGTAAAACTCTCCTAAACTTGTCTAAACTTTGTACAAAATATGCTCTATATTAGTGTTTTTTACTCCAAAGAGAACAGATGTTTTTTCAAGCCCAGTGTGCAGGGAGCCTTACAATGAGTGAAAGAAAAGTTTTTGTGTTAGCATTCAAAAATGGGCAAGAAATCATAAATTTAGCCAGGGTATGTAAACACGTGGGTGGGTGTGTGTGTGTGTGTGTAAAATATATATGTGTGTGTGTGTGTGTAAAATATATATATATGTGTGTGTGTGTGTGTGTGTGTGTGTGTATATGTGTGTATATATATATATATATATATATATATATATAATGTGCGTGTGTAATGTAAAAAATTATATATATATATATATATACACACACACACACACACACGTATATAATGTGTGTGTGTAATGTAATAGATAGATAGATATATAAATATATGTATACATACACATCTTGTTTAGGGCAGCCTATTTATTTTAGTGGGCTGCCCTATGCACAAAAATTGCACAAAAGTGCAAGCTCCTTTCTTTTCTTCGTTTTTTTTTTTTTTTTTTTTTAAACCATGCCACACGATACTTTTTGTTACCATGTTTTAGCATGATTTTGTTTGCACATTAGCAAGGTGTAAGAATTAATGACACCACTGCACGCCTACAATGTGAGGGAATGTGTGAATTTTGTGGGCGTTCCTGCACCACACAAGTGTGAACCTGAGTTATAGTGGTATTAATATACCCATCATTGTTGTAATATATTTTTTAATGGCGTGTTGCTGGTTCTGACTATTTTTTCCTTTAAAAGCTCTAGCTATGTGGTGGTGGAGTCCATTATATTTTTAAACTGATATTGTGTGTATAAACACACATTGTTTAGCGTCTCCAATTCTCCATCTTACGAAAAGGGTTAAAGTGTCACTGTGTCATGTGACCATAAGCTATGCACAAATCATTCCCATAGATCTCACAACCCCAGCCTTCCTAAGCAGATGATGTCCCCTGGTTGCTATGACAATGGTTGCCTGTAGCGTAAAGAAAAAAAAAAAAAAAGCCCAGCCCAAATCGTTTTCCTTTGGCAGACCTCTGCGGCTGCCTCACCTAGCCCATTGTTTGACTGCCATGGATTAAAGAGAAAAGGCAATGGC
Source organism: Rana muscosa (assembly GCA_029206835.1). NCBI lineage: Eukaryota > Metazoa > Chordata > Amphibia > Anura > Ranidae > Rana > Rana muscosa. The sequence continues at coordinate 853,100,086 of CM055116.1, forward strand.
AGAATAAGGCATATGGAAGGCAGCAGTGGCACCCTTCCTTCCTGCCTCCTCCAGTATTTGCAAGGAGGCACAGACAATCCTTCCATACGTTTAACACAGCAGCTGCAAGGCAACATCTAGGCATTCTTGGAAATGACTGCAGCGAAAAGGAGATCTGGGGGACTTTGAAATAGGCGTGGATGGAGGAAGTGTGTAAGTGGTAGAGGATTTTTTTTTCGTTTGGCTCTTAGCCTTTAGGTTTATCTGTCCCAGCTGCATTCCTCAGCTATGCAGCTCCTTTGCAAAGGCTTGATGTCATTCAGAAAAATCTCCTGCCAAATGGAAAGAGTGTGCTTGCAAGCACGGTCTTGAAGAGAGCAGAACCGTTCCTTTCAGGCTGTGTACTGGCTAACCCATCCATGGATTTACACAGGCACGTCTGTTCCTCAGTTTGCTGAAGAGCCATGGTTTGTGCAAGGAAATCGCAGCTTATTCTTTTTTTTTAAGCCTCCATATAACCACAGTTTACAAATCTAATCTCACTTTATCAATCTAGAGAATTCAGCATAAGAGCTGTATGAATAGATGTTTCCAGCAGAATTTGGAGCAAAGGAGCATCATACATAACCAGGAAAATGAACAGCTGCAGCTCTCCGTGTCTGTGTAGGCTGAATGTATGGAAGATGGGAACTTACTCAGGTTAGAAGGAAGTATGTGTGTACCAACAATTGCCAGCAACAATGAGGACACAGGCTTCAATCTGATTCACACCAAAGCATTTAAGGAGAGTGTCTTTCTTTTTTTAAAGCTGTTTCATGATTTTGTACCTCTTTTCACCTGGATGACAAAACAGACACGCCGCATATTTTTCCGCGTCAGTACTTCATTTGCTTTATAGTAGTTTTTACTTTTGCAATACTGGAGAATGGAGTACCTTGGAGATAAGTTGACAGTGGCACATACACATATGAACCAGTGGATGGGGACGATGAGGAGGTCCTTGCAGGACGCTTTCAGTTTAGTTACGACTGCTGTGTCACACGAGAGAACTAGCATAGAAGCTGGCAGCAGAAACCCTTTTAAACGCACATCATCCTTCCGACACTTTGCTTCCCGGAGCCGAGAGTCCTTCCGCAGGTTTTCAGTCCGAAGCCAGCAGAGGTTTTCTTCTTTGAGGAAAAGACACCCCGTTCCAGAACAAGCCGACCCTGTAAGCAGATTACTGTTGGTTTTTGTATGTTGAATCATGTTACTTTTTCACGAACACAATTTTTTAGCATAAAAATGATTTTACAATATCCTATCTTATATAGTTTTTTTTTCCGTTTACGTTCATGCATCTGGGAGTGGGTTGTACAGTATTTTCAAAAATATGATTGTGGCGATTTCGTATTTAAGAAAATTTAGGTTTTATTTAGTGAAGTCTTCATGATAAATTTATGGTGACTTCAAATCAGCTTTGGTTTTATGTTCTGTACACCATAATGCCCTGGTGCATTTTGAATTACTGGGATTGAATAGCAGCATCTGCAGCCAGTTGAGTGACTATAGGGTTTGGAGATGAAGAATCAAACTGCTTAGCTATGGAATTTACTTACATAATGCCTATACCGGACATATAGGTGTTGATTTACTAAAACTGGAGAGTGCGAAATTCAGCTGTGCATGGTTGCCAATTGGCTTCTAACTTTAGCTTGTTCAATTTGACAAAAAAAAGCTGAATGGTATGTAGAACTGCACCAGATTTTGCACTCTCCAGGTTTAGTAAATAAACCCCGTAGAGCCCATTCACACTTGGTATGCACTTCATGTAAAAAAAAACATTTTTAATTTTATATGGCTAGTGTACTTTTATGCATTACAGCACAGCATGTCTTTGAACAACAGAACAGGTAGCATTTTTTTGTAGATTAGCATACATTGAGTAGGCCTATTGAAATGTATTGTGTTTCTATACATTTTTATTGTATCTACACCATGGCAAATCTATATTCATATATAGTATTTTATAGCACACCAACAAGAATTTGAATAAACATGTTAAAAGTGCACGTAAACACATAACGCAAACATGCCAATACCTGTAAGCAACATATTGCATGGTCACTGTAGCAACCTGCGTACAAGTGAGTGTTTTGGTAATACTTTGATCTCTGTTCTGTTTCCAGTTGTAAATGCCGGATTTAAAATCCATGGCAATATATAATGAAGAATATTAGTAATTTTTTTGAGGTTATGTGAACTATTGGTTTTATTGAGGTAGTGAATTTTGGAATCCATGTGGTTTGTTACCCATGTAAATAGTCAGTGATACAACAATCGTTAGTATGTAGGCTGGGTGGTATACCATGTTTGGCCATCTTTGGAAGTAAGCGCCTGCTTCTTCAATAGGCCTTGCTACATGAACATTTCTTGTTATCTCTGCTGTTATCTGCTGTGGCTTGTTTTTGTGGGCGATTTCAAACTAGTCAAGGAATTTACTTGTAGATAAACACATGCATACAAAAAAACAGACCCCATAATAGCTTCTGCATGATGATTCCTGCACAGTGTTCAGAATTTGAAAACAAATTGGTTCTGAAGGGACAAATAGAGTTTAATGAACTATTAGGCATCATCTATGTCCATAGGGTACATTCTAATGCCGCGTACACACGATCGGTTTCCCGTCGGAAAAACCTTGGATGGTTTTGCTGACGGAATTCCGCTCAAGCTTGTCTTGCATACTCACAGTCACACAAAAGTTCTCTGAACTTTCGAGTGTTAAGAACACGGTGACGTATAACACTAAGACGAGGCGAGAAAAGGAAGTTCAATGCTTCCGAGCATGCATCAAATTGTTTCCGAGCATACGTGTTTTTTTTCCCGTCGGAATTGCATACAGACGAACGGATTTTCCATCGGAAAAATAGAGCACCTGCTCTCACACTTTTGCTGGCGGGAATTCCGACAGAAAAAGTCCAGAGCATACACACGGTCGGAATTTCCGTTCAAAAGCTCACATCAGACTTTTTCCAACGGGAAATCCAGTTGTGTGTATGCGGCATAAGGCTCCATGCACACTGGGCTTAAAAAAAAACGTCTGTTCTCTCAAGTGTAAAAACATTCATATAGAGCATTTTTTGTACAACGTTTAGACGAGTTTAGGAGAGTTTTAAGGTTTTTTTCGGCCTCCAAGCTCCAACCAGAGACGCCAACCAGAAGGGGTATTTTTTCTGCCTCTAAACGTTAAACTCAAAATATGCCTTAACGTCCTAATGTGCAATGGACACATAGGATAACATTGCGCTGCTCATACAGGCAGAACACCAAACTCCTGTAGAAGCAATGTTTTTTAAGCCAGTGTGCATGGGGCCTAAAAGCCACTCTTGTGCCACCATAGGAACATCTCAACAGTGCATTCACAACATGATTCCAGAACTTTGTACTCTCCTGGTTATCTTCATTTCAGCCAGCACATCCAGTATTTTGTCACAAAAGGCACATAGATTGAAGAGTTAGATTGTTTCTTGATTCTGCCCATAGGGAGTTCTAGCCAGGCGTCATGCTATGTTGGTTCTTAGGAATAAGAGATGGCTCAAAGGGAAGCTTTTATCTGTGTTTGCTAATTGATTGGCTTCTGCATAAAATATGCTGTCGCTTGTTCCCTGGGGGAAGAAATCCTAAATTACTGGCAAGTGTGACCACATTTAATCAATACCCAATATCCATGTAGATTGTATTGTGCACACACACTTGCTTGTGAAATGAGTTTTTATGTGGACTGCGTATCTCTGTAATAAATGCAATCAAATTGCAAGCCTCCTGTTTATAGCCAATTTAAAAAAAAAATAAAAAAATCATGTACACATAAATCAAATGGATTTCATTAGGTTAAACTGCCTATTCACCATAAAATATTGGTTGAAATATTCGGCCAAGCGTCTGCATGGACAAATCTGAAAGCTATAGCTGCTTCTAGTCTACACTAACATTCTGTATTGTGTAAAGGACAGTAATTGCAGTCACATGATGTCCACATTTATGAAATCAGTAAACAGCAGTGTCAATTTGTATACTCATGTCTACTGGGATAGACATTCCGGAAGCTGCTCTCACCCCAAATATAGTGTGGGATGTTAACGGATTAGGTTTGCTCCACCTATCATGCCTATTATTCAGAAAAGGCATTGACATTTTCATTAATTACATAACATATTTGTAAAGGATGTTGACTATAAAACCTTTAAATGCAAAGCTGAGATTAGGCCAAAAAAGCTATTCATACAGTTGATAAACTCACATTTGAACTGTACACCTATCAGACCCACTCTATATTGAGTAGGTCTCCTTTTTGCTGCTAAAACAGCCCTGATATGTGAAGGCATGGACGATACTAGGCCTCTGAAGGTATGCTGTGGTTATCTGGCACCAAGCTGTCAATAGCAGAACCTTTTAAGTCTTGTTACGAGATGGGGCCTTCATGGATTGGACTTTTTTCCAGCATATCCTACAGATGCCTAATTGGATTGATATCTGGAGAATTTGGAGGCCTTGAACTCATTGTTTTGTTCCTCAAACATTCTTGAACCATTTTTGCAGTGTAGCAGGGTGCAATAGCCTGCTGCAAATGGCCACAGCGATCAGGGAATACGGTTTCCATGTACTTCGTCAGCAGCAATGTTTTTAGGTAGGTGGTACTTGTCAATATACCATCCACACGAATGGCAAGACCAAGGTTTCCCAGCAGCTCATTGCCCAAAGCATCACACCGCCTTTGCCAGCTTGCCTTTTTCCCATACCTTACGCACATGCACCCTGCCATCCACATGAAGTAAAATAAGACCGGATTCATTGGAGCCGGCCACCTTCTATTGCTTCGTGGTCCAGTTCTGATGCTCATGCGCCTAATGTAGGCACTTTTGACTGTGGACACGGGTCAGCTTGGGCACCTTGACTGGTCTGCAGCTATGCAGCCCCATTCATTACAAGCTGTGATGCCCTTTTTTTTTCTGCTTCCAACACATCAACTTCATGGATAACATGTTTACTTGCTGCCTAATATATCCCTCTGACTTTCAGATGCCATGAGATAATCCATTTTATTCACTTAACCTGTCGGTGGTCATAAAGTTATGGCTGATTGGTGTGTATCTGTCTGATTATTTGTCTTTCTGTTTATTCACCTTTTGGGATTCATGCAGCTCTGCCATACTGCGGAAGATGACATTCTGTTACTACTATAGATAAGAAGTGCAGCGTTGTTGCCCTTCTTCCTCAGTCTAATGGCTGGGCAGTATTTTCCTTGTTTTTGACTGGCAGCTCTGTGCAAAAACAAAGAAAAGTACTTTATTATTAGTTGTTTTAATGGAATTAGTGCCTTTTTTAAGTATTAAATTGTGTATTGGATCTTCCTGGAGGTTCCCTTGAAACTGCAAGTCTTTAAAGCTTTAAAGGGGTTGTAAAGGCAGGAGTTTTTTTTTTATCTTAATGCTTTCTATGCATTAAGATAAAAAAAACCTGTGTGTAGCAGCCCCCCCAGCACCCTTGAATACCTGAGCCCCATCTCTATCCAGCAATGTCCACAAGTCCCTCAGCTGTCCTGATTGGCTGAGACACAGCAGCGGTGCCATTGGCTCCCGCTGCTGTCAATGAAAGTCAGTTAGCCAATCAGAAGAGAGAGGGGGTGGGGCCGAACCGCAGCAGAGTTGCAGCTCGGCATGGGTGCCCCCATAGCAAGCTGCTTGCTGTGGGGGCACTCGACAGGAGGGAGGGGCCAGAGCATGAAAAGGGACCCAAGAAGAGGAGAATCCAGGCTGCCCTGTGCAAAACCACTGCACAGAGCAGGTAAGTATAAGACCCCGTTCACATGGGGCGGATCCGCTCATCGGAGTCCGTCGGCTCAGAGGGAGATCGCTCCGTTGATCTCCGCTGAGCAGGCAGATGACAGGTCGGTCTTTGCTCACTGAGCCCCGCTGATTTCTATGGGGAGAGCGGCCATAAATGGACAGCGTGTTCGTTTTCATAAGATCTAATCCGATCCGCCAGATGGATGGCTGAACATATCACCATACGTCTCTCTTAATCGGATGGTAGGCGGGTGTCAGCAGAGATGTGCTTATAGAAGTCAATGGGTGACCCGTACGTGGTCTTATCGTGTGAAAGGGACCAGGTTTTTATATTAAAAAAAAAGAGTCTTTGCAATCACTTCAACAAAAGCTTGTAACAAAAGAAAAGTTTAGTACAAAATAATAACCTCCACTTTCTTATTCATTGACTCTATATATTTATAAGCCTCAGGCTCTGTAGGCGCGTGGTGTGATTTTCTGTAGATGAATTGTACTAGTTTTAGGGCAGTGCTTCAGAGTAGCCTAGATGAGAATCATGTGCATTTTCAGTAATTGATTCCACTTGACATATACAATTTCTGAAAACATAACACATTATTGACATCAGAATTCCCAGTTAATGTCTAGATTATTATGAATAGCAGATTAAACCGTTTTCTCATCTTCTTAGCTGCTTGACCACGTTTATGTATCACAACTTTACTTTTAAGAAAAATGCTTTATGCTAGTTGGTAAAGCTCTCTGTCAGCTGACATCACAGAGCTGCTCCAGGACTATATTGTCGGGATCCACCCAGCTGCCTGATTTTACATCTGGCTCCAGTATTCCAGCTTCCTAGCATGGTGCTCCAGTGAGCAGTGGAAGTGCAGAGCAGAGAGCTGGCTGAGAACAGAGTGATCATGTGATCGCTCAGAGCTTGTCTTGGGACAGCTGCAGATTGAGGCGAGTATGTGTGTTTTTTTTATTCCCATACTTCTCCATTCTTTTTTTTTTTTTTTTTTTTTTTTTTTTAGATGTACTTAAAAATTGTATAGATGTATATAACCTTAGTACTTTATTTGTTTTCTCTCTATACTTTTGTCATTCTTTAGGTACTGGGAGCAGCAACATTTTTATTATGTGCAAGGGCTCTGCTTCTTGTCTTGCAGTGAAATTTTTGTGCTATTTGCTCCTTACTTTACAGTGGAAGTTTGAGTTGATTGACTTTTGAAATGCATGTATTCCCTATGTGGCTGATATCTCAGCAATTGAGAAATCTGAGCTCCAGGCACTCCTGAATCCGTGGTCACGTGACACACCTGGTCCAAAGTCTTTTATCTTCCGTCCTGCAGAGGAGCAAGATTCCTTTTCCTGTTCAAATATCAATGTACATGGCCACTTAAAACCTTTTATGGAACCCTGAAAGTTCAGTTTTAAATAGAAGCCTGTATTTACCAAGCTTACTGTTGAAAGTCTGACAACCCCTTTACATCCCAACGACTATAGTTAGTTGTTTGAGGCAGCTTGGCTACCTTTAAATAACTATCGACTAATCAGATTTTATGATTTTTTACTGATATTGCCAACCTCAGTATGACTTGGAGGAGTCTGCCCTTGTGCCCACAGACATGAGAATCATGGCTGGATCAGATAAAGATCATCTCATGTCCATGGCTACCTCTATGGTTCACCCATGGACTAATGAAACTGGAGGAAATTTAGGTAACCATAAGGGAATTTAACAGCTGCTTTTGTCTTGTACCCCCTTGGACTGTGCAAACCTTTTGTGTGGAATGTGCTAGAAAAATCACGATCTGACATGAGCTTTCAAAATAATGAAACCGTTACCTTTCTTTCATGACCCTTACTATTTTACTATAGATATTACTTCACTATTACCACCATATCTCTCTATCTATCTATCTATTTATAGATAGGGCGATTGGCTTCCGCTGCTGTCAATCAAAGTCAGTCAGCCAATGAGGAAAGAAAGGGGTTGGGGCCGGACCACGTCTCCGTGTCTGAATGGACACAGGGAGCTGTGGCTCATCTCGGGTGCCCCCATAGCAATCTGCTTGCTGTGGGGGCACTCAACAGGAGGGGTGGATCCGAGAAGAGGAGGATCCGGGCAAATCCTCTGCACAGGGCAGGTAAGTATAAAATGTTTATTATTTTTAACTAAAAAAACAAGACTTTAGTATCACTTTAAGTATTACATTAAACTGTATTTAGAAATTAGTTTAGTATTTTAATGGTCACAGAATTGCATTTTCAAAATCTCCCCCAATACCTCTTATTTGTAAAAAAATTTATTTTAGTTTGACATGTTTTTCCGCCCCCAATTTTTTTTTGATCACTTTTATACCTATTACAAGGAACGTAAACATCCCTTGTAATAGGAATATGGCAGGACAGGTCCTCTTTACAGGGAGATATGGGGTCAATAAGACCCCACATCTCACCTCTAGGCTGGGAAGCCTGAAAAAACAAAAAATAACAAAAAAACAATCCTGGCTTCGATCGTAGCGGTGAGTCGGTAGAAGCACCGGAGGGTGGCGGCGGGGGGGGGGGGGGCATCGCCTCCCGCAAGAATGATCAAGCGGCGGAACAGCCGCTATGATTGTTCTTATGGTGTAGGGAATCGCCGGCTGAAAAAGCTAATATCTGAATGATGCCTGTAGCTGCAAGCATCATTCAGATATCCCCGCACAAAGTCAAGGACGTCCTATGACGGCCGGCGGGCGCAAAGTGGTTATTGCGGAGTATGGCCGGGCGTTGCGCGGAGTATGGCCGGGCGTTGCGCGGAGTATGGCCGGGCGTTGCGCGGAGTATGGCCGGGCGTTGCGCGGAGTATGGCCGGGCGTTGCGCGGAGTATGGCCGGGCGTTGCGCGGAGTATGGCCGCGCGTTGCGCGAAGTATGGCCGAGTATTGTGCAGGGTATTGCAGATTATTGCACAGGGATGGCCGAGCAGGGATGGATGGATGACTGGATCTGTGACTGCAATTGTCACAGAACAAGCCCACAGTGCTGCTGACATGATCCGCTGTCTCCCCCTCTCCTCTCACACTGTACCGATCGGTACAGAGAGGGGAGAGAGGAACCGGCTTCATCACATGACGCCGGTCTGTTTACAAGTGATCGCTATGTCATTTGACGGAGCGATCATGTGGTAAACGTCCGCTATCAGGGCGATTTACCGTGATGCGCCGGGTCCTCTGGACCCGGCGGTCATGGAGATTCCCGTGTGCGCGTCCCAGAGGGTGCGCGGGAGCGCTATTCTGGGAGGACGTTATATAACGTCCTCCCAGAGTTAAGCAACCACCCTGCCGCCGTTATTTGTCGGCAGGCGGTGGTTAAGTGGTTAATGACGCCCTGTGGCAGGGTGAAACGCATTGACGTAATTTCCGGTCTTGAGTTCCAGCGTCGTCACTTCCTGTTGCGGTGGAACACGCACTGGTTTAGGCGTTCCAGGAAGAGTTTTACATGCTTGATTGATGCCCCGTTTTTACTGTACCTGTTTTTACATGCACAATAAATCACCAGTGTTCTAGTACTTCATTATTGGCTCCCTTTTCTCGTTCCTGTTTTTGGTTTACATCTGTAACCTACTGAGAACCTCGTTGGGGGGGGGGGAATCCCCACCGGACCTGTATGATCTACCACTCTCCACCAGATACAAAGCTTGATTTACCCCCAGACTGAAGAGCTGGGAGTCCATTATCTCTGGTGAGAAGAGACACAGGAGGGGTGTGCGTCACATCACTGAGGGAAGTTCCAGCACTTTTAGCACTTTCATGAAGATTGAAAAGCACTAAAGCACTTTCATGAAGATTTGAGCATGCAGCACCAGCACCTCTATGAAGTTTGGAGTTTAATCAGCACTTTGGGACATTAATAGCAATATATATTTCTATGCATGCTTTTTTTCCTATACATATACAGCGCTAGGCCGCTAGCAATTAAATATCTAATTTGTTCACATTGGTAAAAATGTTTATCTTCTAGACACAATTGCGGTTTCCATAACTTTGTTTTGGGTCACTGGATCCTGATGGCTGTGAAATAAATGATTCTCTATTTGTGAGCATAGCTGTTCAGTTCAGTGGCTCTGTTACGCAGGACCAGGTCATTGCTGGATGAGAATGATTATATTTGTCAGCAATTCTGTAGCCCGTGAAATTTGACATTGGGAACTCAAGTGATACTTCAGAACACCATCGTTTTGCCGCAGGGTAAGGGGGGGGGGGGGGGGATATAACTTGTGCTGCAAAGGGCATTTTAAACTTAAAAACTGAGCATTTTTTGGGGGTATCAAACCATGTCAAGCCAACGGAGTGGAGCTGTTCTTATTATCAGTTTTACAAAGGAGTTACTTTTGAAAGTATAACTGTACATAACAATTTCTTATGTCTGAATAGAATAATATTAAAAAATTACTTGTTAAGCGCATTGACATGAGATGACTGTTGCCCATTATGGCTGTCTGTTTTTGGATGGATTTAGTACCAACCTCATTCTTAGGATAGCAGATAGACAATCGCCAATTTAGAAAACCTAAACTGGGTTTGGCGGGCTTATAGAGTTTTAGTGCTCTGAGGTATTCATTCAGGGATGGGTCTTTGTGCATGAAGCAGCCCATTACTTTCTTTCTGTTATTGTTGTTTTTTGCTTGCTCTGAGTAGTTATGTCCCACACAGGTTGCAGTGGCCAAACTATCTCTAATCACTCCATTGGCTACTTTGTTTATGCTCATCACCCACTAAGTATGATAACAGATTACTCTGTATGGGGTGGGACATTTGGGAATGGAACCACTGGTTATTTGCTGGTATTCACTATATAGGTTGGTTGTTTTGCATGCACTAATGGGTCTTTTGACTGATCGGAGTCTGTTGGTGGACAAAATGTTGCTCTCTTTCCTTTTGACAGGCAAAGTGTACAGTACATTGTGCTGGTGACACCTTTTTTTTTTTTTCTTTTATCATTTCACAATGGCATCTTTTGCATTTTACGGTTACACACTGTGCTTGAATCAATGCCAAACTCTCTCCTTACTCTTTTCTTACCTTAGGAATTAATAACTTTTTTGGCAGCACTGGGAAATACGAGCATAATCCAGCCACACTCAAAAGTCTGTGTCCAGCCGTAGACCATATGTGTTGTGTGAGCTTGCCCAATCTAAGACCCCATACACACTATTCGATTTTCTTCAGATTTACCAAAACCATGTAGTGCAAGGGCCTGCCTGGTTAGAAGTTCCAATTTGTATGCAATCAGGCAGGCCCTTGCACTACATGGTTTTGGTAAATCTGAAGAAAATCTGAAGTGTTACTGTGCAGCGGCTGGTGTGCAGTGCAGTCCAGCGGGACCATTGCTGTGCTAATTGCTTGGTGTATCTCAATGTATTTTTTTTTTTAAACAAACTTAATGAAATGTCACACAATAACATTTCAATAAAGTTCAATTGGCTGCCGCGAAGTGGGGGATTGCCGTGATGTGATTTAAGCCATGGCATCCAATGAGGAATGTCAGATATAAATTAAACCTAATATTTTAGGTTAGAAATATTGGAAAGCTTATACCCAAGGTAAACTGCGCAATATGCAGATTAATTACATATATGCAAGCTGTTTTGCCTGCCAGAAATATTTTTGTTCATCCTGCCCTGAGATTTACACAGCTCTGCCCAACAGCACAGCCTTGTCTAGAAGGGGAGGGGACTTTAGCTTTCTCTCCTGCAGTTTAACTTTTATTTCTTCCTCTTCCCACCCCTCCCTGTAACTGGACAGTGAAAGGAGAAGCAGCAGACTGAAAAGTTCAGGTCTCTGTCACTCAGTTCTCTCCTCCATTCAGTATGCTCTTGCCCATTTAAAGGTTTCTGACAATGTCATACTTAGGTGGTATGTCTACACTGACAAACCACAAGGTGAAATTCAGCCTTAAATAAAAAAAAAATATACCTACAAATTTCACCTTGTGGTTTGTCAGTGTAGACATACCACCTAAGTATGACATTGTCAGAAACCTGTAAATGGGCAAGAGCATACTGAATGGAGGAGAGAACTGAGTGACAGAGACCTGAACTTTTCAGTCTGCTGCTTCTCCTTTCACTGTCCAGTTACAGGGAGGGGTGGGAAGAGGAAGAAATAAAAGGGAACAGGAAGACACTGACACCAAGGCAAATGTACCTATTTTCATTATTTCACTAACTCAGTGAATATAGTCCATGAGATCTGAAACTGAGTTAGTGAAATAATGAAAGTAGGTACATTTGCCTTGGTGTCAGTGTCTTCCTGTTCCCTGTACAGCAGTGCACAGTCTGAAAAAGATGAGAATGGTACTGAGGTAATTGGGTGTGCTATATGCAAATATGAGGGAGTAGAGAGATTCCCTCCCTGGTCTGCTGCTGCTCCATCAATGTCCAATCACCAGGCTGGATTTGGAGAGGTGACACCAATGTTTTCCTTAATTGTAGAAAAGAAAGGGGGTTCATCCCTTAGTGGTGATGTTTGTCATGCTGTTACTACTTCTTAAATTGAGCAGACTACCATTGCTGATCTTTTTCTAAAAGAAGGTCAACTGCTACAGAAAAAAAAGGTCAACTGCTCACTATAAAAGCCACTACACCATTGGTATTAGCATATCTGGTGCAGTGTCCCATTAATTGCAGACTCACTAATTAGTGCGGTCTTCGTAAGCTGGTCATAGACTTAAAAAATAAATAAAGGGGGGGAAAAAGGGAAGAGAAGACCCCCTAAGAAGAGCTACGAGTGGACCACGCTGCTTGTATGAAAGATTGTATTTATTGCATAGAAAAATTAATTTTGCACATATTACAGACATCAGACACCCGTCGCCTACACCCAACTTAATTAAAAATAGCAAGACAACGTTGTCTACACTATATAAAACAAACAACTTTGTCACAAAGTGCATGCATGCATCTAAATCCCCTTGAAGGTTACCAAACAGATGGAATCTGTTGTGTGATTTCCAGATCCAGTGTGTGGCTCCTTTAAACAGATAGTTCAGCCAGTAATATGGGCTGAGCAAGTCCCCCAGCTGGAGAATATATAGGGGTTATGATGGAGTATAACTTTGCACATGAAGCCCTAGAGATGTTAGTGCCACTGCTATTGCTAAAGGCTAATGATTAACCAATTTTGATGACATCCACGTGACTGGGTGAAACATGTCGGATCAACAATCGCAACGGTGACGATTTTATCATCACGGACGAGCACGCCAGCGCATGCGCAATGCACGGTGTTGAAACCATTAGCAGCCGCTCTTGTGTGAGCCAACGGAATGCTGTTTTGAATATCTGACAACGCCATACTGGCCAGCAAATAATACCATTTTTTCATACAAGCAGCTTGGTCCACCCGTAGCTCTTCTTAGGGGGTCTTCTCTTCCCTTTTCCCCCCCTTTCTTTATCTTTTTAGTGTGGGTATCTGACTTCACTACCTTCAAACTTGTTTTAGGTTAGTAACTTGGTATTTTTGGAAAAAAAAAGAGAAAGCCAGGCAGCTAACATTTTCTTGAGGTCAGCGAAACGAATACTTTAATCACTGGAGACTTTGCACAGTTCTGCAAGTGAAAGCTTAGAAAAGAACAAATTGAAATTATTATACCGTAAAATGAGTCCCTCCCGTGCTACTTTACTTTTATTGTTGGTTTCCTTGCATTTTCCTGGTACTGGAGTAATATGGAGATTATGTGACTTTACCAACCTTCAAGTGTCACTGAAATTACACACATATTCACACAAGAGAAGCAGCAGAAATTGAGTACTGTACTAACATAGTAGATAGGCCAGAAAAAAAAGCTCAGAGCTATATAATGGGATATCCTCTACTTTTTATTTAAAAAAAAAAATACATGTTTAGATATTAATAAAAAAATCAAAGAGAGTAAAATGTCTTCAATGCGCTTTCCAAATCAGCCAGAATACGCAACGGTATTAAAAATGTAATCTCCCTACAACCCGCAGTAAACTTGCGCTCATGTAAGAAAGAAGGCATCTCCAGATGCCTACATACAAACAAAAGAGAATATAAAGACCAAAAATAGCTCTTGTGTGAAGACCTTATATGTTCAGATAACATGAAATAAGTTCAAATTCCATAAGCCCATAGTTCATGGGCATCATTCGTACACTTCACCCAAAGGACTGCTTGCTTTTTTTTTTTTTTGTTCTGTAATGTGACCCTCCCAAGGACTCTGTTTTACTATTGATCCATTGCTTAGATGGACTGTCTCACCAGCCAACATGAAAAGCAGTTGGCAGGAGAAGAGGCAGGCAGGCCAGAGTCATCACCATGGAAGCTGTTTGCATTACAGAGGGACTCTTTCAGTGTTCAGGAGTGTTTGAACTTTTTATTCCTTGGAAGTTTACAACTTTTCTGGGACCACAGGTCTAACGGATATGCTGAAAAATACCTGTTTATGAATAGCCAAAGCTTAAAGTGGTTGTAAAGGCCAACTTTTTTTTACCTTAATGCATTATTTACATTAAGGTAAAAAATACCTTTAATGTTGGCTCCACCCTTAAATACTTACCTGAGCCCGATCTTAATCCAGTGATGTGCCCCTCTGCAGGAGCATTGCACTTCTCTCCCTTCTTGTGACAGAAGGCTCAGCAACAGCAAGAGGCCATTAGCCCCTACTGCTGTCAATCAAATCCTGTGAAAAGAGAGCAGGGGATGAGGCTGAGCCACACTGTGTGGGTCAATAGACGCACAAAGCCACGGCATGGAATCGAGCCTGCAGGTGTGCCCCTATAGCTATGGGGGCTTGTTTAGAAGAGGAGAAGCTTGGAACGCTGAACGGAGATCCCAGAAGAGGAGGTTCAGGGATGCTCTCTGCAATACCACTCCAGAGAGCAGGTAAGTATACCATGTTTGTTACTTTAAAAAAATAGTTTTAGCTTAATTTTACATTGATGCGATTTGGTATGCATTTGACATGTAAAATCGTATGCCAAATCGGCAGCAATGGCACCGTCCAAATCTGGGTGGCACTGACTTTGTGGCGCCACACCGATTGCCAAAAGTAGTTCCTGTACTACTTTTGGCGACTTGGGGGGGGGGGGGGGGTTTATTTTTTTTGGTCCGCACCAGAATCAGATCACATGGATGTGATCCGATTCCTGTCTGAACTGACAGTTCGCACTGCGATATGCGAGCTGAAATGGGGGTGTCATTAACAATGTATTCACACCCCCGGCAGTTCGCATATGGTAGTGTGAACTGTTGTGCGAGTCGGGTGCGATGCGGGAACCCGCAGTGGATTCGCAGGGTTCCCGCATCGCACTCGCTGGGTTCCGGCATCGCACAAGTGTGAACCGAGCCTAAAACCATTGTTAAACTGCAGAGGTTATGGATACCAAACATAAACTAGCGTGTTAAACATTAGTGAGCTATGGCTAGACATTATGGGATTGATTTACTAAAACTGGAGAGTGCAAAATCTGGTGCAGCTCTGCATAGAAACCAATCAGCTTCCAGTTTTTTTTGTTAAAGCTTAAGGCCCCTTTCACACGGGACGGATCAGTCATGATCCTCCCCGTGAACCTCTGCTTGCTCAGCGGGGATCGCTCCATTGATCCCCGCTGAGCCGGCGGATGACTGTGCGTTCCCCGCACACTGCGCAGGGACCGCCCTGTCAGATCTCCGCTCTACCCTATGGGGGATCGGATGAACACGGACCGTCTGACCGTCTGTCCGTGTTCATCCGATCTGCTCCGCAGACGGATAGAAAAATAGAAATTTTTCTATCCTGAAAAACGGAGCATAGCGGACACGGGTGAGATCGGGTGTCAGCGGATGTTCATCTGCTGACATCCGCTATCCCATAGGGATACATGTATGTCCGTTTTTCATCCGAAAGCGGATGGGTGAAAAACTGACATACGGGTCCGCCTGTGTGAAAGGGGCCTAAAGGGGTTGTAAAGCTTTGTGTTTTTTCACCTTAATGCATCCTATGCTGTTGAAGCTCGGAGATTTCCGTTGGCTTGGCTTGCGCCTGCGCAGTAAAGAGGGAACCAGAGCGATAGGAGGAACCATAGTCTCGGCAACTGTGGACACGCTGGCCCCCGATGCTTCATTACACACGCCGCTTTCCTCTTCATACAGCAAGTGGCGGCTCAGATGTCATATTCTGCAGTGCGATTTGTTTGTTTATCCACGACACTCTATCCAGCCCCTTGCTGGATAGAGCGTTGTGGATAAACAAACAAATTGCACTGCTCATTATCACATCTGATTATCACATCTTGCTGTATGAAGAGGAAAGCGGCGTGTGTAATGAAGCATCGGGAGCGAGCGCGTCCTATCGATATTCTTCCCCCCCTTGACTGCGCAGGCGCTGCCGAACAGCTGTTTAAGCTCAGAGATTTCCGTCGCTTCGGATTGCTCCTGCGCAGTCAAGCTTGGAACCATACAGATAGGCGGAACCAGCTTGGCAGGTCACCGGCACTGATAATAAGCAAAGTTCAGTAACCCACAGCAATTACTTGACGGAGAGATTAACTCTGATAGGATTGTTGTGGGCTACTTCTTTTTATTACTTACCTGTTTACCTGGCCAGTGAGTTTACAGGAGGAGACATTTGTCTCAATCTTTCCGTAAAATATCCCTGGTTACAGTACATAATTTTCTTAGCAGTCACTTTGTTTATAGCTCTATTATTGTAGTCTGCTGTGTATTAATAGAATGCAGGCACACACATCTCAGTGACTACAAGATGTTAGAAAATGTGACAGCTCAACTGTGGAAGGAGTTGTGTTCTTGTCGGTTAGATCTGGTTGCTATGAGTAAGCTATGAGTAAGCGTCAATTCGTGACGTGAAACGCGTTAGCCACCCTTCCCTGCATGCACACTATCTGCATTTGTTGTTTTGGATTTATGGATTTATTTTGAATTTGGATTTTTTACCTGAAATTTTGGAATAAATAACTGTCTATACAGAGTGCGGCAGTCCAGGGTTTCTTTTTCTCCCATGCATCAGTGCAGAGCCAGCACCTGTGTGAGTGACCGGGCGGAAGCAGCTATTTGGTGAATTCTCAAGCTTTTGAGCGGTACGTTTTTCCTTTCCTCTGCTATTTATAAAGCCCTGAAAAAAATCAACTTATCTTCTGCTTTTGATTCTACACATTTTAATGTAACAGTAATGGGTGATACACTACGCATGCAAATTCCACATGGGATGAATTTCTGCTGTCCTTTTAAATTTCATCTTTCTCAAGAACTCTGATGCACAAATAGTTTTATAGCCGCCATAGGTACCGTATTTGCTGGCGTATAAGGTGGCTGGGCATATAAGACGACCCCCTAATATTCCGTTTAAAACTGTGGTTTGTGCTCTACTCACCGTATAAAACGACCCCCTTGTGCGGTGATACCGTTGTTCAAAAACGAAGAGACTGCAGCCCGCCGGGTGCTCTGTAAAGCTGTATGTATTCAGTATATGCGCCGCTCAGCCAATCCCGGCGGGCAATGCACTCTGTTGATGACTACAGAGCCTGCTATGCCTGCTCCGATTGGAGTAACAACCTCTGCCAATCCGAGCAGGCTACATAATTTACATAATGTAGTCTGCTCGGATTGGCAGAGGTTGTTACTAGTCATCAACAGAGTGCATCGACCGCCGGGATTGACTGAGCGGCGCATATACTGAATACATACAGCTTTACAGAGTTCCCGGCTGGCTGATATTAATCAGGCAGCTGCTTCACCCGGCGTATAAGACGACCCCCGGCTTTTGGCTGTGTAATTCCGGTGTAAAAGGTAATCTTATACGCTGGAAAATACGGTAGAATGATTTTTCAGTATATGTGTATGCTTATATGGGCTGTCCTTACTACTATCTGTCCTTTCCTTTTTTTTTTTCCTGTTTTCTCTTCAGTGTTTGCTAACAAGGGAGGTCCACATTTGAACTGGCAAATATTTGATATTCGCAGCCTGATAATGGAAGTCAGTACATTTTTTAATGTGCCCTGAAATCGTATGTCAGGTAATAATGAGTGTTGAACGTGCAATATGTTCATAACCCATTATTATTAAGGCTGTCCATAATCAAGATGATTTTATGTAGGGTTTGATGAAGACTTGATACCTTCCCAGGTTATAAGAATGATCGTAAGTGGACAAACGGTATTAACTTTGCTGATCCTTTTTTTTTTTTTTCGTTGTTTGTACACTTCTTGGTCCCTGTTTCTGTTTCTACATTATTTCTATATCTGTGCAGCAGTAGATAAAATCTACATTGTAATTGATCTTTTTTTACAAATATATTTTTTATTATATTATGTGGGTATTATTTTTTAAAACCTTGTCTGTAGAGTTGGAAAATCACTTCAACAAATCCTTTCTATTTATGTCTGTGACGATTGTTTTTGTGTGCAGGGCCAGTTTGTGTGATGACAGGACAGCCAAGTACTCCAAAAAAGATTTTCCAATACTCTTAAACCAATGGCAAGAGCCTGGTACCACGGTCATTTTCAGCCTTGATTTGTGCAGCATTTGCTGCCATGAATGTGCAGCAAAACCATTGTTCCTAATTCTCATGAAATGGAATTGAATGCCAGCAGCAAGAGATACTCTTCCTCTCTATATAGTCTGCTTTTATTTTATTATTATTATACACTATTTATATAGCGCCAACAGTTTACGCAGCGCTTTACAATGTAGAGGGGGGTCAGCACAATTACAGTACAGTTCAATACAGAAGAGACAGGAGGGCATTTATTTTTTAAACAAATTTTATTTATTTTTGAAACCGAAAAAAAAAAGGTTTAAACCAAAAAAACCCAGAGGCAATCGGATAACCTATTAGATGAACATTCTCAGCGTCTTTTACGTATTGGTAGCCATTTACATTTTGTACTTTAATAAAACACATAAATTTTAAGTTTCCTAAAACCAATTTCTGTGTGTGTTTTATGTACCGTATATACTCGAGTGTAAGCCGACCCGAATATAGCCGACCCGAATATAAGCCGAAGCACCTAATTTTACCACAAAAAACTGGGAAAACGTATTGACTCGAGTATAAGCCTAGGGTGTCCATCTGCATGCCTCACTGTGCCCATGCCTCACTGTGCCCATGACTAGGCTGACATTTAACATGGGAGTCTATGGAAGGGGTGCCCGGCTTTGAAAAATCGGTGCTCCCCGGCCATAGGTCCCCCAGACAAAAAACGTTGCACTCTTGTAGAGGAAGAGTGGGACTACATGTGTGCCAAGTTTGGGGTCCAGGGGACCTAGGGCCGGCCAGTCCTGGGTCCCCAAAGTCCGGGAGATCAGGCGCAAAAAGGTGACTTGAGTATAAGCCGAGGGGGGCATTTTCAGCACACAAAAAAATGTGCTGAAAAACTCGGCTTTATCTCGTATATACGGTAGTTGTTGTTTTGTTTTTTTTTCCTCATGTGATGTGTGATGATAATATCCGGAAGAGACTTAGAAAAGAGAAAGGGGAAATTTTATGCTCATGGTT
The DNA here is from genome assembly GCA_029206835.1 of Rana muscosa. NCBI lineage: Eukaryota > Metazoa > Chordata > Amphibia > Anura > Ranidae > Rana > Rana muscosa. The sequence continues at coordinate 853,119,371 of CM055116.1, forward strand.
CTAAAACAGTGCAGAGCATTTGATAAATGCTAAAAGCAATACACAATTCTTCTTTAAGACAGTTCATTCACGAGGCTGAGAATGGAGGGCAAATGTAAGAGCAAGAAAAATTATGGGAATTAAATTTCAGCTTGACATTTTAATAAGATTGGCTGTACAGACTCGGTTTTATAGAAAGGTGTTTTTGATGCATGTTTTACTATGGTGTTCAGATGGTTTTTATTGCATTTTAATAAGTGATTTACCAGGATACAAGCAGACAATGTAGCACAAAAGCATTATGGACATGGGTTAAGAAAAAAAAAAAAAAGATGATCGAAACCTGCTAACAGATTACTTAAGGTGTGTGAACCCTTAAAGGAGTTGTAAAGGCAGAGGTGGCCTGTCCACGGGCGCTGCGGCCATCCCCTATTCATGCTTCCGGCCCCTTTCAGGACACCGGGCGCATGAACTACAGCAGCCGGGGTTTTGTTTTTGAAGCACCTGATTAAATCCAGAGGCTCTAATAGGCTTCAAAATAGGGTCGCAGAGAATGTGCTCCGATCCCACCCAGGTGTTTTACAACAGCGAATGAATATCCGGCCAATCAGAAACGTGTGTGAGACACGTTTTCCGATTGGCAGCCGAGGAGAGTTGAGGAAACGGAATGACCGCCACTGTGATGACCCGTGGAGAGCAGGAGAATGGGTGGCCACAGAGCAGGGAAAGCCGTCGTTGATGGGGTAAGTGCTACCTACCAACCGAGGGGGGGGGGTTTGGGGAACGGGAGAGGGGGTGTAATACTGTTTGCCGCCGTTAAGATAATAAACTTCATTTTATATAGGGCCTTTAAAGGTGGCTTCTCAAAGATAAAAAGCCTTCTGTGTGCAGCAGCCTCCCCAGCACCCCCTAATACTTACCTGAGCCCCATCTCTGTCCAGTGATGTCCACAAGTCCCTCAGCCGTCCAGCACTCTCCCTCCTGATTGGCTGAGAAACAACAGTGGCGCCATTGGCTCCCGTGGTTGTCAATCAAATTCAGTTTGCCAATCAGGAGAGAGGGGGCGTGGCCAAACTGCAGCTCCTTGCCTGAATAGACAAACAGAGCTGTGACTCGGCTCGGGTGCCCCCATAGCAAGCTGCTTGCTGTGGAGGTCACTCGACAGGAAGGAGGGGCCAGGAGCAGCGAGTAGGTAAGTAACATGTTTGTTATTTATTATTTGTTTTAAAAACGAGACTTTACAATTATTTTAAAGTGGTTGTAAACCCACTTTTTCAACTTGCACCTACAGGTAAGCCTAGATTAAGGCTTACCTGTAGGTGCAAGAAATATCTCCTAAACCTACACGGTTTAGGAGATAGTTACTAAAATGACAAGCGCCGCTGTCTACGGCGCATGCGCGCCGTAGACAACGGCGCATTCATGGGGTTAATCCCATTCACAAACTCGGCTACTTCCCAGCAATTGCTGGGAGTAGCCGAGTGGGACGCCTCCCGCGTGCATGCGCAGAGTGACGTCTCCGCCGCTCCGGCCAATCACAGCGCCGGAGCGGCGCTGTGATTGGCTGGTGCGGCGATACCCGGAAGTAACATTCCGGCTATCGCCGCAGTGATGTCTGCGGCTGAACAGAGGAACGAGGACGGCTTCGGGGGCCCCGATCTAAGGTAAGTGGAACATAATGAGCTATTATGCTAGTCATACTAGCTCATTATGCCTTTCTTTTACAGGTTGTAAGAAAAAAAAAAAAAAAAGTGGGTTTACAACCACTTTAAGATATTGCAGGATGGCTAGGTATGTAAAATCTGATTGAACAGATTGCCTTTCAAGCTCCAGCCCTATCACAGCAGTGTATAGTGGAGTTATCAAATATATGGGGGGGGGGGGGGAATAATGAATAAACACAGAAGTAAAGCATGGCAGTTAGACAGGAAATGGGAAAGAAGAAAAAAACATGGTTGCTCTGAATCTGAGTTGATTTATATTCATTTGAGTTTGAGTATTCTGTCCAGTAGTACTAAATATTAGTTTCTCACAAAGGTCAGTACATCCCTCACATTTTTGTAAATATTTTATGCTATCTTTTCATGTGACAACACTGAAGAAATGACACTTTGCTACAATGTAAAGTAGTGAGTGTACAGCTTGTATAACAGTGTAAATTTTCTGTCCCCTCAAAATAACTCAACACACAGCCATTAATGTCTAAACCACTGGCAACAAAAGTGAGTACACCCCTAAGTGAAAATTAGCCATTTCCCCTCACCGATGTCATGTGACTCGTTAGTGTTACAAGGTCTCAGGTGTGAACGTGGAGCAAGTGTGTTAAATTTGGTGTTATCGCTCTCACTCTCTTACTGGTCACTGGAAGTTTACCATGGCACCTCATTGCAAAGAACTCTCTGAGGATCTAAAAAAAAAGAATTGTTGCTGTACATAAAGATGGCCTAGGCTACAAAAAGGTTGCCTAGACCCTGAAACTGAGCTGCAGCATGGTGGCCAAGACCATACAGTGGTTTAACAGGACAGGTTCCACTCAGAACAGGCCTCGCCATGGTCGGCCAAATAAGTTGAGTGCACATGCTCAGCGTCAAATCCAGAGGTTGTCTTTGGGAAATGGATGTATGAGTGCTGCCAGCATTGCAGCAGAGGTTGAAGGGGTGGGGGGGCCAGCCTGTCAGTGCTCAGACCATACACTGCATCATATTGGTCTGCATGGCTCTTCTAAAGATGATGCACAAGAAAGCCCACAAACAGTTTTCTAAAGACAAGCAGACTAAGAACATTATTGGGACCATGTCCTGTGGTCTGATGAGACCAAGATAAACTTATTTGGTTCAGATGGTGTCAAGCGTATGTGGCGGCAACCAGGTGAGGAGTACAAAGACAAGTGTGTCTTGCCCGCAGTCAAGCATGGTGGTGGGAGTTTCATGGTCTGGGACTGCATGAGTGCTGCCAGCACTGGGGAGCTACAGTTCATTGAGGGAACCATGAATGCCAACATGTACTGTGACATGCTGAAGCAGAGCATGATCCCATCCCTTCACAGACTGGGTCGCAGGGCAATTTTCCAACATAACGACCCCAAACACACCTCCAAGACGACCACTGCCTTGCTAAAGAAGCTGAGGGTAAAGGTGATGGACTGGCCAAGCATGTCTCAAGACTTAAACCCTATTGAGCATCTGTGGGGCATCCTCAAATGGAAGGTGGAGGAGCGCAAGGTCTCTAACATCCACCAGCTCTGTGATGTCATTATGGAGGTGTGGAAGAGGACTCCAGTGTCAACCTATGAAGCTCTGGTGACCTCCATGCCCAAGAGGGCAGTGCTAGAAAATAATGATGGCCACACAAAATACAGTATTAATTTTTTGGGCTAGAGCTGCACGATTCTGGGAAAAATGAGAATCACGATTCTTTCGCTTAGAATACAAATCACGATTCTCAAAAAATCTGTCAGTCCTCCCTATGTCACCATGCACCACCCACAAATCTACATTTTAAAATGGTTAATTCAAAAAATAAAAATCGATATCAAAGTTCAACTCCACAAGAAAAAATTGTATGGATGTATATATTATATACATACATCTTTTATTTTTTGAGTTTAACTTTGATATATAGTATATTTTTCTTTTTTAAATTAACCATTTTTAAATGTAGATGACTGTGGGTGGTGTGCAGCATGGTGACATAGGGAGGACTGAGATTACCCCCTCATGGGCTTTCTTTCTGGCCTGGGTATATCAATCAGCAGCAGGCAAGCAAGCAGTAAGTACAGTAATATATTCGCGTAGTATATATGATTAAATATGTGCTCACATTTCTGTTGGGAAATGCCTGACATCGGCCATCGGATCAATGCTGGACTCACTGCGGTGTTTCCCGGCCGAGAGGACGTGGTACTGCCCACGCCCAGGCATCCATCCGGCGGCGCATCAGTCTCTGCTAACTGACGTCAGTTACGGCTGCTGACGTCAGTTCCAATATCGCCTCCATTTACGTTCGACGCTGGTTCCGATGGCTTCTCCTCCGTCTAGTTTACATCAGGGGGGAGACCCGAAAAATCGAGGCATTCCAGGCTGGAGATCGCGGGGGGGGGGGGGGTGAATCGAGACTGCGATTAAATTACGATTAATCGCGCAGCTCCACTTTGGGCCCAGTTTGGACATTTTCACTTAGGGGTGTACTCATTTTGGTTGCCAGAGGTTTAGACATTAATGGCTGTGTGTTGAGTTATTTTAGGGGACAGCAAATTTTACACGGTTATACAAGCTGTACACTCACTACTTTACATTGTAGCAAAGTGTCATTTCTTCAGTGTTGTCACATGAAAAGATAGAATAAAATATTTACAAAAATGTGAGGGGTGTACTCACTTTTGTGAGATATTGTATATCAATTTGACTATTTTTTTGTCTTTGCTCAACAAGATAATCTATTGAATTTCTCTTATCTGATCTATTTTTTCTATACCAGTCACTAATGGGACTGGTAAATAGAACACTTTTTTCTATAGTTTTTATTAGATCTGCTGTTATAAGATCAAGTATTGGGTAACTTGTTCTTTACTTTCTAGCATAGAACAGGTCACTGAGTCGCAGCAATACTCACTCACTAAGCTGCTGGGGTACCTTTTTAATTAACTTTTTAAAGGTCCTGAAATATACGGTAATTGTAGTTTTATACATATAGTCTGGGGGAAATAAAATTCTCTTCCTTCTTACACTGTTTCCTTTTGGTCACACATTAAAGATGCCCTTGAAATATTGGAGGTTGAATTACATGAAGCTACTGCCAGGGCTATACTTTTTCCCCTAAAGTGCAGGTTTGCAGAACTTTGCCTTTATAGGCTCAGGTTAGCTTAGCATGGCTTTAACAAGTATACAACTTTTTCCCATTAAAATGGGCACAGATGCTAGAACATGTCATTATGCCGCTGGCATCAAGCAAGATTAGACTGCAAAATAATTAAGTACATTCTACACCATTGAAGGTGTTGTCACTACTATTCCACCCAAAAAATAAATGTGCCGATTAGCAAAATTCAAGTGGTTGTTTCCATGAAGACTGGATGCAGAGAATTAGAATATAATGAAGACATAAAATCATACTTCCATAAATGTGATTTCCCTTATGGAGGATTTCAGCTGTCTCTGCCTGAGTTATCTTTGCACTTCCCCCTTATCAGCAGTCCTGTGATAGCCAGATCCCATGGGACAGCACAAAGGACTTCATGTACTAAATAAATAATTAAACACCACACCATTCTTTATTTTGGCTAATAATGGCCATGACGTTTATTAAGGGGTTACCCAAAGATGAACAATAAATATCCATACAGGAAAAAATCTTTAATCTTAAAATTCCATAACCATAAATTATATATTTAATATTATCTCGTAGTCCATCCAGAACTGAACTGGATGACAAACCCCACTAACAAACGTCATGACAGACAAATAACATTTATTTAAAGGGAGGGAGGGTGGGAGCAGCAAAGGCTCCTCACTCTGCGGGGTCCCCTCAGACTGTGAATGAAGCGGGAAAGCCGCCGGCTTTTATTAACACTGCCCGGCTCAATCCCGCCCGATTCAGCCAATCAGGACCTGTTGCTATGCCGCTCTGCATCTTCCATCACCTGGGGCAACCTAAGGGGAAGCAAGAAGAGGGGGGAGACAAAACTAGGCAGCCTTTTGGACTGTCCCATGGAGCCCCGCATAAACGCTAAGGGCTCTTTCATTCTGATGATGTGGATGATGGCATGTCGGCTTTTCACAATGCAATATCACTGTTCTTCCAGCATGAACATGGATCCCCACACATCCTCCCCCCACCCCGCTGGGAGAACTCGGTAGCTCCATGGGAGGGATTCTCCCATCAACACGAACTTTGGTTGCAGGTCTAAAGTTGTAACCATCAGGAGAAGCTACTCTAAGCAGAGATCTGTCGTTTCTGCCTAAGCACATACCGTATATACTCGAGTATAAGCCGAGTTTTTTAGCACATTTTTTTGGTGCTGAAAATGCCCCCCTCGGCTTATACTCGGGTCACCTTTTTGCGCCTGATATCCCGGACTTTGGGGACCTCACTCTTCATCTACAAGTGTGCAAAGTTTGTTGTCCGGGGGACCTACGACCGGGGAGCACTGATTTTTCAAAGCCGGGCACCCCTTCCATAGACTCCCATGTTAAACGTCAGTCTAGTCATGGACACAGTGAGGCATGGGCACAGTGAGGCATGGGCACAGTGAGGCATGCACATGGACACCTTAGGCTTATACTCGAGTCAATACGTTTTCCCAGTTTTTTTATGGTAAAATTAGGTGCCTCGGCTTATATTCGGGTCGGCTTATACTCGAGTATATACGGTGCAAAATCTTTACGCACTTGTAACAAAAAAGTAGGAATGATTTAGGATGGTACTGAATGATTATCGGCCTGTAATTTTCAGCATTGAAGACCATTCATTTTGATTAAATCCTCAACTCCAAGTACAGAAATGCACCATGCTTCACCTTAGCCTGCAGACACGCATCCTTGTGTCACTGTCCAGGCCTTCGCCAAACAAACTGCATTCTATTTCAGCCAGATATTAAAAAAATTGGACATGCCAGTCCAGAGCATCTGCTGTAATTTTTCTGCACACCAGTTCTTGTGTTGTGCATAGATTAGTCACTTGGTCTTATTTCCGTTATTTTAGATTATTTTATTTTCAGTGACAAGCCTTCCATGAAGTCCACTTCTAACCAGACTTCTTCAGGCTATACATGGGTGTACTAGATTCCCACCAGCTTTTACCAAGTCTTAGTTTATGGTGCTTCTGAACATTTTATGATTGCGAAGGGAAGTCAATATGCTGTCGTTTTATTTAACTACTTGCCTACTGGGCACTTTTACCCCCTTTCTGCCCAGGCCAATTTTTAGCATTGTCCCACTTTGAATGACAATTGCACGGTAATGCAACACTGTACCCAAACGCAATGTGTATCTTTTTTTTTTTCCACACAAATAGAGCTTTCTTTTGGTGGTATTTAATCCCCAATGGATTATTTTAATTTTTTGCTAAATAAACAAAGACCGAAATTTTTGAAAAAAACTAAAACAAAACCTTTTCATAGTTTGTTATAAAATTTTGCAAACCGGTAATTTTACTCTATCACTTATGTGCGCTGATGGGGCGGCACTGAGGAGGCGGCACTGAGGAGGCGGCACTGGTGGGCAGCACTGTTTAGGAGGCACTGGTGGGCACTGTTGAGACTGCACTGATCATCGGGACACTGATGATCAGTGCACATGTCCCTTTTAGAGAAGCCGGTTATCAACTCTCTTCTCCTCTCCTCATGCAGTTAGACCACCCTGTGTCTTGTTGCTGTGCCTTTTTGTAGGATTTCAGTGTTTAGTGACCTTAAGGCCCCTTTCACACTGAGGTGTTTTTACCGCGTTTTCGCGCTAAAAATAGCGCTGTAATAACGCCTGAAATTATCCTGCCCCAGCATTCTCAATGTGAAAGCCCTGAGGGCTTTCACACTGAGGCGTTATGCTGGCTGGGCGTTGGAAAAAATCCTGCAAACCGCTTTTTTAGAGCAACTTTAGGGCGCATAAAATAGCGCTGTAAAAACGCCTATCTCCATTGAAATGAATGGGAACCGCGGTAAAAACGCGGTAAAAACGCATAGGCATAAGCAATATTTAAATAAATAGCGCTAACGCGTATGCATTTTTACCGCGTTTTTACCGCGTTTTTACCGCGTTCGTGCTATTTTTAGCGCGAACGCAGTAAAAACGCATACGCGTTAGCGCTATTTTTAGCGCGATCGCGGTAAAAACGCGGTAAAATCGCGGTAAAATAGAGGTACAAAATCCCATAATTTTTGAGCGTTTTTTCAACGCCTCAGTGTGAAAGGGGCCTTATGTATTTTTTTCTGTTTATGCACTTTGAAAGTTGTTATTGATAAATACAAATGATACATTTTAATTATTACAGCATTGTTTCACAAGTGCCTAAAATTTTAGCAAAATATTGTATATAGACTGGGTGTAGCACCAAAGAGGCTGGGGGAGATGAAAATGAATAGAACACAATTTCCTTTAATACTTGAGCTTCCAACAGACATAAATTCCTGTTGCACATGGAGCTGGAAAAACACAGGTTTAGTTTTTAAAAGATTCATTAAAGTTTCAGGAAAAGGTCAACGATTATTCTTGATTAATCATAGTAAGTGAACAACCCATAGCAGCTTATAATCTGTAGTTGTCTTATGCAACACATAGGATTTTAGGGTGAGTGGTCATTGTTTACAATCTTTGCAGTTTTATCAGTAGTGTGTGTGTGTGTGTATATGTGTGCGTGCGTGTGTGTGTGTGTGGGTGTGTGTGTGTGTGTATATATATATATATATATATATATATATGGCTCACAATCACCCTGTATTATATTATATAAGAGTATTTTATAATGACAATTAAAGGAGAATTATGGCTTTTTGGGCCATATTTCTCCTACGGATCACTGGAGTGCAGTTCGTTCTGCACTCCTGTGACCCGTTTTCAGCCGTCAGTCACTCAGGCTGTCCAGGCTGGGGAAGGATCCCATCTGCCTGAACCAGCACCTGGCTCGGCCTCTGTACTGATAACCTGAGCCATCCACTTCTGCCCTCTCCACAGCCAATTGCTCCAGTGAGCACTAAAGGGGAGAACAGAAAGCCATTGACTGACAGTCCTGGCTCTCTGCTAAGAGCGTAGGAGAGAACTGAGCAATTGGAGGTGTTCCCTGCAGAAGTGGTTGGGGACAGATGCAGCATTAGATCGATGCTGCATCCACCCAGGTGAGTAGAACCTTTTAAAAACCCTGTACTTCTTATTTAAACCGTCCTCGACATAACACGTTTCAGACACAATCATTTCTTTCATCAGGGGTAGGTAGAGGAGAGATGCTGATTATTTATCAAACAATGAATGACACCAAGTGTAGCCATTATTAGGTCTAAAAACAATGAACACCATCTCTCCTCTACCTACCCTTGATGAAAGACCTTATTGTATCTGAAACGGGGATAAAGAGGACACATAATTGCACCAAATCCGGGTTCATCCACTGAATATTCAGTCGTTGATATCAATTATTTGATGTCATTTTGTTCCTCGTTCTAATAAAACTTTGTGATTTTATGAAATCTATTACTAAGTATTTTTGTATTCCTTAAAGTCCCACCATAAGGGGGTAGTCTCTATATTTTGGAGGACTTTTGTACATGGGCATTTGTTTGCCCCCCCTTTTTTTTTTGTTGGATACTTTTTCATTTTAATGCAAAAACCTCTCAAAAGTCATGTATGCCTGTACGCACAACCCTTTAGCAAAGCAGGAAATAGACTTGCAGGAGGAACATCAGCAGTAGTCAGCTCGGTAATATATATCAGGAGAAAGAACTGAGATTCATCTGACCTTTTATACAGTGCCAGTAAGTGAAGTGGATACTGAGTGATCTGTCAGAAAGCTACCAGTCTGGTTTAAGGACAAGGAGTGGTCATACAAAATAAATTCTATAGAGCTTTGTGGTGTAAGTTTCCCATTGAACCAGGATTCATTTGTACATGATTCATTTCTGCTTATTTCTTTCTTTCAGTACAAAAACATTTTACATCCTCCAGGCTTCCATCACAGCATTCACCTTAATAGGCATATTTCTCACTAAACACAGCACAGATAGCGTGCGCTAAAATTAGAGCTGTTATTATGCACGGGAAGAAGAACCATGGTAATCATTTAAACATTTAGACATCAGGCATTTTTCTGCCCCAGAATAAATGACGCAGAGTTTTAATGTGTAATGGGTATGCTGAAGTGCTAGTCAAGCGGCTGTCAATCAGCTGTTCAATTATGTTGTTTGCCCAGAATTGCACCATTCTGTCATTGATAAACCTGACAATTTGCCAAGTCCTGTGCACACTTAAAGTGCACCTGTGCCCAACTATTGAACAACAAAGTAAGAGTAGCCCTGTATAGAGAATTAAAGACCCGTTTTTAGTTTTCCTTAAAAACACAAAAGTGGCTCAGCATTTGTAAAGAATAAGTAAGGTTTTGCTGCAATACTGATCTTCTCGCTAGCAGTGTCCTCCGAAGACGCACCACTCTGTGGTCTAGTGCTGGTCTTCTTCTGGTTTGAATGACACCCTAAATGATTCAAGCCACTGCTGTGAGCCTAGAGCAGTGATGGTGAACCTTGGCACCCCAGAGGTTTTGGAACTACATTTCCCATAATGCTCATGCACTCTGCAGTGTAGATGAGCATCATGGGAAATGTAGTTCCAAAACACCTGGGGTGCCAAGGTTCGCCATTAATGGCCTAGAGTGTTAGACCCACCTCCTTGGAAGTTCTTCATCAAGAGGCCCTGCACTCACAGTACAATGGTTTAGGAAGAAGCACTGATGTCAGCACCACTTTCTGCATCATTAACCACCTCCCTACCGGCCTCTGTATTTATACATCCTGGTAGGGAAGTGGTTATACTGGGATCATGGTTGAGACTACAACCATGATTCTAGTGTCATTTTTTTTTCAGCTGGCTATTCTGCTTCATGTAAAAGTATTCCAGAGTGCCCGGGTAGCTGCTGGAATACTTTTTACAGGTGGTGGAATGGGGTCCCACCCCCCTACCACTGCCATTACAGGGCTCTCCTGATCGATCGGGATGCCCGGGGAGCGCTTTGACCAGCGGCATCCATCTCCGGCCTCACAGTGAGAGGAACTGAAGCTGTTCCTCCCACTGTGTGACTTCAGAACCGGCGAGCATTGACTATGTCGTCACTTCCAGTGCCGGTGTTCTGTCGAAGTGCCCCCCATCGAATAGTGCCCTCGCATGCGCAGGACGGACCGCACCCCAGCTGAGTTACCGATCAGCTGGAGTGACGTGACCAGGATGCAAGCACACATCGTAGGAGGTAGCTCTCGATGGGAGATACCATTTCATGGGCTCAATTGAAACCTATACAAACAGCGGGGGGAGACCGTAGTTCTCACATTGTGCCTCACTGTTGTGGGGCGGCTTTACAGTATGCTGATGGTCCGGTTTTGTCTGTGTTTTAGGGCGGGTTTGCTGTGTTGAATGGCTGGTTTTGCCTTTGTTAAAGGGCGGGTTGCAACACAGACAAAGCCAGCCTTTCAAAACAGCCACTAGCCGTCCTCCAGCAGCAGCGATGCACCATCTGAGAACTATGATATCCCCCGGCTGTTTGTATAGGTTTAAATTGTGCCTTTTGAAATGGTATCTCCCATCGAGAGATACCTCCTACGATGTGCGCATGCGCCATGGTTACTTCGTCCCAGCTGATCTGCAAATCAGCTGTTGTGCTGTTCTGTACAGCGCATGCACAGTACATCCCGGGCACGTCTCGATAGTGGGCACTTCTCAACAGAACACTGGTCTTTGTTTACTGGCCGCTTGGGGCCAGTTTTTTTTTTCTTTGAAAAGCCCATGGCGTGTAAAACACACCCAAAAACTCCACCCGGTGCCAAAAAAGGTGCACACACATAAAGAGTGACACAAAACGTGCAACGGGTGTTACACTTGTCCTCCACTAGGAAGGACCTTACCCTGATCCCCCGGGGCATTAGGCTCCTGACGGGGACTGAGGTACATCACGCGGTCCGACTGGCCGAAACCAGACGGACCCCTTTCTCTGGAGGGTCTGCGAAAACAGACCCACCCAAGTACTAGGTGGGGCTCCCCCGAAGGGAGACCCCATGAGAGCCGGTGAACTAAGCCAGAAGGCCATGTCCACCAACTCCCAAGTCGTTCAGGGCAGGCCCGAGGACCTACACCCTACTAAACACACTGTGACAAACGTGCAGACAACCAACAAAAAAATACAAAAAAGTGACAAACACGGGGATAAATAATAAGAAAGTGGGGAGAAGGAAGGTGGGAGAGTGAAAAGTGGCCATTGTGCAATACAATGGCTAGGCCCTCCGGCCAGGAATAAAAAATTCCTCCGGTCCCAGCCAAAAGGCCCGGCCCAGGAGGCAGGTGCTAAAAAAGCGTGTTATGGTGCAGTGACCGCGGTGCCATATATCAGTGCGACCCTCACTCGCAGTGATCGTCTGGCACCCTTGGACTGCCACTCCAAGGGCACATACACCATGGGCTTTTCGGTTCCTATCCGACCCCCTGACCGGTCAGTGCAGCCCTCTGTCCTGCTGATGGAGAGCCCTTCAAGGTTTTTTCGGGGAGAGCTGTCCCTGCTACAGCCTCCACCGATACTAGCCCTTCCAGACTCCCATCAACCCGGCTGATTTGCATGGCCTTGCCCCGTCACACCTTACAAGGCTTGGCCAGCTCCTCCCTCCAGATCGCCAACAAGGACAGCACTTACACCATCCAGCCAGAAGGCCAGAATAAGACTCGGCAAAAAGACCAGACCAAATGCAGCATTCCATCCTCACCAGGAGCACCCTTCCGGACGGCTCAGACTCGGCCCCGCTGACGTTTCTAAGGGCGCCCAGACGCTGACCACTACCGAAACCGCCCTTCCAGATGCAATGACACCATTGGATTTGCATAGGCCCCCCCTACACTCAGGGGTGACCACAGTGCCTCCTCTGGCAACTGATAAGAACAGATAGTACACTTGATCTTAGCCAAAAGGCCGAGAAGCGATGGGGCCAGTGAAGCAGCCGATCTGTGTCTGATTGGCTGCATTGGAGCCCAAAGGAGAGATAAGTCTAATAGACCCCCGATACTCCATAAAGAGTACCTGTCATTGCTATTGCCCTCAAAAGGGATGTTTACATTCTTTTTGACAGCAATAAAAGTGATCCAATAATTTTTATTTTTATTTTTAAAAAACACTGTAAAAATAAATTAAATTAAATTAAAAATGTAATTAAATTAAAAGCACCCCGTGCTCACATGCAGTGACGAACACACACATCGGTCCCGCACGCATATGTAAGCAGTAAGTTGATGGGAAGAGGGATGGAGCCAAATACAGGGCAATCTTCGAAGACAACCTGTTAGAGTCTGCAAAAGGCTTGAGACTAGGGTGGGGGTACACTTTCTAGCAGGACAACGACCCTAAACATACAGCCAGAGCTACAATAGAATGGTTTAGATCAAAGCATATTCATGTTTTAGAATGGCCCAGTCAAAGTGCAGACCTAAATCCAAGTAAGAATCTGTAGCAAGACTTGAAAATTGCTGTTCAGACGCTCTCCATCTAATCTGACAGATATTGAGCTATTTTGTGAAGAATGGGCAAAAATTTAACTCTAGATGTGCCAAACTGGTAAAGACATACCCAAAAGGCTTGCAGCTGTAATTGCAGTGAAAGGTGGTTCTACAAAGTATTGACTCAGGGGGGGCTGAATACAAATGCATGCTACACTTTTCACATATTTATAAAAAAAAAAAATTTAAAACGATTTATCATTTTCCTTCCAATTCACAATTACTGTATATAGTCAAGTATAAGCCAAGTTTTTCAGCACATTTTTTTGTGCTGAAAATGCCCCCCTCGGCTTATACTCGAGTCACCTTTTTGCGCCTGAACTCCTGGACTTTTGGGGCCCGGTGCCGGCCGGCCGTAGTTCTCCTGGACCCCAAACTTGGCACACATATAGCCCCACTCTTCTTCTACAAGTGTGCAAAGCTTGTTGTCCAGGGGACCTACGGGCAGGGAGCAACCATTTTTCAAAGCCGGGCACCCCTTCCATAGACTCCCATGTTAAACTGTAATTTCTCCAGTGATTTTGGGGACCCTGTACCAGCCGGTCGTAGGTCTCCTGGACCCGGAACTTGGCACACATGTAGCCCAATTTCTTCTCTATAAGTTTGTAAAGTCTGTTGTCTGGGGGAACTACGGCCGGGGAGCACCGATTTTTCAAAGCCAGGCACCCCTTCCATAGACTCCCATGTTGAACGTCAGTCGAGGCATGGGCACAGTGAGGCATGGGCACAGTGAGGCATGCAGATGGACACCCTAGGCTTATACTTGAGTCAATACGTTTTCCCGTTTTTTGGTGGTAAAATTAGGTGCCTTGGCTTATATTCGGGTCGGCTTATACTCGAGTATGTATGGTGTGTGTCACTTTGTGTTGGTCTATCTCATAAAATTCCAATAAAATACATTTACGTTTTTGGTTGTAACCTGTCAAAATGTGGAAAATTTCAAGGGGTATGAATACTTTTTTAAGGCACTGTAACTCCAATGTCTCCCTCTGTCCAGCAGGACTTTCAGTATGTTCAAAGACTGTACAAAAGCAACATAGTCATAATACACACAACCCTACTCTGCAACCCACAATCCTCTAAAGCAGGGATATGCAATTGTCAGACCAGCTGTTGCCAAACTACAAGTCCCATGAGGCATAGCGAGACTCTGACAGCATCAAGCATGACACCCAGAGGCAGAGGCATGATGGGACTTGTAGTTTGGCAACAGCTGGTGATCCGCTAATTGCATATCCCTGCTCTAAAGTCTTGATTTCAAACCTGTGGTTTGATGGCTGCAAGTGGCTTCTTGATTCACATGGCAAATCCAGGCCAAACACCTCCCAGATTAGCATATCTTTGTAGCAGGTATGTCCAGGTGTTTGCAATCATCCATAGCTGCTCAACTTGTACAAATCAATACCGGGCTGACACTGTCCATGGCTGTTCATGTGTGATAGCACAAGGAAAGATTGTATGTGGTTAGAGACTGATGGTTGGCCTTGGATGCAAAGTGTCTGTGTACAGGGCTGCTCATGTGTCCCTAACCACATGTAATTACTCCAATTACATGTGAAGAGCCGCAGACAGTGTCATTTCAGACAGGCTTCCTGTTCTCAGCTGATTGCAAACACCTGACTGTCTCCACTGCAGAAATATGCTGAACTGCCATATGAATGAGCTTGTGTGCAATGTCCCACAGGCCTCATTGACCAGTAGGTGTTGGTACTTGCTATGAATGGATCAGTCTATGACCTTTAATGACCCTCTTATTTATATAATAGATCTTGCTGTGGGAAATCTGAAAGGTGACAAAAGTCATTTTTAGGGGCCTGTAGGTAATGGGGCAAAAATGTGGTGCATTCATGTATAAGAGAGTTGCAATGACAGTGATCTTTAGCAGTCTCCCGTAACATTTGTCTGGTCTTTAACCATCTCTTTGTACAGTACTTAAAGTGGTTGTAAACCCACAAAAAACAACAACCTGCAAGACAAAAGCATAATGAGCTAGTATGCATAGCATACTAGCTCATTATGTAATACTCACCTTGGATCAAAGCCCCCGCAGCGGTCCCGGCACACTGTTCTGCCCGGCGACATGACTCCTAGAGTTACTTCCAGGTATCGTGGGCTCCGATGCTCTGATTGGCCGGAGCCGCGATGACGTCACTCCCGCTTCAGCTGAAGCAACGGCACGAATGAGCTGTTCAGTGAGGATGTGCCGATGACGTCGGCACATGCTGATACAGGGGATATCTCCTAAACTGTGTAGGTTTAGGAGATATCCACGGCAGCTACAGGTTAGTATTATTATAGGGTTTACAATCACTTTAATACACGTGTCCCTTTGGCGATGTCAGGGACATGAGTTCCCTTTCTCTAGTTTGTTGGCTCATTGTTTTCATACATCCTGGATGACACTCTGAACACTTATTAGCTGTTCACCAAATGCCTAAAAGCTGCAATGGGCCTTTGATAGTTAGTTGGATTCACCATCTGTTTGTAACAGAATGTTATACATTCAATGAGATTTTTGGTTATGTGTAAGCTTTAACAATCCTGCACAATCTATGCATGCTACTCTAATCATTCTGTTTATGTTCGATAACAGCAGTTTGTGTTTGTTTTTTGTAAAATCCAGGTTTCTTTGGACACATTACTGATTTGATAATCTTCCATTAAGCTTTTCTGAGCTTGGCAAAATGTCAGGTTTATCAGCAATGGAATAGGGTAGAAATGATGCTTCCTCTGCTTCTTTGTCTAGCATTGATTAGGGAATACATGGATTTTAATGAAGACGGTGTTTCTGCTGACACCTTCCTGCCACCTCATCTAATGGCATGTCTGTGAAATCAATAATTAATTCTCCTCGGTTTCTTTTTCTTTTGTGTCATGTAATATATGTTTATATACAGTGAAGTGAACCTGTGATTTGGTCATGAAGGGCAAGCCATATGTTCATTAGAATCCCCCCTCTTGGCAGCACACATTCAGCTTAATGTAACTTCCATACTGCTCCATTCAGCTGCTGGGGACATGGCAATCTGCCCTGTGTGCGCTATGAGTTGCTCAGGTTGCAGTTTACACAGGGCTATGGACTCCCCCCATGTCAGAATGTTAGTGACTTGCCCAACTTGGAATGAGTCACAAGCTCCACTGTACCCAAAAGTACAGGGATTTTCAACGCTATTGACCTTTGAACGGAGAGCAATGGGGGTTTAAAGGAAAGGTAAGTATTTGCTGCTGGGAGGAGAGGAATAAAGCAAACCTGACCTGCATAATAAGTAAAGCACAGGTTTCCATTAAAGAGGAACTTTAGGCAAAAATAGATTGCAATCAGGAAGGTTTTTAACTGCAGAAGAGACAATACAGTACCATGTCTCTTCTGCAAAAAAGGATTCCTAACTTCCTTCTCCCAAACGCATTTTTGTGTACACTTAGAATAGAAACCTGGTATAATTTCTGTAGATTCTCACAGACCCCTATTTGTGTATTCACACTGGTCATTTTAAAAGGAATTTTTAATGTCTCAGCAATAGTACCCAGCTTTGGATTATATTTTGTTCAAAAGTGATATTTGATGTGACATACCTTTTTTTATTTATTTTTTACTTGCATGCCACATCATATATATTTTATATTTCATGCAAAATACTGCTCCAAGCAAACATCTGTATATTAGGTATTCCTTACTTCAGGGCTCGACAATCCCCGGGCGCCAGGTCGCAAATGCGACTAGAATTAGCGACCTGGCACCTGGGGCAGCACAGCTGAGGTTACCTGTATCTCTGTGCGCCCCCCCTCCGCGATCGCGTGATCTTGTCGGGCCGCGCCGACCGTTAATTTAGGCCGCGGCTTTGCGGCCTTCTGCAAGCCTAGGCTTCATTCTGTAATCTGGCGCCATCTTGTGGTGGCCGTTGGTATGACAAGTCAACCAGCAATGCTTGCCTGTTTCACTGCCCGCCCATCTCCTTCCCTTTACTTAGAAGTTAACCCCCAAACATTATATATATATTTTTATTCTAACACCATAGAGAATAAAATGGCGGTCGTTGCAATACTTTCTGTCACACCGTATTTGCGCAGCGGTCTTACAAGCACACTTTTTTGAGGAAAAAAATACACTTTTTTAAATGAAAAAATAAGACAACAGTAAAGTTAGCCAAATTTTTTTTTTATGTTGTGAAAGATAATGTTACGCTGAGTAAATTTGATACCCAACATGTCACGCTTCAAAATTGCGTCCGCTCGTGGAATGGCGACAAACTTTTACCCTTTAAAATCTCCATAGGCGACATTTAAAAAATTCTACAGGTTGCATGATTTGAGTTACAGAGGATGTCTAGGGCTAGAATTATTGCTCTCGCTCTACCAATCGCGGCGATACCTCACATGTATGGTTTAAACACTGCTTTCATATGCGGGCGCTACTCGCGTATGCGTTCGCTTCTGCACGCATTGGTCGTTAAAAAAAAAAACTGTCTCTTAACTTTTTTAGCTGGCTCCTAGATTCCAAGCAAATTTGTCAAGCCCTGCCCTACTTTAAAAGTGTTTGGATAAATTTACTTAGTAATAGTATAGAAAGGCTGTTTTCAGTCAGGTCAGACCTGACCCATAGACTTGGATTGATAGAGAAGAGCATTAGAGTCTACAATTGTACATTCTGAAATGTATATGTAAATACTTGTTCATACATTTACATTACCATGTACATTTCAGAAAGTATACTGAATTATATACCATGTGGAAGGAACCCGTTTTTGAAAGGTTAACACCTATAGTTGCATCTAAATACCCAGTTAGTTAAAATACATGTATGTGTATAAATTCTTTTCTCATCCCAGGCCAGAAAGCTAGGCAGATCCCGGTCCTTCCTGATGAGTAAGCTACAGTTAAACTTTATCTAACCCCAAGAAACGAATATGTAATTCATTACAGTTTACCAGTTCTTAGATGTGGCTCCTGCACATTTTTAGCAAATACAGAAAATACCCGTTGTTCTTGTCAGAAATGCAGTGTTCTAGTCACTTCCTGTGAGCTGAAAAAACAGCAGAAACAGTCCCATCAATCTACCATGTAATAGAGATTAACAAAGACAGACATGTTTGAAGTCCAGCATGAGTGGCCACCATTATAGATATGTTTGGAGAAGTAATTGTGGACACAAAAGCACAGCGAGTTTGTTTTTATATGCGTTTTATATGCTGCATTATCAGGTGAAAATAGGAAAAACACTTAAAAAAGAAAACAAACAAACATAGCTAACACATCTAAAGCTGTCAATAGACGGTTTGAATTTCGTCCGGTTCAGCGGGAACTGGCCGACATTCGAACAATGTATGAGCAGGCTAAATGTACCTAAGTTGATCGATCAACTTGGGTACAATCAGCCTGCCTGATTTTATATGTGATTATTGCTAGCAGCTGTCATAGTCACTAGCAATAATCGCTGCTTCCCCTGCCGGGAGAACACAATAGCTCTGCAAGAGGGATTCCTCTGTCAAGACTGTCCCGTAGTTTAAGGAAAGAAATTAGCTCGGTCTATGGCCGGCCTAAGGACTGGTAGGCTGCAGTGTATATAACTTTTTTTTTTTGGGGGGGGGGGGGCAGGGTGCTTTACAAACATTTTAACCTGGTCTCGGACCTGCCCCAGACTCTGAAGCAGATAACAATATTTTGTTATAGTCATGCCTTTGCTCTCATCTGCTGTAAGCATGCTTGTGCAAACCAATACCAATATCTATGGGAGAAAATTGGTTGGTGCTCTATGCGTCCATTCCCAGAATTACAAGAGACTTGTGCCTCGTACACACGGCCAGTTTTCCCGTCGGAAAAACTGCAATGAGAGCGTTTGGCTGGGAATCCCGACCGTGTGTATGCTCCATCAGAGTTTTTCCGATGAGAAAACTGCCAAAAACAAGAGAACTGGCTCTTTTTTTCCCGTCGGGATTCCCGACTGACTTTTTCCCGTCGGAAAACTTGACCGTGTGTACGGGGCATGACAGATTCCCATTATATCTGCTAGTTGTATGTAAAAATCTGTTTTTGTGAAGACTTAACTGGATTACAATTTTCTTTCTCTAGCTGCCTGCAGTTTTAGCTTCAATTGCCCTTTTAACAAATTGGATTATGAGCACCAACAATACAACTTGGAAGCTCAACTGTTAGAAATACGTTGGCCAAAAATCCTCTTTAAATATTTTCCGCCTCTAAAATCAGTCCTCCCAAATCCTCCACCCACAAATGAAAGTATTTAAGCATATAAAGTGGTAGAGAGAAGAACACAGTATAAATAGCTCTCCCATGTTTTCTACCATGTAATTTTCCTTACTGTACTCCCACCTTATAGACAAGTCTTCACTTTAATGTCAGTTCACCTTCCTGGCTGTGAGACTGCAGGAGCTTTTATATTGTCCAACCCACGTTTGTCCCCATGAACTATACAAAACCTTTTATTGTCAGCTGTGACTCATGCTTCATAATCTTTTTAATTTTTTGTATCCAGGCAGCAAAAAAGTGTCATAATTACTTCCATTAACATTTCTTCTCAAGCTCATTGTGTATATAGCTGCACATGTTGACTAAAAGAGCAACACGGACATAAAAACATAGATAAATGTGAAAATAGTTTTCTGGGAAATGTATTCTTATTTTTCATAAACTGTGAATTAAAGGTGCAGTGAGGAGCACAGTGAACAATCGCCGCTGTGATATGTATATGAAACATACAGCTGGCCAGGTGTTAGATTGTGCCTAGATCTTTCTAAAACTGATACTTGAGGCTGTATTTAGATAAAAAAAAAAACTCATCCTATAAAACTGCATTCATTTTTGGCCAGTGGGGGCAAAATCATGTATTATTAGGCTATTCTTATTTACTTTGACCATCGGCTCCATCTAGTGACTATAATGCAGCATTTTCCAAATTCATTCTATTTTGTGTGAAAGAATAACATTCTACTTAGAGGGAAAATAGCCTAACAACATTCAACTTTGTCCTCATTTCCACAGAACGAATGCACATGCAGTGTCACAAGAGCTCTGCATTTTTTTTATTAATTATGCACCCCTAGGTGTATAGCATGTTTGTAAAATGATGTCACAAGGATTGGTGGCCTTCACATACTGCGCTATTTTCCCCTTTCGTCTGCCAGTACTTTTACATTGTTACTCGATGACCAATATGTGCAGTTCATGGTTTTACCTACTATAATCAGGTAGTTTCCAAATGACAACTTGGCAATATTTCCCTTTTGTCCACTAGGAATGGAATGATCCTTTTATAACTCAAGAGCTATAGTTACAATTTGACTGAGCGAGAAGTCCAAGTTTCATTGGGTTCAGTGCTGCCGCCCTTTGTAGACTACTGGCAGATCTGTGGACTGTAACCGGATAGCTCTGTAAACACTTTAATAGGTCATCATACAGCCATCTTTATTGTTTCTGCAAAAGCCAGACATTTAGCTTGGGTGAGGAATATCTGGATGTGAAAAATCGCTTGTTCAAAATTTGATAGTTCATGTATATAACTCTGGCAAAATAAATATGCACAGCATGTTGAATGGCCAGGTTACGAATGTTCATGTGGTTTCATAGGGGAAGTATCACATGACCTATATACAAAGACTATAAGTCTGTGTGTACTGTATGTCACAAAGGGTCTTTCATCTTTAAGATCATTTCATAACCACAAAAACTATCCAGATACAGCCAGCAAAAACCCATCATGAGTTGGGCAGGTCAAATCGAGCATGTGATGAAAAAAAAAAGTGAAAATTGCATTAAAAAAAAAAAAAACAATTGCCAGAGCCAGCTAAATCTCATTTTGTCTTTAAAAAGGAAAGTTTTTTCCTACTCTTGTCTGCATTCCCTGCCTTCTGTTGGTCCACCCAAGCGATGTGCAATCTTACTGACCATTTAAAGTGGAACTGCACTGCATCTAAGCACCACAAACCAAAAATGCCATTTAATTAAATTTTAATATCAAAGCCAACTCCCCATCCATCCATGTCTCCATGCTTTATTATCCTGGGAAATCGCATTGAAAAACACCTCACTAGCATTTCTGGCCGTGACCATCTTGAGTAAAGGCAAAATGATTCAGGTAGAATTTACTTCCTGGAATCGATCTGCCCTTATCTCTGGCATTCAGGCAGGAGGGTGTGCTTAGCTGAGAATATCCCTCCTCCCCTCCTGAAGACTCCTGTGATGTATGACATCATTTGCCTGGGCGTGGAAACCAGGAAGTAACTGAAGGAATGTAAAATATAGTTTAAAACAAGTAAATATTGATTTCCTATCTATTTACTAATGCTAGCAGCACAAGGATTAAAAATAGTCAATGTTGATCGAGAGAGTGAAGTTCCACTTAAAGCTGGCTTACACTGGTAAATTTTCTTACAAACATTCTCAGTACATACATACATACAGACACAGGTGTGCGCAGCCTATAGCATTAGGGTGTGCACCCCAAAGCTCAAACACATGTGGTGTGGTGTGTGTGTGTGTGTGTGTGTGTGTGTGTGTATCTCTCTCTCTCACTCACTCACTCTAAGACTGCATTCACACCTGAGCGTAGCGCTTCGAGCGTTTTTTACCGGCGTTTTGTTGCGCGAATTTGCGCCCGCCGAAACGCTTGTTGTCGCGCTAAACGCTTGAATCGAGCGTTTCCATTACATTCTATGACTCCTAAAACGCCCAAATCTGCCAGATTCGCGCGACAAAAAAGGGTCCGGAACTTGTTTGAGCTTCAGGCGTTCGGCTTCAGGCGTTTTTGGAGTGGAGATGTGAACCATCTCCATAGAGAATGTTTTTTTCCCCCTCTAGCGTTTTGTAGCTTCAGGCTACAAAACGCTCAGGTGTGAATGCAGCCTCACTCTCACACACACTCACTCACTCACACACTCTCTCACTCTCTCACTCTCACACTCTCACTCACTCTCACTCACTCACTCACTTTCACTCACGCTCACTCTCACACTCTTATCAATAAATGTAAACAAACATTTTAAAATCTATTAAAACATGGATGGTGTCAGTAGCAGGGGGAATCTATGCCGCATGGGGTGATTAGGGTATGCCCTGGCCCTTGTGCTCACACCTATGCATACAGACTTGACAAATGTTCAAAAGTACTCCAATTTTTTTTTCGCTTTTATTGCTTGAATTTGGAACAAATAGACTTTCCTTCTCAAAAACCACATACACTGTCAAAAAGATGTTTGATCAAAAAAAATCGAATGATCGGCTTCTGCTGAATAGTCCCTGTTGAACTGGTGGAATTTCAATCTTATCTATGGCCACCTTAAAAAATGCTTTAAAAATCGTTATGCTAACATGAATTGTAAAGGCTGACTGTTTGAAGTCAATGCAGGCAGGCATAGCTGAGATACCTGGGGACAGAACAATGTAGCCTGGGGCTGTTTGTGCATTATGTTTGTTGCTCAGTAACAGAATGATGTGGAACAAGGGTGTGACTGTCCGCTTTAAAGGTGTACTTCTGCTTTAGTAGAGATATCAGGTTGACACATATATACATTAGTAGCCTGTACTGAAATTTTGCATTTGCTTTGTAATTTTGCTAACCTGAATAGACAGGTTTGTGATTCTGAAAGAAAAAACTTAAAGACAACCTGAATCTGGACAGTTGAAATTCATGGCACCTAGCATATGATAAAAAAAAGTGTAAATATTTGAGTGAAAACAAAGATCACAAAGTTTTAGTTGATTCCGATATGTAATCATCTGATGTTATAGTCAGATCTCCATTTCCTGTTAAGTCGAGCTTTGTCCTGCCTCCTGCTACCTCCACCCAACCTCATGTGGCCTCACTGACCAAAAGGGAGGCTTTGGAGGTCAAAGTGGGTAGAGCAAATTTCTACATTTACAGAAAGTGTCAAAATTTGCTTAGGAATTAAACTGTCTGCATTTATGGATGTAGTGTGTGCTTTGACATGGGGGTTTCACTGAAGGTCACTTCTGCGTGAAGCTGGAAGTTTCACTTGTTTTTTATTTATTTTTAGTCCTTTATCCCTGTATAGTATAATTCGTTTTTATTTGGAACTGTCTTAAAATACATTTTCCCTAGTGAAAATGATACTTCCGGTCTTCACACCATAGTGCTCTTTGTTGGGCAATCTGAGTAGCAGAAACACCCCTCATCACATGTGGCATGGAAAGAAGAGAGGGGGGTGTTTGTTAGAGGTCTGCTACTAGGTACCGATTACTGAAACTATTGAGTCTAAGGCATTAATCATAGAAGATGTACATAACTGTACACCTATAGAGGGTCGTGTTTACCTGCACAGAGATGCACCAATATTTCATGCATCCCCATGCAGGAAGTCCCAATGCTGTCAATTGGGATGCAGCAGCTGCACAGACAGTCACTGTTCCCAATGTGACATCTGTGGGAGGGCACAGCCCAGAACACATGCAGGACGACAGCAATGAGACTGCCCGTTGGGTTTGGTACTCCCCATGTGAATGGGGCATTACTCTCAAGAGTATTAGTCTGGCATTATATTTAGATACTGCTGTCATAGGAAACTGAACTGAAGTAAATAATAAAGTGCTATGGTTTGTAAAATTAAAAAATGTTCCTCTCTAGATGGAAAAAGGATTGCTTAACAAGGTGTCACAGTCCTCTTTGGGGATAGGTCAGAAAGCAAAATACACGTCTTCAAAGCCTCTGGTGCAATTGGCTGTTTTATGACCCCAGGACTACATACCGTATATACCCGAATATAAGCCGAGGCACCTAATTTTACCACAAAAAACTGAGAAAACGTATTGACTCGCGTATAAGCCTAGGGTGTCCATCTGCCTGCCTCACTGTGCCTCACTGTGTCCATGTACATGCCTCACTGTGTCCATGCATCACTGTGCCTTACTGTGCCCATGCCTCACTGTCACTGTGCCCATGGCTCACATGTCACTTTCCAGCAGGACAACGACCCTAAACATACAGCCAGAGCTACAATGGAATGGTTTAGATCAAAGCATATTCATGTGTTAGAATGGCCCAGTCAAAGTGCAGACCTAAATCCAAGTAAGAATCTGTGGCAAGACTTGAAAATTGCTGTTCAAACGCTCTCCATCTATATATTGTTTATATTTACCTAGAGTCCCAACACAGTGTTCACATTGAAAATAAAATACCCGTCTCAAAAGCCTTCTAAAAAAAAAAAACAAAAAAAAAAACTAACCATTCAAGATCTATTCAAGATCTATTCTAGTTTTCTGAAAAAAAAAGAAAGTAGACCCACACCCACATAACTAGTACTGTATATACTCGAGTATAAGCCGAGTTTTTCAGCACTTTTTTTGTGCTGAAAATGCCCCCCTCGGCTCATACTCGAGTCTGTGTCCATCTTCAATTTGTGCGCCTAATCCTAGCCATCCATAGGTCCCCTGGACCCCAAACTTGGCACATATGTAGCCCCACTCTTCCCCTACAAGTGTGCAAAGTTTGTTGTCCAGGGGACCTACGGCTAGGGAGCACCAATTTTTCAAAGCCGGGCACCCCTTCCATAGACTCCCATGTTAAACGGTAATTTCTCCAGTGATTTTGGGGACCCGGTACTGGCTGGTCCTGGGTCCCCTGGACCCCAAACTTTGAATAAAATGGTAAAACAGAATCACTTCACACATAATATAAATATATAATCTTTTTTATATTTTCATCGAAAGATAATAAATTGATATGTTTAGTAAATTAAATACATATATATCTTCTAGCATTGGTATAGAAATGAGATTCTGCATAATTCCTGGATGTTGGCAGAGTTCAGGAAATGCTTGCAGCGGATTTTGCGCAAATAGCCTTGGAGAAAATAAAAAGACTTTGGTATTCTTTAGTGTTTGTTTCTACACCTAACCTTCCCTTCAGTGTTCCATTGATTTCTGAAATTATAATACTTTACCATATGTCAGTGATTTCCTCTTTGGCCATTACATTTACCTTTAAATATTTGACAGGATGCAGTAGAGAAAAATTAAATAGTCTTCCCCTTCCTCCAACAATTCCTGCTCGGGCAAAAATAGTAATTTAAATGTAATTGGCTCATCCATTAAAACTGTAACGCTAAATAAAAACCACTGTCATTTGTACCTTCAGGCTATTGAAGAACTCATAATAAAAAGGGTTCTTTATGTGAGAGGGGGTCACCTCTACATCTCCTCTGCACCTGCAGTGATGGGAAGGTGACTTATGAAAAACTCATTAGTGAAGTCTGTTGTAACCGCTCAAATATTCCTTCTTCTATGTCTGAATGCCATGTACTGTTAGAATACTGAATATGGCTTTCAAAATAAAATATTCAGACATGCTCATAACCCAGCCTCCTTTTTTCCTGTACCAAGCCAGATGACCTCGACCTCTCAAGAGCAAACTGTCAGCCGGTGTTTTGAGTTGTAATTATTGATTTATAGTGTTCCCACTGATCATTTAATCTCTGCAGGTAGCCATTTAGAATCAAAAGAAGTTGCACTTATCCATAACTTGTTTAGTAACCTGAATTTTTTTAGCAAAACAGTTGTTCGCATGCAGGTGGACCCAATCAGGCCTTGGTATCCCCACCATGCTTGGCCACTTTTAGGTCTACTTCAGAGTGGGAATCAATAATACTGATTTTGTGTCTAGTTTGTTTCTCAATTACATGAATGAGCAACAAAGCTAAGACCAATAATCCAGTGTATGCAAGCCTATTTCCAAATAGAACATATTAACATACACTGCTAGAAGTGCTTACTTTAGAATTATATGCCTGAAAACAGAAATCATAGCCTTCTTTTGGATCGCAGCATGTGGGACTGTTGATAAGATCTTACATAGAAATTTTTTTTCTTAATATATATATAATCTGCAAAAAACTGAAGAGTTCTCTTGTTAAAAGTCGGGTGGCATCGCAACACCTACAACAAGCAAACCGTTAATTGAAATTTATCTTTTTTTTTTAGGTTTAAATTGCCTTATTACAAATAAGACTGCCGCTAGTGTATTTTTGTGAATCGGTTGATTTGATAACTTGTAATTAAGGATGGGCTGAACACCCCCCTGTTCCTTTCGCAGCAGATCTCCTGAACAGGGGAATGTTCTAACCCAAACTGCAAAACCCATTGAAGTCTATGGGAGCAGGAAAAATCAAAAGTGCCCATTTAGAAGGCTTCTATACAAGTAATTGACCATAAAAGGTGTATAGGGGGCTGGGTACTTCCCTGAGGGACATGAATCAATAAAAATATAAATATTTTTTTAAAACTATCATTTTTTTCAGAAGCAGTGATATTAATTATGCTTAAAGTGCAAAAATAAAAATGAAAAATTTATTTAAAGTGGCGCATCTGTAGCATGTATAAAACATGCTACAGCAAAAATTACATTTCTAAAGGAAAAAATAACAAAACAGTAAAATCCCATTTAAAACGACTCGCGGTTACAATTGCCGGTACCCTTCAGGTCTGGTATGGGTTTTAAGGGGAACCCTACGCCAAAAAGAAAAACCGCGTGGGGTCACCCCCCCCCTCCTGAACCATACAAGGCCAAATGCCCTCAACATGGGTGAGTGCTTTAGGGCGGGGGGAGGGGGGACCCCACGCTGGTAAGTGAGCAAATTTACAAAATCTGCAGGGGATCAAATAATTTTCCCCACTGTACACCCTAAACTGGTATTTCACTTCCTGGCTGTTGCTGGCAAATGGAATTGCACTATATTATAAGTACTTCAGCTATGAGCTGATGAATTTCCATGCCGCTGCAGTTTCTGCTCTTGTGAATAACGTCTGACATTAGATTGGGTCCTGCAGATATTTTCCCCTGTGGCTGTGATGTCATGTTTTATTGACCTTTTAGAGAAAATTCAACTTTAAGAATAGCTAAACTCAAGAGCAAAACTGTAATGTAATGAAGCTTACGAGTTCTTAGATGTGGGGGCTACATTGGCTTTCTTTTTTCAGGGTAAGATCATTTTAAGCAAGTACAGAAAATACCTGTTACTCTTGCAAGAAGTGCATTGCACTTCCTGTGAGCTGAACTAGAAATCTAAAAAAAAAAATTCTTAAAACTACTGATCACTCTATCCCCCATGTAATGGAATAAAAGGCTTGACATGTCCAAAAGGAAAGTTAGAAGACCGTTCCTAATCACCATTATATCCTACTCTTATAAGTGGTGCTGGCAGTATATGTAAGAGACATTCCTCTTCTCTCACCTTTTTAAGAAACATATTTTTATGAATAGTACATCTATTGGGGTGGAGTGCTGATTGTTTTCCAACTTTCTTTGTGCTTTGCTTTTTCAATATAAAATATTTTGTATAAAGGATATTTGATGTTTCTTTATCACTTTGTAAGGCGTATATTTGATCTCAATTGTTAGGTACTGACACTTTTACAATATAAAGACATTTTTGAGGAATCTAATGCATTTACACAAGTTGTCCAAGCTGGACCAATGTAACTGTAAAAACATACTATACCTGGAATGTGTAAATGTGTTTGTTTTTTTAGTTTTTTTAAGTAATCTTTATTCAATGTATAAGAACAAAACATAAAACACATAGACAGGAAACCATAAAAAGGCAAAAGAAAATTATCCATTTGTCAACAGGCCCAACTTGATACATGTAAAGGGGTCCGATTGACCATCCGACGTAAGAAACATAGGGGCATTTGCATGCGTAGTATTAATACAGAGAAAATGCACACACTTTGAATTTCCATATTCCTATCGACTATTCCCGGTATCGATTAACACCCATCCATATATATTCGTAATATCAGGGACAACCAAACCAACAGAGAAGGTCATAAAAGCATGACCAGAGAATGAAGAAAGAATAAAAAAAAAGGAGGGGGAACAAAGTAAGAAGGTAACAGAGAACAGCACTCTAGTATAAATACTTCTAAGTATACAATAGAATACTCCTTGGATCTGATCTATTGAATCTTAAACTGTCAATCATCAACAAAGTCCATCGTTCAAGTAGTTGTTGGTTGAGAATTCCGTGGGAACGTACTAGTATAGTGCATCCACATAGCCCAAATACTGTAGAACTTGTCATGTCTACCTTTTTGCATGTCGCCATCCATTCCTCCATGGCCATAATATTGTTTACTAAGCGTATCCAATCCTCCCTACTAGGAATTTAAGCTGATTTCCAGTGAACTAGCCACATTCAGAAGATGGGATAGTACTGATTTACAGTAATGGCTAGGAGGGATGGGGTGGGGGACATGCAACAAAAGCTCCAACGGGGAGTCGGGTAGTTCACGATCTAAGATCACTTTGACCTGGGTTCTGATATCTTGCCAATAGGGTCTGATTCTGGGGCATTCCCACCAAACATGCAGGAATGTGCCCCGCTGACCACAACCCCTCCTGCAAGCATCATTTAGTGTTGGGTAAATTCTAGGGAGAACCCTATACCAGCGAGTCAGTAATTTGAACCCACTCTCTTGCATTTTCGTATCTACAGAGTTGGAATGTGTAAAGATGGTGAAGTTGTAGCTCGATAAATTTGTGTTGCAGGTCTCTCTCCCTCTCTCTTATCTATAGGGGTTTCCCCCTTGGCTCAAGTTACTGCAGCATCCCATATAACAAGTAAATAGAGTGGGGTATCACAGAGGTGGACATATAGAGCTTCTCAAAGGGGGTAGCAGAAGAGGAGGATCGGATGGCCTGAGGCAAACTGCTAATGAAATGTCGGAGCTGTCTATAGCGCCACTCATCCTTAGGAAAACGGCCATTATGGTCCCTGAGAGCATCTAGAGTTAACAACCCCTGGTGTGTAAATGTATTAAGTTTATATCTAAAATAGAAGTTTGAAGTGTTCAGTTTGCTGACCTTTTTTCTTTTTTTTCTTCAGGACCATGTAAAACAGTGTTTCTCAAGATCCTCTCCAAGTAACAAGGACACCGACTCGCTAGTGCAAGATCCTGACAGGCAGTATGGAACATGGAGCCAGGATAAACAGCAGACTGAGGACAGGTGAGTCATTTATTACATCCATTTGTACTACTCGTCCTATTTTAAAATTAAGAATTGCCTTGTCTGCCACCTATGTCCTTGGGAGTCTAATAGCTTTGGTTTTAAAGGAACCTGTCGGTATAAGAATAGAAATACTGCTGCAGTCTGGTTTTTGACATTGCACTCTCGAGGGCTTTGATTATTATCCTTGCTTTACAGTTTAGTATGTCACTAGCCTAGAAGAAACTTAGATCCAGAAGTGTGGAGGCACCTAATATGGCCAATTTCTCAATAGGCTGTGAATCCAGGATCAGGATGTAAGGCCTGAAGCATGCACCTTCAAAATAAGTCAGCAGTGACAGCTATGATTAGCCTCTCAGCATTTGTTTATATTGTAGAAGTATACTACAGCTCCCAAATGAAGCCCTCAATATTTGATGGTGGACGTATGAAAGCGGAGTTCCACCGACTTATTCATTTTTATTTTTTTCAAAAGCCATCTCTTATGATGATCTTAATCTAATGCTGCAATAACTATTGTTAGTAATACCGCTGCTATATTTCTTATTTTTTTTCCTAAAACTAACTTTAGTTTTCTTTTGTGTTGCGCGTTTCCATCTTGCTTGTGGGCATATGAAGCCCACTAGGATACTCTTCCGGGATACGGTGCTGCTAACTAACCAGCATGCACTGCCCGATCTCACGCATGCGCATTATACACACCTCGCAGCGCAGGAAAAGTCTTTGGGATCTCACGATGATGAGAGGTGGCGATGCCCACTGACTCCTGGGAATTATGACACACATCTCCCAGGAGCCAGAGCGCAGCAGGATATTGCGTACATCGCCGCTGAGGAGAGAGACAGGAAGTGCTCAAGAATGCCTTGTAAACAAGGTAAGCACAGGGGGAAAAATAAATTGCCCACTGCAGTGAGTATGGTCAGGGCTGAAGCGGATAATGTGGAGATAGAAAAGTGGGTGGAACTCCGCTTTAAGCTTAAACTGCAATGCAACATTGCTAATCATGTACATGCCTTCTTTATTATCTATGTCAAACTAACTAATTGTCCACACTAAGCAGCATAGATGGAAGATTCTGCACTGCTGACTGCATCTGATAGAATAAATGTTCTGTTTGGATGGTTTTCCACCTGGCTTCTTTGATTTTCTGTCAGGATTGGTCAAGCCAGGTGGTGCTGACAGGGCTACCAGCAACTCAAATTTCAGCTGATTCCTCTGGAATCAGCCAAAATTCTCTCAGGGACAGCCTTTTTTCAGACAGGAAGTAAGGAAATCTCTCCAACAGACCCACCGATTAGCCTCAAAACTTAAAAGGATCCTGTTCTAATCATTTTATACTCTATGCAAAACTAAAAACGTTTTGGCTATAGTGAGCGGTAATAAGCTAAAAAAAAATCCATATCTACAATAGCTTTTTCATTTTAAGATAGGAAATATAACAATTGGCAGGATCACAAGGTGAAAAATAAAGAAATTGTTAAAAAGTCGACCAATGTAGTCACCACTCTAGTGACTGGTAAGCTGCAATATACATTACAAAAATGCAAAGTTACCCTTGCAGTGGGGTTACCAGTGCAGTCACAGGCATTCTGATGCCATCACATGCAATGTAAGACCAGCAATCCTGCATTGTTAGTAAGGACGCTAAGTGCCTGTCCACAAGTCAAAGCATCAGAGAGGAGAGGAGAGCACCAGCTGCCAGGAGATCAAGGAATATTGAGGTAAGTAAAACGTTTTTGGTTTTTTTTGTTGTTTTTTTATTGCGTCCCTATACAAAAACTGGCATTTCATCTTCACAGTACATGGGAGCCCCACTGCAAGTTCAGCTTTCTTGAGAGTTTGAGATTGGCAGTGTAAAACACACAAGTTGCTGTGTGTATATTGAGCATACCCACCTGGATTGTGAGACACAGCGACAAACTATTTAGCACCGTCCAAGCTGGCTACAGAGGCCATTCATTGCATTTGGCTTTCTTTGTGGCTGCGAAATTGTGACTACAGTAGGAGAGTGTTTTATAATTTAAAGTGATGATCTTGAACCAGGATCAGTGGTTGCCTCTCTTTCTGTGGGAAACTACCTTTGCATTGTCATTTGCACAATTTATTATGTTTTAACATGCATTAATGCATTTTATATATACAATATGAATACTAGGTACAGTATACAATTAGGAGATAACAAAAATTACTTGGAGCCATCAGTAACATTTTGAATTTGATGATCTTCAAGCATCCAAAAATAAATAGGACATTAGTCTGGCACAGCTAAACCCTGAATTCCCCAGGAGGCAGTTTTGTCACTAGATTTGCCAGTGATCTGTAATTAGGAACACAAGGGCTTTGGTACATGTGCAGTGTTTGATCTAGCATCCTCATCAATAAAAACCTGCGGGAGATGGGCTAACATTCAACAGTGTCACTCAATGCCTGGCTGTGCAAAAACATCAGTTTATACAAAATGCTTTGCTTTCTCGTTCATTGAAGGGCACAGGAAATCTTTAACCTTTTGGGTTATACTGCCACATACAGAAGGATTGGACACTGATGAACAATAAAACCATAGACCAGCCCAGGATCCCCCCCGCCTCCCAACTACCAGCATGCCTCCAATTTTGTCAGTGTCCTAAAAGGATGGATATATTTTCTTCAGTTCTGCTGTTTTAAAGACTTAACCTTTTTTTTTTTCTAGCTTTTTTGCTTTGTACATTTTTGAAAACTGTATTTATTGGCGTATAGCAACTCACTTTTTTACCCTGAAAATACAGGGTAAACTGGGCCTGCGTGTTATACACAGGGGGCTGTGGAACGTTTTTTTCCTGAAACTTCCCTCTTAAAGTTAGGGTGCGTGTTATACGCCGATAAATACGGTATTTTTTTCCTTTAAGCAGGAGCTACCTTCGATACCGGGTGCCATTGTTCCTCGTTCCTGCCAATTCTGCGGCAAATGAGGTTAACGCTGTGGAACTAAGCGCTGACTTTATCTGCTGGTAAGAGTGTTGTGAGCGCCCTCTCTGTGCTTTTTCCTGCCATACAGTGACAAGGAACTAGTTTCCCCCACTGAGGCTCCTAGCTAGAGTCATCTGGAACTTTGATCCATTCCTGCTGCCCAGAAGGTGACTTTGGTCACCTATGACTATGTGACCCTCACTTACTTTCTGGTTTCGTAAGTATTGCCCTTGAACCCATGTTGCAGTACCACCATGTTGTTGCAACACGTCTGATTCTACACACTGGGGGTGGGGGTTTGCAGCCTGGAGTCATGTTGTCCTCTGCTCTCTGCGTCTATCTCATCCTTGCAGTCCTCTTTAGCTCTGTCAGGAGTGGCTGCCACCCCTTACCTTTCGGCTGAGGTTTTTACTACAGTCATGCAAGACTGATCCGTATCACCCAGTTATTTGCTGTCTCCGATTGCAGAGGCTACAGGTGCACTCCATTACTCTCTCCTGCAGATTCTGTAAATAATTTTTCTGCAGCTTCTGAGACATTGACCACCAGGTACTCTAATTCTGTGTCCGTTCATTGACTTATAAGCCTACCCATGATGAGTAGCAGCCTAGAGCTGTTACTCCCAAATTAAAGTAGACTGTTTTGGGTCTTATTGAGGAAGTGCTCACCACTCTGAAAGTAAATCATTGTGTTTCTTCCACTAATGCTATTTTCATCATTGGGTCATAAAACTTCAAAGATCACAAAGACTTTCCCTGTACACTCTTATTTCTAGTAATTTCTCTATGGAGATTGGAGGCATCCAAGGCACTTTGCATTCCCTAAGCGCTTAGCCTTGTGTTGGTTTGGTGAGAAATTTGTACAGAAGTAGTCTATTCCGACTGTCGGTCTGGCAGTGTTTCTCCTTTACAATAAATGTTTGAAAGCACTTTTTAGAGCTGTGTTTTTACTGGTGTTTTTTTTTACTCCTGGCTGTTACTGTACTTTGTCAAACCACAAGGTGCCTGGTGCAGTTGATCCCCCATTTAGAGAAGGCATAGAGCAAATGACTAAAGAAATACATTTTGGCTGTGATGCTTTGCTGGAAATCTTCCATCTCATCACTCTCATTTTTCTTGTCAGTACATTTGTGTAAGCCACTTTGGTTAAAGTGCTGGACAGCAGAACCCTTGTGTAAAAAGCATTTTATACACATGACCTTTGAGGGACAACGTTTCTTCAGACTAGCTCCTGACAACATCAGGAATGCTACTGGTGGAAAGAGAACCCATATTGCTTATTAGAGGTTGCCTAAGACTGCGGAGTTCTGTTCATCTGTGAATGTTAAGAAACACTCCTTACATTTCTCCACTCCCTTGACCTACTCGTCTGAACTTTCCAAGCTTTGCTCCCCATCCACCCATAAGGTCCGGCACTCATTGTCTGCCATATGCTCCGGCAAACTTTCCTCCGCACGCACTTTTCAGATGTTTGCTAACCCTTGTGGAAGCTTGGACAGCTTGTGTGTCCAATACTTGGGTGCAGGAGGTGGAATCCCCAGGCTCCTGCACTCAATTTTCCCCGCCCCCCCTTGAGTTCTCATCTCCAACCTTCCTGTGTCACTGCACAAACTAGCAGATCGCCATTGGGTCCTCGCAGGTCTTCCTGATCAATGTGTGTTTGCCCCAGTTCCTATGACAAAATATTTCCAGGGGTTTAGTCCAATCTGTTCATTATTCCCAAGCCTAAAAGGGGCATTCTCCCCATTCTGGATCTCAAAGCATTGAATGTCTTCATTGGGGTCTGGAAGTTTCACATGGATGTTACCAAATCTGCCCTCTCCTCCCTTTAGTAAGGAGACCTTCTGGCTTCTTTAGTACCAGGTTGTGATCCTGCTGTTGAGCCTTTTATCTGTACCTCTGGTATTCACCAAGCTGCTGGCCCCAATTTTAGCCGTGCTGTTCTCTCATGGCATCCCCATTATGGCATACTTGGAGACCAACAACATGGCTTGGACTGTTAAGATTATTACAGCAGGTCCCTGGAACTGACTCATGGTTTGGAGTATCTAGGTCTAGTTCTGGACCCAGCTGAGTTCAGACTGTTTCTTCTACAGGAGAAAATTTAGACACTCCAGTCTTAGATTTGAACTCTCCAGTCCAGGAGACTAATAACTGCATTTGCATGAGAGTTTTGATGGTCACCTCCTCCTTCAGGGCAATTCCATTTTCCCAGTTTCACGTTAAATCACTACAAAGCAACATTCTGTTATGGGGCAAGTCAATCTGGTCTCTGGACAGACCAGTTCATTTGTCACGAGGACTAGGTTGTCCCTTGCTTGGTGCCTTAGCAATCCAGTTCTCGAGTCTGGCAAGTCCTTCCTTTATGTCTTTTTGAGGATCCTCACAAAACATGCCAGCCCATCAAACTGAAAAGGCACCCTGTTGACACAGGGGTGTTAATCAATCTAGACAAAGTAGCTTGGAGTCTTGCCGAAAGATAAGTAGAGTGCACCCTGTCCTGTGCAGAACTAAACCTCCCAGCCTTTTCAGCTATGTACATTCCAGATGTAGACAGCAGGCAGGCAAATGTCTTCAACTGGCAGCACCTGGACCCAGAGGACTAGTCCCTTTACCTAGAGGTGTTACAGAACCCAGGTGGTTCCTTCATTATAAGGCCCCTTTTACACTGAGGCGCTTCTAAACTGCCAGTAAAACACTGAGCGCTTTTGAAGAGCTTTCCATTCATTTCATTGGAAAGGGGCGTTGTTTCACCACCCTGCCAGCGCATTGCCCCAGTGTGAAAGCATTCATTGTTTTTAATGGAAATAGTTTTTTGTGAGCTTTTTCAGACACTTTTTTTTTAGCGTAAAAGCACATTAGCTTGAAAGGGGTCTAAGGCGTTCCAGGGCCTTAGTTACAGGCAGGGGATGCTGGATGTGGACCATCTGACCTCCCATGTTCAATAACTAACTTGACAAGTTTTGTCTCCAGTTACAAGAACCCTCTTCTGGAAGCAGTGCAGTGGACTCTCTGGTGGCTCCATGGGATCAGTGTACTGTGATCTATGCATTTGCATTTCCTTCCTCAAAACTCATTGCTTTTCTGCTTTGCAGTATGTGGTAAATCGACGTGCTAAGACTTCTGGCAGACCATCATCCATGCCTACGCTCCTTTTGCACCCTTTCCAGCACACTACTAGATTTGTGATTGCTTTTTGGGCAATGTTCATTTGTTCTCCAAATTCTAACAGCGGATGTTTTGGTCTTCCATCTGATGCCATCTTTGGGTGTAAGGTACTTCAGGCAGCTCATTGATCCGCACACAGTCCCCAGTTTTCTTTTTCTTTTCTTGGGCCTGTTTTTGTGTGTTTGTTGTTTGACTCTTTCCTCAGTTGTACTGCTTTTGTATGTCTCAGTTTGAAACCTTCCTGTGTCTTTTAATGGATGAGAAAGAATATAAGACTTTTGTACTCACCATAAATTGTTTTCTTGGAGTCTATTAGGGGACACTGGTCCCACTGTGTTTTATGATCACGCTCGCGATGATGCTTTGCTACTAAAATGAGACATGCTGGTAGTAGGAAAGTTTATCTTCGGCTGGCCTATAGTGTTTTTCAGTGTCCACTTCTCCTATAGGCAGCAGTGTAACCCGAAGGTATGGAAGACTCCCTGTGTTCTTCAATGGGCTCAATGGTGAGTTATATAAAAAATGTTCACGCATCCAATGCATGTTTATTTTGCTCTTCAGCATGCTTTTATGCATTTTTATGAAACTCTTGGGATGAAAAACATTTTCCCTTAAGTCCCTCTCCCCACTGCAAGGGTCATCTGCTTCTAGTTCCTAGGGGATGATTAAAAAGGCGATATACTTTCAATTTTGCTCGCGTCTGCAGGCTGCCTCCTCTTCCTGTGACTGGTCCCCTGGAGCTGCCCGACAGATGACAGCTCCCTGACATCAATTCCTTACAATACAGGACCAGCTGTCCTGCACTGTTCAGTAGGATGCGGAGGGCCTGCCCACATTCTGGAACAGACAGCGATCGAGAGCTCCTACTGCTGGGGAAAGAGGAATAAGGTAAGTATATCACCTTTTTCTTATCATCCCCTACGTAACACAAGCAGTTAATATTGAAATCCAGGTAAGGCTTTTTTTTTTGCATAGTTACATTGGTCCAGCTTGAACTAATGCCATTCATGTGGGGTCCCCTTGGAAGTGGATAGTCACCGGTAGTAGTCACTGCTACTCCAGTGATAGCGGCTCTAATTCAGGTCCCATGCAAAGCAGCTGCCCTTCTGCATAGAGAACTCAAGGGGTTGCTTGCTCGGCATGGGTGTCATTGCTGAGCATGTTGAATTTTTCTCAATGAATGCAAAACATTTATATAGGGGCAAAAATGTACCCAGTGCTTTACATACTGTACATTCATATCAGTCCCAAAGAACTAACAATCTCATGTCCCTATCTCAAATGCCGACATACATGCGCTCACATACTAAGGCCAATTTTGAAAGGAACCACTTAACCTACCTGCAAGTTTTTTGGAGTGTGGGAGGAAGCTGGAGTACCTGGAGCACAGGGAGAACATGCAAACTACATACAGATGGCAAACTGGATAAGATCAGTACTAAGGACTTCAGTGCTGCAAAGAAAAAGTGTTAACCGCCAAGCTATTGTGTGTCTCCTTTCTTTTAGTCCTTTTATATTTCATACAATAGATTGCTTTTCAAAATGTCCTTAAATGGACCTTGCTTGGGACAAAATGACATTCCAACAGTATAATATTCATTACTTCCTTTTCCAAAGTAAAGAAGCTAAAATATAAAAACACTGATTCCGTTAAGAGATGAGACCCTGGCCCCGTCCACTACATACTGCTATTTACAGTTCAGAAATCTTCATGGCAATATATTAAGACAGGTAAGACTTGATGGTTTGCTGGTCATATATTACAAGAATATTTGTAATATCCTTCCTAGTTGTTTACTGAAAGGTATTGCCAATCATCTATATCGTTACAGACGTTCAGTTAAAAAAGAAAAAAACTTGCTCCCGTTCATACTGCCAGTGAATGGAGAAGTTCAGTTTGCCTGCAAAGTAAAAACGTACATGTGCAGTTTTCAGAGTCAGTCAAGTCTGAGAAAGAACTGACAGTCATGATGTACAATAACAATACAGCCTTCCCCTAATCCCACCAATTCCTAAAGGAGCCCCACCTCTGAAATTGTCAGAGAGTTGGTGGGCTAGACCTCAAGAAAATAGCACTGGAAATCCCTCACTGGTGTTGCACAGCTCTGCGGTCTGCTGCACAGATGTCCATAAGCACACCACACATAGAATCCCAAAATGCAGATGGCTTGTAAAAGTGATACTAAAGTCTCGTTTGTTATTTTTAATAAAAAAAAAATGTTATACTTGCCTGCTTTGTGCAGTGGTTTTGCACAGAGCAGCGCTGATCCTCCCCTTCTCTGGTCCCTCTTCCATGTTCCTAGCCCTCCCTCCTGTTGAGTGCCCCCACAGCAAGCAGCTTGCTATTATGGGGGGACCTGAGCCAAGCTTACTGTGCCACTTCAGGCATGGAGCCGTGGCTCGGTCCCACCCCCTCTCTCTCTTCTCATTGGCTCACTGATTTTGTTTGACATCAGCGGGAGCCAATGAGAAGGGAGAGTCTCTGACAGTCGAGTCTCTCATGCAACATCACTGGATCGAGATGGGGCTCAGGTAAGTATTAGGGGGGTCTGCTGCACACAGAAGGATTTTTATCTTAATGCATAGAATGCATTAAGATAAAGAACCTACTGCCTTTACAACCACATTAAAGTGTATGTGCAGCTAAAACATTTTTTTTTCTACTTTTAGAAACCCTTGTCTGGTTTTACTGCTATCCTGGGTTCCATTACAGAGGTTTCCCCTGACTTATTGTCCCAGTGACAACCATTTTCTGAGACAGGAAGTGGGGAAGAATCTCCAACTGCAGCACAGACAGAAGTATAAATACTTTATATTTTGTAACATATAGGAAACCTAGAACTCTAGTCAGGTTTTCATTGCTGTGCCCCTGTTCTAGATTTTTTTTCTCGCTTCCTGTCTGAAGAAACCATTGGACTAATGGAGCCCCAGAAGGCGATAAATCCTGTTGGTTTTCCCCACTCTTTCTAAAGGCCCATACACGATAAGGAAATCGTAAGTAAAATTTCATAGGACGCATGATCGGCGAAATATCTGGTCGTTGGTATAGTAGAAAAAATATAAATAGTTGCGCTAAACCTGGAAATGTGACCAGGGATCAAAGAAAATAAACACTGAGTGGCATGTACCAATATAAAAATGCATCAGTGATAAACATTGCGTAGATGCTTATTGATTATAAGCAATAAACAAAAAAAACAATAACGTGAATACTAAACAATAATGTGTAAATAGTCCACTTGTTTAAAGAAACAAAATCAAACAAAGTCCATGTAATAAAATCCAAGAAAACACCCGTGAAGATATCCAAAAAAAGGGGGGCTCTCCAATCTTCATTAGAGGCTAGTGACCAAACGTGAGTTCCACCAGTAAATAGTCCTGCTTACCAGATGGAGTTGGTCCCCTATGACGGAGGACCTCAACAGGCATAAAACGAATCACAGTTGGTTTAGCCAAACAGACCATGTGTCATCAATTGGATGTCAGCACTTTCAACACTCAATTTGGAGCACATAGAGAGGAAAAGAGGAAGCTGGATAGTGTAAAATCTTCGGGATATTCATTGATACATAAAACATACTCGCATTGAGCGAGAAAAAAGACAGCCTTAAGTACATAAGCGCCGACCGGTCGGACGCTAACACACAGATCCGTCCGTATAGACCGAGCAGTGGAGGGTGACAATAGCAATCCGCTCGTTCCGCCCTACGCGTTTCGTGAAAATTCACGTCGTCTTGCGGCATGGGCGGCGGGCTGTGTCACCCCCTCTTATAGGGAACATATTGCAAAAGAACGGCCAATCCGAAGGTTGGATGCGCGCGCACGCTCCACCGTGAGGTAACGGCACCCCAGAACGGCCGCTCTTGCGCGCCCACGCCACATTCCTAGGACGCGGCGCGACCCCGATCTCGATAAAGAGCCGATGACGCAGCTCTTTAACCATGTGATCGGCTGTGTCCCCTGGCCTCACACTGACAGTGTGGCGAGAAGTACCGATCAGCGGTATCTCCTCGCAGGGGAGACCAGGACAGGTAATCGGGGCACTCATCATCAGTGCCCTGATTACAGTAAAGCCCCAGCACTGCCCACCAGTGACACCAAGCAGTGCCCATTAGTGGTGCCACCTGTCTGTGCCCCCTATCAGTGCCACTTATCCGTGCCCCCTATCAGTGCCACTTATCCGTGCCTCCTATCAGTGCCACTTATCCGTGCCTCCTATCAGTGCCACTTATCCGTGCCTCCTATCAGTGCTCATCAGTGCCTTTCAGTGGCGCCTCATCAGTGCCCATAAGTGCAACTTCACCAGTGCTCACCTGTGAAGGAGAAAAATTACTTATTTACAAAATTTACTGAGAGAAACTAAGAAACTTTTATTCTTATTTATTTTCTAAATTTTCTGTCATTTTTTACTAAAAAAAAAAAAAAAAAAAAACAGCAGTGATTAAATACCACAAAAAAAAGCTCTATTTGTGTGAATTTTGTTTATAAAAAATGTAATTTGAGTACAGTGTTACATGACCTCACAATTGTCATTCAAAATGTGAGAGCGCTGAAAATTGGCCTAGACAGGAAGGGGTTGAAAGTGCCCAGTAGGCAAGTGCTTAACACTGGGCATGCCAAGGCTTCTTGTTTGGAAAGTTTTGGAATCCTTTATGCTATTGCTGCTGAGTGTATTGTGTACTGAGCAACATTAGAGGGGAAATTAATATACCAGCTTTAAAGATTGTGAATATTAAACACAGATTTTCTGCTCTGTTGGTGATGACTAACTTCCAATACCTGCCAATGTATCGATAATAAGAATAATAGTATTATTAGATTATATTTACGTTGTGAGCGTTTTGT
Organism: Rana muscosa; assembly: GCA_029206835.1. NCBI lineage: Eukaryota > Metazoa > Chordata > Amphibia > Anura > Ranidae > Rana > Rana muscosa. The sequence goes on from CM055116.1 coordinate 853,159,501, forward strand.
GATAAAATGCCATCTGTTACTGTGACAGATATTATAATGTTAGTTGTAGGGAAATTACAAGCCTTAAATTCACACCCACATTTGCGAATGCCTATAATTTGCTGTAGCGCACTCTTTTTCTTCCCTACTGTTGAGGTGTCCTATATAATTCTGGAGAATGTTTCCAACTGTGTGCTATGCGGCAGATTTCAGGGGTATGCTGCTGATCAACATGTGGAGGCCGAAAATACAAATGCATTCTGTTAGGTGTCAAAATGTTGCGCCTACCTTATTAGTCCATCCCTGCCCCTCACAATGCACTGCTGCAGACACCTAGGGCTATGCATGCCTCCCACTTCTCACCTGACATTGCGTGGTCTTGGTGAATCGTGAATCGCATTGATTAAAGTAAGGTAAAGTGTAGAATTTTGCCCCATATTGCAAATGCTTGGTTTTGTTGGGACTTTGGGACAGTTTGTCATCCCTTTATACAGGTGTTTTTATTGTTTGTTTTAAATGGATTGTTAATGAACGCCTCATGAGAAATTAAAGACTTTCAGGAAAATGGGAATCTAAATGTAATCTTAATCTCATTAATCTATGCAGTCTGAAACTATTTAGAGATAATAGAGCCAGAAAACACTCCTACACAGAAAAAGCAAATTGTGTGGTATAGACAATGGCAGTTAGCCACTTTGATAATCAGGTTATTTACCTTAAATAATGGTCATTCAAACACCAAAGTCATGTGGTGAAGCCCATAACATATCTGTAACAATATTCGATTTTTACGTGTAAAGCTAGTAGAATCAGGGTACTTTTATTAGTCTTATACATTCTTAAGCTACATATAGACTTTTAGCCTGGGTTCACACTGATGTGAATTTACAGCGGGTTTGATGCGTTTGGAAACACACAGATTCGCAGGTCATGTAAAAAGCATAGAATTCCAAGGCCTTGGTTCACATCTATGTGTTGCAAATTTGGTGCAAGGGGGAAAAAAGGGTCCTGTGTGTGTTGACGGGGTGCGATGCAAATTCCTATGGTGCAGTGCGAATTTTATTTTCATAGGCTTCAATAAACTCGCAGCACACAGTTCACATCTCTGCGAATTTGTCACTGTCTGCCTCCTGAAATTCGTGTTAAAATCACGAAAAATTTGCAGTAAAATCACGGTAAATTCGCACCTGTCTACCTCCAAACGCAAGGCAAATTTGCACCTCACACAGGACAAAAAAACGGATCAAATTCACATTACATTGCAGTAGTGTGAACCTAGGCTTATTGTATTATATAAGCAGAAATACACTGCCTGTAGATTAAATACCACATGAGTTACACATTAACAGCTGGGATCCTACTTTAAAAAAGATTGTGCACCACTGCATTTTAATTGATGATGAATAAAGGAGACCTGGTAAATGGAATGGTGTCAGAGCTGATCTTAAAGTCCCATAACCTTACCCAGAAGTATGGATTTAAAGACTTTGTCTCACTTTAAATATTAATTTAATCTGTACTATTCTGCCACAAAGCAGCCCACCACCTTCTTTATAGCACTCTGTCATCTTCATTACTTATTTCTTACTGCATGATGTTTCCCACCACCCCAGGATGCAGTCACCATAAATAAAGCTAAGCTTCCCAAGACTAATGGATAAATCATCTCTTCGTCAGTGAAGTGCATTCCACTATTTAGATACATGTTGTAAGACAAAAACCAGCAGACCCATGTCGTGATGTGAGATTTCTCTGTGTACAGCTGGCCCTTTTCTTATGAAAGCTTAGTTGTTTACGGGAATTGTTCCTCTTATCACCTTGTCTTGCTTTACAAATCTAGGATTTTGAACACACTTTACCCTTGTAAAAAGCATTCACTTTCAAAACAAGGCATTGATATCCTAACCACTTTAAACTAGTGGTGCTCAACCCATGGCCTGCAGGCTCGCTGATGTGGCTTGCAACCTCGAACCAGGAAAGTGCATGCTCTGGGACGGCGGGCCGGCAAGCCCAGATCGCGATGAACAGGTTGTCGACCCACCATTCCACAGCATCAGAGTTCATGGTGCTGGTAAACCCCAGCACAACAGTGTGAAAGCAGCTCTCTAGGGGGATCAGGACAGTAAGGGTTTATTTAGATTTGCGGTGTGGGGGGCGGTAATACCCCCATCGCTCTTCAAAAGGTTACGCACCTCTGCTTTAAACAGTCTCTTATGCCTCGTACACACGACCGGTTTTCCCACATGTTCTCTTTTTTCCCGGCGGTTTTTAAGCCCGCAGTTTTCCTATGGGAAACACTGCGGTGAAGCAAACACACGGCCGGGTTTCCTGACCAAAGCTCTCATGGCAGTTTTCCTGCCGGGGAACCCGGCTGTGTGTAGGGGTAAAAAGCAGGTTCTCGGTTTTCCCGGCGGGAAAACCGATCGTGTGTACTAGGCATCATATTTGATTATTTTTAGATGAAGGTTTGGTTAGCGGTCATAGCGTTTCACTTTATCTGTGTACCATTACTTTCATCCAATGCTCCACATTTACACCTACAATGCATACATATAAAGTTTTTAAAGTTTTGTTTCTTCCCTGTCCCTAATGGGTTATACGTTCTTCTGAACTAGGCCTTATTTAATCTACGGTATATTATCTTGTAGATCCATTGTTATGGTTGCAGTGAATTGTACTTGTTACATTGTCTGGGATGTGCTGCTTTTTTGTACAGTACTGTGCAAAATTTACGGCAACTAACGAGGGTAACTGTGTGCTCATTGTCCAAACTGGTTTACCTAGTTAGGCAAGCATATTATAAGATTAAAACTTGTATTTTTAGTATATAAGGTCTAAAACATTTAAAATTGTGTGTAAACCCAAACAATGAACCTTTTGGTTGGTTAAAGTATTAAAATGGCTTTTTACACCTTTTTAGTAAGTGCAAAAAATACTTGTTCATCCTGCAAAAAAACGGCAGTGAACTTCTTACTTTGGCTGGTTTTACACGGGCATTCTCCGTAGTCCGCAGGGGACCTCCCCGCTGAGCAGGCAGATGACAGGTCTGTGTCCGCTCCACTATGCACTGATCTCTATGGGGCTGTCAGATGGAAACGGACCACCTGTCCGTTTCCATCCGACTATCATCAGATCTGATCTGCTGTTTTTGGCAGACAGGATCGAATCAAATGCCAGCGGACACATGTCCACTGACATCCGCCACTCCATAGAGAGCTATGGATTGTCCGATCATCAGAAGAACTGACAGGTGGACCTGATCGCACAGCCTGTGTGAAAGCAGCCTTCCTGGGCAAATCTTGAACTGTCTTATCAGCCCTGTATAATCTACAGAGCCCTTCCTCCCTATGTAATGGAGATGATGAAAGACGTGTTTTAGTCCGTATCAGGAATGTAGCTTGACAATAATATGACTTCTATAGATACAGTAAAGTTGGTGAGCGTCGTCACCCTAGGACAGGAGGTATGGTAATCGCAGTAACGCCGGGTGAAAATAAAGCGGGAAAAAGCAAGGAAACAAATTCAGCCACCAGACCTGTAGACCGGTGAGCTGTAATATATAATATTTCTGTTTTTAGGTTTAGATATGCTTTTAGAAATGTTAAGCAGTTTCAGGCACATTCTTTTGAATGTATTGTAACAAGAAAAATGGTAAAAAAAATACTGCCACATTTGCATTGAAATAGAAGCACGTAAGCTAATGAGATGGAAAACTGAACTGCAGCTTAATGTAAAGGTGTTTTTGTAAAATAGTTTCGTTAGAATGACTCTATTCCTGGCTAATTCACCTTAACACAATTGTATCTGCTTGCCAAAGCAATGCAAGGCCCCATTTTAGTTGCTGCTTTAGGCACATCTCTGCTCATGCACTGTCAAAGAGCATTTTGCTTTAGAATCTGGCAGTCCAGCGTCTATCGTACATTAGTCTGCATTAATCCAGTAATAAAGTAACATGCAGCTTAGTCAGTAGGTGGAAGTGCTTTGTGTTTCACTTGCCGCTCAGCCCATTGAGGCCTGCTCTCCCTGTCTGCATTGGTTAATGGCACACTGGTATTGTCATTGTGATGTGACTGCATGCCTATAAATAGACGCATGACACTCGTACAGCAGGGAATCGGCAGTGGCTGACGTGAGCCTCCGTACACGGCTAAATCCAAATATTTACAGATATGGGAGGACAGCCTCTGCTATCTACTTCCCTAGTAGGGCAGTGATAAAGGGGAAGAGCCATTCCTAAAAGAAGCCCAGCTTATCTCATTATCCTTGTTTATAGGATAAGTCATGGCAGAATCGCAGACACCTTTGCTGGAAAGAACATTTGTGCTTGGAGTCTGCAAATCATGTATTGCGTGGGGAAGCCGGTGACAGGAATAGGAGGCTGGGGTTCATGCCAACAGGGTTTACATTTTTAGTCATTGCTATAAAGGTTTACCTTATTTTCATTTTTGCTTTGGCTATTACATTTCTACTCGTTGCATATATTTCCATAATTGTATTTCATTGGTTTAGTGGTAGTCAGTCTGAAAACCTATTAAATACCTTCTGAGATAAGTGGATATTGATGACCTATGTTGCTTTTAGTCCTTTCTGCGCACACATTAACAAGAAACGCAATACAGTTACTGTGCTGAACCTAAAAATAGAACGCACACTCTGCATATGCGTGAAGAAATATGTCTGCCGTCTACATATACAGTATATTTACACAGAATCAAGCTTATTAAGTCAGGTTTGCACAATGATAAGAGTATATACTGTGTATTTAATTAAGAATATACCGTATAGCCTCGAGTATAAGCCGACCCGAATATAAGCCGAGGCACCTAATTTTACCACAAAAAACTGGGAAAACGTATTGAATCGAGTATAAGCCGAGGGTGTCCATGCCCATGCCTCACTGTGCCCATGCCTAGACTGAAGTTTAACATGGGAGTCTATGGAAGGGGTGCCCGGCTTTGAAAAATCGGTGCTCCCTGGCCGTAGATCCCCCAGACAACAAAACTTTGCACACTTGTAGAGGAGAAATGGGGCTACATGTGTGCTAAGTTTGGGGTCCAGGGGACCTACGGCCGGCCGGTACCGGGTCCCCAAAGTCCGGGAGATCAGGCGCAAAAAGGTGACTCGAGTATAAGCTGAGGGGGGCTTTTTCAGCACAAAAAAATGTGCTGAAAAACTCGGCTTATACTCGAGTATATACGGTAGATTTACTTTAAATCAGAACTGCACTGCATCTGAGCACCATAAATGCTATTTAATTCATTTTTAATATTCAAAGCAAACTTCTCCAACCATTCATGTCCCCATGCCTTAGTTTGCTGAGAAAAACAACCTCTATCATTTCTAGCCGTGGCCATCTTGAGTAAGGGCAGATGAATATTGTAGCATTTTCCTCCTGGAATCCATCTGCCCTTATCTCTGGCATGCAGGCAGGAGAGTGTGCTTAAAGCTGAGCTCCAGGTTCCTTCCGGGAAAAATAAAATATTGGCACACTTACCTGTCCACGAATCCAGTGGTGTCCTCACCCAGGCCAATTTTTCAGTCGGCTCTCGGGTGTTGCCGCCGCAATATCGGCTAAGAGAAATGGGCAGTGAAGCTTTGTAGCTTCACAGCTGGTTCGCTACCCCGCATTCACGCTGCAATTTACGAATGGGGGAAAGAGGGGAAAGAGGAGAGGGTCAAACTTCCAGATGATTTTGCCGCAGCAAACTCAGCTGGAGGTAGGAACGGGTACCTGTCAAAACCAGGGGGGATAGGAGGCAGACAAGCAGAGCTTCCCCTTTGGGGTTGAGCTCTGCTTTAACTGTGAAAACCCCTCCTCCCCTCCCAGAGACTCTTGAGATGTATGACATAATTTACCTAGGCCAGAAAGCAGGAAATTGAAGATTTTTTTTAAAAAAAAAGTTGAAAACAAGTAAATATGATATACTTTCCTATCTATTTACTAATGCTAGCAACATAAGGATTAAAAATAGTCAATGTTGATTGAAAGAGTGAAGTTCCAGTTAAACTAATCTTCAGAAAACGCCAAATATGTGTGTGCTGTAATGTCTGAAGCATTTTATCGAACACATAGATTCTGCAACGTGTAAAAGCTGAACTCCAAGCAGATATAAAAGAGACAAATGCAGCCCTGTAAATCATTCATACATAAATACATCTATTATTAATGCAAGCAGTGTAAGTACCTGAATTTGACTTGGTATCCACCTCCTGCAGTCCACTGTACAGTCTCTATAGCAGGGGTAGGCAACCTGGGTCTCTCCAGCTGTTGCAGAACTACAAGTCCCATCATGCCTCTGGGAGTAAATGTAACTGCCAGCCTTGCAATGCCTCATGGGAAATGTAGCTCCACAACAGCCAGAGGTCCCCAGGTTCCCTATCTCTTCTCTACAGCAATGCTGGGGGGGGGGGGGGCAGATGCAGCCCAGAGAGCCAGTCCGGTGTCCTGCATTACAAGGAGCATTGTTATAGGACAGAACAGAGGGATGAGCTCATCAGGCTGCTGCTTCTCCTTTCACTGTCCAGTCACAGGGTTGCAGTATGGTGAGGAGGGGATGATAGCTGTGTGTGATAGCAGAGAAAGAACAGGTCCTCTTCCTTGCTATACAGGACTGTGCTGTTGGGAAGAGCTGTGTAATGAGGACTGAAAGGATAATTACAAATCCCTTGGTAAGCAGAACATTTTTGTACCCTGAATTCTGAACAGATTGCAATAAATTCTTCCAATGTGAGCAAAGTCATGTAAATGTTTCTGCTGCTCTTGTAGTTATTGTTTTGGGCAGAGAAGCATGTACTGACTGTGAAATAAAATTGCAGGTCTTGTTTTGTCTATACTAGAATTAAGGTTGGGTTCACATGCGATACAGAAACAAATGCAAAATTTCACGTATTCCTGCAACACACAAAAAAGCGCATGTCTTCTGCAGATTCGGGGAAGTGTCATTATCTCCTAATGGTACCCCAAAACACCTTGCTATCGCGCGTGCAAAATTGTGAGCCAAAACGCAAAGTGCCATGCGTTTTGGTGTGGCACAATTTAAAAAAAGGTGCTTGCGCGTCTTTAATGTGAATCGGTAGGGCACTCCATTGAAATTAATAAACATCCCTACACGCGATGCACTAAGATGTGTGCAGCCATTGCATGAGCAGGGGTGTGAACAGAATCTAAGGAAGCTTGAGCACCTGGAATATGGATGTAAAAAAACAAATCTTCTTGAAAGAAAGGATCTGGAGCTTAAGGCTGGGTTCACACTGAGAAACGGAGTGGCTCACAGCAGGGGTCCGGTGCTTCTCCATTCACGGTTTCAGGTCTGATTTCAGCTCAAATTTTGGGCTGAATTCGAACCTGAAACTGACTAGAAGGCGCACAGGATTGCTGTGCAATTCGCACTGGAGCCGCTCTGGAGATGTGTGAACTGGCTCCATAGAGAGCCGATCACAATCTCCTGACATGCAAATTAGATGCAGAGAAACCCACATCCAATTCGCACGGATGTGAACCCAGCCTTCAGATTAATTGAAGTTTCATCTCTACATAAGCGATATTGAGGATTTGAATTTGTTGGCTAAAACTTTAGGTATTGATAGCGAAGAAAGAGTCCAAGGGCAGAGCTTTGTGGGCAAGAAACAAGGTGGTATAGAAATGTAAAAGTATCCTAGTTGGGCTTGGTATCAGCATCTTGTAGTCCTTGTACAGCAGAGTTCACAGGGAGAGGGAGGGATGCAGCGAATGAAGCCAATCGGGTGTGCTGCAGTGCAAGGAGCATTCTGATAGAAGGAAGGAGCAGAGTGACAGAGATAAGCTCATTAGTCAGCTGTTTTTCTCTTTTCCTTTCCAGTGGTAAGCAGGAGGCCTGTATGTGAAAGTGAAACTGCAGCAGAGAAAGATCAGGTGTCGTCCCCTACCTGTCCCCTACCTGTGCCTGTTCTGTGTGGAAAAACTGTGCAGATCCCTGGACTGGATTGACAAATTTGAATCATTTGACAGGGAAAACCAGACTCCTATATCTATTTCACCTGTGTACAGTAAATGAGCTGTTCACCTGGAGCTTAGCTTTAATAGCCTTTAACTTGACCTAAGGTAAATGTAACACAAATACAAATACAGTGTGCAGTTACCCAGTGTTACTGCTATGAGCATACCATTTGATTCAAGCTGGTTATATGTGCTGATAATAGACAACTTTGGGTAGTCTGAAGTTCTGACATACCCTACATGTGTATGGTTCTATTTGTTTCATCTAGTTGGCATCCACATTAAAAAAGGGGGGTATAGACACATCGTGGCCTGGGGCACCTTCTAAAATACTAGCGACAGATTGCAATCTATTAACAATCGACAACCTTCTTTGGATCGCAAATTCCCCTTAAACCCCTCCACCCTACACTTCCTCACTCTATGGAACAATATTAAACAATGCTTTAGACTTCTCTCCCCACATGCTCCAATGCTTTCTTTTCTGCAGAACCCTTTACTTTATTCAGCTTATACCTTTATTCTATTCAGTTTATACCTTTCCCGCCTCTTTTTGAACCTTGTCAAGACCTAAAACTAACCAGATTGCACCACTCAGCAGGTCCCAACAGGATTGTCACCTTTTCAAACACTACATCAATGCTTTAAACTCCCAGCTGCTGAAATCTTTCATTATGTACAAATTCTAAATGTTTTCAACTCTAGCACAGCCTTTTGTTCGCCATGTACCAGTTCACTGCGTTCAAGCATATGTGCGATAGAGACCCCCACTTTCCAGGCTTTATCTTGACACCTTTTTGATGCTTTCTAAACTTTACCCACACCCCATTTTATATTGGCAAGTGGGAGACTGACCTTGGTGTTACCATAGAACCTGAGAAATGGCCCAAAGTCATCTCCAAACTGTATTTGGTCCCTGCATGAATTATCCTTCTATATGCTTCCAGGGCTGCAAAGAAATGAGAGTCCATTTGCATGTATAGTGGACATACTCAATAGTTAGTAAATTCTGGTTGGAGATGTTTATCGTTTCCAAGGTGCTAAACAGGACCATCACCCTGGACCCAACAATCGCTCTCCTCTCCCCAAGACAACACTAAAGCCTCATACACATGATCGGACTTCAAACAAAATTTTCCGTGGATTTTTGTCCGAAGAGAGTTGGCCGGGAACGCCCATAGCATACACACATGCTCTGACTTTTTCGGCAACAAACACGAACGCAGTGACGTTTCAACGTACTGACGACACTTCAAAAGAGGAAGTTCAATTCTCCGGTGTCACCCTTTGGGCTCCTGCTAATCTTGAGTTAGTAGAAGTTTGGTCAGTGTTGATTCGCGATTTTCATTTTCACTAGAACGCAAATCCTTTGTAAATACGTTTGTCATTTCTCCGTATTATCGGCAAAGCAGCTTATTATCCCATTATTAAAGAAGAACAGAATGTGCGCGCTGCATTTCGAGATTTCATAACTTGCCGCGTCACAAATGTGATACCTCCATTACGAAGGCTAGTTTTACAAGACAGAACGCTTCCGGCTGGTCCTTGCTTCTGAGCATGCGTGTTTGGCCTTCGGACTAAAGTCCGATGGATTTCTGTACACACGATAGGACTTTGCACCGTAGGACTTCTGTTGCCGAAAAGTTTGTCCGTTTGCAGAGCGAACATTTGTCCGATTAAAAACCGAAAAAGTTTGTCCGATGGAGCGTACACACTGTCGGATTTTTTTGAAAAACTGCTCATTTTGAAGTTTGTTGTCAAAAAGTCTGATCGTGTGTATGGGGCTTAACACACAATTTTAAAATTTTCCTGCAAATCACAACTTCAGCAAAGCAAACCGTGGCTAATGCCTGAAGAACATCAAACAACCCTCATTGAAGCTAAGAATCAGGTCACCCATGCCTGATTGATGGCAAAATGTAAGCTACTCTACAGCGTCCCTCAATATACTAAAATATGGCAGCCTTGAACGGACAACTTTCTCCCGTTTATCATTTGATCTTACGCTTATTGAACCCCAAAGTACCATCCATTGTTACTCAGGTCCTGAGACCTATCATCTCATACCCAGAACCCTTGGGAACCCCTTTATCCCCACCCCATACTATCCCATATTTGACCTCCCCTCCAATGCCTGCAAAATCTGTTGAACTGGGTGCAAAGGTATGAAAAAACTGTCATGTTGATTATGTTACTGGTCTAATGTGCGTATACAGTATGTAAAGCATCTTGCTATATGCATCCAACTTGTTCTTGCTAACGGAATATGAATTCTTCTGCCCATTATTGTGCACCCTATGCTGCATTGTACTTGTATTAATCATGTTTAAATAAAAATCTTGCATATAAGAAAAAGGGGATGTAGAAGTAGGTTTCCAGTTTCTGACTGCATATTATGTGTTCTGGAAACATGATCCTCGTAATGATTTTGATTTGTAATGCTCTTTAGTACATTAGAGCTTACGTTGGAGTAATTGCTGGAGTTAAATCATGTTTTAGGAAGACCTCAGTATCCTCTAAAACCTATAGTACTTAATAGAATGAAGACAACTCCTCCAGATATAACGGTAAATAGGGTCAGTACATGAATATTTCAGAATTGTCTATGGACTTTTCAGCCTTAGGTGAAGACCTTTTAACACCCCCCTTGATGACCCTTTTTAGGATTTCAAGAAAATTTGCAGTGTATTGGCCAGATTTCTTCCCAACATTACGTTGTTATGCTTTTGCCGAGCACTGTTATTGAGCAATGCTGTTAGGCTTGGCTACCTCTTCCTGCCCTGGAGAACGATCAGTGAACAGTTATGGCCCCTCCTTGGTTTCTGTGCTGAACTAATGATCGTACTTTCACTTAATCCCAAAACAAAGCCCTAGAGTGATGGAGTATGTGTGTTCTGTTTGTTTTGTGGGTTTGCTTCCATTCTTGGCGTCCGTCATGTGTTTATTGCGGTGTTCTAAGGCTCTAACCCTACCTAAATGCCTGTTCCACATTGTGCAATAGTTTAGATCTGAGCAAAGCACCAGTTGTTGTAATAGCAATTGAAATACAAAATGCTGCACAGAATATAGGTAATCGAAAAAGCGAATTAAATTATTTTTTAGCGGTCATTACCAGGGTAGTATTGCCCTGACACATGGTAGCATAGTGGTTACACAGTTCTACATCGAAGATGATAGGCCCCTTTTTACCGCACAATCACCCTCATCACCTATATTCACCTTATAAGCCACAAACTCACCATAATGCAGAGCATGAATGGAGCTTTGTCATGTGATGTATTGTCACGTGTCCAAATACAGAGTGTACATGGTTAAGGGTCCTTTCACCCCCAGCTTGTATCATTCCTGTGCAACCATTCAGCACATTCATTCACAAAGCTCTGTATTGGGGTAACGATGACAAGGCATTAAGAGACTTTTTAGAAACTAGCCTAGGTTTATCTGGAGCAAACCTGGTACCTACACTTCATTTATTGTGGCTCTATACATGGGATCACATTTTCTCAAATATAATTTTAGCCTGGATTTTAATGAACATTTCACAAAACACAAGGACAGCTAAATATAAGAATAACTGTAAGAAATAAATATATTCACGTATAACAATATATTGCATGATTATTAGTGATTTCCAGATCGTTATGGTCAGTCTTCTAAGTGACAAATAACAGAAATGTTCTGGGGAGATGACAATAGACAAACAAAAATAATAAAAGCATTGTATTCTCAATAATCTGTTTTACATATAGCGCTGGTTATAGACATACTGTATGTTGATAACATATGACAGCTATGCATAGGCGTGCGCAGAGGGTGTGCTGGGGCACACCCTAATCCCCCCATGTGTGTTAGTATTATCACTCTATGTGCTGGCAGGAAGATGGGAAAGATCTCCCTCTTGCCGGTTATGCCATAAGAGAAGTGTTTACGCTCTTCTCTTTCACTGTGCTGGAAGGGAGATCAATGTGCCCGGGTCATATATATGTAGACACACATCTGTTTGAGCTTTAGGGTGCACACCTTAATGCAATAGGCTGCGCACACCTATGCAGCTATTCATAGTCTGCCTGCCAAAAGATCATCTTATGCTGCGTACACACGATAATTTTTCCCGTCGGGAAAAATTAAAAATTTTTTTTAACAAGAAAAACGACCGTGTGTGGGCATGCTCTAATTTTTCTCGTCGTGATTCCCGTCATTTTTTTCTGCGGCAGTTTTCCCATAGGGAAACACTGCCACGGAGCCCACACACGGTTGTTTTTCTTGACCAAGAAAAAAAATGACGGGAAAAACGGCCGTGTGTAGGGAACCAAGCCGTTCCCTCGTTTTTCCCGTCGATTTTCTCCACAGTGTTTTCACCGTCGAGAAAATCGATCGTGTGTACGCGGCATAAGTGTCTTATAGGTACACCTGAATGCGTTGTCTGAGTTGGCATAACTATACCGGGTGACACGTCTGAATTGATAAATCTTTTGTGGCAGCATTACCAGTTCCAAAAATCCAACCTGGCCAATCAGTATAGTAATATTTCATGTCAACATTGTGGAACATGTTACCCATAAGGCTGTAAACCATTGTGTACTCACAATATGCATGCGTCATACTGAAGTCTGTTAGATGGTGGGAATGATTGCACCCAGTACATTGTCAGAATGTCTCACAGGGTATTTTGTATCATTATGAAACACTCCTTCCTTAAAGCAAATCTATATTGGGAGAAATATCGAGGCTGCCATGGGTGAACTGAAAATACTAGTCGTCTGGCTGTCTGATTTTATTAGATCGAGTCACTAAGCCGAAACAAGCATGAAAAAAAAGGATAGGCAGAACTTTTGTTGTGCATGTGTTTTCCCATTCAGTGCAACAGTATTGAGGACATTGGATCATCATGACAGCCAGGAACTAGAATTTTTAGAAGAGAGAGGGATATCGGCCTACGTAATTTCTAAGTATGGGTTGAGTCATAAAAAAGACAAGTTGCAAGTCTGATTTGTTTTGCTTATTGGCTGCGTCTGTGCTATTTAACTAGCGCCTTACAATTATAGCTGTGTTTGAAGGACTTGGATGCCCTCTGCTGTTCAACTTGTGGTAATTTTTTTTCATATAAGTGGTAATTGACAGAACCTCCTTTCTGAGTTGCAAGATGTGACATAATGATGACAAAATGACCTAGACACACATGTATACTCCTTTTGCCAGCATCATTTTTTTATATTGATGTCTATGCATCTATATGTAGCAGGTACCATCTATAAAACTTTTGTAAACAGTAAAAAGTGGGTACAGCAATCTTTAGAAGTTAGACATTTTCAATGACAGATCATAGACCAATTATTTTAGCCAAATTTACCATTGCACTTTAGACTCTTTAATTGATTTTTTGTATAAAATATGTTGATTGAATTGTATTTCCTTTCTTCCAGCTGTGTTACTGACTCGCCATCGTATGATAACAGCAGCCGTAAGCAGCATTCACACAGTCGCCTGTCCTCACTGTCCCATACTGAAACAGACCAGCATGACTCTATCACTGAAGCCCGGGATGGCAGTCTGGACCGGTGTAGCATGGATTTGGATTCCATTGAAGGCACTGAAAGCACACCTTCTGAAGTCAGATCAGCTGACTTCTCATTCATTGATGTAAGCTTGAAACCCCAATCATCTTCAGTATTGTTGACATCTATATAGTGCAAAAAATATCTACATCTAACATTTATATAATGCAAATATAACATCTAAAACATTCCATGCTATCTTTAAAAAAAAAAAGAGAGAGAGACTGAGAGAGAGACTGAGAGAGAGACTGAGAGAGAGACTGAGAGAGAGACTGAGAGAGAGACTGAGAGAGAGACTGAGAGAGAGACTGAGAGAGAGACTGAGAGAGAGACTGAGAGAGAGACTGAGAGAGAGACTGAGAGAGAGACTGAGAGAGAGACTGAGAGAGAGACTGAGAGAGAGACTGAGAGAGAGAGAGACTGAGAGAGAGAGACTGAGAGAGAGAGACTGAGAGAGAGAGACTGAGAGAGAGAGACTGAGAGAGAGAGAGAGACTGAGAGAGAGAGAGAGACTGAGAGAGAGAGAGAGACTGAGAGAGAGAGAGACTGAGAGAGAGAGAGACTGAGAGAGAGACTGAGAGAGAGAGACTGAGAGAGAGAGACTGAGAGAGAGAGACTGAGAGAGAGAGACACTGAGAGAGAGACACTGAGAGAGAGAGACTGAGAGAGACTGAGAGAGACTGAGAGAGACTGAGAGAGACTGAGAGAGAGAGAGACTGAGAGAGAGAGAGAGACTGAGAGAGAGAGACTGAGAGAGAGAGACTGAGAGAGAGAGACTGAGAGAGAGAGACTGAGAGAGAGAGACTGAGAGACACTGAGAGAGACTGAGAGAGACTGACTGAGAGAGACTGAGAGAGAGAGACTGAGAGAGAGACACTGAGAGAGAGACACTGAGAGAGAGACACTGAGAGAGAGACACTGAGAGAGAGACACTGAGAGAGAGACACTGAGAGAGAGACACTGAGAGAGAGACACTGAGAGACTGAGAGAGAGAGAGACAGAGAGAGAGAGAGAGAGAGAGAGAGAGAGAGAGACTGAGAGAGAGACACTGAGAGAGAGACACTGAGAGAGAGACACTGAGAGAGAGACACTGAGAGAGAGACACTGAGAGAGAGACACTGAGAGAGAGACACTGAGAGAGAGACACTGAGACTGAGACACTGAGAGACTGAGAGAGAGAGAGACTGAGAGAGAGAGAGACTCTGAGAGAGACTCTGAGAGTGACACTCTGAGAGTGACACTTTGAGAGTGACACTCTGAGAGTGACACTTTGAGAGTGAGACTGACTGACTTGTCCTAAGAGGCTTTACATTTCCCCACTGCTGCCTGTACCTCTGCAGATCGACTGTTTTAGCAGAGCATCCATATGGATCCTATATTACCATATCGGCCACATTTTTGTGCTACACAACCTGCATTAGAGGCAAATGGTGTTCCAAAGATGGCCTAATTCTTGGGGTTGCTCACTTGCAACAACTTATTCATAGGGGTTCTGAACTGGGCACCCTAACTTCCATGGATTTGCCTTTTTCACCTGGGTCAGTGCCGATATGCAAATTCTGCAGATAAAAGAAGCTCTCTTGATTGGAATTTAGGATTTGTGAACACCGGTTAAAATGTGCCTAATCACAACATTCAGAGTGGGCATGGAATGTAATACGAAAAGTCATGTTTTATTTCTGGTTTATTTGCTCTTTGGGGAAAGTTCTGTGCAAAATACATTGAAGAGGTGCATGCGAAACAGAAAACGTTATATTCGCAGTGCCATAGCCATTCCCTAACCATAGTCTATGGGCGCTGATTTTTAGGATGTCTATTTCGTACAGTAGTTTAAACTTAGGGCTTATGGGCCCTGTGGCGCATTCTGCGTGGAAAAGCACCTTGTATATGTGGCTGAAAGTGCATGCAGGCAGCTCATGTTTCTCTCTGGGGATGCAGTGGCAGTACGGACACAACCACTCACCCTAATGTGACAGGCATGCCAGGGGCAGGTGAGTGGCCCCAAACACAGTGTGCATTTCAGGCCACTCACTCGCCCGTGTGAGCGAGTGGCTGTGTCTGTACAGCGGCTGCGTCCACGGAAAGAAATATGCGCTACCTGTAGGCAGCTCCAGCTGTATAAACTATGTGCTCCTTCATGCTGTATGGACCAAAGCTCCTGTGGTAAAAAGACCTTACTCCAGTCAAAAACATTTCTTTTACTTCTGGATAGAGTGGGGGGAAAAGTTAAAATGTCAGATCTTTATTTAAGCCTGTATGTCCATTGACAAGATTTTCTGTCACTTCCTGCCTGTATGATTTTCATACAGAAAAGGAGGGGGTGGTTGTCATCAGGGCAGGAAGGCACAGGCACTTTATCCAACATAGGTCTTCCTTGTTCTACTAAACTGTGTTTTTGTCTGTGTCAGTGTTGGAGAGCGTTCCCATCACTGCAGTCTTAACAGAGGGAGTAAGGGAAAATTTTATGTTTAATTAATTGCAGCTAAACAGAAAATTATTCTCTCTTGTTTTTCCACAGCAAACATCGGTGTTGGACTCAACAGCCCTGAAGAACAGAGTCCAGTTAAGTCGGAGGAGCCAGCGCCGTGCACCAAGCCAATTACAGCGCAGAAGTCGGTTGTTGCAATCAAGTAGCCAGCTAGCTGTGATTGAGGACACAGACAACCTTTGGATGTACAGTGATACTACAGGTATTGAATTTTTTCTAAAGTACTATTTAAAAATACGTCTTAGTGCTCTGTAAGCTAAGTTAACACACACACTCTACTTTCCCACAAAAAAAAAGGTTTTCACTTTATAAAGTGCAACCTTTTTAACACGGAGGAACCCTTGCCCCGGAAATAGCTTTCAGGTCTCTAGGAGCCCCTGCCAAGAATTATTGTAACTACAGCTCAGACACTGGCACGCATAAAAGAAAAAGGAATGTTGCATATTAGACACCGTGGGCTGCTCTTTACAGCTATATTATTTTCAGTAATAATAATAATGACATGAAGCAAAAATAATATTATAAATAATGCAGTAAAAATTGTAGAGCTTCCTTACATTGGTGATCAGTTAGAAGTATACTCACTTACGCTGGTGCTCAGTGGAAAGAATGCTTCTTTATAGTGGTTAGTGGGAATACTGTCCCCTTACATTGGTGGTCCATGGGAAGAATGCCCTCTTAAGGCTGGTACACACTGACCGAATATCAGCCGGGTCAACAGAAACTGTCCGACATTCGGCCAGTGTGTACAGCAGCCTATCTGACAGAAGCCGGCCTAACATCCAGCTTCTGTCGAACGGCTTTGCTGAAAAACCAGCAACCGATCGGCATCCAAACAGCGTTGGCAGCCAATGGCTGCCAACGAAGACCGGTGTGGTCTAGCAGGGATGGCCAGTCCCCCTGTCAGAACACAATGCCTCAGCAGGGAGATGCAATGCAAGTACAGTGAGCCCCTCAGTTTCATTTTGTTCAGCCCACTGGGTTGAACGGAAAAAAAACTGCTTGTGTGTACCAGGCATTACACTGCTGGTCAGTGGGAGGAATCACACCCATACAGATACCTGAAAAGATCATTGGTAGCTTATCCATGAGCAGAAATTTCTCACCGCTCAGTGAACCACTAGCAGCTTCTGGAGAACCACTGGTTGAGAAAAGCTGCCCTAAAGTGTACTTGTACAGAAGATTTTCTCAAAAACGGTACAACCTTTTCATTACAATTTAGAGTTTGTCAGTGAAGAATAGTTCAGAGATTTTTGTTGGTAAACTATATACTTTTGTGGCACTTTAAATTAGTACCAATGCCACATAATGGTGGCTTCACACTACCCTGGTGCACTTTGGCCACAGCGAAGTGTTCCCACGTTTTTGATGAGGATTAGCTGCACTTTTCCATAGACTTTTATTATGTCCCACGGTTTTGGTTCTCTGAAAGTGCACCAAAAGTCTTGCATGCAGGACTTTTGGTGCAAAAACGCATCAAAACCTGGGGACATATTAAGTATATAGCAAAGAGCAGCTAATCTGCACCAAAACTATGGGTACACTGCCCTGCAGCTTAAGTACTTAAGCGTAAAGCCGTCCTAATCCAATTAAAATTAGATTAAAAAACCAGAGCGGTACAGAATGCATTTCTCTTTTCGTCCATGGACGGACACAGCTCCTTAAATCTTGACATGTGGCTTATGTTCCTGTTCATAGGAGAGGACTAGGCAGAACATGTTAGTTATCTTAAAACATGTAACTTGAACAGCCCCGCCCAGGGGGTGGTCCCTCCGCACATAACCCTCCACCCTGCAGTCAGCAGCCTCAATTTTTAGGCAGAGGAGAAGGACGCGGCTTTCCCGGGATTAAGGGGTTCTCCTGTCCTCCCTTTCCCTGCTCTCTGTCGCCCTTTCTCCTCCTGCCCTGGGGCCCGTTGGGTCCAAGGTGTACCTGTGGGGGGGCTCTGGGTCCCTGTGAGGGACCGTGGGGCGCCGGGGTCCGCTTTCTGTGAGGGGGGGGTCTGTCTCCTGGGAAGTCTCTGCACGGCCTTCTCATCCACATCCTGGGGCTCGGGCGGCATTTTTAGTGTGCCTGTTCCTCTGTTAAAATTTGGATTGGCGGCCATTTTGACGTGGCCGCACTGTGGCGCAGGTCGGTATTGCGGGCGGCCATTTTCTTGTGGTCCGCTCCCTTTTTTAGCTGAGGCGTCTGGCGGCCATTTTGGAGTGTGTTTTTTGGCCTCTAGCACTGGCTTTCTGAATGGCGCACAGCTCATTCTCCTCAGTTATTTTCCTCACACACGCTGTGTATACAAGGAAGGCGGGCAGCGGTGCTGAGCGGTCTCCCTCTGGGTGGTGAGTCCCCTGGGTTACCTCCCCCCCCCTCCCCGGTCGGTGCAGCAAGGAGGGTGGACTTCTTAAGTGTTTTTCACTTGGTCCCTGAGGGCTGTCAGTGGGTGTTAATGGAGTGAGTTTGTGACCTTTCTTCCCCTAAATTGCCAGAGGCAGCTAACGGTGCCCCTGCACCTGCGGTTTCCATGGATACGCTGTCGACAGTCCTGGAATCATTTGTTGCCAGGGTAGAAGCGGTGTGCGGGCGTAAGGGAGGTAAAAAAAGCGCCCCCTCCCCCCGCCGTCTTCTGGGGAGTGCAAGACAGGGCACTTGTGGGTGCACTTCTTGATGCTGTGAGGGACACTCTCCAGCTGGTAGATGCAGCTGGGACTTCCGCAGAGGAGTCTGTCTCTTTTGGGTCACACAAATCTGAACGCTTTGTGAAGGTTTTATCCTTATGTTACTTTCTTTGATATGTTCATAGATAAGGAATGGGAACGGCCGCAGAGGTCCTTTGTGGTCCCCCAGCGCATGGTGGTCCGTTATCCTTTTGGGGAGAGCCTTTAAAAAAAGAAAAAAAGATGGGCCTCTCCTCCTCCAGTCGTGGACACCCCGGTCTCTCGGCTACATAAGGTAACCACTCTCCCGGTAGAGGGGACCCCTGCCTTTAAGGACCCTACTGATAGGAGGTCCGAAGCGGCGACCATGCTGGGGTCAGCGTTCTGACCTGTATTGGCTGCGACTTTGGTGTCTCAGACATTCACTGAATGGAGGGCAGCACAGTGGTGTAGCGGACCTCTCTCACCTGGCAACAGGGGGTCACTGGTTCGAACCTGGACCACGACACCATCTGCTTGGAGTTTGCATGTTCTCCCTGTGTCTGTGTGGGTTTCCTCCGGGTACTCCGGTTTCCTCCCACAGTCCAAAGACATGCGCGCCTTCGGCGCCACAGTAAAACCATATACACTAATACATACACAGTGTGTGTATGTAAAATGATTTCCAGAGCCTCTGTATCTGCGGTGGTACTGCACCGCCTGATTTGGCTGAAATGCTGGTCCGCTGACTAAGCATCCAAGAGAGCTCTGGCAGATTGCCTTTCAGAGGTTTTTTGGTACCTCGCTGGACGACATTATTAAGGATGTCACTGGAGGTAAGAGCACACTTCTCCCACAGTCCTCTAAGGGGAAGGAGCCGCGCCGTTGGCCGGGGCCCTCCTATTCCGCGCAGAAGCGGTATTTTCATCAGTCAGGGTCAGCCGGCAGATCCTCCCAGACTGACAAGGCTCCAGCTGGGGGACAGAAGCTTCCCTGGGTGCGGAAGCCGAACAGCCGGCTAACAAGCCTGCTACCGCATGAAATTTTGCCCCTGCCCGACTCAAGGGTGGGGGGACGGCTTAGCGAGTTTGCAGCTAGGTGGACCTCCTTGTTCTCTGACCAGTGGGTCTGCGAGGTGGTCCCTTCGGGGTACAAGATAGTTTCTTGCTTGTCCGCCAAACAGATCTTTCCCTCACACCTTCCTCTCCTTCCGGCTCATCGGTCTGCTTTGATAGGAGCAGTTTAAGACTTGCTCAGGTGCGGAGTAATTTTTCCTGTGCCCCTGGAGGAAAGGTTTCAGGGATTCTATTTGAATCTGTTGGTAGTCCCAAAGGAGGACGGTGTCCAACCAATCTTAGACCTCAGAGCCCTCAATACCTTTTGTGAGGGTGCGAAAGTTCAGGATGGAATCCATTCGTTCTGAGCTTGCTGCGCTTTCTCGCGTCCCTGGACATTAAGGACGCATGCTTGCATGTCCCCATCTGCAACAGCCATCTGAGGTTTCTGCTCTTTGTGATTTGGCATGGTGTCAGTACCAAGAGATTTTACCAAGGTGCTCGCCCCAATCTGGATTTGCTGAGACAGCGAGGCATTGCTATCGTGGGCTACTTGGACGATCTTCTTTTGAGAGCTGCTTCTGGCTCAGAATTAGAGGAGGACATGTCTATAGCCAGTCAGACCCTGTGGGAAATTGGTTGGGTACTGAACATACGGAAGTCGGTGTTGGTACCGACTCAGCATCTGGAGTACCTAGGCTTGATCCTGGACTCCTCGTAGGCGAAGGTCTTCCTTCCTTTGGAGCAGTTGGGGACGCTCCAGTCGGCGGTGAAATTGTTAGCATCCTACAAATGGTTGTCTCGCCTTTTTTGCATGCAAGTTCTGGGCCTCATGGTGGCCTCCTTCGAGGCAGTACCGTATGCCCAATTCCACACTCTAGTATTGCAGGAGGAGATCCTGTTCAAATGGAACAGATCTCCATTGTGTCTGGATTCAGGTAAGTCACCTGGTCAAGGCTTCCCTGAGAGGGTGGCTGAGATTCCCGGCGCTTCAGTCCGGGAGGTCGTTTCTTCCTTACCATTGGACTGTCACGACGGACGCCAGCCTCACAGGTTGGGGGGGGGGGGGGAGTCTGGGGGGTCCTGTCGGCCCAGGGTTGCGGGACTCCGGAAGAATCTTGCCTGCTGATCAATGTCCTAGAACTTCGAGCGATCGGACTGTGCTGCTCCAAGTGGTCGCAGAGACTTCAAGGGCATCTGGTCAGGATCCAGTCGGACAACGCCGCGGCGGTGGCTTCTGTCAGCCATCAGGGAGGAACAAAGAGCTCGGCTGCATCCTCGGAAGTCACTCACATTCTAGGATAGGCCAAAAGGCTGTTTACATCCGGGCCTAGAAATCTGGCAGGCGGACTATCTGAGTCGCTAGATGCTGGACTAAGGGGAATGGTCGTTACACCCGGAGGTGTTTCAAATCCTTTATCAGAAATGGGGCACACCAGATGTGGATCTCCTGGCCTCTCGACTCAATCGCAGGTGTCGAGGTTTGTGGCCAGGTCCAGGGATCTTTGGGCAGACGCGCCGGACGCGTTGGTGGCTCCATGGGGTCAGTATCGGCTAATTTATGCCTTTCCCCCAATGAAGTTGCTTCCTCGTCTGCTCCACAGAGTGGAGGCCGAGGGGATTCTGGTGATTCTAATCGCCCCAGACTGCCCCCAGCGTCCCTGGTACGCCGACCTCGTGAGACAGGTAAAAGACGCTCCCTGGTGGCTGCCAATGCGGGAGGACCTTCTGTCTCAAGGTCCCATACTTCATCCTGTTTTACAGTCGCTGGCTTTAACGGCATGGCTATTGAAAGCCAGGTACTAAGGGGCCGTGGTCTGTCAGATTTGGTAATCTCCACCATGTTGAGGGCCCAGAAATCTTCTTCCCTTACGATCTACCATCGCACTTGAAAGGCCTACATCTCTGTGTGAAGTGTTGGCCTGGCGCCCACTGGCATATTCGGTTTCTCGGATCCTGCTGTTCTTACAGCGCAGAGTGGATCTGAAACTTGCCTTAAGCACTATTTAGGGGCAGATTTCAGCCCTGTCTTCTTCTAACGATCCCTGGCGGCTCACTCACTGATAAGTATGTTTGTGCAGGGGGTCTGACACATGGTCCCCCGATTAGACCACCGCTTCCTCCGTGGGACTTGAATCTAGTGCTCTCGGTACTTCAGGAACCTCCCTTTGAGAACATCGGGGAGATTCTTCTCTTAACGCCTCCTCAGAAAGTTGCCTTTCTAGTTGCCCTGACATCGGTCAGAAGGGTTTCTGAATTGGCGGCCTTGTCTTGCAAGTCACCTTACTTGGTCCTCCATAAGGATAAAGCGGTGTTACGCCCGCAACCTTCATTCCTTCCTAAGGTATTTTCGGCTTTTCACCTAAACGAGGACATTGTACTTCCATCCTTGTGGCATCCCAAGGAGGTTACGCTACATTCTTTAGACGTGGTACGTGCCCTACGGGTGTACCTGTCTGCTATGGCTCCGTTCTGGTAGTCTGGCTCACTGTTCGTGTCG
Source organism: Rana muscosa (assembly GCA_029206835.1). NCBI lineage: Eukaryota > Metazoa > Chordata > Amphibia > Anura > Ranidae > Rana > Rana muscosa. The sequence continues at coordinate 853,181,683 of CM055116.1, forward strand.
GTGTCTGGTCCACAGAAGGGCCTGGCGGTCTCGTCGGCCACTATTTCTAGGTGGATCAGGCAGACCATCATCCAGGCCTATGCCCTTAAGGGGCGGGCGCCTCCCTTTCCTGTCACGGCGCATTCAACCAGGGCAATTGGTGCCTCTTGGGCTTTCCGACATCCTAGTATTTGTCTCACAGGTGTGTGAGACGGTGACCTGGTCGTCTGTTCACACTTTCTCAAAGTTTTACAAGGTTGATGTGAGTGCATCTTCGGATGCTTCCTTTGGCCGCAAGGTTTTGCAGGCGGCTGTTTGAGGTTGCAACTCCTCTGTTGAGGAGCTCTGTTTGTTGGGGTGAAGTTAGGTCATCTTTTGATTGCTGTTCCCACCCCTCGTTTTTTCTGACACTGCTTGGGGACGTCCCACATGTCAAGATTTAAGGAGCTCTGTCCGTCCATGGACGAAAAGAGTAAATAGGATTTTTTGTACTCGCCGTAAAATCCTTTTCTCTGTCGTCCATGGACAGACACAGCACCCACCCCTCCTTTTTTAGTTTGTACTGCTTTTCTATGAACTGAGGCTGCTGACTGCAGGGTGGAGGGTTATGTGCGGAGGGACCGCCCCCTGGGCGGGGCTGTTCAATTCTGTTAAAGTTACATGTTTTAAGATGACTAACATGTTCTGCCTAGTCCTCTCCTATCAACAGGAACATAACCCACATGTCAAGATTTAAGGAGCTGTGTCCGTCCATGGACGACAGAGAAAAGGATTTTACGGTGAGTACAAAAAATCCTATTTTTTCTCTTGTATTTTAGAAGAGAAGCCAGAAAAAAAGGAAGCGGTTGAAGAAGAAGAGGAGGAAAAACCCAAGAGGTCCTCTGTTCATTCACCACGAATGCCAATGTTCCCGGGAATGGACCATTCAACTTTGATGGTAAAGAATGAATTCCTTTGACTGATTATTGTGCCTAACCTTGGACATCTCTGTTATAAATGAAATAACTAAACAAGTCCTATATAAGAAGTGAGCAAAAGCATATGGCTTGGAATATACATACATATATATATATATATATTATATATATATATATATATATATTTTTTAATAATCTTTTATACTTCCCAGCTCTGTGCAAGGGTATTGCACAGAGTGAACCCGATCCTCCTCTTCTGGGGTGCCATTACTCTCAGCTCCTCCTCTTCTCTGTGCGCTTCCATAGTAAGTCTCTTCGTATGGTGGTACCCTTGCAGGCTCATTCCCAATAGACACGGCAACGCTCCGCCCCAGTCTCCACTGCCTCCTCACAGGATTTGATTTGACAGCATCAGGAGCCAATGACTCCCGCTGCTTTTTCCGTGTCCTGTGAGGAGAGAGAGGAGAGCAACACTGCAGACAGGAACATCGCTGGATCGAAATGGGGGGTGATACAACTGCTGGGACATTTTTTTACCTTAAAGCGATAAATAAAATATTAAAAGCCAGCAGCTACAGCAGCTGCTGACTTTTAATATTAGGACACTTACCTGTCCTGGAGTCCAGCGGCGTCCGCAGCAGAGGATGAGCAATCACTCGTCACTCTGCTGCCCCCACCGCCATCCTCGGTGAGGGAACCAGGAAGTGAAGCCTTGCGGCTTCACTGCCCGTTTCCCGCTTCACTGCCCGTTTCCCTACGGCGCGAGTCGCGCTGCGCCGTTCTGACTGGTCCCTGTGTGTTCTGGGAGCCGAGTGTCTCCCAGAACACAACGGGTACTCTGCGGGAAGTGACGTGCTTCCCGCAGAGAGGACTCCCGGAAGTGGGTGAAAATACCTGTGTTAGACAGGTATCTGCACCCCCCTCCCCCCTGAAAGGTGTCAATTGTGACACCGGAGGGGGGAGGGTTCCGATGAGCGGAAGTTCCACTTTAGGGTGGAGCTCCGCTTTATTGCAGGGAATTCATTAAGGTAAAACTTGTTCTGCCTTTACAACTACTTTTAAGTTTTAGCTTGTGTTTCTTACTCCTGACTCCATACAACTTCTCCACCATACATTGTTACCTGTAGGTAAAAGTTGGGTTTGTAGGCAATCCATTAAAATTATATTATTGCTTTGTGTGTCATTATATCTGAATAGTCAGACAGATGTAAACAGCTGCTGAATAGCAGTCCCCATTGTTCTATCACGGTATGTATTTGTGACTCCTTGTTTGTATTTTTAAGCCAAGAAACTCTTTTAATTGTAAATTAAAAAAAGAATACAGACTGCTATAAAAAAAAAATTAGATTGCCTATCTTAGGGCTGTAACAAAATATGCACCAATAGTGATTGTGATCCAGCAAGAGACTGGTGGTGTCAAATTCTGGAAAAAGTAATTGCTTACATTGTATTTACTTTTATTTCTGGTATAGTAAAACTCGAATACTAAATCGAGCAATGAGCACATTATGAACTTAAATCTGTTTTCCTTAATGTGAGCATTTTTCCTTTTATATTAATCCCTTTTTTTTCCGATAGGCACAACTTCGGAAAAGGCAAGATGCGGAAAGCAGTAGTGAATCTTCACCCCAAGTTACCAAGTCGCCAAAATCACCTCTACCACATGGAACACTGGGCGTCAAACTTCTGCCAACCTCTGCAGACAAGCTAGACAAGTTAGTTGACTGAGAATATTATGCTTTAGTGCAGTCATAGCCTGATTGTTACATTGATTACCTCTAATTGTGCAGTACTGACATTGTTGTATATGCATCATATACCATTTACACCCAAAGCACAAGTCTACTTTTTAAACCTAACCACCCCAGCATTCCTGTTTCTTTAAATAATTTGCCTCATATACACCTTAAAGAGTATGTAAACCCTAACCATGAAAGCAGAACTAAAGTTCAGCTGTAACAAATATTGATCAGGCAGGCTTTTTTTGCAGTGTCTCTTCTGCAATGAAATGCCCCTACCTGCCTGCGCTCACTGATTTCTTTGGCACTGTAAACTGAGCTGCACATGCACCACTCCGCTTACAGAACCAGGCTGGTCTATGTGTACCAGAATGATTGATGGCCTTCTGTGCGTGCGCAGGAGTGACATCACTCCATTCCAGACAAGGAAGACGGCCGAAGAACGGCACAAAGGAGAAGATGCCGACGTGGCACCATTGGAAAAGTGAGTATTAATCCGTTTAGTCCTGCCTCAACTCTTCTTATTTGCATCCTTGGGAATGATAATTATACAGTTTAAAGCATTTTGTAATATCTCTTTGATAAGTGCATAAAATACCTGCCCCAAATCTAGTAAACACATATGTTCCTGTGGTCTTGGTCTCTGCTGCACAGAAATCTAAAGTGTTACCAACCCTGTGCAGGTCACCTTTGTGAACCACAGTAGCCTGTAATAAATGAAAGTCAGCAAAAGGGACAATTGAGAGTCGCAGGAGATACACTTGTGGACTTCACAGATTTTTCAGGGTCAGATTGGTGTTCAGCAGCAGGAAAGATGGGAATTTATATTCCTCTTAAACAGGTAACATTTCATTATTAACATTTAGTATATTGTATTAACAGTGACCGTTATGTAGGCAAATGGCTTTCTGAGCAAGTCTTTCCTTACATGGAGCTCCTGCCAGCACAAAGATATGAATAATATGTAGCAGAACATTTTATTTCTGCGTACATCTGCACAGCTCCTTAAATGCAGTGCTAGAATACAGTTTCACTTGTCTGCACATCTGAAATGGCAAGACCACATTTGACAAATGTGGCTAAGCAAGAACAGTAGGGAAATGAACAGGCCATTTATGTACAGTGGCTGGTTCACAAGAGGTAAATGAAGGCTGTTTATTCCCTGGGTTTATCATTTTCTTTTAACAGTTTTTCTAGATAGATTTTTAATTTGTTTCTTCTCTGTTTCAGAGCTACAGGAGAATCTCCGCAGTGGTTGAAAGAGTTGAAGTCAAAGAAGAGACAGAGCCAATATGAAAATCACAGTTAACAGGTATATTTCTAATTACTGCAGCTTTTTTTTCTGCAGTGAGTGTATATGATAGCTGAGTATCAGTTTTTGCTACTGCCCTGTTTAAAAGTGAAGTATGGCCAAAGCTTTTTTTGCCCATGCTTCTTTTGTGGGTCACAGCAATGCATTTGTGCACTGCTGTGACACAGAATCGGCTGTCAGCGGGCAAAAGCTGCTGACGACATTAAGCTGCTGCAGGCTCTGGTGAGATAATGTTGGGATCCACCCAGATGCTTTACAGGCAGCTGGCTCAGCCTCTCACTGCTGTAAGGCTGAGCCAGCTGCTCCTGCCTGGTACTTCAATGACCGCTGTAAGGGTGACTGACAGAGCGGACCAGACAACTGAGTGATCAGTGATTACGTCATGACTGATCGTAGCGATGCTGCTTCCCTCAATTCTCCTTTAACTACTTCCCACCCGGCCACTGTACATATACGGCCGGGTGGGTGCTCTCTCCTTCTGAGTGGACGTTCCTGAACGTCCCTCAGAAGGAGGGGGATCGTGCGCGCCGCCGGCGGCGCGCCCGCCGCGTTACCAATGACCCGGTCCGCGTGCCCGGCGGCCGCGATTGCCGCCGGGCACCCGCGATTGCCAGGGAACCAAGCAGGAAAGTGGATCTGTGTGTGTAAACACACAGATCCACGTCCTGTGAGGGAGAGGAGGCTGTGATGGTGTGTCCCTTGTACATAGGGACAACCATCGGTCACCTCCCCCAGTCAGTCCCCTCCCCCCCACAGTTAGAACACATTGAGGGAACATATTTAACCCCTTCCCGCCCCCTAGTGGTTAACCCCTTCCCTGCCAGTCACATTTATACAGTAATCAATGCATTTTTATAGCAGGGATCGCTGTATAAATGTGAATGGTACCAAAAATGTGTCAAAAGTGTCCGATGTGTCCGCCACAATATCGCAGTCACAATAAAAATCGCAGATCGCCGCCATTACTAATAAAAAAAAAAAAAAAATGCTATTAAACTATCCCCTATTTTGTAGACGCTATAACTTTTGCGCAAACCAATCAATACGCGCTTATTGCGATTTTTTTTTTTTTATACCAAAAATATGTAGAAGAATACGTATCGGCCTAAACTGAGGAAAATTTTAATTGAAAAAAAAATGGGTATTTATTATAGCAAAAAGTAAAAAATATTGTGTTTTTTTTCCAAACTGGACGCTCTTCTTTTGTTTATAGCGCAAAAAATAAAAACCGCAGAGGTGATTAAATACCACCAAAAGAAAGCTCTATTTGTGGGAAAAAAAGGACGCAAATTTTGTTTGGGAGCCACGTCGCACGACCGCGCAATTGTCATTCAAAGTGTGACTGCGCTGAAAGCTGAAAAATGGCTTGGGCAGGAAGGGGGTTTTAGTGCCCAGTAGGGAGGTGGTTAAAGCAATAAATAGCAAACTCCAACTTCTCATTGGCAATAAGTGGATAAGGACTGCATTTAGTTGACTGGCTCCATTAAGATTTGGTGAAGCCATTACTTAGCTTTGTGTCGCCCCTTAATAAAATAAATTGAATCAGCAAAAACTGCCCGCATCCACTCTGAAGTGACCAATTACCTTTGTTACCCAAGAGCTTTGTGTGTTTCTTGTTGATTGTATACTGTTACATTATATAAAATGTTTCAGTCATTTAAAAGGACCCCTAGGTAAACTGCTGATGTGGAGTAACTGCTGAATTGAAGTCAGAACATTCAGAAAATGGCAGGTTTTTTCAGACTGGTTTACATTACATCAAAAACCTTCTTTTCTCTTTTCGTCCATGAACGCACACAGCTCCTTAATTCCTGACAGTTGGGTTATGTTCCTGTTCTATAGGAGAGGACTAGGCAGAACACGTTAGATATTTAAATACATGTTACTTTAACAGAGTTGAACAGCCCCGCCCAGGGGGCGGTCCCTCCGGACATAACCCTCCGCCCTGCAGTCAGCAGCTCAGTTTTTTTATGCTTAGTAGAGGAGAAGGACCTGGCTCCCTTTGGGCCCAGGGTCCGGAAGAAATTTTTATTTTATCATTTTATGATTTTCGTCAGTCAGGACCTGCTGGCAGACCCTCCCAAGCGGACAAAGGTCCAGCTGGGGGACAGAAGCGTCCCTGGGTGCGCAAGCCCAACAAGCCAGCAAACAAGCCTGCTACCGCATGAAGTTTTGCCCCCGCCCGACTCCAGGGTGGGGGGACGGCTTTGTGGGTTTGCAGCTCGGTGGACCTCCCTGCTCTCCGACCAGTGGGTCTGCGAGGTGGTCACTCGGGGGTAAAAAATAGAGTTTCTTTCTTGTCCACCAAACAGATTCTTTCCCTCAAATCTGCCTCTCCTTCCGGCTCGTCGGACTGCCCTGCAGGGTCGTTTCTCCACTTTCATTGGACTGTGATCACGACGGACGCCAGACTGACCGGTTGGGGGGGGAAGTCTGGGGGGTCAGGCGGCCCAGGGCCGCTGGACTCCGAACGAATCCCAACTGCCGATCAATGTCCTGGAACTCCGGGCGATCAGGCTGTGCCTCTCCAAGTGGTCGCAGAGGCTAAGAGGGCGTCCAGTCAGGATCCAGTCAGACAACACCACGGCTGTGGCATACGTCAACCATCAAGGAGGAACAAGAAGCTCGGCTGCAGCGTCGGAGGTCGCTCACATCCTACAGTGGGCGGAAAGGAACGCGCCCGCAGTTTACATTCCGGGCGTGGAAAACTGGCAGGCAGTCACCAGATGCTGGACCAAGGGGAATGGTCGTTGCATCCGGAGGTTTTTAAACTCCTTTGCCGGAGATGGGCCATGCCAGACGTGGATCTCCTGGCCTCTCGACTCAATCGCAAGGTGTCGAGGTTCGTGGCCAGGTCCAGAGATCTCTGGGCAGACGTGTCAGATGCGTTGGTGGCCCAGTGGGGTCAGTATCGGCTAATTTATGCCTTTCCCCCACTGAAGTTGCTGCCTCGTCTACGCAGAGTAGAGACCGAGGGAATTCCAGTGATCCTAATTGGCCCAGGCGTCCCTGGTACGCCGACTTCATGCGCCTGGTGGCGGATGTACCCTGGCGACTGCCAATGCGGGAGGACCTTCTCTCGCAAGGTCCCATTCTTCATCCTGCTTTACAGTCGCTGGCTTTAACGGCATGGCTATTGAAAGCCAGGTACTAAGGGACCAAGGCCTGCCAGATTCGGTCATTTCAACTATGTTGAGGGCACGGAAGTCTTCCTCTAGGAAGATCTACCATCGCACGTGGAGAGCCTACATCTCTGTGTGAGGAGATGGAGTGGCATCCACGGGCTTATTCGGTTTCCAGGATCCTGCTGTTTTTACAGCGCGGAGTAGATCAGAAACTTGCCTTAAGCACCATTAAGGGGCAGATTTCAGCCTTGGCTGTTTTCTTTCAGCAATCCCTGGTGGCTCATTCACTGGTGAGTACGTTTATGCGAGGGGTCCAACATGTGGCTCCTCCGGTGCGACCACCACTACCTCCGTGAGATTTGAATCTGGTGCTCTCGGCGCTTCAGAAACCTCCTTTTGAGAACATCAGGGAAATTCCTCTTTTGACGCTCTCTCAGAAGGTGGCCTTCCTGGTAGCTATCACATCCGTCAGGAGGGTTTCTGAATTGGCGGCTTTGTCTTGCAAGTCCCCATATTTGGTCCTCCATAAGGATAAAGCGGTGCTACGCCCGCAGCCTTCCTTCCTTCCGAAGGTGGTTTCAGCCTTTCACCTGAATGAGGACAAGTACTTCCATCCATGTGTCCTCGGCCATTGCAAGGCCTGGATTCTTTCTTAAATGTACATAATATAACTGGGTACTAACATTTATAGGTAAAGTTGATCCGGGGAATATCCGATATTGCCTCTCGGGGGATCAGGAAGGAATTTCTTCCCCTGCTGTAGCAAATTGGATCGTGCTCTGCTGGGGTTTTTTGCCTTCCTCTGGATCAACTGTGGGTATAGAATTAGGTATATGGGATTGTATGATATTATTATTTTATTTTTTGTACTCACCATAAAATCCTTTTCTCTGTCGTCTATGGACGGACACCGCACCCACCCCTACTTTTTTGGTTTGTACTGCTTTTTACTAACTAAGCTGCTGACTGCAGGGCGGAGGGTTATGTCCGGTGGGACCGCCCCCTGGGCGGGGCTGTTCAACTCTGTTAAAGTAACATGTATTTAAATATCTAACATGTTCTGCCTAGACCTCTCCTATAGAACAGGAACATAACCCAACTGTCAGGAATTAAGGAGCTGTGTCCGTCCATGGACGACAGGGAAAAGGATTTTACGGTGAGTACAAAAAATCCTATTTTTTTGTTCAATATAGCATATGAGTCCGAATTTCTGTGAGATTTTTATTACTCAAAAATAAAAGATACTAAATAATTGCGCCCCCCTTTCTTAGTATCACTCTGCGCTAAATAGAAAAACCACAAAGCTAAAAAGCACCAGAAAAAAAATAAAACAATAAAATCTAAAAGAACAGCAGCTGCTAAAAGATAGGCATAAAATATAAAAAGCAGTATATAAAAACTTAAAATAAAAAGTTCAGAATAAACTGCAGCAGCGCTACGGACAAAAGTTCAAATGTACGTCTTCTATATAATCCAATTTATATAGGTGGTGTAGATAGTGAATGAAGGATGTGGTTATAGCTGGTTTAAATCTTGGTTCCTGTGCTCCTTATCACCAATATGTGTTTTCACCACGTGGGGGGATTAGGGTCCCCTAATGGGGATGCACTCACCAGATATTAAAACAATAAAGGCATGTATAAACCATCCTTCTTTAGTATGTTCTGTCTTCTTCTACTGTACAGTCACTTCAATAAAAAGAATAAAACAGGCGTATATAATGTGTATGAGCGATAAATGGACGCTTGCAGCGCTTTCAGACTTGCCCCTAGAGAACGCCACTTCCTGGTTCCTCTGGCGTCTTCCTGGTATGGTCCTGGAGCGCAGATGCGTCACTTCCGGTTTGCTGGGTATTGCTGGTGACCAGCAATACCCAGCAAACCGGAAGTGACGCATCTGCGCTCCAGGACCATACCAGGAAGACGCCAGAGGAACCAGGAAGTGGCGTTCTCTAGGGGCAAGTCTGAAAGCGCTGCAAGCATCCATTTATCTCTCATACACATTATATACGCCTGTTTTATTCTTTTTATTGAAGTGCCTGTACAGTAGAAGAAGACAGAACATACTACAGAAGGATGGTTTATACATGCCTTTATTGTTTTAATAACTGGTGAGTGCATCCCCATTAGGGGACCCTAATCCCCCCACGTGGTGAAAACACATATTGGTGATAAGGAGCACAGGAACCAAGATTTAAACCAGCTATAACCACATCCTTCATTCACTATCTACACCACCTATATAAATTGGATTATATAGAAGACGTACATTTGAACTTTTGTCCGTAGCGCTGCTGCAGTTTATTCTGAACTTTTTATTTTAAGTTTTTATATACTGCTTTTTATATTATATAGATTTTTATTACTGTTTGTGTCCTCAATGTGAATATTTCCTGACACTTTCCTGTCCTAGTGATACCAATATATGAATGCAGGTGATTCAAGAGTTACTTGGATATAAAGAAATTGAGAGCAATAAAAACCTCACAGATGCTCTAACCCCTACTAAATTTATGTACATTTGTTCTTATTTTTGGCAACATGTCAGAGCTATCTCCATCACTGTCTGTTTTTGTGTTGCAGAACAGAAAGTGTAAAATCTCAATGGGCAAACAGACAACAATAATGAGCTGACATATATTCTAACCTCATTTGTACTAAACTAAAAACAAAAATGTTTTGGCTGGAGATGAGCTTTAATTTCCTGCTACAGGCAATAAGTTTTAGTTCTTACAAACCAAGTTCCTATAAATCAACAGCAGTACAGACAAGTCTTCACTTTACTGATTTATTATGGAATTTGGGGTTTTGCTTGCTGTTCTCACCCAAATGACTCTATTGGTGGGTGAAAATTTAATAAAAAATCTAGTAATAAAAAAATAAAAAGGACCTGCTACCACCCAATTTTTCACGTTGTATAAGAGCTATGAGAGCCAGAACAATCTACACCGTTGATACTTCCAAGAGAATTACATGCCTGCATTCCCGGCTGTGTGCTATAGTTCCTTCCACTGACCCTCCAACAAACCCAGTTTACTCTGTAGGAGTGCAATGATTAGAGTACTGGGGATGGGACAGGTGAGTATAAACCCTCCTGTATTGCAGGTGGGGCTTTTTGACATGTTTCTTTTTTTTTGTTCCATAAATGATTTTATTGAAAGAAAAGTAAGGTTACATGTACATACAAGACATACAGGCTCATGGACATTTCAAGACTAACCAACGTTAACACAGAGCACTAACCAGTAACTGAAAGAGAGCAAGTAAACCCGTGTAAGAGTGCAAGGACCCGCCATAGGCCAATATCAGCAGGCCTATCCGGGGTCATGGTAAAACTTCTGAAATCGGAAACTGCACTGGTTGTATAGGTATTGGGAGCCCCTAGTAAGGCTCCAGGCTATCTTTTGGTCGGTTAATTTGGTATTGGGACAGACAAATAGAGAAAAATAACAATCATATCGGGGGGGGGGGAGTAGACAGAGAAGAGGTTTACATTGACATAGGCGTGGGAAAGGGGTAAAAGGAGAAGAAGAAAGGTAGGTAGAGGGTAGCAGTCAAGAATAGAAAATAGAGAGAAGTGGGGCGAAAAGAGAAGCGTGAGGTGGGGGGTGGTGGGGGCCGCTCTCCGTCCCAGGCCCCTGCACCAGATCAAAACGCAGGAAAGATTACTGTGTGAACTGTTTTTACTTTAAATACTTCAGGACAGCATTCTAGAAGAAGGACTTATAGTAATCCGTAGTCCTAAAATGCGTCCAACAGGACCAGGTCAAACTAAACTTCTGTAAGCGGTCATGGGCTGTGTGTATCAATTCCTCCATCTCCTCTATCTTAGCGACTCTGATCAACCATTCTCGAATGGTCGGGATATCCTTTGAACGCCAATGTGTAGGGACGCATAACCTGGCTGCATTAACCATATGCATAGCCAATGATTTTTGGTAATTTCGTTTGGGTAGAGTAGTATGGTGTAGAAGGTATTGAGCAGGAGTGTAGTCTAGAGTGAAAGTGGTGACCCGTTTAATGATGGAGTGGACCTCCCTCCAAAAAGGTTGGAGCAAGGTACACTCCCACCAAATGTGGATCATAGATCCTACCTCTTCTGTACACCTCCAACATGTATCCGGAATAGAGGGTGAGAATTTATGTAGACGAGATGGGGTCCTATACCATTTTGTGATAATTTTATAACCGTTTTCTTGAATCGCAACGTTCATTGAGCCTTTATGCGCAAGAGTGAATATGGATTCCCAGTCATCATCCTCAAGTGTGATTTGCAGGTCCCTTTCCCAAGAAGCACGTATATTCTGCATCGTGGGAGTACCAGGGACATCCTGTAACAGGGCGTAAATGTGTGACACAAGGTGTCGTTGTGGTGCATTGCGTGAACAAAGTACTTCAAATGGTGTAAGTTGTCTATCCCACGTGACCTTCGCATCTTTGGAGGTGAGAAAGTGAGCCAGCTGTCTAAAAGACCAGAAAGGAAAAGTGTTAGTACGTGATTCAGAAGTAAGCTCCTCATAGGTTCGTCTTCGGCCCTTATGAAAGAAATGGCACGCCAGAACCTCCTCGTGTGGCCATTCTGTGTGGAGGAATGAATTAGAATCTCCCGGAGGGAACTCAGGGTTGCCTCTCAGAGGGGTTAGTGGACCCGGTTATGAGGAGAGGTTAAAGAGAGCGACCGCCTTCCTAAAGGCCGATAGGGAAGGTGCAATGAGCGGGTGTGTCTTGAGGATCAGGGGCCAGCATCGAGGTGACAGCCAAGGTAATGTGGCAATCGGAGTTTGCGTGAGAGAATTTTCTAGCGTCCCCCATGCTTTCCTTAGTTTGTGAAGTTTCCAGTCCACCACTCTAGTTAGGTTGCATGCCAGGTAATATTTATAAAGGTCTGGTAACCCAATCCCACCGGTTGTTTTGGAGCATGTCAGCCGTGAGTATTTAATTTCGGGGGAATTTTTCTTCCAAATAAAGCTAGTGCATGCTTTTTTATATGCCGCAAAGAATGAGGGGGGTAAGTGAATCGGGATTGTCTGCATTAAATATAATAGGCGGGGGAGAACAACCATCTTAATGAGGGCCGAGCGCCCAAACCAAGAAACGTTAAGGTTGTCCCAATCCTTCAAATTTGCCTGGAGCTTAGAGAGGGCGTGGAGGAAGTTGTGGCTATAAAGATCCGTTATGTTCTTAGTGATCTGGATGCCTAAATAGGTAATGGCTGTCTTCTGCCAATGAAAGGGAAAGGATTCCTGACAATGTGTGACTTCATGAGAGGGAAGGGATACATTTAGGGCATGCGATTTGGAATAATTGATTTTGAGATTTGATAGCTCGCCAAAGTGTTTTATGTCTTTCAAAAGATTGGGTAGCATATCCGAGGGGATTGCAAGGACAATAGGATATCGTCAGCAAAGGCCGCAACTTTAAATTCTCTGTGGGCAATGGAGATTCCCTTGATATCCGTGTTGGACCTCAGTCTGTTTAGTAGGGGCTCCAGAGTCAAAACAAAGATCAGGGGAGATAACGGGCAGCCCTGACGGGTACCATTGCTAATCGAGAAGGCGTCTGACAGGAGGCCATTAGCCCTCACCCTCGCGGAGGGGTTAGTATAGAGGGCAGTGATACGTGCAAGCATACGTGGCAGGAGGCCTATGCCTTCCAAGACCGCCCGCATGTAATCCCATGACACCCTGTCAAACGCCTTCTCAGCATCAAGGGAGAGGAGGAATCCCTCGGTCTTCGATGAGGCCAGCCAATGCTGCAGGTTTAAAGTGCGGATAGTATTGTCCCTAGCCTCCCTACCCGGGATAAAGCCCACCTGATCAGATGATATGAGGCCAGGGATCAAGGGGAGTAACCTATTTGCTAGCATCTTGGCGTAGATTTTTATATCCACGTTAAGCAGGGAGATCGGCCTATAGTTAGAAACTTGTGTGGTATCTTTCCCATCTTTCGGGATAACTGCTATATGGGCTTCCAGTAATCTGCCTAGGGAAGTGTGGGGGGACGAAAGGGAGTTAAATGTGTTTAGCATTTTGGGAGTAAGGTCCTCCTGAAAGCATTTGTAGTACAACTGCGGGAGGCCATCGGGGCCTGGGCTTTTCCCCACCTTCATCTGTTTGATTGCTAAGTGAAGTTCTTCCATGGAGAAAGGGCTCTCCATGGCTTCAGCCTGTTGGGGGGGTGATAGGTTTGGGGCAGTAATCCGCCAAGAAGTCCGATATTTGAGAGGAACGTCCGGCCATATTGGTCACCCCTCCCCCATCTTGCGCCAAATTGTACAATTTGGAGTAGAATTTTTCAAAGTGTTTGGTTATTTCTTCGTTCTTTGAAAGGAGTGTACCTTGGCTGTCACGAATATGATGAATCACTGACGAGACCTTATCTGCCTGTATCGTGCGAGCCACCAGTCTGACATGTTTCTTTTAACCCAGTGAGTCCTTTTAAGAATAATACGTAGATGCCTGTACCATGGGTTAAATAAAGTGTCACTAAACCAAGATCATAACAAACTATTAATAAATGCTGTATTACATGCTGTTCATATTCACTGCTGCTGCTCTCTATCGCCCCCTTCTGTCCATGTCCCCAATGCAGTTGGGTGATTTTGCACAGCAGTGTTGGCAGCTGTGCACATGCTCAGTTTTCAGTGAGTTTGTATGCTGAGCATTTCCTCCCTATCACATCTGAGCAGCCCATGGGACTATAGAGCCATACATGGGGGCGCATACACAGTGATAAATTACAGCCCACTCCTTCCCTCCTCCTCCATGCCCACTAACCAGCGAAACGCAGTGGGGGTGGGATATTACATCTTGAGTCACGGTGGCTTCACCTCCCTGTTATTCTAAGACACAGGCTGGAGGGACGTGACATAGTCCATGACTGGCAGATATCTGCTCACACCATCGTATTGTCAAAAATCCTAAAGATTTGATTTCAAATATATATTTGTATGACAATTTTAAACCGTTTATTGATATTATTTATTTATTTTTTACTGTATCCCAAAGGTGTGTTTTCGTTTTTTTTTTTTTAACATGTGACCAGCAGCAAAGGACTAGAAGCTCCTCCTGCTTATGTTTCCCTGCGGAGATAGCTTGGTCGTGTGACAGCTGTATATTGATTAGGAAAAGGGTACTTACCTATATACTTGAGTATAAGCCGAGTTTTTCAGCACATTTTTTTTTGTGCTGAAAATGCCCCCCTCGGCTTATACTCGAGTCACCTTTTTGCGCCTGATCTCCCAGACTTTGGGGACCCGGTACCGGCCGTCCGTAGGCACACATGTAGCCTCACTCTTCCTCTACAAGTGTGCAAAGTTTGTTGTCCGGGGGACCTAGGGCCGGGGAGCACCGATATTTCAAAGCCGGGCACCCCTTCCATAGACTCCCATGTTAAACGTCAGTCTAGTCGTGGGGCATGGGCACAGTGGGGCATGGGCACAGTGAGGCAAAGTGAGGCACAGTGAGGCATGCAGATGGACACCCTAGGCTTATACTCAAGTCAATAAGTTTTCCCAGTTTTTTGTGGTAAAATTAGGTGCCTCGGCTTATATTCGGGTCGGCTTATACTCGAGTATATGCGGTAGATATTTTTTTTTATTATTATTGAAATAATTACAGTGCCATCATCTACATACTGAAATGGAAGGGACAATGTAAATTAACCACTTCCCGCCCGCCGGCCATCATATGACGTCCTGGAATTTGAGCGGGGCTATCTGAATGATACCTGCAGCTACAGGCATTATTCAGATATCGTTTTTTAAAGGCGGCAATTCTGTGCACCGTAAGAACAATCATAGTGGCTGTTCCGCCGCTTGATCGTTCTTACGGGAGGCGAGAGGGGACGTCCCTAATGCTGTCCTCCGGTGCTTCTACCGACTCACCGATACGATTAGCGAGTCGGAGACAGGATCCGCCAGCCCTGTATGTGTGTCATAGAGATTTCCGGTGGACCAGATGGTCGCCCGAGTCTATGATTATAGGAGGCCAGGCACGATGTTATGACGTCTCGCCCGTCCTCTGCATTCAAAAAAATGGCGCTGCCTTGGCTGGGAAGCTAGGATCTTTATTTTTTTTTATTTTTATTTTTTTGTTGTTAGGCTTCCCAGCCTAGAGGTGAGATGTGGGGTCTTGATGACCCCATATCTCACTGTAAAGAGGTCCTGTCATGCCATATTCCTAATACAAGGGATGTTTACGTCAACATTTTTTTATTTATTTTTTAAAGTGTCAAACTAAAATAAATAAAGTAAAACTAACAATAAAAAAAAATGCATAAGTCCCTCCCACATATAAAAACGGTGTTCAAACCACACTTGTGAGGTATCACCACGAACGTTGGAGCGAGAGCAATAATTTTGGCCCTAGACCTGCTCTATAACTCAAAACATGTAACCAGTAAAAAAAAAATTAAAGTGGGGGATTTTTAAGTAGAGAAGTTTGGCGCCATTCCACGAGCGTGGGCAATTTTGAAGCGTGACATGTTAGGTATCTATTTACTCTGCGTAACTTCATCTTTCACATTATGCAAAAACATTGGGCTAACTTTACTGTTTTTTTTTAAAAACACAAAACTGTTTTTCCCCAAAAAAACACGTTAGCAAATGGCTGCGCAAATACCGTGCGAGATAAAAAGTTGCAACGTCCGCCATTTGTATTCTCTAGGGTCTTTGCTAAAAAAAAGTATATAATGTTTGGGGTTCTATGTAATTTTCTAGCAAAAAAAATTATGATTTTGTAGGAGAGAAATGTCCGAATTGGCCTGGGTGGCAAGTGGTTAAACAGTGTGTTGTTGGTATCACTTTAACTTAAATTGATTTGTAGAAGTACACTATTAACTGTATTTACCTCATTTTCTTTTTCTTCACCCTAGATCAACACTCGACAAGAGTGAACACAGCAGTTTAACATAAGCCTTAATCCAGCCAGCCGTACAGATGCACACCCTTCTACTGTCTTGCTTCATCTCAGCTGCGACGTGTTCTGTGCCTTCCCATTTTTTGCAGAGGAAAAAAAGCTGCTTAGTACTTACACAGATACAAAAAAAAATGTATTTTATTGTGGAGGAGAGAAAAGTCACTTTAAAAAAGGATATCTACTTGAAACAGAGCTGTACAAAAGCCAAAGGTCATGCCTCCTGATGACCTTTTGACACAAAGTGATTCAGGACAGTGGCCACTAATGTCTGTCAGTGGAGCGAATGTGAAGAACTTGATGTTGTGCATGGATAGCCCAGTACAGAACGAGTGTGGGAAATAAAGACTGACTTTTATATTTGTTTATGGAAAAAAAAAAAAAACAATTTCACGAGAGTTTATCTTTTGTTGCTTAGAATATTGTAATTCACTATCCAGATGATTTATTTGTTCCAGAGTATAAATATATATATAGAGAGAGAGAGAGAGAGAGAGAGAAAAAGAGAACAAAATGTTTACTGCCAATAATAACAAAAGCTTGACCACTTTTTGTAAAAATACTTTTTAAAATTCTTGATTTAGAGAGAGAATGTCAGAATGAACACATTGTATTTTATGTTTCTGCGCTTTTTATTTTGGGTTCTGCACAATACTGTTTTTATTAAGCGAATATTTTTTTAGTCCTTTTGCTGGTGATCTATGTACACACACACACACACACACACACACACACACACACACACACACACACACACACACACACACACACACACATATATACATTCATCTTTAATTTTATCATTATTCATTGTATGACAATTACTCTCTGACAGTTATCATTGTTCTGGCTAACCTGTTGTAACACACTAAAGTTTCCTAATCCAGTATCGTTTTGTTCCCCGTGTAAAACTCTTGTCTGTCTGTCCCCACATAGCATTATTTTTTTCCATGATATATGTGCATGTTAGAAACACAGCCTTCCCTCTGTTATGTATAAGTCTGTGCTTACTGTGCAGCATGAATCAGTACATTGTGGGGAACACGGAAAAGATGCTCCTGAAAATGTGGAACTTAAAGGTCTGAAAAATGTAATCACAAGTTGGCTTAAGGTTCTCCTGGTTAATTTTGGTGAAAACCGTCAGATTAGGGAGTGATAGAATGTCAGCGGGCCATCCCCAACCTTTGTATACATGCCTAGTGACCTCAGGGGAAGGATTTATTATTCCTGGATGATTTCCAGGGTAACCCAGAGAGAAGGCCAGTATCGGAGATGTATGCACCAAGCATAATGTGCACACTCTGCTGTTCCGTTTTTAAGTCCCCATGTTTTATATGGTATGGAGGAATTGACTATCAGTTTGTTTCTATAACTAAATAGAATAAGGATAAAATTATATTTGTAATACATTTGATATTGCAGCACCCTTGACTCTGACTTTTAGGGAAAGCTGTATGAGGTCTGGTTCTCATCATTTAAAAGCCATTTTGAGATGGACCTGTTGCTAAAAAAATCCTAACCTATAGAATGCTTAATTGGTTTTATAGGTATAGGATCAGGGCTTTTCCTACCAAACAGTCTTTCTTAATATAATTAATTACCAAGTTAACCAAAAGGATATTTTCATCTTTACAAAAAAATAAATAAAAGCACATTTTTTTGAAAATGCATTTTTTTTTTTAGGGATCATCAGATGGTGGGTGTAATGACCGAGTCCTTCAGACTGTCTGTGTATCTGTCTGCCTGTACCTCCTGTATGAGCAGGCAGTTACACTGTGAAAGGAAGCTCAATGAACTACCACAACGCTCAACTTCACCATGGTAGTTTAATGAGAACTACAAGCTGACAGCTGAAAAGGCTATCGGGCCTTGTTGTTTTCCCATTCACAGACCTCTGTGAAGGGATGACACGTGGCCAGGCGGGGGTGTGGGCAGAGCCCGGCATGACCAAGTCTTTTTTAGATTGTGACAGCTAGTGAGGGGGAGAAAATCCCCCACTTGCTGTCAAAACAGGGGATTGTGGGGGGAGCAGGAACCGATGCATATGTAACATGTTACACCCTAAAACTTGTTACACAAGGTGAATTTATCCTTTAAACCTCACACAGTCTTCATCTGTCCCTGTGAGTTATTAAAGGTGAAGATGCTGTGTGCTTAGGAGAAGTGAAGTCATTTTACCCATTTTGAAGGAAGGGAACCACTTTAAATTTCATGTCAAAAGTGATCTTGGTCTATGCCTACACTGTCCTTGACATTGATTCACTCATTGATTAGTGGTGTTCACACAACTGCTGTGTGAAAAATGGGCATCAAGACTTTGCATATGACATTCATATAAAGTAGCAATAAATTACATTCTTTCATCTTTGTTTCTTTTGAACCTTTGTCAATAGAGTGTTCACTGATCAGCTAGGTGTGTAGTGTTATAGGTTCAGCCAGGTCAGGTTTGGAAAAAGCCAATTACAGTGCACTTTGGTGGATCTGTGAACATTTTCTTCTCATCGCTATGATTAGATAATCAATGATATATTCTGTTCTTTAAAGTTTTTACATTTTTTTTTCAGAAATGGTTTTTAATTAAGCCAACCTGTGCTTTAGGTTTATTGGCCCTTTAATACTAGTTGATTCAGGTAAATAAAATGAACTATATTAAATATTCTGGCAAATCACATTAGAAGGGAAACTACTGGGTCGTTTTCTGTGCCATATAGTGAGATGGGGAAACAGCAATAATTGTACATTCTATTTTACATGTATTTAAAATGGAACACCTGCTAAAGGATGTTGACATGGTTACAGTTGTGTTGCAGGACATCGATATTTTATTAATGGCTTTTTTTTTTTTTTTTACTCGCAAGTAGGGATGAGCTCCGGCGTGTTCATATTGAACACGTGCAGAGCCCGCCAGGAAGTTGGCACCGCGCTGCGCTAATGACAGGCAGGGAGACATTTCCCGATGCTCGGCTGCAGAGATCGGGAAATGTCTCCCTTGCTGTGATTAGCGCAGCGCGGTGCCGACTTCCTGGCGGGCTCTGCACGTGTTCAATACGAACACGCCGGAGATCATCCCTACTCACAAGATAAACTATCTATTTTAGTGATGCCTTGATTTATTGACCAGTTGATCAGTCCATTTGTTGCAGAGTTACATTATTCATCACAAAAATGCCTTTGCAAACCAGTCTTTCTAATTCATAATTGGGTTCCTATAAATATGTTGTACAGAGAGTCTATTTCTTGTGTGGGGATGTGGAAAACATTATGAATTGTATACATCTACAGTGTGTTACAATTTCTGGTAGAGAAATGGTTAATACGCATTACATTTTAAATGCGTTCCAGCTAAAGTTTGCAGTAAGAATAAATATTTTTTCATTTTCAAATTAGTGGATCAAAAATAATGGCTTTACAGAGAGGAGTTTTCCTTTGATTGCATGCAAATCCTGTCTTGCAGTCCAAGTCTAGATTTGTCACCCCGTCACCCCGTCCTCCCATGTCCCACAATGCAATGTGTAAACATTTCAGCCTCTTTAAGGGGTGTCATGGGTTTTGCCGTAGAATACAGTTTCAGATTTATATGCAACTTGCCTGGGTTCCCAAATGTTCAGGAGCTTCTCCTAAGGAAATAAAACTAAGATGTGTAAATACCCCAAGGCCAAACTTTGTAGACACTGCTGTCTAACCATTATAGAATTCGCTCAAACCCCCACCCTGGTTCTGCACTCCTGTGACCCAGATTCAGCTGACAGTAGGCTAAAGTCCACTGTCAGCTGATGTCGCAGAGCCACTCCAGGGTCTACAGGGATCCCGACAATGTTGGGATCCACCCAGGTGCCTGACCAGCAGCTGGCTCAGGCTTTAGCACCCTACTAAAAGCCTGAGCCAGCCGCGCCTACCCCCTCCACATCGCAGTGCTCCAGTGAGCGCTGGAGGGGCAGAGCAGTGACTGACAGTCACTGCTGTGTGCTCAGACCGGACCCAAGAACTGAGCGATCGGTGGTCTTTGATCTCGGTGTAGAGTCAGTGGGGGGGCAGTTGCATCGGATCGATGCTGCATCCACCTAGACGAGTATATTTGTATGGGTTTTTTTGTTAAATCCCGCACTTCACTTTCAATTGAAGCTGCCTTGACTGCAGTGCATAGGCTGCCAATGCCTAAAGGATGAGTTCACCTTTTACAATAGAAAAAATTAATTTAAAAAAAAGTCCATTTTTTTTTCTTTGTTAGGGAACCTGTAAGGCATTACACCCACAATCAGCAGATCGTGGGTGTAAGGCCACAGTCCTTCAGACTGTACCTCTGATACGGGCAATTAGTTACACTCTGACAGGAAGCTCGGTGAACTACCTAGAGCGTTCAACTGCGCCCTGATAGTTCATTGAGAACTACAAGCCGACAGCCGCAAAGGCTGCTGGCACTTGTAGTTCCCCTATTCACAGAACTGGTGCATTTATAACATGTTACATCCTGAGTATGGGTGTAACATGTTACAAAAGGTGAACTTAACTCCTTTGATGATAATAGTTCCCAAACTCTCATGCAGACCCCCTGGTAGGGAATTTTTGAGTTACTGACCCCTAGCAAGTATACAGTTCAAAAAACAGACACGGGGCATAATTATTCCAGTGACCTGAAGTATCAAAGTTAGAAAGTTTGCATGACAGCCACGGAACTATCTTTTCAGAAGGAGAGTTCAAGCAATGGTAGGCTCAATTGTTTACCATAGTAGGTTTCCTGTAAAGCAGTATGAGTCTATTTGCTTGGACTTGTCATCCTGAAGACTTCAAAATGTTGAGATTTTCTCCCTTCGCAGCATATACTGCTTTGGGTGTCTGAGGTTGCCTAAATAAATGTCAGTGAAGCCAATAGATAGTTTGTGTATTGAGGGAACAGAAATGGCTCAGAATCTTTAAGGTGGATATTTTCATCTGATCTGCCTCCAACAGCAACAAGTCCATTTGCATGGAGGACTTCAATCCAATCAGGTTGGTAGGAGCAGGTGACATTACTGTGGCATAAAGCCCACTGATGTCCAGGTCGCTTTAAAAGGTGATTCCTTATGTTCTCATTACCACGTACACTTTAAAATCAATAGACTGGACATTGCTTATAGTTCCTTTAATCCTATCTCTGACAGAAAGGAAAAACACTGTAGAAAATAAATTCATGGGATAAACATTTATTTTTGACTACAGGACGTCAACCTGAAATAGATTGTATATTAGTGTAAATTTTTGTGTCTTTAAACATTTAATAAACACATTGCTGTAATTACCTTTTATAAAAATTATGAGAAAAGTGTTTGTGAGCCAAAACCAAATTATTGTCAGCCTAGGTGATCACAACCTGGGAGAAGCGAAGATGTCTTTCGTCATTACCTACTGAGGGAGCATGCAAAACAATGTGGAGACACGACCGGTAATGAGAAGGGGGTAGAAATGCGTTGTGTATATCTGAAATGTCAGTAGCACTCCCACTGTAAACTCTCTTGCACAAAGTGAAACTTGTATATACTTTCAGAATACTTTGCACTTACTGTCGTACTACTGTACCAGCAGGAGATGCTTGCGAAGAGGCCTTTCAATGTTCTTTGCATCTCAATGAACTGCTGCAGATTGTATTGTTGTCGCTCCAATCAGTCACAGAATAAAGTTTTATTCCACTATGTACAAATTATCTGTATACAGTGTGTAATATATATTATACACATATATGTATACACACAAGCACACATTATACGAATATGGTTGCAATAAAACTGGTTTTGAATACACAGAATATATATTTAAAATATGCCTCTGCTTTGTTGTTTGTTTTTATTAATGTCTTCCAATGTTGCCATCAATGAGAGTTTCGGAAAACAAAATGCTAAATAATCGATGTCATTAAAGAATATCTGTCCTGAGAGATGGCCGTCTGTACTGGCCTCCTTCTGAAAATGCTAGCTTTTTGGCTGCCTCCAGCCTACACCCTTTAAATCATAGTGCTGGAGTCAAACATGGAGCAAGAAAAACAATGAACTTTTGATCATCATACTTGCTTGGGGTCACCGTGTGACTATGCCTGTATTGTTTGTATCACATGGTGGAAAAATTAAGCGGCTTCCATTAAAGTGTTACTAAACCTAGGACCCTGTATTCACTATATCTTGTCTCCCACAGAACATGGAAATTCAATTATTTTAGCAAATATAAACTGCTAAATACCTTTTTTCTCATCAGTATATAGCAGTCTTGTGACTTCTATCAGCATCTGGTAAAACCATGTAGGAGGAGTTTTCGTTCTGCTTTGACAGTCCTATGAGGACCTTTTCCAAAGAAAAAATAAATCTCTTGCAATACACACCAAACTGAGCATGTGCAGAGAGCCTCCTAGGGCTCTGTACTATCATCAGATGGATTGGGGGCAGTGGAAGAAGGGTGGGGGGGGGGAATCAAACAGTCTAACAAGCATGTTTTACCTCATATACTGACTGTTGGGGGTTTAGTAACACTTTAATGCCCCATACACACGATCGTTTTTCATGCCGTTAAAAATGCCATTTTAAAAAATGGCCATTAAAAATGATCGTGTGTATGCTCCAGAGCATTTTTAACGACGTGAAAAACGGCCATTAAAAATTTCGAACATGCTCTCTTTTTTCACGTCGTTTTTCATGTCGTTTTTTTTTTAACGACGTGAAAAACGATAGTGTGTATGCTTTAACGACGTGAAAAAAAACGCGCATGCTCAGAATCAAGTATGAGACGGGAGCGCTCATTCTGGTAAAACTAGCGTTCGTAATGGAGATAGCACATTCGTCACGCTGTAACGGACTGAAAAGCACGAGGCTGAAAAGCGCGAATCGTTGCTCAACAAACTTTACTAACATGAAGGGTGGCGCCATTTGAGCGGAACTTCCCCTTTATAGTGCCGTCGTACGTGGTATACGTCACTGCGCTTTGCTTGATCGTTTTTTAAAATGATCGTGTGTACGCAAGACAGGCTTGAGAGGAAACGTGAAAAAAAACGACGTGAAAAACGGCAAGAAAAAAAATGGCAAGAAAAACGATCGTGTGTATGGGGCATAAGAGTTAAATAAGGTAAAGAGTTTCGACTTTTAAAGATATCCATAATTACACCTTGTATTTATGTAAGTGCCCATTTCTATAAGACCACGGTAAACAATCTGAGTTAAACCATGAGATTGTAGGCCACACCCACCCGGACCAAAACTTCCCCAGATACAAATCATTAAATAAACACTCAAGAACCATTATTTGGCAAAATTTTGGCCGCGACACCTTTATTGGTTTAAACAATTAATTTCCAATAACTGTTTATTATCACTCATATTTATTATCACTCATAACTTCAGATATATAATCACATAACAGATTTCTACCTGCTCAGTTATTAGAACTCGAGCAGTAGCTCAAACTTCAAATAACAATAACAGTCCCCACACGACGGTCTTGAGCATCAAGACCGTCCCACCCCAACCGTCGCGGCCAACTCAATGCTGTTCTGTAATCCTAAATTAAAGATATCCATACCCACTTCTGACAAGTGAACACCATCCGACCTGTATAGACCCGGATAACCACCCTCCAGGTCCACATGCCGATAGGATAATCCACCAATCTGAGGCATGAACTTTTCCAGAGCCCTATTGACTCTTTTTCTCATCTTTTCCATAACCCTCCTCTGGTCAGAGGAGAGCCAGGAAAGACGAGCAACTACCTCGGAAAAAACTAGTGTTGTACCTGGGGAAGTAACAATAAAACTATGCAAGTCACGCTTGATCATGTATAATAAATCCAACGTTTTTACATTACCCAAATCATTTCCTCCCAAATGCACAACCAAAATAGAAGGCGGCGGCCATACTTGACATAACCTGTTCAAATGAAAGTACAGTTGGGACCACTGAAGGCCTCTGATACCTTTCCAAAATAACCTAAAAGAGTCTGGATGTAGAGATAAATTAGTTGTATAATAATAATAATAATAGCGTTGGGCTGCTCGTTTGTGGGACCAGTAGATAAATGAGTGCCCCAGAATCCAAACTGTGAGCTGGGAACCTAGAATTTAAACAAATAAATTAGGACGAACATATAACTTAAAACATTGAGACTTCCACCTCCCCATTTCTTTAATATCAGAATCCGGGAACCCTAACCGGGCCGCCTCAGAGGCTGCGCCTATCCGAAAGGAGTGGGAGGAAAACTTAAAGTTATTTAAACCCATTCTAACCAAACATTTCTTTAAAACAGCATCAAATTGGTATTTGGTCAGGGAATGTAAATTGACGTGAACTAGAAAAAAAACCCCTCCGGAAGGCCTAAACCCCATAAATTGCCTAACCGTGGCTACCGGGCACATGAATGCCTCATCGTGCTCCCGTAGATTGACCCAACGGCCTTTTCCACATTGATCAGTTTTTGAATGTTGTAGCCAAATGTGAACACCCGACTGATCCATCAACACCTGATCAAAAAGAATCCCTGAATTACCCTGCTTATTTGCCGGCACCAACTCCGAGATGCGGAAAGCACCAAAAAAGGCCAGCACAAAGGCTGTCTTAAATAGCAAAGCTTCATACGGGGAAAAACAAACTACTACCAAACTTTCGCAAAGGCCCCTGAGGATGTCCAGAGAGATCGGCCTCCTATCATCCAAGACATATGTCACTCTCTTGTACCCCTTCAGTGCCTGTTTCACAGAAAAATATGAAGTACAGGCCCTTAAACCCAACAATCTGAAGAAAAATGAAATGCCAGCTAGCGTCTTCGTCACATGACTACTGGAAAAACGCTGCCGCATTAACATAGACAAAAATGCCAGAACATTGCCCTCAGAAGGCCTATTGAAATTAAAACCTGCAGTGCTAGCAAAGGACAACCAACTGCTCCATGCAGCGGTGTAACTGGACCAGGTCTTGGGAGCTAAGGAACCTCTAATAGCGTCCGTCACTGTCATCAAATCATCACCCACAAATGGTCTGGGCATGGGGTGCCCTCTGTGTCCGCTTCTGGAAGCAGAATCCGAAAACGGTCCATCTGGAAGCGAGACAGAGAATCGGCAATGTTATTCAAGATACCAGGAGTATACTTAACTTTCAACCAGATGTTAAATTTGAGGCACCTAAAAACCACCTGACGCAGTACTTTTATCACTAACCAAGAACTGGAAGAAAGACAGTTAACCGCATACAGCACTCCTTTGTTATCGGATTCCACCAATATGCGCCTGTTCGCAAATTCTGAACCCCACAACTCCAAAGCCACCAAAATCGGGAACAACTCTAGGAGAACCACATTCTTGGTGGCCCCTGACCTTACCCAAGACTCCGGCCAAGCCGCACATCTTCCATATAGCGCCGAAGCCTCTAGAGCCAGCAGCATCCGTGAATAGACAGAAATCTCGTGCTACCACAAAATCAGATTGAAAAAAAGGACTTTCCATTATAGCAGTCAAGAAAACCAGACCAAACCTTCAAATCTTCTCTAAGCGGACTCGTCAGTCTGATGTGCGCCCGAGGCGATTTCAGACCTGATATTGCCATGTAAAGACGACGTGAAAAAATCCTGCCAACTGGCATGATTCGACATGCAAAGGCCAGGATACCCAAAAGTGATTGCAACACCCTCGCAATCAACCATTTCAATTTCTCCAATTTTGCCACTGGCAAACGAAATTCCAACTTACAAGTATCTATTTCAATACCTAAAAATTCCAAAGTTGTGCTAGGGAGACAAGTTTTCTCTTCCGCCAGAGGGACACCAAAATCCAAAGCTAGCGCTTGAAATGATAGCAACAAATCAGAACAGATCCCAGAACTTGCTGGACCGACAAATAAAAAGTCGTCTAAATAGTGAACTATGCTATCTGAACTGGACTGAACACAAAGAACCCAATGGAGGAATGTAGAAAATGTCTCAAAATAAGCGCAAGACAGCGAACATCCCATTGGGAGACACATGTCAAAAAAGTACTGACCTTCAAAAGAAAAACCTAAAGAATTAAAAGCTGATGGGGAAACAGGCAGGAGCCGAAATGCCGATTTTATGTCGGCCTTTGCTAACAATGCACCAGGGCCAAACGCCCTAATCTTACTGCTGGCCTCCTCAAAAGTGGCATAAGAAACTGAACATGCATCACTATTTATATCATCATTCAATGAATCACCATTTGGATACGATAAATGGTGTATGAGCCTAAATTCATTAGGCTCACGCTTGGGCACCACCCCCAACGGGGAGAGACGAAAATTACAAAAAGGGGGTTTCTTAAAAGGTCCTGCAATCCTGCCAGCCACAAGTTCCTTACACAATTTATCTCTTACTACCTGAGGAAAATGATCTACCGACTTCAAATTCCCCACCATTTTACACCCTTCCCCCAGAAAAGAAGGTAGCGGAAAACCCTGAGCAAAGCCCTCAAAGAGCAAACGAGCCTTCTCCCTGTTTGGGTAGTTGTCCAGCCACGGGCGCATTTTTTCCAGCCTCACTGGAGTGCAGGCTCTTGGGAAAAATATGCTGTGCCGAACTCGGACCTACGTTTGCGTGCCGCTTAAAACATTTAGTTGCTGGATGCGCCCCAGCGCAGACAGAACATTCGTGTCGGTACTTGCACGACGTGTTCCATCGGCATTGACTATCATTAAATGCGAAACAGCAGCCTTTTCTAAAAACTGCTGCTGTAGGGGTAACCGTGGGTTGTCTAGGTGCAACCGGTTTCTGCGGTAATATTAAGTTGAGCCACAGACCCACATCTTTCATTCCCCACCTAAGGGACTGGTGTATGGACAATTTTTGACGGAAGGACTCGTCATAATAAAACCAACCCAGGCCCCCAAAGTTCTTATATGCCTCTAATATATGATCCAAGTGCTGGAAAAGACCCCCACACCGTTCTGGGTACTTCTCTGCCATAATACCAGAGTAGATACAAAAGGCCTGCAGCCAATTGTTAAAAGACCTGGGGATCAACTTACGCCGCTCATCCTCCCCTCTCTCATCACCCCTCCTATTGACCATGGAATTATTATGAAATGGCAGGAGAGAAAGAATGTCTACATAATCCCCTTTCCAGATTTTATCCTTAATTGCGGCATTCAAATGGTATCCTAAAGGGGATATTTCACAGGGCATGACATCTTTCATCAATGTCTCAGGGACATTAACACTAGCTGTGTGTAATGACTCAGGAGGTAACAGATCATTAACAGTTAATAAATTACTATGTGGAGCAGACAGTACAGGAGAAGCAGAGGCAACAAGAGGGTTAACTGGCATAGAGACCAGAGCAGAAGGAGAAACAGCAGGAGCTGACATTTTAGTTAAGGAATGAACCAAAGAGGACAGAGAACCTACTAAGCCAGTTAACATGGTTAATTGATTTAACTCACCCACTGCTGGAGGCTGTGATACATGGTGTTGAACCTCCTGCTCCAGCAGTGCTCTGGGGTCTGGGACTTGTAGAGCTTGCCCAACTGATAACTGTTGAGGCACCTCTGTGCCTTGCTGAGATTTACTTGTATGCTGCTGGGGAGACTGCAGCGCAGGCTGACTCCCCCTAGAGTCATTTGCGGGCTGCTGGGGCTGACCCCGCCGTCTTGCTCCTCTTCCTGCTGGGGACTGTGAGCAGGTCCGCCTCTTCTTGGTGCCGCGGCGGCCTCGTGTTGCGCCATCTGTATCAGACCGTCCGTGTGGCACACTAACCTCTTCGGCTGCTTCCACAGCCCGACCGCAACGTTCAGGAGCTGCGCTCCTCCTCGCTCTCTCCCGCAGGGCGGGCACAGGCACTCCCCGCCCTGCGCCATTAGCATGAGAATGCTCACCGCCCACCTCTAAGCCGCCTCCTTCAGTGACCTCCAGCCGTACCTCTTCCTCCGGAGCTAGAGCCAGGCACTGACGTAGCCATGCTTCCCCGCCTGTGCTGCCAGCCTTCTCAAGTAACTGCTTCACCAGGGCTTCCATCATTAAAGGTAGGCGAACTGCAGAGCTCCAATCTTCTTCAGCTGTCAGCTCCAATCTTCTTCAGTTGTCCTGCAGGCAAGAGGTTGAGCCCCACACCTGCTTACCCTTAAATAGCCCAACCCCTTGCTTCCAGAGTATTCCCTGAAACCTCATTGGCTACTCCTGAAAACTCCCCCTAGCCTCTTAAAGAGGCAGTAACCTGACTGACTAACACCTAATGCTGCTTAATAATTTTTATTAAATCCTGGGATGGGGAGGCCACAATCTCAAGAAAGTGGCCCCATATTGTGCCCCCTTTTTTCATTCTCTAGCACTACAGCATTAGCATGACACCCAGACAACTAGCAATTTCACAAAGCTTTCTATGAAGGAAATCTGTGGTCACAGCATACATTTTCATTGTGTAACATCAGCATTGCAATACAAATAATAGTTATTTTTGACAATCCAATATAAACTTACTTGAAAAATCTCCTTTCATGTTGTGAGTTCCGCTGTCTACTGGCCATCTTTCCACAACCCACAGGATTCCCTGAATGCTTTGCAGCTTTTACTGTGCTTTTTTCTTTCAATTTCTAAGGACTATGTGTCCAATGGTACAAGCTGTGATACTGACTCTGCCTCCTGAATCGCCTCCTCTCAGCACCTCTTTAGTTCAGAATGCAGGCTTTGTGAAATGTGTGACACAGCAGTGTTTACTCACAGGACATACCGTATATACTCGAGTATAAGCTGAGTTTTTCAGCCCTTTTTTTAGGGCTGAAAGTACACCCCTCGGCATATACTCAAGTCAGTACCTGAAAATCTTCTTATTCCGCGGCCGGCATCATTGTTTAAATCTCGCGGCTTTCTTCTGGTCCCTTCCGTGATAGGCATTTCCAGCAAACACTGTGTTGAGTGTTGCGCCTATCATGGACGTTCTCTTGTCTGACGTCCGTGATTGGCGGAACACTGAACACAGTGCCTGCTGGGAAACAGAGTCCGAGAATGAGAGGATCTCCGTGATAGGCGCAACACTCAACACAGTGTTTGCTGGAAACGCCTATCATGGAAGGGACCAGAAGAAAGCTGCGAGATTTAAACAATGGACGCCGGCCGTGGAAAAAGACGATTTTCAGGTACACTGACTGACTCGGGCACAGGGAGGCTGCAATGGACACAGTGAGGTGGCAATGGGCACAGTAAGGTTGGGCAATTGGCACAGTGAGGTGGCAATGGGCACATTCCCCCCCTCCCCTAGGCTTATACTCGAGTCAATACGTTTTCCCAGTTTTTTGTGGTAAAAGTAGGTACTTCGGCTTATATTCGGGTCGGCTTATACTCAAGTATATACGGTAGTCAATGTGTTACATAATTCGAAGAAGTAAATTTACAAACTTAAATATCATTCAGATTAATAGGAGTAAGGTAGAAATAATTTAAATACAATTTGGTAATGAATATATCATAACATGTATATGTAACAAGTAAATGTGTCTTTGCGAATGCATTTATACAGTTGCAATAAGGTCTGGGAACCCATTGAATTAAATGTATGACTTAAATTAGGATTGCACCGCATATTAGGAGCTATTCATTCAGAAATAAAAATGAAATTTTAAGAGTTCATAAACTTTTTCTTGCAATTGTAACTACAGGCAAATTAGTTTTAAAACTTTCACCATACATTGGCTAGATGATTTAAATAAAGCTTGTGAAGGGTTTTATGCTGACTCCTTCATAAGCATAAATGCTGGTGTCAATATCGTGAGTATTTATTTCTACCCGAGGATAAACTCCAACAAAAGATACCTTGAGCATGTAAAAACAAAGGACGTAAAGGTTGTACGGTAGATTAGAATCATATAGAACTGGAAGGAGAGAAAACTATCTTGCTGAAGGTTTTGGTTACTAATCTAAAAACCTGTAAAACCTCATATTTGCTTCTCTGACCTGGGGGGGGTCTGGAGAAAAAGCCATCCTCTGCCAGATGTAGCAAGTGATATGTGCGTGATAGAGCAGGTTATTAGTGAGAGAAGATGTATTATATTTTGTTTTAATATTAGTATGGTGTCTTATGACCATGTATGATGAAGTAAAGGTTAGCAGGTCATCGATCATCTTGTCTTTGATTAAGGGGTATTAGCAGAAGGGAGAGAAAAATGCACAATAGACATACATTACAGTGACAAGTAATGGAGAGAGCATTGATTTTGTTACATCAGCTAGTCATGTTTGTTATCAGTGCAATACAAATGGTGACTCTTAAAAGTTAGAGTTAGGGACTACAGAAAATGGGATGCCTTGATGGGGCCTGTAGCTTACGCATGTATTTACAAATGTGTGCAGACTAAACCCCTGTTTTTAACACATATTGTTAGATAGGTCAATTCGGTTGGTTGCAGGCTGGTCAGTAAAGCCCCCTACACACGGTCAGACTTTTGCCTAACAAACTTTGTTTTAAGCAAGTTGGACCAACAATCCGACCGTGTGTACGCTCCATCGGACAAACTTTTTTTTGTTTGGTTTTGTTTTCATCGGACAAAAGTTGGGTCTGCAAATGGACAAACTTTTGCCCAACAAAAGTCAGATGGAGCAAATTCCTACCGTGTGTACAGAAAACCATAGGACTTTAGTCCGATGGATAAAACAACTAATGTTAAAATCAACCAACAATAGCAGAAGTTGACCAAAGGGTGGCGGTAAAGAGCAGAAAAACCATGTGATGTTGCAAAAAGTTTGGGGAAAGTTTGCAGAAAAGTCCTGTGGTGTGTATGCTATGGGTGTGCCCGGCCAACTCCGTTAGGACAAAAATCCACGGAAAAGTCCGATGGAAGTCCAACCGTGTGTACGAGGCTTAAGTTGAGCTTGGAAATTTCTCTGGTTTTGTTTATCAATGCAGACCAGTGCCTCTGTCACATAGGCGAGGGTCGAAGCTGCCAAATGACTGCAGATTGTGCAGGGCCTAATTGAAGTTCTGCATGATGTATTTAACACTTAAAGCAACCCTGTCGCAATCTTTGAAACATGAAACTGGCAGCTTCCTACAAAGCAAGGTTTATATATACCTGTCCTGTTCCTGAACTCTTCTGAAAGATCTTTAGCATCCAGTACACTTCGGGATGCCTATCCCCCACTGTGTATCCTGTAGTGACATAGGGGTCAGCAGATAGAATCACAGAATGCAGAGGATGATGCTAGTATCTGACACTCAGAAGTATCAAATGCAGATCTTAAAGAGTTCTGCCCCCCTCACGAAAAATTTAGAAGTCAACCGCTACAAATACTGCTGACTTTTAGGGGTGCACTGAATGGAAATTTTGGTGTCGAAACCGAAAATGGCAGTTTTTAAAAAATATTTATATTTTTATATACAATTGTATTATATTTCACTTTTTAAATAATATCATAAATTTAATATGAATTTATTGTTGGCCATTATTTGCACCTTTAGTGCAAGAAAAGCTCAGGAAAAATTCAGTCTGCAGTCTCTGACTATCTCTTGTATCATGTCTTCAGTCTCTAACCATCTCTTGTATCATGACTGCAGTCTCTTAAACACACTGCTAATAGTATTAGCAAAATTTCCATTCGGGGCACCTCTAGCAGATATGATATAAGAGATCAATGCAGCCTCACCAGTGCCCATCATATGCAGCCTACCTGAGCCCTTCATCTTCACCAGTGCCCTTCATATGCAGCCTGCCTGTGCCCAGTAGCCTTACCAGTGCCCATCATGCAGCCTGCCTGTGCCCAGCAGCCTCACCAGTGCCTGTCATATGCAGCCTAACTGTGCCCAGCAGCCTCACCAGTGCCCATCATATGCAGCCTGCCTCTGCCCAGCGGCCTCAGCAGTGCCTGTCATTTGCAGCCTACCTGTGCCCAGCAGCCTCACCAGTGCTTGTCATATGCATCCTGCCGGTGAACAGCAGTCTCACAGTGCCCGTCATATGCAGCCTACCTGTGCCCAGCAGCTGCGGCGCTGCTTCCCAGAAGTGGGGAAGGGTACCTGTCAAAAATAGGTACCCAATCCCCCCTCCTCCCTGAAAGGTGCTAAATGTGGAGGGGGGAGCATATAAACGGAGGTTTCACTTTTGGGTGGAACTCCGCTTTAAGGCAAGCTTATATGTAGCAGAGTTTAGTAATGGAACTTTATATTTCAGATTCCTTATTTTATTTTCCTAGTGTGATAAAAGTAACCATAACAAGTCTAATTTCGTCGCAAATTTTAAGTCTAAAGCTGAAATCCAGACAAACTGCTAAATACACAGCTGGAATACATAGGAGCAGTTGTACCCATCCAGTTATAGTGAACCATGTTGTTTTTTGCTTACCTTTACTCTTACTAATTTGACTGACATACCTATACATTCATCCTTGTTCTATTTAAAACAAGCTATGCCTTTATATTGGATGCCAATGTCTTTTCTAGCCAAAAGATCTGTAAGCATTGTGTACATGTAATCAAAAAAGGAAATACATAATCTAAACAAAATCTTGTTTGACTGTCCCTTAATTATAATGTCATGTTTTCACAGAAGGAATAAATCTGCAAAAATATTACATACAAATAATTAATATTCTATATACCGTATTTATCGGCGTATAACACGCACCGGCGTATAACACGCACCCCAAGTTTAGGAGGAAATTTTAGGGAAAAAAACTTTTAGCAGGGAAGTTTAAGGAAAAATAACTTACATTTAAATGCAGCCTTGTCAGTGTCCATTGCAGCCTTGTCAGTGTCCATTGCAGCCTTGTCACAGTGCAGCCTTGTCAGTGTCCATTGCAGCCTTGTCACAGTGCAGCCTTGTCAGTGTCCATTGCAGCCTTGCCCCAGAGTCCATTTCAGCCTTGCCCCAGAGTCGCCGTGCAGCCTTGCCCCAGAGTCGCCGTGCAGCCTTGCCCCCAGTGTCGCCGTGCAGCCTTGCCCCCAGTGTCGCCGTGCAGCCTTGCCCCCAGTGTCGCCGTGCATCATTTTAAAATTGGCGCCGAGACTGTGCGGACGCAGGGGACGCAGGGACTGGGCGGAGCCGCCGCCGAGATACACATAGCCGAGTGTACTCGGCTATACTCGGCTTTTCTCGGCTCCGCTCACAGTCACGCCGAGTCCCGCCCTATGATGGACATAACACAGGTCCAATGGCGGGACTGGGCGTGACTGTGAGCGGAGCCGAGAAAAGCCGAGTACATTCGGCTATGTGTATCTCGCTCCGCTCCACTCACAGTCAGCGGAGACAGCTCAGGGATGACAGTATCGGCGTATAACACGCACCCACGATTTTCCCCTGATTTTCAGGGGAAAAAAGTGCGTGTTATACGCCGATAAATACGGTATTTATTTCTAGAAGCAAACTCTCACCAGAAGTTAAGCTTGTTAAATCTCCCAGAGGGCCCTATGTTTATAGCATTGTCCCTGTTAAAATGCTATTTTTATTGCTGTTGGGCCCCTTTCACACTGGGGCGGGCAGGTGCGGTGGCGGTATAGCGGCGTGATTTTCAGCGCTGCTATACCGTCGTTATCACCGCAGTATGCGGCCGCTAGCGGGGTGAATTTAACCCCCGCTAGCGGCCGAAAAAGGGTTAATACCGCCCGCAAACCGCGGCTATTGCCGCGGTTTGCGGGCGGTATTACCGCGGTGTCCCATTGATTTCAATGGGCAGCCGCGGTAAAGGAGCGGTGAACACACCGCTCCTTCACCGCTGTAAAGATGCGGCTAGCAGGACTTTTGGAGCGGTCCTGCTAGTGCACCGCTTCAGTGTGAAAGCCTTCGGACTTTCACATTGAAGAATACAGGGCACGATTTTTCAGGCGGTATAACAGCGCTAATATTAGCGCTAAACCGCCTGAAAAACGTGCCAGTGTGAAAGGGGCCTTAGTGCTGACTGTGACTCCACCCCAGACAAAAACCCTAATTAAGGACAATCCTATGGAAGACATGCAGGTAGGACTAAAGCCACAGCCCCCTTTCAGATCTACAGCCCTCCTTGCCATCAATCCATGTGCCTCCTCTGCCTTGTTTAATTCCAGACTTTGGTTGTGCTACACACACCCAAAAAAAAACTTCAACAATGTACACAGGACATGTGTAGCACACCCAGTCTCTCTGTCCCGCTTCTGGACCCCCCTCCTAGTATACAGTAATTGTCCGCTTTGATTACTCAAAACCGGGATCACTGTATACTCAGAAAAGGTGGCTGTGGCTTCAGCTGTCAAAAAAGCAGTTTGACTCTGTGTTTGCTCAGATTTGCATATGGAAAGATGCAGTGAAATGTAACATAATGTTACTTTTGTATCTTTCAGTTCATTCATCTGCAAATCAAAGGAAAGAGCATATATTTGCAAATAATGTGATTTAAAGCAGTGGTCATCAACCCTGTCCTCAGGGCCCAGTACAGGCCAGGTTTGCAAGATAACTGAAATACATCACAGGTGATGTCATTTGCTACTCAGTGATTGCAGTATTCTAGTCTGCATCTCCCCAAGGTAATACATAAAACCTGGCCTGTTAGTGGGCCCTGAGGACAGGGTTGATGACCACTGATTTAAAGCACCTGAACAGTAAAAAAAAAAGCTTTTTCCGCTGTTTAACCCCTTATCAACCCTTAGTTTACTCTAATCAGTCCCAATTAACACCGTATTCTCCCTTCAATTTTTATTTTCCTAATGATGTTTTTGTGTGTTTCTATTTTATTAACTGTTAATATTTAAACTTTTTTTGTTTTGTTTGTTATTTGACACATTTACCCTAAATTTCAAAATTTTCCTGTTTCTCTTTCTTTTATTTATACTTTAGAATAAATTACAGGTGTGCATTCGTGATTGAGCAAAAATAACCATAATTAATATTTTTCACGGTAACCTACATTAATTTACATGGGCAGATCTCTAAATATACTTAGGGCACTAATGGGCTTTATCGTACATTTCTATGTTGCTAATTGTGTTTTTTTTTTTCTTATGTAAATTTCTATGACCAAAATGTCAATAAAAATATATTAAAAAATAAAGCGCAAAATTTCAAAAACGAACACGTTATTTTATTTGTTAATAACTTTGCAATACTTTTTACCAGAATCATAATTTTTATGTCATCTTAAAACAAATTGCAGAATAAAATGCAAATTTTTTATGTGCAGTAACACTATTTATTTTTAAACTAACACAAAAGAAAAAGGGCATTTTGTTTCGTTTTGTTGCACTTTATTGTCTAAGGATCGCAAAAAAAAAATCATTGCTGCACGACAATATCATGAAAAGAAAGCATTGTTTGTCTTTAAAACAATATATGTATTACCTTGTTATTTTAACCACTTGCCAATCAGCGTATATGTCGCTAGACTTCAAGTGGTTACACCGGGATGATGCCTGCAGTTGCAGGTATCATCCTGGTACTGTTTTTTTTTTTTTTTTTTTAGGGCTGACGTTCGGCTCTTTTGTAAAAGCTTTTACAAGCAGCGGGAGGGGACATCCCTCCTCCCTCCCCCTTCCATATCTTTACCGAGATCTCCCATCTCACTGGGACTCCAGATCAATCAGCCAGTGTATCCGCTGCCTGATCACAGAACCGAACAGTGATCGGATCGACTTTGTTCAGCTCATGTTATAGTAACGGGAAGAAATTGCCTTACATCACTTCCGGTTCACCTGGATGTAAACGGCACCATTTTTATAAATGAAAAGCATATGACATCAGAAGGGGCCGGGGTCACCCGGTTACATTACTGGATGGCCTTACCTTCTTGCCTATAAAAGAGCTGTCAAAGCGAAGAGAGAGCAGTCGGCGGGAGGCCTCCCATGGAGGTGGAGCATTTTCCATTTTTGCTATTTTTCGGGTCCATCGGGCGACGTGATGGACAGAGGATTTGTCAAAAACTGTCACTTGTATTTACTTTTTGACACTTTTTTGGTGAATAGGTAACCAATACACATTCACATGGGGGAGGGGGGGGGGGGGGGTGGGAGGGATCTGGGGCCTGGTTAAAGGGAGCTTCCAGATTCGGATAAGCTCGCCGCCCACAGACCCCGACAACCACAGCCCAGGGTTGTCGGGAAGAGGCCCTGGTCCCCATCAACATGGGGACAAGGTGCTTTGGGGGGGCATCCCAAAGCACCCTACCCATGTTGAGGGCAAGCAGCCTGGTATGGTTCAGGAGGGGGGCTCGCTTGTCCCCCCCGCTTTCCTGGCCTGCCAGGCTGCATGCTCGGATAAGGGTCTGGTATGGATTTTGCACTACACAGTATTAAATACTCTGTGCTACACAGCACTGTATACTCTGCACTACACTGCACTGTACTATATACTCTGTACTGCGTTCTATACACTACACTGACTGCACTCTCAATCCACTAACTACCCTGCCTAATCGCTCTATGAATGCACACTATACATGGCTGCCGTTGGAACCAGCCTTATATAGTGTGGGTCGGGGACTTGGCCCCTAAACCATGATTGGAAAAAGACACACTTTCTTTGGCCAATCATGGCTGTCACTGTACATTGCGCTATGTTTGGCCAAAGCATACAGGTCAGGTGCATGCTTTGGCCAGTCAGCAGCCATCAATGCACTGCAATCTCGCAGTGCATTATGGGGCACTTGGCGGCGGGCGAACGTCCCACCAACACCCCATGTGTTTATTCTAAGAACAAACGAACACCCGATGTTCGAGTCAAACTTACATTCAACTCGAACATCGGGCCCATCTCTAATGGGCAGTAATTCTAGCATTTTGTCGTGTGGTGTTGCACTTTGGATTCATTTGTGTGCATTATATGTAATGCTCTCAATGGGGAAGTGCCTTTTTTTCTTTGCTTTTTCCTTTTTATTGAATTATGTATTTTATGTATTATGTATTTTGATGTGGGGTGTATCCACTAGCCTCGAGCTCTGGGCCTTGGTCTACTGGGAACCGGTTTCATTTCAATTTAATAACCGCCTACATTTGTTCCCTCTCTTTTTTGTTAATAGAGATAAGGATCATCCAATTAATTCTCTATTTTATTTTAGTGTATTTGGGGTTATCTGCTATACTCAGAATAATTATGACCTTTAGTTCAGGGGCTAGGGAAGTTTGGGAGACATCATAACTTTAATGTACTCCCATATGTTCTGTTTAGCTAATAGCTAAGGTGTCTTACCTATTTCGCCCACTAGATGTCACTGTATCTTATATCACAACTCACAAGTGACACCATTTTAACTTTCAACCCGTTTCCCATCTCATGAGATGATTAGAAAACAATTTTAGGATTTTTATAATTTACATTATTCATTCCAACTTGTCATGCGTACTTTATTATAACGCATACATGTTATTACCTATGTTGTTTAGATCAACACTGTCTGGGGTTGATAATATTTCCGCCATCAATTACTTTTAGATAGGTTTCAATAATTAAAGAGAATGTTAACTGCCATTATCACATCATTAGTGGTGCCATCGGCGACCCTAGGTTGTGTCGCTTATGAGTGACACTGTTTGTGATTTATCTATGGTCGGTAGCCATTTAATCTTTAATTTTAACCCTAAAGTGCAATGTTTAAAAAAATTTCATCTATTGCATTGCGGTTTTGCCCATCGGCTAATGCTTATGGACATCGCCCTTTGCTTCAGGTGATCGGACTTTATGTATATTGCCTGGTGCATGTACGTACTTGTTCCATTGAGTTTTATTACGCCATCTTGGTGTTAAACACATAGTGTCCACTAGGGGCCGTTTTACTTGTGCTGTGAGTGACACCTCAGAGGCCATTCACACACTTCTGGTAGTTATTTTGGGTGGTTACACAATGTCGTTTTTCCCCATCTCCTTTCTGTGTCCATCTTAACACTTTGGCCACTTAGGGGTCATCCGACCTCACCCGATACACTCCATTGACCTTTGATTGTTTAGTTTTAGTTACATACTCCAAAACAATTAGTGTATATAACACATACTGTTGTATTAACCAAATCTCACAGGAATGCACTTGCCATCTAACGTGGGTCCATCAGCTGACCGCGGCTCAGAACGAGGCTTGGTCAGGTTGCTATTGTATAAAGGGAGGTGACGCAGCGTGCCGCCTGTGCCCCTAGAAGACTTAATTCTCTTACAAAATGCGTAGGGCGGTGCGATGTGCTGACGTCACCTTCTGTTTTGCTGCTCGCTAACCCAGGCGGACGGGATTGTCCGATTGCTTACCAGCCGGCACATCAGACTTAAGTCTTTCCATAGCTTTTTTTTTAAGTGTGTCTTTTATTACTTTTAACCAATAAATCTGAAGGTTTTACACTATCGGAGCTTTTATACATTTTTTGCATACCTCGCATCCGCACTTGAGTCTGAACATCCTTGGTTGGATCTAATCAGTGGTGAAGCAAGCTGGAGGTTTCTTTGTGAATCAGCTGTGATGTGTATATGCCTTCTTTGATCCTCTGTTACGGGGGTCACGGAGTTCTGGTAAGCGGTGATTCTTACCAGTGGTGGTGGGTTTCATTGTCATACACTCTTTCACCATTTTTGAAGAATGTTGGATAGACTACGAACAGTTTGCATGGGTGGAATATGTTATAATTCAACTTCAGATTTTTTCACATATGGACTTTGCATTGGACACTTCAATATTTTTGTTTTATGCATTTATGTGTTAATATTTTTCACAGGATTTACTTTAATGTTCACTTGTAGCGGGTATGTACTTTCCCGGGTGTAATTCAAACTGGCAGAGACACCAGCGATGTACAGTTCCTTGCGGTCCAGCGGGTGGCGCTGTCGCCTTGGGCTGGGGATGAACCATTGCTGTGTGCTGTGCCTCCTTTTTGTCCTCCCTCGGCAGCGGTATGGTGGGGCGGGGAACCCGCCGTACTTGCTGGGAGAGGGTATAAAGGGGCCGGCCATCTTTGTCACGGGGTCGAGTCCCAGGCACCTTCAGCCTGAGGGCGGTGGTTCGTGTGGGTCCTCTAGGCGGCCTAGGCCTAGAGGACGTCCGGAGGTCGTGTTCCATCCCAGGCACCTTTAGCCTGGGGTGAGGTACTCGGATGGAGGTCTGGAGCTCAGTGCCCAACACTGAGTTCCGCGAGGGAAGGAGGTCCTAGGGAACCCAGGGATTGGGTACCCGAATCCGGAAGGCGTAATGGACCGGGGGGAGCTACTCACTTGAAGACCGGGTGCAGCAGATTGCCAGTGACAGGTGAGCCTCCCATCGGAGACCGCTAGGAAGGAAAACCCCCCCTCGCTAGGAGACCTCAGCCCACTTTCAGGAAGGAAAGTGGAGAGTTCATTGTGTCTGGGCCTACTCGCATCCACACCTCCTTGTTTGTTCTGTTCTTTAAGGGAGTCTAACTGATTGTGCTGTTCACTCGAGAAGAATAAAGGAGTGTTGGACTTTAATGGTGTGGGGCTCTTTTCCGGTGGACATTGTTCAAGGTAACTCCAGGTGCACAAAACTGACCCAAAGGTAGAGAAAGAACTTTGCTTACACCGCATGGACACATGTGGTGAAGGCTTGGCGTGGTGACCCCGCTCTCTCCCCTCTAAGATACCCCTAGACAAGAAAAGAAACGAGCTGATGCAAAGAGGGGAGTGAGGAGGCCTCTACACGTGGGGGCTCGGGTCCGGTATAGTGTTCGTGTACTACGGAATTGAACGTGTCTGCCCGGAGGAGTTACGAGTAGGCAGGCCTTCATTGGCCGAAGTGCATCCCTGCTTGAAGTCGTGGACATGACCCAATGAAGAGAAAGGCCCACGCAGAGGAGAGTGAGAAAAGGGGGAAGCTCAGCCGTGTGAAGGACTACACGTGGGGGCTTCTATTTGCACTGCGCCACCAGGCACACCCCCACCGCTTAGTTCGTGGGCGTGACTCAGAAGAAAAAAAAGAAGAAAAGCCTGCGAACTGGAGCAAAGGGGAGGAGTCCAATACGTGTGAAGAACTACATGTGGGATGTTGGCGCAAAAACTTGACAGTGTGCGATGGATCAGCAACCGGTCACCATGTTCGGACATACATCGTGGATTCCGTTTCACCCTTCTACCACGACAATGACTGCTGCTGCTCGGGTAACAGATACGGGGATCCGGCTTAAGCCAAGTGGTCGATTCGCCCTGTACTCATGCATGGACGTTGAGGCCCTGGGTGTGATTTGTCCCAGCTGTTCAAAGGATATGTGGAAAGGCTCAGACACAGCCTGAAAGTGGCCTATGAACAAGCTCAAGCGGCATCAGATCAAAGAGGAGCTCGAAAAAAAAGAAACTTCGACTTGAAGGTCCGGGTACAAGACCTACAGCCCGGGGATAGAGTACTGTTACGCAATCTGGGGGTCCCTGGGAAACACAAACTTGCAGACAGATGGAGATCTGAACCCTATGTCATCTGTAGGAAGTTGCCGGGCCTACCTGTCTACAAGTTGAAGCCAGAGGGAAAGGTAGGCCCACTGAAGACGTGGCATCGAAACCATCTGCTCCCACTTGCTGAGGCAGTCAGGATACCTCCCGTGAGAGATTCCCCTGAACCGGTCTCTATTCTGGATACTCCCAGGCCAAACACTCGGTCGCAGACCTCCCGAGCTGAAGATGGAGAGGCCTTTCAACTTAGTGAAGATGAAGAAAGAGAACTTGATTGGCAGTGGCCTTCCCCAACTCCAGGAACTTCTACTATAGATCTTCCACCCACTGAAGACACTCCAGATGGAACACTGAACCCAGAAGCCACAGAGTTCATCCCATCTAGTCCTTCATCAGATTTCTGGGAAGATGCCCATGATAGTTACTCAGAGGAAGAGGAGCCTGTGGCACCAGAGCCAGAAATCCCAAGAGAGCAAAGGGCTCGAAGAGTCATCCGGCCTCCTAAGAAGCTGACCTTCCCACAAATGGGGAATAGCTCAGAAGACTCTGTAGTTACTGCTAGGAGAAGTGCTGAAAATCCGGATCCCTCCACTGTCCATTTGGTGGAGGGCAACCCCAACTCACTCTCTGGCACAGTTAGGCATGCCACCCATGATAATGTGACCTGTGGGCGAGGGAGTTCTACCCCTCAGTTTTGGTGGGAATCCCCTATGCCAACTTCGTTCGCAGAATTGTCTAGAGTTGTACATAGTCTTTGTTAAGGTTTATCTTTGGGGACCAAAGAGTTCAAGTGGGGGGAGTGTGTAGCGGGGTCTTCCCCTTTAATGCAGAGAGACTACATTACCCAGAACCCCATTTGGCAATGTTTCCACCCCAGAGACTCATGGGAGGGGTTATATAAGGAGGAGGCGCGGCTGCGCTCAGCCTCTTTGGGACACAAGACTTCAGGGACTGATCCTCCTGTGCGGATGTGTCGGAGTGCAAGGCCTGAAGCCTGAGACCTTGCGCAGCACCAAAGAGCCTTCCACCCCACTGCGAACCTGGGTGGCATCTGACTTCGCTTGTCTACAGCCTTGACCGGATCGGGGACCCGATCGCTGGAGACACTGTGTGTGTGTGTGTGTGTGTGAGACAGTCTGTGGAAGTTCCCCGGACTGGGACCGCGTCCGGATGGGTGAGAGGGCGTATGCCCAGACCATATACTGTTGTTGCTAATGGGCCTATAGACTGCCATGGCCCACAAGTTATTTCTGATACTCTCATTAGAGAACCTTATCGGAGCTGAACTCAGAGTTTACATAGCAAAGTGTTTATTTCATCTCTACCCTCTCATTGGATTACAAATGGTATTCTGTTAATGTGCACCACCTTTAAAGACCTGCCGGTGAAGAAAACCATCATCCCCTATAGACTGAGTTGTAGATATCTGAGCCAGGCCTGGCCAGCTAGTTAGTTCATTTGGTTACTGCGTCACAGGACGCCTAGTTAACGGTAGCCCATGCGGCGCACCTTTACTGTTCATTCTAATGCATAGTGTGTTATTGCTGCAGGGCTCTGCAATTTATTATCTGTGAACTGTTACCACTGTTAACCTTTCTTACCAAAAGCATAAGTAAATCTTATACCCTTTTATCATTATTGTCTTGGTGTCTGGGTTTACTCATACAGTATAAGAATAGAGATATTGCTCCCAATACTAACTGTGCCAGTAGGGGGTCGAGTACATTGCCGGGGGTTGGCGGAGCTGTTTTCAGGGCCCAAACTAAATTTGCGGCCTTCTTAAGTGGAGGTATCACTACACAAGGAAGAATGGAAGAGGACTACAGATGTTCTGCCTGGAGCCATGAGAAGAGGAGGGTCTGTGCTGGATCTGTGCACTGTCAATCAGCAGTCCACCTCCCTTGTCCTGCATTGTCAGAGAGTGGTAGGAGGGAATAGCTTACCAAAAATACGGCTTAGGAATCACCGCACAGATTTTAAAGGGGACAAGGGCTATGTGCACCGGGTCCCCCAGGGGATTGAACAAGCCTTATTAAAGCTTTATTAAACCCAAAAGCAAGCATTTATTATATTGCAGCTTACCTAGAGAGAATTTTGAATTGCACCAGTCTGTCTCGTATGGAGACCAATTGTGAGAAGGAGCATTCCTACACGTCTTCCCAATATTCTGTATCCATTGAAGGAAAGTCCTTGACCCATCTAGCCCTAAGAGTTTCAAGTCACATGTGTACATTGCAGTTCCTTGTATATATTGGACAAAGGCTTAATCATAGATTCATCTCTGAGCAGATCTTCCAGAGTCGAAGTATAAAAAGCCACCTGAGCGCTCCCTAATTGGGTAATAAAAGCGTGTCTGAGTTGCAGAAATCTAAACCCATCAAAAGTCTGGAGCCAACCTCCCCCCCCCCCCCCGGTGCATATTTGATCTACGTATTTAATACCTTTGAGTGCCCAGACACCAGGATCGGGTATTGACAGAAACTCTGGCTGCGTTGGGCTAAACCAGAGGGGGTTTTGTGGGGAGATATGCCCAGAGGTAACAGGGCGCAGGGAAAGAGCCGCGGACCATGCCCTCAGGACAGCCTTCATAGCCATCTTTAGAGGAAAAGGCTTGCAAGATCCGCGGTAAAGTAAGTTCTGCAGCGTTTCATAGGAACCCAGACAAGCTGCTTCCAGAAGAACTGCTGCTTTGGACTCGTCCAAAATAAGCCAATTGTGTGTGTGGGACAACTGGGCAGCCAAGTAATATTTATGCAGGTAAGGCCAGGCTAATCCTCCCTCCCCAGGGTCTCTGTCAAGCCTTGTACACACGATCGGATTTCCATCGGACAAAGCCATGGAATTTTGTCTGAAGGGGCGTTGGCCGTGAACTTGTTCTGCATACAGACGGCAAAACGTTGTCAGCTAACAAATACGAAACGACGTGGTTTTTCAGCTCTTTAGCGCCACCCTTTGGGCAACTTCTGCTAATGTTGTGCTATGGTTAGAATTGCTTCTGAGCATGCGTGTTTGTACTTTGAATTTTTTTCAGACGGGCTTGTGTACACATGATGGGATAATCCGACAAGACACATTTGTTGTCGGACAATTTTAAAGCTTGCTATCCAACATTTGTTGTCGGAAAATCCGACAACAATTGTCCGATGGAGCATACAAATGGTCGGATTTTCGGACAAAACCCTGCCATCACGCAATTCCCATCAGAAAATCCAATCATGTGTACGGGCCTTTACACCGTC
Source organism: Rana muscosa (assembly GCA_029206835.1). NCBI lineage: Eukaryota > Metazoa > Chordata > Amphibia > Anura > Ranidae > Rana > Rana muscosa. The sequence continues at coordinate 853,225,174 of CM055116.1, forward strand.
AGCTTGAATCTCGGCTGGCTCATGCCCCAGAGAAAGGAAATCAGATTTGTATTTAGTAGGTGGAACACTTTTGGATATCCACACAGGGGAATATCCAAGAACATAAAAAAAAGCAGGCAAAAGCTTCATCTTAAATAATTTGATTTGCCCAATCAGGGAGAGGGGCAGATGGGCCCAGGCCCTTAACCTCTCTTTCATAATTTGCACCGCCACCAACAGAGCTAAATTTAGCGTATAATAATCAGCAAGAGATTGTGAAATGTGGATACCCAAATATTTAAGTTTGCTAGTCCATACCAAAGAAAGAGTGGGGTCTTGCTGCATTGTCAATTGGCAATATTTGGGACTTGTGCAGGCAGTGAAACCGGAAAGAATGTCTAGAGCAGGGGTAGGCGACCTGGGGCCCTCCAGCTGTTGTGGAGCTATATTTCCCATGAGACATTGCAAGGCTGGCAGTTACAATTACTCCCAGAGGCATGATGGGACTTGTAGTTCTGCAACAGCTGCAGGGCCCTAGGTTGCCTATCTCTGGTCTAGGGTCTCCCAACGAGAAGGGTCAGGGTCATTTAAGAAAAGAATAAGGTAAACTTTTACAGGTATACCTTATTTGCGATTAGAGCCACATAAGTTTTGTACCATTTGCCAGGGAGACCTCTATTTCAGTAAAGTCCCTCTCTAAAAGCTCCAAATCTGACTGTGAAAGGGTGGGCATGTGAAGGTATTGCAGATATTTCTCAAGGCACTCATACGGCCTATAGGGATGAGCTTCGTGTTCGCGTCGAACACACGTTCGACTTGAACATCGGCTGTTCGATCGTTCAACGAAAAACAAACGTTATGGTCCGTTCGCGCCAAATTCGTATGGCGCGTCACGGCCCATAATTCACTGCGGCATCGCAGTGCATTGCTGGCTGATGATTGGCCAAGCATGCACTATGACCCGCATGCTTTGGCCAATCACAGCGCAGAAAAAAACGGAGAGCCGTAATTGGCCAAAGCCAGGGTGGCTTTGGCCAATTATGGCTCAGGGGGTTTAGTACACGCCCCACACTATATAAGGCCGCCTGGATGTCGGCCTTGTGTAGTGTCGTGGCGTTTGTCTATCTCTCTGAAACTGCCTCTTTCACAGTGTCATTTATATTGAGTTAGATAGAGCAGGCAGGCGAGTCAGTTAGCTGCTGTTACAGTGTGCAGAGGATATATATGCATCCTAGGTGTTGTATATATATTTATACACTGTATTGAGTTTAGCTAGATCCGTTCCTGTTAGTCTCTATCAGGGCCGGCCCTACCATGGGACCCGATGGGACCATTGTCCCAGGCGGCAGGTTCTGAGGGGCGGCACATTGACGCCCATAAATACAGTAATCCCGCCCAATCGGGCTCCGCTACGCCCACCCGCTCCGCTCTTCATCCCACTATGTGGATGGCCCAGCGCCGCTGCTATTAGAAGTATTGGCAGACCATTCGCTGCCATAACCACACAGCTGGCCGCCCGCCCATCCTCTCCACGGCTCCCCCCCCCCATGCTGCTGACGAGAAAGTCAGCTGACGAACAACAGCGTAAAGGGGGAGGAGCTTTCGGCTGAGCAGAGACCCCATGATGGAAGAGGAATCGCTATAGGCGCGGCTGACACTGAGAGAAAGTAAGTGTCACTAATCCCATCTCCACCACCCCTGCCTGTTTCTAACCCCCCCCTACCACCCCTGCCTGTGTCTAATCCCCCCCTACCACCCCTGCCTGTGTCTAATCCCCCTACCACCCCTGCCTGTGTCTAACCCCCCCTACCACCCCCCTGCCTGTGTCTAATCCCCCTGCCTGTGTCTAATCCCCCCCTACCACCCCTGCCTGTGTCTAATCCCCCCCTACCACCCCTGCCTGTGTCTAATCCCCCTGCCTGTGTCTAATCCCCCCCTACCACCCCTGCCTGTGTCTAATCCCCCTACCACCCCTGCCTGTGTCTAACCCCCCTACCACCCCTGCCTGTGTCTAACCCCCCTACCACCCCTGCCTGTGTCTAATCCCCCCTACCACCCCTGCCTGTGTCTAATCCCCCCTACCACCCCTGCCTGTGTCTAACCTCCCTACCACCCCTGCCTGCGTCTAACCTCCCCTACCACCCCTGCCTGTGTCTAACCTCCCCTACCACCCCTGCCTGTGTCTAATCCCCCTACCACCCCTGCCTGCGTCTAACCTCCCTACCACCCCTGCCTGCGTCTAACCTCCCCTACCACCCCTGCCTGTGTCTAACCTCCCCTACCACCCCTGCCTGTGTCTAACCTCCCCTACCACCCCTGCCTGTGTCTAATCCCCCTACCACCCCTGCCTGCGTCTAACCTCCCTACCACCCCTGCCTGCGTCTAACCTCCCTACCACCCCTGCCTGTGTCTAATCCCCCTACCACCCCTGCCTGTGTCTAACCTCCCTACCACCCCTGCCTGCGTCTAACCTCCCTACCACCCCTGCCTGTGTCTAACCCCCCTACCACCCCTGCCTGTGTCTAACCCCCCTACCACCCCTGCCTGTGTCTAACCTCCCTACCACCTCTGCCTGTGTCTAATCCCCCTACCACCCCTGCCTGTGTCTAATCCCCCCTACCACCCCTGCCTGTGTCTAATCCCCCTACCACCCCTGCCTGTCTAACCTCCCTACCACCCCTGCCTGTGTCTAACCATCCCTACCACCTCTGCCTGTGTCTAACCTCCCCTACCACCTCTGCCTGTGTCTAACCCCTTACCACCCCTGCCCGTGCCTAACCTCCCCTACCACCCCTGCCTGTGTCTAAACCCCCTACCACCCCTGTCAGTATCTAAACTCCCTACCACCCCTGCCTGTGTCTAACCTCCCCTACCACCCCTGCTTGTGTCTAATCCCCCCTACCACCCCTACCTGTGCCTAACCTCCCCTACCCCCCCTGCCTGTGTCTAATCTCCTCTACCACCCCTGCCTGTGTCTAACCTCCCCTCCCCCCTCACCACAACCGCCGCTGCCTCTGTCTGAACCCCACCACCACTATTACGTGGAAATCTGACTTCCTAATAAATGTAATTTTGTTTTTTATTGTCATAATATAAAATAATAAATGTGGGGGCCTTTTGGTGGGCGTGATTATTATTATTTAATTTTTTTTGGGGGGGGGGCGGTAGGGAGGAGGGGGGCAGCATTTTGATCCTGGGCCCAGGCAGCACAATGTCTTGGGCTGGCCCTGGTCTCTATACTGTGACAGGCAGGCAGGTGATTGTGCTAGCTGCAGACAGTCAGTGTTTCACTTAGGCCCCTTTCACACTGGGGCGGTTTGCAGGCGCTATTGTGCTAAAAATAGCGCCTGCAAACCGCCCCTAAACAGCGGCTGCTGTTTCTCCAGTGTGAAAGCCCGAGGGCTTTCACACTGGAGCGGTGCGCTAGCAGGACGGTAAAAAAAGTCCTGCTAGTCGCATCTTTGGAGCGGTGAGATGAGCGGTGTGTTTACCGCTCCTCCACCGATCCTTCCCATTGAAAGTAATGGGAAACCGTGGTGATACCGCCGGCAATGCACCTCTGCAGAGGCGCATTGCCGGCGGTATTAACCCTTTTTCGGCCGCTAGCGGGGGTTAAAACCGCACCGCTAGCGGCCGAATACCTCCGCAATTCCGACGGTATAGCGCCGCTAAAAATAGCGGCGCTATACCGCCACCGCACGCACCGCCCCAGTGTGAAACCAGCCTTAGTGTACTACTGTGTGCTTTGCATAGCATCCAACTAAAGCTCACCTGGATACAATTATTCTCTATACTGTGACAGGCAGGCCGGTGATTGTGCTAGCTGCAGACAGTCAGTGTTTCACTTAGTGTACTACTGTGTGCTTTGCATAGCATTCACCTAAAGCCTAAATTTTTGATGCAATACTTTGCAACAGGGCTCATTGCTGCGCTCTAAGTACACTATCTGTGAGGGGTTGCAGTGTTGTGGCACCAGCACCAGTGCCTAAGGCCCAATTTTTCAGCCCCTGTTAAACAAAGTCATGTAATTACAATTCTTGATCTAATAATTCACAGCAGGGCCCATTCATGTGCCCACCAAGAGTAACTGTGAGGGCTTACAGTGTTGTGGCACCAGCACCACCACCAAAGGCTCAATTTTTCCTACCACTGTTCAACAATGGCATGTAAATATAATTCCTGATATAATAGTTGACAGCAGGGCGTTCCAGCACCCACCAAGAGTGACTGTGAGGGCTCACAGTGTTGTGGCAACACCAACACCTAAGGGGCAAATTTCTGCAGAGTATATATGGCAGGCCCCTACTTTCAAACATCCAACTTACAAACGACTCCTACTTGCAAACGGAAGGAGACAACAGGAAGTGAGAGGAAATCTACCCCTAGGAAGGCAAATTCTCTCCTGTAAGAATTAATATGTGAAAAAGGTGTCTCCTCTCTACTGATGCTTTATCACCAATCCTTGTTTCAATAATAAACCCAAATTTTCCAAAAACATTTGTCATTGGGATGGAAAGTGAGTAGAAATGTTCTGAACAGGGGCACAGACAGCAAAACAAATGTTACAGGGGTGATAACCCTTCCCTATGTTCTCCAAAAAGCTTAAAAATAGATTTTTTGGCTAGAGCTACACTTAAAAAATGTACCTGTTCCAAATTACAAACAGATTGTACTTAAGAACAAACCTACAGTCCGTGTATTTTTTGCACCGCCTGTATACTGCTGTTCAGAGTATATAGGGCCTTTTTTTCCTTTGGGTGCGGGGTTCCCCTTAATATCCATACAAGACCCAAAGGGGCTGGTAATGGGCTGGGGTAGGGGTGGCTGATGGGGTAGCCATGCCATTTTTCTCAATGATTTTCATCCATATTGCCGGGACCAAACATTACATTAAAGCCGCAAGCAGTTTTAAATGGCTTTTTTTCCTTTAGAAATGTCATTTTGTGCAGGGACAGTTCTAAACACGGGAAACACGTGGCACTTCACAGGCATACTTTAGACACCCCCCAGGTACGATATTTAAAGGAATAATTCACTTTTTTTTTTCACTTTATGCATCATTAAAATCACTGCTCCCGAAAAAAACAACCGTTTTAAAAGATTATTTTTACATTGATACATGTCCCCTCGGGCAGGACCCGGGTCCCCAAACAATAACATGTATATTAGGCGTTATAATTAGCACTTTAGATTTCGAACGTTCGCATCAATTGTATTTAATAGGGTTCTAAAGTTTGCGCGAACGTTCGGTCCGTTCGAAGGTTCTGGTGCGAACCGAACGGGGGGGTGTTCGGCTCATCCCTAACGGACAACCAGGGACTGCTGTGTAGAGATTCTCATAAAAGGCCCTAAATTCGTTCAAAATTTGCTCAGAGTCAGAGACCATCAGAGCAACAAATTTCAGATACCAATGTTTGCATTTTGGAATCCGCAACCAGATTTGCCAAGAGTTTGCTATTTTTGTACCCAGACTCGAAGATCCTTCCAACCAATGTATTGAGATTTAGGTGCGTCGTCACGGCGAAATGTAAAGACAAGGCTCTTCTCGCAATGACTGAAATGATCAGGAGTTGGGGAATCAGAAAAAACCTCTGCAGCATTGGGTTCGTCGCATTCAAGCTGTTGCATTTAAGAGGACAGCTCAGAGAAGACCGCTTTGATAGCTGAGATGTTCTCTCCCCTGGTATTGGCCTTAAAGGCCTCCTAGACCACCTGGGTCGAGGCAGAACCTTCATTTAGCTTCCAGTATTGTTTTAATTTGGGGGAAACCTTCTCCTCAACCTTAGGGTCCTGCAGCCACTTAGTTGCCAAACGCCAGCAGTTTAAACTCCTGTTCTTCGACAACACCAGGGTAACCTCCAGAGGGGCATGATCGGAGAGGCCCGCAGGTAAGTACTTGACCTCTCTCCGCTAGGGTACATGTGCTGCCAAAGACCAGGTTGAGCCTCGAGCCTGATCTATGGGTGGTAGAATAAAAGAAATAGGCCCTAGCACTTGGGTGTTTCCATCTACAAATTTTAGTGTAATTAAAGGTTTGTACCCAGTGAAGTAAATCAGGTGTGTAAACTCTATTAGGATTAGACGAATCTAGAGATAGGTCTAGAGTAGAATTGAAATTACCAGCTATATAAAGTCTAGAAAATTGTAAAGTGGCCAGTTTTTCATACACAGTGTTCAAGACCTGCTGGTTAAAGGGAGGGGGGACATATACATTATGCTCTATACACAATCCGCTTAAGCTCTATTAACAGGATAATATATCGACCCTCTGGGTCAAGTACCAAATTAATAACCTTGTATGTAAGGGATTCGTTCAAAAGTATGGCCATTCCCTTTGCATAACTAGAATAAGTTGCACCCAGGGTCAAGTACTTAAACATCAAAGCTAGCTTAATTTTGTCGTTTAAACCCTGTATATTTAAAGATATGAGTTTCAGGTCCATAACCATTGGAGATAGATAACAAAATACCTGGATAGCACAGAGAGGATGGGCTACAGTACATGTAAGAACTGGAAGAGAAGGCAAGGCAAAACAACTTTGAAGAAGGCAATTCAAATAGGCAGACTTGATCCACTCACTGGCTTGTAGACAATTTTTGGGCAATTCCCCAATTTTTAGGCATTTTGCCAAGGCACCTGTCAGGTCACCTGTGGCCAGATGACAGATGCACACCGTTGGGGGTCATGAGTGCACCACAAGGTAGTGAACCATATGGCTGACTGCTGCAGATGGGATACTGGGTGGTTGTGGAAAGCGGGACCAGTGGAGCACAACAGGGATCCACAGGAAGCTAGAGCTAAGATTCCCCAGGGCGCGGAGTCTAAGACCCAGCAGGTTTTCACCAGAGCCTCTAGTGGTGAGGATGTTACGCTGCAGCTGGGTCCAGGTCGTGGCCCCTAAAGTCCCCTAGCTCACGCTCCGTAGGGTATTGAGGATAGAGGGGAAGCAGCAGCACAGGATACAAGAATAGTGAGGGGAAAGGCCAAGGTCAGGGCAACAAGCAGACAAGGATAAACGAAGGACAAGCCGAAGGTCAAGGTCACAAGCATCCAGGGATAGTCGGGAACAAGCCAATATCGAAACACAGAGAGACGTAGCACAAGGCAGGCAGGAACCCAAACACACAATGCTTAACAAACACGTTGATCAGCAATGCAGACTTGCAGTGCACAGGTTAATAAAGAGTTCTGTGATAGGGCCTGTGGGGGAACCAGACTGGGAGGAGAGATTATAAAAGCAGCCAGGTGAGGAGAGTCTGGCCTCTAGGGTGAACACATGAGGAGGAAGGTAAGCTGACAGACAAACATTACTTCATATCCATGACAGCACCCCTGAAGAACCCAGAAGGCACCCCTTGAAAAAGGTTGTGTTAAAGCATTGAACACTCCTCTCCACCAGATTAGCAATGCTGCTGTCCAATGGTGTCTCTGTTGCTCCTTCATCCAGAGTGTAGTCACCCTAATACAGGAAGCGTGTAACTGCCCAGATCACAAGGTGAAAACAGAGAGAAAAAGTCTAAAAAAAGGAAACTGATGCAGCCACCACATCTAATGATTGGTAAGATGCAAAACAAATTGCACTCCTGTGGCCCAGAGGAGAAGCCCAGCCAAACGAGCTTAAGCTGGACTTCTCCTTTCACCACTTAAGGACCGCCACACGACGATGTACGTCGACAGAATGGCACGGACAGACAGGCACAAGGGCGTACAGGTACGTCCCCTTTAAGAACCCGTCCGTGGGTCGCGCGAGCGCCACCGGCGGCGCGCTCGCGACCCGGTCCGAAGCTCCATGACCGCGCCCGCGGTATCCGCGGACCCGATCGCCGCCGGTGTCCTGCAATCGGGTCACAGAGCTGAAAAACGGGGAGAGGTAAGTGTAAACAAACCTTTGCCCGTTCTTCACAGTGGCATGTCAGTGATCGTCTGTTCCCTGTTATAGGGAACGATGATCAGTGACATCACACGCCAAGCCACGCCCCCCTACAGTTAGAATCACTCATTAGGTCACACTTAACTTATACAGCGCCACCTAGAGGTTAAACACTTCACTGTCATTTTCACAGTAATCAGTGCATATTTATAGCACTGATCGCTGTAAAAATGACAATGGTCCCAAAAATGTGTCAAAAGTGTCCGATGTGTCCGCCATAATGTCGCAGTCATGATAAAAATTGCTGATCGCCGCCATTACTAGTAAAAAAAAATTATTAATAAAAATGCCATAAAACTATTCCCTATTTTGTAGACGCTATAACTTTTGCGCAAACCAATCAATAAATGCTTATTGCGATTTTTTTTTACCAAAAATATGTAGAAGAATACGTATCGGACTAAACTGAGGAAAAAAAACTGTTTTTGTTTATAGATTTTTGGGGGATATTTATTATAGCAAAAAGTTAAAAAGATGTCACTTTTTTCAAAATTCACGCTCTATTTTTGTTTATAGCGCAAAAAATAAAAACCGCAGAAGTGATGAAATACCACCAAAAGAAAGCTCTATTTGTGGGAAAAAAAGGACATCAATTTTGTTTGGGAGCCACGTCGCACAACCGCGCAATTGTCAGTTAAAGCGACGCAGTGCCGAATCTCAAAAAGGGGCCTGGTCCTTTAGCTGCAAAATGGTCCGGGGCTTAAGTGGTTAAAGTGTTACTAAACTCACAAGAGTAAAATCAGTCTGTATATGCAGTAAAGCGTGCCTGTCATAGGCGTGCGCAAGGGGTGTGCCAGGTGTGCCTAGGCACACCCTAATCCTGGGGTTGGCAACCTGTCAATGGCAAGCAGGTGACGGGTAAACCGCAATCCTTCCTTGTCGACCCTCAGAAACTGGACAGGAAAAGCTGCAGGGTGGAATTTAGTGGAACTGATCTGTATTTTACGCCTGCAGCAGCTGAAAGTAGGCTTCTCCTCTCCCTCTCGTCGACATTCAGCTGCCACAGGAGGAAAATAAAGGGGATCGGTACCAATATATTCCACCCCGCCTGTCCCTGTTCCTCATCTTTCTGTTGCATGGGTCCCCCTGTGTTCTCCCTGGCTTCCCCCTCCTCCCATTGTTTCAGGATGGAAAGTGGGGAAGAGGCCGGTAAATATGTCAAACGCATATGTGTTGGAGCTTTAGTGTGCACACCCTAATGCAATAGGCTGCGCACACCTATGGTGCCTGTTATACTCACTGTGGAACCTAAGGGGTTAATCTTCTGCATTGTACAAAAAGGCTGTTTGATCCTGCATGCACAGATCCTCCTCCTCTTCCACTGACTCCACAACATGTCCGGATAAGACAGAGCCTTTGGAGTCAGGCTGCACATGCTCAGTTTGGTGCGTATTGCTAGAGAGTTTTTTTTTCTTGGGAGAGTGCATGTGATCAGCACAGGGCCAATCATCAACAGAGGGTCAGGGGTCCTACATCTTGATAGGACAGCTCAGTGCAGTATGAAAACTTCTCCTACAAGCTTTACTGATAGAAGTCACAAGACTATATACTGCTGATGAGAAAAAGTATTTAGCAATTTATATTTTTTTTTTTACAAGAAGATTTTGCAGTTTATATTTACTAAAATAATTGCATTTCCATGTTCTGTGTACTGTGGGAGACCAGATATAGTGAATGCAGGGTCCTGGGTTTAGTTACACTTTAATTGGGACAACTACGACAGTAAGATCAAGGTTATGAAAATTTGGTTTTGACACCAACAGCTAAACTCTGTTACCAAGCACTAGTTGGAAATGAATACTATATGGGATTTCACATTGTCCTTACAGCCAATAAACTGTGACGTTAAAGCAAACAGAGAAGAAGAGAGAGACGTACTACAAACACCCCATGAGATACAGTGGAATCTTGGTTTACGAGAAACGCGGTTAACAAGTGTTTTGAAAGACGAGCAACTTTAAAAAAATATCCTGACTCGGTTTGCGAGTGTTGTCTCACAAAACAAGCAGAATTCAAGCTAATGGGGCGTGCAGTACTGCATTTGGCCAGAGGTGCAGAGGCGCCGATGACACTCAGAACGGTTCGGAGCCATTCGGAAATACTCAGAATCACTCGGAAACACTTGGAAATACTCCGTTCCGAGTGTTTCCGAGCCTTTCCGAGGGTTTCCGAGATCAGCCAAGCTGTCCCCGAGTATTTCCGAGGCTCTCCGGCGCCCCCCCACCTCTGGCCACATGCGGTATTGCATGCCATAGAAGTCAATGCGGAACGAATTATCTTAGTTTCCATTGACTTCTATGGGGAAACTCGCTTTGATATGCGAGTGCTTTGGATTACAAGCATTCTCCTGGAACAAGTTATGCTCGTAATCCAAGGTTACACTGTAGAAGTAAAAGGCGGGAATGCCAACACAAATACTACACTAAAATAAGAGACAGTTTTGGAGTCTGGTGAGAATTTTCACAGAATGAAGAATAAAGACACATTATAACCCAAAAATCAGGTGATGGTTTCTGCAAAGAAGATGTTTTAAATAATTTGATGGATAATTTGTGGATTGCAGTTAAAGGGCTAGTTTACACTAGCTGTCCCCTTAAAAAGCATGCTGTGTTGTACTGCCTTGCCACCGCCGCCAGTTTTAACCCCTAAAAGTCTTAGGGTGCCCACGTGTCCCGGATTGCCCGGGATCGTCCCGTTCTAGAGATTTTAGTCCCGTGTCCCAGGCAGCTCATTCCGGGACAATACAGACGTCCCGGAATGAAAAAAAACGAGTGACCACACTGACTGACCAGGCAAACCAATCCGCTCCGCCTGTCCGCCGCCACCACCTTATCATTTTATCTCACAGCACACTGATGATAAAGGCTCAGGCTCAGGCTGCCACTGCCAGTCTGGTTGCTAGGCTAGGGGCCGCTCCGCGTCTAGCAACCAGTGACGTCAGCTGAGCTGAGGCCTGTCACTCAGTCAGTATGGGCAGTGAGTGAACCCGCCTGGCGCACACTACGCTGAGTATGAGACCAGCGCGCGCGCCTCCCTCCGCAGCCGCCAGAGCCAGCACAGAGTGAGTGACCGTGACTCAGACAGAGCCACTCACCTGTGCACAGCCAGCCAGCCTGAGCCTCGTCGTATGTTCCGAGTCCTCCAGCTCCAGTCAGTGACGCCAGTGACCACTCAGACTGTGACAGTCTGAGCCACTCTCTGTCTTGTGCAGCCAGCCAGCGTGAGCCTTGTCGTCCGTCCGAGTCCTCCTCCAGGCTCCTCCCGCCCACGAGGTCCACAAGTTTGCCGCGGCCGCCTGTAGTCAGTGCCAGTCTGCCAGACACTGACAAACTTCCAGGACAGGTTAGTGTACTGTACTATCTGTTACAATCTCACTTTGTCCCCCTCCGTTCTACTGCTGTCCCCTTCCATTCTGCTGCTTTCCCCCTCCAGTTTTCTTCTATGTCCCCCTCCATTCTACTGTGTCCCCCTCCATTCTGCTGCTGTCCCCCTCCAGTTTTCCTCTGTGTCCCCCTCTGTTCTGCTGTCCCCCTCCGTTCTTCCTCCGTGTCCCCCTCTGTTCTGCTGTCCCCCTCCGTTCTTCCTCCGTGTCCCCCTCTGTTCTGCTGTCCCCCTCCGTTCTTCCTCCGTGTCCCCCTCTGTTCTGCTGCTGCTGTCCCCCTCCATTCTTCCTCCGTGTCCCCCTCTGTTCTGCTGCTATCCCCCTCCGTTCTGCTGTCCCCCTCCGTTCTTCCTCTGTGTCCCCCTCCATTCTGCTGTCCCCCTCCGTTCTGCTGTCCCCCTCCGTTCTGCTGTCCCCCTCCGTTCTTCCTTCGTGTCCCCCTCTGTTCTGCTGCTGTCCCCCTCCGTTCTGCTGTCCCCCTCTGTTCTGCTGTCCCCCTCTGTTCTGCTGTCCCCTTCTGTTCTGCTGTCACCCTCTGTTCTGCTGCCCCCCTCTGTTCTGCTGCCCCCCTCTGTTCTGCTGTCCCCCTCTCTTCTGCTGTCCCCCTCCGTTCTTCCTCCGTGTCCCCCTCTGTTCTGCTGCTGTCCCCCTCCGTTCTTCCTCTGTGTCCCCCTCTGTTCTGCTGTCCCCCTCCGTTCTGCTGTCCCCCTCTGTTCTGCTGCCCATCTCTGTTCTGCTACCCCCCTCTGTTCTGCTGCCCCCCTCTGTTCTGCTGTCCCCCTCCGTTCTTCCTCCGTGTCCCCCTCTGTTCTGCTGCTGTCCTCCTCCGTTCTTCCTCTGTGTCCCCCTCTGTTCTGCTGTCCACCTCATACTTTATTTTATCCATATTTAAAAATTCTTACAGAAAACACTTTTATAACATAAATAAAATGTGTTTTTAATCCCCACCAGACAGAGCCACACTTACTGCTGGTAAGGATCCAGCCTGTGCCCAGTCAGTGCCAGTCTCAGGGCCGCCGCCGACTACTCCCGCAGCCGCTGCAGTACATTGCCAGCAGCGCAGCCCGACTCCGAGCTGCCCGACTTCTCCTGAGCTGAGCCTCGTCCGAGTCCTCCCGCCCACGAGGTCCGCGAGTTTCCGCCTGCCCAACATTGACAAACTTCCAGGTTAGTGTTACACTTTGTTACAGTGAGCATGCTCCCCCTCCATTCTGCTGCTGTCTGTCCCCCTCCATTCTGCTGCTGTCCCCCTCCAGTTTTCCTCCGTGTCTCCCTCTGTTCTGCTGCTGTCCCCCTCCAGTTTTCCTCCGTGTCTCTCTCTGCTCTGCTGTCCCCCTCCGTTCTGCTGTCCCTCTCCAGTTTTCCTCCGTGTCCCCCTCCGTTCTGCTGCTGTCCCCCTCCAGTTTTCCTCCGTGTCCCCCTCTGTCCTGCTGCTGTCCCCCTCCATTCTTCTTTCGTGTCCCCCTCCGTTCTGCTGTCCCCCTACGTTCTTCCTCCACTTTCAGTGTCATTTACAACTCCATCTCCTCCGCTCCTCTTCCTCTCTCTGTTTGCTTTTTTTCCCAAAAAATGTGCAAAAAAAAAGTATCAAAAACCATCTTTTTTGGGCGGGTGCGGGGGGGGGGGGGTGTCCCTGAATGGCAGTTTGGAAATGTGGTCACCCTAAAAAGTCTGCATCGCTGTGCCACAACTAAGTACGTTGCATGCAGTTACGTTGTGTCCCCTTTCACTCAGAATACAACAGAGGAGATCATTTGTGCCGTGCAAGAGAGCTGCCATTGATAGGAGGAAGTGTGTGATGGCTGTCCAGTGTACACCATGAGCTGTCAGATCACCTGTGTGTCCTGGGTACAGCAGAGGATCGCTAAGGAGGTGCCCAATAAGGATTGAATGCTGAAGACCGCTGCCCTCCAGTGGAGGATTGAGGAACCATTCAGAGAGTGAATTTATATGTGCCATGCTGCTTATAACTTGGCAGCTTGAATTTTGGTGAGTGTGCATTCACAATATTCAAGGAAATCTTTCAGCACTATTATGGGTGATTTTATTTGGCGTGTTCGCTGCTTATAAGTTGGCAGCCTTAATTTTTGGTGAGCTTGGGAATTTGGCTAATCTGAGAAGAGCGCAGTTTATGTTTAACACACAGTGAGAATACACAAGGTGGAAGTTTGTAGCTGCGCAGTTTTCCTATATTGGTTACTGTTTATGGTTTTGTACCATTATTGCAAGTGGCTTGGTAGGATTAATGTTGACACATTATTTTTTATTTTATTTTTACACATTATTATTTTTTTCTGTTTGCTGTGCAGGTGTAGACCCACGAACAGCCTTTGCATCTTGGGGGTAGGGGGCTGGGACGGTAAAAACACAACTCAACCGCCTGTTTTTACCACTCCCCAAGCTAAGTCTAAGGGAAAAGAGGACGATGGGACAACATGATCTTTTTTTTTTCAAAACTGCTTTTGCTAATAAAAGGGACAGTTCAGAACTGTGCTGAAAGGCATAAAGGGGTCAATTCGCTAAGACCTCTTTCACACTGGAGTGTTTTTCAGGCGCTTTTGGGCTAAAAATAGTGCCTGAAAAATGCCTCCCCTGCAGCCCCTGTGTGAGAGCCCGAGTGCTTTCACACTGGGGTGGTGAGCTTGCATAACATTAGAAAAAGTCCTGCAAGCAGCATCTTTCGGGCGGTGGGGGAGTGGTGAATACACAGCTAACCCACCACCCCTGCCATTGAAATCAATGGGCACCGCTGCCGAAGCGCCTGCAAAGTGCTTCTGCAGCGGCGCTTGCGCTTTTAACCCTTTATTCGGCCTCTAGCGGGGGTTAAAAGCACCCCCACCAGTGGCCGAAAAGCGCCTCTATAACATCGGTAAAACGCTGAAATTGGCAGCGCTTTACCGCTAATTCCCCAGTGTGAAAGTAGCCTAAGAGATAAATAACACATGCATTTTTGAGTTAAATTAACTAATGCAGTATTTATCTCAAAAGTAGTCACGTCACTAAAAAACTTGTTATTTACGAATGTGTTAAATATTTATGTTTTGCGTTATTTAGCACTTACATTTTGGGTTATTTAAAAAAAAAAAAATTTTACAGGTTAACACTGCACCAGAAGACACACAGCAATGTCGTGAAACTATCAAAACATTCTAGGGTACTTTCATTCACAAAACAGTCTCCCTCTGATGAAATGTTACAATTTATTTTTATTCCTGAGCTCAGAGAAGAACATTTTCACACCAATACATTGTATATTTTTCACTTCCTGGCCAGTGTAGACAGTGGTTTGGCTATGGGGGTGCGGTCCGCACCCGGGTAACACCCACCAGAGGGTGACACCAAGCTCAGACTGACACCGGCGCCGCATTGAGAGAAGCGCAGCGGCTCCCTCTTCTTCCTCCTTCCCTTCCGAGATTTCGTTAGCTACACGTGATGTGCAGGGAGTAGAGTTGCCACCTCATCCCTTTAAAACCGAACACATATTAATTACACAGGGTGTGTGGCTGATTAAGGTGGTAATTAAACTCACTTGGTGCCTTACCTGCATTAAATTAGCCTCAGAACCTGTGTAATTCATATGTGTTCGGGTTTAAAGGGATGAGGTGGCAACCCTAGCAGGGAGGAACCGAGGCAGAGACAGACAGGCAGGGTGCCTGAGGTCTGATCGTCACGGTCCCACCCCCCCCCCCCACATGCTGCAATCGCATTCCTCTCCCCGCTGGCTGCACTCACTGCACAACGGACTATAGCCACCTCCTCCTTGGCTCTGACATGACAAGTACACAGACCCGGAGGACGAGCCGAGGAGGAGGAGGGACAGGGCGCTACAGCATCTGCCCAGGGGCCGGGGCTGAGGTCTGTAATAACAGAAGTCTTGTGGGACATGGGACTGGGTAGGTTACAATTATGCTGCCATTAGTACATTTTAGGGAGGGGGTGGGGGTTAGAGGATATGTGGTAGAAGGGTGCTTTGTTCTGGGTTAGAGAGGACTTGTGTTAGAAGGAGGGTGGCAGATTTGAAGTTTGACACCCACAGCACAATTCCTCTCCTCTCCCAAAGCACTCCCTAGCACATATCCTCTAACCCCCACCCCCCTCAAATCCCATCCCAGCTCCATCCACCACCCCGATCCCATCCTGGCTCCATCCACCACTCCGATCCGATCCCAGCTCCATCCATCTCCCAATCCCATCCCCGCTCCATCCACCACCCCGATCCCATCCAAACTCTATCCACCACCCCGATCCCATCCCAACTCCATCCACCACGCCAATCCCATCCCGGCTCCATCCATCCCCCCGATCCAATTCCAGCTCCATCCACCACCCCAATCCCATCCCGGTTCCATCCATCACCCCAATCCCATCCCAACTCCATCTACCACCCCAATCCCATTCCAGCTCCATCCATTCCCCGCAATCCCATCCCGGCTCCATCCATCACCCCAATCCTATTCCAACTCCATCTACCACCCCAATCCAATCCCAACTCCATCTACCACCCAAATCCTATCCCGGCTCCATCCATTCCCCTCAATCCCATCCCGGCTCCATCCATCACCCTGATCCTATCCCAACTCCATCTACCACCCGATCCTATTCTGAGTCCATCCATCCCAGCTCCATCCATTGTGGCAGGTTAAGGGGGAGAGCGGCGCCGAAGCACTAGCCTGCTCAGTGCTCAGGGGGGGTTGGGGTGACACCATGTTTTACTATGTCATTTTATCTGTGACACCAACCCTAGTGATGCCACTAAGTGAAGAGTTCCTCTAATTGTTATTTTGTATTTTTCTAAAATACTGCCAGCCAACACCAGGTAATAAATAACGAATGTGTGTTTTTAAGTGAATTGATTGATTTTTTTTGCAGGATTTACCTCACTATTTTAACAAATGTGCGATATTTACCTCACATTCGATATTTTACTTTGATGAATTTACTCTTTTATTATCTCATGCGATATTTCCAAAAAATGAGTCACGTGGCCTTCATATCGCATGCAGTAACCTTTTATTGAATTTCTTTGTCTGATCCGCAACATACAGTATATGGTAAGATAGTAATTTAAAGCCGGGCGGAAGTGACGTCTGCCGATACCGGAAGTGACGGGTGGAACGCATATCCACCGCCACTTCCGGGTAAACAACTGGCGTATGGATAGCGCACTGCATGCAACGTCTATGAAGAATCTCGATAGGGTGGAAGTGACGTCTGCCAATACCGGAAGTGACGGGTAGAACGCAAATACACCGCCACTTCCGTGTTAACAACTGGCATGCGTCTCACATGGAGACAGTGAAGGTGGCGCGGAGCAGTTACACCTTTGTGCACAGCGGTTCTGGGGCGATGCCGATTTTGGGATCTCCATGCGCTGGCACCCCCTTCATCCATCGGAGGTAGATATACTCCTTGTGGATGATTCACGGAGACTGAGTGTTGGTATATAGTGTAGTGGAGTGAAAAGGTTAAGTGGATGCTCCCTTAGAATAATGGGTGTGGCAGGCTGTGGTGGGTGTCTACCTAGACATGTGACTGTGAGTATTTATAGAGGGTTTTGGGGAGGTCTTATTACTATCGCTGTGGCTCTGAGGAAGAGGGTCCGCCCTCGTAACGCGTAAGCTGCGAGTTATGCTGTCTGGTTCCCCCCGGTCATCTGGTCCAGGTCGCAGGCATTTTGAGACATCAATTTCCACTGTCGGAAGGTTGCTAAGCAAGATTTTAAGCTTGTTTGTGAGTAGTAATTTTATCTGTACATTTTATGAATAAACCTTGCCATTGGTAATGCACAAGGTCGGTGCGCCCTTCTTTTCTTTTTTGTTTTAGCCTCAAGAATACCCATTGTTCTGAGGAGGGCAGCAAGACTGTAGTCATCCCCTATTTCATTGGAAGGCTCTGGGTGTGCCACTTAGTGACTGGGCTCCCGAGCGCAGGAGAAAGTTTGTGTTTTAGTAATTTAAAACCAGCAGAATAATAAACATTTGCTAAAACAGAGCGTTAGAGCTGCAGTAGATCTCATTTTTATGAGTGAGTGTTATGATTTAGATTAAAGCCAATTTCCTGTCTGACGGTTTGTCATAATATGTCATCTGTTGACTGCAACAACTACAGGAACTACAAGAGGTACAGTGTCTCTTGGCAGCTGCCAGCAACCGACTGATATCAAGATCCACCCATGGTACAGTGACCGAGAATAATACATAAGATTATGGTGCTCACCCTTGTGCATAAACAGATCTCTCCATTGTAGCGCACCACAGTGTTTTAAAGGCTGAACATAGAAGATAGATTTGAAAATTATAGAGCTGTACTGTAATGCTAAATAATAAGATCTGAATGTGGTAGCTGAAATACTTCTAGTGTCAGCCCTGTTTAGTCATCACAATACCTGCCATTTGTGTTATATTCGTTGCTTCTGCAATCAAACTAGTTTGTGATGTCCTTGTAGAAGAAAATCATAATTTCATGTCACATGATGGGACCACACATTGGGCAATGTTGTGTGGTACTCGGAGATTATCATGACTATGTCTTTAACATACACCATGTGCTCTTCTTGTCCAATCTTCCAGGTAGACCAGCCTTTCTCAACCTTTCTCAACCTTTCAACACAGAGGAACCCTTGAAAAAACTTTGCGGTCTCAGGAAACCCCTGTTAAAAATTACTATATCTACAACTCATGAAACATTAGTACAATGGTCAGTGGGAAGAATGTTCCTTACACTTGTGGTCATTGGGAAGTAGGGATGAGCTCGGTGTTCGAGGCGAACATACGTTCGACTCGAACATCGGCTGTTCGACCGTTCGGCGAACATCGAACGATTTGGGCCGTTCGCGACAAATTCGAGTGACACGAACGGCCCACAATACACTGCGCCATCGCAGTGTAATACCGGCGCTGTGATTGGCCAAGCATGCACTGTGACCCCGCATGCTTGGCCAATCACAGCGCCGGCAGCTAGGAGAGCCATAATTGGCCACAGGCAGGTTGCCTGTGGCCAATTATAGCTCAGGGGGTTTAGCACACGCCCCACACTATAAAAGGCCGCCAGCGCGGCGGCCTTGTGTAGTGTGTTCCGGCGCAGGGAAAGAGAAGGATAGGCAGGGACAGCGTTGATATTCTTTGTGCTATTCTTGTGTGCAGGCAGAGAGAAGGATAGGCAGGGAGAGTGTCAGTGTCATATTCTTTGCTAAACCTTGTGTGCAGGGAGAGAGAAGGATAGGCAGGGGACAGTGTCAGTGTCATATTCTTTGCTAAACCTTGTGTGCAGGGAGAGAGAAGGATAGGCAGGGGACAGTGTCAGTGTCATATTCTTTGCTAAACCTTGTGTGCAGGGAGAGAGAAGGATAGGCAGGGAGAGTGTCAGTGTCATATTCAGTGTCATCAGCACGTGGCCATGGGACACGCTTGTCCTTCTTTTTGGCAGCTGGACGTGTTGAGCCGCATCATGCCGAAGACTTGGTAGAGTGGATGACCAAGCCCTCCTCATCCTCCTCATCCTCTCTCACCCAGGCTCAGGGTACTGGCAAAGCAGCTGCCAAAGCGTCCTCTTCCCTGGTATCAATGTCATCATCAGTCACTCCTTCCCTAGACCAACCATGTCCTCCTGAGGAGTCCCTCAAACTGTTTGAGCACAGTGTTGGGTACATGCTCCAGGAGGATGCCCAGCGTTTCGAAGGGTCTGATGATGATACCCAGCTAGAGGAAGGCAGTAGCGTGAGAGCAGAGAGAGGGGATGCTCAAGAAGGACACCAATCTGGCAGTCATGTTCCAGCAGCTGCAGCATACTGCCAGATTGGCTCCAGTGATGAGGAGGGAGGGGATGATGAGGTCACTGACTCCACGTGGGTGCCTAATAGGAGAGAGGAGGAGGAGGAGGAGGATGAGGAGGAGGCACATCTCCAACGAGGCAGGATGCCCTCGGGGGGCCAGCGTAAGGGCAGCACACCGACAGAATCACACCGCAGAGCTCCGCCTGTGCAGGGCGCTGCCTCTGCCCGTTATTCAAAAAGTTCTTTGGTGTGGGCCTTTTTTGAGTCGAGTGCTTCAGATCGCACAGCTGCTGTTTGCAACATATGTCTCAAGCGTATATCGCGTGGCCAAAACATCACCCGCTTGGGCACCACATGCTTGACCAGACATATGTTGACCTGCCATGCAGCTCGTTGGCAAGCCTACCTTAAAGACCCACACCAAAGAACAAAGCGGACCTCTCCTTGCACCACATCAGCTGGGATCTCCAACCCCACTATACCTTCAGTCCTCTCTGAAACCTGCACTGAGAGGAATGAAGGTGTAGAATTAGGTGTGTCACAGCCAAGTACTTGCGGGCACTCTGCTAGCAGTACACCGACGTCCGATTCTAGCAGGCAAATTTCCCTGCCCCAGCTGCTGGACCGTCGAAAGAAGTTCACTCCCAGCCATCCACATGCCCAGCGGTTGAATGCTAGCTTGGCTAAATTGCTAGCGCTTCGACAGCTGCCTTTTCAGTTGGTAGACTCGGCCCCCTTCCGTGAGTTTGTGCAATGTGCGGTTCCTCAGTGGCAGGTTCCCAAATGCCACTTTTTCTCACGGAAGGCGATTCCGGCTCTCTACCGGCATGTGGAAGGCAATGTCTTGGCCTCGCTGGACAGGGCGGTCAGCGGTAAGGTGCATATTACCGCTGACTCATGGTCCAGCCGCCACGCCTCCAAAATGCTACTACTGGTTGTGACACACCTCTCTCCTCCACCCCATCCTCTTCTTCTTCCTCCATGGCCTCTTCCTGTGCTTTGTCCTCAGAACCAGCGGTGCTCCGTATGCGTTCAAGGGGCTACGCAAGTACGCAGGCAAAAATATGCCATGCCGTGCTTGCGCTGGTGTGTTTGGGGGACAGGAGCCACACTGGGGCAGAGGTTCTGTCTGCTCTGCAGGGGCAGCCAAGAGGTGGTTGACCCCATGCCAGCTTAAGCCAGGAATGGTGGTTTGCGACAATGGCACCAACCTCCTCTCCGCCCTCCGACAGGGACAACTGACCCATGTGCCCTGTGTGGCTCAAGTCCTTAACCTGGTGGTGCAGCGGTTCTTGGGCAGGTACCCGGGCTTACAGGATGTCCTGAGGCAGGCCAGGAAAGTCTGTGTGCATTTCTGCAGATCTTATAATGCCAGTGCTCGCCTGGCTGAGCTGCAAAAGGAGTTGAACCTGCCCAAGAACCGCCTTATATGTGACATGCCCACCAGGTGGAACTCAACGTTGGCCATGCTGCAGGGACTGCACACGCAGCAGAGGGCCATCAATGAGTACCTGTGCGACTATGGCACCAGGACAGGGTCAGGGGAGCTCAGGTTTTTTTCACCACGCCAGTGGGGCATGATCAGGGATGCATGCACTGTCCTGGCACCATTTGAGGAGGCCACGAGGATGGTGAGCAGTGACAGTGCATGCATCAGTGACACTGTACCTCTTGTCCACCTGTTGGAACATACGCTGCGTGGAATAATGGACAGGGCACTTGAGGCAGAACAGAGGCAGGAAGAAGAGGACTTCCTTGCCTCTCAAGGCCCCCTTTACCCAGACAGTGTTCCTTCTGTCCCACCCATCGCACAGGAAGGGGAGAAGGAGGAGGAGGAGGAGGATTGTGTCAGCATGGAGGTGGATCTTGGCACTCAGCATCATCAGCAGCAGTCTTTTAGGGATGATTTACAGTCTCAAGAAGCCCGTGGACTTGTACGTGGCTGGGAGGAGGTGGCTGCGAATCATGTAGTCCTTAGTGACCCAGAGGACTCCGGACCGAATG
This sequence comes from Rana muscosa, assembly GCA_029206835.1. NCBI lineage: Eukaryota > Metazoa > Chordata > Amphibia > Anura > Ranidae > Rana > Rana muscosa. Next base: position 853,246,241 of record CM055116.1, read on the forward strand.
CCTCAGCTAACCTACGCTGCATGGCCTCCCTGATCCTGCAAAGTCTGTGGAAGGATCCTCGTATTCTTCGGATCAAGGAGAGGGACCATTACTGGCTGGCCACTCTCCTTGATTCACGGTACAAGGGTAAGGCTGCGGACCTTATCTTACCGTCGCAGAGGGAGCAGAGGATGAAACAACTCCGGGAGGCCTTGCAGAAAGGTCTGTGCAATGCGTTCCCAGAGACTGGGAGGTTACAAACTCCTGGTCCTGGACAACGAGTTGCTGAGGCTTCGGTCAGTCAAAGAAGGAGCGGTGGGGAAGGTGGCCGTCTGACCGATGCGTTCAGACAATTCTTTAGTCCGCAGCCCCAAGGTATGATCGGTTCCAGCAACCATCGCCAGCGTCTGATATACATGGTGCAGGAATACCTAGGGGCAAGGTCAGACTTCGACACCTTCCCCACCGAAAATCCTCTGGCTTACTGGGTCTTGAGGATGGATCACTGGCCAGAGCTTGCACAGTATGCAATTGAGCTACTGGCCTGTCCTGCATCCAGCGTTCTTTCAGAACGCACATTCAGTGCTGCTGGAGGATTTGTCACGGATCACAGGGTGTGCCTGTCCACTGACTCGGTTGATCGACTGACCTTCATAAAGATGAACCAGTCTTGGATCACCACCAGCTACCAAACACCTGAAGCTGATATAACAGACTAATTTATTTTCAAATGTCACATCCCTTCAAGACTGATGCTGATGCTGAGAGACTGTCCTGTTATGTTGACTGACTATCCTCCTCCTCCTCAATGATCCGATTGATGATAGCTTGGAAGAACATTTTTGTTTCTGGGTGCCGCCACAAGTGGCTAAGGCCCAATTTTTCAGCCCCTGTTTAACAGGGGCATGTAATTACAATTTTTTATGCAATGCTTTGCAGCAGGGCTCTTTCCTGCACTCCAACTAGAGTATCTGGGAGAGGTTGCAGTGTCGTGGCACCAGCACCAGTGGCTAAGGCCCAATTTTTCAGCCCCTGTTTAACAGGGGCGTGTTATTACAATTTTTCATGCAATGCTTTGCAGCAGGGCTCATTCCTGCACTCCAACTAGAGTATCTGGGAGAGGTTGCAGTGTCGTGGCACCAGCACCAGTGGCTAAGGCCCAATTTTTCAGCCCCTGTTTAACAGGGGCGTGTTATTACGATTTTTTATGCAATGCTTTGCAGCAGGGCTCATTCCTGCGCTCCAACTAGAGTATCTGGGAGAGGATGCAGTGTCGTGGCACCAGCACCAGCAGGGCCAGCCCAAGACATTGTGCTGCCTGGGCCCAAGAATGAAATGCTGCCCCCCACCCCCCAAAAAAAATAATCCCGCCCACCAAAATCTATTCCCTATTTTGTGGACGCTATTGCGCAAACCAATCAATACACGCTTATTGCGTTTTATTTTTTATTTATTTTTTAACCAAGAATACATATTGGCCTAAACTGATGAAGACAGTTTTTTGGGGGATATTTATTATAGCAAAAAGTAAAAAATACTTATTTTTTTCAAAATGTTCGTTTTTTTCTTGTTTATAGCGCAAAAAAATAAAAAATGCAGAGTGGAGCAGTGGACGGTGTCAGTGGATGGTGTCAGTGGGGCAGTGGACGGTGTCAGTGGGGCAGTGGACGGTGTCAGTGGATGGTGTCATTGGGGCAGTGGACGGTGTCAGTGGGGCAGTGGACGGTGTCAGTGGACGGTGTCAGTGGGGCAGTGGACGGTGTCAGTGGGGCAGTGGACAGTGTCAGTGGATGGTGTCAGTGGGGCAGTGGACAGTGTCAGTGGGGCAGTGGACAGTGTCAGTGGATGGTGTCAGTGGGGCAGTGGACGGTGTCAGTGGATGGTGTCAGTGGGGCAGTGGACAGTGTCAGTGGACGGTGTCAGTGGGGCAGAGGACGGTGTCAGTGGGGCAGTGGACGGTGTCAGTGGGGCAGTGGACGGTGTCAGTGGGGCAGTGGACGGTTTCAGTGGTGTTTTTTTTACCATATTTTTTTTATTAGCCCTGTTGGGGGGGCTTTGGTTTTAGGTCTCTGAATGAACACAGGGGGCCCCCTACTGCCTGTACACTATAAGACCCAGCATGTCCAGGACTCACCCCTCCCCCATGCTGGCTTCTGTCACAACCCCAAATATAGGATGTTCCCAGTACAGGGGGAGTCAGGAGAAGTTTCAGTCTCCCTCAGTGTGTAGAAGATCAACCAGCCCTGTGTCCCGCACTGCAGAATGTTCTAACATTCCCACTTCTGCCCGCCCCCACTCCACTCTTACCTAGTCACACTTCTTTCGCTCCAGCTAGAGAGCATGTTAATCCCCCAGCGGGCCCCGCCATGACTGAGGACAGGTGTGGGAGAGGCGGTTGTAAGCGAAGAGGGAGGTGAAAAGACACAAGCGGCGTCTGATTTGAATGGAGAGGTGAGGGGAGGAGACAAGGGGGGAGGGGGTAGGACCAAACTGTTTCTGAGCCAGAGGAGCAGAAACAGGGAGGACACAGAGTTCGGAGGCAGTGTGGAGAAGGCGGGTCTGTGAACCAGGAAGGCAGAACATTCACCGCAGTACTGCCTGTCATTCCACGCCTGTCATTCCACGCAGTACATGACCCGCCTCCTCCATTAAGCAGCCCCATCTCACCTGTGTGAAGGGGAGGGCAGTGGTCTGCCTGTCACAGTCTGGTATCCGAGGTGATGCCTGCCGCCCACACAGACGCATTGACATTGAATCTAATGTGAGAGGGAGCCCGCACCGCCCCCCCCCCCCCTGGAGCAGGGGCCGGGTAGCTACGGAAACTCTGCGGCTGTATCCCTTCATGCTGCCTTGTCACTGCCGGCTGCCGCCCCTCTGTAAATGCCGCCTGGGACCATGGGCCCATTGGGTCCCATGGTAGGGCCGGCCCTGAGCACCAGTGCCTAAGGCCCAATTTTTCAGCCCCTGTTTAACAGGGGCGTGTAATTACAATTTTTGATGCAATACTTTGCAACAGGGCTCATTGCTGTGCTCCAAGTACAGTATCTGTGAGGGGTTGCAGTGTTGTGGCACCAGTGCCTAAGGCCCAATTTTTCTGCCCCTTTTTAACAGGGGCATGTTATTACAATTCTTGATCTAATAATTCACAGCAGGGCCCATTCCTGCGCCCACCAAGAGTAACTGTGAGGCCTTACAGTGTTGTGTCAACACCACCACCACCACCACCACCAAAGGCCCCATTTTTCAGCCCCTGTTCAACAGGGGCATGCAATTACAATTCTTGATCTAATAATTCCCAGCAGGGCCCATTCATGCGCCCACCAAGAGTAACTGTGAGGGCTTACAGTGTTGTGGCAACACAAACATGTAAGGGGCAAATTTCAGCAGAGTATATACGGCAGGCCCCTACTTTCAAACATCCAACTTACAAACGACTCCTACTTGCAAACGAAAGGAGACAACAGGAAGTGAGAGGAAATCTACCCCTAGGACGGGAAATTCTCTCCTGTAAAGCCCTGTACACACGATCAGTTTGACTGATGAAAACCGTCCGATGGATTGTTTTCATCACACAAACCGATCGTGTATGGGACCCATCAGCCTTTTTTCCATCGGTTTTAAAAAATAGAACATGTTTTAAAATTATCTGATGGATAAAAAACCGATGGCAATTTCCGATCGTCTGTGGGGAAATCCATCAGATAAAAAACCCAAGCATGCTCAGAATCAAGTCGACACATGCTCAGTAGCATTGAATTTCATTTTTCTCAGCTCATCGGAGTGTTTTACGTCACCACGTTTGGAACGGTCGGTTTTTTGACTGATGGTGTGTAGGCAAGACTGATGGAAAACAGTTTCATCGGATTTCTGATGGACAAATCCATCAGACGAAAATCCATAGGATATCTGATCGTGTGTACAGGGCTTAAGAGTTAATATGGGAAAAAGGTGTCTCCTCTCTACTGATGCTTTATCACCAATCCTTGTTTCAATAAAAACCGCACTTTTCAAAAACATTTGTCATTGGGATGGAAAGTGAGGTGAAATGTTCTGAACAGGGGCACAGACAGCAAAACAAATGTTACAGGGGTGATAACCCTTCCCTATGTTTTCCAAAAAGCTTAAAAATAGATTTTTTTGGCTGGAGCTACACTTAAACAATGTACCTGTTCAAAATTACAAACACATTCTACATAAGAACAAACCTACAGTCCCTGTCTTGTATGCACCGCCTGTATATGGCTGTTCAGAGTATATAGGGCCTTTTTTATTTTGTGTGCGGGGTTCCCCTTAACCACTTAACGACCGCCCACCGCCGATTTACGTCGGCAGAATGGCACGGACAGGCAGAATCACGTAGATCTACGTGATCGCCTTTGTGCAGTTGGGGGGTCCACTGCAGTGAGCGGCCGTTAAGTGTTCGGGAGTAGTGATGAGCCGAACACCCCCGGGTTCGGTTCGCACCAGAACCCGCGAACGGACCGAAAGTTCGAACGAACATTAGAACCCTATTAAATACAATGGATGCGAACGTTCGAATTCTAAAGTGCTAATTATAAAAACTATTATGCATGTTATTGTCCTAAAAAGGGTTTGGGAACCCGGGTTCTGCACCAGGGGACATGTATCAATGCAAAAATAAGTTTTAAAAACGGTCGTTTTCCGGGAGCAGTCATTTTAATGATGCATAAAGTGAAAAAAAAAAAGTCAAATATTCCTTTAAATATCGTACCTGGGGGGTGTCTAAAGTATGCCTGTGAAGTGCCACGTGTTTCCCGTGTTTAGAACTGTCCCTGCACAAAATGACACTTCTAAAGGAAAAAAAAGCCATTTAAAACTGCTTGCGGCTTTAATGTAATGTCTGGTCCCGGTAATATGGATGAAAATCTTTAAGAAAAATGGCATAGCTACCCCATGACCCCCCCCTACCCCAGCCCATTACCAGCCCCTTTGGGTCTTGTATGGATATTAAGGGGAACCCCGCACATAAAATAAAAAAGGCCCTATATACTCTGAACAGCCGTATACAGGCGGTGCATACAAGACAGGGACTGTAGGTTTGTTCTTATGTAGAATCTGTTTGTAATTTTGAACAGGTACATTGTTGAAGTGTAGCTCCAGACCAAAAATCTATTTTTAAACTTTTTGGAAAACATAGGTAAGGGTTATCACCCCTGTAACATTTGTTTTGCTGTCTGTGCCCCTGTTCAGAACATTTCACCTCACTTTCCGTCCTAATGACAACTGTTTTTGAAATGTGGTGTTTTTCTTGAAACAAGGATTGCTGATAAAGCATCAGTACAGAGGAGACACCTTTCTCCCATATTTATTCTTACAGGAGAGAATTTTCCTTCCTAGTGGTAGATTTCCTCTCACTTCCTGTTGTCTTCTTGCGTTTGCAAGTAGGAGTCGTTTGTAAGTTGGATGTTTGAAAGTAGGGACCTGCCGTATATACTCTGCAGAAATAGGCCCCTTAGTTGTTGGTGTTGGCACAACACTGTAAGCACTCACAGTTACTCTTGGTTGGTGCTGGAACGCCCTGCTGTCAACTATTATATCAGGAATTTTAATTACATATAATTGTTGAACAGTGGTAGTAAAAATTGGGCCTTTGATGGTGGTGCTGGTGCCACAACACTGTAAGCCCTGACAGTTACTCTTGGTGGGTGCAGCAATGGGCCCTGCTGTGAATTATTAGATCAAGAATTGTAATTACATGCCCCTGTTGAACAGGGGCTGAAAAATTGGGCCTTAGGCACTGGTGGCACAACACTGCAACCCTTCACAGATACTGTACTTGGAGCACAGCAATGAGCCCTGTTGCAAAGTATTGCTTCAAAAATTGTAATGACACGCCCCTGTTAAACAGGGGCTGAAAAATTGGGCCTTAGGCACTGGTGGCACAACACTGCAACTCCTCACAGATACTGTACTTGGAGCACAGCAATGAGCCCTGTTGCAAAGTATTGCTTCAAAAATTGTAATTACACGCCCCTGTTAAACAGGGGCTGAAAAATTGGGCGTTAGGCACTGGTGGCGGCACCCATAAACAAAAATGATCTTCCAAGCTATCATCATCAATCGTATCATTGAGGACTCGGAGGAGGAGGATAGCCAGTCAACATAACAGCACAGGCACTCAGCATCAGCATCAGTCTTGAAGGGATGTGACATTTTAAAATCAATTAGTCTGTTATATCAGCATCAGGTGTGTGGTAGCTGGTGGTGATCCAAGACTGGTTCATCTTGATGAAAGTCAGTCGATCAACCGAGTCGGTGGACAGGCGCACCCTGTGATCCGTGACAAATCCTCCAGCAGCACTGAATGTGCGTTCCGAAAGAACGCTGGATGCAGGACAGGCCAGTAGCTCAATTGCATACTGTGCAAGCTCTGGCCAGTGATCCATCCTCAAGACCCAGTAAGCCAGAGGATTTTCGGTGGGGAAGGTGTCCAAGTCTGACCTTGCCCCTAGATATTCCTGCACCATGTTTATCAGACGCTGGCGATGGTTGCTGGAACCGATCATACTTTGGGGCTGCGGACTAAAGAATTGTCTGAACGCATCGGTCAGACGGCCACCTTCCCCACCGCTCCTTCTTTGACTGGCCGAAGCCTCAGCAACTCGTTGTCCAGGACCAGGAGTTTGCAACCTCCCAGTCTCTGGGAACGCGTTGCACAGACCTTTCTGCAAGGCCTCCCGGAGTTGTCTCATCCTCTGCTCCCTCTGCGACGGTAACATAAGGTCCGCAACCTTACCCTTGTACCGTGGATCAAGGAGAGTGGCCAGCCAGTAATGGTCCCTCTCCTTGATCCGAAGAATACGAGGATCCTTCCGCAGACTTTGCAGGATCAGGGAGGCCATGCAGCGTAGGTTTGCTGAGGCATTCGCTCCGGAGTCCTCTGGGTCACTAAGGACGACATGATCCGCAGCCACCTCCTCCCAGCCACGTACAAGTCCACTGGTTTCTTGGGACTGTAAATCATCCCTAAAAGACTGCTGCTGATGATGCTGAGTGCCAGCCTCCACCTCCATGCTGACACAATCCTCCTCCTCCTCCTCCTCCTCCTCCTCCTCCTCCTCCTCTTCCTGTGCGATGGGTGGGACAGAAGGAACACTGTCTGGGTAAAGGGGGCCTTGAGAGGCAAGGAAGTCCTCCTCTTCCTGCCTCTGTTCTGCCTCAAGTGCCCTGTCCATTATTCCACGCAGCGTGTGCTCCAACAGGTGGACAAGAGGTACAGTGTCACTGATGCATGCACTGTCACTGCTCACCATCCTCGTGGCCTCCTCAAATGGTGCCAGGACAGTGCATGCATCCCTGATCATGCCCCACTGGCGTGGAGAAAAAAAACCAAGCTCCCCTGACCCTGTCCTGGTGCCGTAGTCGCACAGGTACTCATTGATGGCCCTCTGCTGCGTGTGCAGCCGCTGCAGCATGGCCAACGTTGAGTTCCACCTGGTGGGCATGTCACATATAAGGCGGTTCTTGGGCAGGTTCAACTCCTTTTGCAGCTCAGCCAGGCGAGCACTGGCATTATAAGATCTGCGGAAATGCACACAGACTTTCCTGGCCTGCCTCAGGACATCCTGTAAGCCCGGGTACCTGCCCAAGAAGCGCTGCACCACCAGGTTAAGGACGTGAGCCACACAGGGCACATGGGTCAGTTGTCCCTGTCGGAGGGCGGAGAGGAGGTTGGTGCCATTGTCGCAAACCACCATTCCTGGCTTAAGCTGGCGTGGCGTCAACCACCTCTCGGCCTGGCCCTGCAGAGCAGACAGGACCTCTGCCCCAGTGTGGCTTCTGTCCCCCAAACACACCAGCGCAAGCACGGCATGGCATCTTTTTGCCTGCGTACTTGCGTAGCCCCGTGAACGGCTACGGAGCACCGCTGGTTCATAGGACAAACCACAGGAAGAGGCCATGGAGGAAGAAGAAGAGGAGGGGGTGGAGGAGAGAGGTGTGTCACAACCAGTAGTAGCATTTTGGAGGCGTGGCGGTGGGACAACCTCCAACACTACTGCACCTTGTCCTGAATCCTTCCCAGCTGCCAAAAGAGTGACCCAATGGGCCGTGAAAGAAAGGTAACGTCCCTGTCCATGCCTGCTGGACCATGAGTCAGCGGTAATATGCACCTTACCGCTGACCGCCCTGTCCAGCGAGGCCAAGACATTGCCTTCCACATGCCGGTAGAGAGCCGGAATAGCCTTCCGTGAGAAAAAGTGGCGTTTGGGAACCTGCCACTGAGGAACCGCACATTGCACAAACTCACGGAAGGGGGCCGAGTCTACCAACTGAAAAGGCAGCAGTTGAAGCGCTAGCAATTTAGCCAAGCTAGCATTCAACCGCTGGGCATGTGGATGGCTGGGAGTGAACTTCTTTCGACGGTCCAGCAGCTGGGGCAGGGAAATTTGCCTGCTAGAATCGGACGTCGGTGTACTGCTAGCAGAGTGGGCGCAAGTACTTGGCTGTGACACACCTAATTCTACACCTTCATTCCTCTCAGTGCATGTTTCAGAGAGGACTGAAGTTATAGTGGGGTTGGAGATCCCAGCTGATGCGGTGCAAGGAGAGGTCCGCTTTGTTCTTTGGTGTGGGTCTTTGAGGTAGGCTTGCCAACGAGCTGCATGGCAGGTCAACATATGTCTGGTCAGGCATGTGGTACCCAAGCGGCTGATGTTTTGGCCACGCGATATACGCTTGAGACATATGTTGCAAACAGCAGCTGTGCGATCTGATGCACTAGCCTCAAAAAAGGCCCACACCAAAGAACTTTTTGAATGACGGGCAGAGGCAGCGCCCTGCACAGGCGGAGCTCTGCGGTGTGATTCCGTCGGTGTACTGCCCTTACGCTGGCCACCAAAGGGCATCCTGCCTCGTTGGAGATGTGCCTCCTCCTCATCCTCCTCCTCCTCCTCTCTCCTATTAGGCACCCACGTGGAGTCATTGACCTCATCATCCCCTCCCTCCTCATCACTGGAGCCAATCTGGCAGTATGCTGCAGCTGCTGGAACATGACTGCCAGATTGGTGTCCTTCTTGAGCATCCCCTCTGTCTGCTCTCACGCTACTGCCTTCCTCTAGCTGGGTTTCATCATCAGACCCTTCGAAACGCTGGGCATCCTCCTGGAGCATGTACCCAACACTGTGCTGAAACAGTTCGAGGGACTCCTCAGGAGGAGGACATGGTGGGTCTAGGGAAGGAGTGACTGATGATTTGTCTGACATTGATACCAGGGAAGACGACGCTTTGGCAGCTGCTTTTCCAGTACCCTGAGCCTGGGTGAGAGAGGATGAGGAGGAGGAGGAGGGCTTGGTCATCCACTCTACCAAGTCTTCGGCATGATGTGGCTCAACATGTCCAGCTGCCGAAAAGAAGGACAAGCGTGTCCCATGGCCATGTGCTGATGACAATGCACCGCGTCCACGACCAGCACTGTTGCCCCCAGACACAGAGCCTGCTTGCCCTCTTTTATTGCCTCCTGACTGTCTGCCTCTCCTTGTTTGCCTTCCAGACATTCTAATAGATGGCCTGCAGGGAGATGGGAAAAAAGCAATAAGGGCTACCTTCAGGTGTCCTTCTCTGTCCCTTGAAACAAGGACTTTCACAGTGAAAGAAACTGACACTGTCCCTACCTAGAGTTTTCTGTCCCTAGAATAAATGTTTTTTTTAATCACAATATAGCACAAGGACAATTCACTCAATGTCTCTCCAGGTCCCTGGAAACAAGGACTTGCAGAGTGAAAGAAACTGACACTGTCCCTACCTAGAGTTTTCTGTCCCTAGAATAAATGTTTTTTTTAAGCACAATATAGCACAAGGACAATTAACTCACTGTCCTTACAGGTCCCTGGAAACAAGGACTTGCAGAGTGAAAAAAAAAAACACTCTCCCTACCTACAGTTTTCTGTCCCTAGAAAAAATGTTTTTTTTAAGCACAATATAGCACAAGGACAATTAACTCACTGTCCTTACAGGTCCCTGGAAACAAGGACTTGCAGAGTGAAAGAAAAAAAACACTCTCCCTACCTACAGTTTTCTGTCCCTAGAAAAAATGTTTTTTTTAATCACAATATAGCACAAGGAAAATTAACTCACTGTCCTTACAGGTCCCTGGAAACAAGGACTTGCAGAGTGAAAGAAACTGACACTGTCCCTACCTAGAGTTTTCTGTCCCTAGAATAAATGTTTTTTTTAATCACAATATAGCACAAGGAAAATTAACTCACTGTCCTTACAGGTCCCTGGAAACAAGGACTTGCAGAGTGAAAGAAACTGACACTGTCCCTACCTAGAGTTTTCTGTCCCTAGAATAAATGTTTTTTTTAAGCACAATATAGCACAAGGACAATTAACTCACTGTCCTTACAGGTCCCTGGAAACAAGGACTTGCAGAGTGAAAAAAAAAAAACACTCTCCCTACCTAGAGTTTTCTGTCCCTAGAATAAATGTTTTTTTTAAGCACAATATAGCACAAGGACAATTAACTCACTGTCCTTACAGGTCCCTGGAAACAAGGACTTGCAGAGTGAAAAAAAAAAAACACTCTCCCTACCTACAGTTTTCTGTCCCTAGAAAAAATGTTTTTTTTAAGCACAATATAGCACAAGGACAATTAACTCACTGTCCTTACAGGTCCCTGGAAACAAGGACTTGCAGAGTGAAAGAAAAAAAACACTCTCCCTACCTACAGTTTTCTGTCCCTAGAAAAAATGTTTTTTTTAATCACAATATAGCACAAGGAAAATTAACTCACTGTCCTTACAGGTCCCTGGAAACAAGGACTTGCAGAGTGAAAGAAACTGACACTGTCCCTACCTAGAGTTTTCTGTCCCTAGAATAAATGTTTTTTTTAATCACAATATAGCACAAGGAAAATTAACTCACTGTCCTTACAGGTCCCTGGAAACAAGGACTTGCAGAGTGAAAGAAACTGACACTGTCCCTACCTAGAGTTTTCTGTCCCTAGAATAAATGTTTTTTTTAAGCACAATATAGCACAAGGACAATTAACTCACTGTCCTTACAGGTCCCTGGAAACAAGGACTTGCAGAGTGAAAAAAAAAAAACACTCTCCCTACCTAGAGTTTTCTGTCCCTAGAAAAAATGTTTTTTTTAATCACAATATAGCACAAGGAAAATTAACTCACTGTCCTTACAGGTCCCTGGAAACAAGGACTTGCAGAGTGAAAGAAAAAAAACACTCTCCCTACCTACAGTTTTCTGTCCCTAGAAAAAATGTTTTTTTTAATCACAATATAGCACAAGGAAAATTAACTCACTGTCCTTACAGGTCCCTGGAAACAAGGACTTGCAGAGTGAAAGAAACTGACACTGTCCCTACCTAGAGTTTTCTGTCCCTAGAATAAATGTTTTTTTTAATCACAATATAGCACAAGGAAAATTAACTCACTGTCCTTACAGGTCCCTGGAAACAAGGACTTGCAGAGTGAAAGAAACTGACACTGTCCCTACCTAGAGTTTTCTGTCCCTAGAATAAATGTTTTTTTTAATCACAATATAGCACAAGGAAAATTAACTCACTGTCCTTACAGGTCCCTGGAAACAAGGACTTGCAGAGTGAAAGAAACTGACACTGTCCCTACCTAGAGTTTTCTGTCCCTAGAATAAATGTTTTTTTTAATCACAATATAGCACAAGGAAAATTAACTCACTGTCCTTACAGGTCCCTGGAAACAAGGACTTGCAGAGTGAAAGAAACTGACACTGTCCCTACCTAGAGTTTTCTGTCCCTAGAATAAATGTTTTTTTTAAGCACAATATAGCACAAGGACAATTAACTCACTGTCCTTACAGGTCCCTGGAAACAAGGACTTGCAGAGTGAAAGAAAAAAAACACTCTCCCTACCTACAGTTTTCTGTCCCTAGAAAAAATTTTTTTTTTAATCACAATATAGCACAAGGAAAATTAACTCACTGTCCTTACAGGTCCCTGGAAACAAGGACTTGCAGAGTGAAAGAAACTGACACTGTCCCTACCTAGAGTTTTCTGTCCCTAGAATAAATGTTTTTTTTAATCACAATATAGCACAAGGACAATTAACTCACTGTCCTTACAGGTCCCTGGAAACAAGGACTTGCAGAGTGAAAGAAACTGACACTGTCCCTACCTAGAGTTTTCTGTCCCTAGAATAAATGTTTTTTTTAAGCACAATATAGCACAAGGACAATTAACTCACTGTCCTTACAGGTCCCTGGAAACAAGGACTTGCAGAGTGAAAGAAAAAAAACACTCTCCCTACCTACAGTTTTCTGTCCCTAGAAAAAATGTTTTTTTTAATCACAATATAGCACAAGGAAAATTAACTCACTGTCCTTACAGGTCCCTGGAAACAAGGACTTGCAGAGTGAAAGAAACTGACACTGTCCCTACCTAGAGTTTTCTGTCCCTAGAATAAATGTTTTTTTTAATCACAATATAGCACAAGGACAATTAACTCACTGTCCTTACAGGTCCCTGGAAACAAGGACTTGCAGAGTGAAAGAAACTGACACTGTCCCTACCTAGAGTTTTCTGTCCCTAGAATAAATGTTTTTTTTAAGCACAATATAGCACAAGGACAATTAACTCACTGTCCTTACAGGTCCCTGGAAACAAGGACTTGCAGAGTGAAAGAAACTGACACTGTCCCTACCTAGAGTTTTCTGTCCCTAGAATAAATGTTTTTTTTAAGCACACTATAGCAGAAGCACAAAACACACTGACACTCTCCCTACCTATCCTTCTCTTTCCCTAAACTAAAGGAATCCAGGTTAAGCAAGAAAGAAATAACAGTCACTGTCCCTGCCTATGCTACTCTATCCCTGCTCCGGAACACACTACACTAGGCCGCCGTGCTGGCGGCCTTTTATAGTGTGGGGCGTGTACTAAACACCCTCAGCAATAATTGGCCACAGGCATCCTGCCTGTGGCCAATCATTGCTCTCCTCGCTGCCGGCGCTGTGATTGGCCAAGCATGCGGGGTCACAGTGCATGCTTGGCCAATCACAGCGCCTGGATGACACTGCGATGGCGTAGTGCATTGTGGGCCGTTCGCGTCACTCGAATTTGGCGCGAACGGCCCAAATCGTTCGATCTTCGTCGAACGATCGAACAGCCAATGTTCGAGTCGAACGTATGTTCGACTCGAACACGAAGCTCATCCCTATTCGGGAGCGATCAGGCATGAGGGGGCGGCCGCTCGATTCTGCCCCCCCCCTCGCGATCGCTCCCGGCCAATGAAAATGCTTCCTCCGCCATGTGATGTAAACAAGGCTGGAGGAAGTGATGTCATCTCCCTCGCTGCGGTCTTTTCGTTCCCGGCGCCGAGCAGAGAGGAAGCAGGTTAGTGCACCAACAGTCCACTGACACGTAGGTACACATAGGCACACAAATCACCCCCCAGTCACCCCCAGATCACCCCCCAGGTCACCCCAAAGCCCCCAATCACAGTGTCACTGATTGCAGTGATCATTTATTTTACTGATCACTGCATTTAGTGTCATCTGTGATTGTAAAAAGTTGCAGGGCAGTTAGGATTAGGCCCCTTTAGGTCCAGGGTAGCCCCCTAACCCCCCCTAATAAAGGTTTAACCCCTTGATCACCCCCCAGGTAACCCTTTCACCCCCTAACTTCAGCGTCACTAAGCGATTGTTTTTCCGATCGCTGTATTTGTGTCGCTGGTGTTTTAGATTATTAGTTATTTTTTTTTAGGTTCGCCGCAGGTTTTTATTAGTGTCAGGTACCCCCATATATTATTTTAACCCCCTGATTGCCCCTAGAGTTAACCCTTTCACCAGTGATCGCCGTATAAGCGTCACTGGTGTCACTGGTTAGCCAGTAAGTTATTTAGTTATTTAGGTTACCCGTCAGGTTTTTATATAGTGTCAGGTACCCCCATATTTAACCTAATAAAGGTTTTAACCCCCTGATTGCCCCTAGTTAACCCTTTCACCAGTGATCACCATATAAAGGTTACGGGTGACGCTGGTTGATTAGTTTGCTTTTTATAGCATCAGGGCACCCGCCGTATATAACCCAATAAAGGTTTAACCCCCCTGATCAACCGGCGGGTGAGATCAATTAGGTTTTAGCGCCAGAGAGGGTCTGCGTCGCCCCAGGCAGTGTTAGGTTAGTGCCAGTAACGCTAACACCCACGCGCAAAGCATACACCCCCCTTAGTGGTATAGTATCTGATCAGATCTATACTAGCATCCCCAGCGGTTTAGGGTTCCCAAAAACGCATTGTTAGCGGGATCAGCCCAGATACCTGCTAGCGCCTGCGTTTAGCCCCTCCGCCCAGCCCAGCCCAGCCCACCCAAGTGCAGTATCGATCGATCACTGTCACTTACCAAACACAACACACATAACTGCAGCGTTCGCAGAGACAGGCCTGATCCATATCAACCAGTCCATAGCAAACGTCCATAGCAACCAGTCCATAGCAACCGTCCATAGCAACCATCCATAGCAACCAGTCTATAGCAACTGTCCATAGCAACCATCCATTGCAACCAGTCCATAGCAACCGTCCATAGCAACTGTCCATAGCAACCATCCATAGCAACTATCCATAGCATCCAGTCCATAGCAACTGTCCATGGCAACCAATCCATAGCAACCGTCCATAACAACCAATCCGTAGCAACCGTCCATAGCAACTGTCCATAGCAACCGTCCATAGCAACCAGTCCATAGCAACCATCAATATCAACCAGTCCAAGGTGAATGTTTTGAACGCTACCACTCAAAAGTGAAGTTTTAGCGTAGGGTACAGCATTTCACAGACAAGGACACACTTACACAGGGTCTCCCAAGATGCCATTACATTTTGAGAGACCCGAACCATTACAGTTGTAAAGTTACAAAAAAAGTGTAAAAAAGAAAAAAAAAACGTAAAAAACAAAACACAAAAAAAATATAAAATAAAAAAACCAAAAATAGTTGTCGTTTTATTGTTCTCTCTCTCTCTATTTTCTCTCTATTGTTCTGCTCTTTTTTACTGTATTCTATTCTGCAATGTTTTATCATGCTTGCTTTTCAGGTATGTAATTTTTTGTTTTCAGGTGCGCCATTCAACTGCAGCGCGGAATTATTTATCTTGACAGCAACAGCGTTTGCTCCCACGATACATAAAGCCGTGACACCACAGTTAAAAAAAAGAGCATATATGCCGAAGCATGGGGGCAGCAGGGGCGGAGGAGCGATTTTGCTCCTAATGCCGCGTACATACGGTCGAAATTCCGACGGAGGCCTGCCCGTGGAAAATTCCGACCGTGTGTACGCGGCATAACTTTTTTGCGGGAGGATGCCCCCATGCTTCGGCATATATATATTTTAGGCACAGGTTGCGTTAAAACATTTTTTTATTTTTTACTAGGTTTTGTTTTGGTATTTGCTTTGCAGGTATGGCATGGTAAGGTCTTACTGTTGTACTGTAATGTTACTTTGTTTTAATGTTAACCACCATTTGCTTAGCAGGTACGCCATTCAGTTGCAGCGCGGATCTATTTATCTTGACAGCCGTGACTCCAACGCTGTAGGAGGTGATTTCACCACCACAGTTAAAAAAAAGAGCATATATGCCGAAGCATGGGGGCAGCAGGGGCGGAGGAGCGATTTTGCTCCTAATGCCGCGTATATACGGTCGAAATTCCAACGGAGGCTTACCCGTGGAAAAGTCCGACCGTGTGTATGCGGCATAACCTTTTATGCCGCGTACATACGGTCGAAATTCCGACGAAGGCTTGACCATGTGTACGCGGCATAACTTTTTTGCGGGAGGATGCCCCCATGCTTCGGCATATATGCCCATCATTAGAAGTGGGTGGATGAAGGGAGGTATTCTAATGGTGGGCATACCCACCAATCAATCTCTTTTTTTCGTTCAGCCAATAGGCTGTATGAAAAAAAAGATTACAATACATGTCCAACAAGGACCAGCAACGTACTGGTATGTTGCTGGACTTTGAATGTTTATACCAGAATGATGCCTGCGGGTTTAGGTATCATCTTGGTATCATTCTTTTCAGCCAGCAGCCGGCTTTCATGTAAAAGCAATTCTAGCAGATAATTAGCCTCTAGACTGCTTTTACAAGCAGTGGGAGGGAATGTCCCCCCCCCCGGATATAAAAAGCGCCATTGGGAAATTGGGAAAGCATTTTATCACACCGATCTTGGTGTGGTCAGATGCTTTGAGGGCAGAGGAAAGATCTAGGGTCTAACCCCCCAATTTTTTTCAAAAAAAGAGTACCTGTCACTACTTATTGCTATCATAGGGGATATTTACATTCCCTGAGATAACGATAAAAATGGTAAAAAAATAAAATATGGAAGGCACAGTTTAAAAATAAAATAAAAAAGCCAAATAAATAATAAAAAAAAAAAAAAAAAAAAAAAAAGCACCGCTGTCCCCCCCTGCTCTTGCGCAAAGGCGAACGCAAGCGTCGGTCTAGCGTCATATGTAAACAGCAATTGCATCATGCATGTGAGGTATCACCGCGAAGGTCAGATCGAGGGCAGTCATTTTAGCAGTAGACCTCCTCTGTAAATCTAACGTGGTAACGTGTAAAGGCTTTTAAATGCTTTTAAAAATGAATGTAGTTTGTCGCCGCTGCGCGTTTGTGCGCAATTTTAAAGCATGTCGTGTTTGGTATCCATGTACTAGGCCTATGATCATCTTTTTTATTTCATCAAACATTTGGGCAATATAGTGTTTTTTAGTGCATTAAAAATAAAAAAAGTGTGTTTTTCCCCCAAAAAATGTGTTTGAAAAATCGCTGCGCAAATACTGTGTGGAAAAAAAAAATGCAACACCCACTATTTTAATCTGTAGGGCCTTTGCTTTAAAAAAATATATAATGTTTGGGGGTTCAACATAATTTTCTTGCAAAAAAAATTTTTTTTTCATGTAAACAAAAAGTGTCAGAAAGGGCTTTGTCTTCAAGTGGTTAGAAGAGTGGATGATGTGTGACATAAGCTTCCTAAAGTTGTGCATAAAATGCCAGGACAGTTCAAACCCCCCCCCCCAAATGACCCCATTTTGTAAAGTAGACACCTCAAGCTATTTGCTGAGAGGCATGTTGAGCCCATTGAATATTTTTTTTTTTTTGTCCCAAGTGATTGAATAATGACCAAAAAAAAAAAAAAAAATGTACAAAAAGTTGTCACTAAATTATATATTGCTCAAACATGCCATGGGCATATGTGGAATTACACCCCAAAATACATTCTGTTGCTTCTCCTGAGTACGGGGATACCACATGTGTGGGACTTTTTAGGAGCCTAGTCGCGTACGGGACCCCAAAAACCAAGCACCGCCTTCAGGATTTCTATGGGTGTAAATTTTTGATTTCACTCCTCACTGCCTATCACAGTTTCGGAGGCCATGGAATGCCCAGATGGCACAAAACCCCCCCAAATGACCCCATTTTGGAAAGTAGACACCCCAAGCTATTTGCTGAGAGGTATGTTGAGTATTTTGCAGATCTCGCTTTTTGTCACAAAGTTTTGAAAATGTAAAAAAAGAAAAAAAAAAAGAAAAAAAATGTCTTTCTTAATTTTCAAAAACAAATGAGAGCTGTAAAATACTCACCATGCCTCTCAGCAAATAGCTTGGGGTGTCTACTTTCCAAAATGGGGTCATTTGTGGGGGTTTTGGGCTATTTTGACATTTTATGGCCTTCAAAACTGTGATAGGTAGTGAGGAGTGAAATCAAAAATTTATGCCCTTAGAAACCTTGAAGGCGGTGCTTGGTTTTTGGGGTCCCGTACGCGGCTAGGCTCCCAAAAAGTCCCACACATGTGGTATCCCCGTACTCAGGAGAAGCAGCAGAATGTATTTTGGGGTGTAATTTCACATATAACCATGGCATGTGTGAGCAATATATCATTTAGTGACAACTTTTTGTACATTTTTTTTTTTTTTTTTTGTCATTATTCAATCATTTGGGACAAAAAAAAAAATATTCAATGGGCTCAACATGCCTCTCAGCAAATAGCTTGGGGTGTCTACTTTCCAAAATGGGGTCATTTGGGGGAATTTTGTGCCATCTTGGCATTTTATGGCCTTCAAAACTGTGATAGGTAGTGAGGAGCGAAATCAAAAATTTATGCCCTTAGAAACCTTGAAGGCGGTGCTTGGTTTTTGGGGTCCCGTACGCGGCTAGGCTCCCAAAAAGTCCCACACATGTGGTATCCCCGTACTCAGGAGAAGCAGCAGAATGTATTTTGGGGTGTAATTTCACATATGCCCATGGCATGTGTGAGCAATATATCATTTAGTGACAACTTTGTGCAAAAAAAAAAAGTTTGTCATATTCCCGCAACCTGTGGCAAAATATAAAATATTCCATGGACTCAACATGCCTCTCAGCAAATAGCTTGGGGTGTCTACTTTCCAAAATGGGGTCATTTGGGGGGGTTTTGTGCTATTTTGGCATTTTATGGCCTTCGAAACTGTGATAGGTAGTGAGGAGTGAAATCAAAAATTTGCGCCCTTAGAAATCCTGAAGGCGGTGCTTGGTTTCCGGGGTCCCGTACGTGGCTAGGCTCCTAAAAAGTCCCACACATGTGGTATCCCCATACTCAGGAGAAGCAGCAGAATGTATTTTGGGGTGCAATTCCACATATAACCATGGCATGTGTGAGCAATATATCATTTAGTGACAACTTTTTGTAATTATTTTTTTTTTGTCATTATTCAATCACTTGGGACAAAAAAAAAAAATATTCAATGGGCTCAACATGCCTCTCAGCAATTTCCTTCGGGTGTCTACTTTCCAAAATGGGGTCATTTGGGGGGGTTTTGTACTGCCCTGCCATTTTAGCACCTCAAGAAATGAGATAGGCAGTCATAAATTTAAAGCTGTGTAAATTTCAGAAAATGTACCCTAGTTTGTAAACGCTATAACTTTTGCGCAAACCAATAAATATACGCTTATTGACATTTTTTTTACTAAAGACATGTGGCTGAATACATTTTGGCCTAAATGTATGACTAAAATTGAGTTTATTCGATTTTTCTTATAACAAAAAGTAGAAAATATCATTTTTTTTCAAAATTTTCGGTCTTTTTCTGTTTATATCGCAAAAAATAAAAATCGCAGAGGCAATCAAATACCATTAAAAGAAAGCTCTATTTGTGGGAAGAAAAGGACGCAAATTTCATTTGGGTACAACATTGCATGTCCGCACAATTTACAGTTAAAGCAGCGCAGTGCCGAATCCCAAAAACAGGCCTGGTCCTAATGGCCCGAAATGGTCCGGGGCTTAAGTGGTTAATATCCATACAAGACCCAAAGGGGCTGGGGTGGGGTGGGGGGGATCTGATGGGGTAGCTATGCCATTTTTCTTAAAGATTTTCATCCATATTACCGGGACCAGACATTACATTAATGCCGCAAGCAGTTTTAAATGGCTTTTTTTCCTTTAGAAATGTAATTTTGTGCAGGGACAGTTCTAAACACGGGAAACACGTGGCACTTTACAGGCATACTTTAGACACCCCTCAGGTACGATATTTAAAGGAATATTTGACTTTTTTTTTTTCACTTTATGCATCATTAAAATGACTGCTCCCGAAAAACGGCCGTTTTTAAAACTTCTTTTTGCATTAATACATGTCCCCTGGTGCCGAACCCGGGTTCCCAAACCCTTTTTAGGACAATAACATGCATAATAGTCGTTATAATTAGCACTTTAGATTTTGAACGTTCGCTTCCATTGTATTTAATAGGGTTCTAACGTTCGTGCGAACTTTCGGTCCGTTCGCGGGTTCTGGTGCGAACCGAACCCGGGGGTGTTCGGCTCATCACTATTGGGAAGACAGATAGCTAAAAAGATCAGTGTTGTCAGTAGGAACTTATCTGAGAGGTAGACATTGCTCATTGCTCAAGGAACCCCTAGCAACCTTTGGAAGAACCCTAGGATTCCATGGAGCCCAGGTTGAGAAACCCTGAGGAAGACTGTCAAATGTGGTTCTAAAGGCTGAAGGTTTTTTACCTTCATGCATTCTATGCATGAAGGTAAAAAAAATTCTCTGTGCAGTAGCCCCCCTAACACTTATCTGAGCCCTATTGTGATTCAGCGATGTACACGAGAGCCTTGGCTCTCTGGGAACTCTCCCTCCTCATTGACTGAGACAGCAATGGGAGTAATTGGCTCTCACTGCTGTCAATCACAGCCAGCGGGTAAATGAGGAGAGATAGGGGCGGGGCTGAGCAATGGCTTTGTGTGTGAACAGACACACAGAGCAGTGGCTCAGGACCAAGCCTGCTTGAGTGCCTCCAGAGCAAGCTGCTTGGCAGGAGGGAGGGGCCAGAAGTGCTGGTGGGTACTCGAGAAAAGGAGGATCTGGGCTGCTCTGTGCAAAACCGCTGCACAGAACAGGTTAGTATAACATGTTTGTTGTTTTAAAATAAAGAAAAATCGCCTTTAATATAATTTTAAATAATATGTAAACCCACTTTTTATCTTCTTGATATGTGCCTGCTGTACCATGTACATATGAGAAAATATCCTGTTCTCTTTGTATTGCTTAATTTGTGTGAAATTCCTGGTGATCCTGCCAGTTCCTCTGCTTTCCTATCAAAAACTGACCACACTAAGCATGGGAGCACAACATGGTCAGTACTCTAGCTGTGCTGGGAACTCAGCCTGCTCTTCAATGATCAGGCTTGTGCTGACATGACCCTCCCCCCCCCCCGCATAGCAATTTACTGGGAAAACCAGTGTGTTGCTGTGTCTCCTCCCCCAGCTATCTGAGCTCTTTATGCAGCTGAGAACAGAGGGAATGTGATCACTTCTAAAAAAGGGGGGGAAAAAGGTATTTATAATGTATTTTATATCTATACACCAATGCTTTGCCTTTCATTACTATTTTATTCTGAATGGGTTGTTTTACAGGTTGAGGGTTTACATATACTTTAATGTAGGCAGGTAGGCAGGTAAATGCTTTCTAATTGTAGTTAGATTCCTTTTCCCCAATCTCAAAGTTGGCGGTCCAGTTACTGATCACTAAAGAGTCATCTATTAGAAATATTGAGACCACCAGATACAAGATCCAGATTTAAGTCAGTGATGAGCTTGTATTAAATCAATCACAAACAGTGCTGCACTACTAAATAATACTTAAAGTGGAGCTCCGCCGAAAAAAATTTATTAAAGCCAGCAGCTACAAATACTGCAGCTGCTGACTCTTAATATTAGGACACTTACCTGTCCTGGAGTCCAGCGACGTCGGCAGCAGAAGACGAGCAATCCCTCGTCACTCTGCTGCCCCCACTGCCATCCTCGGTGAGGGAACCAGGCAGTGAAGCCTTGCGGCTTCACTGCCCGGTTCCCTACTGCGCATGCGCGAGTCGCGCTGCGCCGTTCTCACTGGTCCCCGTTGTGTTCTGGGAGCCGAGTGTTTCCCAGAACACAACGGGTATTCTGCGGGAAGTGACGTACTACCCGCAGAATACCCGCAGAGAGGACTCCCGGAAGTGGGTGCAAATACCTGTCTTAGACAGATATCTGCACCCCCCTCCCCCCTGAAAGGTGCCAAATGTGACACCGGAGAGGGGGAGGGTTCCGATGAGCGGAAGTTCCAAAAGTGCTCGTGCTCTCCTCCACCTGTATCTTAGGCTGCTCACCTCACAATTTGACCGCTGTTTCACCAGCGGGTCAAAGACAGCAATTCCCCTCTGGGGATATCAAATGAGACTGGTCTGGTGCTGGCACTTGTAGTCCTTCTTCTTATACACTTCCTCTAGCCGGCTCAATAAACCCTGATGTGTTTCACCGGTCAACAGATATATGGAAAGAATGGCAGAATCTAGTGCTCTTTGTATAATAAATATTTATTCCCGTAAAAAACGAGTAAAATACTCACAAGTGTAGCACTAGAAGCAGTGCTAGTTGTTGGTCACATCGCGGCTGTTGGAAGGCAACATGGTTTAATATCATATTTCTGGAGTTTTCTTTCTGGTTGATACAACCAGGTGACTGGAATGTAACAAGTTCCACATCAAAGCTTTTTAGAACAAAAGCTTGGCTCCTGACCAACTGGTGTGATAAGATTGAAAACCTTGATTCAAAGAGGGCCATTACTGAACGTGGGCTACATAAGATCAAAGAACCAACAGTCAATGAAGATGACCCGGGTCACATAGCGATGATACATGGACGAATGTTGCCCCTAGAGGCCAATTAGCAGGACGGACAGAAATACTTTGATTCGTCAAAAACCTAGATGGGCTGGCAATTGGGTTGGGTCTGGATGGTGTATGGATGGAGTTTAAAAAGTGCACACAGAACGGGAAATCTTCCCTTTTTCGATCTTGGCTCTTGCCTGATGGCTCTCGTGCCGCATGGCTCTCTGTTACCATCTTGAGCCCAGCTGATGAGACAATATCTAGAGGACAGCCTTGCGTTAAGTATCTTTGATGTTCTTTTGTTATATGCTCTGTAATATTTTCCTTTATTCTTTTTATGTTAGCAGTTTCCTATTTTCTTGGTACTTGACGTAATTGTAGCCGTATTAGTGCAATTGTGACAGAGAAAATTAAGTACTGTCCGTGATACTTTTTTTATTTGCACTAACATAGAATTTTTCAGGACAAGCTTTCGGGGTATGTCCCCTTCTTCAAGGTCCAAGCAGTACTGATTCACAATTTTTTTAGCAGAATGTTAAAACAAAGCAAGAAAAAAATCTCAGAGGGAAAGGAAAAAAAAAAAAAAAAACACATACAAATCAATGGTAATAAAGATAGCAGCAGAGTTAGTGAGATAGTCACCACATACAACCCAACACTAGAAGGGATCAAAAAGATAATCAAAGATTTACAGCCCATTATAACAGAGGATGAAACTCTGAAAGAAATATTCCAACAACCCCCATTATTGGCTTTCAGACAACCACCCAACCTCAGACACAAACTAATCAGCAGGAAACTTCACTCTGATTATGAAGTCACAAATAATGGAAGCAAACCCTGCAATAAAAAACGCTGCAAACTGTGCAACCAGATCAATCTATCCAAAAGTGTCACACACACAAATGGGACCTTCACCATCATGGGATCTTACAACTGTACCTCCAGTAATGTTGTGTACCTCATCCAATGCAACAGGTGTGGCAAAGGATCTTATGTTGGTGAAACAGGACAGAAGTTGCAAGCGAGGATGAATTTTCACAGACATACCATCAAGGAACATAAAGAAGAGAGTTTCTGCACACCTGTGGGACATCACTTCTCACAACCAGACCACACTATAGAAGACCTCAATGTTTTAGTTCTTAAAGGGAATTTCAGAACTATCCAGGAAAGGAAAACATTTGAACTAAGAATGATAATTATTTTTGACACAAAAACTAATGGCCTAAATTTAGATATTGGTTTCCTTACCCATTATACTAAGGTTTTATGACTCCCTCTGTGACTAGCATCTCCCCCCTCAAGTCTATAGCTCTCCCTCTGTCTTATCTCACTAACTCTGTCTTATCTCACTAACTCTGCTGCTATCTTTATTACCATTGATTTGTTTTTTTGTTTTTTCCTTTCCCTCTGAGATTTTTTTCTTGCTTTGTTTTAACATTCTGCTAAAAAAATTGTGAATCAGTACTGCTTGGACCTTGAAGAAGGGGACATACCCCGAAAGCTTGTCCTGAAAAATTCTATGTTAGTGCAAATAAAAAAAGTATCACGGACAGTACTTAATTTTCTCTATTTTCTTGGGAAATAAATAAGATGTTGTTTTTTGTTGAAATAAATAAGATGTTGTTTTACTAAGCAATGTGTTTGTTCCATAGCCACCCGGGTAATATTTATTTTAAGCAGTTATTTCAACGGCCATCTCGTTCTTTATGATTATATGCTTGTACAACTAGCATGGCTTTTAGTGCTACAGTTGTGAGTATTTCATTTGTCTTTTACATTGTATTCTTAACTTTCCCAAAAATTTGGACATAAATATTACAACTTAAAAAAACTCGCCATGACTTTTTTCCAAAAAGGGGTCATCTAGGGGATATTTATACTGTCCTGGCAATTTTGGGTCTCAAGAAATGAGATAGGCCATCAGTATTGATTACATACAGTACATATACCATAGTTTGTGGACTCTATAACTTTCCTACAGACAAAATAATGCACACTGATTTAGGTTATTTTTACAATAGAAATGTAGCAGTATACATTTTGCCCTAAATCTATGAAGGGAGATTATTTGTTTGCAAAATATTATAACAGAAACAAAGCTTTTTTGGGGCCTTTTTCAATTTATTTATCAAAATATAAACCTAGTGGTCATGGGCGTCCGCTCCATAGGGCAAGGGGGGGCGATTGCCCCCCCCTGGAATCAAGAAGGTGTGCCACACACTGCGGGGGGTGTCAGGCCGGTACCCAGGGCCGGATTCCCGACAAGGCCCCCGAGGCCTGGGGGCGGCAGTGGGTGCAGGAGCGGCGCCACGTAGTGGGGGGGGGGGGGAAATCAGTGTCAGCGTGTGTCACTCTGGCTCCGTCAGCCTAATTTCTATTTCCTGTGTTCCCCTGTGATCCGGCGGCCAAGTTTAATGTCAGCTGGGCGGCCGGCACTCTGTGATTGGGCAAATGGGGTCATGTGAGGCGGCGGGGCTGACCTGTCCTTAATGCTCCTGGAGTCCCGCCTCTGCTATCTTCTCCTCCTCCTGACCGCAGTATCTGGGACTCAACATTCCCCGTTGGTTGTGGCAGACAGCCAGTGAGTGTGGCAGATAGAGATCAGATCGATGGTGAACAAAAAAAAGCAGATGAGACGAGGGAGCAGCTGCTACTGCAACTAATCATCCTTTCCAAGGCAAAGCTAGCACTGTGAGTCCTGCCTCTCTCTTCACAAGAAGTGCATGCAGACTTTCCAGGCTTCCTATTGACTGTGAGACTCGGGACACTGAGCTGCTTCCAGTCCAATAAGTCCATTCAGTATACTGCTCAGAGCTCTGCTCTTCTGTTGTTCCATGGACATGTGTGCTGCTGTAAATGTAAATGGACATCTCTGGGTCACTGAGCATGTATAACACAGTCACATAGGGCAAACTACACTCACACAGTCTACACTACACACATACACAGAGCATCACCCTCTTCTCCACTTATCCCCAATGTCCATCATCTCCCCCACTTATCCCAAATGTCTCTCCTGTCCGCCCACTTATCCCAAATGTCCCTCCTGTCCCCCCACTTATCCCAAATGTCCGTCATCTCCCCCCCCCCCCACTTATCCCAAATGTCCCTCCTGTCACCCCTCATTCCTGCACACTGTACACAGATCACCCCTCATTCCTGCACACCGTACACAGATCACCCCTCAATCCTGCACACCGTACACAGATCACCCCTCAATCCCCTATACACAGATCACCCCTCAATCCCCTATACACAGATCACCCCTCAATCCTGCACACCGTACACAGATCATCCCTCAATCCTGCACACCGTACACAGATCACCCCTCAATCCCCTATACACAGATCACCCCTCAATCCTGCACACCGTACACAGATCACCCCTCAATCCTGCACACCGTACACAGATCACCCCTCAATCCCCCATACACAGATCACCCCTCAATCCTGCACACCATACACAGATCACCCCTCAATCCTGCACACCATACACATATCACCCCTCAATCCTATACACTGTATACAGCTCACCCCTCAATCCTCATACATTTTCTATGTAGGTGCACTCGTATGATTTTTCCGTTAGTATATGTGCGTTTTCAGGGTTGGGGGACTTCTAGGTTTTTTTTGGCGGGGGGGGGGGGGGGGCGGCATTGAAGGACCCGGCTTTGGGGCGGCAAAGGGAGTAAATCCGGGCCTGCCTGCACCCCCCGCGAGTAAAGCGGGGCGGCTCAGGCTGTGCAGAGGCGTGGTGACAGGGCAGCCAGGGAGAGCCAGGAGCAGGGCCGGACTGGCCGTGGGGCCGCTTTAAGCGGCGACTGCAGCGCTCTCCTCCCTCTGTCCTCCGGTGCTCATATCGTATGTCACGGAGCTGGGTCTGTGTGCAAGGTCTCGCCCCCCTAGTTCGGCTCGTGTGATAGTCTTCTAGTGTTCCGCCTATCACACGAGCCAAACTAGGGGGGCGGGACCTTGCACACAGACCCAGCTCTGTGACATACAATACGAGCGCCAGAGGACAGAGGGAGGGGAATGCCTATCCAGGTAATGGTGAGGCTGAAATGAGTGGGCACGGAGGCTGCAATTGGTGGGCACACAGGGGCAGCAATTGGTGGGCACAGACTGCAATTGGGCACACAGGGGCTGCAATTGGTGGGCACAGAGGCTGCAATTGGTGGGCACAGAGGCTGCACTTGGTGGGCACACAGGTGCGGCAATTGGTGGGCACAGACTGCAATTGGGCACACAGGAGCTGCAATTGGTGGGCACAGAGGCTGCAATTGGGCACAGAGGCTGCAATTGGTGGTCACACAGAGGCTGCAATTGGTGGGCACAGACTGCAATTGGGCACACAGGGGCGGCAATTGGTGGGCACAGAGGCTGCAATTAGTGGGCACAGAGGCTGCAATTAGTGGGCACAGAGGCTGCAATTGGTGGTCACACAGAGGCTGCAATTGGTGGGCACAGAGGCTGCAATTGGTGGTCACACAGAGGCTGCAATTGGTGGGCACACAGATGCTGCAATTGGTGGGCACACAAAGGCTGCAATTGGTGGGCACAGAGACTGCAGTGGTGGGCACAGTGAGGCTGCATTCATGGGCACAGAGAAGCTTCATTGGTGGGCAGAGTGTGGCTGCATTGGTGGGCAGAGCGAGGCTGCATTGATGGGCAGAGTGAGGCTGCATTGATGGGCACAGCGAGGCTGCATTGATGGGCACAGCGAGGCTGCAATGATGGGCACAGAGAGGCTGCAATGATGGGCACAGAGAGGCTGCAATGATGGGCACAGAGAGGCTGCAATGATGGGCAGAGTGAGGCTGCAATGATGGGCACAGTGAGGCTGCATTTGATGGGCACTGATGAGGCTGCATTGATCTCTTGTATTATGTCTGCAGTCTCTGGCCATCTTTTGTACTATGTCTGCAGTCTCTGACCATCTTTAGTATGATGTCCTCAGTCTCTGACCATCTCCTGTACCATGCCTGCAGCCTCTGACACCTCCTGTATCATGTCTGCAGCCTCTGAAATCTACTGTATCATGCCTGCAGCCTCTGACATCTACTGTATCATGCCTGCAGCCTCTAACCATCTCTTGTATCATGTCTGCAGCCTCTGACCATCTCTTGTATCACGTTCTCAGTCTCTAGCCATCTCTTGTATCATGTCCTCTGTCTCTAGGTAATATGAAATATAACTCCAGCAGTTCCCGCGCTGCTGTGTCTCTCCCTCTGGCTGCATGATTAAGGTAGGAAGGGGGAGGGGGCTGTCACAGTCTATGTAACATGCAGGGGTTGCAGGATGCTGTGTAAAGGAGTGCAGAGGTGCAGGGTGCTGTGTGAAGGGATCCAGAGGTGCAGGGTGCTGTGTAAAGGGATCCAGAGGTGCAGGGTTTTGTGTGAAGGAGTCCAGAGGTGCAGGGTGCTGTGTGAAGGGGTCCAGAGGTGCAGGGTGCTGTGTGAAGGGGTCCAGAGGTGCAGGGTGCTGTGTGAAGGGATCCAGAGGTGCAGGGTGCTGTGTGAAGGGATCCAGAGGTGCAGGGTGCTGTGTGAAGGGATCCAGGGTGCTGTGTAATGTAAAGGGGTCCAGTGATGCAGGGTGCTGTGTAATGTAAAGGGGGCCAGTGATGCAAGGTGCTGTGTAATGTAAAGGGGTCCAGTGATGCAGGGTGCTGTGTAATGTAAAGGGGGCCAGTGATGCAGGGTGCTGTGTAATGTAAAGGGGTCCAGAGCTGTGGGGTGCTGTGTAATGTAAAGGGGTCCAGAGCTGTGGGGTGCTGTGCAATGTAAAGGGGAGGGGGTACACAGTAGTGACAAAGAGATATTGAAAGATGCAGGGGGCACAGTGGGGTGTTTTTACATTTTAACGTAGGGGGGGTCGCTTTTAACCCCCGCTAGCAGTCGAAGAAAGATTAAAATGCAACTGTGTATCGCCGCTGCCGAAGCGCCCCCCCCTGAAAAAATTTCAGCGGACGCCCATGCTAGTGGTGATTAACCACTTAAGCCCCGGACCATTAGGCAGGTTAAAGACCAGGCCACTTTTTGCGATTCGGCACTGCGTCGCTTTAACTGATAATTGCGCAGTCGTGCAACGTGGCTCCCAAACAAAATTTACGTCCTTTTTTTCCCACAAATAGAGATTTCTTTTGGTGGTATTTGATCACCTCTGCGGTTTTTATTTTTTGCGCTATAAACAAAAATAGAGCGACAATTTAGAAAAAAAATCAATATTTTTTACTTTTTGCTATAATAAATATCCCCAAAAAATATATACATTTTTTTTTCCACAGTTTAGTCCAATACGTATTCTTCTACATATTTTTTGGTAGAAAAAATCGCAATAGGCGTTTATTGATTGGTTTGCGCAAAAGTTATAGCTTCTACAAAATAGGGGACTGTTTTATGGCATTTTTAATAATATTTTTTTTTTATTAGTTATGGCAGCGATCAGCGATTTTTACTGTGACTGCAACATTATGGCGGACGCATCGGACACTTTTGACACCATTTTGGGGCCATTGTCATTTTTACAGCGATCAGTGCTATAAAAATGTACCGATTACTGTAAAAATGACACTGGCAGTGAAGGGGTTAACCTGTAGGGGGCGCTGAAGGGGTTAAGTGTGTCCTAGGGAGTGTTTATAACTGTTAGGGCGTGTGGCTTGGCGTGGCTCGTCATAGATCGCTGTTCCCGATGACAGGGAACAGACGATCACTGACAGTGTCACTGAGAAGAACAGGGAAAGGTTTGTTTACACTTACCTCTCCCCGTTCTTCAGCTCTGTGACCCGATCGCAGGACACTGTGCGGTCACGGAGCTCCGGACCGGGTCGCGAGCGCGCCACTGGCGACGCGTGCGCGACCTACAGCTGGGATCTTAAAGGGGATGTACCTGTACACCCTTGTGCCCAGCCGTGCCATTCTGTCAACGTATATCGTCGTGCGGCGGTCCTTAAGTGGTTAACCTCCCTAGCGGTAATCCCGAGTCTGGCTCGGGGAGATTTTTTTATGCTAAGAGCGGTAACCCCGAGCCAGACTCAGGCTGCATGGCAGCATCCAGGGAAAGTAACTTACCTTGTTCCCTGGATCCTGCGATGTCCTCGCGAACCGTGTGTGCGAGCCGTGTCTCGCTCGATCCTCACTGCCGAGTGCCGAGCTCCATTCCCTGCGATGTTGCGGCGCACGGGGGCAGAGTTCGACGCCAAATTCAAAAAAGTAAACACATAGTATACATACAGTATACTGTAATCTTACTGATTACAGTACTGTATGTAATAATTACACATCCCCTTTGTCCCTAGTGGTCTGCCCAGTGTCCTGCATGCACTTTTATATAATAAAAACTGTTCTTTCTGCCTGGAAACTGGAGATTGTCCATAGCAACCAAAAAGTGTCCCTTCATGTCAAAAGTGATTTTAGAGCTAAAAAACAGCGACAATAAATTACAATCACTCGCAGAATTGAGCGATAGCGATTTGTGGGGAAATTCATCATCAAACAAAAAATCTAATGACAGCGACAATTCTGCAACTGAGCAAATTTCAGTGTTTTTGATTTGATTACATTATTGAATAATTTTTATTATAATTACATTACTATTTGTTATAATTATTTATAGTTATTTATTATAGTATTATATTATAATTTATGATTTTGTGTTTCAAACTTTATCATACCCGGGATGTCTACTAGACTCTTGTTTGGTCAGGTTTAAGTAAGTAATTACTAAGAATCGCAGGCCTACAATACATAACACCAAATTTCCATGCAAAATAATTGTACCGCTTTTGGTACATAATTCCAGACAGAATCATACCGCCAGGGAGGTTAAATACCACCAAAAGAAAGCTCTATTTGTGTGAAAAAAATTAATTACAAAAATTTAATTTGAGTACAGTGTTGCATGACTGTGCAATTGCCATTCAAAGTGTGACAACGCTGAAAGCTGAAATTGGCCTGGGCAGGAAGGAGATATTGAAGTAGAAGTACACAAGCAGGTGCCATATCCTTCTGCCCTGTAGTCACAACACCCCTTGAACTTGCCAACAATTTCCAGCTGTTAAAATTACTTCCAGAAGCTGTCTAAATACAACAGCTATAAGGACTCTTTCACATGGGCGGATAGAATAGAGCTTTTAGCTGTGGACAGATGACGTATGCAAAAATGTTTACCAAAAAAATGGTGACTTTTGAGGATAAGAACATATAAATAAACAGCCGCCCCCTTTACAGTGAACAAATCACTAAATTGTGTAAAATTATAAAATAAAGAATAAGGCGCTATACATGTTCAAGTAAAACACTGGCACAAAGAAAACACTACATCAAACTTAAATGTGCACAGTAATGAAAAAATAAGCAAGCATAAAGTCCATATATGAATAAATCCCAAAACCAAAACGGAATGTTCTGAGATAAAAAATTCTAGACCTTCCACCACGAGTGCTCAGTATGAAGATGGCCACTCACCAGAGCTGTTTGACCCCTTTTTACAGGATGGTCAAAAAATGCTTTGGGAACACCAGATTGGTTCCGCTAATGACATAAATCCACTCGAATAGCCACTCAGGAAGGGGCTAGAATGTAAAAAAATACTCCATGGAAAGTCTCATAGTGTAGTAATTTTTAATAAAGTAAAAACAGCAGCAATGATAGCAGTTACACTCTCATGTAAGAGTGCATGGCCTGGCAGTAGGTGTAAACATTGTGTGTGAGTCAGCTGATCCCTGGGGGTGGCGTACGTTCCACGTCTCGCTCCGAAGAGCAAAGCCTGGTGTGGGGCGTTCCGGAGTTCCGGGCCCAGGTGCCCTTGACCTGGCCGGAGCAGGAGATGGAGTCCATCTCAGGCACCTTTAGCCTGGGGTGAGGTACTATGGCGGAAGCCTGTAGTTCAGTACCTTCGACTGAGTTCCGCGAGGGTGGAGGAATCCGAGGGGGCCTTAACTTCTTGGGTGCCCGTGTCTGAGACGAGGAGGCCGGTGAGCGGAACTTCTCCGGAGAGTCCAGCGCAGCATTGCTGGTGACGGAGAGGCCTTGGTAACTGTCTTGGACGGATGTCTTCCCCCTGATAGGGGCTACGTTAGCGAAGGTAATCCATGTTCTGTTCAATATAGTCAGTGGCAGTGACTATTCGCCATTGGTGACACCACAATGGTTAGCTCTATCTAAAAGGATTGTGCCTCGACTTACTCCCTACAAATACTGATCTGTTCGTTGGGTCCCAACCTGTCTGTGCTGAATGACTATTTATTGAGAAGTATAAATACGAGTTGGACCGTTTTCAGTGTGTGGAATTTCAGTTACTGGAAGCAAAGGGGGGGGGGGGTCATTCAGTAAAGGATTTGACTCTGGGACATACACACAAAACCCGATAGTTCTGGACTTAACCTCCAGTCTTTCTAGAGGACATGGGCCGTGTGTATCTCTTCCCTCCCCCCAGTACTAACCCCTAGACGAGACAAACAAGCCGTGAATGAGAAGGGGTGAGAGGGCTGAGGTCGCTACACTAGAGTACTTGTTTGCTATGGTCAATTAGTGCTCCATCCATTACATTTGTCATATGTTAAATTTTTTCCAATTGAATATATTGCCGCAAAGGAGATTTCTACAAGATGGAGGTCCCTATGTGACCACTACAAGAAAGAACTCCATGAAGAGAGGTCTGCAGAGAGAAGCGGAGCACCATTAACACGTCGTAGGCCTAACCCCCATGCAGAAGCTTTGTCGTTTTTTGAGGCGCACCACTGAGGTGCGACTGTAAGTTTATTCAGTGTTTTATTGCATCCAAGAAACTGCAGAGGTTTAATTTTACCCTATTATTTGCTTTGTCTCTGGATAATATTGCTCGCTGTTATCATCTGCAACAATCATTACTTTAGCATAGTATTGCTACAATTACTTCTTATCCAGGGAATCTGCTTCTTTGAACGTTTCCTCAGCTATTGCTAGAGGGCAATCCTGTAGTGTACACTTGACAGGATTCTAATAACTAATGTAAACACTGAAACAACTATATTTTTTGAGACATTATCAATGAATCTTCATCCTCAAAGTTGTATGCTTTTATTTTTACCTAGAACTGCCTCAAGTGTTCCTGCAAGAGCAAGGCGTGTAAATATGTCATCAGACAATGGAATCAAAGCTGAAGAAAACCAAGAAACAAATGCAGGGCCAGTTTCTCCTGATGAAAAATCAACCACCCACTCAAGCACCTGTGGTATGTGTCTTTGAAAATGTCACAATTGTCATGTCACAGCCTCCATCTACAAACCACGTATTGCTGACACCTTCAAAACAGCAGCTGGTGTTGGTGCAGTGACATATTTGTAGAAAAGCATAATCTGTATTTTCATTCTATTTACAGGCAAATTTTGATAGGAGAGTCCAGTCTAATTCCACCACCCGTCGAACACAGCAAGAGCCCCCTTTTGAAGAATATTTTGATTACTTACTTTCCGAAATTAAAAACCATTCTTAAACCTCTGCCTCAAAAGATGATGATGAATTCCTCAATATCTTGGACCCTGATGTGATGTTTTGCAGATAGTGATGAGCCGAACACCCCCGGGTTCGGTTCGCACCAGAACCCGCGAACGGACCGAAAGTTTGCACGAACTTTAGAACCCTATTAAATACAATGGATGCGAACGTTCAAAATCTAAAGTGTTAATTATAACGACTATTATGCATGTTATTGTCCTAAAAAGGGTTTGGGAACCCGGGTTCTGCACCAGGGGACATGTATCAATGCAAAAAGAAGTTTTAAAAACGGCCGTTTTTCTGGAGCAGTCATTTTAATGATGCATAAAGTGAAAAAAAAAAAGTCAAATATTCCTTTAAATATCGTACCTGGGGGGTGTCTAAAGTATGCCTGTGAAGTGCCATGTGTTTCCCGTGTTTAGAACTGTCCCTGCACAAAATTACATTTCTAAAGGAAAAAAAGCCATTTAAAACTGCTTGCGGCTTTAATATAATGTCTGGCCCCGGTAATATGGATGAAAATCTTTAAGAAAAATGGCATAGCTACCCCATCACACCCCCCCCCCCTACCCCAGCCCATTACCAGCCCCTTTGGGTCTTGTATGGATATTAAGGGGAACCCCGCACACAAAATAAAAAAGGCCCTATATACTCTGAACAGCCGTATACAGGCGGTGCATACAAGACAGGGACTGTAGGTTTGTTCTTATGTAGAATCTGTTTGTAATTTTGAACAGGTACATTGTTTAAGTGTAGCTCCAGGCAAAAAATCTATTTTTAAGCTTTTTGGAAAACATAGGGAAGGGTTATCACCCCTGTAACATTTGTTTTGCTGTCTGTGCAGTGTGCACCTGTTCAGAACAGTTCACCTCACTTTCCGTCCTAATGACAAATGTTTTTTGAAAATTTGGGGTTTTTATTGAAACAAGAATTGGTGATAAAGCATCAGTGGAGAGGAGACACTTTTTTTCCCATATTAACTCTTACAGGAGAGAATTTGCCTTCCTAGGGGTAGATTTCCTCTCACTTCCTGTTGTATCCTTCCATTTGCAAGGAGGAGTCGTTTGTAAGTTGGATGTTTGAAAGTAGAGGCCTGCCGTATATACTCAGCTGCTGTGAATTATTAGATCAAGAATTGTAATTGCATGCCCCTGTTGAACAGGGGCTGAAAAATTGGGCCTTTGGTGGTGGTGGTGGTGGTGGTGTTGACACAACACTGTAAGGCCTCACAGTTAGTCTTGGTGGGCGCAGGAATGGGCCCTGCTGTGAATTATTAGATCAAGAATTGTAATTACATGCCCCTGTTAACA
Source organism: Rana muscosa (assembly GCA_029206835.1). Classification (NCBI taxonomy): domain Eukaryota; kingdom Metazoa; phylum Chordata; class Amphibia; order Anura; family Ranidae; genus Rana; species Rana muscosa. The sequence continues at coordinate 853,280,144 of CM055116.1, forward strand.
GGGGCATAAAAATTGGGCCTTAGGCACTGGTGCCACAACACTGCAACCCCTCACAGATACTGTACTTGGAGCACAGCAATGAGCCCTGTTGCAAAGTATTACATCAAAAATTTTAATTGCACGCCCCTGTCAAACAGGGGCTGAAAAATTGGGCCTTTGGTGGTGGTGGTGGTGGTGGTGTTGACACAACACTGTAAGGCCTCACAGTTAGTCTTGGTGGGCGCAGGAATGGGCCCTGCTGTGAATTATTAGATCAAGAATTGTAATTACATGCCCCTGTTAAACTGGGGCAGAAAAATTGGGCCTTAGGCACTGGTGCCACAACACTGCAACCCCTCACAGATACTGTACTTGGAGCACAGCAATGAGCCCTGTTGCAAAGTATTGCATCAAAAATTGTAATTACACGCCCCTGTTAAACGGGGGCTGAAAAATTGGGCCTTAGGCACTGGTGCTGGTGCCACGACACTGCAACCTCTCCCAGATACTCTAGTTGGAGTGCAGGAATGAGCCCTGCTGCAAAGCATTGCATAAAAAATTGTAATTACATGCCCCTGTTAAACAGGGGCATAAAAATTGGGCCTTAGGCACTGGTGCCACAACACTGCAACCCCTCACAGATACTGTACTTGGAGCACAGCAATGAGCCCTGTTGCAAAGTATTGCATCAAAAATTTTAATTACACGCCCCTGTTAAACAGGGGCTGAAAAATTGGGCCTTAGCCACTGGTGGCGGCACCCAGAAACAAAAATGTTCTTCCAAGCTATCATCATCAATCGGATCATTGAGGAGGAGGAGGATAGTCAGTCAACATAACAGGACAGTCTCTCAGCATCAGCATCAGTCTTGAAGGGATGTGACATTTGAAAATAAATTAGTCTGTTATATCAGCTTCAGGTGTTTGGTAGCTGGTGGTGATCCAAGACTGGTTCATCTTTATGAAGGTCAGTCGATCAACAGAGTCGGTGGACAGGCGCACCCTGTGATCCGTGACAAATCCTCCAGCAGCACTGAATGTGCGTTCTGAAAGAACGCTGGATGCAGGACAGGCCAGTAGCTCAATTGCATACTGTGCAAGCTCTGGCCAGTGATCCATCCTCAAGACCCAGTAAGCCAGAGGATTTTCGGTGGGGAAGGTGTCCAAGTCTGACCTTGCCCCTAGGTATTCCTGCACCATGTATATCAGACGCTGGCGATGGTTGCTGGAACCGATCATACCTTGGGGCTGCGGACTAAAGAATTGTCTGAACGCATCGGTCAGACGGCCACCTTCCCCACCGCTCCTTCTTTGACTGACCGAAGCCTCAGCAACTCGTTGTCCAGGACCAGGAGTTTGTAACCTCCCAGTCTCTGGGAACGCGTTGCACAGACCTTTCTGCAAGGCCTCCCGGAGTTGTCTCATCCTCTGCTCCCTCTGCGACGGTAAGATAAGGTCCGTAACCTTACCCTTGTACCGTGGATCAAGGAGAGTGGCCAGCCAGTAATGGTCCCTCTCCTTGATCCGAAGAATACGAGGATCCTTCCGCAGACTTTGCAGGATCAGGGAGGCCATGCAGCGTAGGTTAGCTGAGGCATTCAGTCCGGAGTCCTCTGGGTCACTAAGGACGACATGATCCGCAGCCACCTCCTCCCAGCCACGTACAAGTCCACTGGTTTCTTGGGACTAAAAATCATCCCTAAAAGACTGCTGCTGATGATGCTGAGTGCCAGGCTCCACCTCCATGCTGACACAATCCTCCTCCTCCTCCTCCTCCTCTTCTTCCTGTGCGATGGGTGGGACAGAAGGAACACTGTCTGGGTAAAGGGGGCCTTGAGAGGCAAGGAAGTCCTCCTCTTCCTGCCTCTGTTCTGCCTCAAGTGCCCTGTCCATTATTCCACGCAGCGTATGTTCCAACAGGTGGACAAGAGGTACAGTGTCACTGATGCATGCACTGTCACTGCTCACCATCCTCGTGGCCTCCTCAAATGGTGCCAGGACAGTGCATGCATCCCTGATCATGCCCCACTGGCGTGGTGAAAAAAACCTGAGCTCCCCTGACCCTGTCCTGGTGCCGTAGTCGCACAGGTACTCATTGATGGCCCTCTGCTGCGTGTGCAGCCGCTGCAGCATGGCCAACGTTGAGTTCCACCTGGTGGACATGTCACATATAAGGCGGTTCTTGGGCAGGTTCAACTCCTTTTGCAGCTCAGCCAGGCGAGCACTGGCATTATAAGATCTGCGGAAATGCACACAGACTTTCCTGGCCTGCCTCAGGACATCCTGTAAGCCCGGGTACCTGCCCAAGAACCGCTGCACCACCAGGTTAAGGACCTGAGCCACACAGGGCACATGGGTCAGTTGTCCCTGTCGGAGAGCGGAGAGGAGGTTGGTGCCATTGTCGCAAACTACCATTCCTGGCTTAAGCTGGCGTGGCATCAACCACCTCTCGGCCTGCCCCTGCAGAGCAGACAGAACCTCTGCCCCAGTGTGGCTCCTGTCCCCCAAACACACCAGCGCAAGCACGGCATGGCATCTTTTTGCCTGCGTACTTGCATAGCCCATTGAACGCCTACGGAGCACCGCTGGTTCCGAGGACAAAGCACAGGAAGAGGCCACGGAGGAAGAAGAAGAGGAGGGGGTGGAGGACAGAGGTGTGTCACAACCAGTAGTAGCATTTTGGAGGCATGGCGGTGGAACAACCTCCAACACTACTGCACCTTGTCCTGCATCCTCCCCAGCTGCCAAAAGAGTGACCCAATGGGCCGTGAAAGAAAGGTAACGTCCCTGTCCATGCCTGCTGGACCATGAGTCAGCGGTAATATGCACCTTACCACTGACCGCCCTGTCCAGCGAGGCCAAGACATTGCCTTCCACATGCCGGTAGAGAGACGGAATCGCCTTCCGTGAGAAAAAGTGGCGTTTGGGAACCTGCCACTGAGGAACCGCACATTGCACAAACTCACGGAAGGGGGCCGAGTCTACCAACTGAATAGGCAGCAGTTGAAGCGCTAGCAATTTAGCCAAGCTAGCATTCAACCGCTGGGCATGTGGATGGCTGGGAGTGAACTTCTTTCGACGGTCCAGCAGCTGGGGCAGAGAAATTTGCCTGCTAGAATCGGACGTCGGTGTACTGCTAGCAGAGTGCCCGCAAGTACTTGGCTGTGACACACCTAATTCTACACCTTCATTCCTCTCAGAGCAGGTTTCAGAGAGGACTGAAGGTATAGTGGGGTTGGAGATCCCAGCTGATGCGGTGCAAGAAGAGGTCAGCTTTGTTCTTTGGTGTGGGTCTTTAAGGTAGGCTTGCCAACGAGCTGCATGGCAGGTCAACATATGTCTGGTAAAGCATGTGGTGCCCAAGCGGGTGATGTTTTGGCCACGCGATATACGCTTGAGACATATGTTGCAAACAGCAGCTGTGCGATCTGATGCACTCGACTCAAAAAAGGCCCACACCAAAGAACTTTTTGAATAACAGGCAGAGGCAGCGCCCTGCACAGGCGGAGCTCTGCGGTGTGATTCCGTTGGTGTGCTGCCCTTACGCTGGCCCCCGAGGGCATCCTGCCTCGTTGGAGATGTGCCTCCTCCTCATCCTCCTCCTCTCTCCTATTAGGCACCCACGTGGAGTTAGTGACCTCATCATCCCCTCCCTCCTCATCACTGGAGCCAATCTGGCAGTATGCTGCAGCTGCTGGAACATGACTGCCAGATTGGTGTCCTTCTTGAGCATCCCCTCTCTCTGCTCTCACGCTACTGCCTTCCTCTAGCTGGGAATCATCATCAGACCCTTCAAAACGCTGGGCATCCTCCTGGAGCATGTACCCAACACTGTGCTCAAACAGTTCGGGGGACTCCTCAGGAGGACATGGTTGGTCTAGGGAAGGAGTGACTGATGATGACATTGATAGGGAAGAGGACGCTTTGGCAGCTGCTTTGCCAGTACCCTGAGCCTGGGTGAGAGAGGATGAGGAGGATGAGGAGGGCTTGGTCATCCACTATACCAAGTCTTCGGCATGATGTGGCTCAACACGTCCAGCTGCCGAAAAGAAGGACAAGCATGTCCCATGGCCACGTGCTGATGGCGATGCACCGCGTCCACGACCAGCACTGTTGTCTCTAGACACAGAGCCTGCTTGCCCTCTTTTATTGGCTCCTGACTGTCTGCCTCTCCTTGTTTGCCTTCCAGACATTCTAATGGCCTGCAGGGAAATGGGAAAAGCAGCAATACAGGCTAAGTTAAGGTGTAATATGGTCAGGAGGCACACTCCGCCCGCTGTAAGTGCCGCAAAATCCTGTTGGTGTAACACAACAGGAAAAAGCAGCAATACAGGCTAAGTTCAGGTGTAATATGGTCAGGAGGCACACTCCGCCCGCTGTAAGTGTCGCAAAATCCTGTTGGTGTAACACACCAGGAAAAAGCAGCAATACAGGCTAAGTTAAGGTGTAATATGGTCAGGAGGTAGACTCCGCCCGCTGTAAGTGCCGCAAAATCCTGTTGGTGTAACACACCAGGAAAAAGCAGCAATACAGGCTAAGTTAAGGTGTAATATGGTCAGGAGGCACACTCCGCCCGCTGTAAGTGCCGCAAAATCCTGTTGGTGTAACACACCAGGAAAAAGCAGCAATACAGGCTAAGTTAAGGTGTAATATGGTCAGGAGGCACACTCCGCCCGCTGTAAGTGCCGCAAAATCCTATTGGTGTAACACACCAGGAAAAAGCAGCAATACGGGCTAACTTCAGGTGTATAATGTGCAGGAGGCTTAGCAACAATGACACTGACACTGTCCCTTGCCTATCCTTCTCTCTCCCTGCACACAAGGTTTATCAAAGTATATGACACTGGGACTCTTCCTGCCTATCCTTCTCTCTCCCTGCACACAAGGTTTAGCAAAGAATATGACACTGACACTGTCCCCTGCCTATCCTTCTCTCTCCCTGCACACAAGGTTTATCAAAGTATATGACACTGACACTCTCCCTGACTATCCTTCTCTCTCCCTACACACAAGGTTTAGCAAAGAATATGACACTGACACTCTCCCTGCCTATCCTTCTCTGTCCCTACACACAAGGTTTAGCAAAGAATATGACACTGACACTCTCCCTGCCTATCCTTCTCTGTCCCTACAGACAAGGTTTAGCAAAGAATAGATTTGACAAGATTTGACACTGTCCCTGCCTATCCTTCACTTTCCCTGCTCCGGAACACACTACACAAGGCCGCGGCGCTGGCGGCCTTTTATAGTGTGGGGCGTGTACTAAACCTCCTCAGCTATAATTGGCCACAGGCATCCTGCCTGTGGCCAATCATTGCTCTCCTCACTGCCGGCGCTGTGATTGGCCAAGCATGCAGGGTCACAGTGCATGCTTGGCCAATCACAGCGCCGGGATTACACGGCGATGCCGCAGTAAATTGTGGGCCGTTCGCGTCACTCGAATTTGGCGCGAACGGCCCAAATCGTTCGTTGTTCGCCGAACGCGCGAACAGCCGATGTTCGAGTCGAACCTATGTTCGACTCGAACACCGAGCTCATCCCTATTTGCAGAGTGTTACTGTCTGTAATCAGGGAGGTCCCTCTTGTTAAGTGTACTGAAGTCATGGGTTATATACATTCGAAAAGGTATTCATAGTCATACCCCTTGAAATTTTCCACATTTTGTCATGTTACAACCAAAAATGTAAATGTATTTTATTGGGATTTTATGTGATAGACCAACACAAAGTGGCACATAATTGTGAAGTGGAAGGAAAATGATAAACAGTTTTAAGAATTTTTTACAAATAAATTTGTGAAAAGTGTGGCGTGCATTTGTATTCAGCCCCCCTGAGTCAATACTTTGTAGGACCACCTTTCACTGCAATTACAGCTGCAAGTCTTTTTGGGTATGTCGCTACCAGCTTTGCACATCTAGAGAGTTACATTTTTGCCCATTCTTCTTTGCAAAATAGCTCAAGCTCTGTCAGATTGGATAGAGAGTGTCTGTGAACGGCAATTTTCCAGTCTTGGCACAGATTCTCAATTGGATTTAGGTCTGGACTTTGAATGGGCCATTCTAACATATGAATATGCTTTGATGTAAACCATTCAATTGTAGCTCTGGCTGTATGTTTAGGGTCATTGTCCTGCTGGAAGGAAACTCCGCCCCAGTCTCAAGTCTTTTGCAGACTCTAACAGGTTTTATTCTAAGATTGCCCTGTATTTGGGTCCATCAATCTTCCCATCAACTCTGACCCACTTCCCTGTCCCTGCTAAAGAAAAGCATCCCCACAACATGATGCTGCCACCACCATGTTTCACGGTGGGGATGGTGTGTTCAGGGTGATGATTAGTGTTAGTTTTCCACCACACATAGTGTTTTGCTTTCAGGCCAAAAAAGTTTAACATTTTGGTCTCATCTGACCAGAGCACCTTCTTCCACATGTTTTCAGTGTCCCCCACATAGCTGACTGCAAACGGGACTTCTTATGGCTTTCTTTTAACAATGGCCTTCTTCTTGCCACGCTTCCTGATTTTTTTGTAAATAAAGTAGAGGAGATGAAGGAGCAATTTTTGACACATCTTCAATGGGGGCATCCCTCAGCAAGATGTTGGACACACTTTAACCACTTCCTGTCCACCATATAGCAGAATGACAGCCGGAAAGTGGTTGTATCATCCTGACTGGACATCATATGACTTTGAGCAGGATAAGCCATTAGCACACGCCTGCGGGGGCATGCAGCGCGGCCATCGGTGTTGTGGTGTGTCAGTATGACACACCGCATCTCCGAAATTGGTAAAGAGCCTATGACGTAGGCTTTTTACCATGTGATCAGCTGTGTCCAATCACAGCTGATCACCTCATCTTCGTGATTACGCATTTCTCCAAACATGAGGGCAAAGTAGCCACTAGATGGACGCTGGGAGGTCAAGTAATGTACCCAGTAAAGACAGCGTCTCCTCCACTCAATTTAGATCCATCTGCCTTCGCCTTTTCATCCTCATGAGCAGAAAAACGAGCATTGCAATCAGATTGCTTCCATAATCCATATTCAATGATCACGCTTCAACAAAGGTCAAAGTCCTCTCACTGAACAAAGAAACAGGCACTCAGCAAAGACACAGGAAATGGGTGGGCAGAAATGCATTATGGGTAGTCAAGGGGCCAAAAAAAAACATAGTTGCTATGGAAATTGCAAGAATGTTCAACCACAGCTAAACGCAGCCGCATGTAAACGCAAGTAATCGGTGTTAATTAAAAAGTACAACCTCAAATGTTCACTGTGCTTGGAGTCTTGGGATTTTGAAATAACAAAACATGCTTTTACCAAAAATAGGCCATCTGACGATGTTTTTAGACAGTCCAGATGCTAAATAGAGAGTAACATTGTCACTTTTGTCTCTACTTTGTTTTAAAGGGGTTGTAAAGGTTTGTTTTTTATTTTCTAAATAGGTTCCTTTAAGCTGGTGCATTGTTGGCAGGGTTGCCAACTTTCAGTAAATTTACAAACAGTTTGTAAAATCCATAATGGTTTCATCTGTCCATGAATGTCAGTTACGGACATGCAGCCTACATGTCCGCAATGGACATTCAAGGACAGATGCAAAAAGTACAAACTGTACAAACTGTTTGTATATTTACTGAAAGTTGGCAACCCTGATTGTTGGTTCACTTACCTTTTCCTTAGATTTCCCTTCTAAATATTTTTTTTCTTTGTTTTCTTTGTCTGAATTTCTCACTTCCTGTTCCTCCTCAGTAAGCTGTTCAGTGAGCTGTTCTGGCTGACTCCACACCACTCGGATGATGGTGTGAAGTTTAGTGAGGAGAAACAGGAAGTGAGAAATTCAGACAAAGAAAAAAAACATTTAGAAGGGAAATCAAAGGAAAAGGTAAGTGAACCAACAATGCACTAGCTTAAAGGAACCTATTTAGAAAATAAAAAACGAACCTTTACAACCCCTTTAATGATCTGTAGATCAAATGGATGAGTTTCGCTTCTTATAGTGTCAGTTAAAGCAACCTGACAAGTAAACATTTTTTAAAGAAATAAAAAAATTTTAAGCCACTTCCTGTTATAGATAATATTTGCATAATTTAATATTTTTTATTCTCGATATAGAGATGTGAGAAAGCAACCTAAAAAAATGTATTTTTGAAAACAACACTCTACCATTTAGTGTACCTAAAAATTAGTTGAGAGACACTACCTTAAGAAAAAAAAGTGAGCAGATATACATTGAAGTTGAATCTGTTTGTCTTGTTTATTTGGATGTAGGGATTCAAATTGTTACTTTAGAAAATGCTGAGAGCTGCAGTAGGTCTGACATATTTGGCATGAGGTGGCGGAGTGAGGCAATCTGAACATGCTGACCCAAAGTTAATCACTAATCTTCTGAAAATGAGCTGTCGAGCTGTACAGCAGACCAGTGTCTGATGGGCTCAGTGGATACCCAGCTCACCCTATTCATGTGAACTCTGATGGAGACAATGCGATAGACACACTTGCTGCCTCAGCACCTGAGTACTCTAAAGCTCTATTCATTGCTATCATATATATATATAAGGTACACTACTAGAGCAGGACATGGACATTTGGGAAAACAGTCAGCAGAAGAGGTACAGTGTTTTCCCTCCATCTGACGGTGGGGTTGGCATATCTCTGGATTTCTACTTATTCTTGACCCTGGGATGATGATTTTAATCTGTGTTCTCAGTTTTCTCTATGCTTTGGCTGAAGCCTGTTTTATTACCTTCTGCTGTGGCTGTCCTCCATGGTGGATGGAGCTGAGGGAGCTGAAGTGGTACTCAGTGTAAAGCGACCAGCACAGTTGTTTCATACCAGCCAGCATATGATAATTGGGATATCCAATGTAGAAGCTCCATGTACCACTTTTTAAGGAATCGACACAGGCCTCATTTATAATTTTATTATTTAGGGATTGTTTTTGTTCGTTTTTTTTAGGTTCTAAAAATGAAACATAAGGAATGCGTAAGGCTCCACGTACACAGTAGCTGATAAACTGCAGTTTATTGGGGTTTTGGCGTTTTTTTAAAAAGCCCATTAACTGCACTCTATGTTAGCCTATGTGTTCATGTACACATAACGTTTTTTTTAGCTTTAATGAGCAGTGGAGTTAATGGGCTTTTTTCTGAACGCAAGAAATTCGCGTTCAAAGTGCAGTTTTTCGGCAGAAAAAAACGCAAAACGCCGAAAAACGCGCATAAACGCTCAAAAACGCTGGCTGCTAGCGTTTTTCAGCATTTTTTGGTCCATTGAAAAAAAAAAAAAAAAACGCTACACTGAAAAACGCTAATAAAAGCTAGTAAAAAAAACGCTGATAAAAGCTAGCTTTTTCTGCTGCTTTAAAAATGACCGTTTTTGAGCTTCTGTGTACATGGAGCCTAATAGTGTTTTTTGGAAGTGCTGGAGTGTGAACCAATGTTAATGTGTACAGATTGCATGCATTACATACTGGTCTTAGTCAATGAAAATGTGTTGTGGGTATTATTGTTATCACAATGAAAGTAATTAGATGGTGTATGTAATATTTAGTATTAGGATGATTTAAAAAAAGGCAAATGGCCAGTGATTGTAATGATCACTTAAAGTGTATGTCAATCAAAACTTTTCTAGCTTTACACAGGGAAAGATGAATATTTGTTGGATATTTAGAAAAAATGACCCTCACTTCCTGTCCTGCTAACACCAGACAGGAAGAGAGGGTAAATCTCTAGAGCAGTGATGGCGGACCTTGGCACCCCAGATGTTTTGGAACTACATTTCCCATGATGCTCATGCACTCTGCAGTGTAGTGGATCATGGAAAATGTAGTTCCAAAACATCTGGGGTGCCAAGGTTCGCCAACACTGCTCTAGACAGACAGAAATAAAAATCTGATAGGCGATCTTACACTCCCCTATTCTACTGAAGAAAAGCATTTTTGTTTCTGTCTGTGATGTTCCCTCACTTCCTGTCTGGTAAAACATTGTCAGCAAGAAAAGGAGTGAGGGTAAATCTCTTTGATGGTGCTATGAATAGCAGTAAAACCTGACAGTGGTTGTAACCCATCTTTACCTTATCTAAAACCATGAGATTTTTTTGTTAGCCTGGACATACACTTAAGGCATGTGCCGGTGAAGTCACCGGCACATGCAATCTGAAGGAACGGCTCGGGTACGTACTGTAAACAGTGACTCCCGCAACGTCATTGTGGCTCGGCCATTCAAAGGACCGGAGCCTGCAAACCTAGAAGGAGGATTGGGAGAATATGGAAGCCCTATTAGCGGTGACAGCACAACGCTGGAGGGCTTTGTTTCAAGGTACGTTTTTCATAATGTGTTAGTATGCGATGCATACTAGCACATTATGACTTTACCTTACAGGGAGAATATTTTTTATTTTTTTTGTTACCTTTACTATCGCTTTACTGGTGAAATGGCCTTTTTTAATTTGTAATCTTACGCTTAGTAATGATACAATCATAGGCATGTGCAGGGGGTGTGCTATGTGCGGTGCAGATTCCCCCTACTGCCCGGGCTCCTGCCCCTTGTTTGCCCCCTCGCCCCATAGTGCTGCTGGCTACTCTCCTCTCCCCCCCCGGCTTCTGCAGGGGATGTTTCAGGATGGAGAGTGGGTGAAGGAGCTAGTAAAATATGTAATTTACCGACCCCTTCCTCTTCTAAATGAAAACAGTAAACACACGCGCTCACTGGGTCCATTCATAACTAAAGCATATTAAACTGTGTTTACTATGCTTTAGTTTGTGAATGAACAGGAAGCTGCTCAGCACAGAGAACTTCCCATCCATTCACTGTCCTGTGCAGCTGAGGCTGCAAAGAAAGACATGTGTGTTTGAGCTTTGGGGTGTACACCCTAATGCAATAGGCTGCACACACCTATGGATACAATAAACATAGTAGATTTGCACCTTTTTTTAATAATTTTCCGGAATTCCATGTTGAATTTGCATTTTCAACCTCTGTTTCTTTTTTCCAGAATATATTATTTTACAGTTTGTGTGGTGTGCAAAGTGATGTGAGGTCTAAAAATGTTTGTAATTTTCTGAAATTTAAAATGGTAACTTTTTCTAGATTTGGAAAGAGTGGTGAAGTTATAGAATCTCTGTCAATTATTTTTCTGTGACTCCATTCACTTTCTCTCCTGGTACTACTGTCTCCAAAAATCTAACATTTTACAGCTGACACTGAAACAGGAGATGAGGGTTCATTTGCAAATGGAGACTCCTGTTCCAGTAAAAATGGCAATTTCCCACTTGCTGTGGAGATTTTCCCTTATTTTCTGTTGTATCTGTTGCACAGGAAGTGAGATAAAATGTCTTTAAGGCGGGTAAAGATAGTAAAAGCTAGGCAGAAGTTCTATTCGAAAACTAAAAAAGTTGTACTGGAGCTCGACTTTAACTATGTTTATCCAGTTGTAGATTTATTTATAGGAAAGTCCAAAGGGGTTGCAGCATAAATGAGATGTATTGTAATTTCAAAAACAGTGTGATCTATATTTAAAGTGATTGTAAATGATCACCTTGTAAAACAATCCATTCAGTTTAAAATAGAAATTAAGCACAGAGCTTCCCAGTGACAGACTGTGCAGGGGAGGCATGTCAAGACAAGTCATATCAATGGAGGAGAACAGGCTGAGTTCCCCGCAAAGCTAAAATACTGACCACAATGTGCTCTCCTGCTTAGTGTGGTCAGTTTTTAATAGTAAAGCAGAGGGACTGGCAGGAACACCAGGGATTTCATTAAAAGGAAGCAATACAAAGAACAGGAGACTTTCTCATACAAGTACATGGTACGGGAAGCACATATCAGGAATATGAAATGTTGGAGTAACAAACACTTTAATCCATATTGGCAAATTAGCCTTTATTTGGCCCTTTGGAGGCAGGGCTCTGGTTGCTAGCATTCAGTATATATCCTGCAGATGCTGTTTACCTTTCTTTGTATATATACACACAGTATATATATATATATATATATATATATATATATATATATATATATATATAAAAATATATATATTTTTTTTCCTTAATTTGTTTTTAAAAAAGGATAAAGGAAAGTATGTATGGTATAATACATAGCTTTGAGTAATGTCCCCAATGCAGTCAATCAGATTGACTTATTATTCTTATTCTTCAACTGTAAATTTCCAGTTCAAGCTTGAATATAAATGGTAAATATGAAATTCAAATAGTGTCATGTACATTGATAAAATGCAGCCAAATATACTTTGAATGTTCAAAATCACCTCTTATGTTAAATTGGTTGTAAACCCCATTCATGAAATTTGAACTAAGCTGTAGCTGTAAGCTAAATTATATCTGTAGTATATCTGTAGTGTTTACTTATCTCTCTCCAAAGCTCTAAGTATCATTTCTCTCTGGTGCTTCTTTCCTCTGTTATCAGCATGAGACAAGTTCTCTGACACATGAGATAACAGTAGCTCAAAATTTGTGTCCTGGCGGGTGCTTAGAGGGAGATTAGCAGGGAGCTTATCTATTCAGACTGCAGTTCTGCATGTTACTTCGTTCCTCTGCCTATGTGGAGGAGGGGGGGGGGTGTCCCTTTCCTCCAATCATCCCTCACACAGTGTAAGTCCAGTCCCCCCACCCACCACTATGTATTGCTGAAAGAGGAAGAAAGATTTCTAACACAATTTACACTTTTCAAAGGGTGTAGAAAAGGGAAGACAGCAGATATACAAGTAAAACTTATGTATGAGGATTTGTTTCAACTCTGTGTATCATCTGAGGCTGTTCACTGGGTATATGTGCCATTTTAAATTAAGAAACTAAGCTTTTTTCTGTTTAAATTGGCATCGATTTTCCCCCACAAAAAAACATTCACTGCTGAGACCATTTTCATGTACAGTACTAGAATAGTCTCTCAGCTTAGCCCTCTAGTTTATTACAACCGATAAATAAGCACTGTGCCTATGGCAGTGTTACTGTTTGACATTGGTACAGACATATTGTGTGCATGCAAAATAGTATCTTAAATTATAAGAATAAAAACAGGTTTACATAACATGCACCTTCTATAGGTCAAAGAGAGGCAGAGTCACCCAGCATGGAGACATATTTCATTACTGATGAGAAGACCTTTTGGTCTAAAAATCTGATTAACTGAGTTAACTACAAAGCCTGCTGGACTGGACAGTTTAATGTCTAGCAACCCCTCATTTGATGTAAAGGTCATAAGCTTGATAGTCACAGATGGTTCTCATATTTAATCGTACATCCTCTCAGAGTATCTGAAATGCACTTTCAAGACATTTCTTAAACAGATTTTAAAACGTTTAGCAATTGCTTTAATAGCCACTATTCATCTGGGATATTTCATTTACTAAATATTTATGTATTACCATATGACAAGAGAAAAATCTACAATTTGGTTTAAATATGTTCTAATAATGTTTTCTGCCTGATGTATAATATACTGCACCTGTATTCTCAATATACTTAGTAATATTACACTAAAAGGGGTTAAATACAAAGTTCAGAAGTGTAAGTAACTCTAACTATAAACTCTTATTTGCTTCCTTTTAGTGTTTTAAATCTACCATTTTAAGAGTTTGTTTTATCTATACAAAATATACCAATTGATGTTGCCAGAAATCATGTTAGCTGACTTTGTGCTCTGATCTCTGCCTAGGCTGCACTCTTTTCAGTTACATGGTTTCGAACTCTCTCTTTGTGGACTACGGAACACCTCCACCCATGTTATCGAGAAGAGGAGATAAAGAGGTGTTTGTAGTTCTAAAACACTTCCTATCTTAGGGTGACAATGCTACTCCTCCATAGATACAATAGGGTGAGTGAGGGTTGTCACTCTAGGACATGAAGTGTGTTACTGGCAGGACCACCTGCAACCACATCTAAAGACTGATGAGCTGCAAAATATTAATGAGAAACAGATGCAGCGCTCATTTCAAGGAGCCAGGATAGCCATGTGAGGAATGTGAATAGTCAGTGCTCTGGCTCCAAGTGTCCTCCAAACACCCAAAGGGCTCTTTCACACGGAGGTCCGTTCAGGTCCGCCTGTCAGTTTTTTAGGCGGACCTGAAACGGATCCTCCATGCACCCCTATGGAAGCATGGATGTCAGCGGTGACATGTCCGCTGACATCCGCTCCGCTCCATTCCAAAAAAGTGTGACGGAGGAAAATCCTATTTTTCCTTCCGTCTGCGGAGCGGATCGGATGACAACGGACTCTATGGTCCGTCGTCATCCAATTCCCCATAGGAGAGAGCGGCGCTCTGACAGGGCGGTCCCTGCACAGTGTGCGGGGACCGCCCAGTCATCTGTCGGCTCAGCGGGGATCAACGGAGCGATCCCCGCTGAGCAAGCGGAGCTTCACGGGGCGGATCTTCACGGATCCGCCCCGTGTGAAAGAGGCCAAACAGGATATAGATAGATGAATATCTTGCATATCTATCATATTAAAGTCTTTAGCTACAGAATAGTGACTGTCAAACCACGTACGCATTTCAGCAAATAGCCTCAGTCATAGGCTATGATTATGGCTATTTGCCGAAACGCGTAAACTGCTTTTACTGTCACTATTCTGCAGCTGCAAAATATTACAATTTTTTTTTTTTTTTTAGATAGGCTTTAACTTGTAGGGATACATTCTGTATCGTAATGCATAGTGAAGAAGAAGAAGAAGCATAGAGGTGCCTTGGTGGTGAAAAAGAGAATTATTTTTCTTGATTTTATATATTACATTGTATTCATTTCCTCACCATGCTAGCCAAAAAATTAACCTGGCCCTATACATTACAATCTTAAGATGTACCAACAACTATGTAGTACAAGAACCTACCTGAATGGAAATCGTAGACAGGGCTTCTACTACATGGTTATGGTAAAGGTCATTGATTAGTGATTGCATGATGAGAGTATTACATATTTGTGGCTAGATTTAGAATGACCTTACACCTCATAGCTAGATGACCTTTGTCTTGATCATTTATATACAATGCAGTATGTTTAAGTAGCTTTCTCGTCCTGGCTTCAGTTTACTAACCAAAGGGGGAGTTTGAAGAACATGCACCTCCCAAAAAAGGAATGGAGAGTCATCTATAGGATTACCAGACAGGAAGTGAGCTTAGCTTTATAAAATCTATCCCTAGCTTCTCTATCACCTAAATAGTAACTATCTTCTGATAACCTCTTGAAACAGTTTTCCAGCATTATTTATGCTATGTATTTACATTATATACAGTATATATTATGTATCTTGCCCATACTACAGCAAAAGAAGTTGTCAGTTATCTGTTCCTTTATTGTCCTTTATTGTCTTTATGGCATTTATGCCAAACCATGGTGTATATTTTCTTTTTGTTCAGACAAAAAAAATACTAAAAAAGGTTTTGTTTTTTTATTATTGCTTTTGGGGTCAAATATTGCCTATAAATATTTTATGCTTACTACTTGGCAGCCATCAGGTGGCAAGTGCAAGTCTGGTACACCAGGGTTTCAGATAACTCATTACTGGTGTGCTATGAAAGGCCACCATAACAGGATTTTAGGATGCCCTCACTGTGAACCTAAACCGAGGCAGGGGTTGCTATCACCTATTACATGCTGGGCTTGTATGGTGTGCGGTGGTTGAGATTTTTCTCTACTTGTTCCGAGGATTTTAGGATAAACATACACAGAGGAGGGTACACTCCCTCCTAAGCCTAGTTCTTTCAGCCATTGGCTGAAAGCGCTGATCGAATGCTGATTGGCAGACCATTTTCAGTCATGCCCCTTTGACAGAAGCCATTCTTCAGATCGCTGCCACACAATATTTGGCCCATGTGTACGGCCCTTTAAGATCTATTCACACCAGCCGCTGCTTTATAACGCAGTGCAGCGGTTGGTGTGTGGTGCGGTCCATTGGGAATTACTACTCTGTACTGCACCACTCTTTTTTATTTTTTAAACAAACTTTATTGAAATGTCACACAAACATTTTATAAAGTTCAACTGGCTCGCTGGGCGGTGCCTTACGCTGCACTGAGCTGAAAAAAAAGTAGTGCAGGCGCTACTCTTTTTCAGTGCACTGTGCCTACACACCACCACAACACAATACTATGAATCGGGCACACAGGAGACAAGGCTTTTTGCCTGGTCATGCAGTGGGACTGTGCTGGAATAACCACTAAGCGCAGTCCCACCACATCGGGTGTGAATGGGGCCTTATTCTTCGAGATTGTGCAGTTTGGCTCCTTGGTCTGTAGAAACAGTTAACAATTGCAGAACTAGTAAGACAGCCCAGCATGCACTGCACACACTAAAGCATGGAAGCACCCAGTATTAGTCCATTTGTGAAAAGGGGATTTTGTAAAGAATGATAGTATAAATGTCAACAAAATTGACCAAAAACCTCTGTAGTTTACCTGTTAGAAAGTTGTCAGCTCATCAACACACCATTAGTTCACTGGAAAAAAAAAAAAAAACATATTTTCTGGCTTTGAGAAAATGTTACCTTTGAGATTGATACACATTGTTACACTCTGCACTATACTATGTCACTTTTATTTTTAAACAATAGATAGTTTGTAACAGTAGACATTTTTTTTTTTACTTTACAGGTAAACATGACTGAACCACAGAGTACCCCTGAACAAATGGCAGCTGGCAAGAGCCATGGAGGAATTGGTGGCAACTACAAGGTAAGACAAGTCAATGTTTCCTCCAATTAGGTAAAACATTGTATTCACATGATATATGTCAGGACATCCTATTAAATTGGAACTCCAGGCAAACAGATAAATTCATGGTCAACATAAATATTTATCTACGGTTTTACCTGCCAAGTGAGATTTAATTTTTGTCAGCCATACTCCTGATTCACACACCTTGCTGGTTAGTAAGAAACTCTTCCTAGGTCACTTCCCTACTAATTGGACAGAGGTGATGATACTGATTCTCTCTTTAATGAATAGACTTTTCAAGATGGAAAATATATACAATCGCAAAATAAGTTGACAAAATCACAACTCAACTGTGTTTATCTGTCAGTTTGGAGTTACTAGATTTTACAACATACCGTATATACTCGAGTATAAGCCGAGTTTTTCAGCACAATTTTTTGTGCTGAAAATGCCCCCCTCGGCTTATACTTGAGTCTGTGTCCACCTTCACATTTGTGCGCCTGATCCCGGCCTGGACCCCAAGCATGTAGCCCCACTCTTCCTCTACAAGTGTGCAAAGTTTGGTGTCTGGGGGACCTATGGCCGGGGAGCACCGTTTTTTCAAAGCCGGGCACCCCTTCCATAGACTCCCATGTTAAATGTCAGTCTAGTCACACAGCGCCGGAGATCAGGTAGGGAGATTGGACACAGTGTGGCATGGACACAGTAAGGTACAGTGAGGCATGGGCACAGTGAGGCATGGGCACAGTGAAGCATGGACACAGTGAGGCATGGACACAGTGAGGCATGGACACAGTGAGGCATGCACATGGACACAGTGAGGCAAAGTGAGGCACAGTGAGGCATGCAGATGGACATCCTAGGCTTATACTCAAGTCAATAAGTTTTCCCAGTTTTTTGTGGTAAAATTAGGTGCCTCGGCTTATATTCAGATCGGCTTATACTCGAGTATATACAGTAATTCAACTCATATGTAGTTTAAAGGAAACACAAGGAGAAATTCAGCCATTCTAAAATTCCAGAGTAAAGAAAAAACAAATCTTCTGAATGACTAATCCCCATCTCCAAGAACAATATAAAGCGGAACTTCACTCTCTGTCAACATTGAATATTTTTAATCCTCATGCTGCTAGCATTAGTAAATAGATAGGAAAGTATATCATATTTTCTTGTGTTAAACTTTTTTTAAATTTCTTCAGTTACTTCCTGGTTTCCAGGCCTAGGAAAATGCTGTCATACATCCTAGGAGTCTTCAGGAGAGGAGGAGGGGTTTCCTTAGCTAAGCACACTCTCCTGCCTGTGTAACTGAGCTAAGGGCAGATGAA
Organism: Rana muscosa; assembly: GCA_029206835.1. NCBI lineage: Eukaryota > Metazoa > Chordata > Amphibia > Anura > Ranidae > Rana > Rana muscosa. Next base: position 853,298,099 of record CM055116.1, read on the forward strand.
TTCCAGGAAGTAAGTGCTACATGAATCATGTGCCCTTACTCAAAATGGGCACGCCCAGAAATGCTAGGGGGAGTTTTTCAAAGTGATTTCTCAACAAAATAAAGCATGGAGACATGGATGGGTAGGGGAGTTGGCTTTGAATATTAAAAATGAATTATAAAATGTTTTTGGTTTAGGGTGCTCAGATGCAGTGTAGTTCTGCTTTAAAGTGGTAATAAACACCCCATGTGTTTTTTTTTTTTTTTACTCACCCGCACAGAGAATCCAGCATTGTCCCACTGTGATGTTTCGGTAATATAGCCCAGGCCCTGTTCTGCCATCTTGGTCCTCTTCAGCTGGCTACCTCTTCTAGGTTCCAGCAGCCAGCTCTGAATGACACACTGGGCCCGCCCTCTAGCTGCTCTGTGTCCCTAGTCCTGCAGTCTCATAGAAGATGTGACACGAGTATCTCAGTAGGCTGCAGAACCAGGAAACATTATTCTGGCTTAGGCTAGTATGGAGGCAGGGCCAGAACAAAAGTAATAAGAAAAAATATATAAACCAAATAAAAAACACATTTGTGATTTTGAGGGGGAAGAGTGTTGAAAAGAACAAACTGCATTTTTGGAGTCAAGTTCCACTTTAAACAAGCATACAAATTATAGTGTAAATCATACTGATAGTGGAAGGTTATGCACCCTGAGCCAGCCTTTACTGCATTTTAGCTATGCTTTTTGATCTAATATTTTTTTAGTCAATGGAAGATGAAGAGGGAAGTGATTGGGAAGGTAATAATCATGGTAGCCCCCCTGTGTTGATGGTGTGCTTAGTGGAATAAACAATATTTTAAGATATTAAAATACACATAGAAAGTTGAGTGCGTGAAAGCCCTTGTAGTGTACTATATGAGGGAGCTGGTGCTCAAAAGAGATACAGAAAGCAGAAAACCATAACTTGAGAGATTGCAAGTGGCCATTTTTTATATGGCAGCTGCAACTTGGTAATACAAGGAGCAGACATGTATCATAAAAAAAGCCCTTGGAGAAAATAAATGTGTTTACAGTAGTTGTGAGCTACCATAGAACCTGTATATTGGCATTCAGGTACAAGTAACATGCCCGTTGATTCAGGCTTGGAGGTTACCAGTAGGGACAATTAGGGGATTGTGGATAGGAGATAGCCAGGGACAGTGCAGTAGTGGGATTGGGAAACTGGAGTCCAGATGTAGTCATATAAACTTTGGTGCATTGCTTCCTCCCTGTTCTCTAGACACACTTTTGTAATGCCTAATTTTCTCTGGAATTGCTAGTGGAACAAAAAAGTGTAGCGCTAGAATAATATGATATACATGAACATGAGTGAACAAAGTGCTCAAATCGTGAAAAAAACAATGAAATGCACTGATAATGTCCTGATAAAATAAGCAAATAACTGTCTATAACCAGACCAATCAATGGTAGTGCAAAAATAGACAACTGAATGTCTGTGATGTGATATATTTAAAAGTTTCAAACCTAATGATGACTTCAAACGTAAGGTGAAAGTGAAGAAATTATGAAGTGAGGATAACCGCCACCAATAGGTAGAAGGCTTACCGGAATGTTTGAACCCGAAAGAACATACGTTCAGTGGGTCAAACAGGCTTTAGATGATGAAACCACAGCGGGATTTAGACCATCAAATACGCTCCAAAAAGTTGAACCAGGAATAACCGGACATTAACAGGTTGCAAATAACCACAGAGGAGGGGGTATACTTGCAGAGTATTCTCATGAAGAGTGGTGGTCCAGGAAGTCACAATGTGATGTGAAAGGGTGTATGTCAAAAAATAGGAGAAAAGAGGGGCCACATAGCGTAATTCTGTATTAAGTGTAACATTTTAATGTAGTAGGAACACTTACATTTCAGAAGATAAATAGCGCTTCAAAGATAGTATGGCAACAGTGGAGTTCTACCGACGCGTTTCGTCTCATGGGACATTGTCTGGGACTCTACTGTTGCCATACTATCTTTGAAGCGCTATTTGATTACAGTTTGATTACGTTTAAAGTCATCATTAAGTTTGGAACTTTTAAATATATCACATCACAGACATTCAGTTGTCTATTTATGCACTACCATTGGTTTGGTTATAGACAGTTATTTGCTTTTTTTATCAGGACATTATCAGTGCATTTCATTGTTTTTGTTCACCTTTTGAGCACTTTGTTCACTCATGTTCATGTATATCATATTATTCTAGCGCTACACTTTTTTGTTCCACTTGTTTTGCTATTTGTCTATTTGTTGTGTTAGCTGCTTACCTGAAGTGCAGCGCAGAACTATTTCCCACATCTCTCTGGAATTGCTAGCCCGACCAAAAAGAATTACCCCCTTACAGACAGCTAAAAACTCAAAGGTGTCAGTGGGAACTTACTCAGTCAATGGGAATTGCTCTTTGCTCGAGGAACCCCTAGCAACCTCTGGAGAGGAAACCTAGGGTTCCACAGAACCCTGGTTTAGAAACTCTGGGGTAGAATATCTAAAACATTATTGTGTCCTCTGCACAATCCATAGAACAAGCTGCAGAAAATGATTTACTTCTCTATAAAGAATTAGGAAACAAATTGTTAGAGATGGTGGTGTAAACTATGAAAGACACTGGTGGTAACTAGGAGATAACCTGGACACTAAAGTAGAGTACAAATTGAAAGTGTATAAAAAAAAGCATTTTTTGGTTTGGATAGGAGTAGGGAAAGGTTAGTACCTCTGCTAAGTTTTTATTGCTGTATGTATCCCTAATGGGGTAAGCCACCCTTCTATTTGTGAGCACTACTACTGAAAAATAAATTGAGGGGAAGTCAAACATTTTACAGATGTCACCAGAGCAAGAGGTGAAGTTAAAGCCTAACTCCAGAATTACTATTACAGTAAAACCTTGGATTGAGTGTAACTTGGTTTGAGAGCGTTTTGCAAGACAAGCAACATTTTTTAATACATTTTGACTTGATATACAAGCGATGTCTTGATATACAAGTAGTGTCATGTCAAAACTGAGTATAAAAGAGAAGAGAGGCGCCCCTAAGTGTAGCAATATGGTTACATTTAATGCAGGTACAACATTTAGCAACATATTACTACACTTAGAGACGCCTCTCTTCTTTTAATGCTCTGTAGCTCCTGCTGGATTTTGCTTCTAATCCCCTTGTGGAGGCATCCATTTGTGGATGGATATTTTATGGTTACACAACCTATCACATTGCTATAATCTTTTTATATGGACTATAAACTGTAGGACTTCTGAATAAATGGTTGTGGAACAAATCATTTGAGTTTCCATTATTTCTTTGATATACAGACGGTCCCCTAGTTACAAATATCCGACTTACAAACGACTCCTACTTACAAACGGAAGGAGACAACAGGAAGTGAGAGGATATCTACCCCTAGGAAAATAAATTCACTCCTGCAAGAGTTATTATGGGAAAATAGGATTTTTATAACAGCTTACCTGTAAAATCCTTTTCTTGGAGTACACCACGGGACACAGAGCCAGTCATTACATAATGGGTTAAGGGTCACCAGCGGTGATTGGACACTGGCACAACCAATGGAAGACAGTTCCCCTCCATATAACCCCTCCCATCAGGGAAGTACCTCAGTTTTGTAGCAAAGCAGTAAGGTTCCCATAAGAAGGGTGGGACCTCTGTGTCCCGTGGTGTACTCCAAGAAAAGGATTTTACAGGTAAGCTGTTATAAAAATCCTATTTTCTTTATCGTACACCACGGGACACAGAGCCAGTCATTACATAATGGGACGTCCCAGAGCAATGCTCATATGAAGGGGGGGAGACACAGATCAAACCGACCGCTTGCGGACCAGAAGCCCTATACTGCTGCCTGCAGCACACTTCGCCCGAAGGCGGAATCCTCATGTCCTTTCACATCTATTTGATAGAATTTGGAAAATGTATGGACTGAGGACCAAGTTGCAGCCTTACAGATCTGAGCCATCGAAGCCTGGTGGTGCACTGCCCATGAAGCACTTATCGCCCTGGTAGAGTGTGCCTTAACAGGAAAAGGAGGAGTCCTGTTCTTTAAACCATAAGCTTGAACAATTACTTGTCTAATCCACCTGGAAATGGTGGATTTTGATACCGCTTGGCCCTTCTTGGGACCATCTGGTAAAATAAACAAAACATCTGTTTTACGTATCTGAGCGGTTGCTTGCAGATACACCCTTACCGCTCTCACTAGATCTAGAGAGTGTAATAATTTTTCCCCCGCCGTCCGCGGGTTTGGAAAAAAGGAAGGCAGAACAATGTCTTGATTCAAGTGAAAAGCCGACACCACCTTAGGCAGAAAAGCCGGATGGGGTCGTAGTACGATCTTGTCCTTGTGACAAATTAGATAAGGCTCTTTACAAGAAAGAGCTGCTAGCTCTGATACTCTCCTAGCAGAAGCTATAGCAATCAGAAAGGCCAATTTCCTACTTAATATAATTAAAGGAATATGGCGAATAGGTTCAAAAGGTTGCTTTTGCAACACTGACAATACCAAATTCAAATCCCATGGACACAAGGGAGACCTGACTGGAGGATTTATCCTCAGTACCCCCTGAATGAATGTCCGAACTAGGGAGTGAGATGCCAATGGTCTCTGAAAGAAGACTGATAGAGCCGATATTTGCCCTTTGATGGTGCTAAGGGCTAATTTCATATCCACTCCTAACTGGCAAAAAGCAAGAATCCTACTTATTTCATATTTCAGAGGATTCCAACTTCTGGATTCACACCAGGAAACGTATGCTTTCCAGACTCTATGATAGATGAGTCTGGAGGCTGGCTTTCTAGCATTAATGAGCGTAGAAAGAGCCAGGCCAGAGACCCCTCTCTTTTTCAAAATGTGGGTCTCAGCAGCCAGGCCGTCAAATTTAGCCTTTGTAAGGAAGGGTGGAATACTGGACCCTGTGACAACAGGTCGTGTCGAAGTGGAAGCTTCCAGGGCCTTCCTATCGCTATTTTTACGATCTCGGCATACCAAGGCCTCCTGGGCCAGTTTGGGGCCACTAGGATTACTGGTATTCCCTCCTCCTTGATCCTGCGAAGCAGTCTTTGTAGAAGAGGGATCGGAGGGAATGCATAGATCAGTGAGAACTGATTCCATGGAGTTATTAGAGCGTCTGTCCCGTAGGCTAGAGGATCTCTCGTTCTGGACACAAAGTTGTCCAATTTCTTGTTGAACCTGGAAGCTAGCAGGTCTACATCTGGGTTTCCCCATCTCAGACATATGGCCTGAAAGATCTCTGGGTGAAGAGACCACTCTCCTGGTAGCAGCTGCTGACGACTCAGGTAGTCTGCTTGCCAGTTTTCTATCCCTGGAATGAAGACTGCAGAGATGCAAGGTACATGCTCTTCTGCCCATGCCAAGATCCGGTTCACCTCTCTTTGGGCTGCCCGACTGTGGGTGCCTCCTTGGTGATTGATGTAAGCTACTGCCGTAGCATTGTCGGATTGCACCCGAACTGGGTAGCCCTGTAACCTGTATGTCCAGGTTTTGAGGGCTAGATATACCGCCCGGATCTCTAGCACATTGATGGGCAGGATCCCCTGAGTCTTGGCCCAGGTTCCCTGGGTAGAAGCCGCCTCGAATACTGCACCCCAGCCCGATAGGCTGGCATCCGTAGATACCACCTTCCAGGCCACTGGGAGGAAGGACTTTCCCTTCCGTAAATTCCTGGCTTCTAGCCACCAATTGAAGCTGTGGCGTACTTGTGAGGACAGGCGCATGGGTATATCCAGAGCTTGGCTCTTTCTGTTCCAGGAGGCTAAAATATTGCCTTGAAGTAGTCTCGAATGAAACTGGGCGTAAGGGACCGCCTCGAAGGAGGCTACCATCTTTCCCAATAGTCTCATGCAAAGGCGAATAGACGGCCTCTTGTTTGCTTTGACCTTGTGGATCAGGTCTTTCAGAGACTGTATCTTTGGCTCTGGCAGGTATACCCTGTTTTGGGCTGTATCTATGATCATGCCCAGGTACACTATCCTTCTTTGGGCCTGGAGAGAGGATTTTTGTAAGTTTATAATCCATCCTAAATACTCCAGGTATCCTACTGTAGTGTCTACAGCGTGATCCAATCCCTCCTTTGACTGATCTATTAATAGTAGATCGTCTAGATAGGCTGTTACCGCAATGCCCCGTGTTCTTAGGTTTGCTAACAGAGGAGCTAGCACCTTTGTGAATACTCTGGGCGCGGTGGCTACACCAAATGGCAGGGCCACAAATTGAAAGTGGCGATCTTCTACCGCAAACCTTAGGAATCTTTGGTGAGCGGGGAGGATTGGTATGTGTAGATATGCGTCTTTGATATCTATGGACGCAATGAATTCTCCGCCTTTTAAAGTAGCGACCACGGATCGAATCGTTTCCATTCGAAAATGGCGAACGTTCAGAAACTGGTTTAGATTTTTTAGATCCAGGATGGGTCTGACTTCTCCGTTCGGTTTTGGAATCACAAAGAGGTTTGAGTAAAAACCTGAACCTTGCTCCTTTTGGGGTACCTCTGTAACCACACCTTGAGCTATTAAGTGATTCAAACCTTTGAAGAAGGATCCTCTTTTTTGTGGATCCTTGGAGAGTCTTGAACTTCGGAATTGAGAAGATGGGATCTCTCGAAATTCCAGTCTGTACCCTGAGGATATTGTGGATACCACCCATTTGTCCTGGGTTTCTGTCCGCCAAGTCGCTGAGAACTGACGAAGCCTTCCCCCCACTCGGCCGAGCGGGGGCGCCCCTTCAATGAGAGGTTTTGGGGGCTTGCTTATTAGCTCTTGAACCCCACGGCTTCTTGTTCTTCTGAGCCTGTTCTTTGGCTTTTTTGGGCGGCTGAAAAGGCCGTCGCCACTGGCTGGAGTCAGATTTCCCGGGAGCTGGGGAGAGAGTGTGTTTAAAACAAGGTCTCTTGTTTTTCTTTCTCTCAGGTAAAAGTGTCGTTTTACCACTTGATATCTTTTGGATATATCTTTCTAAATCTTCCCCAAAAAGGCGTTCGCCATGGAACGGGAAACTTGCCAACAACTTTTTGCATGGGGCTTCCGCTGACCAATGCTTAAGCCAAAGTACTCTGCGCATCTGTACCAGCTGGAGTGTAAGGCGTGATGCCTGTATGATAGAATCTCTCATGGCATCCACTGTGAAGCATAAGGCTTTAGGCAAATTCTCCCAATTTTTAGCCTGTTCTGAAGGCAGCTCCTTCAGCCCCTGCTTTACCTGTTGGCTGACGACCTGACACATACCGACTGCTGCTACTGCAGGTTGGATAATTGAGCCGGCCAAAAGGAAGGAGGATTTCAGTAAGGATTCCAACTTCTTCTCAGAAGGATCTTTAAACACTTGTACATTATCCACTGGACATGTCAGGTTTTTATTTACACAAGAAATAGCCGCATCTACCGTAGGCAGGCTCCATTTCTTTAAAAAATTTTCCTCCATAGGATAAAGAATGTTAAACTTTTTTGGAGGTGAAAAACGCTTATCTGGATGTTGCCAGTCTGCGTACAATAGATCCTCTAGTAACGGATGAACCGGGAAGGAGCATGCACCTTGCAGGGATCTTAATGATCCTAGGGAGGAGACAGGTGATTCTGTTACCTCCAAAGAGGGTAACCTAAATGCAGCTCGCACGGCTCCTGCATAGCATTGCACCTGTGACTTTAAAATCTGGGATACCGAAAAAGGCTCATCCGATATCCCTGATCCGTCTGACTCCTCATCCTCTGCTGATGTAGCCTCCTCCTCATCCTCCTCCTCCTCAGGTACTTCTGAAGGGAGGTCCAATACTGGAGGAGATCTGCTTCGCTTATTGTCCTTTTTAGAGGATTTAGCGATTAAAGTAGCAATTTTCTCCTCCAGATTATTTAGGGCAGCTGATAAAGTGTCCTCAGTGACATATGCAGGCCCAGGCTTCACTGGGGAAGCCGCCATACCTGACAGAGGTAATGGCTCATCCTGTACAGGTGCTTTTGGCAACACAGGAGAGGAAGGTACCGAGTCAGCACAGCTAGAGCCCCCTGTCTCAGGCGGCGGTGCTCTTTTATCTCTTTTTGTCCGCATTACTTCCCCTGGAAGACTTACTGTTTAGACAAAATACAAGGTACCTAAATGCATATACTACCGTGTTCAGTTTAGCAAATACATTAAGTATGCAACTTTTAACACATAACTATGCATAACATGGATATCTTCTAGGAAGTACCCAATCCAACCACATGGAGTCTTACGTCCCTGTATAGCTGCTGTGTTTCTCTGCCAGGAACAAGAGAACTAACGAGCTTGCTTGCTGCTGCAGTGCTTTTTACACTGACAGTCTTTTAAATTTGGCGCCGTTTCTGTGCCTGCGCGCGCCACGTGCCCGCGCACGCCTTCGGCCCCCCCCCCCTCCGATAAAGCGCGCTCCCGCGCGCGCGCGGCCTTTAGCGCTATGGTGGTGGCCATAGTGAGAGAGGACTCTCATCAGCCCCTGTCCCCACTTACCTGCATCTGCAGGTGTCTGTATCGGCCACCGGAAGGAGGAGCGGGGAGCTCAAGCAAGCTCAGCAGCGGAGGTGACGAGCAGTGTACTTCGCCGAAGCCGACACTGAACAGAGTGAGGTGAGTATATTCAGCTCTTTACTCCCCCCAGTGGTGGAAAAAAAGAAGACATCCACTTTTTGGAAAAAGGTCCCAACCTAGTTATGGACGTTCTAATCTCACCTTATCCACGCCGCAGGTTTTTCTGCTGAAAGTTTTCAGACAGATACCAAACTTCACCCTTCACGGTGGGCTATGTGTGCCAACCTTCAGGGATATGGGTTCCTATTTAAAGGATACCTCTCCCCTGGGCCTTGTACAAGACTCTTACCAGGACTTTATAGCGAAATAGCGAAAGTGCTGGATCTTAGAGCCCAGTCCTCCGAAGAGAGACATTACAGGCGACGCCTCATGGATGAGGCCCGGATCCCATCCAGATTCAGCTCATTTGTAGGCGTCTTGGATGGATCCGAAAGCATAGCTCTTTTACCCCAGAGGGTCTCTTTGGTAGAGCTTTCCTTTAGCACCTCCTAACGCGTCCAACACCTTTCGACACTGGCGAAAAAACTGAGGTACTTCCCTGATGGGAGGGGTTATATGGAGGGGAACTGTCTTCCATTGGTTGTGCCAGTGTCCAATCACCGCTCGTGACCCTTAACCCATTATGTAATGACTGGCTCTGTGTCCCGTGGTGTACGATAAAGAAAAAGGTGTCTCCACTGATGCTTTATTACCAATCCTTGTTTCCACAACAACACAAAATTTTCAAAATCCAATTGTCACAGGGACAGAAAGTGAGGTGTAATCTTATGAACAGGGGCACAAACAGCATAACAAATGTTACAGGGGTGATAACCCTTCCCTATGCTATCCAAAAAGCTTAAAAATAGATTTTTTTGGCTGGAGCTACACTTAAAAAATTTACCTGTTCTGACTTACAAACAAATTCGACTTAAGAACAAACCTACAGTCCCCATCTTGTTTGTAACCCGGGGACTGCCCGTACAAGTGCTTTGGATTACAAGCATGCTTCCGGAACAAATTATGTTCACAATCCAAGGTTTTACTGTACTTTATATAGTTTGTTTCGGCCAGGCTGGCTCAAACAATTTCCTTTACCAATACATGCTGCTGTTATCAGCCCTGTATAAAATATATGTATTACCAGCTACATACAGTATACAGTGCTGTGTTTCAACAGCAGTATAGGGACTTCCCATCTCATTCCTGGAACAAAATCAAATCGGGCGTAGCACTGTTTTTCCACTCACAGGAGACTATTTTTATGAATGAATATAAGCTTTCCTCTGATTGGCTAAGGTGGAGAAACTGGTGGATAATATCATATTCTCCAGCCATTCAGAAGAAGACTTGCATTTATAATATTTAGGGCTGTTACTGATTACAATTTTCATGTTCGATTAATCGTTTTTTTTTTTTTAAATCGATTAATCGGCTAATTTCGATTAATTATAACGCACATAGATATACAACTACTTTTAGCTGATCTCCTTGCAGGCCGATTCCCAGTGCAGCTACCAACCACTGGAAAAATGGATAGCAGGATACAAAAAACACACAAAGGCAGCGCTCGATGGAAATAGCATCAAAACTTTTATAGTCTTCAAGTAGGTAACAAAATAAATATTGCACTGGAGATAAAATCGATGTAGCTACATAAACTGTACAAATGGTGCAAGTAATACCAAACGGTAGCAAAAGCAGTCATAAAAACATGTAGCTAAGTATGATACTGGTATAAAAATGTGTACAACGATACCACTGCTGAATCCAGATGAGGAGGGGCTAACATCAGTCCGTCGGCATGTAGATGTCCCGTGAAGGGAACTATCACAACTCCCAGTGGATGGCTGTAGAATCCCAGGTTGATAGAGGGAAGTGATAGAGGGAAGTGTAACAGCCCTTGCGTGTGGCAGATAGTAAGGTCCTGCCGGCATGCAGATATAAGGGCACATCAAAGGAGCCCTTCAGATGGACACGGCAAGCCCAAAGAATTTTTATCGATCAAAAGAATTTTGATCGATCAAAGCAATTAATCGATTAATCGAGGAATTAATAGTTAATTTCCTCAGCCCTAATAATATTGTATTCATTGATTGATAAAATACAAGGCTTCCTGTGAATGGCTGAGCAGTGCTCAAACCAAATTGATTTGGTTCCAAGAACGAGATGGGAAGTCTCTGTCATGTTGATAGAACCCATTGCTGTATACTGTATGTAGCTAATGCTACTTATAGTTTATACAGCCCTGACAGCAGGTGCAGGTGTTAATGAAGACAATGGATAGTTTGAGCCAGCTTGGCCTAGACAACCTGTTGCGATCCCTGTTCAGATGATAACATGTCTAATATTTAACTAATATAGGTATTTTCATAGTTCCAACAATTTATGCAGAGCTTTACATACTGTACAGTCACAAAAATCCCTATCCTCAAGGAGCTTACAATCTAAGGTCCTTAATTCACATGCATACATACACGTACTAGGGCCAATTTAGACAGGAGCCAACTAACCTACCAGCATGTCTTTGGAGTGTGGGAGGAAACTGGATTACCTGGAGGAAACCCACACAAGCGCAGTGCCATAGTTTGGATTCAAACCAATGGCCATAGTGCTACCAGACAGAAGTGCTGACCATTACGCCACTTATGCAATGGGAACACCTGTTCCACTGACAACTGTTCTACACTTTGTAGAAACGATAACTTCATAGGAGTTTTAACCCTTACCTACTCTATTCTAAACAAAATAAAGATTTAGGTATACATAATAAAATAGACTTTTCTTTGGTAACTGGAATGCTGATGACAGAAAACATAATTCCTTTGAATACTAGCATATGTGCGCAAGCACATGCCCTAGCCGTTGGCATAGGGGACCAGTCTAACCTGTTTCACAACAGAAGTCTTTGCATACATTAAGACATGTTTGTGGAGGATTCATAGCCTTGTCAGGGCACCCTCTTTAACTTTAATTGATATAGAGAATATCAACACGCAAACATATGCGAATTTCCATTGAACTGAAAATGTACCTAGAATTCACCCTAGGACACCCTATGGATGCTACGCGACAGGATTGATTTACCTAAAGCAAATAGGCTATTTACTTTGAAAGGGATGTTGCATTTTGCAAGGTAATTATCCCCAGAGCTTAGCGAATGTGGTCAAATTTCACTTTACAAAGAATATCCAATCAGGTGCAAGGAAAAAAAAAATGCATTTTTTAATTGCATGTGATTGTACGATGGAAGTCTTGCAAAGCTTCACCTCATTCATTAAACTGGGGAAAAGTCCCTTGCAAAGTGATCTACTTATTTGCCTTTAGTAAGTAAACTCCAAAAAGCCTAGAACTAAAACAAAGCACGACTGAAGGCTTTTCACATACATGCACACAATGCAACAAGCAAGAAAATATGTTAGTTGATCCAAAAGTGTATAACTTACACCATGCACAAACAACACATACACCTATGTCGAGAACGGTTATCTCTGACTCCCCTCAGTGACCTCCAACTCTACCCTCACCCCACCTTTTTTCTTTCTTTTTGCACCAATTGGCGTCACCCTGATCCCCCACACATTTCCTTTATAGATGCAGAACTCACTAGATCCAGGAATTTTCCAGACTAATCCTTTTTGGTTAATATACTTATGTTCCATTTTATTTTATTAATACTTGTTTTGTTATAATGTGAAGTTTCAATGTGCAGTAAGCATTTTCTGAATTCATGTGAAGTAAGCATTTCTGAATTCAGAAATTATGTTTTTGTTTTTTTGTAGATACTTTTTTTATTTTATTTAGTATTGTAAAATGTGTTGAATTTCTTCATGAGTCTTTTCAGCAGGTCATCCAGTACACAGCAGCATCATCCATTCACAGATCAATTCATATGGATCTGTAAATGGAAGACTACAAATCCCATCTTACACCACAGCAGAGGAACTAATCCATGGAGCACAAGTGAGGTGATGCCACTGCACTTGTAGTCTTCTGATCTATTGATACCTTCTCCAGCTGCATACCTGAGAGACTATACCTCTGTTTGGACTGGAGGCTGGAAGAATAGTTTGCAGGAGCCTGTGCATTGCACCCGTTATCCACTGATTGCATTTGCAATGCTTTGCAGGCTCCATTGCAAAAAATAATAAATTTTCAATATGGGTTGAATTTAATCATTTATAATATTTCTTCTATTTATAAATGTTAGCACACAAGATTAAAAACATTTTTACACAAGGTTTACACATATAGGTAATGGGATTTAATTGGAAATAGTGTGAATTTTGGGTGAAAGCTTTATAAATAGACCCTATAGCAGGGGTAGGCAACCTCGACCCTCCAGCTGTTTTGAAACTACAAGTCCCATGAGACATTGCAAGACCTTGACAATCACAGGCATGATTTCTAGAGGCAGACTCATGATGGGATTTGTAGTTTCACCACAGCTGGAGGGCCGAGGTTGCCTACCCCTGCCCTAAAGGGTTGATTTACTAAAACATAAGAGTACAAAATCAGCTGCTGCTTTGCATAGAAACCGATCAGCTTCCATCTTTTTTTTTTTTGTCAAAGCTTAATTGAACAAGCTGAAGTTAGAAGCTGGTTGGCTACCATGCCCAGCTGCACCAGATTTTGCAATCTCCAGCTTTAGTAAATCAACCCCAATGTGTTACAGTATGTTTCTTTCTGAGATTCTCAGTAATATGTGCAATAAAATGGAGGAAGTGGTTAGGTAAAATCACAACCTCTACTATTTCTAACCTTCTTTAGAATTGTAAAATCTATTAAAGAGGCCATGGTTGATAAACATTTTGTAGTTTAGGAGAACTGTTTTTTTACATTATTTGTGCACCTTTTAACTTTTTTTACATTAATCAGTGCTTTTTCTTGGTCTATATTATATAGTTTTAGTATTAGATGGGTTAAAACCCTGCTAGGTTTTTTGTTCTTGTCTGTATTCCATTGATGATGTTTTCCTGCTCAGGGACACCACAGGAAGTAGGAGAAAAACTCTTCAAAAGGAGGTCAATTCCCCCTAAAGAAGTGCCATTAATGGAAGATTTCCCCTCGATTCCCGTTTCAGTGAGAACTGTAAAAGTTTGAATTTTCCATGACTCTGTCCAGATGACAATTGTCAACAGGACTCAAAAAAGAGTGACACAGAGAGCAGAAAAAAAAAATGGCCAGATATTCTAACCCTTGCCTTCTTGTCCTATTTTATTAAAGGTTTGGATATATGTTATAGTCAATGGCAGATAATAATTGATTTGATAGGATATGTATATCTTCAAAAAAAACTTTGCATGTTGCTCCCCCTTATAAAAGGTTAATATGCTATGCAGACCTTAGCTGCATTTTAATTACAGTAGTTTTACTTCCTATGGCCTGCCCATTAACATGTACTGTTTTTTCACATCTATGTCCTCTCCAGCCCCAAATGCTTATTAAGAAAACATACATATTCCTGAAATAGCTATCAAAAGCAATGTCAGTTCCAAGAGCTTGCGCAAAGCTTGTTTATCTTTTTTACAAGCAGATGGGACTGAATGGGGCATAGATATGAAAAACTGTGATTGGGAGCAGGCAGTTTTGTGTAGTTTATGCTGGTGCTGGGGCCAAATGAAAAATGTTGTTACCATTACCAACAAATATATAATGGGCCATCAAGCCTCAATTTTAAGAAATAAAGATAATGAAGCTATGCTCAGAATGTCAAAACCTGCCACTGGTTTAGACCAAGTTTGCACTCTTTCCATTAAGTTGTTCACATATTGTATTGTGAGTAAACGCCGGAGGGAACAGAACATATTACTTGGGTATCTGGATCATAAATCCTTTGTATCCATCCAGTGTTGGCCAAGAATAAAAGGTGTTTTCACTTTCCAGGAGCAAGCATGTCACTGACATCAGTAAGCATGACATGTTTTGAAACATATACATATTACTTTTATTTGAACATATAGAACATATAGAACATGATATATTGGTTATATTTTGACTCTGGTTGTTTATATATCCAGTAGTAGGATCTCCCCATGACAGTATATTCTGACCTCAGTAAAGTGATTATGAAGACAGACAGGGTAATATCTTTATTTTCCTTTTCCAATGGTTTTTATTGAAATCAAGTCTTGACAGACAACAAGGGTTCTCAATAATACAAATATCGTGTCAACGACAGTGTTACAATAGTGGGTGTCAGTTCAGTGCAGATGGATCATTATTTAACTATACTATAACAAAGGTACTAACCCTGTCCATCCCTGTCCCATAAACAAAGTGATGGATCATGAGATGCCTAGTACTCACTGATCGATAAAACTGTTCACTGTATACCTAACGATAGTATTATTAACATTTATAACAGGTCTAGGCTATTCTGGTATGATTCCGAAAAGCCTTGCAAAAAAGAAGACAGAACAGTGAAATTCCCCATCGAGGGACTATCGTATGATGGAACCAGATTTTCCAGCTTAAAGCGGAGCTCCGCCGGAAAAAAAAAATATTAAAAGCCAGCAGCTACAGCTACAGCAGCTGCTGGCTTTTAATATTTGGACACTTACCTGTCCTGGAGTCCAGCGACGTCCGCAGCAGAGGACGAGCGATCGCTCGTCGCTCTGCTGCTCCCTCCGCCACCCTCGCTGAGGGAACCAGGAAGTGAAGCCCTGCGGCTTCATGCCCGGTTCCCTACGGCGCATGCGCGAGTCGCGCTGCGCCGTTTTGATTGGTGCTCCTGTGTTCTGGGAGCCGAGTGTCTCCCAGAACACTACGGGAAGTCTGCGGGAAGTGACGTCACTCCCGCAGATTCCCGGAGAGAGGACTCCCAGATGTGGGTGAAAATACCTGTCTTAGACAGGTATCTTCACCCCCCTCCCCCCTGAAAGGTGTCAATTGTGACACCGGAGGGGGGGAGGGTTCCGATGAGAGGAACTTATAATTTAGGGTGGAGCTCCACTTCAAAGTCATAGTAGAAAACTTAGTTATCAAGTATAAGCTGGGCTTAATGTACTTTAGAGCCCACTATCAAACGTGGGAACCCAAAAAAGGGGGCAAATTAGGAGTTTGTATGAAGGAATGAAAGAAGAGAAAAGGAGGAAGAAAACAAAGAAAAAAAGTATGCGAACGATCTCCACTCTCCAGATTACTGACCTCTCCCCTTGCCCCTCTCGGTGACTGGAGATATCTTTTTTTTAATCAGATAATTTTTATTGAAAACAAACACAAAAAACAAAAAAACACAACTTTTTTCCATTTCACTACACAAAACAAATCCAATATTGGGACCACTTAGGTATCAATTTGAAATGACCGTAAGGTCTAATCTGTCATTTGTTCATACAATAATAAACATAACACTACATTCAGATCCAAATATATGATAGTATAATAAGGCCACTGTAGATGTAGGTCTTTGATCTCTTTGTATGTGACTGGAGATATCTAATCCAGAGGTTCCAAACCCTTTCAAAGCGGTTTTTTTTGGTCACGAAGAATTTTTCATTTATCATGATCCAGGAATTTTCTTTTTCACTAATGCTAAATTTATCAGAGGGGTTTTCCATGCTCGCGCTATGGTGATCTTAGCTGCCAAAACAAAAAAGATGAGGGACCTGAGTTGTCTGGGCAGTTCACGCGAAAGATCAGAAAGCTCCTGCTTTATTTTCTAAAGAAAGAGTGATGCATCCTTGTACAGCTGTAGCAGATGGTAAGAGCTGGCATCTCAGTTGCAGATATCTCAATACTAAACCCCCTATCTCACCCAAGCAAAGAAAAAAAAGAGCGCGAGAGATGACAAAAACAACTATTTCTGTTATATTTTCCTTCAGATCACACTCTTTGAGTTGGAAAATTTCCAGGGTAAGAAGTGTGAGCTCACTGGGGAGTGCCAGAACTTATCAGAGAAAGGACTTGAGAAAGTTGGATCCATCCAGGTGGAATCTGGGCCGTAAGTAGATTATTATTATTATTATTATTATTATTATATAGGATTGAACAGTGCTTTATACTGTGATGGAACTGGACACAGAAAACTTTAATCAAACATTGGATCAACTCTGGGTATAGAATTAGGTATATGGGATTGTATGATATTATTATTTTATTTTTTTATGGTTGAACTGGAAGGACTTGTGTCTTTTTTCAACCTGACTAACTATGTAACTATGTAACTATATATTACACTGTAGCATTGATCTAGTAAATAGAGGATGAAAGAATTTATTTTACATTTCCTAATGTCACCCCACATGCAATCTGATATATGAGGTGTACTTGTAATAGTGCTACTGACCTTTCAAGTCACCATGTCTGTTTTCTGAGAACTTTATACCCTCCTCTCATTACTCATTTATATAAGGTTTTCTGATGTGCTTTAATGTGTACAATGACCCATTCACACCATTGCCTTATCTGGATATAATCAACAAGCCACACCAGGAAATTGGTGACATTTTATGAAGGGTTCATTGACCCCCCACTAGTATATTTTTGGGTGGTGGAATAAAAATGCCAGGAGGCAATCCTTATGGAGAGAGGGAATATATAGAAAACCCTGTGATAATAGTGTCTCTTGTAATACCCCTGAACCCCAGCAATTAAATTGCATTGCAAAGCAATTACCCATCCAAGGACCTCATACAGATTTGTCAGTCATATGAATTATATGACCCTAGTGCGTACAATCAGAAGCTATGTGTCTTTGGTTCTTAGGTAGTAATAGATCAGTAGAGAGCTGTATGCGTGACCACGAATCACACTGCATTAAGTCATTGTTTTGACAGTTAAATTAGTCATATATTTCTCCCTGTGCTGGGTCTTGACTTTTTATAAACTTAGTGTTGCTTTTGGTTGTAAATATCTCTATGTCATCTGTGTTTACTGGAAAAGGGTTTATGGCAGGACATAATTAATAACTAAACTAGTAGAACTAATGGCTGTGTATATTCAAGGCCATTTAAAGTATAAATATTCATACATAAACCAGCCGGGCTCATTGCCAGATCACATTACTGTTGTGAATAAAAAGTACCCCGTTTCTGCTGGAATAAAAAAAAAAAAAAGGGTTTTCCTAAGCTCATACGTGTGCCCTAAAGCCATAGTGGGTGTTCACAACAATAGGACGGAAGAGTCTGTTATTTTTAATTAGACTGTTTGGTAAGAACACTGTGATAAGATCAGGATCATTTACTGGCATCCATAAAATGCACTCTGAATTTAAATTCTCATATTTGCACTTTGCTATAGAGGAGTCTTATATCTATCTTTTAAATAAATAAAGACCCAGTATAAGTCGATTAAAAAGGGTTCTGGTAAGCAGTGTGAGATAACCATTGTTCCATATGTCATGTTACTCAGTCCTAAAATATTGTAATCTTTGTCATTTCGTGATATTGCTAATCACCACAGATAGGAAGGTGTTTCATGGCCATAGACACATCGGTGGTGTTCACAGCATGAGCATAAATTATTTTGTGTAGCACATGTTTATAAAGAGTAAAGCCTCGTACACACGATCGGTTTGACTGATGAAAACCGTCCGATGGATGGTTTTCATCAGACCAACCGATCGTGTATGGTACCCATCGGTCTTTTTTCCATCGGTTGTAAAAAATAGAACTTGTTTTAAAATTTTCCGATGGATAAAAAACCGATGGGAATTTCCGATCGTCTATGGGCAAGTCCATCGGTTAAAAAACCCACGCATGCTCAGAATCAAGTGTTTTGTTTTGAAGGGGGCCAGTTTTTTAAAAATACACACCTCATGAATCAAATGTCACCACCTCCCTTGAGAATGACAGGAAGGGATACATCTGCTCATTCTCTGTAGTGCTGGGACTGATGCGGATTCTCATGCAACTCACCTAATGAGTTGCAGTGACACATTAACAGCTAGCATGTCACTCCACTTTGGCCAAGCCACATAGAAAATTCCCAGAATCTCTTCTGACACTAAAGCCCTTTACACACGATCGGTTTTACCGATGAAAACAGTCTGATGGACTTTTTTCATCGGACAAACCAATCGTGTATGGGACCCATCGGTCTTTTTTCCATCAGTTTTAAAAAATAGAACATGTTTTAAATTTTTCCGATGGATCAAAAACCGATAGCAAATTCCGATCGTCTATGGGCAAGTCCATCGGATAAAAAACCCACGCATGCTCAGAATCAAGTCGACGCATGCTCAGAAGCATTAAACTTCATTTTTCTCGGCTCATCGGAGTGTTTTACGTCACTGCGTTTGGAACGGCCGGTTTTTTAACTGATGGTGTGTAGGCAAGACTGATGGAAGTCAGCTTCATCGGATTTCCGATGGACAAAACCATCGGATCAGAATCCATAGGATATCCGATCGTGTGTACGAGGCTTAAAAGTGCTAATTTCCACCTCATAGGGATACTCCTTAACAGTTCAATCTTTACCCAAGCAATACATTGGGTGGGGACGTTATCAGTATCCAAAGTAAAGTGCATGCAAATGCTAGCAATGAACTTCTTTGCTGACTTTTGGTCTTATAAATATGCAGTTGGAATCTTTAGTTATATCTGTTCAATAAACTGCACTATATTAAATGTGTGTTCTTAGGGTTAGATACTATAACAGGCATAAGCTAATACCTGTATAGTGCTTTACTTGCACAACACTGCATAGGGTATGACTTTAACAAGGAGCTATGTGTCACTACTTACATAAACCTAGAATATATACAGTAATCATTTTCTTTCTCCTCTGGTTGTAGATGGCTCAGCTTTGAACGTCAAGCATTTGGTGGGGAACAGTTTGTCCTGGAGAAGGGCGACTATCCACGATGGGACACCTGGTCTAATAGCCACAGAAGTGACTATGTGATGTCCATCCGTCCCTTGAACATTGTGAGTTCAGTAATAAAGTGCTGTTTTAGGGAACACTGTACTGTAGTTCAAGAAGTGCATAAAAACTTTATACAGTAAATGTTCATTAAAAGGAATAATGAGAAAAACATAACCTATCACAGCACTAACTTAAGGAAAAACACATGGTTTTGCCATGACATCAGATCCTGAATCGGTTGCTGCATTTCATATTTCCTCACTCCACAAACCATAGCTCTCAACTGTGCCTAATTTTGAAGGACTGTCCCTGATAGGAAACAAAGTCCCTCAGTCCCTCTTTCCTCTCCATGTGTCCCTCATTTTGGTCTAATCTATATACAGTGGAACCTCGGATTGCGAGTAACGCGGTTAACGAGCGTTTCGCAATACGAGCACTGTATTTTTTTAAGGCTACTTTCACACTGAAGCGCTGGATGCGCTGGCGGTATAGCGGTGCTATTTTTAGCGCCGCTATACCGTTGTTTTTGACGCGATTTGCAGGCGCTAGCGTGGTGATTTTAACCCCCGCTAGTGGCCAAAAAAGGGTTAAAAACGCCCATAATAACGCCTCTTTGCAGCGTTTTGGAGGCACTACCCCATTGATTTCAATGGGCAGGGGCGCTATAGGAGCGGTATTTTTACCGCTCCTATCGCGCCTCAAAGATGTGGCTTGCAGGAGTTTTTTTACCCTCCTGCAAGCGCGCCGCTCCAGTGTGGAAGCCCTCGGGCTTTCACACTGGATACAAAGTAGCGGCTTTTTCAGGGCGCTTTGCAGGCAATATTTTTAGCGCAATAGCACCTGCAAATCGCCTCAGTGTAAAAGGTGCCTTAATCCTGACTCGGTTTGCGAAACGAGCAGGATTCAAGACAAAGCGGTGTGCAATACTGCGGTTGGCCTGAGGTGGAGGGGCGCCAGAGCTGAGCAGAGTTGAACGGCGTCAATCAGAGCCGATCGGCACCGTTCAGAAATGCTTGGAAAATTTTGGAAATACTCTGTTCCTGAGGTTTTCCGCGTTCAGCTGAGGTGTCCTCAGGCCTTTCCGAGTGTCTTCGATGCTCTCCGGCGTCCCCCACCTCTGGCCATATGCGGTATTGCATGCCATTGAAGTCAATGCGGAACAAATTTTTTGGGTTTCCATTGACTTCAATGGGGAAACTCGCTTTGATATGCGAGTACTTTGGATTACGAGCATTCTCCTGGAACGGATTATGCTCGTAATCCAAGGTTACACTGTAGTTGTATATTAAATGCACGTTTTATATTTCAGAAAGTGTTTCACAGTGCTAAACCTTTCATCCAATTTCTAAATTGCTGTATTTGTAAATTTCAAAAGCCAGTACTGTATAAAGGAATAGTAGTGGTAAAAAAAAAAGAACCTGTGGGTTTAAATAATCTTTTTTTTTATATAATTGTCCTTTAAGCGGGTGCGGCAGGAGGTGTGTCCTGTGCCTACATACATTTGCTAATAGGTGTCCCTCGTTCCCATCTCAAAAAGTTGGGAGGTATGCACAAACACACTTATGCCGCGTACACACGATCGTTTTTAATGTCATTTTCAAAAACGACGTTTTTCTCGACGTGATTTTTCTTGTTTCCTCTCAAGCCAAGTCTTGCATACACACGTTCATTAAAAAAAAACGCTTGAGCAAAGCGCAGTGACGTACAACACGTACGACGGCACTATAAAGGGGAAGTTCCGTTCGAATGGCGCAACCCTTCATGTTAGTAAAGTTTGTTGAGCGACGATTTGCGCTTTTCAGCCTCGTGCTTTTCAGTCCGTTACTGCGTGACGAATGTGCTATCTCCATTACGAACGCTAGTTTTACCACAACGAGCGCTCCCGTCTCATACTTGATTCTGAGCATGCGCGTTTTTTCCCCCTCGTAAAACCATACACACTATCGTTTTTCACGTCGTTAAAAAAAACGACGTGAAAAAATAGAGCAGGTTCCAATTTTTTTTAGCCCATTTTTCACGTCGTTAAAAATGCTCTGGAGCATACACACGATCGTTTTTAATGCCCAATTTAAAAAATGGCATTTTTAACGACGTGAAAAACGATCGTGTGTACGCGGCATAAGACCCCGTACACACTTAAGCGATTAGGAATCGCTGCAAAAAGGCATTGTGCATGTGGGTACCATTCATTCTGAATGACACCCCAAACACGGTGCAATTTTGCACATAGGGCAGCCCATTCAAGTCAATAAGCTGCCTTATGCATGACATGTGGAGTCATGTGAGAATTGCACACACAAATTGCGAACGGGAACATGAGTTCCTGCTATGTGCAGAGTAAACGGGGCCTAAAAATGGTTTCGTATACCAACAGCATTGCAATAAAGTTAACAGTGCATGTTAGTTAATTCCCTGTTTGTGACATAGGTTTAGGTTATCAATAATGGAAACAAACAATGGAGAACCGCCAGGGGTCTCAATGTAAATAAAAAAAGCCCATGCTATTTCTGTTCTCATTTTCATGGTTAGTGTGAAAATTTGACATGGAAACCAGTGTTTTGTATTCACTGGGCTTACGAATCTTTATTTATGACAGTAATTTGTAGAATATCAGATATATCCTGTAAATACGTGACCAAAAATGTAGCAGCACAAACATGGCATATACCGATACATAAGCATGACATGGTGGATACTCAATCCAACAGTTGGAAGGCATCAACTTATATCTATTGGAGGCCTCCGTAAAGCTTTCATATAGCAGCTATGTTGGGTCCCAGTCAATTGGGTGGAGAAGAAATTTGTCTTTATTACTATTGTGTTCCCCATGATATAAGCAGTGCTGGGAGTATCTACTCATTGCTTTTCTGTTATACTTCTGCTCTACATTCCCAGGAACAAGAGCATTTAGGTTAGATAAACATCCATGTTTGTAAAAGGTCCTGTAGACCAGAGCGGGAAAAGGCAGTCAGATAGTTTGCACACATTCAAGTTTTTATGGACACCTAAGGCTGCTATTTTTGCTTTAAATGATAACATTTATTAATAATGTTACTAATCCAAAATCTTTACTTTTCTTTACAGGATAGCGCTGACCACAAAATCCACCTTTTTGAGAATGCAGGCTACAATGGAAGGAAAATGGAGATTGTGGATGACGATGTACCCAGTCTGTGGGCTCATGGCTTCCAGGACCGTGTAGCCAGCATTAAAGTTCTCAATGGAACGTAAGAACATTTAATTGACAATTTTATTTCTTGCATTCTGTTACTCCCTAAAAACATAATTCACTCACAAATTAAAATACACATTATACAACCCACTGTGCGCAGCATCCGATTAAAATCTATTCAGACTTGTTTGTGAATAAATGGATCGAAAAAAAGTGTTGCATAAGGCACACAAATGAAATATTTACACCTATACTTCTGTACTTAGAAACTTAAAGTTCACCTGTGCCCAGATTATGGACATTAAACAATTTACATACTCTTAAATTGGTTGTAAACCCAATAAAAATAAATAAAATAAAAACCCTGCAAGACAAAGGCATAATGAGGTAGTATGCCATACTAGCTCATTATGAACTACTTACCTTAGATCAAAGCCCCCGCAGCGGTCCTCGTCCCCCTCTCCAGCGGCGACATCTCTCCCGGGGGTTACTTCCGAGTATCGCTGCTGCGGCGCTGTGAGTTGCCGGAGCAGCGATGACGTCACTCACGTGAATGCGTGCTGGAGCCGCCGGTAACGGCACACGGACTGAAGCAACGGCACATAGGTGCCATTGCTTCAGTTTGCTTTAGTGCACATGTGCCGATGACATCAGCACATGCAGGGGACAGGGGATATCTCCTAAACCGTGCAGGTTTAGGAGATATCCTGGGTAGCTACAGGTAAGCCTTGATATAGGCTTACCTGTAACATAAAGTGGTTGTAAAGGGTTTACAACCACTTTAACTAACAGTAAAAGGGCTTTAACCGCTTGCTGCCCACCCACAGTACATTTACTGCAAATGGATGGCAGCTGCAGGCTAGGGGTTCGTTGACGTTGAACCTCCTGGTTTGTGGTGCGCATGTGCATGAACTGTGCTGTGATTGGATACAGCACGAGTTTGTCAGCAGATTACAGCCAATGATTATGTCAGTCATAGCACAGTGTTCTGTGTTTACAAACAGACAGCGATTTGGCTGTTTCTTCTCCCTGAAATTATTATTATTATTATACAGTATTTATATAGCGCCAACAGTTTACGCAGCGCTTTACAATAAAAATGGGACAGTACAATTTACAGTTCAGTACAGTACAGTACAGTTCAGTACAGAAGGAATAGGAGGGCCCTGCTCATGGAGCTTACAATCTAAAGAAATCAACTCTGAGCTCAGGGAGAAATAGTAGCCAGATCTGTGAGTAAGGCAGCACATATTACACATTGTTACTCACACAGTTAACCCCTTGATTGCACCTTGATGATAATCCCTTCCCAGCCAGTGTTATTAGTACAGTGTCAGTGTACAGTATTATCAATGATCACTTTATTAGTGTCACTAGCGACGTCAGTGTCAGCTAATGTCCCTCCAAGCCAGTGGCAGTTAGCGCCAGATTGGTCGTCACACTATAACTCTCTGCTCACCACCATTACTAGTATAGTAAAATAGAGAAAATGTTGCGCTGTCATCATTTATCGGTTTCCGGGACTCTTTTATAATATACTTTATTTGTTTACAGGACTTTGCAGCTTATTGCTTACATGATAGTATGGATTATTATAGATGTTGTCTATACGAATAACATTTGTATAACAATGTTTTGAAGCACATTTGCACCTTGTTATTTATGATATGCACTTAGGACAGCACAACATTTTCTCTATTTCATTTGTTGATATTGGTGTGTGCAATATTTTGAGTGCAGCTGTCATTTTTTGGTCCATTTTTTTTTACCAATCTCTCCACTAAGCACAGTTATTTTCTATTAGGTTACTAGTATAGTGTCTGTACAGATCACTATCTCGTTCACAATCAGGACCATACTAGTGTCCCCAATAGTATAGTGTCCCCAAAAATGCAGTTTGGTTTTTACTAAAGACATGTAGCAGAGTACATTTTGGACTAAATATATGAAAAAGTGATTGGATATGTTTTATAACAGTGTTTTATCACGGTCACGTGATATTTTAAGTTATTTTAGGGTTTTTATTCGATATGTGCAAAGAGAGATCACACAAATACTTAAAAGTATAACATTTATTAAAGGGTAATGACACATACAGATAAAGATAAAGGAAATATCAAGAATACTTAAAGTGGATGTAAACCCACTCTCATCCTTTCTAAACTACTGCCATAGTGCTGATCTATAAGGATATAGATGCCTCCTGCATGTATCCTTACCTGTCAAATGTCTCCCCTCTGTCTGTTATGAGACCCGAAAAACTGCAGATTCTGTGGGTGGGTCTGTTGTCCGGAGCTCGGTGGGTGGAGTTCTGATGTCAGTAGACTCCCCACCCTACACTCCCCTTGTAAACATGAATTTTCTCCTGTGTATTTCTTACACTGAACTTCTGCTATGATCACTAACATCCAGTCAAAACCCAGAAATGTCACCACATGACTTCAGCATGCCCAATCATGCTGAGGTGTGGAGCAGCCAATCCTGGGAGAGCTGGAAAAGAAAGGAGGAGGGGATCTGAAGTACGCAGAATGTCTCTCTCAGGCTTGTTCATGAGATATGTAAATCACTGTCACTCACAGCAAGGGGGAAGAACTGACTCCTATTTCTCTGTTTGTCCGTTTTTATCTCACTGAAAAAAGATAAGAGGACTGCTCAGAGCTGGATTAACTCTCCGTGGCAAGACTGGGCACAGATGATATGAAATCCTATTCTGTACAAGTTAGAAGCCTAAATAATAAAAAAAAAAAATTCACATCCACTTTAACTAAAGGTGCTTTTTCCCACCATGGAGTCCCATAACATGGCACAGGTGATCAGGAACAGACACTTGCCTTGTGGCCATTCTGGGAGAGACTAAATTATGCCAGTTTGGGCTGTGGTATTAGACTTATGCATAAAGAATAGACCACCCACAAGCCAACTCCCTATGCAATATGACCCCTCAAGGACTTGACCAGTTAACAATAAAATTTATTTGGTTTACGGTAAAGCTATGCTTATGTCCTTATATGGCTATTTGACCAGGATGTGGAGGCCTAGAATTCATTAGTGAGCCACAATATGAACCAACAATAAGAGAAAGATATAAAATATGCAATTTCCCCAACAATTTTTGGTCTTTTTTCGTTCACATACCACCAAAAGAAAGCTCTATGTGTGTGGAAAAAAAAATGATATAAACTTAATTTGAGTACAGTGTTGCATGACGACGCAATTGTCATTCAAAATGTTATAATGCTGAAAGCTGAAAATTGTCCTGGGCAGGAAGGGGATTAAAGTGCCCTGTATTAAAGTAGAAGTACACAGGTTTGTGCCTTATCCTTCCGCCCCATAGTCACTACACCCCTTGTAGACATGTGCGGTTTCGTTTCTTTATGCATTGCCACTTAAAGTAGCACAGTGCTGAATAGCAAAAAATGCCCTGGTCATGAAGAGGGTAAAAGCTCCTTTGGGTCAAGTGGTTAAAACAAGACCCCACTCACGTTTCTAGCTGCTTTTAATGTGAAGTAATTACCTGTCAAGTTTTCTAAGCTCACAATAAAGACCTCTTTTCTCCTGCTTCCCGAGAACCTGGATAACTGCAGGGTAGCAGGGGCACATTTTACTGCGGCTGTAATGTGACGGCAGGAGTGAGCATGCTGCCAGACATGCTGCAAAGGTTATGTAGAAAAAATAATCTATCCAGGCTGGTTTTAAGGCTGCAGATAATAATCAAAGTAGGTGTTATTGTGTAAATCATCTCGTATATTGGTGCACATAACATATGTAAAACGAGGTGGTAATTTTGCCATTTGTGTATTGCATGAAAACAACATAAGCTGACATTTGCCTTTCATCCAGTGTGTTCTTTATTTCAGATGGGTAGGTTATGAATACCCTGGCTACAGAGGTCGTCAGTATGTCTTTGAGAAGAATGAATACAGACACTGGAATGACTGGGAAGCCAACCAGCCTCAGATTCAGTCCGTTCGCCGTATTCGTGATATGCAGTGGCACAAGCGTGGATGCTTTGCTCCTGCCCCCGTGGCTGCAGCTGCTGCTGCCCCCGCTCCAGCCCCCGCCAGTAGCTGAAGGAGAACAAAGCAAGCTCACCAGATGTCACCCTCTTCTGCTGACAAGCACGGCAAGAAGAAACGCATTATATGATTTTAAAACTTGATAACGTCTCTTTAATGTGTCAGTCTGTAATCTTAAATAAAGATTACTGCATCACTAAATCCTGTTGTTGGATGCTATTCTGTTGCCATGTTTTTTTTTTTCTGTTAAACCCAAAAGCAAATATTTATTATATTGCAGCTTACCAATTCTTAGATGTGATGGCTGCATTAGTTTTCTTTTTTAGGTTTTCTTTCTTCTATTTTCATTTGGTCATCCAGCCAGTAAGTCTGTTGTTTTTCAAAAGAACAAACTCTCTTCCAGATGAATGAGTTTACAGGGATGGGACAAACCAATTAACACTGGCAGGGTTTAACAATCATCAGCATTTATTTATCCTTGTAAAACCTTTATCCCAAAAGGAAAAAAAAAAGTTTGCTATAACTGATTACAAAGTGTGAGCTGGAGTTTGGCTTCAATATGTTAGTGCATTTAAATCTGCTAATACATCTAACACAAACCCCCCCGACTGACAATGCTGCTGTCTGCTGTGTCTCCAGTGCTCATTCCTTCAGAGTCGTGTCTCACTAATACAGGAGGTGTATTACTGGCCAAATCACCTGGTGAAAAAAAAGGGAAAAAAACTTAAAAAAAAAGCAACTAATGTAGCCACCACATCCAAGAATAGGTAACTGCAATATATTACATTTTTGGTTTTAGATTTAATACCGCTTTAAATATAGTTAATCTACTCTGTGGTGTAACATCGTAATGTGGTAATAGGACCGAACCTGAAAGGTAAGGTTGACTTTAAGGTTGAACTCCAGGCAGATATAGAAACAATAATTATTGTAATTACACTCGCAATAAAAAAATGATTAATAAATCATAAATATTGTTCGATGATGTGATAGAAGGTCATTTTATCAGTTTGACTTTGCTAGCTAGAGATGTAGTGTTCCTCTAAAAACCAGTAATATTACAATCTGATAAAGAAGATACAAAATGAGATTAAAAGCTGACCATATACCAGTAGAATTCAGTTTGAAAATGTTCCTTTTGGAAATGCTCGTTTGATAATCGAATGGTTAGTGAGGTCACATTGATAATCGATTTCAACTGTAGTGATGAGAAAATTCAAAGCAGCATCATATAATTTTTTTCTGGAAGGTAGATAATTCTGCAACTGAGCAAATTTCAGTGTTTTTGATTTGATTAAATTATTGAATAATTTTTATTATTATTATATTATTCTTTTTTATAATTATTTATAGTTATTTATTATATTATAATTTATGATTTTGTGTTTCAAACTTTATCATACCCGGGATGTCTACTAGACTCTTGTTTGGACAGATTTAGGTGTGTTATTCCTAAGAATTACAGGCCTACAATATAAAACGCCAAATTTCCATGCAAAATAATTGTACCGCTTTCAGCATCAAAAATCTCACATAATCATACCGCCAGGGAGGTTAAGTTATTAAGGCTTTTGAATGAAATTAGTTGACTCAATGATGGCTAAATTGAATAATTTTTCTGAATTTTTGTACAAAGGTTTGAAGGGAATTGTATTATTTTTGTATTCAGCACAATGAAAATATAAAACCCTGAATAAACAAACCCGTGTTGCTTTTAGGAATGAGAGGAAAGTACCGTAATTAGGCCTTGTGCACACAGGGTGTTTTGATGTGGATCTTTTCATCTAAATACATTGTTGATGGCACGTCCCATAATTATTTAAATTCGCCTTATACATATATTTAAATATAGTCTAGTTTGATTTCTGGTGTCAGCATTGACTGATCTATTTTGCACCTTTATGCTAAGTAAACCAGTAACCAAATATATACACTTTGCTTACACTGATTCCATGTGGAAAGGGCTTAAACTTTGCTCCCTTCAAATACTGTATCTAATTCTGTGCTGGAGAAATGGTGTTTCACCTTTACAGGAAGTGTTACTAAATCCAGGACCCTACATTTACTATATCTGGTCTCCCACATTACACAGAAATGCAATTATTTTAGTAAATATAAACTGCTAAACACCTTTTCTCATCAGCAGTATATATCAGTCTTGTGACTTCTATCAGTGTCCATTCGAGTACTGGTTAAAGCTTGTAGAAGGAGTCTTCTGACTGTTCTATGAGGCTCCATGACCCCTGACCCTGTGTCTGGACAGTGCTGATTGGCCCTGTGCTGATCACATGCATTCTCTCAAGAAAAAAAAGAAAAAAACTCTCTAGCAATACATATCAAATTGAGCATGTGCAGCCTGACTCCATAGACTCTGTGTTATCAGAACATTATTAGGGGACTGTGGAAAGAGGAAAGGATCAGAGAAGACAGGGTCAAATAGCTTTTTGGAATAGCGTGGAAGCATTTCTCTCTCACTGTGATTATGGTAGGGGGATCGTGTGATGGCGAAGACTGTATGTATGTATATGATATATATATACATTTATATATATGCTCACGCACGCACGCACATTCATGTGTTTTTGAGCTTTGTTGTGCACACCCTAATGCAATAGGCTGCGCACACCTATGAATCTAAGTGAGATAAGAAAATTGCAGCACTACTAAATAACTATGATAATAATAAAATCAAATAATGCAGTAACATATAAACTTAATAACACCATGTGACAAGTGACAAAAAGTCCATAGATTAAATGACAAAACTGATGAGAAAATTCCTTGTTTCTGTAAATCTTCCACCACACCACCGTGCTGTGACAACTCCCCTCTGAAAAACGCACTTACCAAATGGATTTGCCTTTCACACTCGTGTTAGGCTAAATCGCTTGTGTATGATCCCACAAATGGAAAAACGAATCTCAACTGGAACACCGTGATAATTCTCGATATTGCACATATAAAAACAAAAGAAGTGCTCCAATAGTGTAAAATTGTACCACCAGTTTAATTCAAAATCACAGCAACACTTCATTCATTGAACTCACATATAAAACATTAATAATCAGCTTCAAATAAAATCCACAGCAAACATCAGTGATTAGTTGGCTCTGCGGTGCTATACGGCCACGGCGGACCTGAGGTTAGTGCTCAGTTGGTAAAATCTCACCACACTCCAGAGTCCCGGCTCACAATAACGGTATGTTGTCTGAACAGCAGCGGCGTCTCTAGTCAGTGAAGCTAGTGTAACTGTAGCCACGCTCGACATGTTTTGCAATGTATGCTTAATCATGGGATTGGCTACTGAGCTCTCCCTCACTTCCTTTGTAGATTCCCCATGCCAATCACGTGAGTGTTCATCCTGCGCATGCGTGCACGTCATGTCCCCATGATCGCAAAGCACGGCAGTCTGCAGAACCAGGATGCGAAAGGCTGCCCGATGTTAGCACACTCCATCACAACAGCCTCACATCCATTAATGTGCCAACTTATTCTGCAGAATAGCAAACGGCAAATGCATAGAGAACTTAAAATCAATCAGTTGAACATATAAAAAGAGTACCAGATATTAAAATTATGCTATTAATTACAAACGGCATAATTCATATCTATCATAGCAATGGATGATCAATATGGTAAGCACATCTAAAAATACAGAAAATAACCAGTATTATAATAATAGCATATTACCAGATAATAAAACAATATAACTCTAATAAAAATTAATCTGGACTAGCAAAAACACCACACACCAATATGTTCCCGTAAATGGTGCACTCACATTCCAAGGGATAATGTGTATAGTGTAATGGCACCAAAACAAATTAATATAAATAAAAATTAAATTAAATAAAAATAAAGATAACATTAAAATAACTCCCAATTGGAGTTGGTGTACACCATATGCTGCCGACTAGATTTCACTGGCCCATTCCGTCCGCATAGTGCACACCATCTCTCAATTGTAATATCAGCATGATAAATTGCACATAATACAAACACATAGATTGGGCAACCATGTCTGCCTCTATGACTAATTGGATAACTGTGTCTCAGTCCGTGTGACATTAACAATATTGCTGATCACTAAAATATGTGATTGTGTGCAAATAAGAAACTTCTAGACCGGGATATAAAGAAATAGCAGTAACATGGAAAAAACAAAAAACAAAAACCTGGAGAGTAAAAATCAATATCTCCACTCTCCAGTCCATATCAGCCATTCAATAATTATTAATAAAGCAGTTAAGGTCTACTTCAATATTTAACCCTCTGGGCGATAAGCATTTCAACAAAAAAATCCAGCGGGTTTCCCTCTGAGAGAGATCCCTTACCCTGTTGGCACCTCTCCAGGCCAGGGAGATGGTATCTATTCCACAGAACTGTAAAACTGACGGGTCTTGATTATGTTTTTGATACCTCCTGAATAATTTTATCCAGAGATTCCTCTGTGTACCCTTTCTGCACAAATTTAGTCCTTAACACCTGTGCTTGTTGATGGTAATCAGACATTTTCGTGCAGTTCCGTCGGACTCGTAACATCTGTCCCCTTGGTATATTTTTAATCCATGATGGGTGATGGCCACTTCTGATGGACAAGTAGCTGTTCCGGTCCGTCGGTTTAAAGTACACTTTGGTAGTTAATCTATTCATCTCTTTTTCAATAGTCATATCCAGGAAGTTAATGCTCTTATCACTTATCAGGTAATCCAATTTGATGTTGTTATCATTCTGATTCAAGTCACTTAGAAATCCCTCGGCAGATTCCAGTGTTCCCTCCCAGATGAACAGGAGGTCATCTATAAATCTCCGATAGAATTTCAATTGCGGACATTGTTTACTGAAAACATGCCTGTCCTCCCACTCTGCCATAAACAGGTTGGCTAGGCTGGGAGCATGTTTGGCTCCCATAGCCACGCCAACCTGCTGAGAGAAGAACTGTCCATTCCACCAGAAGTAATTGTGCGACATGCAGTACTCCAACACATGTCCCAAAAATCTCTTCTGTGTATGTGGAATATCATCCCTCCTACTGAGTGCCCAATTTATTGCCAATGCTGCTCTTCTGTGTATGTGGAATATCATCCCTCCTACTGAGTGCCCAATTTAGTGCCAATGCTGCGTCCTCATGTTGGATAATCGTATATAATGAGCACACATCGCTTGTTATCAGATATGACTCATTGGTGGTACTTAAATCGATCTCCTCCAGCATCAGCAGTAAATCTGAAGTGTCTTTTAAATACGCTTTGGTGTCTTTCACCAAATTAAACTGGTGGTACAATTTTAGACTATTGGAGCACTTCTTTTGTTTTTAACTATGCAATATCGAGAATTATCTATCACATCTAACTCCAACATGTTTTTAATTTCTTTTGCGACTGCGTCACGCCGGGCCTCTGGGATTATATACGGCTTCACATTTACCCGAACCCCTGGTTCCGTCACTATGTCATGTTGGATCATGTTGGTCAGTCCGGGTAAGGGGGAGAAAAAGTCTCTATTTTTATGCACAAATGCCCTAACATCACTTTGTTGTGCCTCGGACAGGGTATCTGTGATGGGAACGTCAGGTGTCACAGGTACCTGGTCGGTTGGAGGCGGGGACGTGGCCAGTAAAGTCTCTCAGGCCTTCCAGGGTTTTAAGAGATTCACATGGTAAATTTGGTGTGGTTTCCTTTTCCCTGGCTGGTAGACTTTGTAGTTTGTCGACAACACCCTGTCGACAACCTCGAAGGGACCCTGCCACTTGGCTAAAAACTTACTTTCCACCGTGGGAACCAATACCAACACTCTGTCCCCAGGGCTGAAAGTACGGACCCTGGCACTTCGGTCATAGACCCTCCTTTGGGCCTCCTGGGCTCGCTCCATATGTTCTCGCACCAGGGGTAGGACAGCTGCAATTTGATCCTGCATCAAGGAGACATGCTCTATGATGCTTCTATATGGGGTTGCCTCACCTTCCCATGTTTCTTTGGCAACATCTAGCAGCCCCCTGGGATGCCTACCATACAAGAGTTCAAAGGGGGAATAGCCTGTGGACGCCTGCGGAACCTCACGTATTGCAAACATGAGATATGGCAGCAAAAAATCACAGTTTCCCCCATCTTTGTCGACCACCTTTTTCAGCATACTTTTCAAAGTTTTATTAAATCTTTCGACCAGACCATCCGTTTGGGGGTGGTAGACAGAGGTACGGAGATGGGAGATTTTGTATAACTTACAAAGCTCCTTGGTAACTTTGGACATAAAGGGGGTGCCCTGATCGGTTAAGATCTCTTTTGGGATCCCCAGTCGACTAAAGACATGGACCAATTCCTTGGCGATAGCCTTAGCAGAGGTATTGCGCAAGGGTATGGCCTCAGGATAGCGAGTCGCATTGTCCAGAATCACCAGAATATGCTGGTGACTGCAGGCAGATTTCACAACCGGCTCCATCAGGTCCATGCCAATCCTCTCAAAGGGGACCTTGATTATTGTCAGAGGAACAAGGGGGTGACGGTGCCGACATTTGGCACTCGGGGCACGATTCGCAGTACTCCTTGACATCTGCATGCAACCCGGGCCAGAAAAATCTCTGGGTTATTCTCTCCCTGTTTTTTTCAACACCGAGATGCCCCCCCATTACATGACCATGGGCCAGGTCTAGCACCACCCTGCTGAAGGGTTTGGGAACTAGTAGCTGTTCTACCTCGTCCTCTCCATGTTTTATCACTCGATACAATAAATTGTTTTTAATTGCCATGTAGGGGAAAGACACCACCCAATTAGGATCCACCGGTTTCCCATCCAACATCTTAACGTTTTCCCTGGCTCTCATGAGGGTGGCCTCTCGTATTTGCTCGGTACAGAAATCCTCTCTCCTGACCTCTAAATACCACATTTTGGCTACTTTCAATGTCAGGGTCAGAGGGGTTCTCCTGTTCGTTACCCTCAGGCTGGGAGCTAGCTTCCAGGTCCTCCGTCTCCCCAGCCATGACAGGGAAAGGAAGAGGGTCTCCGGCTTCCTCGATCCCACCAAGAGCATCTGCTTCCCTTTGGCAAAAAGGGTCTGGTGAGAGTTCCCGTGCTTCCCCAGCAGGGGGAGCTCTATCTACCAGCCTCCCTTTGCTCTCCCATAAATTCCAGAAATGGGGAAAATCTCTTACCACTAAAGCTTTGTGAAGCAGTGAAGGTACCACCCCCACTGAATGTGTTACACTGCCCC
The DNA here is from genome assembly GCA_029206835.1 of Rana muscosa. Classification (NCBI taxonomy): domain Eukaryota; kingdom Metazoa; phylum Chordata; class Amphibia; order Anura; family Ranidae; genus Rana; species Rana muscosa. The sequence goes on from CM055116.1 coordinate 853,331,850, forward strand.
AGGGGGTATCAACCTCAACCACCGCTGTCTGGGAGTCTCGAGTGTCCCCATGGATGCAAATTACCCCAATAGTACTGGGGTGAAGTTTTGTGGGGTTCACACAATCACTCCTGACTAGGGTCACCACACTACCAGAGTCTAGCAGGACTGTCAGTGGCTTTCCATCCATTGAAATAACACACATCTGTTTTTCAATGCGACTCTGACATGATGCAGTACATGCGACCTGTGCAAACAAAGAAATGCGTCTTTTCATATAAGCATAATCACATTGCATAGGTTCATCATTTAAAGGACAGTATACAATATGCCCTAATGCATGGCAACGAAAACATCTTATATGCTCAACCCCCAGTCCTCTCAATGGTCCCAAAGACCTTCCTGGCTGCTTTGGCCAGTCTCCAGGTCTAGGAACCACAGTCTCATCAGTTGGAACAACAGTCTTATCAAATCTCCCCAAGCTCTTGGACCCCGGAACAGTCTTACCAGAACCGCCGGCAGATCTTGCACCCCTAGATACACCGAAGTGGGGCATAGATGGATAGACCAAGTCCTTAGTAGCACTGTACCTCTCCACTAGGTCGACCAGTTGGGCTGCAGTTTTGGGGTCGCCCTGTCCGACCCACTTCCTCAGAGCAGCAGGGAGCGCACGCAGATACTGGTCCATTACCACACGCTCTACGATCTGCGGGCCTGTCAAGGTCTCTGGCTGCAACCACTTCTTGGTGAGGTGGACCAGGTCAAAAATTTGCGAACGGGGTGGCTTGTTGCTGGAGAAGGACCACTGATGCACCCGCTGGGCCCGGATTGCCATGGTGACACCCAAGTGTGCGAGTATCTCCGTCTTTAGAGTCTTATAGTCCTGGGCCTTATTGGATTCTAGGTCAAAATAGGCTTTTTGGACTTCTTTGGTTAGAAATGGGGCCAAGAGACCCGCCCACTGCTCTTAAGCTATCCTTCGCGGACAGCAACTCTCTCAAAAGTCACAAGGTATGCCTCAACATCATCAGCAGATGTCATCTTTTGTAGATGGTAGGATGCACGTACCATCTTTGCTTCCACTGGCGCAGGAGGTGCGGACCCCTTTTTCAGTTCTAGCAGAGCCTCTGCGAAGTGCCGGTTCATCTCCTGCTGGGCCGCCTGTTGAACTGCAGCGGCGTCCTGTTGTGCTGCCTGTTGTGCTGCGACTTGGCGGTACATCTCCTGCTGGGCCGCCTGTTGAACTGCAGCGGCCTCCTGTTGTGCTGCATGTTGTGCTGCCGCGCCCTCTGCGATTAGCCGGCTCATCTCCTGCTGAGCCACCCGTTGTGCTGCAGCGGCCTCTGCGACTTGGCGGTTGGTTTCCCACTGAGCTGCATTGGCCTGTAGCAGGGCCTTTAACATTTCTTCCATCTTCAGAAAGTGCCCGCTGAATCCACCACGTGTGGGAGATTAGCTCGTGGGGATAACCTTTTCTCAGAATGAAAGGTCAACATACAGGCAGTTTCTTTAAAACCTGGCGTATTGCCAGCTTTATTTACAAGTGGTTTGCAATAGTCATACAAAACAAACAAAACAGTAAATCAAATCCTTGCGCTAAACTAAGCAGTAACCGCTCTCTATACGGTGAGGGGCTGGTCCCCGTCACCCACAAAACACAAGGTGAAGCAAACCTTTCTTTCTCTTATCGTTTATGGACTGACACAGCTCTCATACTGTTTACGTGTGGGTATATGTCCCTGCTTGCAGGAGAAGACCTAGGCAGAATGTTAGATATTAGAAACATTCTAGAACAAAACCAGAGCTGAACAGCCCCTCCCAGGGAGGCGGTCCCTCCAGACATAACCCTCCCACTGCAGTCAGCAGACCTCAGTTTTTTTATGCCTAGCAGAAGGAGAAGACGTGGCTCTCTCAGGAGCCAGTCTCCTGGAAGATTTTACTTTAAATTTTTATTCCTTTGGGAATTTTAAGATTTTAATTTTGAGACCTTCAATCAACTGTCGGCTGGGCAACAGGTTGGGTACACTGGTATCCTCGTAGTCTTCCCTGTCCGACCATCGAGCGTGCTGATCCTCGCCTTGTGTGCGTGAGACTCAGTTCACGACATGCCCCATGACTCCAGGGGTGGCCGGGTTGCTTTTAGCTCCCGCGGTCCTCTCAAGATTGAACAGTACCTGTCTGTATCTTTCGCGGTGGACCGGGCCGAAAGCTACACAGTACTGCTCTGTGATAGGTCTGTTTGAAACAAGCCAGTGGGTCCCTCTAGGACGGTAAGTAGTCTCTCCTGCTACAGGTGAGTACATGCTGGCTGTGTTTCTTTATATGGGGGGTTTCTCCATGTCTCCCCCCCTGTTATGCTGCTCTCTGCACCCTGTACTGGTGCTGTGTTGTGTGGGGGTGCTTGGTGGTCACTCTGCGGGCCTCGGCCTGTGGAGTAGTGGTTAGCATGCATGCTTGGCAACGCTAAGCATCACAGGCTCATTTCCTGATTGGGGCTGCTTATGTCTAAACAGCTACCCCAGCGCGTGCCGTGCCACAGCCAGTGACAAAGGGGGCGCACATGTCTGTTTTTAATGGCCCTGGGAGAGGTGCAGTGTTCTGGTGTGTGAGTGTCGTGCATTACTGTGTGCGCCATTAGCGCAGTGAGGTAATTTCAAAACCACGCTTGGTGGCCATCTTGCCGTGGATCGATGGCGCAGTAATGTATGCGGCCGGCGGCCATTTTCTTGAAGCCGCTGCGTTTTTGCTTTCGGCCTCTATCGGCCGCTCCTGCGGCGCACCCGCGCGGCAGCGCGGTTTCATACAGCGAATGAGCAGTCCTTACATGGTGAGTACTCTGGGTATCCCCTCCTCAGCTTCAGCATAGCCAGTGGGTGGACTGTGTTACTCACTATAATAGTGTTTAAAAGTCTCAGAGGGTGACAGTATGGAGTCTAGTTCACCTGCTTCTCCACACTTGTCTGAGGCAACTGGCAGTGCTCCTGCACCTGCGGTCCCTAGCGACTAGTTGTCGGCAGTCCTGGAATCATCCTTGTCAGGATGGAAGTGGTGTGTGAGCGCAAGGGAGCTGTAAAGCGCCCCCTCCCCACACATTCTCCTGTAGGGGAGTGCTCTGTCTCAGATATGGGCCTAGCTATTGCTGCTCAGGACCCTAGCTCTGAGGATTTTCATGTTTTTGAACAGGATATTCCCTGTGAGGAAGATCCCAGTTCTGAAAAACTGACAGGGTGCTTGTAAGTGAACTCATTGATGCTGTAAGGAACACTCTCAAGCTGAATGTTGAGGTTGAGGAACCTTCAGGTGGAAGCTGTCTCCTTTGGTTCCTTTAAAGCCGTTTTTTCAAAAAGGTTTTTCCATATGTGCCTTTTTTTGATACATTCATTGACTAAGTCTGGGATAAGCCGCAGAAGACTTTGACGGTCCCGCAGCACCTAATCATGAGGTACCCCTTTAAGGAGGACCTGGTTATGAAGTGGGCTCTCCCCCCAGTGGTCGCCCGTTTGAATAAGGCTACCACGCTCCCAATGGAAGGGACTCCTGCATTTAAGGATCCCACTGAAAGGAGGTCAGCAGTAGTGAGTAGAACTATGTTTACCTTATTGGGGTCTGCCTTACGCCCTATAGGGGCGGCGACACTTGTGTCTCAAGACACTCACAGGATGGGCAAAGATTTTGCACCAGACAGTGCAGGAGCATAATCTCCCTCCTGAGACCATTACCCTGGCTCACCAACTGGTGCAGGGTTTAGTCTCTGTGTGCGATGCCACTTTGGATGTGGCCCCTTTAATTTCTGGGGCCTCTATCTGCTGTGGTGCTGCGTCGCCTTATCTGGCTGAAATGCTGGTCGGCCGACCTAGCTTCCAAATAGCTCCTGGCTGACTTGCACTTTAAGGGCGGTAGACTGTTTGGGGCCGCCCTGGATGCCATTATTATGGATGTCACAAGGGGTAAGAGCACCTTCCTTCTTCAGTCTGTTACGGAAAAAGGAGCCCCACTGTATGCCGGGTCCTTCCTTTCCGGCAAAGAAGAATGAGTTTTTTTTTCGTCAGTCAGAATCCACGGGTAAGCCCTCCCAGACTGGAAAAAGTGCGGCTGGGGGACATAAGCGTCCCTGGGTGAGTAAGCCTACCAAGCAAGCTCCCAAGCCCGCCGCCGCATGAAGTCTTGCCCCTGCCCGTCTCTGGGGTGGGGGGACGTCCTTGCAGGTTCACAGTTCGGTGGACCTCCCGTATCTCCGACCGGTGGGTGTGCGAGGTGGTCACCTCAGGATACAGGATAGAATTCCGTTCCTGGCCCCCAGACAGATTCTTTCCCTCAATTTTCCCTCTCCTTCCTGCCCGTTGGGCGGCCCTCTTAAGGGCCGTACAGGATTGATCAGGTCCGGAGTGATTGTGCCGGTTCTGTCACAGGAGACGTTTTTCAGGGTTTCTACTCAAATCTGTTTGTAGTCCCGAAAGGTGGACGGGGGTTCGGCCAATCCTGGGCCTCAAGGCCTGAATGCCTTTGTGATGGTGCAATAGTTCTGCATGGAATCCATTCGCACGGTGTTCGCTACACTCCATCAAGGGGATTTTCTGGCATCCTTGGACATCAAGGACGCCTACTTGCATGTTCCGATCTGCGCACGTCAACGATCGGCGAAGTCCACTATCAATTGTGGCTCTTCCCTTTGGCCTAGCCTCGGCACCAAAGGTTTTTTACTAAGGTGCTTGCTCCGGTTCTAGCCTTACTGAGACAGCGAGGCATTGCTATCATGGGCTATCTGGACGATCTTCTTCTAAGAGCAAACAATGGCTCAGAATTAGAAGAAGTGTGACTATTGTCAGTCAGACCCTTAGGGACTTCGGGTGGCTCCCGAACATTCAGAAGTCGGTCCTGGTCCCGGCTCAGCATTTGGAGTATCTTGGTCTGCTCCTGGACTCCATGGAGGCGTAGGTATTCCTAACCCTGGAGAAGTTACTGACTTTTCAGTCTGTAGGGCGGGTCCTGACGTCTCTGAAATGGTCGTCAACCCGTTTTTTGCATGAGAGTCCTGGGACTCATGAGGGCCTCGTTTGAGGCTGTTCCGTATGCCCAACCACACGCACGGGCATTACAGTAAGAGATCCTGTCCACTTGGGACAAATCCCTGTTGTCCTTGGATCTTCAGATCCAGATGAGTAACCCACTCAGGGCGTCCCTGGCATGGTGGTTGGGGTCCCCGGCTCTTCGGTCTGGGAAGTTGTCCCTCCCCATCCACTGGACAGTGTTCATGATGGACGCCAGCCTGACGGGCTGGGGTGGAGTCTGGGGAGTCCTGTCACCCCTAGGGCTTTGGACTCCGGACGAAGCCCATTTACCGATCAATGTTCTGGAAATACGGACAATTAGACTATGCCTCCCCACGTGGTATCTATCGGCCGTCTACATTCAAGTGTAGACAATTGGCAGGCGGACTATCGGAGTCGCCAGACGCTGGACCAGGAAGAGTGGTCCTTACACCTGGAGGTCTTTCAAATTCTGTGCCGGTGGTGGGGCATGCCGGAGGTGGACCTGAGGGCCTCTCGACTCAATCGTAAGGTGTCAAGGTTTGTGGCCAGGTCCAGGGATCCTTGGGCGGATGCCTCGGATCTGTTGGTGGGCCCCATGGGGTCATTATCACCTGATATCTGTTATCCTCCGCTGCAGCTGCTTCCTCGCTTGCTGGGCAGGGTTGTGGCCGAAGGGATTCCGGTGATCCTCTTTGCGCCGGGTGGGTCTCGGCATCATTGGTACGCTGATCTTGTACGTCTCATCGCGGACGTTCCTTGGCGGTTGCCAATAAGGGAGGACCTTCTGTTTCAAGGTCCTATTTTTCATCCTGTTTTACAGTCTCTGACTTAACGGCATAGCTATTGAAAGCCAGGTGCTGAGAGTCCGAGGTCTCTCGGATTCGGTCATTTCGACCATGTTCAGGGCACGGAAGTCTTCCGCTTGAAAGATATTTCACCGTACCTGGGAAGCTTACATCACTATGTGCGAAGAGCTGGACTAACGTCCACGGACGTATTCCGTCCCCAGTATCCTGCGGTCCTTGCAGCATGGTGTGACCCAAATGCTTGCTTTGAGTACCATTAGGGGTCAGGTTTCGGCCTTGGCCGTCTTCCTTCGGCAACCGCTAGCGGGTCATTCTTTGGTAGCACCTTTGTGCAGGGGGTTCGCCATGTGCTCCCTCCTGTTGAAACCTCCTCTCCCTCCTCGGGATTTGAATTTGATGCTCTCGGTTCTCCAGGAACCTCACTTTGCAAATATCAGAGATATTCCCCTCTTGACCTTGTCTCAGGAGGTGGCCTCCTTAGTGGCCATTACTTCTGTCAGACGAGTGTCTGAGTTGGTGGCCTTGTCCTGCAAGTCGCCCTATTTGGTCATCCATAAGGATAAGGCGGTGTTGTGTCCGCGACCTTCCGTTTGCAAAAGGTGGTCTCGGCTTTTCTCCTACATGTGGACATTGTCCTCCCATCCTTGTGACCTCACACATCGCATTCCAGAGGGTTTACGCTTCACACATTTTATGTGATACTTGATATGACTCACTAGTTGTGTCTGTCTCTGGTCCGAAACAGGGCCGAGCGGTGTCGTTTGCCACCTTTTCTAGATGGATCAGACAGACTGTTATACAGGCCTATGCCATTAAGGGGGTGGCCCCTCCATTTCCGGTTAAGGCACATGCCACCAGGGCAATTGGTGCTTCCTGGGCTTTCAGACATCAAGCGTCGGTTGCACAAGTGTGCAAGGCGGCGACCTGGTCGTCCGTTCATGCCTTTTCAAAATTCTATAAGGTTGATGTGGCTGCATCTTCGGATGCTTCCTTCGGCTGCAAAGTGTTTCAGGCCGCTGCTTAGTGTTGTATCTCCTCCGTTGAGGAGCTCTGCTGGTTTGGAGTGAAGTTTTGGTTGTTCCTTTACTGTTTGCTCCCACCCTTTTCTTATACAGCTTTGGGACGACCCACACGTAAACAGTATGAGAGCTGTGTCAGTCCATGGACGATAAGAGAAAATAGGATTTTTGTACTCACCGTAAAATCAGTTTCTCTGACGTCCATGGACTGACACAGCACCCACCCTTCTTTTCAAGGTTTGTACTGCTTGTTACGAACTGAGGTCTGCTGACTGCAGTGGGAGGGTTATGTCCGGAGGGACCGCCCCCTGGGCGGGGCTGTTCAGCTCTGGTTTTGTTCTAGAATGTTTCTAACATCTAACATTCTGCCTAGGTCTTCTCCTGCAAGCAGGGACATATACCCACACGTAAACAGTATGAGAGCTGTGTCAGTCCATGGACGTCAGTGAAACGGATTTTATGGTGAGTACAAAAATCCTATTTTTCCAATCCAACAAACAGAGCTCCTCTGACTCAGGTTCCCCTCTGAGTCTCAGGCCAGAGCCCTGCTGTGTTCTCTTCCTGGTCTTTTAACTTCCACCTGAGTGTGGACTCAGGTGGACCGGAACCCAGCCTGCCACAGAGGCTGGAAAAACTGGACCGGATTCCTGTTCAATCCCTTACAATGGACCGAATGCAAGGTGAAATGTAGCGATTGTCATGTATCTCACCTCGCATACCGTCACACTAGATTGTCACTATATCAATCGTATTAGTAAACATATGAATTAGAATCAGTATACTGATTTATAAGATACGCAAGGAGTATATTGGGTCAGACTCTGGGGAATGTGAGATCCGATATGGATTCACCGGTCCCCGTATCTCGGGCCGATGACCAGACACACTAGACAGTTAGACAGTGGCAATGCTTGTGTCCGTATTGGGGTTCCCTTCCCATGGCGGTGGCAGCATCATGTTGTGGGGAGGCTTTTCTTCAGCAGGGACAGGGAAGTGCTCAGAGTTGATGGGAAGATGGAAGGAGCCAAATACAGGAAAACCTTAGAAGAAACCTGTTAGAGTCTGCAAAAGATTTGAGACTGGGGCGAAGGTTCACCTTCCAGCAGGACAACAACCCTAAACATACAGCCAGAGCTACAATGGAATGGTTTAGATCAAAGCATATTCATGTGTTAGAATGGCACAGTCAAAATCCAGACCTAAATCCAATTGAGAATCTGTGGCAAGACTTGAAAATTGCTGTTGACAGACGCTTTCCATCCAATCTGACAGAGCTTGAGCTATTTTGCAAAGAAGAATGGGCAAAATGTCACTCTCTAGATGTGCAAAGCTGGTAGAGACAAAAGACTTGAAGCTGTAATTGCAGTGAAAGGTGTTTCTACAAAGTATTGACTTAGGGGGGCTGAATACAAATGCATGCCACACTTTTCACATATTTGTTTGTAAAAAAAAATGAAAACCATTTATCATTTTCCTTCTACTTCACAATTATGTGTCACTTTGTGTTGGTCTATCACATAAAATCCCAATAAAATAAATTTACATTTTTGTTTGTAACATGACAAAATGTGGATAATTTCAAGGGCTATGAATACTTTTTCAAGGCACTGTATTCAGACACATGAGCATTATTCATAGTGCAGGAAAAAAATAAAAAATCTAACACAGGTGAGGGGCTGGCCACATTGTACATTTACGAATGCATTTTTTTTTTTTTTTACCTCTCATTCTCTGTTAAATAGGAATATACTCCTAACTAAAATATCAACTGCACAAATAAAATATGTCCAGCAGATGGAGCCAGTGTCACATAATTAAAATCACAATTGGAAAAGGGAGTACAGAAAGGGTGTTCCTTGAACCAATGGCTCTCCACATTTATCACATTAAGAATAACTTGACAAGCTCTTTGAATAAGTAAGGGCCATCTTCATTTGTTTTTTTCTTAGTTGCCAATGTGCCTTAAACATATTTACAATTTTATCTTGGACTGAAGAAAGGGCTGTAATAAATTACATTTAAAAAATAAAACAATTCACGTGGCCTATAAATTATTTTGGTAGTGCACAGCTGCTGGACTGCGGACCAGAATCAGGCTATGAAGGAGAGATGGACAACCAGTGTATTGACATTTAGTACATCTGTGCTTTTCACCCATGTAGATAACAATGATTGAACATTTTATCTCAACAAATAAGATGTCATGAGACCCTGGTCCCTTTAAAATATGCTTTAAAGTTTTCTTTTCACATAGTGGAAAGTTACATTAGCATAAAATGTAGACTTCAGCAGTAAATTTATATTATTTAAGAAGACATGGTCACTTTGAGTTAAGGGGTAAGCTTTCAAAGGAATTCAGGGAGCTTATACTCATCTTTGCAGTGCCTTCCTCTGCTGGGTGCTCCTGGGTATTCCTGATCACGTGACCCCTCCCATGATGCCGTGCCCAGGCCTCAGTAGCCAATTGTTATGCATGTACACTGTACGGGGGGATGTGGGAACATCATCAACCTTGTGTAAGCTCCACCCAAGATGTGATACATTACATATACTGATATATATATGTAGCACACGGACCTTTCCTGTCACATCATGGCAGCATACACCTTTGGGTTGTGGCTACGCCCTCACAACCTGATAGGACCGTTTAACTATTAAGCCCAGAGAGGGCCCCTGCCCAGGTATTCTCTTTTTTTTCCTCACCTAAGACCTGACAGGACATCAAAGATGAAGAACCCCCCTTACCGCTTCGCCCCAGCCAGGTTAAGCCTCTCCTGGGTGGAAGTCCTATCCTGTACAGCAGTGGTCCCCAACCTTTTTGGCACCGGGGACCGGCTGCGTGGAAGAAAATTGTGCCAAGGACCGGGGGGGGGGGGGGGGGGGAGTTACGATTTTTTGCGGGCAATGGCTGGTGCTAGCGCTTCAATCATCACGGCACCATGCTTAATATGGTGTCAGGGTGATTGAAGCGCATTATTTCTATTATTACATTGTAGTAATAAATGAAATAGTTCAACTCACCATAATGTAGAATCAGTGGGAGCCCTGAGCGTGTCACTTGCCACTGTCGCCTGCTACCAGATTGCCCCGCTTACTGCCACAAGATGTGGATTGTCACTTGCCACGTTGCCTGTCACCAGATGCGGAATGTCACTTGCCACATCACCTGCCACGCTTACTGCCACAAGATGCGGAATGTCACTTGCCACATCACCTGCCACAAGATGTGGATTGCCACCTGCCACGTTGCCTGTCACCAGATGTGGAATGTCACTTGCCACCTGCCACGTTGCCTGTCAGAAGATGTGGAATGTCACTTGCCACCTGCCACGTTGCCTGTCACCAAATGTGGAATGTCACTTGCCATGCCACCTGCCACCATGCCTGTCACCAGATGCGGAGTGAGTGGAGCGCCCCTTGTGGTATATCAAGCAGACAGCTGAGGGGGTGAACTACAAGTCCCAGCACACCTCACCTGTACTCCCACACACAGCTCACCTGTAACTGATGATGTCACATCTCTGTGGGATCGCCCCTCTGGATGTAGCAGGGTGTCTCCCTCGTCTTGCTGCAGCCGGTCTCACCTGGCAGAGGGAGGGTTCGGGACTCCTTCGGCTGTCACCCTTCACCCTTCTGCCATTCCTGATTAGCTGTCCGGGGGGCAGGCAATCTGCGCCGCTGAACAAGGAATCTCAGGAAGTTCTCACAGGAGCCGCAGGAGAGCGGTGATGCGGGGCGGGCAGTGTGAGATGATGTCATCTTTCTGCTCCCTCCGACACTGAGACAGAGCACTGGCTTTGAGGGCGGAAGAGTGGTGATGCAATGGGCGGAGAGAGATGATATCTCTGCTTGCCCGCTCGCTTCTTCAATCCACCCAGCGCTCTCATGCCGGCAGCCCAGCATGTCTCTTGAGAGCCACCCGCACCCGCGGCCCAACTGCAGAAGGGCCACGGCCCGGTAGTGGGCCGGGGACCGGGGGTTGATGACCCCTGCTGTACAGCCTCTAAATGAGCTATATGGAAGGAACCCCACTCTGATGGTCTCAGGGGTATGTACCAGTTTCTTTCTTACAAACCTTAAACAGGTTTATGATACAGCGACCTCCAGCTCTTCTGTGCACCCTTTTTCACTAACCTGAGCCTTGTAGTCCCACAAGTATCCCGGCCGATAACTGCCAGCTCTTCACAGACCTTAATCAGGTCTCTATAGTGGCCTCCAGCTCTCCTGGGTGTCTGTATAAAATCTGTCTTTCTGTGCTGTAGTTCCAAAGCAATAGAGGTATTCCCCAGGCTTTCCTATGTAATTTCCTGTGTATGCCAGTTTCCAAGATGGTGCCGACTCGCTCATGACGCTACAGAGCATGTGCGGTCATGACGTCATCACTGAGAGACAGCAGTTTTAAACCAAATCCTTTCTGCTGTTTTTTTCTCTTGAACACTGCACCTGGTATAGATTGCACTGCTGTCTCTTCCTTAAGGTAAGCTTCTTAAAATCTATTTCCTTACTGGGTCTCACCTATTCCCACTACCTGCACACACATACCACTATCTGTTTTAGGGAACTCAAGAGGTTAGACTATATCACTCCTCATGGAGGTCGCTGCCCAGGTAGACCATCACCAGCCTAATAGGTAAGGGGGGGGGGGAAAGATTGGTAAGTAGTGAAGATTGAAAAAGAGAGCCTGTCACTAATGCTGTCTAAATTGGACAGCCCTATCAGGTCGGCCAGATGGTCGGATTCAAGACGACAAGAGCCATCTAGAAGGAGCCCAAGCCATAGACAAAGCCGCTCAAATCGCAGTAGAAGTCGCTCACGCACAAGACGAAGTCGCTCAAGTCGCAGAAGGAGCCGTTCAAAATCCTATTCACGGCACAGACACTCCTACAGGAGGTCTCCTTCACGCAGATGCTCTCCTCCCCCTCAGCATTCCCGTCCATCAGGGAGTTCATGCTGGGTTTGCGGTGCCATAGCACTTCCGGACAAGCTGGCCTGTCGCACATGCTTGGACGAAGCAACTAGAGAGAGAGAGCCAAGCAGAGAACCGGCTATATTTACATCCCTGCAAATCGCAGAGTCAGAAACAAGCAGATCAGTGCAAGGCACTTCACCTGCGACTCCCTCCACATCTAAAAAGTCAGACCCCCTATCTGACAATGAAGACTTGGAGGTATCCACTGGGTTTGACTTCACACTTATAGAACCCTTCATAAAGTCAGTGAAGGAAGCCATAGAATGGGAAGAGGAAAAAGAAACTCTGCAAAAAGCGAAGAAATACTTTCCGAATCTCAAAAAAGAACCAGAAACCTTCCCATTTATAGAAGAACTGGAGGAATTAATTAAAGATGAATGGCAAAAACCTGAGAAGAAGACCAGTCTCAGCAATAGACTTGCCAAGCTATACCCATTAAAGGAATCCAGTGCCAATCCACTAGTAACTCCACCAGTGGTAGACTCCTCCCTGATGCGCCTAGCCAGGCACGTAACTCTTCCAATAGAAGATGCGACTACATTCAAGGATGTATTGGACAGAAAGATCGATTTGGATCTTAAGAGAGCCTACCTATCCGCAGGTGGTGCCTGTAGACCCGCAATAACATTAGCAGCAGTGGGAAGGGCTATCTCAAGTTGGTCCTCCAACGCCGAGAAGTTGGTAGCAGAAGGAGTAGAGCAAGAGCGAGTAATCTCAGCTCTCCAGGAACTCAGCCTTGCAGGCGACTTTGTCGCAGAAGCCTCGGTAGACATGATTAAGTCAACATCCAGAGCAATGTTAAGCTCAGTGATGGCCAGGAGGGCACTCTGGCTAAAACCATGGTCAGCAGACCCCTCCTCAAAATCCAACTGGTGTAAAATCCCATTTGACGGCACAAACCTCTTCGGAGAAAAACTGGACTCGGCCATTTCAAAAGTCACCGGCGGGAAGTCGGGACTCATTCCTTCAGACAGAAGGCCTAGACAACAAAGGGCACCCACATTCAGACGGAACCTCCCAGATAGATACAGGGAAGCAAAGTCCTACAAGCCTGGCAGGGAGTACAGAAAAAATTGGAGGAATCCACAATCTTCCTTCCTAAAAATCCAAAAGTCTAAGACCCCTACCCCGGGGGAACAGAAGTCTTTTTGAAGATACGTCCGCCCAACCAGCCGTAGTAGGAGCCAGACTAAAGGACTTCAAGCAGGTTTGGGCGGAGATAATAAGAGACCCATGGACAGTGGCTACTGTCCAAGACGGACACAAATGGAGGTTCAAGAATCGACCTGCCAGAGACCAATTCATCAGAACCAGAATTCCAACATCCCAAGAAAAGAAACTCATATTGGCAGAATACGTCCAGGATCTAATCCAAAAACAGGCCATAGTGGAAGTCCCACCTCCACAAAGAGGAAAAGGTTTCTACTCCTCTCTGAAAAAGACTGGGGATCTGCGTCCTGTCCTAGACCTAAAAAGTCTCAATCGCTCAATCCTGGTGGAGACTTTCAAGATGGAAAGTCTACAATCAATCCTCTATGCCATAAATGTAGGCGATTGGATGCTCTCTGTGGATTTAAAGGACGCTTACCTGCATGTTCCCATTCACGCAGCATTCCAAAAATTTCTCCGCTTTTCGGTAAATCACCAACATTTTCAGTTCCAAAGTCTCCCGTTCGGGATCTCTACCGCTCCCAGAACATTTACCAAGGTCCTGCTACCAGTGATAGCTCTACTAAGGGAGCAAGGAATAAGAGTCCACCACTATCTGGACGACATCCTACTGCTGGCAGACAACCAAGAGTCTCTTCTACTCCACCGAGACACTTTAACAACCACCTTGCAAAAATTTGGGTGGCTGATAAATTGGAAGAAAAGCAATCTCCAACCCACTCAGAGAATGGTCTTCCTGGGGGCAGAACTGGATACCAAACTCAACACCATAGAACTCCCCCGAGAGAAAATTCCCATCATAATCCAGAGGGCAAAGAGATTACTCTTATCCAACACACTCCCAGCCAGAGAATGTCTCAGCATCATGGGGTCGCTATCAGCAACCATTCCTATGGTCCAATGGGCCCAGTGGAACACAAGACCTCTCCAAATGTCATTTCTGACACAGTGGAACGGGGTGTCGATGTCCCAACGAATCACCATCCAAAACAAGGTCAAACAATCACTATGGTGGTGGACCCGGTTGCACAACCTAAAAAGGTACAAACACATAGTCACCCCTCCCCAGGAGGTGATTACTTCAGATGCCAGCAGGGAAGGCTGGGGAGCACACTACCAGCAACTCGCAGTTCAAGGCCGTTGGTCTTTCGAGACACAGGACGTAGTATCGAACATCCTGGAGATGAAAGCAGCTTTCCAAGCGCTACTAGCCTTCAGTCCTCTCCTGAAAGGGAAAGAAGTCCTGTTGAGGATGGACAACAGGGTGGCAGTTGCCTATATCAACAGGCAAGGCGGCACCAAAAGCCGATCCATGATGCAGGAAGTCCGCCCAGTCCTTGAATGGGCGCAAGTGAACCTGTCGGGGTTAACGGCGTTATATGTCCCAGGAACGCAGAACCAGCTGGCCGACACGCTAAGCAGAAGCTTTGTTTCCAACAACGAATGGGCTCTGAGTCACCAAGCTTTTTCCCTCATAGCAAGAACTTGGGGCATGCCAGATATAGACCTGGCAGCAACTCCAGACAATGCGAAGTGCCGGAGGTACCTGACAAGAATCCCCTGCCCTTCAGCGGAGGGGACAAACTTTCTACAATACGAGTGGAACTTCCATCTGGGTTACATCTTCCCCCCGACACCTCTCATACCGAGATTCCTTCTCAGGCTCAAGAGGTCATCTTCCACAATGATAACAATCCTTCCATTTTGGCCGAGACGACCATGGTTCACCACTCTCCTTCAGCTGAATACAGCAAAACCTTTACCGCTTCCACCAGCAGCGGACCTACTCTCCCAGGGACAACTTCTTCATCCATCACCGGAAAGAATGCACCTGACAGCCTGGAGATTGAAAGGACTAGGTTCTTAAACCAAGGCTGCTCCCAAAAAGTGGTAGATACTCTTCTTCAAGCCAGAAGATACACCACCAACAATACCTATAAGAGGATCTGGGATAAGTTTCTCTCAGTAGCACAGCAACAAAACTGGAACCCATCTTCTCCAACAGTTGCTCAAATCCTTGAGTTTCTCCAGTTAGGCCTAGAGAAAGGTCTCGGGTGAAGCACTTTAAAAGTTCACGTGTCAGCATTATCAGCTATGACAGGAGTCAAGTGGACACAAGAGCCACTAGTCATTCAGTTCCAGAGGGCATGCCTAAAGTTAAAGCCTCCCAGAAAACCTTCCTTCCCAACTTGGGATCTTTCGGTCGTACTAGAAGCTCTATCACAAGAACCATTTTTTCCTTTAGAAAACATCTCCTTGTGGGACTTAACACTCAAAGTCACTTTCTTAATCGCAATAACATCAGCCAAAAGAGTCTCAGAGATGCAAGCTTTATTGGCGAAAGAACCATACTTGATTGTCTACCCGGACAAAGTAGTCCTAAGACCATCCGATCGGTTTATTCCGAAGGTGTCATCCTCCTTCCACTTCAATCAGGAGATTAACCTTCCTGCTCTCTCCACAGAACAAGGGGATCCACATCCGCTGGATGTAAGAACTAACATCCTAACCCAGTGTTTCTCAACTCCAGTCCTCAAGGCGCACCAACAGGTCATGTTTTCAGGATTTCCCTCAGATGAAACAGCTGTGGTAATTACTAAGGCAGTGAAACTGATTACATCCCCTGTACAAAATAATGGAAAGCCTGAAAACATGACCTGTTGGGGCGCCTTGAGGACTGGAGTTGAGAAACCCTGTCCTAACCTACCTGTCAACAACAAACGACCTTAGGAAGTCGGAAAACCTCCTGGTTATCCCACACAGCTTTAGAAGAGGTCAAGCAGCAACCTCTCGCACCATCGCAGCATGGCTGGTGAAGATCATCAAAAAGGCTTATTCTCTGAGTAAAACGCAGATACCTGAGGGCTTAAAGGCACATTCTACAAGGGCAATGGCGACCTCCTGGGCGGCCTACTGCAGAGTGTCCTCGGAAACTATTTGCCGAGCAGCGACCTGGTCCTCAAGGAATACCTTTATTTCTCATTACAAGGTGGACTCTGCCAGATTATCCACGGCAGAGTTCGGACGAGCAATTATTCAGTCCAACACCTCTATTCCATGTAAATAAATATCTTTATGCTCAGACCCACCCAGTCTGCGAGTTATTCACCCAAAGGTGTATGCTGCCATGATGCGACAGGAAAATGGAAAATTGTATACTCACCTTTCCGTAATTTTCCTTTCCTGTCGCATCTTCATGGCAGCATACAGATGCCCACCCGTCTGAGGTGAGGTATATATATACTAGAATACCTGGGCAGGGGCCCTCTCTGGGCTTAATAGTTAAACGGTCCTATCAGGTTGTGAGGGCGGAGCCACAACCCAAAGGTGTATGCTGCCATGAAGATGCGACAGGAAAGGAAAATTACGGAAAGGTGAGTATACAATTTTCCATTTTTTCTCACCTGGCTCACTTGTAAGATAAGGCACACCGTGCTATATGCCTGTACCCTCCTGTTTGAAGAGGTTAAGAGGGTGTTCACAATTTGTTGGGTTCCGCAGCGAGTTACCCTTCCTAGGCTGGTTCCTTTCTCTAGAGTGTAGAGAAAAGTCTGTTGTTTGTGACAATGTCCAGACAAGGTTAAACCTCAATGACTGAAGGTTTATTTTCTTTATGCTTGAAACCAGACAGGAAAGTTGAAAGTGAAGAATAGAATAACAGGAGGTAGGTTCAGGCACTTAATATCACCACTCAATCCTAAGTGGACTCTGCTCACCCAGATAGTTCCCTCTCACGGTCCTAGCAGCCGGAGTGATGCACAAACTTTACTTTTCTTTCCTAGGGATACGATCGGAACCCATTTGCCTCGTTCCAAACTTCCCAGCACTTGTAGCATAAGGACCTAGGTGCAAGTTGAAGCACGCTACAATGCCTGTGGCGGACTTGACGAATCCCTCTGTAGGTGACCAGGCCTCATCCAAGGCGGTGACTTCCTTCACCGGTAACCATGGCTCCCTCTCCAGAACGGGTCACCCTCGAGTGCCCTGGAATTCCTCTTTAGATGGTAGGCCAGCTAAAGGTGCTGGGCCTACATGAAGAGTTGCAGCCTCCGGCTAAAGGTGCCTGAAACTGATCCATCCACGCACAACCCCATGGCCTGGAGGTCAACGAGGCGCAGACGGACTGCTCCTCAGTACCCCTCCTTCTCCTCCTTCTCCCCTTCTCAAGATGGCGTCTGCCCCTTATGTATCCTCTCCCATCATGCGCAGCGGGCCGACCACGCCCCCTCACACAACCGCCTGGAGAGGACACTCAAAGGTACAGCAATGTCACCACTCAATCCTAAGTGGACTCTGCTCACCTGGTCACCTGCTCACCTGGATAGTTTCCTCTCATGGTCCTAGCAGCCGGAGTGATGCAAAAACTTTACTTTTCTTTCCTAGGGATACGATCGGAACCCATTTGCCTAGTTCCAAACTTCCCAGTACTTGTAGCATAAGGACCTAGGTGCAAGTTGAAGCACGCTACAATGCCTCTGGCGGACTTGCGGAATCCCTCTGTAGGTGACCAGGCCTCATCCAAGGCGGTGACTTCCTTCACCGGTAACCCTGGCTCCCTCTCCAGAACGGGTCACCCTTGAGTGCCCTGGAATTCCTCTTTAGATGGTAGGCCAGCTAAAGGTGCTGGGCCTACATGAAGAGTTGCAGCCTCAGGCTAAAGGTGCCTGAAACTGATCCATCCACGCACAACCCCATGGCCTGGAGGGCAACGAGGCGCAGACGGACTGCTCCTCAGTACCCCTCCTTCTCCTCCTTCTCCCCCTTCTCAAGATGGTGTCTGCCCCTTATGTATCCTCTCCCATCATGCGCAGCGGGCCGACCACGCCCCCTCGCACAACCGCCTGGAGAGGACACTCAAAGGTACAGCAATGTCACCAGCGGTTCAACTCTGACCTGTTATGGCAGTGCCACCCACAGGCCACAGGGAACTGTACAGCAGCAACACCACTTGGCAAAAGCAAAAGAACAAAACCTAACAATTGAAGCGATCTGGGTCTGACTACTGACCCAGATCAACACCTAAATTTAGGTACCCAGCTCTCCTAAAATTAAAAGGGCGCTACATATATATATATATATATATATATATATATATATAGCGCCCCTCAACCCCCTCTACCTGTCTTTGGCTCCTCGCAGGTAGAGAGGGCACACCACGCCACAAGCCCGTACCCTCCCGTATGAGGAGGTTGAGCGGTGTTGTTGATGGGTCTCCACAGTCAGAAAGTCAGAGAATGTTTCTCACCTCTATGAATGACAGAGATAAGTCCTTGTTTTCCCCAGTAACTTGAATGTCCACACTAGCTGTAACTCCAACGCAGAGTTTATTTTCTCTTTTAGTAAAATAACAGTCTCTGATAGGAAAAAGGTTGGAGTAAAGACAGGACAGCATAAGATGTGGGAGAGGTCCAGGCACAAACACAATCACTTCACTGCTCGGCTTCTCAAGCAGACTCAGCCCAAATGGATAGTCTCCCTAGGAAGGGACTAGCAGCCAAATGGTACTCCAACTTAGACTCACAGTCTCTGCCACAGACTGGGTTAAATTTGGTCTCTGCCACAGACCTGATGAACTTGGTCTCTGCCACAGACCTGGTGAACTTGGTCTCCGCCACAGACCTGGTGAACTTGGTCTCTGCTACGGACCCGGCGAACCTGGTGCTTCAAAACTTCGCCTCTATGCAAGGAGAAGGCATCCCTCCAGAGAGTCACCGGGACCCCTCCCCCACCGTGACCTCCCACCGGTCCCACGGAACAATTCCTCCCCCGGCCTCCTCGTCCAAGACACGGGTCCCCTCGCAAGGCGCAGTGGCGTCACTAGGGTTGGTGTCACCCGGTGCGGTAAAATATGGTGTCACCCCCCCCGTCTAGGCTGCCCAGCACCATGCAGGCAGCACACAGTCACGGGGCGCACCCCAAACCAGCCCCTGTAAATGATAGTTTAGGGCGGTATAGTGGCAGGTTAGGGTAGTATAGGGTGGTATAGTGGCAGGTTGGGGTGGTATATGGCAGGTTAGGGTGTTACAGGGCAGGTTAAGGCGGTATGGAGCAGGTTGGGGTGGTATAGGGAAAGTTAGGGTGGTACAGGAAAATTAGGGTGGGAAAGGGCATGTTGGGGTGGTATAGGACTGGTTGGGGTGGTATAGGGCAGGTTGGGGTAGCATGGGGCAAGATGGGGTGGTATACGGCAGGCTGGTGTGGTACAGGGCAGGCTGGTGTGGCACAGGGCAGGCTGGTGTGGCACAGGGCAGGCTGGGGTGGTATAGGGCAGGCTGGGGGGGGTATGGGGCAGGCTGGGGTGGCACAGGGCAGGCTGGGGGGTATGGGGCAGGCTGGGGTTTCACAGGGAAGGCTGGGGTGATATAGGGCAGGCTGGGGTGGCACAGGGCAGGCTGGCATGGCACAGGGCAGACTGGGGTGGTATACAGCAGGCTGGGGTGGTATGGGGCAGCACAGGGCAGGCTGGGGTGGTACAGGGCAGGCTGGCATGGCACAGGGCAGGCTGCGGGGGTATGGGGCAGGCTGGGGTGGCACAGGGCTGGCTGGGGTTGTATACAGCAGGCTGGGGTGGCACAGGGCAGGCTGGGGTGGTATAGGGCAGGCTGGGGTGGTATGGGGCAGGCTGGGGTGGCACAGGGCAGGCTGGGGTTGTATTCAGCAGGCTGGGGTGGTATGGGGCAGGCTGGCATGGTACAGGGCAGGCTGCGGGGGTATGGGGCAGGCTGGGGTGGCACAGGGCTGGCTGGGGTTGTATACAGCAGGCTGGGGTGGCACAGGGCAGGCTGGGGTGGTATAGGGCAGGCTGGGGTGGTATGGGGCAGGCTGGGGTGGCACAGGGCAGGCTGGGGTTGTATTCAGCAGGCTGGGGTGGTATGGGGCAGGCTGGGGTGGCACAGGGCAGGCTGGGGTGGTATAGGGCAGGCTGGGGTGGTATACAGCAGGCGGTGGCACAGGGCAGGCTGGGGTGGTATAGGGCATGCTGGGGTGGCACAGGGCAGGCTGGGGTGGTATAGGGCAGGCTGGTATACAGGCAGGCTGGGGTGGTATGGGGCAGCACAGGGCAGGCTGGCGTGGCACAGGGCAGGCTGCGGGGGTATGGGGCAGGCTGGGGTGGCACAGGTCAGGCTGGGGTGGTACAGGGCAGGCTGGCGTTGTATACAGCAGGCTGGGGTGGTATATTAGATGTATTAGGCACAGTAGCTGAGTGTACTGGTCTGGTGGGGGGAGGGGGGCAGCTGGACACAGCTATATTATATATAGCTGTGTCTAGCAGACCACCTTGCACCCCCCCTCCCTCGTTATCAGACTAGCACAGCACAGGGCGCCAGACACTGTCTGAGAGTCCTCCCACACCAGCTCTCAGGTGGCCTGCCGGTACCATGGAAACCCCCCCACCTACACCTCACCTTGGGCTCGGCGATGGACACCAGGACACCCCCTCGCAAGCCGAGTGTCACCCTTCACTCGTTCACTTCCCTCCCGCCTGTACTGTATTCACCTCTTCCGGCCGGGAGTCTGGAGAAGAGACGGGGACAGCGTCACAGCATGCAGCCGCGCCGCCCGGGCGGTGTGAGATGTGACAGGCACACGCTCACTGGCTCAGTAGGGAGGACCCAGAGGAGGAAGTAGGAGAAGCACGCACACCAGGCGTGGCCGCGGTGCTGGAGGTGTTCTTCCAGCAGGGTGACCGGGGTCAGGCTGAAAAAAAAAATACCAGGTTTTTCCTCACCCTCGGGAGAGTCGGGATGGTGTCACCCCTCTAGCGGGTGTCACCCGGGTGCGGACCGCACCACCCGCACCCCCTAGCAACGCCTCTGGCAAGGCGGCACCCTGGGATTCCTCAATCCCTGATGGGCCCCAGCCGAAGGCGCTGGGTCCAAGGCCCCTGCCACAGCCCCAGGACTAAAGGTGCCCGGGACCGATTCACCGACCTCCGTCCCTGGGCCAAAGGTGCCCAGGGCGGACAGGAACACACTCCTGGGCAGACCCCCGAACAGGCAGCATCTGCCCCTTTTATATCCTCTCCCAGCATGCACAGCAGGCCTGCCACACCCACGGTACGGCTATTGAGAGGGGACACACAAGGCACAGCACTGTATCAGCGGTCCAACCCTGGCCTACCATGGCAGCACCACCTGTAGGCCACAGGGAACTACACACCAATACTCTCCCTGCAGATAAAAATGGTTGACAGAACCCTGACAATTGGGGTGATTGAGCGCTACTACCACTCAAACACTTCCCCTAAATTTAGGACCCCGCTACACATATATATATATATATATATATATATATATATATATATATATATATATATATATATATATGACAGAAGATGTAAACATTCACCTGGTTTTACCAAATCAGTAGAGCATGTTCAGTTTCAAAGTGAATTTTCACCTTTCATAGTGAATGGGGTGAAACCAAGTGAAAATGAACTTCATAAAAAGTACCCAATCATGTGCTAGGAGTTAAAAAAAAAAAAATAACAGGATTTTTCCTTCCACATTATTGGATGACTGAAGTCAGCAAAAGGTCTTCCTCATTCACTGAGCTAAGTGAAAATTCAATTTGCAAAGAGAAAATTCACCTACCTAAGGCTGGGTTCACAATATTGTGCGTCCAGCGAGCCACATCTGCACAGGCACAGTGGCTCATTTATTTGTCCCTTACCCTTTTTCCAAAACGCACTTGCAAGGCAGCTGCAGGGAACCACATTTTCAGATGCGTGGGGGCGCCATTAAGAATTCAAATTCTTTATTTAAGATACAAAGGCAACCAACACATCGCATCAATATTTAAACAGCAAAAATGCAGTCGAACAGGATAAGTGCCAAAAATTACATAATACCTCTGGTCACGATAAATAACACTGCTATATTACCTAAGATAAGACCACTGATTAGAAACGAGGTTGGATATCCAGGTTTTAGTTATAACAGAGGAAAGAATGAAAAAAGAAAGAGGAGGAGAAGGAAAAAGGATGGGTGGGAAGAGAAAAAAAAGGGGGGGGGGGGTTGTGGAGGATGGAGGCTAACCACGCTGGTATTTAGGATGGCAGGGAGGGACCATCTTTAGGGATCTGCCTTCATCCTAGTATATGAACCTATTCTATTGGAGCCACGTTTTCTTATAACGTTTGTTCTTGTTTTGTGCAGAGAGCACTAGGTCCTCCATTTTGTTGATGCCCTCAACCTTTCTGAGCCACATCTGGATAGACGGAGGGTCAGATTCTTTCCATCGCAAAGCGATACAGTTTTTTGGCAGCGTTAAGTAAATGGCGCAGGACTGACTTTTTATACCTCCACACGTCTGTTAAGGAGCAGCTCATTTTTGGCTGCGGGTGCCTTCGTTAGGGGGAACACGTGCGATTTATATGCGTTCCTGAATCTGCAGTAGTGTGAACTTAGTCTTTTTAAATGAGGTGACGTTGTGCTGACTTCAATAATCCAATCACGTTTAAGATTTTTTAATCTTCTGTGAACATGATTAGGTATTCTTTGCAAAATGACTTTTCATTTTGTTTTACCTCATTCACTAAGATAAGTGCAAAATTAGATCTAAAAGTAAACCTGCTCTACACCTTTAGTAAATCAACCATTGCATCTTGCAGAAAGTCTTAGTAAGGCCCCTTTCATACGGGAAGCGGAATCTGCTTGCTCCGCAGGGGATCTCTCCCCGCTATGCAGAGCGAACACGGACACAGTGCCGCTCTTCTCTATGGGGCCATCAGATAAAAACAGACCACTTGTCTGTTTCCATGCGATCCGCTAGACGGATGGGGAATAGGACCACCCTGATGTCCGCTGACATCTGCTGTTCCATAGAAGAGACTGGTGGGTCCGATCAGGTATGCCTGAAAAACTGAGGGGCCTAAAGCCTCGTACACACGTCGTTTTTTTCGACGAGATTCTTGTTAAGCTTGTCGATTTTCTCGTCAAGCTTTCCATGCGTACACACTGACATTTCCCAATTTCCTCGTTGTTCTCCGCGGTCACGTCCATCACGTACGACGGCACTATAAAGGGGAAGATCTTTTTTCTTGCCGCCACCCCTTGGGCTACTTTTGCTGATCTCGTGTTACCGCATGTGAAGTAAAAGTTTGGGAAGAGACGATTCGCGCTTTTCAGTCTTCGTACTTTTCAGATCGTTTTCTGCGGTTCAGTTTGTGCTTGTGGGTTCGTATCTTGACTTTCAGGGCGTCTAGGCAGGTCGTATCTGTTTTACAGTGCGTTCTTGCCTGTTCGTTTCTGATTTTCAGTTCGTTATTCATAGACCTTGCTGTTCTAAAGTGCGTTCTGTTCTGTACGTTCTGATAAGACGACCGTTTCCTAGCCATGTCGCCTGGACGTTCTCGTCGTCGAGTTCGTGCTGTGCGTGCGCTTGGTGTTGGTCTGCTTGTTTTGGACCAAGACCAGTCCATGAATGGTGTGAGGAGGAGTTCATGGACCAAGAATTGGTTGCTCCAGCGGGACCAATTCTGCCACATGCCTCTGCTGCGGGAGATCGTCGAGAATAATCCCGAGGACTACAGGAATTTTCTGCGGATGTCTGACCCCGTTTTTCAGGAACTGTTGGCTTTGGTGTCCCCCTACATTACCAGGAAGGACACCGTTATGCGGGAAGCCATCAGTGCTGAGCAGAGGCTCATCACCACCTTACGGTACCTGGCGACAGGGAGAAGTCTTCAGGACTTGAAGTTCACGACAGGCATCTCCCCACAGGCTCTGGGCCTCATAATCCCAGACACCTGTTCTGCCATTATACAAGTCCTGCAGGAGGACTATATTAGGGTAAGTTTTCTCCATTAACATCACATTTTATGTATTACATGTATGCTAATGTATTGTATTTCTTTCATCCTTCCCTAATTACCATGATTGTAATATGCTGAGAATGTCCCCTTTGTCCCCATGCATGCTGGAAGCTTTAGATTGCCCCTTTTTTCTCCACCATGCATATTTCCCTTCACTAACCTTTCCAGCAGGGGCGCCTGTTGCTCCAAATGATTGGGGGTTCAAACCCCAATTTAGGAAATAAACTTCCTCCTTTTTTGCTCTGGTGCCTATTAAACGCCCCCCATTTGTCCCCTCCAATGCAGCCATTTTGTTCCCTCCAATGCAGCCATTTTGTTCCCTCCAATGCAGCCAGTTCCCCCCCAGCCCTGCACTTACCTTCTTGTGGTCAGCGCCATCCTTCTTCTGTCCTTGATGTCTTCTCCTTCCCTTGATGTTGCATCAGCCAATCATGTTACCATTAAACAGACTTGGTGAACATGATTGGCAGAGTAGCCTGTCAGTGTTTACCCAAGGAATGCCCCCCCCCTGCGTCCCCTATTTAACTTTTCTGAAGCCAATTACATCCCTCAGGCTGTAATGTGGAAGACAATTTTCCATACTGTTTCTGATATGCAATTTTAAGCCCATAAATGCCGCAGTTCTTCATATGTCGGTCGCTTAACAGGGGGCCATCCACCTGAATAGTGGGCGGCATAGACAATACATAGGTTAATGCAAGGCATAAACCTATGTATTGTTCTGAGTGACGGGCACAGGAGAGAGGGGGCAGTGCTCCAGCGCCCACTCTGGACGCACCGCCACTGCAATGCTATCCTGTGGCCAAACACATCTCCCCCCCCTCCCCATTATAATTTATTAATGGACCATCATAGGGGGTGATGAATATGATACATGAGCCTTCCATTATACTTATTTAAAACACCTTAATAAACGTAGACTTTGCTTGATGTTGGCCTCTAATGTATTTTCAGAGAATATACTTGTAATGTTTGATTTGTGTATTCTAATATTTTTTCATCTTGTTTGACTCCACAGCTTCCTTCCACGCCACAGGAATGGCAGACTGTGGCATCGGAGTTTGCCACACGGTGGGACTTCCCCAACTGCGGTGGTGCTATAGACGGGAAGCACGTCCGCATCGTGCCGCCACCCCGTTCTGGGTCCTACTACTACAACTACAAGGGGTTTCATAGCATTGTGCTGATGGCGGTGGTGTCAGCACGGTATGAATTCCTCTATGTTGATGTAGGATGTCCAGATGTTCGATGGGGGATCCTTCATCCAGACAGAGTTTGCCCTCTGTCTCCAGAGTGACGACCTTGCATTGCCACCGGATGCAGGGAATATTGAAGGACTCCCCTTTGTTTTTTTGGCTGATGAAGCCTTCGGGCTTGGACCACATCTTATGAGGCCATTTCCTCAGAGGACCCTGACCCCAGAGAAGAGGGTGTTCAATTACCGGCTGGCCAGGGGCCGAAGAGTCGTTGAAAATGCCTTCGGCATAATGGCCAGCCGGTTCTGCCTTTTTAAGACTTCCATCCACTTGGCGGACTACAAAATAAACTATGTAGTGTTATGCTGCTGTGTGCTACACAATTTTCTTTGCCGCAAATCGAATTCATATATGGCCTCAGTTTTGCCAGAGGCTGGACTTTCCCCTGATAATCCCCTGCCGAGCCTGGAATCTGCCCGTGCTGGCTTGCCCCCCCAAAATGCCGTGAGGTTCGGGACAAATACATGGACTATTTCACGGGTAGGGGGGCAATTCCTATGCCAGGCTATGTCTAAAGATTGCTGTCTAACGATCCAAATAAAAATCTTGTTTAAACTTCTAACTTTTGTTGGTTTCCTGTCTCCTAGTTTGTCTTAGTGCATTTGTAGTGCCAAGTGTATTTTCCTTTAGTAAATACCAACCATTTCACTATTAACCTTTAAAAATTTACGAAATAAGGTTAGAGCATATTAGAAAAAGAAGCTACACGTTGTTTGTGTTCAAATCTTTTACTATGTGCAAATTCACACACTTTTTTTTTTTAATTTTACATTTTTTGTTTGCCTGGCCACAAACCGGCAATTGTTTTTTTGAGGAAAATACAAAAACAACAGTTGCATTCCAAAAATTACAAAATTGGATACCTCGGAGCAATCTGAGACATTCACTTACACAAACTATATGTCTCTATGTGCCCGTCCTAATATGGGGTCCTACCACCCCTTGCCCAGCCAAAAATTGAATATGCACACAATTGGGATAATTTTCCTATAGGGATTTTAGACTCCTGATCCCTATTGTCAACATGTGCTATCTGCCATCAGGGGTGATCAATGGACGTGTTTTGGGGGTGCAACCCCTTCCTCAGTTCACCTACTTTAGATACGAGGAAGGGGTTGCACCCCCAAAAGACGTACATGGATATCCCCTGATGGCAGATAGCACATGTTGACACACTGTGTGCAGATTAAATTTTTGGCTGGTTTGATTGTCAAAAAGTTTTTTAAAAGTTGAAAAACAAACATGAGAAAAAAGGGGGTTGGGATGCCTTATTGAATTCTCCCCAATACATCGAGAATGTCTTTAAATGTTTGATCCATCACATGTATTCTTTCTTTAATTTTGTCCAGTTCCGTGCTACATTCCATCACTTGCTGGATGAGGCGGAGGGCACTGTCAGCAGAGAAACCTGTACTATCCTTCACCCCAACATTCACATCCCCTAAAAACAAAATAAAAAGGTATTATAACTCTGCAGGCCTACCTCTCTTACCTGAAGCTGTGGTGACAGATACTGAGCTGTTGTGGTGACCAGTTCCACAACGTCATCCACCTCTCCTTCCTGCACTTCTCCTTCCTCCACCTCAACTTCCTCCACATCTTTAAGTTGTTGGTCTTTGGGAGTTTGGGGTTGTTGTGAAGCTGTGGGGTTCTTGTGCTCCCTGGAGTGTCCTCCTCCCAGTCTTCTCTCCCCTATGAGAATCAAACAAAAGGTAGAGTTATCACACAGAAATTCTCTATGTTAAACCAAAAAACAGGCTAAATTGCTTGGAAGTGGGGTACAAGTGTGTGTTTGGGCGGAAGTTAAAGATGAATGCATTATTTCTGACCAAGAATATGCTTAGTATTCACCTTTGTCTGTCATTTTTTAGACATGTAGGCAACACAAAAATTCTCTGAAGCACCTGTGTGGGACACCCAAAAAAGGCGGGTCTGTTGGCCCATACTATAGTGCTCCAAAGTACAGATGTGGAAGCAGCTGCTGAGTGTCCTCTCCTTTACACTGACAAAAGTTTGCATTTCATTCTCTTTACAAACACATCATCTAGCCTAAAACTTTGTGCCCCAAGTTTCACAAAAAATGGCAGATGTCTAATTACTTTTGTGGCTGTAAAATAATCCAAAACAGCGGATAGTGGCCGAACGAAGTGTCTGTAACGTTACGAACGATTACTGTGCCCAACCAAGTTCAAAATATAACATTTTGGAAGGGAGTCCAATAAGAAAAACAAAAAAAAACAGCAACATGTCAGTTTAGAAAAGGATTAATATCAGAAAAGTGTACATTTTACTTACTTTTAGCGAGCATTCTCTTAATGCTCCTTAACTGCTCTGGCTCCCTCAGTTTGAGGTCTGACCACCTCTTTCTGAGCTGCTCATTTGAGCGTTTCACCCCGAAATTCGTCTTCAGACTCTTCACGACTTTAGTGAGGATTTTGGCCTTCCTTCTATTTGGTTTGCTATACGGCCCATGCTTTGCGTCATAATCAGACTTGAGCAAGATGTCCACCATCTCCGCCATCTCCGCAAAAGACATATTCGATGCCTTGAATCTCCTCCTTGATCGTGACGTTTCCTCGGTCTCCGGGCTTGTCTCCTCCTCGTTAGTTGCAGAATTATCAGACACCTGCTGTAACTCCGCCATATCTGTCTGCGCGCCGAAAGAGAAGGGGCGGGGAAAAGATGTTAGTTAGAACGTCATGGGCGGGCGACGTGTGCGGAGCGACGTGTTCGAATTTTGACGCATGCGTGGTGTGTATATAGCAAACAAACATGTGACTATAGTACGTTCGGTGTGCGGAGAGAGGAGTTCAAGTGACGGACGTGCGAACGAAGGTATGTGATTTTGTGACTTGTACAAATTGTTGGCCTATACTGTTTTGAGAATGTTGTAGGATATATATGGTGACTACGATGTTAAGGAGGTTAGACTGTTTGCCTCACATTAGTTATATATTATTTCTTAAACTTGCAGATACAATATGAATGTCTTTATTAGCGACAAAGAGTTCCTGGCGGAATTTATTGACCGGGTAAGGGAGCTGCCCGCTCTGTGGGAGACGAAAAACCCCATCCATAAAAAAAGAGGGGTGAGAAAAGCAGCGCTGGAGAAGCTGCTCCCATTTGTGCAGACCAAGGTGCCCACAGCCACAGCAAAACAAGTGGACACTAAAATTGGGAGCTTGAGAGGCACCTACAGGACTGAACGCTCTAAGGTCCTGGCTTCTCAGAGGTCAGGAGCAGCAGCAGGTGATGTGTATGTCCCGATTTTGTGGTACTACAGCAGGATGTCCTTCCTGGATGACCACATTGAGGCAAGGCCATCACTCTCCACTCTTCCCCCCAGACTTCCCTGCAGCCAACCTGAGCCTTCTCTGGAGCAAGAGGAGGCAGCCATCCTGGATGATCCTGATTTGGCCATCTGGAGCCAGGTATAGTATTAAATGAAAATGTATTGGGCTAAAATTAATGTTTGACAAATATGTCAAGATGAGAAACATACAATATTTTGGGTTCCACAAGTGAAATCAAGATCTCGAGACATTAGTCTGCACTTAATTGGGTGCTAAATAGTCAATCTGATGTAGGTGTAAATTATAAAAAATTATTTCTGGATTTACATTCTAATTGCTTCAATCATGTTTATAAAGTTTGATGCAAAGATTAAAACAACATATTAAACTATGTCCCTTTTTCATACACAGGATGAAATCAGCCAGGAGGAGGGTCTGGAAACTGTCAGGAGGAGGAAGGGCCCAGTGGCAGCCAGGAGGAGGAAGGGCCCAGTGGCAGCCAGGAGGTGGCAGGGCCCAGTGGCAGCCAGGAGGTGGCAGGGCCCAGTGGCAGCCAGGAGGTGGCAGGGCCCAGTGGCAGCCAGGAGGTGGCAGGCAGGAGGTGGCAGGGCAAAGGAGAAGCACCAGATCCCAGGTGCCTCCCATCCGGCTTCCCAAAAGAGGCAGGAGGGACAGGACCACCAGTGAGGCAGCAATGGCCCTTATTAAAGAGGCCCATGCCACCCTCAAAGAGCCCACATCCCCTGAAGAGGCCATTGCCGGCCTAGTGGAGGCAAAGTTCAAGGTGATGAGCATGGAGCAACGCCTCCTATGCGAGCCCCTGCTCATCACCTTGCTCAACAAGGGGGTGATGGAAAAAATTACCCCCAATACCGCCATTTGTGAGGTGGCACAACTGTCCCAACCTCAACCTCCTCCTCCACCTCCACATTCTTCTTCTGCCCCACCCCCTTCTCCTCCACCTCCACCTTGTTCTTCCGCCCCACCCCCTTCTCCTCCACCTCCACCTTGTTCTTCCGCCCCACCCCCTTCTCCTCCACCTCCACCTTGTTCTTCCGCCCCACTCCCTTCTCCTCCACCTCCACCTTGTTCTTCTGTGCCACCCCCTTCTCCACCCCCTTCTCCTCCACCTCCACCTTGTTCTTCTGCGCCACCCCCTTCTCCTCCACCTCCTCCTCCTCCTGACAGGAGTACCCCTCCAGTGGCCTAGCCTCCAGCCAAACGAAGAAGGAAGGCTGCAGGGAAGGCTTCAGGAAAGGTTGCAGGGAAGGTTGCCAGGAAGACGAGGAAGTGATGGCCTTGCTTCATTGTGGTCGGACAGAAGGCAGCCTGTTGTAGTACCACACACTTGGGACATATATATCACCTGCTGCTGTTCCTGACCTCTGGGAGGCCAGCATCAGATTGTGTTCAGAAATGTTGGCCTTCTCAAGCTCCCAATTTTAGTGTCCACACAGGGTTGCTGTGTGCTCTGGGGTCCCTGGGATGCACAAATGGCAGCAGGTTCTCCAGCGCTGCCTTCTCTTTATTTTATTTGAAACATGAATAAATGTTATTTTTGTTTAAGTTCATACTTGACTATGTGTATTTGTAAAAATGTAAAATCTAGCTTTGGAGTAAGCAGATACATTTGACTGACAAAAAAAGGGACAGATAACAACCCCCCCAAAAAATAACTAAATCGTGTTTCCCAAAAAAGTGTGTAAATTTAAATCATATATATTAAAAGATTCAATGGGAGATCACTACCAAAACATTGCGAAATTACAATTAACATCAGTTAGAAAAATAACTAATTTTTAAATATTCCTAAAAACTTGCACGATATAATACACATAAATCTTCTTAAGAGCAGCATGAAAACGGTTAAAAAAAGATAGTCATAACTCTGTGTGAATATCAGCAGCAAAAGAAGTTCATTCGTTTGGATTAATGTCACATTCTAACGAAGATTTCAATGCACAACATTTAAACGATGCAAAAATTTGGAGCGTGACGAATGTGCTATCTCCATTACGAAGGCTTGTTTTACCAGAAGATGCGCTCCCGTCTCATAGTTGCTTGTGAGCATGCGCGCTTTTGGAAGAGTCGTAAAAGCATACACACGAACCATTTTCTCGTCACAAAACAGGCCGACGAGAAACACGACGAGGAAATCTGGAATCCTGACGAGAAAATAGAGAGCAGGTTTTCTATTTTCTCGTCGAGATTCACGGCAGTTTTCTCGTCGTAAAACCATACACACAAACGGTTTTCTCGACAAAAAAGCTCTCGCGGCACTTTTCTTGCCGGTTTTGGAAGAGAAACTCGGTCGTGTGTACGAGGCTTAAGTGGTTTGAAGACTCTGCAGTTCTTGAGTCTACCTCACCAGTCCAACAGCAAGCTGATTTCCAACAGTGTAGAAAGTGAACTACTAAGAAACCTACAAAATGTTAGGAACTGTGTTTTAACTTACTGTGCACCTGTCACCAGGATATGGACAATAAACAATATACATACTATTGTCAACCAGTAATAGGGCTTTAAATCAAGCCATCCTTCACCTCTGTAGCTGCTTGTACTGTGGAGTAATTCATTCTCAATTCTCTCTAAGGCTGGGTTTACACATGCAGCAGTGCTTGCTGCCCCTCTCAAAAGCAATCCGTGGTGGATTGTTTTTCAGACGTGTTTGACAGGTGTTCAGGAGGTAATTTTGCCTCTGCCTTTTTCATTCTGTAAATGCTGCACCCCCGCACTGCAATCACTTGCATTACACACAATGCAGCACAGCCCCATTCACTTGAATAGGATGCATTCAGCAGCAGTACTGCCCGCTGGACATGATGAATGAATAATTTTTGCGGCATCTTCAACCCTGTCCAGTTGCCTTTGCAGCTTAAGGTGCAGGGGAAATATGTCTCAACCATCTGTTTTTACAGCCCCCCAACTGTAACGCCCTATCAGCTTAGCAATACCCGCTGGTTGTTTTCAGAAAAGGGTTGGCAGGTTGTCAAGATATGCTCTTCATACAAACAAGCTGTCGTTTGCATGTCTCTGTTGTGAACTTTGAAGATGAATCTCTCCACAATGCCTGTAACTATGGAGGTGAATGAGGACTTTTTTGAAAAATTATTTTGCTGCTTATTTAGAATATGTACATTCTCTAGTGTACATAGTCTGAGCATAGGCTCACTAAAGGCATTATTAATGTTTATTTATGGAACCAGTCCTTGCTGCCACCAGAAGACCCACCAGTCAACTCGGGGATCAACCTCCACAGCACAGCAAAACAAATCACTGCATCCACACTCCTCCTGTCATTTCCGGCTAGAGTCCCAGCTGAGTAGCTGAAGTGGTAAGGCAGGTCCGATAGCTCCTGTCTGGGTCAGAACATCACAGGTACTGTCGTGATGACGTCATGCAAGTTTCTTCAGAGCGAGGTGGGGGGGGGGGGGGGGCTGGTGTCATTTAAGGACACCATACACCTGGGAATTTAATTATTTTTCACCACTAACATTCCAGACATCCCAACCTCATCAGACTTTCATCACTGAGTAGACATTAAACATTGAGTGCAGCATAGGAAACAATGTCTTGTTTAATTATTTAAATAGAGGAGAAATGAAAACAGAAACAAAAACAAGCAAATGAGGAAAACACACAGGGATTAATCAAATAGGCTTCACTCTGCAAAAGCCTGCTAATTATATATATATCACAATCAAGCAAAAGTTTGGTCATTAGGCAGCAACATGGATACAAAGAGTACATCAAACAGTGCCAATCTCATCCGAGTCTTGGGGGATAATTGTTCCAAAAATTTAAATATTAAATCACCTGTTATTGTTCTAAATATGCGAATAGATTGCACCCTGTGTTTAAACCTTTCGGATGTAGGGTCTATGAACAATAAATCCACATTTTTTCCTTTTGGATTAGAATCCTGTCAAAATCTTCCCGTCCAGTAGGTAAGTTCAGGCTATAAATACCCTTAACTTTTAATCCCCTGGGGTCCCTCCCATGGTGTTAAATGAAATACAAAGCAAGAGGGCGTTCATCATCCTTGTCCTTCATACTTTGAATATGCTCACTAATCCGGATTTTAAAGCGGAGGTTCCGCGGTCCAGCCTTTTTTTTTTTAAAGTCCATTCTATGCTACAACTTATGCATTAGTAGTACTCACTTGTCCGGCGCTGGTTAACATCCCCCGTCCGTTTTCGGAATAAATAACTCTTTATAAAAAAAACTTCCTGTATTTGCCATTTTGCTTGTGGGCATCTTGAAGCCCACAAGCATATTCTTCCGGGAAGCGATGAATGCGCGTCACGTGACCGGGTGGACGAGTCACGTGACAATTGAATTATCGTGATGTTTACTCTTTTACTCCTGGGAAGCAGGACACTTTGCTCCCAGGAGTCATTGCTGCAGAATTCCTGGCATACACAGCGACACAGCACAGCAAAGGACAAGTCTACTCCCGCGGGAGGAAATCCCGGAAGTAGGAATGAAGAAAGAAGATTAAGGGAAACTACACAACAAAAAAAAAAAAGGTAAGGCATTTGATTTCATTCATGCTAAGAGGGAACGGTTACAGTAATCTTTAAAATGTGGGTGAACCTCCGCTTTAAGCTGCCTTTTGTTTTTCCCACATATGCTTTACTGCAGGGACAGGTGAGCATATAAATGACACGGGTAGTTGAGCAGTTGATGAAATGTTGTATCCTAAAGCTCTTACTTCCATCCGAACTCACAAACAAGTTAGTTTTTTCCAGATATTTTCAAATCGTGCATCCTCCACATGGATGCATGCCTCGCAAGGGTGGTAAATCCTATCTTGTGTTAATATTGTTTGAGTAAGGCACTGGTAATATAACCAGGGCCTCTTAGCTGCATCCTGGGAAGGCAACATCACCCGATCAGATGATGTGCACGTTTACATGTTCCATGAGGCAGACCCAGAGTTCCTAGAAGAGTTCCAGTAAGTAATGGGAGAATCATTCATCTGTTCTTAGTAAAAATGGCTACCATGAAAAGAAAAATGATGTATGCAAGGAATGAAGAGCCTGCAAGCTAAGCTTCAGAAAGATATAAACCATTTGAATCCCTACTAGGTTTTTTTTAAGTGTAAAAAATACAATAATAAAGAGTAGTAATTATATATAAATGTAGCGCCCCCCTCACTCCACTCGTCTTCAGCTCGTCTTTCTCTTGTCTAGGGGTTATCTTAGAGGAGAGGGAGCGGGGACACCACGCCTGGCCTCCACCACCTGTGTCAGTGCGGTATAAGCAACGTTCTTGTTTTACCTTCGGGTCAGTGCTGTGCACCTGGATCCTCCATCCCAGAGTTACCTTGAACAATGTCTGTCAGGAAATGAGCCCCACACCATTAAAGTCCAACACTCCTTTATTCTTCTTGAATGAACACAATCAGTTGAACTCCCTTGAGGAACAGAACAGGAAAGGAGGTGTGAATGCGAATAGGCCCAGACACAATGCGTTCTCCACTTTCCTCCCTGAAAGTGGGCTGTGGTCTCCGAGCGAGGGGAGATTTCCCTCCAGGCGGTCTCCGACGAGAGACTCACCCGTCACCGTCAATATGCTGCACCGGGTCTTCAAGTGAGGAGCTCCCCCCGGTCCATTACGCCTTCCGGATTCGGGTACCCACTCCCGGGGTTCCCTAGGATCTCTTTCCCTCGCGGAACTCAGTGTTGGGCACTGAGCTCCAGACCTCCATCCGAGTACCTCACCCCAGGCCCAAAGGTGCCTGAGATGGAACACGACCTCCGACTGTCCTCTAGGCCTAGGCCGCCCAGAGGACCGACACGAACCACCTGAAGGTGCCTGGGACTCCGACCCGTGACAAAGATGGCGGCCCCTTTATACCCTCTCCCAGCAAGCACGGCGGGTTCCCCGCCCCACCATACTGCTGCCCAGAGAGGACAAAAAGGAAGCCCGACACACAGCAATGATTCAACCCAGGGCGACAGCACCACCCACTTGGCCGCAGGGAATTACACATCACTGATGTCTCTGCCAAGTTCAAATTACACCCGGGAAAGTACATACCCGCTACACTAATAATAATAAAATGAAAAATGATTCAATAAAAAAAACTTCTTTCCCCATTATTCTCCAGACCCCCTCAATGACATTGCATGCTTTGGATGACATGAGCCAAGTACTCACATAAGCATATGTAACACCATTTAGAGAGACCGCAAACCTGTAAAAAAAATGTCATCATTGTTCCGATCAGGGCTGGTGCAAGGATTATCGACACCCTAGGCGAAATCTCATTTTGCCACCCCCTTGACTCTGCCCTGACTCCACCCCCTTTGCCCTGCCCATGTATACGGTGGAGGTGGCGGGTGGAGATTTTTTGTAATCCCCCCCAAATGTAATCCCCTCAGTGTAATGCCCCCAATGTAACCCCCTGTGTAATATCCCCTGTGTAAAGCCCCCAATGTACAGTATACAGATGGTGGTGGGGGATGTACAGTATACAGGTGGGGGTGTACAGTATACAGGGGGGGGTGAGGGTGTACAGTATACAGGTGGGGCGGAGGTGTACAGTATAAAGGTGAAGGGCGGCGCGGGGATGTACAATACACCTCCCTGGGCACAGTCAGTGTGAAGACAGCTGTGTAGGGAGGTCGATGTCCCCCTGGCAGTAGGTCCTCTCACACACGAGGCAGTCAGGCTGTGTGAAGAGGTGACTCACCATCAGGCAGATGACGAGCAGTGTGATAAGTACAGATCACCCCATTCCGACTCCTCACATCATCAGACACCGGCTTCGCTCTCCCGCTCTCCTCCATTACCAACCATACACTCTGCCTTCTTCCTCACGCTGGACCGTCCAACCCCGCCTCCTCAGCGACACCCTACAACTCCGCCCTTCAGAGTTCATCTTCCCTCTTTATCTGGACGGAACAGGACTCCGCCCCCCGAAGATCGCCTTCTGAGGAGTTACTGAGCGATCTGTGGGAGCCGCGGTGGGAACCAGGGGGAGAGGGATGGGGTTGCCTCTGACTGAAGGAGGGGGACGTGAAGATGCCAGGGGAGGCAGGGCACACCATTGCGATTCAGCTGCTCTGCTGCTGATTATTTCAACATATAACACCCCTAGCGGCCGTGGCTGGGCCCTAGGTGGCTGCTTAGTTTGCCTAGTGGTAGCGCCGACCCTGGTTCCAATTTATGTCTGCATAGACTGACATGGTCTTGTTATGCTAACAATTTATACTTCCATTCATATGTATCCAAACCAGCTACCAACTCAACACCCTATTCCAAATAAATAAATAAAATAAAATAAAATGCCAGGTGGAATACAAAATAAAAACAAAAATAGTCTGGGACCTAAGAGGTTTAAAAACAGCTAATAACTGAATTTGATGTGGTATCAACCTCTTGTAATCTCTTATACAGCAAATTGAGAGGGGGAGGGGCAGCCAATCAATTCTCCTTTATTCAGGAACATGATGAATAGAAAAGAGAGTAGAGTGCTTTCACTGTCCAGTCAAAGCCTTGAGGCAGGATGGGGATCAAGCTGTATTGCTTCACTGCAGTGGAGAAATGTAAGGCTACAAGCCTGGCTGCCTTGCCTGGTAGGAGTCTGTGTTAACCTTAGCACTAAATAGAAATGGACATGATTTGGCAGCTCCTATATTCTGTAATAAAGTGTAATTCTGTTAAAGTGTAACAAGTGCACTTTAAATGACATCCCTGACAAATTTAAAGTGAGCCTGTCATTAGAATTAGTCTCTATCACCACAAGCCCAAGAGAAAGCTATGCTATATATTTCTACCAGATCAACTTTCTTTATATGACTCAGATGTTGTACAGCAGAAACAACACCAACAACCTTCCTGAATAAACAATTCCTATTTTACAGTACAGTTAAGCCCTGTACACACGATCGGATTTCCTATGGTTTTTTAACCGATGGATTTTTCCATCGGAAAACCGATGAAGCTGACTTTCATCGGTCTTGCCTACACACCATCAGTCAAAAAACCGACCGTTCCAAACGCGGTGACGTAAAACACTCCGATGAGCCGAGAAAAATGAAGTTCAATGCTTCTGAGCATGCGTCGACTTGAGTTCCCCACAGACTATAGTAATTTGCTATCGGTTTTTTAACCATCGGATAAATTTAAAACATGTTCTATTTTTAAACGCCGATGGAAAAAAGACCGATGGGGCCCATACACGATCGGTTTGTCCGATGAAAAAAGTCCATCGGACTGTTTTCATCGGTAAAACCGATCGTGTGTACAGGGCTTAACCCATAAGAATTCACTCTGCTAAAATTGACAGTTAAGCAAGCATAGTCACATGGCCATATTCATTTCTGGGTTAGTTTCCTCTTTGTTGCAAACACGCATTTTATCACCAAGCTGTACTAAAATGTACATTGTTATTATTATCTTGTTTTATTGGCCAAATGTTGTGGCCACTCTTATTATCAATTGCATTGAAATTGCAATCACATTAAAAATAAGTATATGCTGCACCAAGGACAGAATTTTTTTTTTTTTCTCATTGTGTATAGTAGTTGCTGTTGAAAGGTTAACTCTAAGAAACATAAAACAGTAGACATGATTCTATATAGTGGAATTTATGTCACAGTTTTGCAGCCTTCTTGTTCTCATAAAGACCGCATTAACAGGATGTGTGCTAAGGACCATCTCCTCCCTTTGTTAACCACAAAGGTGTTGAAATAACAAACTGAAATGGCTTCAGTGCCGGCTCCTTCCTCACATATTTGCAGTGGGGGAAGGAATAAAGGGCTCAGCTTTCTGCTCATTAACAAGCAATGCTTTAGAGGGAATGAATAGCCTTTTCAATTATTTTTTTCATTGTTAGTGTAAAAGCTTAATGTGAATATCAATGCTGCGCGTGAATACTTTTGTTTTTTATCTCTTTTTTATGTGTGGTTTGTAAGTACATACATACATGAGGCAGCCATATTTCCTCATTACATAAGTGGGCACCACTTCCTGCTTCCTAGTGCTACACAGTCGTTGGGCTTACTTCTCCTTCTCACAAGGCAAATCTTTAAGGCATATCTAAACGCAAAGGCAAAAATTCAATATATTGCAACTCATCAGTCCTTAGATGTTTTTCAGCTTCTTTTTTAATTTATCTTCACCTGGAGATCCTGACAGCAACATACTTTGTGTCCTATGATGACAGTGCTCACTTATTCTACTGTATGAGGACACCAGAAATGGGATAAGACTACATCATTATTTACCTCTTCTATTTTTCATAACATAAAGCAGTGGTTCTCAACCTTTCTAGTGCCGTGACCCCTTGATAAAATGTCCCAAGTTCTGGGGACCCCTAACAGTAAAATTATTTTCGTAGCATGGGTTGTCAGCACCCAAGGCAAGACAAGTGACTTTCACCCCTAACCCACGGACATTTAGCGCTCCCAGAGTCCCTTCCACTCATACAGTATTAAAACCCCTTATGGTACATTTTAGGATGTACCACTCTTTCTCTTTGTTCTCTTTTCTTTCCCTTTCATCTTTCTCTATCCTAATTTCTTGTTTTTTTCCCCCCATCCCTCTCTCTAACCGTCTTTCTTGTTCTTTCTCCTATTCTTTCTCTCCCTTTCTCATTGCTCCTCCTCCTCTTTTCCTCTCCCTTTCATGAATTCTCTATTTTTATTCCTTCTCTTACTCTTTGGTGGGGAGGTTGGAGGAATGGGATGAGTGTCAGTGCTGGCGGGGGGTTTGGGATGAGTGTCAGTGCTGGCGGTGGGTTTGGGATGAGTGTCAGTGCTGGCGGGGAGTTTGGGATGAGTGGCAGTGCTGGTGGGGGGAGTTGGAATGAGTGGCAATGCTGGGGGAGTTCTGATCGGCCAACTTAGGTGCCCTTGATCAAGGTCATCTGCTGATCTGAGAACTGTAGTGGGGATTTTTAATGGCAACTATAATCACAGGTAGTGTTACTCACTGTGTCTCTGACTTTGTGGTGTCTCATAGCAGTGACACCTATGCCGAAATCAGGAGATAGGGTCTCCTCCAGCCCCTCCCACTTCACATTCCTCACCAGTCAGCTGACCTCTAGTCTCTGCCCCCCCAGCCATGCCGTGAACTGAATGGGTGGCTGCGAAGAGGGTGAGTGGGAGGCCGCAGGCTCCAGGAACAGCCCAGCTGGGTGGCCACGGGCTTCAGGAACAGCCCTGCTGGGCGGCAGAAAAAAGTCTGGGAGGGTGGTGCAGGCTTCAGGAACAGCCCAGGATTTGGTGACCCCTGGCATATCATCATACGACCCCCGAGGGGGTCCCGACCCCCAGGTTGAGAACCACTGACATAGAGGGACATGGTTTTGTATTCCTTAGAGATAGCCCAGAACAAACATAATTGATAACAGTCAGAACAAGTAGAGAGCACACACACACACACAGTTATCAGCTCTCAAGGTTTCTGGCAGGATCAGCTGGTAATTTTTGAACTTATTAAATGGACAAAACCAGTTACTTGCTAAGGTCAATTTTACCAACCCAAACTTGGCAAAAGAGAAGTTCATTGTGAGTAGGGATGAGCCCGATGTTCAAGTTGAACGTGAGTTCAACTCGAACATCGGGTGTTTGCCTGTTCGCCGAATAGCGAACATTATGCGGTGTTCGCGGCAAATTCGAAAGCCGCGGAACACCATTAAAGGCTATGGGAGATTAACATGAAAAATCAAAAGTGCTAATTTTAAAGGCTTATATGCATGGTATTGTCATAAAAAGTGTTTGGGGACCTGGGTCCTGCCCCAGGGGACATGTATCAATGCAAAAAATTGTTTTAAAAACGGAAGTTTTTTCGGAAGCAGTGATTTTAATAATGCTTAAAGTGAAACAATAAAAGTGAAATATTCCTTTAAATTTCATACCTGGGGGGTGTCTATAGTATGCCTGTAAAGTGTTTAGAACAGTCCCGCAGCAAAATTAAATTTCTAAAGGAAAAAAAGTCATTTAAAACTGATCGCGGCTGTAATAAATTGTTAGGTCTCGTCAATACAGATAAAAGTAATTGAAAAAAACGGCATGGGTTCCCCCCCAGTCCATTACCAGGCCCTTTGGGTCTGGTATGAATATTAAGGGGAACCCCGGAAAAAAAAAACCCGCAACAGCTCTGCCTCCATTGGCGGCTCCCGCCGACTGACGCGTCTCTCGCTTTGACAGCTGTTATATAGCTGAGGGCGGGTCCACCCGGTGATGTAACCGGGTGACCCCGCCCCCTCTGACGCCACGGCGGAAACGCAGCGGGGCCACTCTGTGACGTATACGGGTGACCCCGCCCCCTCTGACGCCACGGATAAACCCCCGTGGTGTCAGAGGGTGCGGGGTCACCCGGTTACATCATGGGGTGGCCTCTTCCTCAGCTATATAACAGCTGTCAAAGCGAGAGACGTGTCAGTCAGCGGGAGCCGCCCATGGAGGCAGAGCTGTTGCGGGTTTTTTTTTGGTTGACGCGAGCAGCGGAATAGAAGATGAATGGAAATCGCTGGACATTTTTATTTTTTTTACTTTTTAATAAAGGACTTGTCCCGAAGTGTCTCCTGTCTTTTTTAAAATTTTTTACACTTTTTTGGGTGAAATGGTAGTGGTACAATGTACCCGTTACCAATTGACGTGGGGGGGCGGTATCTGGGGGACCCCCTTGTTAAAGGGGGCTTCTAGACTCCGATAAGCCCCCCGCCTGCAGATCCCCACAACCACCGGGCAAGGGTTGTGATTGGATGAGGCCCTTGTCCCCATCAACATGGGGGCAAAGTGCTTTGGGGTCAGTCAGACCCCAAAGCATCCTCCCCATGTTGACAGGATGTGTCCTGGTACGGTTCAGGAGGGGGGCAATCCCCCCTCTTTTCCTGCGGCCTGCCAGGTTGCGTGCTTGGATAAGGGTCTGGTATAGATTTTTGGGAGGACCCGTACGCCATTTTTTTCTATTTTGGCGCAGGGTTCCCCTTAAAATCCATACCAGACCTGAAAGGTCTGGTATGGATTTTGAGGGGGACCCCTACGCCATTTTTTTTTAATTTGGCTCAGGGTTCCCCTTAATATCCATACCAGACCTGAAGGGCCTGGTATGGAATTTGGGGGGACCCCCACACATTTTTTTTTACATTTTGGTTTGAGGTTCATCTTAATATTCAAACCAGATTCAAAGAGCCTGGTAATAGACTGGGGGGGAACCCATGCCGTTTTTTAAAATGACTTTTATCTGTATTGCCAAGACCCGACAGTTCATTACAGCCGCGATCAGTTTTAAATGACTTTCTGTCCTTTAGAAATGTCATTTTGCTGCGGGACTGTTCTAAACAGGGGAAAAATGTGCCACTTTAAGGCATACTATAGACACCCCCCCAGGTACGAAATTTAAAGGAATATTTTTTACTTTTATTGTTTCACTTTAAGCATTATTAAAATCACTGCTCCCGAAAAAAAATGCAGTTTTTAAAACTTTTTTTTGCATTGATACATGTCCCCTGGGGCAGGACCCAGGTCCCCGAACACTTTTTATTACAATACCATGCATATAAGCCTTTAAAATTAGCACTTTTGATTTTTCATGTTCGTGTCCTATAGACTTTAACGGTGTTCGCGTGTTCGAACAAATTTTTTGCCTTTTCGCTAGTTTTGGTGCGAACCGAACCGGAGGGTGTTCGGCTCATCATTAATTGTGAGGATTTCCCAGGGGGTGTGCCTAATCACTCTTTGCAGTGCAGATCCCCCCTACTGCCTGGGCATCCCTTTGTGTTCCCCACCTAGTGCTGTCCCCCCCTAGTGTTGCTGGCTTCCCTCATCTCCTCTCCCCCCCCGGCTACTGTGGGGGATGTTTCAGGATGGAAGGGGCTAATCAATATGTAATTTACTGGCCCTTTCCTTTTCTAAATGAACACAGTGAACACACTCACTGTGTTCAATCATAACTGAAGCATAGTAAACTGTGTGTGTGTATGAAGTATGCATCAGTTTGTGAATGAACAGGAAGTCGCTCAGCACAGAGCACTTACCAATTAATCACTGTTCCGTGCAGCTGAGGCTGCAGAGAAAGGCACGT
The DNA here is from genome assembly GCA_029206835.1 of Rana muscosa. Lineage (NCBI taxonomy): Eukaryota > Metazoa > Chordata > Amphibia > Anura > Ranidae > Rana > Rana muscosa. The sequence goes on from CM055116.1 coordinate 853,373,232, forward strand.
GTGTTTGAGCTTTGGGGTCCACATGGAGGATTTACATACTTTAAGATTGGCCATACATGGTCCGAAATTCCACCGATTCAGCAGGGATCGGCTGAATTTCGATCCATGTATAGGTAAGCTGATTGTACACAAGGTGATCTATCAATTGACTTGTGTACAAGCAGCCTATCAGGTTTTCGCGAATGATCAGTGCCACTGGCTATAGCCGGCAACAGTGATCATTGTATTCTGATAGCGGGGAAGGCTTTCCACCATCAGAACTAAATAGCACAGCGGGAGCGATTCTCCCATCCCCCTGGAATGTGTGGATTGGGGAATCGGATCATTTTTTTTTTTTAATGTTGGTTTGTTGAATGAAAAAAATGATTACTATATGACCAGCCAAAGTCTGCCAACTCATTCAAAACATTAGACTCCCTTTACGACTGACATCTTATCTCAGTCTTTCCTAGAAAAAATATGGGGCCTGAAACTGCTGATCTCCTAAAAATGTTAGTTGCCTCGATTTTATGCTCAACCTCAGACTTTAAGGCCTTGTTGCAATTTTTGGTGGATTGCTTTTCAGAGAGTGGTTAAAGGGGTTGTAAAGGTTCATTTTCTAAATAGGTTCCTTTAAGCTAGTGCATTGTTGGTTCACTTACCTTTTGCTTCGATTTCCCTTCTAAATGTTTTTTTCCTTTGTCTGAATTTCTCACTTCCTGTTCCTCCTCAGTAAGCTTGCCTCCCCAGTAAGCTTGCTGACTAACCCCTAGCCAGAATGGCTCAAATGATAGGGGCAAGCTTACTGAGGAGGAACAGGAAGTCAGAAATTCAGGCAAAGAAAAAAATCATTTAGAAGGGAAATCGGAGAAAAAGGTAAGTGACCCAGCAATGCACTAGCTTAAAGGAACCTATTTAGAAAATAAAAAACAAACCTTTACAACCCCTTTAACAGGTGGAATAACAAAGAAGCATCCAATCGGCAAACATAGGGGTTTGGAGTGGCAGCATAACTCAGAGTAAGGCTTCACAGACTGTCAACCCAAATAAAGAAAACAGTGGCATTGGTTATATGCAAAGAACCTAGACAACTGTAGCAAGGTCCAGGAAAATCCACAAGGTCATCAATGTCAAACCTGGACAAGCTAAATCCCTGAGGGTGATTCAGTATAAATGCACACTCAGGTAATCACAAAGAAATATAAGGGGGTGCCAGCCCTTGGAGGAAGGGGGAAAAAAGAAGAAAAAAAGGGGATGACAAAATGAAAGAGAAAGGAAAGGGGGAAAAAAAGGAAGGGCAAAGAGGATATAGGGACTCGGGATTGTCAGGTGGGTCCCTCAATGTCTGTTTTAACCTTTAAAAGCCCACACCATGTGCCGCAACCATGTGCATTGCATGCAGTTGCAGGGTGGTTGTGGCAGTGCTCTGTTCACTTGAATGGGTCACATTCATTGGTGGTACTGCCTGACAAACACAACAGGGGGTATCATTTTTGCCATGGCTGTGAACCAAAGCATCGTGGTCACGGCATGTGTACAGCCCTGTCTGACTGCCTTTGCAGCTTAAGGGGGCAGTAAAACCACTGCCTAAATTTACAGCCTCCAACCTCAAGTGCAAACAAGCCCTAAAGCTTCATGTACACTTGGCTGTCAGTTACCGTGGCCGCGGGAAAATGAAAAACATGTTTTGCGTTTTCCCGTGGCCAAAATGATCCTATCCTGAAAGCGATTCTTCCATTCAGGAAAGGGAGGTTGAAGCTCATCTAATTTCAGCAGCTACTAAACTCTGTGTATATGGACATATAGGCTTTTATAGAGTTGAGTTTAGGAGCTTTGGCAAAAAAACGTCAAAAGCTCCTAAACTCAAGTTCAGGAGCTGCTGAAGCCATGCTGAGACCACTATTGTCTAGATAAGCGCTTTTATTCACTGCCAAAACGTGAGTGTAATTCCTCTGTTTTAAAAATAAATGTTTTTTTTACGGTTTCACACTATATACCTCCTTCTTTTTTAATGGTGGGGCTAAATGCCTGATTCCACTGCATCCTTTTGCAACATCTATTTGAAGTCTTATGCGGACCGTGAACCTGGTATTGCTGGGGTATATCATACCAACAAGCCTGATTGACTCACTAGGTATACACCTACTTGAGTTCAATCATTCCGGTAAGCACATTTGTATCTCTGGTGGTCGACCTTCTATCAAAATGTCACCTTAACCACATATGAAGTTATTGATTGTCACAGATCGGTTTTGGACACTGCACTTTTGGAACTTTTTCCTTTTGATGTTTTTCTTTGGACATTTCTGCATTTTAATTTTTAATGTTAAAACTCTTGATTAATATTGCACATTGGGTATGAACATTGGGTCACTTTTATCAATTTAAAGTGACCTGGTCACTTTTATCAATTTAAAGTGACCTCCTCATTGGTCATTTATTAGCGCTGCACTTTCCCACGCCATTTTAAGGAGCTGCTAGTGTACATGAAGCCTAATAGTTTAGAAGTCACTGACCTAGAGCGAGAATGAGGATCAGGAAAAAATTAGAAGTAATTATCTGCATTCTTGTTGTAGATTATTTACTCAAAGCATTGATGCAAAAAGATCAACATGACAGGCACATAGTAATCGCAGAATGAGAAGTCAACATTGACAGAATCGATGAGTATCTCTACCCCTGTAGGGGCTGCTGGATATTGTGGTCCACCTGTCACCCTCCCCAGCCCGGCATTCACTTCCCAGACACCCCAAGACAAAGAACAGTCCGTTAGCTTTGTTTTGTGTTTTTATTGAGGGATTATAACTTGGATGGGGTTCAGGAATTCATGGGGTGCCCAGATAGATGTATTTTTGCATAGCTTGGGACAGATTTTAAACTCTCCTCTTCCCGCAACACAACTCTTGCTGCAGACTATTCCTTTCTTTTCCTCCAGCACAACTCTTCAGGCACAGCTATCATCTGGTTAGGCCTGACACTGGCTTCAGCCAGGCCCTAGCAGCAGCCCTTTGCAGGCAGGGACCGCAGGCCCCTTTGGTGTAGCAAAAATAATGGAAAGTTCTGGTGCTAGCGTTCCTAGGTGGACTACTGATCCCAGTCAGAGCGTTTAAGACCCTGCCAACCCTCCCGGCTGCAGTTTCCTGTCTCCACTGCCCATGACACCACAGTCCTCACTGGCTCTACATCCATCTCAGATTGCATCCTCCCAATCCGCCTCGGCATGCTTCCCCAGCTTTCCTGGCTGTGTGTCACTCACCGACACCTGGTGGATCCCTCCTCGAGACTTGCCTGGCAGTACTCTCCACTTTCCTCTCCTGCTCCTGGTCAGGACACCCCTGTGGTTTGTACGAGGGTTACTTCCACTCCCGAGCAGGCCCAAGGTCACCCCCCCCCCAGACTGGGGAGCCTTCTCAAAGGCCACGACAGCTAGTACTCCATCTCCCAGTTCTTCCAACAGACAACCCCTCCCCAGCTGGGCTGACTCTAGGTATTTAAGGAGGCCTGCCCCCTGCCAATCCAAGTTGGGGATTGGTCAGGGCTCCTTAGAACACCCCAGGCAGCTCCACTTCTCTTCCCCTCCTGCATTCTAGAACCCTATAGAAGCCAGAGGGAGGTAACCAAGAAATGATGCTGCATGTGAGTCACCTGCTGCTACTCTAAGCCACTCCCAGCCCACACAGATCAAAACAAACATATCTTACAGCTAGGCCTGATTAAATTTACCTGCACTACAAAAACCCTATATTTCTCTATCTACATACTTTACACACTTCTGTCAGTGGGTGGTTATAGCCTCCTGACAGAACATCAAAGAAAAGGAAACATTGCATAGAAGAGTACATAGGGGTTTTCCAAAAAAAAAACACTCTTCTTGAAATTCCCTGATGAGAGGGTCCCCTCCCTGAACAGACAGGTTTCCAGAAGAAATTAGTTCCAGGGACAGACCTTACCCTCAGTGTCCTTACAACAGGATCCGTCTCATCAGTTGCGCACTCAGGGTGGCAGGCTGATCTGTTACTGCAAAGTCAGGAGGAAAAGCAAATTCTTTTGCACTACAGTCACTACAGCAGTCTATGTGGAACGTGAGAAATGGGGGGTACTAATGCGCAAACCAATGGGTAAAACCTAGTTCTAATCTAACATAAAGCAGCTGCCCCAACAAATAAGTGTTCACACACTAAATGGACAATGGTAAAAAAAGGGGGGGGGGGGGGTGTATATGGCGCATGCTAATAAATACTAAAAACAATATAATAATAACAATAATAATTAAAATTCATAATTGTGCAAAAAAATCTTGTGCAAATAAGCAAAAATGTGCAAATTAGTGCAAAGTGCAAATAAGCAATCGTGCAAATATAAGCTAATAAACAGTAGTGCAAACAATTGCAAATTCTTCAAACATGTGCCAAAAGAAAAAGGGTAAAACGTGCAAATAAATGTCCAATAGGCAAGCAGTTCCACAATATCAAGTTCCAAAAGTAATTGTAGAATAATTGAAAACATATATATAATAAAGATATAAATATATCAAAAAATGTGTTCTTTGTGCAAAAAAATATATTTCCATGCAACCGTGGATCTCTGTGCAATATAAATAATTTGAAGTCAAATAATGATCACAGGCAAAGTGCAAAATAGTCCACCATCCATCAAACGCAATCCTTGTGTGTGCAGGTGCTCCAGTGTGGATGCCCTCGTTTCCCCCAGCCTCTCACCTTAGCTGGCTTAAAATTAAGCCTCTTTACTCCCACAGTGGCTAAGCAGCTCCTGGTGGCAGCAGACACTTTTTCCCGGGGTATTCACTCTCAATAATAAGACAGGGAAGAAGAGGGCTCCATAGTGTAGTATGTTCAAATATTTTTAATCCATAAAATACATCAGTACACTTACATTTCAGACGATCAGACAAGCGCATGTAAAAAACGAAAACAAAGGCACTTCCGCTCTCGGCCGCGACCGGACGTGATGTCACCACAGAGCGGAAGTGCCTTTGTTTTGTTTTTTTACATGCGCTTGTCTGATATACACCGACCCCTTTTTTACCATAGTCTATGTGGAACACTCTTGCGCAAGCTGTAATCCCCTACAGTCTTTCAGGCATAAAAGTGCGGGTCAGGTAGTCTCCTCCTACCTCCCCCCTCCTCCCAGATAGCAACTGAATGGCTCATGGTAGGCCGACCCACCTTCACAATGAAAACCCAGTCTTTGTAGATAGCACGCCCCAGCATCCTTTCCTGCCGAATATCTACAAAGCGGGCCCAGGCATCACTCTCCGGCTGTGAAAACAAAAGGGAATAGGAGCGCACAGGCTCATGGTGCAATAACGTGTTTTATTGGATATAAAAGAATAAAATTGATAAAACCGCGAGTGAGCCGCTCACTGGCGGTCGGTCAGGTGAGGGCTGTGGGGCGCCTACAACACTTGTCCCAGGGAGAGCTCTGGTGAAGCCAACTGATAGAGGATGCTGTAGTTGTCAGGATAACATGTTTCGGAGGGCGTGGCCTCCTTCCTCAGATCCGCCCCCTGTTATTTAGAAAGCCCATTTGTAGCTGAAATGAATTGGCCTGCGTTTTTTAACCCTATTTAAAATTTATCGAACTTCAACTAAAAAACATATGGGGGATAGTATGACAGAATACATTTAAGAACAGCATACATACAATATGCCTAAGATATAATTACATATATTTTTTTCCCTTTCTTGACAATTCAATTAAATAAAAAATAAAAGATAATTATATATAACAATAAATCATACATTTCAATAAAATTGGATAGGAAGAAAATAGTACTAGGGTCGTTCTATAATTCATTCCTTGGTTCTTTCTATATACATGCATATACCGTGTTTCCCCCGAAAATAAGCCTGGGTCTTATATAAATTTTTTCAACAAAAGACCCAGTAGGGCTTATTTTCAGTGTAGGGCTTGTCATGTGCTGTCTTCTTTCCCCATCTCCTTCCCTGCCTGTCATAAATCTCCAGTGGCCAGTGGAACGTAGTTAAAAGTGCCTGTAAAATCATAAAATGCACTGCATTACAGCCCTATACAATGTAAAGTGTGCACTGTAACTTCCTACAGCGCCCTCCTCTGCGCTTCTGTGACCCGCCTGATCGGTCTTCAATGCTTCGAGCATTGCAGAGGGAGGGGGGTCCGAGATCCCCCGCTGACAGCTGGCAGAAGGAGAGCAGCGGGGAATCAGCTGAGCGCCACTCGGCGCTTCCATGATCTGCCTGATCAGTCTTTTCCCGCTTCGAGCACTGCAAAGGGAGGGGGGCCTGAGATCCCCTGCTGTCAGCTGGCAGAAGAGGAGGAGAGCAGCAGGGGATCATCTGAGCAGCACCACAAGGAAGGTATTCACCACAGATACATACACAGTCTAGACCACACAACACAACCTTTCCAAACTAGAACTTATTTTCAGGGTAGGGCTTATATTGCAGCCTTCCCCGAAAATCACAGTGGGGCTTATTTTCGGGGTAGGTCTTATTTTCGGGGAAACATGGTATATGCACACATACATATACACATATACACACACACATGTTGATTCTTTTATCAATATCTTGATACTGTATATATATATATATACATATCAAATCGTGTTTTTTAATATATTGGTTATTTGTATCGGATAACTTTTTAGTTTCTTTAATTATGATTTTTCTTGCTTTTTGACCTAGTGTGTCATAGAGGGTATTTTGTACTTTGGTTAAAAAGTAATAAAACTTCAAGATGGGTTGTATTGAGATACAATTGATTAAAAATAATTGAAAATAAAAACTGTAGCCATTTATCGATTAGGAGGAATCAGAGGGCCCTGCAATATAATAATGCTAAAATCACTTATTCACTAATACTTTTTTGGGGGATATATTAACTCCATACTATTGAACTAGCATTGTTGCATTGCTCCCAATAATGACTGTCACTATGCTTACAGCCAAAATGACATTGATTATCAGTAATTAAACTAGTTGGTAGGGGGGTTTTACATTTTTCTCTCATCTTAGTTTCTGAGATCAACATGATTTGAAAAGTAGGCTTTTTAACCTCCAAGGGGTCATAAAGGAAACCTGTAATGAAAGGCTGCCATTGCTGATCTCCTTTTGAAAAATGCTGGTTGGCTGAAAATCATAAATACAATGGCATCAATACTTACAGTACTACGATACTCAGAGTTACTGACCTAGAACAAGCTAAGGTTCAAGCTCTGATTTTTTTTATTTTTTTATTATAGTTTTCCAAAAAAAAGGTTCTGCATTCGGAGAAAAGTCTGATAAGTGAATAATTTTTCACTCTAGCCTCCTGGACCTGAACTAGGCACAGCTTCTGCAAAGGACACAATCACTGGCTCTAAAAGCCCCGAAGCATAACTGTCCGCCTGCTGTGATTGTTCAAATGAGATGTTCCAGGTCTTGGCATTCAGAGGGCTGATGCATGCAAAGTTCAAATCTCCTAACCAACAGGCTAAACAATGCGGGGCCAGCCGAATGTGAAAGCTAATGAAATAATTCTTCAACTCTATGCTTCTTAAAACAATGCAGGCTGTGCATCAGCAGAGCCGGGTTTTCATCGGAGCTGTAATCCAGTATTATCGCTTTGCATCACGCTGGAACTATTTTGTAAATAGTCCTGGCACTGTTCGCCTGTTTACGTACAGTATAAATGTGACCCGGAGCAGTAGGCCTCTTACTGGAACAAGCGGGTACTGGCATACGGGTAAGATCTGCATACTTCTTGGATTTTACTCTTTTGGCTCTGATTTGTCTTACCAAGCAAAGCAATACACAAGTAAATGCTTAAGACAAAAAAGTCACACTGCTTCAGACCCCTGCACAGATATATTTCCTAGAAATCCAATACATCATAAACATAATAGTCCCCTTGAAGGGTAAAAATTTATTAACTTGCCTAATATTTGATTATAATCTAATCTAGCCTTTTTTATACAGACAGTATGTCTTAATATGAAGAATTAATATAATAAGTTATTTTATGATACTCACTGGCTACTCCTGGGCAAACGATGATCTTACCAAGGGTACCTACAGTAATTAGTTATGGTCAGAGTTATCTCATAATTCTGACACTTATGTGGGATGATACCTGTTAAAGTTAAAAAAAGGTACAACAAGCACCCAGCATTTCATGTGAGTTTTGTGATTTGTGTATATGTAATGGCAATTATTATTATTTTTTAAATCTAGATAGAATTGGATGGGTCTGGCCTATGTGAAGTTTTTTTTAGTTTTTTTTATTTCTGTCTGTGTCCCCATTGAAGAGAGTCACCCTCTTTATTTGTACTGGTGACTGTTGTTATCAATACAAGAGGTGAAGATAAATCTTTCAATGGTGACATGGTGTCAATGAGGGGAATTTTCCTCATGTCAGGAGATTTCATGTAACTTTGTTTTGAGTGGGACAAAAAATAAAGGAAATTTCTCAATAGTACAGCAATTTTTTTTTTATTTGATGGGGTTTTTAATCTTTACCTTATCTATCCAAATTTAAAGAAAGCTTTGGCTATACATACACTTTAATGCAATCTTTTGATCCTGACAAAACAACCTGCTAACTTTAAATATTTAAGGCATTTTTTATCATCAAAAAGTAATAGAGTTTAAAAAAAGTTTTGGTTGTTACATATTGTAATATCAATAGTAATTCAAAAACAATAGGGATTCAGCGCCACCCTTACATACAAGTATACAAATGGATATGTATGTATGAATTCATAAGTCCATCAAGTACGTAATAAAATCATCATATAATTCCACCGTTCCAAAAAAAAATACAAAAATACAAAAAAGACAAGAAATACAATTAAAATAAAATAAAAATTGAACTACAAAAATAAGAAATTAAATTTAAAAAAAATGAAAAAAGTCCATGTGAATGTGCTTCGCCACCAACTAACTGAAATCCTCTTATGCGTGAATGTATAAGCACGCATAAGAGGATTTCTGTTTGTTATTGGTGCAGCACATTCACGTAGATATTTTTTTTTTAACCTAAAATACCTCTCGGGAAGTCCTGAAGCCAAGCAATGTGATGTATATGGTGATGGGGTATAGTAGCATGTAGCTGGAGGATACCACTGTTTGCAGTTTTCTCTGTCATATGTGACATATTATATGCAGCAAAGGCCACAGGAGGCACTGAGCCATAACATGTAGTATATATGGAAACGTATGAATTTTTAAAACAAATATTTTCCGAACAATTTAATAAAGTATTAATAAAGTATTAATTCTTTTTTGAAACAGTGTATTTTGTCTATATATTGGGTTGCCAGTATTAAGAGGTATTTTAGGTTATGCAATAAAAAGGTATGATGATGACAACCACACCCCCAGTCATATGAACTTCTTTTTTAATTTTTTTTTTTTTTATATTTGTGGTTAAAAAAAAAATTGTCTTTTGCTTTGTTTTTTTGAAGCAGTGAAATTATATAATGATTTTATTACATACTTGATGGACTTATGAATTCCTACATACATATCCATTTGTATACTTGCATGCAAGTGTGGCGCTGAATCACTATTGTTTTTGAATGAGCGGTACTCTCTAAGATTTAGCAGCAGCACTATTTGGTTTATTCTATTGTTTTCCCATTGGTGTGCACCGGTGTATTTACTTTCTCTTTTCATCAATAGTAATTGTTTTCGCTGTAAAAATGGAGTTACAAGCTTTCAGGTTCAGTTTGACCTTGTGCTGCGAACCATATTAATTTTTACAAAAAATTGTACCTATTGCACATGGTGAATGACAACTAAGAAATTGTCTTAAGCCGTGTACACACGATCGGTTTTACCGATGAAAACAGTCCGATGGACTTTTTTCTTAGGAAAAACCGATCGTGTATGGGCCCCATCGGTCTTTTTTCCATTGGTGTGAAAAAATAGAACATGTTTTAAATTTATCCGATGGGAAAAAAACGATAGCAAAATCCGATCATCTGTGTGGAACTCCATTGGACAAAAAACCCACGCATGCTCAGAATCAAGTTGACGCATGCTCAGAAGCATTGAACTTAATTTTTCTCGGCTCATCGGAGTGTTTTACGTCACCGCGTTTGAAACGGTCTGTTTTTTGACTGATGGTGTGTAGGCAAGACTGATGGAAGACAGCTTAATCGGATTTCCAATGGAAAAAAACATCGGATTAGAATCCATAGGATATCCGATCGTGTGTACAGGGCTTTAGTATTGAAAACAGACAACTGAAAGCATCTCAGAAATGAATAAAAACTATGAAGGGCAACTTATATTTTCACCATATGTCAAGTCATTCACTGACTTAGATGTCCTATGCTTTAAGAAGAACATATATGAAACACGCAAGACTAATTGAAAGTATTGTGCAGAGAGATTTTTAACAAGAATAATTTCAGAATGGATCCCAGTGGGGATGAATTACTTATAAATAGAGCAACTCAAGTAAGCAATAACATGTACATAATGAGAAATAAGGGCCTAATTAAAGAGAACGTTAGGATATTGCTAGTGAGTAAATATTAACAGTTATTGCTGTAATCTTTGATATTGCTTTCACATGTTTGAATTCTTTCTCTTGTATCTATTTTGTGTTATACATAGATATTCGTAGATAACCAACTAGATGATACCTGCCTTTTCCCAGTTCACTGTGAACTGGGAGCTATTGTGTTCTCCGGGTGGGGCGCAGGGAGCCGTCCCTGCCGGAAGAACACAGTGATCACTACTAGCAGCTATAGCCACTGGCAATAATCGCATGCCAAAAATCTGACATGCTGGTTGAGCCCAATTTGATTGATGGATGGACTTGGGTACAATCAGCCTGCTTATAGATAGATCAATTCTCGGCTGGTCCCTGCTGAACTGGCCGAGATTTGATCCATCTATGGCCGGCTTTAAAGAGGTGAAGACTGGGAAAACGGGTGGTGGGATAGGTGAGTTAGACCCACTTATCTTGTAAGCCCTACTTTAATACATTTTTTGATACAGTCGCTGAGGTAAGATATCAGCCATACAGGGAGTGCATTATTTTTAATCAGTCAGCTGACACATAGACTTGCATTGTGAGAAGCAACAGTAAAGCAAAACCATTGGATAGCACTGCAAGACAGGAAGAGCAGCCTGAATATGTAATGAGCAAATATGGCAACCCTCATGTACATACACTATATTGTCAAAAGTATTGGGACACCTGTCTTTGCAGCTATAACAGGTTCTACTCTTCTGGGAAGGCTGTCCACAAGGTTTAGGGGTGTGTCTATTAGAATGTTTTACCATTCTTCTAGAAGCGCAGTTGTGAGGTCAGGCACTGATGTTGGATGAGAAGGCCTGGCTCACAGTCTCCGCTCTAATTAATCCCAAAGGTGTTCTATCTGGTTTAAGTTAGGACTCTGTGCAGGCCAGTCAAGTTCCTCCACCCTAAACTCTCTCATCCATGTCTTTATGGACCTTGTTTGTGCACTGGTGCACAGTCATGTTGGAACAGGAAAGGGCCATCCCCAAACTGTTCCCACAAAGTTGGGAGCATGAAATTGTCCAAAATCTCTTGTTATGCTGATGCCTTAAGAGTTCCCTTCACTGGTACTAAGGGGCCAAGCCCAACCCCTAAAAAACAACCCCACACCATAATCCCCCCTCCACCAAATGATTTGGACCAGTGCACAAAGCAAAGTCTATAAAGACATAGTGGACAGCCTTCCCAGAAGAGCTGAATCTGTTATAGCTACAAGGGGTGGGCCAACTCAATATTGAACCCTACGGACGAAGACTGGGATGCCATTAAAGTTCATGTGCGTGTAAAGGCAGGCGTCCCAATACTTTTGACAATATAGTATATGTACATGGGGGCTGCCATATTTGCTCATTACATATTCAGGCGGCTCTTCCTGTCTTGCAGTGCTATCCAGTGGTTTTGCTTCCAATCCAATTGGGCTCAAGTCTTTGTCAGCTGACTCACTGAAAATAATGCACTCCCTGTATGGTTGATATCTTACCTCAGCGACTGTATCACTTGGCTAAAAAATGTATTAAAGTAGGGCTTGCAAGATAAGTGGGTTTAAACTCACCTATCCCACCACCTGTTTTCCCAGTCTTCACCTATTTTTAAAGCCGGCCATAGATGGATCAAATCTCGGCCAGGTCAGCAGGGACCAGCTGAGATTCGTTCTATCTATGAGCAAGCTGATTGTACTCAAGTCGAGCTGTCAATCGAATTGGGCTCAACCAGCATGTCGGATTTTTAGCATGCGATTATTGCCAGTGGCTATAGCTTCTAGTAGTGATCACTGTGAGCTCCCGGCAGGTACAGCTCCCACCCCCCCCCACCCGGAGAACACAATAGCTCCCAGTTCAAAGTGAACTGGCTTGCACAGAGCCCTGACCTCATCCCGATAGAACACCTTTGGGATGAATTTGAGCCAGGCCTTTTCGTCCAACATCAGTGCCTGACCTCACAAATGCGCTTCTGGAAGAATGGTCAAACATTCCCATAGACACACTCCTAAACCTTGCGGACAGCTTTTATAGCTGTAAAGGGTGGTCCAGCTCAAAATATAATGAACCCTACGGACTAAGACTGGGATGCCATTAAAGTTCATGTGCGTGTAAAGGCAGGCGTCACAATACTTTTGACAATATAGCGTTCAAAATTATAAACTACATATAGAGACAACATTTTTAAAGCATTAACACATGACATTATTTACATCAAGCGAATCTCCATTACACCTTTGTGTAAAAAAATAAATATTGAAAAGAGTATACATGACCTCTAAATAGCACCATCAAACAGTTGGTGTGTCACTCCTTATTCACCTACACATGCTGAATTTGGGAAGAAACAAGAGCAACAATAAATATCAAAAATTAATATCAAATCCTACCTACAGTTCATATATATATATATTTATGTTTCTAACAACATGATGGCTGTTTGGGGACTACGTTCATTTGTCCATTCAGTAACGCTTTAATAATCATATAAAAAATGTCTAAGCAAGGCAGCCTATTTGGCCCAGTGTTTTACAGAAATGTCTATACTAAGGCATCCAAATAAAATTTGGCCAGACAAGCTTACTTCAGTTGAATAATTACATGTTTTCTTTTCCCAGGAACCAAATATCATCGTAACAATGGCATCTGACCATCAATCTCCTGCCACTAAACAACAGCAACCTAGCTCAAAGGTGGGTGCAACCCTGCAACATACCCGAAATATTGTAACTGGGTCAAATGGAAATGGATATCTCTGTATTATATTAATATGAAGAATATATTTCTTTTGTGTAATATGAGGAAAACCATTTAGCTTGTTTATTTAAGCACAATAATATTTTGCCCCACAGTCCTATCTAATATTTATATGAACATGATATTTGTACTGAAGTTGAGGCTGACCCCTAAACTTCATTATGTCCTTTGGAGTACCAAGAAAAAGTCTTATGAACTCCTTGAGTAGTACTTTACCACAGTATGTAAAATAGACCTTTATGATAATGTTAATAATAAAAATGAAGAATAACAAAAGTAAGAAGGCCCTAAGAATAATAACCAAAGAATTATGTATCGTAGAAAAGGGTTGACCGTGCTTTGCATAAATTCACTACTCGTCAATTCAGACATGATGTCCATTCCAATCACTTTCTTTTGCATAAAGAGAGATTTGTGCCATGAAATGGTAGCCACCAAATCAGAATGAAAACAAACCAAAACTAGACAAAAGGCACAACAAAATCAGAACTACCGTATTTATCGGCGTATAACACGCACAGGCGTATAACACGCATCCTAACTTTAAGAGAGAAGTTTCAGGAAAAAAACTTTCCACAGCCCCCTGCGTATAACAGGCAGGCACAGTTTACCCTCTATTTTCAGGGTAAAAAAGTGAGAGTTATACGTCAATAAATACAGTATATAAAATCTGGATGACTATTTGGTGTTAGAGATGGACGTACAACTTTGTGGCTAGCGACTCTGTATTTTTAGACCAACAAAACCTTAAGGGATTGTTTGGACAAGTGGTTAACCAAGTGTCGCCGCTGTGCCATCAATTGTCGCCACTGTGCCATCAAATGCAGCCACTGTGCAATGCCATCAAATGCAGCCACTGTGCCATGCCATCAAATGCAGCCACTGTGCCATCAATTGTCACCACTGTACCCATCAATTGTCGCCACTGGGCCATCAATTGTTGCCACTGTGCCATCAATTGTCGCCACTGTGCCATCGAATGAAGCCACTGTGCCATGCCATCAAACGCAGCCACTGTGCCATCAATTGTCACCACTGTGCCATCAATTGTCACCACTGTGCCCATCAATTGTCGCCACTGTGCCATGCCATCAATTGTCACCACTGTGCCATCAATTGTCACCACTGTTACATAGTTACATAGTTAGTCAGGTTGAAAAAAGACACAAGTCCATCCAGTTCAACCGTAAAAAAATAAAAATAAAAAAATAAAATAAAAAAAAATAAACATATATCGTACAATCCCATATACCCAATTCTATACCCACAGTTGATCCAGAGGAAGGCAAAAAAAACCCAGAAGAGCATGATCCAATTTGCTACAGCAGGGGAAAAAATTCCTTCCTGATCCCCCGAGAGGCAATCGGATATTCCCTGGATCAACTTCACCTATAAATGTCAGTACCCAGTTATATTATGTACATTTAAGAAAGAATCCAGGCCCTTCTTAAAGCAATCTACTGAGCTGGCCAGAACCACCTCTGCAGGGAGTCTATTCCACATTTTCACAGCTCTTACTGTGAAAAAACCTTTCCGTATTTGGAGGTGAAATCTCTTTTCCTCTAGACGCAAAGAGTGCCCCCTTGTCCTTTGTGTTGACCGTAAAGTGAATAACTGAACACCAAGTTCACTATATGGACCCCTTATGTATTTGTACATGTTGATCATATCCCCCCTTAATCTCCTCTTCTCAAGAGAGAATAAATTCAGTTCCTCTAATCTCTCCTCATAGCTGAGCTCCTCCATGCCTCTTATCAGTTTGGTTGCCCTTCTCTGCACTTTCTCCAGTTCCCCAATATCCTTTTTGAGAACTGGGGCCCAAAACTGAACTGCATATTCCAGATGAGGTCTTACTAATGATTTGAACAGGGGCAAAATGATATCTCTCTCTCTGGAGACCATACCTCTCTTAATACAAGAAAGGACCTTGCTCGCTTTGGAAACCGCAGCTTGGCATTGCATGCCATTATTGAGCTTATGATCTACCAAAACCCCCAGATCCTTCTGCACTACGGATCCCCCCAGTTGTACTCCCCCTAGTATGTATGATGTATTCATATTATTAGCCCCCAAGTGCATAACTTTACATTTATCAACATTAAACCTCATCTGCCACATAGTCGCCCAATTAGACAGAGCATTGAGGTCGGCTTGTAAATTGGCGACATCCTGTAAGGACGTTATTCCACTGCATAGCTTGGTGTCATCTGCAAAGACAGAAATGTTACTTTTGATCTCAGACCCAATATCATTTATAAACATATTAAAAAGTAAGGGTCCCAGCACTGAACCTTGGGGTACACCACTGATAACCTTGGACCATTCAGAGTAAGAATCATTAACCACTACTCTCTGAATTCTGTCTTTTAGCCAGTTTTCTATCCATTTACAAACTGATATTTCCAATCCTGTAGACTTTACCTTACACATGAGCCGTGTGTGGGGAACTGTATCGAACGCTTTTGCAAAATCCAAGTATACCACGTCCACTGCCACCCCTCTGTCCAAGGTCTTACTTACCTCTTCATAAAAAGAAATCAGGTTTGTTTGACAACTTCTGTCTTTCGTGAATCCATGCTGTCTGTTGCTTAAATAGTTTTTTTCCAGCAAGAACTCATCTATGTGGTCTTTTATTAATCTCTCCAGTATTTTCCCAACTATAGAAGTTAAACTAACAGGTCTATAGTTACTTGGTAAACACTTAATTTAAGGATGGCTGACCCGAGAAAGGTAAGTGCTGGGGGACGGGGGGAAGCAATCTGGCGGTTTTTGAGGGGGCAAACTGGCGGCAATTGATGGGCACAGTGGTGACAATTGATGGGCACAGTGGTGACAATTGCTGGCACAGTGGTGATAATTGATGTGCCCATCAATTGTCACCACTGTGCCCATCAATTATCACCACTGTGCCAGCAATTGTCACCACTGTGCCCATCAATTGTCACCACTGTGCCCATCAATTGCCGCCAGTTTGCCCCCTCAAAAACCGCCAGATTGCTTCCCCCCGTCCCCCAGCACTTACCTTTCTCGGGTCAGCCATCCTTCCTCGATGTCTTCTCCCAAGTCCCGCCCTCAATGTCGCTTCAGCCAATCAGGTTACCGGTAACCAGACCAGGTGAACCTGATTGGCTGAGACGAGTGTCAGTGTTAACCAGGGAACGCACTCCCCCTGCATCCCCTGGTTAACTATTTGGAAGCCGATTAGAGCCCACATGCTGTAATCGGAAAGCCTATCAGAGCCGCTGGCTCTGATAGGCACTTCCAAACACCAAAAAACTGCTGTTATTCAGATGGCCGGCGCTCACCAGGGGGCTGGCCATCTGAATAGTGGGCGGCAGCAGCGACAATACATAGAGATTCATGCATGAATCTCTATGTATTGAACACTTTAGTGACGGCGCAGGGGAGAGAGGGGGCGGCGCTCCTGCGCCCACTATGGAAGCACCGCCGCTGGTCATAACAAATATTGATTTGATTTAAATCTTTCTTCTGTTCGCTCACTTTGCATTTGGTAAATTGTTAAAAATTAACAATTACAATATATATTTTTGAAAGCTTTCTTACTTTACAGCATTTCTTCATACCTGCCTAAAACTTTTACACAGTACTGTATATACTTTGCTCCCTAATCTTACTGCAGGAAACATCAAATGTGAAAACAGCCATGATAAAGCGCAATTAAACTCAAACACAAAAATTTAATATATCACAACTTATCAGTTTTTAGATGTGGGGACTGCATTTGTTTCCCTTACTCTGGATTTTTTAAGGACCCATTCACACCAGCAGCCGCATTGTAACGCATTGTTGTGTGCTGTGAATTAAAACAGTGCCGATGATTACATTTACCTTTTTTAAATAACTTTATTGAAATGTCAATATGACAATATGTCAATATGACATTTCATTAACCTTTATGTGCTGCAGTGTCTTGCATTGCGGTATACTGTGTCGCAGCATGCTGCAGTGAAAAAAAGTAGTGCATGTGTTACTTTTTTTTCAGCTCACAACACACCAACACTATGGTGTGACCTCAATACGTGGTACACAAGGCAAGTCTTTGTCTATGCAGTCGGCTGCATTGGGCAAGATTGCCCAGCACAGTGCCTTGCATTTAGGTATAAACGCCCCTGATGGTGCCAGTAACACATTTCCTGTCCTAGGGTGACAACACGCACTTACCATACTGTATACATGGAGGAGCAGTATTATTACTCTAGGAAAGGACTACAGGACACCTTCCCTTTTTTCTGCTCCATTGCATAGGAAGAAGGGTTGTTTTGATTTACAGAGGATCTTGAAAAGCTTCAGTTAATTTCAGTACATGGGGAGTTACAAGAACACCAGATTTCTGGATCAACTTTTCTTTTTTGTACCTGCAGAAAATGTACTTAATCTGAGTTGTTGAGTTCTAGATATATTTTATAGAGGTAGTAATTTCTGTTCACTACTAGGGATTAGTGATGAGCCGAACACCCCCGGGTTCGGTTCGCACCAGAACCCGCGAACGGACCGAAAGTTTGAACGAACATTAGAACCCTATTAAATACAATGGATGCGAACGTTCGAATTCTAAAGTGCTAATTATAAAAACTATTATGCATGTTATTGTCCTAAAAAGGGTTTGGGAACCCGGGTTCTGCACCAGGGGACATGTATCAATGCAAAAAGAAGTTTTAAAAACGGTCGTTTTCCGGGAGCAGTCATTTTAATGATGCATAAAGTGAAAAAAAAAAAGTCAAATATTCCTTTAAATATCGTACCTGGGGGGTGTCTAAAGTATGCCTGTGAAGTGCCACGTGTTTCCCGTGTTTAGAACTGTCCCTGCACAAAATGACACTTCTAAAGGAAAAAAAAGCCATTTAAAACTGCTTGCGGCTTTAATGTAATGTCTGGTCCCGGTAATATGGATGAAAATCTTTAAGAAAAATGGCATAGCTACCCCATGACCCCCCCCCTACCCCAGCCCATTACCAGCCCCTTTGGGTCTTGTATGGATATTAAGGGGAACCCCGCACATAAAATAAAAAAGGCCCTATATACTCTGAACAGCCGTATACAGGCGGTGCATACAAGACAGGGACTGTAGGTTTGTTGTTATGTAGAATCTGTTTGTAATTTTGAACAGGTACATTGTTGAAGTGTAGCTCCAGACCAAAAATCTATTTTTAAACTTTTTGGAAAACATAGGTAAGGGTTATCACCCCTGTAACATTTGTTTTGCTGTCTGTGCCCCTGTTCAGAACATTTCACCTCACTTTCCGTCCTAATGACAACTGTTTTTGAAATGTGGTGTTTTTCTTGAAACAAGGATTGCTGATAAAGCATCAGTACAGAGGAGACACCTTTCTCCCATATTTATTCTTACAGGAGAGAATTTTCCTTCCTAGTGGTAGATTTCCTCTCACTTCCTGTTGTCTTCTTGCGTTTGCAAGTAGGAGTCGTTTGTAAGTTGGATGTTTGAAAGTAGGGACCTGCCGTATATACTCTGCAGAAATAGGCCCCTTAGTTGTTGGTGTTGGCACAACACTGTAAGCACTCACAGTTACTCTTGGTTGGTGCTGGAACGCCCTGCTGTCAACTATTATATCAGGAATTTTAATTACATATAATTGTTGAACAGTGGTAGTAAAAATTGGGCCTTTGATGGTGGTGCTGGTGCCACAACACTGTAAGCCCTGACAGTTACTCTTGGTGGGTGCAGCAATGGGCCCTGCTGTGAATTATTAGATCAAGAATTGTAATTACATGCCCCTGTTGAACAGGGGCTGAAAAATTGGGCCTTAGGCACTGGTGGCACAACACTGCAACCCTTCACAGATACTGTACTTGGAGCACAGCAATGAGCCCTGTTGCAAAGTATTGCTTCAAAAATTGTAATGACACGCCCCTGTTAAACAGGGGCTGAAAAATTGGGCCTTAGGCACTGGTGGCACAACACTGCAACTCCTCACAGATACTGTACTTGGAGCACAGCAATGAGCCCTGTTGCAAAGTATTGCTTCAAAAATTGTAATTACACGCCCCTGTTAAACAGGGGCTGAAAAATTGGGCGTTAGGCACTGGTGGCGGCACCCATAAACAAAAATGATCTTCCAAGCTATCATCATCAATCGTATCATTGAGGACTCGGAGGAGGAGGATAGCCAGTCAACATAACAGCACAGGCACTCAGCATCAGCATCAGTCTTGAAGGGATGTGACATTTTAAAATCAATTAGTCTGTTATATCAGCATCAGGTGTGTGGTAGCTGGTGGTGATCCAAGACTGGTTCATCTTGATGAAAGTCAGTCGATCAACCGAGTCGGTGGACAGGCGCACCCTGTGATCCGTGACAAATCCTCCAGCAGCACTGAATGTGCGTTCCGAAAGAACGCTGGATGCAGGACAGGCCAGTAGCTCAATTGCATACTGTGCAAGCTCTGGCCAGTGATCCATCCTCAAGACCCAGTAAGCCAGAGGATTTTCGGTGGGGAAGGTGTCCAAGTCTGACCTTGCCCCTAGATATTCCTGCACCATGTTTATCAGACGCTGGCGATGGTTGCTGGAACCGATCATACTTTGGGGCTGCGGACTAAAGAATTGTCTGAACGCATCGGTCAGACGGCCACCTTCCCCACCGCTCCTTCTTTGACTGGCCGAAGCCTCAGCAACTCGTTGTCCAGGACCAGGAGTTTGCAACCTCCCAGTCTCTGGGAACGCGTTGCACAGACCTTTCTGCAAGGCCTCCCGGAGTTGTCTCATCCTCTGCTCCCTCTGCGACGGTAACATAAGGTCCGCAACCTTACCCTTGTACCGTGGATCAAGGAGAGTGGCCAGCCAGTAATGGTCCCTCTCCTTGATCCGAAGAATACGAGGATCCTTCCGCAGACTTTGCAGGATCAGGGAGGCCATGCAGCGTAGGTTTGCTGAGGCATTCGCTCCGGAGTCCTCTGGGTCACTAAGGACGACATGATCCGCAGCCACCTCCTCCCAGCCACGTACAAGTCCACTGGTTTCTTGGGACTGTAAATCATCCCTAAAAGACTGCTGCTGATGATGCTGAGTGCCAGCCTCCACCTCCATGCTGACACAATCCTCCTCCTCCTCCTCCTCCTCCTCCTCCTCCTCCTCCTCTTCCTGTGCGATGGGTGGGACAGAAGGAACACTGTCTGGGTAAAGGGGGCCTTGAGAGGCAAGGAAGTCCTCCTCTTCCTGCCTCTGTTCTGCCTCAAGTGCCCTGTCCATTATTCCACGCAGCGTGTGCTCCAACAGGTGGACAAGAGGTACAGTGTCACTGATGCATGCACTGTCACTGCTCACCATCCTCGTGGCCTCCTCAAATGGTGCCAGGACAGTGCATGCATCCCTGATCATGCCCCACTGGCGTGGAGAAAAAAAACCAAGCTCCCCTGACCCTGTCCTGGTGCCGTAGTCGCACAGGTACTCATTGATGGCCCTCTGCTGCGTGTGCAGCCGCTGCAGCATGGCCAACGTTGAGTTCCACCTGGTGGGCATGTCACATATAAGGCGGTTCTTGGGCAGGTTCAACTCCTTTTGCAGCTCAGCCAGGCGAGCACTGGCATTATAAGATCTGCGGAAATGCACACAGACTTTCCTGGCCTGCCTCAGGACATCCTGTAAGCCCGGGTACCTGCCCAAGAAGCGCTGCACCACCAGGTTAAGGACGTGAGCCACACAGGGCACATGGGTCAGTTGTCCCTGTCGGAGGGCGGAGAGGAGGTTGGTGCCATTGTCGCAAACCACCATTCCTGGCTTAAGCTGGCGTGGCGTCAACCACCTCTCGGCCTGGCCCTGCAGAGCAGACAGGACCTCTGCCCCAGTGTGGCTTCTGTCCCCCAAACACACCAGCGCAAGCACGGCATGGCATCTTTTTGCCTGCGTACTTGCGTAGCCCCGTGAACGGCTACGGAGCACCGCTGGTTCATAGGACAAACCACAGGAAGAGGCCATGGAGGAAGAAGAAGAGGAGGGGGTGGAGGAGAGAGGTGTGTCACAACCAGTAGTAGCATTTTGGAGGCGTGGCGGTGGGACAACCTCCAACACTACTGCACCTTGTCCTGAATCCTTCCCAGCTGCCAAAAGAGTGACCCAATGGGCCGTGAAAGAAAGGTAACGTCCCTGTCCATGCCTGCTGGACCATGAGTCAGCGGTAATATGCACCTTACCGCTGACCGCCCTGTCCAGCGAGGCCAAGACATTGCCTTCCACATGCCGGTAGAGAGCCGGAATAGCCTTCCGTGAGAAAAAGTGGCGTTTGGGAACCTGCCACTGAGGAACCGCACATTGCACAAACTCACGGAAGGGGGCCGAGTCTACCAACTGAAAAGGCAGCAGTTGAAGCGCTAGCAATTTAGCCAAGCTAGCATTCAACCGCTGGGCATGTGGATGGCTGGGAGTGAACTTCTTTCGACGGTCCAGCAGCTGGGGCAGGGAAATTTGCCTGCTAGAATCGGACGTCGGTGTACTGCTAGCAGAGTGGGCGCAAGTACTTGGCTGTGACACACCTAATTCTACACCTTCATTCCTCTCAGTGCATGTTTCAGAGAGGACTGAAGTTATAGTGGGGTTGGAGATCCCAGCTGATGCGGTGCAAGGAGAGGTCCGCTTGGTTCTTTGGTGTGGGTCTTTGAGGTAGGCTTGCCAACGAGCTGCATGGCAGGTCAACATATGTCTGGTCAGGCATGTGGTACCCAAGCGGCTGATGTTTTGGCCACGCGATATACGCTTGAGACATATGTTGCAAACAGCAGCTGTGCGATCTGATGCACTAGCCTCAAAAAAGGCCCACACCAAAGAACTTTTTGAATGACGGGCAGAGGCAGCGCCCTGCACAGGCGGAGCTCTGCGGTGTGATTCCGTCGGTGTACTGCCCTTACGCTGGCCACCAAAGGGCATCCTGCCTCGTTGGAGATGTGCCTCCTCCTCATCCTCCTCCTCCTCCTCTCTCCTATTAGGCACCCACGTGGAGTCATTGACCTCATCATCCCCTCCCTCCTCATCACTGGAGCCAATCTGGCAGTATGCTGCAGCTGCTGGAACATGACTGCCAGATTGGTGTCCTTCTTGAGCATCCCCTCTGTCTGCTCTCACGCTACTGCCTTCCTCTAGCTGGGTTTCATCATCAGACCCTTCGAAACGCTGGGCATCCTCCTGGAGCATGTACCCAACACTGTGCTGAAACAGTTCGGGGGACTCCTCAGGAGGAGGACATGGTGGGTCTAGGGAAGGAGTGACTGATGATTTGTCTGACATTGATACCAGGGAAGACGACGCTTTGGCAGCTGCTTTTCCAGTACCCTGAGCCTGGGTGAGAGAGGATGAGGAGGAGGAGGAGGGCTTGGTCATCCACTCTACCAAGTCTTCGGCATGATGTGGCTCAACATGTCCAGCTGCCGAAAAGAAGGACAAGCGTGTCCCATGGCCATGTGCTGATGACAATGCACCGCGTCCACGACCAGCACTGTTGCCCCCAGACACAGAGCCTGCTTGCCCTCTTTTATTGCCTCCTGACTGTCTGCCTCTCCTTGTTTGCCTTCCAGACATTCTAATAGATGGCCTGCAGGGAGATGGGAAAAAAGCAATAAGGGCTACCTTCAGGTGTCCTTCTCTGTCCCTTGAAACAAGGACTTTCACAGTGAAAGAAACTGACACTGTCCCTACCTAGAGTTTTCTGTCCCTAGAATAAATGTTTTTTTTAATCACAATATAGCACAAGGACAATTCACTCAATGTCTCTCCAGGTCCCTGGAAACAAGGACTTGCAGAGTGAAAGAAACTGACACTGTCCCTACCTAGAGTTTTCTGTCCCTAGAATAAATGTTTTTTTTAAGCACAATATAGCACAAGGACAATTAACTCACTGTCCTTACAGGTCCCTGGAAACAAGGACTTGCAGAGTGAAAAAAAAAAACACTCTCCCTACCTACAGTTTTCTGTCCCTAGAAAAAATGTTTTTTTTAAGCACAATATAGCACAAGGACAATTAACTCACTGTCCTTACAGGTCCCTGGAAACAAGGACTTGCAGAGTGAAAGAAAAAAAACACTCTCCCTACCTACAGTTTTCTGTCCCTAGAAAAAATGTTTTTTTTAATCACAATATAGCACAAGGAAAATTAACTCACTGTCCTTACAGGTCCCTGGAAACAAGGACTTGCAGAGTGAAAGAAAAAAAACACTCTCCCTACCTACAGTTTTCTGTCCCTAGAAAAAATGTTTTTTTTAATCACAATATAGCACAAGGAAAATTAACTCACTGTCCTTACAGGTCCCTGGAAACAAGGACTTGCAGAGTGAAAGAAACTGACACTGTCCCTACCTAGAGTTTTCTGTCCCTAGAATAAATGTTTTTTTTAAGCACAATATAGCACAAGGACAATTAACTCACTGTCCTTACAGGTCCCTGGAAACAAGGACTTGCAGAGTGAAAAAAAAAAAACACTCTCCCTACCTACAGTTTTCTGTCCCTAGAAAAAATGTTTTTTTTAAGCACAATATAGCACAAGGACAATTAACTCACTGTCCTTACAGGTCCCTGGAAACAAGGACTTGCAGAGTGAAAGAAAAAAAACACTCTCCCTACCTAGAGTTTTCTGTCCCTAGAATAAATGTTTTTTTTAATCACAATATAGCACAAGGAAAATTAACTCACTGTCCTTACAGGTCCCTGGAAACAAGGACTTGCAGAGTGAAAGAAACTGACACTGTCCCTACCTAGAGTTTTCTGTCCCTAGAATAAATGTTTTTTTTAATCACAATATAGCACAAGGAAAATTAACTCACTGTCCTTACAGGTCCCTGGAAACAAGGACTTGCAGAGTGAAAGAAACTGACACTGTCCCTACCTAGAGTTTTCTGTCCCTAGAATAAATGTTTTTTTTAATCACAATATAGCACAAGGAAAATTAACTCACTGTCCTTACAGGTCCCTGGAAACAAGGACTTGCAGAGTGAAAGAAACTGACACTGTCCCTACCTAGAGTTTTCTGTCCCTAGAATAAATGTTTTTTTTAATCACAATATAGCACAAGGAAAATTAACTCACTGTCCTTACAGGTCCCTGGAAACAAGGACTTGCAGAGTGAAAGAAACTGACACTGTCCCTACCTAGAGTTTTCTGTCCCTAGAATAAATGTTTTTTTTAAGCACAATATAGCACAAGGACAATTAACTCACTGTCCTTACAGGTCCCTGGAAACAAGGACTTGCAGAGTGAAAGAAAAAAAACACTCTCCCTACCTACAGTTTTCTGTCCCTAGAAAAAATGTTTTTTTTAAGCACAATATAGCACAAGGACAATTAACTCACTGTCCTTACAGGTCCCTGGAAACAAGGACTTGCAGAGTGAAAGAAAAAAAAACACTCTCCCTACCTACAGTTTTCTGTCCCTAGAAAAAATGTTTTTTTTAATCACAATATAGCACAAGGAAAATTAACTCACTGTCCTTACAGGTCCCTGGAAACAAGGACTTGCAGAGTGAAAGAAAAAAAACACTCTCCCTACCTACAGTTTTCTGTCCCTAGAAAAAATGTTTTTTTTAATCACAATATAGCACAAGGAAAATTAACTCACTGTCCTTACAGGTCCCTGGAAACAAGGACTTGCAGAGTGAAAGAAACTGACACTGTCCCTACCTAGAGTTTTCTGTCCCTAGAATAAATGTTTTTTTTAAGCACAATATAGCACAAGGACAATTAACTCACTGTCCTTACAGGTCCCTGGAAACAAGGACTTGCAGAGTGAAAAAAAAAAAACACTCTCCCTACCTACAGTTTTCTGTCCCTAGAAAAAATGTTTTTTTTAAGCACAATATAGCACAAGGACAATTAACTCACTGTCCTTACAGGTCCCTGGAAACAAGGACTTGCAGAGTGAAAGAAAAAAAACACTCTCCCTACCTAGAGTTTTCTGTCCCTAGAATAAATGTTTTTTTTAATCACAATATAGCACAAGGAAAATTAACTCACTGTCCTTACAGGTCCCTGGAAACAAGGACTTGCAGAGTGAAAGAAACTGACACTGTCCCTACCTAGAGTTTTCTGTCCCTAGAATAAATGTTTTTTTTAATCACAATATAGCACAAGGAAAATTAACTCACTGTCCTTACAGGTCCCTGGAAACAAGGACTTGCAGAGTGAAAGAAAAAAAACACTGTCCCTACCTAGAGTTTTCTGTCCCTAGAAAAAATGTTTTTTTTAATCACAATATAGCACAAGGAAAATTAACTCACTGTCCTTACAGGTCCCTGGAAACAAGGACTTGCAGAGTGAAAGAAACTGACACTGTCCCTACCTAGAGTTTTCTGTCCCTAGAATAAATGTTTTTTTTAATCACAATATAGCACAAGGACAATTAACTCACTGTCCTTACAGGTCCCTGGAAACAAGGACTTGCAGAGTGAAAGAAACTGACACTGTCCCTACCTAGAGTTTTCTGTCCCTAGAATAAATGTTTTTTTTAAGCACAATATAGCACAAGGACAATTAACTCACTGTCCTTACAGGTCCCTGGAAACAAGGACTTGCAGAGTGAAAGAAAAAAAACACTCTCCCTACCTAGAGTTTTCTGTCCCTAGAAAAAATGTTTTTTTTAATCACAATATAGCACAAGGAAAATTAACTCACTGTCCTTACAGGTCCCTGGAAACAAGGACTTGCAGAGTGAAAGAAAAAAAACACTCTCCCTACCTACAGTTTTCTGTCCCTAGAAAAAATGTTTTTTTTAATCACAATATAGCACAAGGAAAATTAACTCACTGTCCTTACAGGTCCCTGGAAACAAGGACTTGCAGAGTGAAAGAAACTGACACTGTCCCTACCTAGAGTTTTCTGTCCCTAGAATAAATGTTTTTTTTAATCACAATATAGCACAAGGAAAATTAACTCACTGTCCTTACAGGTCCCTGGAAACAAGGACTTGCAGAGTGAAAGAAACTGACACTGTCCCTACCTAGAGTTTTCTGTCCCTAGAATAAATGTTTTTTTTAATCACAATATAGCACAAGGAAAATTAACTCACTGTCCTTACAGGTCCCTGGAAACAAGGACTTGCAGAGTGAAAGAAACTGACACTGTCCCTACCTAGAGTTTTCTGTCCCTAGAATAAATGTTTTTTTTAATCACAATATAGCACAAGGACAATTAACTCACTGTCCTTACAGGTCCCTGGAAACAAGGACTTGCAGAGTGAAAGAAACTGACACTGTCCCTACCTAGAGTTTTCTGTCCCTAGAATAAATGTTTTTTTTAAGCACAATATAGCACAAGGACAATTAACTCACTGTCCTTACAGGTCCCTGGAAACAAGGACTTGCAGAGTGAAAGAAAAAAAACACTCTCCCTACCTACAGTTTTCTGTCCCTAGAAAAAATGTTTTTTTTAATCACAATATAGCACAAGGAAAATTAACTCACTGTCCTTACAGGTCCCTGGAAACAAGGACTTGCAGAGTGAAAGAAACTGACACTGTCCCTACCTAGAGTTTTCTGTCCCTAGAATAAATGTTTTTTTTAATCACAATATAGCACAAGGACAATTAACTCACTGTCCTTACAGGTCCCTGGAAACAAGGACTTGCAGAGTGAAAGAAACTGACACTGTCCCTACCTAGAGTTTTCTGTCCCTAGAATAAATGTTTTTTTTAAGCACAATATAGCACAAGGACAATTAACTCACTGTCCTTACAGGTCCCTGGAAACAAGGACTTGCAGAGTGAAAGAAACTGACACTGTCCCTACCTAGAGTTTTCTGTCCCTAGAATAAATGTTTTTTTTAATCACAATATAGCACAAGGACAATTAACTCACTGTCCTTACAGGTCCCTGGAAACAAGGACTTGCAGAGTGAAAGAAACTGACACTGTCCCTACCTAGAGTTTTCTGTCCCTAGAATAAATGTTTTTTTTAAGCACAATATAGCACAAGGACAATTAACTCACTGTCCTTACAGGTCCCTGGAAACAAGGACTTGCAGAGTGAAAGAAAAAAAACACTCTCCCTACCTACAGTTTTCTGTCCCTAGAAAAAATGTTTTTTTTAATCACAATATAGCACAAGGAAAATTAACTCACTGTCCTTACAGGTCCCTGGAAACAAGGACTTGCAGAGTGAAAGAAACTGACACTGTCCCTACCTAGAGTTTTCTGTCCCTAGAATAAATGTTTTTTTTAATCACAATATAGCACAAGGACAATTAACTCACTGTCCTTACAGGTCCCTGGAAACAAGGACTTGCAGAGTGAAAGAAACTGACACTGTCCCTACCTAGAGTTTTCTGTCCCTAGAATAAATGTTTTTTTTAAGCACAATATAGCACAAGGACAATTAACTCACTGTCCTTACAGGTCCCTGGAAACAAGGACTTGCAGAGTGAAAGAAACTGACACTGTCCCTACCTAGAGTTTTCTGTCCCTAGAATAAATGTTTTTTTTAAGCACACTATAGCAGAAGCACAAAACACACTGACACTCTCCCTACCTATCCTTCTCTTTCCCTAAACTAAAGGAATCCAGGTTAAGCAAGAAAGAAATAACAGTCACTGTCCCTGCCTATGCTACTCTATCCCTGCTCCGGAACACACTACACTAGGCCGCCGTGCTGGCGGCCTTTTATAGTGTGGGGCGTGTACTAAACACCCTCAGCAATAATTGGCCACAGGCATCCTGCCTGTGGCCAATCATTGCTCTCCTCGCTGCCGGCGCTGTGATTGGCCAAGCATGCGGGGTCACAGTGCATGCTTGGCCAATCACAGCGCCTGGATGACACTGCGATGGCGTAGTGCATTGTGGGCCGTTCGCGTCACTCGAATTTGGCGCGAACGGCCCAAATCGTTCGATCTTCGTCGAACGATCGAACAGCCAATGTTCGAGTCGAACGTATGTTCGACTCGAACACGAAGCTCATCCCTACTAGGGATGAGCCAACTGCCCTGTATTCAGTTCAAGCATTGCTTGGCAAGCTTTAAAGGGGTGTTTGAGATACTGAACCCCATTGAAATAAACAAAAAAGTACCTTGTTTCATGGCAAAGCACCTTGTCACATGTTGACAGGGACAAGGGCCTCCTCCCCACAATGCTAGCTTGTGTCGGGGTCTGCAGGCAGAGGGCTTATAGTAATCTGGAAGCCCTTTTGTTAATAAGGGGGGCCGCAGATACCACCTCCACACATGAATGAGTATGAGGTGAAAAGTACCCCTACTTATTCACAAAGAAAATGAACTAGAAGTAAAGACACCCACACCAAAGTCCTTTATTAAAAAATAAAAATTCTCACCATTAAATCATCAATCATAATGGTCGCTGACTTGCTGGAAAAGAGGTTTTCAGGTACAGGGCTGCTGATAGGGGGGGACCACCAGTCCTCTTGTAGGGGGCCCGGGCTCACAGGGGGGACCAAACAGCAGAGGGAATCGGTGCGGTCGGTTGGAGGGGCAATTACAGGATGCCCTATGTGACTCTCTGCAGTGGCTGGAAATCAGTTTCTCTCCCTCCCACCGACTCTCAGCTGCTGCAGAAAGAGACACAGACACAGCTGACGGCTTCCCTGTCCCATAAAAAATAAAATAACAAATTGTAACCCTGTGTGGTTTTTATCCCTTGTAAAATGTAAAAAAATTCTAGGGGAAAAAATTGTAAAAAAAATAATTTGTTAAAATTGTAAAATATTTTTTTTTCAAAACATTCTTTTTTTTTTTAAATGATGAAATGTTTTTGTTAAAAAATGTAAAAAACAAACTAAAAAATGGCTAATTCACACAGCTTCTCTGTTATCTTTGTGTCTGCTAAGAATTATTTTGGTATATTTTTTGTGAAAATGTTGTTTTGATATATTTGAGGGGGGCCCTGCCAGGTAGGCTGTATGGGGCCCCGTGACTTCTTACAGCAGCCTGACCAGGTATATAAGGGAAAGGGTCAGTGGCCACTTTTATATGATGCTTGGCTCCCACCAAACAAGTGCAAAACTTTGTGTGTTCGTCCAAATGCTCGAACAGTCAAAGTTCGGTCTAATCCTAGGTACAGACTGAACCATTGACTCATCCCTATTCTCTACAAGTCTGATGTAACATATCCCCAGTAGGGATGAGCCGAACACCCCCGGGTTCGGTTCGCACCAGAACCCGCGAACGGACCGAAAGTTCGCACGAACATTAGAACCCTATTAAATACAATGGATGCGAACGTTCGAATTCTAAAGTGCTAATTATAACGACTATTATCCATGTTATTGTCCTAAACAGAGTTTGGGAACCCGGGTTCTGTACCAGGGGACATGTATCAATGCAAAAAGAAGTTTTAAAAACGGCCGTTTTTCGGGAGCAGTCATTTTAATGATGCATAAAGTGAAAAAAAAAAGTCAAATATTCCTTTAAATATTGTACCTGGGGGGTGTCTAAAGTATGCCTGTGAAGTGCCACGTGTTTCCCGTGTTTAGAACTGTCCCTGCACAAAATTACATTTCTAAAGGAAAAAAAAGCCATTTAAAACTGCTTGCGGCTTTAATGTAATGTCTGGTCCCGGTAATATGGATGAAAATCTTTAAGAAAAATGGCATAGCTACCCCATCACCCCCCCCCTACCCCAGCCCATTACCAGCCCCTTTGGGTCTTGTTTGGATATTAAGGGGAACCCCGCAACACAAAATAAAAAAGGCCCTATATACTCTGAACAGCAGTATACAGGCGGTGTAAACAAGACCGGTGTAAACAAGACAGGGACTGTAGGTTTGTTCTTAAGTAGAATCTGTTTGTAATTTTGAACACGTACATTGTTTAAGTGTAGCTCCAGCCAAAAAATCTATTTTTAAGCTTTTTGGAAAACATAGGGAAGGGTTATCACCCCTGTAACATTTGTTTTGCTGTCTGTGCCCCTGTTCAGAACATTTCACCTCACTTTGCGTCCCAATGACAACTGTTTTTGAAATGTGGTGTTTTTATTGAAACAAGGATTGGTGATAAAGCATCAGTAGAGAGGAGACACCTTTCTCCCATATTAATTCTTACAGGAGAGAATTTTCCTTCCTAGGGGTAGATTTCCTCTCACTTCCTGTTGTCTTCTTCCGTTTGCAAGTAGGAGTCGTTTGTAAGTTGGATGTTTGAAAGTAGGGACCTGCCGTATATACTCTGCAGAAATTGGGCCCTTAGGTGTTGGTGTTGGTACAACACTGTAAGCACTCACAGTTACTCTTGGTGGGTGCTGGAACGCCCTGCTGTCAACTATTATATCAGGAATTGTAATAACATATAATTGTTGAACAGTGGTAGTAAAAATTGGGCCTTTGATGGTGGTGCTGGTGCCACAACACTGTAAGGCCTGACAGTTACTCTTGGTGGGCGCAATTATAATTGCATGCCCCTGTTGAACAGGGGCTGAAAAATTGGGCCTTAGGCACTGGTGGCACAACACTGCAACCCCTCACAGATACTGTACTTGGAGCACAGCAATGAGCCCTGTTGCAAAGTATTGCATCAAAAATTGTAATTACACGCCCCTGTTAAACAGGGGCTGAAAAATTGTGCCTTAGCCACTGGTGGCGGCACCCATAGACCAAAATGATCTTCCAAGCTATCATCATTAATCGGATCATTGAGGAGGAGGAGGAGGATAGCCAGTCAAGATAACAGCACAGGCACTCAGCATCAGCATCAGTCTTGAAGGGATGTGACATTTTAAAATCAATTAGTCTGTTATATCAGCATCAGGTGTGTGGTAGCTGGTGGTGATCCAAGACTGGTTCATCTTGATGAAAGTCAGTCGATCAACCGAGTCGGTGGACAGGCGCACCCTGTGATCCGTGACAAATCCTCCAGCAGCACTGAATGTGCGTTCTGAAAGAACGCTGGATGCAGGACAGGCCAGTAGCTCAATTGCATGTGCAAGCTCTGGCCAGTGATCCATCCTCAAGACCCAGTAAGCCAGAGGATTTTCGGTGGGGAAGGTGTCCAAGTCTGACCTTGCCCCTAGGTATTTCTGAACCATGTATATCAGACGCTGGCGATGGTTGCTGGAACCGATCATACTTTGGGGCTGCGGACTAAAGAATTGTCTGAACGCATCGGTCAGACGGCCACCTTCCCCACCGCTCCTTCTTTGACTGCCCGAAGCCTCAGCAACTCGTTGTCCAGGACCAGGAGTTTGTAACCTCCCAGTCTCTGGGAACGCGTTGCACAGACCTTTCTGCAGGGCCTCCCGGAGTTGTCTCATCCTCTGCTCCCTCTGCGACGATAAGATAAGGTCCGCAACCTTACCCTTGTACCGTGGATCAAGGAGAGTGGCCAGCCAGTAATGGTCCCTCTCCTTGATCCGAAGAATACGAGGATCCTTCCGCAAACTTTGCAGGATTAGGGAGGCCATGCAGCGTAGGTTAGCTGAGGCATTCAGTCCGGAGTCCTCTGGGTCACTAAGGACGACATGATCCGCAGCCACCTCCTCCCAGCCACGTAGAAGTCCACTGGTTTCTTGGGACTGTAAATCATCCCTAAAAGACTGCTGCTGATGATACTGAGTGCCAGCCTCCACCTCCATGCTGACACAATCCTCCTCCTCCTCCTCCTCCTCCTCCTCCTCTTCCTGTGCGATGGGTGGGACAGAAGGAACACTGTCTGGGTAAAGGGGGCCTTGAGAGGCAAGGAAGTCCTCCTCTTCCTGCCTCTGTTCTGCCTCAAGTGCCCTGTCCATTATTCCACGCAGCGTGTGCTCCAACAGGTGGACAAGAGGTACAGTGTCACTGATGCATGCACTGTCACTGCTCACCATCCTCGTGGCTAGTGATGAGCCGAACACCCCCGGGTTCGGTTCGCACCAGAACCCGCGAACGGACCGAAAGTTCGTACGAACATTAGAACCCTATTAAATACAATGGATGCGAACGTTCGAATTCTAAAGTGCTAATTATAACAACTATTATGCATGTTATTGTCCTAAAAAGGGTTTGGGAACCCGGGTTCTGCACCAGGGGACATGTATCAATGCAAAAAGAAGTTTTAAAAACGGTCATTTTAATGATGCATAAAGTGAAAAAAAAAAAGTCAAATATTCCTTTAAATATCGTACCTGGGGGGTGTCTAAAGTATGCCTGTGAAGTGCCACGTGTTTCCCGTGTTTAGAACTGTCCCTGCACAAAATGATACTTCTAAAGGAAAAAAAAGCCATTTAAAACTGCTTGCGGCTTTAATGTAATGTCTGGTCCCGGTAATATGGATGAAAATCTTTAAGAAAAATGGCATAGCTACCCCATGACCCCCCCCCCCACCCCAGCCCATTACCAGCCCCTTTGGGTCTTGTATGGATATTAAGGGGAACCCCGCACATAAAATAAAAAAGGCCCTATATACTCTGAACAGCCGTATACAGGCGGTGCATACAAGACAGGGACTGTAGGTTTGTTCTTATGTAGAATCTCTTTGTAATTTTGAACAGGTACATTGTTTAAGTGTAGCTCCAGCCCAAAAATCTATTTTTAAACTTTTTGGAAAACATAGGTAAGGGTTATCACCCCTGTAACATTTGTTTTGCTGTCTGTGCCCCTGTTCAGAACATTTCACCTCACTTTCCGTCCCAATGACAACTGTTTTTGAAATGTGGTGTTTTTCTTGAAACAAGGATTGCTGATAAAGCATCAGTACAGAGGAGACACCTTTCTCCCATATTAATTCTTACAGGAGAGAATTTTCCTTCCAAGGGGTAGATTTCCTCTCACTTCCTGTTGTCTTCTTGCGTTTGCAAGTAGGAGTCGTTTGTAAGTTGGATGTTTGAAAGTAGGGACCTTCCGTATATACTCTGCAGAAATAGGCCCCTTAGTTGTTGGTGTTGGCACAACACTGTAAGCACTCACAGTTACTCTTGGTTGGTGCTGGAACGCCCTGCTGTCAACTATTATATCAGGAATTTTAATTACATATAATTGTTGATCAGTGGTAGTAAAAATTGGGCCTTTGATGGTGGTGCTGGTGCCACAACACTGTAAGCCCTGACAGTTACTCTTGGTGGGTGCAGCAATGGGCCCTGCTGTGAATTATTAGATCAAGAATTGTAATTGCATGCCCCTGTTGAACAGGGGCTGAAAAATTGGGCCTTTCGTGGTGGTGGTGGTGGTGGTGGTGTTGCCACAACACTGTAAGCCCTCAGAGTTACTCTTGGTGGGTGCAGGAATGGGCCCTGCTGTGAATTATTAGATCAAGAATTGTAATTGCATGCCCTGTTGAACAGGGGCTGAAAAATTGGGTCTTTCGTGGTGGTGGTGGTGGTGGTGGTGTTGCCACAACACTGTAAGCCCTCAGAGTTACTCTTGGTGGGTGCAGGAATGGGCCCTGCTGTGAATTATTAGATCAAGAATTGTAATTACATGCCCCTTTTGAACAGGGGCTGAAAAATTGGGCCTTTCGTGGTGGTGGTGGTGGTGGTGGCGTTGCCACAACACTGTAAGCCCTCAGAGTTACTCTTGGTGGGTGCAGCAATGGGCCCTGCTGTGAATTATTAGATCAAGAATTGTAATTACATGCCCCTGTTGAACAGGGGCTGAAAAATTGGGCCTTAGGCACTGGTGGCACAACACTACAACCCCTCACAGATACTGTACTTGGAGCACAGCAATGAGCCCTGTTGCAAAGTATTGCTTCAAAAATTGTAATGACACGCCCCTGTTAAACAGGGGCTGAAAAATTGGGCCTTAGGCACTGGTGCCACAACACTCCAACCCCTCACAGATACTGTACTTGGAGCACAGCAATGAGCCCTATGGCAAATTATTGCTAAAAAATTGTAATTACAGGCCCCTGTAAAACAGGGGCTGAAAAATTGGGCCTTAGCCACTGGTGGCGGCACCCATAAACAAAAATGATCTTCCAAGCTATCGTCATCAATCGTATCATTGAGGACTCGGAGGAGGAGGATAGCCAGTCAACATAACAGCACAGGCACTCAGCATCAGCATCAGTCTTGAAGGGATGTGACATGTTAAAATCAATTAGTCTGTTATATCAGCATCAGGTGTGTGGTAGCTGGTGGTGATCCAAGACTGGTTCATCTTGATGAAAGTCAGTCGATCAACAGAGTCGGTGGACAGGCGCACCCTGTGATCCGTGACAAATCCTCCAGCAGCACTGAATGTGCGTTCCGAAAGAACGCTGGATGCAGGACAGGCCAGTAGCTCAATTGCATACTGTGCAAGCTCTGGCCAGTGATCCATCCTCAAGACCCAGTAAGCCAGAGGATTTTCGGTGGGGAAGGTGTCCAAGTCTGACCTTGCCCCTAGATATTCCTGCACCATGTTTATCAGACGCTGGCGATGGTTGCTGGAACCGATCATACTTTGGGGCTGCGGACTAAAGAATTGTCTGAACGCATCGGTCAGACGGCCACCTTCCCCACCGCTCCTTCTTTGACTGGCCGAAGCCTCAGCAACTCGTTGTCCAGGACCAGGAGTTTGTAACCTCCCAGTCTCTGGGAACGCGTTGCACAGACCTTTCTGCAAGGCCTCCCGGAGTTGTCTCATCCTCTGCTCCCTCTGCGACGGTAACATAAGGTCCGCAACCTTACCCTTGTACCGTGGATCAAGGAGAGTGGCCAGCCAGTAATGGTCCCTCTCCTTGATCCGAAGAATACGAGGATCCTTCCGCAGACTTTGCAGGATCAGGGAGGCCATGCAGCGTAGGTTTGCTGAGGCATTCGCTCCGGAGTCCTCTGGGTCACTAAGGACGACATGATCCGCAGCCACCTCCTCCCAGCCACGTACAAGTCCACTGGTTTCTTGGGACTGTAAATCATCCCTAAAAGACTGCTGCTGATGATGCTGAGTGCCAGCCTCCACCTCCATGCTGACACAATCCTCCTCCTCCTCCTCCTCCTCCTCTTCCTGTGCGATGGGTGGGACAGAAGGAACACTGTCTGGGTAAAGGGGGCCTTGAGAGGCAAGGAAGTCCTCCTCTTCCTGCCTCTGTTCTGCCTCAAGTGCCCTGTCCATTATTCCACGCAGCGTGTGCTCCAACAGGTGGACAAGAGGTACAGTGTCACTGATGCATGCACTGTCACTGCTCACCATCCTCGTGGCCTCCTCAAATGGTGCCAGGACAGTGCATGCATCCCTGATCATGCCCCACTGGCGTGGAGAAAAAAAACCAAGCTCCCCTGACCCTGTCCTGGTGCCGTAGTCGCACAGGTACTCATTGATGGCCCTCTGCTGCGTGTGCAGCCGCTGCAGCATGGCCAACGTTGAGTTCCACCTGGTGGGCATGTCACATATAAGGCGGTTCTTGGGCAGGTTCAACTCCTTTTGCAGCTCAGCCAGGCGAGCACTGGCATTATAAGATCTGCGGAAATGCACACAGACTTTCCTGGCCTGCCTCAGGACATCCTGTAAGCCCGGGTACCTGCCCAAGAACCGCTGCACCACCAGGTTAAGGACGTGAGCCACACAGGGCACATGGGTCAGTTGTCCCTGTCGGAGGGCGGAGAGGAGGTTGGTGCCATTGTCGCAAACCACCATTCCTGGCTTAAGCTGGCGTGGCGTCAACCACCTCTCGGCCTGGCCCTGCAGAGCAGACAGGACCTCTGCCCCAGTGTGGCTTCTGTCCCCCAAACACACCAGCGCAAGCACGGCATGGCATCTTTTTGCCTGCGTACTTGCGTAGCCCCTTGAACGGCTACGGAGCACCGCTGGTTCAGAGGACAAACCACAGGAAGAGGCCATGGAGGAAGAAGAAGAGGAGGGGGTGGAGGAGAGAGGTGTGTCACAACCAGTAGTAGCATTTTGGAGGCGTGGCGGTGGAACAACCTCCAACACTACTGCACCTTGTCCTGCATCCTTCCCAGCTGCCAAAAGAGTGACCCAATGGGTCGTGAAAGAAAGGTAACGTCCCTGTCCATGCCTGCTGGACCATGAGTCAGCGGTAATATGCACCTTACCGCTGACCGCCCTGTCCAGCGAGGCCAAGACATTGCCTTCCACATGCCGGTAGAGAGCCGGAATAGCCTTCCGTGAGAAAAAGTGGCGTTTGGGAACCTGCCACTGAGGAACCGCACATTGCACAAACTCACGGAAGGGGGCCGAGTCTACCAACTGAAAAGGCAGCAGTTGAAGCGCTAGCAATTTAGCCAAGCTAGCATTCAACCGCTGGGCATGTGGATGGCTGGGAGTGAACTTCTTTCGACGGTCCAGCAGCTGCGGCAGGGAAATTTGCCTGCTAGAATCGGACGTCGGTGTACTGCTAGCAGAGTGGCCGCAACTACTTGGCTGTGACACACCTAATTCTACACCTTCATTCCTCTCAGTGCATGTTTCAGAGAGGACTGAAGTTATAGTGGGGTTGGAGATCCCAGCTGATGCGGTGCAAGGAGAGGTCCGCTTTGTTCTTTGGTGTGGGTCTTTGAGGTAGGCTTGCCAACGAGCTGCATGGCAGGTCAACATATGTCTGGTCAGGCATGTGGTACCCAAGCGGCTGATGTTTTGGCCACGCGATATACGCTTGAGACATATGTTGCAAACAGCAGCTGTGCGATCTGATGCACTAGCCTCAAAAAAGGCCCACACCAAAGAACTTTTTGAATGACGGGCAGAGGTAGCGCCCTGCACAGGCGGAGCTCTGCGGTGTGATTCCGTCGGTGTACTGCCCTTACGCTGGCCACCAAAGGGCATCCTGCCTCGTTGGAGATGTGCCTCCTCCTCATCCTCCTCCTCTCTCCTATTAGGCACCCACGTGGAGTCAGTGACCTCATCATCCCCTCCCTCCTCATCACTGGAGCCAATCTGGCAGTATGCTGCAGCTGCTGGAACATGACTGCCAGATTGGTGTCCTTCTTGAGCATCCCCTCTGTCTGCTCTCACGCTACTGCCTTCCTGTAGCTGGGTTTCATCATCAGACCCTTTGAAACGCTGGGCATCCTCCTGGAGCATGTACCCAACACTGTGCTCAAACAGTTCGGGGGACTCCTCAGGAGGAGGACATGGTGGGTCTAGGGAAGGAGTGACTGATGATGAGTCTGACATTGATACCAGGGAAGAGGACGCTTTGGCAGCTGCTTTGCCAGTACCCTGAGCCTGGGTGAGAGAGGATGAGGAGGAGGAGGAGGGCTTGGTCATCCACTCTACCAAGTCTTCGGCATGATGTGGCTCAACATGTCCAGCTGCCGAAAAGAAGGACAAGCGTGTCCCATGGCCATGTGCTGATGACAATGCACCGCGTCCACGACCAGCACTGTTGCCCCCAGACACTGAGCCTGCTTGCCCTCTTTTATTGCCTCCTGACTGTCTGCCTCTCCTTGTTTGCCTTCCAGACATTCTAATAGATGGCCTGCAGGGAGATGGGAAAAAAGCAATAAGGGCTACCTTCAGGTGTCCTTCTCTGTCCCTTTACTTAAGGATTTCTAAATATGGTTGAGGATGATTGCTTTTGCACAGAATAGCACAACGACAATTTCCCTGACTGTCCAAAAAACAAGGATTTCAAAGATGGTTGATGAGGAATGCTTTAGCACACTATAGCACAAGTAGAATTTCCCTCACTGTCCTTCCCTGTCCCTAGAAACAAGGATTATCACAGTGAAAGAAACTGACACTCCTCCTACCTATAGTTTTCTGTCCCTAGAAAAAATGTTTTTTTAAAGCTGATTGATGATCAATGCTTTAGCACACTATAGCACAGGTAGAATTTCCCTCACTGTCCTTCCCTGTCCCTAGAAACAAGGATTATCACAGTGAAAGAAACTGACACTCTTCCTACCTATAGTTTTCTGTCCCTAGAAAAAATGTTTTTTTAAAGCTGATTGATGATCAATGCTTCAGCACACTATAGCACAAGTAGAATTTGCCTCACTGTCCTTCCCTGTCCCTAGAAACAAGGATTATCACAGTGAAAGAAACTGACACTCTTCCTACCTATAGTTTTCTGTCCCTAGAAAAAATGTTTTTTTAAAGCTGATTGATGATCAATGCTTTAGCACACTATAGCACAAGTAGAATTTCCCTCACTGTCCTTCCCTGTCCCTAGAAACAAGGATTATCACAGTGAAAGAAACTGACACTCTTCCTACCTATAGTTTTCTGTCCCTAGAAAAAATGTTTTTTTAAAGCTGATTGATGATCAATGCTTTAGCACACTATAGCACAAGGAGAATTTGCCTCACTGTCCTTCCCTGTCCCTAGAAACAAGGATTATCACAGTGAAAGAAACTGACACTCTTCCTACCTATAGTTTTCTGTCCCTAGAAAAAATGTTTTTTTAAAGCTGATTGATGATCAATGCTTTAGCACACTATAGCACAAGTAGAATTTCCCTCACTGTCCTTCCCTGTCCCTAGAAACAAGGATTATCACAGTGAAAGAAACTGACACTCTTCCTACCTATAGTTTTCTGTCCCTAGAAAAAATGTTTTTTTAAAGCTGATTGATGATCAATGCTTTAGCACACTATAGCACAAGTAGAATTTGCCTCACTGTCCTTCCCTGTCCCTAGAAACAAGGATTATCACAGTGAAAGAAACTGACACTCTTCCTACCTATAGTTTTCTGTCCCTAGAAAAAATGTTTTTTTAAAGCTGATTGATGATCAATGCTTTAGCACACTATAGCACAAGTAGAATTTCCCTCACTGTCCTTCCCTGTCCCTAGAAACAAGGATTATCACAGTGAAAGAAACTGACACTCTTCCTACCTATAGTTTTCTGTCCCTAGAAAAAATGTTTTTTTAAAGCTGATTGATGATCAATGCTTTAGCACACTATAGCACAAGTAGAATTTCCCTCACTGTCCTTCCCTGTCCCTAGAAACAAGGATTATCACAGTGAAAGAAACTGACACTCTTCCTACCTATAGTTTTCTGTCCCTAGAAAAAATGTTTTTTTAAAGCTGATTGATGATCAATGCTTTAGCACACTATAGCACAAGTAGAATTTGCCTCACTGTCCTTCCCTGTCCCTAGAAACAAGGATTATCACAGTGAAAGAAACTGACACTCTTCCTACCTATAGTTTTCTGTCCCTAGAAAAAATGTTTTTTTAAAGCTGATTGATGATCAATGCTTTAGCACACTATAGCACAAGTAGAATTTGCCTCACTGTCCTTCCCTGTCCCTAGAAACAAGGATTATCACAGTGAAAGAAACTGACACTCTTCCTACCTATAGTTTTCTGTCCCTAGAAAAAATGTTTTTTTAAAGCTGATTGATGATCAATGCTTTAGCACACTATAGCACAAGGAGAATTTCCCTCACTGTCCTTCCCTGTCCCTAGAAACAAGGATTCGCACAGTAAAACACACTGACACTCTCCCTACCTATCCTTCTCTTTCCCTAAACTAAAGGAATCCAGGTTAAGCAAGAAAAAATAAATGTCACTGTCCCTGCCTATGCTTCTCTTTCCCTGCTCCGGAACACACTACACTAGGCCGCCGTGCTGGCGGCCTTTTATAGTGTGGGGCGTGTACTAAACACCCTCAGCAATAATTGGCCACAGGCATCCTGCCTGTGGCCAATCATTGCTCTCCTCGCTGCCGGCGCTGTGATTGGCCAAGCATGCGGGGTCACAGTGCATGCTTGGCCAATCACAGCGCCTGGATGACACTGCGATGGCGTAGTGCATTGTGGGCCGTTCGCGTCACTCGAATTAGGCGCGAACGGCCCAAATCGTTCGATCTTCGTCGAACGATCGAACAGCCGATGTTCGAGTCGAACGTATGTTCGACTCCCTACTCGTGGCCTCCTCAAATGGTGCCAGGACAGTGCATGCATCCCTGATCATGCCCCACTGGCGTGGTGAAAAAAACCCGAGCTCCCCTGACCCTGTCCTGGTGCCGTAGTCGCACAGGTACTCATTGATAGCCCTCTGCTGCGTGTGCAGCCGCTGCAGCATGGCCAACGTTGAGTTCCACCTGGTGGGCATGTCACATATAAGGCGGTTCTTGGGCAGGTTCAACTCCTTTTGCAGCTCAGCCAGGCGAGCACTGGCATTATAAGATCTGCGGAAATGCACACAGACTTTCCTGGCCTGCCTCAGGACATCCTGTAAGCACGGGTACCTGCCCAAGAACCGCTGCACCACCAGGTTAAGGACGTGAGCCACACAGGGCACATGGGTCAGTTGTCCCTGTCGGAGGGCGGAGAGGAGGTTGGTGCCATTGTCGCAAACCACCATTCCTGGCTTAAGCTGGCGTGGCGTCAACCACCTCTCGGCCTGCCCCTGCAGAGCAGACAGGACCTCTGCCCCAGTGTGGCTCCTGTCCCCCAAACACACCAGCGCAAGCACGGCATGGCATCTTTTTGCCTGCGTACTTGCGTAGCCCCTTGAACGCCTACGGAGCACCGCTGGTTCCGAGGACAAAGCACAGGAAGAGGCCATGGAGGAAGAAGAAGAAAAGGGGGTGGAGGAGAGAGGTGTGTCACAACCAGTAGTAGCATTTTGGAGGCGTGGCGGTGGAACAACCTCCAACACTACTGCACCTTGTCCTGCATCCTTCCCAGCTGCCAAAAGAGTGACCCAATGGGCCGTGAAAGAAAGGTAACATCCCTGTCCATGCCTGCTGGACCACGAGTCAGCGGTAATATGCACCTTACCGCTGACCGCCCTGTCCAGCGAGGCCAAGACATTGCCTTCCACATGCCTGTAGAGAGCCGTAATCGCCTTCCGTGAGAAAAAGTGGCGTTTGGGAACCTGCCACTGAGGAACCGCACATTGCACAAACTCACGGAAGGGGGCCGAGTCTACCAACTGAAAAGGCAGCAGTTGAAGCGCTAGCAATTTAGCCAAGCTAGCATTCAACCGCTGGGCATGTGGATGGCTGGGAGTGAACTTCTTTCGACGGTCCAGCAGCTGGGGCAGGGAAATTTGCCTGCTAGAATCGGACGTCGGTGTACTGCTAGCAGAGTGGCCGCAAGTACTTGGCTGTGACACACCTAATTCTACACCTTCATTCCTCTCAGTGCAGGTTTCAGAGAGGACTGAAGGTATAGTGGGGTTGGAGATCCCAGCTGATGCGGTGCAAGGAGAGGTCCGCTTTGTTCTTTGGTGTGGGTCTTTAAGGTAGGCTTGCCAACGAGCTGCATGGCAGGTCAACATATGTCTGATCAAGCATGTGGTGCCCAAGCGGCTGATGTTTTGGCCACGCGATATACGCTTAAGACATATGTTGCAAACAGCAGCTGTGCGATCTGATGCACTCGCCTCAAAAAAGGCCCACACCAAAGAACTTTTTGAATGACGGGCAGAGGCAGCGCCCTGCACAGGCGGAGCTCTGCGGTGTGATTCCGTCGGTGTGCTGCCCATACGCTGGCCACCCAAGGGGATCCTGCCTCGTTGGAGATGTGCCTCCTCCTCATCCTCCTCCTCCTCCTCTCTCCTATTAGGCACCCACGTGGAGTCAGTGACCTCATCATCCCCTCCCTCCTCATCACTGGAGCCAATCTGGCAGTATGCTGCAGCTGCTGGAGCATGACTGCCAGATTGGTGTCCTTCTTGAGCATCCCCTCTCTCTGCTCTCACGCTACTGCCTTCCTCTATCTGGGTATCATCATCAGATCCTTCGAAACGCTGGGCATCCTCCTGGAGCATGTACCCAACACTGTGCTCAAACAGTTCGGGGTGCTCCTCAGGAGGAGGACATGGTGGGTCTAGGGAAGGATTGACTAATGATGACATTGATACCAGAGAAGAGGACGCTTTGGCAGCTGCTTTGCCAGTACCCTGAGCCTGAGTGAGAGAGGATGAGGAGGATGAGGTGGGCTTGGTCATCCACTCTACCAAGTCTTCGGCATGATGTGGCTCAACATGTCCAGCTGCCGAAAAGAAGGACAAGCGTGTCCCATGGCCATGTGCTGATGACAATGCACCGCGTCCATGACCAGCACTGTTGCCCCCAGACACAGAGCCTGCTTGCCCTCTTTTTTTGCCTCCTGACTGTCTGCCTCTCCTTGTTTGCCTTCCAGACATTTTAATGGATGGCCTGCAGGGAGATGGGAAAAACAGCAATAAGGGCTACCTTCAGGTGTATAATGTGCAGGAGGCTTAGGAACAATGACACTGACACTGTCCCCTGCCTATCCTTCTCTGTCCCTAAACACAAGGATTTGCAATATGCTTCAGCAAGATTGGTTTAGCACAGAATAGCACACTGATAGTTTCCCTCACTGTCCTTCTCTGTCCCTACAAACAAGATTTAGCACAGAATAGCACACTGATAGTTTCCACGAGTGTCCTTCTCTGTCCCTAAACTCAAGGATTTCAAATACGGTTCAGCAAGATTGGTTTAGAACAGAATAGCACACTGACAGTTTCCCCGAGTGTCCTTCTCTGTCCCTAAACTCAAGGATTTCAAATATGGTTCAGCAAGATTGGTATAGCACAGAATAGCACACTGACACTTTCCCTCACTGTCCTTCTCTGTCCCTACAAACAAGGTTTAGCACAGAATAGCACACTGACAGTTTCCCAGAGTGTCCTTCTCTGTCCCTAAACTCAAGGATTTCAAATATGGTTCAGCAAGATTGGTTTAGCACAGAATAGCACACTGACAGTTTCCCTCACTGTCCTTCTCTGTCCCTACAAACAAGATTTAGCACAGAATAGCACACTGATAGTTTCCACGAGTGTCCTTCTCTGTCCCTAAACTCAAGGATTTCAAATACGGTTCAGCAAGATTGGTTTAGAACAGAATAGCACACTGACACTTTCCCTCACTGTCCCTACAAACAAGGTTTAGCACAGAATAACACACTGACACTCTCCCTACCTATCCTTCTCTGTCCCTAAACACAAGGAATCCAGGATTAGTAAAGGAAAAAATGACACTGTCCCTGCCTATGCTTCTCTTTCCCTGCTCCGGAACACACTACACAAGGCCGCCACGCTGGCGGCCTTTTATAGTGTGGGGCGTGTACTAAACCCCCTCAGCAATAATTGGCCACAGGCATCATTGCTCTCCTCGCTGCCGGCGCTGTGATTGGCCAAGCATGCGGGGTCACAGTGCATGCTTGGCCAATCACAGCGCCTGGATGACACTGCGATGGCGTAGTGCATTGTGGACCGTTCGTGTCACTCGAATTTGGCGCGAACGGCCCAAATCGTTCGATCTTCGTCGAACGATCGAACAGCCAATGTTCGAGTCGAACGTATGTTCGACTCGAACACGAAGCTCATCCCTGATCCCCAGTCTTTGGCTATTTGTTGTAGAATATCCCCAGCCTCTGAACATTCCTGAAACATGCCTGCAATCTTTGAGTATCCGCTACAGCATTTTCCTAGTCTCTCACCATTTCATGTGTAGCGCCCTCCCCAAATGGTTGGGACGCTGTGTGTAAATTTAGGGGTAGTCTGAGCCAGTAGTTAGGCTCAGACCTGGATAATTGAGTTGATATTTGCTTCTGCTCTGGGTGTGATACTGCCTGGCAGTTATATTCCCTGTTCGCCTGTAGGTGACACTGCCACCAATGGCCCAGGATGGAATACAGGGGTATCACAACACCTTGGGTGTCCTCTCTCAGCAGCCGTGCAGTGGGCGTGGTTGACCCGCTGTGCATGCTGGGAGAGGGTACATAAGGGGCAGACGCCATTAGTAGGGGGTTCGTCCTGTGTGCGCGCCTTGTGGCCCACATGGCATGGGGTGCGTGCGTTTGTTCCAGCCCCGGGCACCTTCAGCCCGAGGCTGCATCGCTGCCTGTTATTCCCAGCTCTGCTGGCTGGGGCCTATGCCTTTGGAAGGGATCCCAAGCTGCCCACCTGCAGCAAGCCCACTCTTAGGGAAGGAGGCCAGGGGAGGATCTGTCCCAGAGGAGACTAGCGACGGTACTGCTGTCTCGGGAGGAGGCCTGGAGACTCACCTAAGGAGGGATCCATTACTACAAGCCCCGCAATATGCTGATCTGGTATAAAGGTTCTCTCTATTGCTAGGCTGGGAGGTTCGGGACTTTGATAATCCTGTGGCAGAGGATTCCTGATCGCATCTCTAAATTCTCAGATAAAGTTGATCAGTGCATCATCCCGGCTGCTAGGACCAGTGAACGTGACTATCCAGGTGAGCAATACCCACTCAGGCTTGAGTGGCGACGTTGTGCCTTTGGTGTTGCGTGCCTGAACCTTCCCCTATTCTTCTCTCATTTCCTGCTTTCTCTACAAGTTCCCACAGCAAGAAAGGGAAAATAAAGCCTTCCTGTTTAGGTTTTACATTTGTGTGGACATTGACTTTTTCTAGAGACTTTCTATACCCTGACAACGGAAGCCTTGGAGGTAGTTTGCATGACCCAAAACAAAACCAGCCAGTCCTTTAAATGGGGGTGCTACACATGTAATATACCATGGTCTCTAACAGTCTTTTATAACATTACAGATTCCAAATATCATGCGCAACCCTTTGGCACACATTTCTGTAACATTATAAATGCTGAACGTTGTATGCTGCCCCCTATATCTAGTTAGTTGAATACCACTACTGTAAGGTCCAAAGTGCTTTTGTTTGTGACTAGGCCTAAATATACAGTATATGTAGCGGAACCTCACTCTCCCTCTTGGTCACTGTGAATAGCTTGTGTCTAGGGGTACCTGGAAGAGGAGAGTGCAGGAACACTACGCCAAGCTCTCCCCTCATGTGTATAAGAGGGTTGAGCAAAGTTAGTTGATTTACCTCCCGGGTCTGTCCACTGCATACGAAACCTTGTTGTTCCCTGGAAGCGTGTCTGCCAATAATAGAGCCCCACACCAATCGAAAGTCCAACACTCGTTTATTTCTCGTAACACAAGCAGTTGA
Source organism: Rana muscosa (assembly GCA_029206835.1). NCBI lineage: Eukaryota > Metazoa > Chordata > Amphibia > Anura > Ranidae > Rana > Rana muscosa. Next base: position 853,418,179 of record CM055116.1, read on the forward strand.
ACTTCCATTAGCAATGAACATGGGGGTGTGGGAACGAGTAGGCCCAGGCACAACTGTACTCTCCTATTCCTTTTTAGCGAATAGGCCTGGCGCACAGTCTCTGCCACCGACCGTGAGTTTTGGTCGCTGCCACCGACCGGATGAACTGTTGAGGCCCCTGCCACAGGCCTAATTGCAGGCCCCTGCCACTGACCTGAGTGAATTAGCTGGACCGCTGCCACCGGTCATTGAACGTGGACTGAACTTCCTCTTTGAACTTGGCCCCTGTTCGGGAAAGATATCCCTCCGGGTGGTCTCCAGAGGTTCACCCGGCACCCTAGGACAATCCCTCCCTCGTGGGACCCAGCAGAAGGTACTGGGCCCCAGGCCTCCGGCTAAGTACCTCACCCCAGACTGAAGGTGTCTGGGATGGAACACGAACTCCAGGTGTCCAGGCCTAGGCCGCCTGGACACCGACCACAACCACAGCCCTCAGGCTGAAGGTGCCCGGGACTCGAACCTCATGGCGAAGAAGTCCGCCCCTTTATACCCTCTCCCAGGATGCACGGCGGGTTCCACGCCCCGCCGTACAACCGCTGCGAGAGGTCACAAAGGGTACGGCACTGCAGCGATGGTTCAACCCCGGCCCAAAGTGACAGCGCCACCTGCTGGGCCGCAAGGAACTATGCATCACTGGTGTCCTCACCAGTTTAAAAAGTACATACCCGCTACATATATGTTTATTGTCCTGAGTACCGTACATTATTTTATATACTCCTATATATATTCACATACTCCTATTAAATGCAGTTTTTGTATCTATAATTTTCTGTTATTTGATTGCCTAAATATTAAAACAAGATCAATGTAGATTTTCATGTTTAGCTAGATTTGTGCTTTTGTTTCTGTTAACAATCCTAATTATTGCATATAGGCCGTATATGGTTTTTCAGCTATGCATGAGCTTTACATTCATAAATTCACTAAATTTCATGCTGTATGATAATAAAAGACAAGGAAATGATAATTAGAAAAGTGTTGAGTCTTGCGGTTAACACAGGAAATAGGAGGATAGACATGCAATGAAAATATAGTAGATAACAGTCTAAATGACCTTAGAACAATACTGCTAACAGAAAAGTAAGGTGCCAAATTTGCTAACATTTTCACACTGAAGAAATTTCAATAGCAGTGCTACAAGAAATAAGAAAGCTCATGACCGTAGGGTCAATTCAGTTAATATAAATGAAGGAATTCACAAGATAACAATAATAGTAACCCTCATGAAGCCAGAAGGTTTTAACAACTATTTGAATCCATATGCATACAGTGTGACCTTATGTGTTCTCCTGGAATAGATTGACAAACACAAAATTTGCGGAATGTGGAAATAATGCACATTAATCCCATTAATGCATTTATATTTATGTTTGAAACAGCAAACCTGGCAACCGTAAAGATTCAATCTGATAACATTAAAGAGCTATGAATGTCTTCTGTCAGTTATCTTGATAGGTTTGCAGGTACCTTTCTTCTAGGAGACATTCATTAATTTTTGTAGATAAATACAAGGCTTGGCATTATCGCATGTGTTTGTCTGTGGGTTGGTTTTCCAACCTACTTGTTTAATGAATGACATTCATAACTCTAATTAGTTTATAAGGACAAAATTATAACCACTGTAGCTCAAGTGACTGCCTTGGGACCCATGAGCACAGTAAACCTTCTTTATGTGGCTGTGTGATATTAAATAATCGTGAGACCGTAAAATGTTTATGTACTATTGCACCTGTGCCAATGTTATCTACAAAGTACACAGCTCTCAGTGGTGGGGTTATTATAAATTGAGGAGTAAGGATCCCATAATATAAAATAAGTGACAAAATATGTGCTGTGCTTAAACAATTAAAAGTATGAGGCAGCTGGCACTAAAGGCAGTATAGCAAACCTTAATCAAACTTGTATATCAAGTGCAGTGCCAGCAAATAAATAAGTAATAATTAAATCACAGTAATAGTGTATTTAAACAACAAATAAATTCTATAAAGTCCAGAAAGTCTGTGTGTGAGCATAAGGAATTGAAAAAATTAGGAAACTGAGGGGGCTGAACGCATATTGCGCTGGTCCCGTCAGAAGTGGTACGCCAAAGCAAACAAACCAAATCGGATGTTGGCAAACGGACTCCGGACTTTTGCTCCTAAATTCACTCCCATCACCTTGCGCAATCGGCATAATGTTCTCACGGGTAATCCGAGGCGAGTATTGGAGGAGTTCCGTTATCGCCTAACTAAACTGTATTCGGCCCCGGATCAGTTTGACGCTCAGGGCACTAATGACTTTCTTAATCGCCTCTCGCTCCCAGTTCTGTCGGAGGCTCATGTGACCCTCATGGACCGGGACATCCAAGTTTCGGAAGTCCTTCAGGGCATTAAGGATTTGAAGGTGGGCAAACGACCGGGGCCGGATGGCTACACAGCGCTTTATTACAGGAAACTGGCTGCTGTGGTGGCTCCACACTTGACAGCCATGTAGAACTCAGTTAAAAGCGGGCAATTCTTTACCCCGGACCTTTTGACCGCAAATATTGTGATGATCCCGAAACCGGATCGCGACCACTCCTCCTGGGCTAACTTTAGACCCATCTCCCTAATTAATATAGACATGAAAATCCTCACCAAAATCCTCGCCAATCGCCTGAATTCTTTCCTTCCTCGGTTAATTAAGAAGGATCAAGTAGGCTTTGTTCCACAGAGACAGGCGGGAGACGCTATTAGGCGAATATTACAACTACAACATTTAGCCCACACCCGTTCACTGGAATCTATGCTCTTGTCCCTTGATGTAAACAAGGCCTTTGACACTCTGTCATGGCCTTATCTTATGTCAGTACTTCTTCATTATGGTTTTGGGTCTTCATTTATGCACTGGATGTCGGTCCTATATGACTCCCCTCGGGCTAAAATTAGGTACTTTGGCTTTGAGTCTCCTCTTTTTAACATCAAGAGAGGCACTCTCACCTCTTCTTTTTATTCTGGCTTTGGAGCCGTTGGCAGAGTCGATCCGTTCACATCCTGATATAAGGGGTATCGAAATTGCGGGCTCAGCCCATAAAATTTCCCTATTTGCAGATGATATCCTTCTCACCTTAACTTCCCCCAGGATTTCTTTACCAAACCTACAGTCCCTTTTGGATACCTTTGCTTCCCTTTCGGGGCTCTATGTTAACCCTTCGAAATCTAAAGCTCTGTCGGTCAATCTTTCCCCCACGCTGTTAGCAGACTTGCAATCAGCTTTTTCCTTCCAGTGGGTCTCCTCGCTTCCTTATTTGGGAATCCGTCTTACCTCAACATATCAGGGATTATACCAGGCTAACTTTCCTTCTTTATTTAAGAAACTCTCTGATATGCTGTTATCCTGGGCTCATTTACCCTTGTCCTGGTTTGGCAGAATTACAGCTATTCGTATGTCCTATCTCCCAAAATTGCTTTATTTTTTTCGAGTCTTGCCCATTTCAGTCCCTTCCCATATTCTTCGCATACACCAACGGAAGATTCTACAATTTATCTGGGGGTCGACCCGCCCCCGAATCAGCAAGCAGATCTTGTACGCCAAAAGAATTAACGGCGGTCTCTCGGTCCCTAACCTGCAAGCATATTATGTAGCAGCAAATATAGCTCCACTTTCACACCTCCATGAGACACATCAGCTTCCGCTATGGGCTGTGATTGACCTTGTGGATTGTGATCCTATTCCTATTTCCTCCTTGCCCTGGCTCCCTCCTGTGCATCGCCCGATGACAATGGGGCCTTGTTTAGCCCATTCCCTACGATTGTGGGACTCAGTAAAGTACTCCGCAGGTCTCATTTCTCCCCATCTTCCACTTATGCGACTCCTATATTGTCCATTATTCCCCCCAGGCTGCGAAAACCCCTCTCAATTTTCCTGGTGGACCACGAACGGATTCACGGACATTCATTCGCTGTTCAGACCCACTAGAATTCTGACATTTGACACTTTACGCAGTTCACATAGTGTCCCTTTGCGTGAGCACTACAGATATTTACAATTACGTCATTTCCTCCAACGACTTATTAAATTCCGCCCAACCCCTTATACTTTGACTTCCTTTGAGAGCCTATGTAGAGCCAGACCTCATTCCCCGGGCCTGATATCTTTGATATATTCGGCCGTGATAACGACAAAAAGACCCCCGTTGAGGTCCTATCATCTTCAATGGGAGAAGGAACTGGGGAAAAAGGTAGACCCTGAGGATTGGCACACTATGACCATAGCTCTTTCCAAGTGCTCTCATAATGTGGTAATACTGGAAAACGCCTACAGAGTATTGTATCGGTGGTATTATACTCCAGCCAGACTGGCCCGTTTTATCCCGACTTATTCCCCTCTCTGCTTTCGGGGATGCTCCCAGGAGGGTTCCATGACACATATTTGGTGGTCATGCCTACGGGCGTGTAGGCTGTGGGTTAGGGTATATAACCTTCTCCGCAGCCTGTTCCAGACTAATATTAAAAGAGACCCCTATGAAGCTCTCCTGGGTAAGCCCATTGTTGAATTGCTACGCCCGGAACGGCAGCTTGCTCAACATCTCTTTACTGCAACTAAGTTGACTATCGCGAGGGCTTGGAAAACTCCCATACTTAGTTTTGAAGCGGTCAAAAACCGCCTCAATGACGTCATGGTTAACGAGAAGTTGACGGCTGTCCTCTCTGATACACATGACAAGTTTCTCAGGGTTTGGCAACCGTGGATTGCATACTCTCACCCTTCCCGGTTTGATGCCGCATTACTCTCCATATAAGGTTCCCCTGGCGCGCGCCCCATGGACTCTCTACCCTATTCTTCCTCCTTTCTTTCTTTTTATTTATTTTCACTGTTCTTATTTTTCCTTTCAGTCTCTTCTTCCCACTTCTTCTCTCAAGGTTGCTTATTTTCTCCTCTCACTCTTAAGCATCACACGCTTCACAGGATTACAGGACACCGGGTATTGCCCTGGTGGATTTGGTTATACTTGCATTTCAAATACCAAGCTGATTATAGTGCCTTCTTCAGCTCTACTTTAAATGTAGCATCCACTCTAGGAAGGAGTTTTTGTACTGTGCAATTTTACTGTGACAGCTTACCTATGTTCTACGGTCATTGTAATTCCTGACCTGCGGATTGCCTTGGTCGGCTATTGCTGGACTTCTGTTTAGCTATCTGGCTACAAAGACCGTAGCGTTTGAACTTTGCGGGTTACCACCACTCCAGTCCCCCATACAAATGGTGGAGAGGGTTCTTTATTCTATTTTTATATCTTTTTATGGTATGCTTATTCTATGGTATTGAATCGGTATGTCTACTATGTGATGCACTATTTTACTGTAATTCTGAACTGTTGATCTGTATGCCAATAAACATTTGTAAAAGAAAAAATTAGGAAAGTCTGGTGTAGTCACTCCGGTGAATGCAGGTCGAGTGTAAAAATGTGTCCAAATAGATATCCACCACCTTCAGATAGAATGCGAACTCACCAGAAATAATGGCTGCTGTGGCAGCAGCATGTGCGCCTTATTACATATATGGAAATCCCCCTGGAAGCATGGCAGCATTGCATCTCTACTTATGCCTTGAGGCAGACTCCCACTAAGGATAAATAAAGCTCATCAGGAGCCCAGATGGATTTTCCATAGTGTAGTATGTTTATTTCAAATATAATCCAGATAAAACAGTATAAAACAAGTTTAAAAACTCATATGAATAACCGCTGGCGACCTCGAATCGCTCAGCGATCATCGCTCATACCAAATATCCTTCCCGGTGCGTTTTGTACAATAGGACGTTATTAGGAGGTATTTAAACTTGTTTTATATTGTTTCATCTCGATTATATTTGAAATAAACATACTACACTATGGAAATCCATCTGGGCTCCTGGTGAGCTTTATTTATTCTTAGTGGGAGTCCGGCTCAACGCATAAGTGGAGATGCAATGCTGCCACACTTCCAGAGGGATTTCCATATATCTCAAAAGGGGCATATGCTGCTGTCACGGCAGCCATTATTTCTAGTGAGTCTGAATTCTATCTGAAAGTGGTGGATATCTATTTGTACATGTTTTTACACTTGACCTGCTTTCACCGGAGTGACTACACCAGACTTTCCTAATTTTTTCCATTCTTTATGTTCACACACAGATTTTTTAGACTTTATGGAATTTATTTGTTGTTTAAATACACTATTACTGTGATTTCATTATTATTTATTTATTTGTTGCCACTGCACTTGATATACAGGAGATCCTATAATAATTAACCGCATTGCAGGGTCAGATTTTCAGCAATGGATCTTATATACATATAACACTTATTCTCAAAGGAGCCATTTCATGTGTTGGGTCTGCTGTAATTGTGCCCATGACTCTGTGAACAGCTCTGTAGTCTCTGACACACCTGGCCGGGCTAAGGTTATAATTGTAGATGTGCACAAATACAGAAAAAAACTATATATATCTTTAAATATTGATAAAATATAAGTCCATATGTCAAATCAGGTAAAATTGGGAAAAAATATATAACTTCAAATCTTCCACTACACCCGGTGCCAGTGAATCCTCTCTCGTCAGAAGCAAAACTCACCAACTCAAATTGCCTTACACTCTCGTGTTCGGCATGTAAACGTGTACAAAAACCTCACTGGTAGGTATAGCAGATATTTCCAGGTTCCAACCAATTCACTGCCCGATAGCTCCGCATGTAAATATAAGAAGTACTCAAAATAGCGTGATACCGTAAAATCTGTTTAATATCACACTTTAAAAGCTTCAAATATTGCACTCACATGAATCTCCAAAAAATAGAGCAATACACTGCACAGCAAACTCGTTCAGAGATAAACCCAAAACCGAGTATATTGGTTGCGGCGGACCCAAGGTGTCCACTGATCGCTCACCACCTCCCCGCTGAACCTTCCTGGATCTCTGCTTCCTCGATCGGCCTTGAAACGTCACACGTTCACTTTAGACGGTTGCCGCACAGCCACGCCCCTGGTGATGCGATGTTTATGGACATTATCACTTTTTGATTGCCTGTGAAAACAGACATTTCATCTTAATTGTTTATAGCGCTGCTTATATTTTATTACACAAATTTTAGGGTTTTAGAATTATTTTTCACAGATTGATTGTTTTAAAGTAGCTGCTTCACTTTTTGAATCATTCATTATTCATAAGCGCAGTGTTGGGAACACAGGAAGGGCGGATACATTTTGTGACCATTTATTTATATAATTGTAGATACCTGTGCATTGTGTGTGTGTATATATATATATATATATATATATATATATATATATATATATATATATATATATATACATATATACCTCATGTCCAAAAAAAGGGCTACTAGCCTACATTTAGTTTTTGTCAGGGTGGTAGTTAGCCGAAACTAATTGTGAAGCCTTTCTCTAAACTCAGTGTTTGTGATTATTCATTGTCACCATTAGGTGTCACTGGTCATAATATGAGATTGTATAAACAAGACTGAATTATGAATATTCATATTTCCTTGAGCCAATCCAGCACGAAGTTTAGTCCACTAGTGCATACTGGGACAGACCATGTGCTTGCTCTCTTCCCCTGGGCGGAAGCCTGGGGAGGTGCTGCTGGATGGAGCTCTGTTGTTAGACCCAATAGCCTGTTTGGGGCCTAACATGTGCTGAAGTGCCCTGAAGCTGTCCTGCCTACTGTGTGGAGTAAGCTGTGCCTAGAAGAAGACCCAGGAGTGGCCCCTTGCTGGAGAGAACCAAGAAGAAGGCTGGTCTCTCAAAACAAACAGTACTATACAAAAGTTTTAGGCAGGTATGATTAAATGCTGTAAAGTAAGAATGCTTCCAAAAAATATATTTTTTAATTGTTGATTTTTTATCAATTTTCTAAATTCTAAGTGAGCAAACAAAAGAAAAATCTAAATCAAATCAATATTTGGTGTGACTACCCTTCGGCTACAAACCAGCATCAATTTTTATACTTGCACACTTGTGCAAAGTCAGGGATTTTGTAGGATTCAAGTCAGGTATATGATTAACCAATTATACCAAGCAGGTTCTAATGGTCATCGATTTTATATATAGGTTGACATACAGTCATTAACTGAAACAGAAACAGCTGTGTAGGTGGCTTAAAACTGGATGAGGAACAGTCAAACTATGCTGCTAAGGTGAGGTGGTGGAAGACAGGTTCATGTCACAGGTCATGCACTATGGCAAGATTAAGCACAGCAACAAGACACAAGGTAGTTATACGCATCAGCAAGGTCTCTCCCAGGCAAAGATTTCAAAGAGAGACTGGGGTATTAGGATGTACTGTTAGAAAACACACACATTTTTCAGCGCAAAAACCTTCGCCCTGATGGTATCAACCAATGATGCAAACCAATGTGATAGAATTTATTGAAAAATTTTAAGAAATTGTCAAAGATTGTTATTGGGCAGACCCAGTCCATACACATTACAATGTAATTGGTCCATAAACCTTGTGTACAATATGAACAGAACTCAGTCCCAACTTGGAGTGAGTAGTAAAGCCTTGGAGACCTTCTAGTCTGTGGGTAAAGAGTTTATCCAATCAGCAAATGAAAAAACAAGTAATTGCTAAAATCAATGTATCCTAAAGCCACCAGCAAGGTGGTGTGTGTAGCAATAAATATACAACAGCCAGCTGGAGGTGAAGGAATCACAGACCTGGATAGGTTGGTCCTGGGAGCATCTCCAGGCCAGGGAGGTGTATGGAATGTTGGGCCACCCAGTAGGTGGAAGCACAGGAGCCTCAAGAAGCCACCCTCAGGAAGGGATATTCCCGGATTGCTCGGGGATTCCGTTGCTGTGGCACGAGGTCTTGCAGGCGGACGTGGATGCTGGCGGCTCCTCCCCTCCTCTTGGGAGTCCGATGGAAAAGCTGGGGAGGTGGCGTGCACTGTCAACTGACAGGCGCTGGACCGGAAGTGATGGTTTGGCCCCCACAGAGCCCAGATCTCAACATCATCGTGTCTGTCTGGGATTAAATGAAGAGATGGAAGGATTTGAGGCAGCCTACATCCAAAGAAGATCTGTGATTAGTTCTCCAAGCTGTTTGGATTAACCTACCTGCCAAGTTCCTTCAAAAACTGTGTGCAAGTGTCCCTAAAAATTAGATTTGATTTGGATTTCTCTTCTGTTCATTTGCTTTCTATTTTGTTAATTGATACAAATAAACTTTTAGCACTTCTATTTCTGAAAACATTCTTAATATACTGCATGTTTTCATGTCTGCCTAAAATATTTGCACAGTAGTGTATATGTGTGTGTGTATCCCTAAAACACAGTAAGACATATACACCAGGAAAATGACACCAAGCAGTTTGAGTATTGGCAAACTGTATTACAATCAAATGGAGGTAAGAAAAGACTATACAGTAATGAATCAGCAAGAAAAGATTACACTGGGCTGCTACACAGTTAAAAGATATACCACAGTAGTCAACAATCAACAACAGCAAATAGTAATACTGTAATATTTAACTGTAATAATTAACAGGCTGCAAGCATTGAATGTTTAACAGCTCCCTCGTTCTTGAAGTTGCACAGGGTAGGCCTAACTAGGGGGAAACCCTATAAGTGTTCACCACAGTAACAGTCAGCAATGAGCAGTACACATGCTCTAAACTATCTGCTGGCCAGCTTGTTGGAGCCCAAATCATTGTGTTGGAGCGCTAATGGTAGTCCCCCTTTAAAAGTTCATGCATGCAATCATAAAGTGCAAACTTTTCCCTCCTCTAGTAAGCTGTAGTGTATACATGGGCAGCGGCCACTCACCAGTCCTGTGTAAAAAGAGGCTTTCTGTCCAAGCACCAGGCAAAAAGGTTTTTCTCACTTTCTCCCTGTTGGTGTCCTCAGCGTCTGGCTCTTTAACTGCACAGCAGGCTCCCCACAGTCCAGGTTGCACTCCAAGGCTCCAGAATAGTGTCCACTCTGCCTCCACTCCTCTCAGGTAGGGGTCACCCACTCACCATCCTCATGGCACTCAGGTGGGTTACAGTCTATCTCAGTTCTGGTCTTCTGGCAGAAAAAGCTAGCCTTCGCTTCCTCTCTTAGACCAGGAAAACTACTCCAGCTCCTCCCCTTTAATGGCCCTTGTCATGGGAATTGGACAACGTGTAGTTTCCAGCAAACCTATGGTGATAGTTCAGTCTCTTCAGCAAACCACACTTCCCACAATCCTCCACCTTTTTTCCAAAGGAAATCCCTTCTCCTAAAATCGTCTCTTTTTTCATAGTCCATTTTCTTGTTTACTGGTTTTTATTCGGTTTAAATATTATGACCTTATACTTTTTTATGATGAGTTTTTCTGCTGATGATGGGATACAAATACATGGTTAAAGACTATACACACAGAAGCAACCTCTTTGCCACCCAACCTCTTTTTTAGCTTACGGTGCCTAATGGTAGATGTTGTCTTGTCTTACAGTTGAGCACAATTTAATTAGGTTAACCCATGCCTGCCCCGCTTGTAATAATTTTGTAACCAAAATTATGCATTTAAAGCCTTGATTGGTTGCAAAAACTGTTATATACAGTAGACTTTAAAAACGCTCTTGTACATTGACGATTACATAGAAAATGTATTACCGTATATACTCGAGTATAAGCCGAGTTTTTCAGCACATTTTTTTGTGCTGAAAATGCCCCCCTCGGCTTATACTCGAGTCACCATTTTGCGCCTGATCTCCCGGATTTAGGGACCCAGTACCGGCCGAAACTTGGCACACATGTAGCCCCACTCTTCCTCTACAAGTGTGCAAAGTTTGTTGTCCAGGAGACCTACGGCCGGGGAGCACCGATTTTTCAAAGCTGGGCACCCCTTCCATAGACTCCCATGTTAAACGGTAATTTCTCTGGTGACTTTGGGGACCCGGTACCGGCCGGTCGAAGGTCTCCTGGAACCGAAACCTGGCACACATATAGCCCCATTTCTCCTCTACAAGTGTGCAAAGTTTGTTGTCTGGGGGACCTACGGCCGGGGAGCACCGATTTTTAAAAACCGGGCACCCCTTCCATAGACTCCCATGTTAAACGTCAGTCTAGTCATGGACACAGTGAGGCATGGGCACAGTGAGGCATGGACACAGTGAGACATGGGCACAGTGAGGCATGGGCACAGTGAGGCATGGGCGCAGTGAGGCATGCACATGGACACAGTGAGGCACAGTGAGGCAAAGGTATAAGCCTAGGACACCCTTGGCTTATATTCGGGTCAGCTTATACTCGCGTATATACAGTAATTTTTTACTTTTTTCAAGATTGCAGGCCAAATGAAGCTCCAAATTGAGATTAAACATGTAAGGCTGCCCATAGACGGATCCGCACATGTATAAAGTTAGGCATATGGACACCAGAGCACACATTGAAGGGAAACCTGGACCCAGCTTGTAAATACTGATCAGTTCTATGCTTTATGGGGCAGTGGATTTAAATGGGATTTAGGATTTTTAGTGCAAGCACCGATGAGGGAGGTATATTGTATAACTAAGCTTACACTTTAAATATGAAAACAGTATTAACATTTATTTTAAATTTGTACATATTCTAAGGACATTGCAAAACTTTTGCGTTTCAGATTGTCCTCTTTGAGCAAGAAAACTTCCAAGGCCGCTGCCATGAACTCAGTGGACCCTGTACCAACCTAAAAGAGGCCGGTATGGAGAAAATTGGTTCTATCCTTGTACACTCTGGACCGTATGTATCCATACATTCTACTGCTTTAAGATTCTATTATATTAACATAAGATTACTAATTGCATTAAGGGCTGTATTTACCATTGAAGCTTATGGAAAACTACATCTAGCAATTCTTTTTACATATGAACTAGAAATTTGATTTGAAATTATCAATGATCAAAGTAACATTGTTTAGAAAGAGGGCTCTTGTAGTAAGGTAAGAGAAGCTTGAAAAGTTCCAGCTCCAGATCCAGTCTCCCCCCAACAAATATTGTAGCTGATGATTTTTTAATATAATGACACTTACCTGTCCAGAGATCCAACGATGTCCTCACCTGAGTCGCTTCTTTAACAAGCTTCGGGTGCAGGCGCTGGAATCTCAAGTAAGGGAAGCAGGCAGGCCTAAGAAATCAATAAGTTGTCATTGTTATAACAGGGTCTGTGTCACCAGCCTTTTGTTCATGCCAGGTACACATTAATGCCCTGTACACACGATCGGATTTCCGATGGAATAAAATCCGATGGATTTTTCCGTCGGAATTCCGATGAAGCTGACTTGCATCAGTCTTGCCTACACACCATCAGACAAAATTCAGACCGTCCAAAACGCTGTGACGTAAAACACTCCCACGAGCCGAGAAAAATGAAGTTCAATGCTTCTGAGCATGCGTCGACTTGATTCTGAGCATGCGTGGATTTTTCTCCAACATTAAAATTTAAAATGTTCTATTTTTTTACACCGATGGAAAAAAGACAGATGGGGCCCACACACGATCATTTTTTCCGATGAAAAAAGTCCATCTGTCTTTTTTCATCAGAAAAACCGATCGTGTGTACGTGGCATAATAGTTTTTTTGCGTTAAAAAAAAAACTGACAGCTCCGGTCTGAGCCACTGTACTAAAGATCTGACGTTAGTGCAGCAATCTCCCCCGCTGAGGTGTTGTGTTCTGACTGCCCCCCGCCAGAACACTCCAATCAGCACTCTCTGCCATTGGCTGAGAGCGCTGATCAGGAGGCGGTCGGCTGCTGGTTTTTCATTATGCTCGTCTGACATACTGGCTGACATACACACGGGCAGAATGTTGTCAGGTTTTTATTGAACCGGCCGATGTCTCCTGACATTTGGCCTGTGTATACTAGGCATTAGACTGGTTTTGCATCCTCATACAAGTCTATGGAAGGGGAAAATCTATAGTACTTCAAGCAGGTCAGCTGCAGGCCAAACACACCTAATTTTTGAATGATCTCAGAAACTTTTCAAATTGTTATGAAACTGATGCCATTAACACAAGCCCAAAGCCCTTCGATACCGGCCCTTATAGTAATGAAAGGTGAAATTAGATATCTTGCTGTAGTGTTTAGGTCACTGTGGTTTGCATACTGTTACTACGCTATTCTTTTACAGTAGAACTTAGCTGAGTACTATTTGCATTAACTGGAAACATAACTAATTTGATAAAAAAAAAAAAAATGAAGCCCCTTTTAAACAAATGTTTGCATCTGAGCCCAAATAATTTTTACTTGTATTTGTCCTTCTGAGCAACTGCTACATTTACCTTGTTATCAGAGGAAAAGGTTTGCTTATTTTTCCATATAGTATGACCCTCAACTGCTTGTTATAATGAAAAATGCTCACTAGATGGTAAAACGCGGGGTCCTTTGACTATGTTAAAAAAAATTATGAATATGGGTTTGATGACATCAACATTTTTGGTCCTATTTTAAGTTGGCATTACAACACTTATACCCTGTACACGGGGTCGGTTTTTCCATCGGTGTTAAAAAATAGAACATGTTTAAAAATTTTCAGATGGAAAAAAAAATGATAGGAAATTCTGATCATCTGTGCGGAACTCCAACGGAGAAAAAACCCACGCATGCTCAGAATCAAGTCGACGCATGCTCAGAAGCATTGAACTCGTCTGAGTGTTTTACGTCACGGCGTTTTGGATGGTCTGAATTTTGTCTGAGGGTGTGTAGGCAAGACTGATGAAAGTCAGCTTTCCATTGGATTTTATTCCATCGGAAATCCGATCGTGTGTACAGGGCATAAAACTGTATATACACAAATGATAAGGATAACAGTGTTTGTATTGGCCACATTTACGTAGCTCTTTCTTGCTACAATTTTTTTTTTTTTAATAATGAACCTGATATTAAACCCTGAGATTTTTAAAAACTTTCATTAGTTGATCTAATCATTTATTAAATACACAGCCTCTTTATCTTCTAAACCTTGCCTATGTTCCAGTCTAAGCTGATGCCATGACCCCTGCCCCAGGGTTACTGCTTCAGGGTGGCTCCTTTCTCTTTCAGCATCCCATGGAGCCATCCTTGCACTTTCTCCCTACATTGTGTGCATCAATAGAAAAACACAGCCCCATAGCCTAGAATGGCAAAGCACATCCCTGCTTCTCCCTTCTTAAGGCTAACAATAATGTTTAATACTACTTAAAGTGGTTGTAAACCTAGTTACATCATTTGTACCTACAGGTAAGCCTATAAGGCTTACCTGTAGGTACTGTTAATATCTCCTAAACCTGCATGGTTTAGGAGATATTTGCTGTATGAGATGCATACTAGCTCATTATGTCTTTGTCTTACATGTTTTTTTTGGGGGGTTTACAACCACTTTAAAATCTCTGTGGGTTGTTATTTATCCAAGTCATGGTAAAGTCAGTAGTAGTTAGTCACATTCAGCAGGATTTATTCTGTAATGCTAAAGACATTTCACAGATTATTCAAGCCACTTCTTCAGCTCTAATAAGTGTGAGGAACATACCCCATGAGTCTCAATAACCCGTATATCATGGACTATGCCAAGGCAGATCTGGATTGTCTAGGAGCAGTTTGGGAGATGTGAAAGTATGTGGAAAAACCCTGTTCTAAATACATAATCCAGTCCCTTAGTACTAAAAATTCTACAACAGGTGTCAATCTTTCAATTTACATGGTGGAAGGTGTAAATTGTTTTTAAATTGCTGGGGTGGAAATGTTAAAAACATCCTCTAATGCCGCGTACACACGACTGAGTTTCTCGACAGTGAAAATCCCGCCGTGAAACCCGACGGGAAAAACAAGGACCGGCTTGGTCACCTTTTCCCAGTCTACACACGGCCATTTTTTACGACATGTTTTCTCTTGGTCGAGAAAACCGGCCATGTGTAGGCTCCCTGGCAGTGTTTCCCTATGGGAAAACTGCAGAGAAAAATTAGTGCATGTTCTAATTTTTCTCGTCGTGATTCTCTGCGGTTTTATCGTTGGGAAAACTGCTGGAGAGCCTACACACAGCCGTTTTTCTCGTCCAAGTGAAAAAATTACAGTTTTCCGACGAGAAAAATGGTCGTGTGTACGCGGCATCAGACCAATTCTCAGCAGCATCAACTCTTTCACATATAACATCACTAAGTGCATGGCTACTATTCTATCACCCTTTGTTGGCAACACAGAGCACAGTATTCAGAATGCTATCAAGATTTTTCAATGCATTCCTTTTGACTTGTACATCCACTATTGAGATTGTAAGGAAACATCTGAAATGAGAAAAGAATCTTGACAGCCAAGCAAAACTCCAGCAAGTCCAAGTATGCACCTTGCTGGATCTTTGCCTCAACACCAGCTATTTTAAGTACAAGGATACCTTCTTTAGATAGGAACTTGGCTGCACAAATATCTTCCATTGTAGATAATCATTGCTGGGAACCTGCAAATTAAGGACGGGGAAAGCTTTAAACTCATTCAGTGCATTTGGATGATACTTGGATCAAGATAATAACATCTGAAGTAAATACGTATAGTGAACACACCAATTCAATGGATAAAAACATCAAGTTTACACAGGAAGACACAAAGAATAATAAATTACTTTTTTCTCTGCGTGCAGGGCTGCTGTTAGAAATCACGGGGCCCCATACAGCCTACCTGGCAGGGCCCCCCTCAAATATATCAAAACAAAATTTTCACTAAAAATATACTAAAATCATACTTAGCGGACACAAAGATAACAGAGAAACTGTGTGAATTAGCCCTTTTTTAATTAGTTTTTTTACATTTTTGAACAAAAACATTTCATAATTTTTTTTAAAAAAAAGAATGTTTTGAAAGAAAAATATTTTACAATTTTAACAAATTATTTTTTTTACAATTTTTTCCCCCAAGAATTTTATTACATTTTACAAGGGATTGATCCCCCCCCTATTAGCAGCCCTGTCTGCGTGTATCATGGATGGACAAGACTTGCCATTCAATTCTACAGGAAACCTTCCCGAACAGATCAGTGTCTGCTTTTTGATACCCACCACCAACCGGAACACAAACTCTGGATTATTATAACTCTACAACACCTAGCTAAATTGGTACCAACAGAGTATAAAGAGAAGGAGCAACGACATTTCAGAAGTGCTTTGAAAGTGTGTGGCTACCCAGGCCAGGCATTTATCCACAAGCTCAAGCAAAAACACAATGTAACAAAAATAGAAATGGAAGTGCCACACCACTGCCAAAAGGTCCAGATACAACTTTATCAACAAAAAATGAAATTCAGAAGGACAATCCAAAAGCAACCAACGCATTTTGGGGGTCCAAAAAGGCCCACTTAATCAGGGTTAAATTAGACACAGTGTGAATAGACTAGAAGTGAATTGGACCTTTAAAGTGATCTTAAAGTATTTTTCTTTTGTCTAAACATGTTATACCTGGTTTTGCACAGAGCAGACCAGATCCTCCTCTTCTCGGGTCCCCCGCCAGTGCTCCTGGCCCTCCCTCCTGCCGAGTACCCCCACAGCAAGCAGCTTACTATAGGGGCACCCGAGCCGAGCCGCTGCTCTGTGTGTCCATTCAGACATGGAGCTGCAGCTTGGGCCCGCCCACCCCTCTCTTTCCTCATTGGGTCATTGACTTTGATGGCGCCTGCAGCTTTCTCAGCCAATAAGGAGGGAGAGTCTTGGATAGCCGAGGCGCTCGTGCAACATCACTGGATTGAGATGGGACTAAGTATAGGTAAGTATTAGGGGGGCTGATGCACACAGAAGGTTTTAATTCTTATTGCATTCTTATTGCATAGAATGCATTAAGGTAAAAAAAACTTCTGACTTTACAACCACTTTATTGATATTTGTTTCAGTGTAATTACAGTACAGGCTTTTTCAGCAGATTGGCAAAAACACAGGACTGCCGAACAAGGAGATAAGTAGAACACACGTAGTAATATTTCATCTTATATGTAGAAGCAATACGCTAATACAGTAGCTTGTACATCTAAAAGACCCAACACTCAAAACACAAATGAAAGAGACAGTCTTGAGGACAGTGGGGTGCACATTTTAGATACAGGACAACTGGTTCACAAGAGACATGAAAAACCTCCACTCTGGCATTTTGACAGCTATTTAAATAAAATTATTAAAATGTTTGTTACCTCAACATTTCAAGTTCCTAATATGTGTCTGTTGTATCGTGTACTTTTATGAAAAAGTATCCTGTTCTTCTTGTATTGCTTCCTTTGTGTGGAATACCTGGTGATCCTGGTGATCCTACTTCTGCTTTCCTATTTGAAACTGATTGTGCCAGGCATAAGAGCACATCCATTCTAGCATAGTCAGTTTTCTGCCTGCGCTTGGAAAATAGCCTGCCTGTCCTTCAATGGCCAAGACTTGTGCTGACACCCCCCTGCACAGTCATTTACTGGGAATATCAGTGTCCTGCTGTCTCGCCACCCCCAAGTCTCTGAGCCCCTTATGCAGCTGAGAACAGAGATTATGTCATCACATTATAACAAAAGAAAAAGGGTATTTGCCTTGTATCTCAATTTCTAGCTGAATGGTATGTTTTAACAGGTAAACGTTCACATATACTTTAACACCTTTGCAGACTTTTTGGCACCACGGGATTGATTATGTAATCAGAATCAGGGTGTTTCCACAAACTTTCACAGCTCCCATCATATTCTTGGGCAACTAAAGCCCTGTACACACGATCGGATTTCCTATGGATTTTAAACCGATGGATTTTTCCATCGGAAATCCGATGAAGCTGACTTCCATCAGTCTTGCCTACACACCATCAGTCAAAAAACCAATCGTCCCAAACACCGTGACGTAAAACACTCAGACGAGCCAAGAAAAATGAAGTTCTATGCTTCTGAGCATGCGTCGACTTGATTCTGAGCATGCATGGGTTTTTTATCGGATGGAGTTCCCCACAGACGATAGTAATTTGCTATCGTTTTTTTTCCATCGGATAAATTTAAAACATGTTCTATTTTTTAACACCGATGGAAAAAAGACAGATGGGGCCCAAACACGATCGGTTTGTCTGATGAAAAAAGTCCATCGGACTGTTTTCATCTGTGAAACCGATCGTGTGTACAGGGCTTTACTTCTGCCTTGACACATTTCATGGAGACTGATTTAAGGCGACTGAGTTACCTGTGTAGCTATAAATGCTGGAGTATCTTATACTAAGGCTCCATGCACACTGGGATTAAAAAAACGTCTGTTCTCTTTGGAGTAAAAAATGTCCATATAGAGCAATTTTTGTACAAAGTTTAGACGAGTTTAGGAGAGTTTTAATTTTTTTCTGCCAGTGAGCTCCAATCAGAAAAGCGAATGAGAAGGTTTTTTTTTCTACCTCTTAACTTTGAGCTCAAAATATGCCTGTCTCATAATGTGCATGGACACATTATATGCATGGATAGGATAATATTGAGTGTCTTCTACAGGCAGAACCAGGGGCGGATCCAGAGTCTTTTCTCGGGAGGGGCACTGCCAAAAAATGATTTTTTTGAGGGAAATTTATCGGGGAAATGGTTGGTGTCGGCGATTCAATCATCCCGGCACCATGGTTGTTATGGTGTCAGGATGATTGAAGCGCATTATTTCTATTATTACGTTGTAATATGAAATTAAATAGTTCAATGCAGAATCAGTGGGAGCCCCGAGTGTGTCACTTGCCACCGTCGCCTGCAATTAGTGGGAGCCCTGAGCGTGTCACTTGCCACACGTTGCGGATTGTCACTTGCCACGTCACCTGCCGCATCTTGTGGATTGTCACTTGCCACACCTTGTAGATTGTCACTTCCCACATCACCTGCCACACCTTGCAGATTGTCACTTGCCATGTCACCTGCCACACATTGCTGATTGTCACTTGCCTGCCATCAGATGCAGATTGTCATTTGCCACGTCACCTGACACAATTTGCGGATTGTCACTTGCCACGTCGCCTGCCACACCTTGCAGATTGTCACTAACTTGCCTGCTAAGGTGTCGTTTTGGTTGTCTCTTGCTGTGTCCCAGACTCCCAGAGTCAGGCAGCAGAGAGATAATGTAATCTCTCTGCTGCCTGCACAGTGAGGGCAGAAGTCACTGCAGGAATGCAGGGCAGGCACGGGCGGTGAGAGATGATCTCATCTCTCTGCTCCCCCGCTCCCGGCTAGCTGATTGGACAGCTGCCACACTGAGCCAGCTCTCTCACTCTCACCTGCGCTGCCAACACACAGAGCAGCACGGTCTGCCCACCAACCGCGCCACCCCCCCGACAACAAACCGCGCCGCAAGTGGAGCCGCCCGCTTTCTTACCCATCTGTGGAGCTGCACGCTATTGCACCTGCCCGCAGAGCGGCCTGACGTGACTCACTGACGTCACTCGTTGCTAGATGCCAAGCGGCCCAGGCTTTAGCAGCAAGTGCAGGGAAGAGGCTCCACCCACCTCCTCCTCTGCTCCTGGTATCGTGTCAGTGCGCCACGTAACTACATTAGACGAGTCTCTCTCTCAGCGCCGCTGATCGGCTGATGTGAGAAACTGAGAGAGAGACTCAGAGAGGCAGCCGCAGAACAAGTACTGTATATAATCGAGTATAAGCCGACCCGAATATAAGCCGAGGCACCTAATTTTACCCCAAAAAACTGGGAAAACTTATTGACTCAAGTATAAGCCTAGGGTGTCCTAGGCTTATACTTGCCTCACTTTGCCTCACTGTGCCCATGCCTCACTGTGCCCATGACTAGACTGATGTTTAACATGGAAGTCTATGGAAGGAGTGCCCGGCTTTAAAAAATCGGTTCTCCCAGACACCAAACTTTTCAAACTTATAGAGGAGACATGGGGCTACATGTGTGCCAAGTTTGGGGTCCACTGGACCTACGACCGGCCGGTACCGGGTCCGCAAAAATCACCAGAGAAATTACCGTTTAACATTGGAGTCTATGGAAGGGGTACCCGGATTTAAAAAATCGGTGCTCCCCGGCCGTAGGTTCCCCAGACACCAAACTTTGCACACTTGTAGAAGAGACATTGGGCTACATGTGTGCCAAGTTTGGGGTCCAGGGGTCCTACGGCCGGCCGGTACCGGGTCCCCAAATTTCGGGAGATCAGGCGCAAAAAAAAAAAACAGAGCAAGCAAGTGAGTGTGACAGATGGTCTCGGGGGGGGGGGGCAATTGCCCTGTTGCCCCCCCCTGGATCCGCCACTGGGCAGAACACAAAAGTCCTGTAGAAGCCACATTTTTAATGCCAGTGTGCATGGAGCCTCAGAACTGAGCAAGTGGCTTTGATAAGTTGCAAAATGTCTTCAACATTACAGAACAAATCAAATTGAATGTGACTACTACTAGTTACAAATAATTAAGATAAACTGTTTTCCTAAAAAAAAAAAAAAAAAAATTAAGGAAAAAAGGAAACAACCACTAGATACAAATGAGAAACTGCCATCCTAAGAAATAAAAGAAAGATTAAACAAAGAGAATGGAAGGGAAGAAAGTTAGTTTATGAGATTTATTAAAAATATTCTCAACAACTATGAAAATAATTGGCACACTACTCTTGCCAGTTCACCTACACAAACCTTTGCATGTGATCACAACTCCTCACCTGATCTAGTAAAGCTTACATACAGGTGATACTCGAAAAATTAGAATATCGTGCAAAAGTTCATTTTCTTTCACTAATGCAACTTAAAAGGTGAAACTAATATATGAGATAGACTCATTACATGCAAAGCAAGATAGTTCAAGCCGTAATTTGTCATAATTGTGATGATTATGTCTTACAGCTCATGAAAACCCCAAATCCACAATCTCAGAAATTACAATATTGTGAAAAGGTGCAATATTCTAGGCTCAAAGTGTCCCACTCTAATCAGCTAATTTAGCCATAACACCTGCAAAGGGTTCCTGAGCCTTTAAATGGTCTCTCAGTCTGGTTCAGTAGGAATCACAATCATGGGAAAGACTGCTGACCTGACAGTTGTGCAGAAAATCATTATTGACACTGTCCATAAGGAGGGAAAGCCTCAAAAGGTAATTGCAAAAGAAGTTGGATGTTCCCAAAGTGCTGTATCAAAGCACATTAATAGAAAGTTATGTGGAAGGGAAAAGTGTGGAAGAAAAAGGTGCACAAGCAGCAGGGATGACCGCAGCCTGAAGAGGATTGTCAGGAAAAGGACATTCATAAGTGTTGGGGACTTTCACAAGGAGTGGACTGAGGCTGGAGTCAGTGCATCAAGAGCCACCACACACAGAGGGATCCTGGACATGGGCTTCAAATGTCGTATTCCTCTTGTCAAGCCATTCCTGAACAACAAACCACGTCAGAAGCGTCTTTCCTGGGCTAAAGAAAAACAGACCTGGTCTTTTGCTCAGTGGTCCAAAGTCCTCGTTTCTGATGAGAGCAAATTTTGCACCTCATTTGGAAACCAAGGAGCCAGAGTATGGAGGAAGAATGGAGAGGCACACACTGCAAGATGCTTGAAGTCTGGTGTGAAGTTTCCACAGTCTGTGTTGATTTAGGGAGCCATGTTATCTGCTGGTGTTGGTCCACACTGTGCTTCATCAAGTCCAGGGTCAACGCAGCCGTCTACCAGGAGATTTTGGAGCACTTCATGCTTCCTTCCACAGACGAGCTCTATGGGGATGCTGACTTAATTTCCCAGCAGAACTTGGCACCTGCCCACACTGCCAAAAGCACCAAAATCTGGTCCAATGACTGTGGGATTACTGTGCTTGATTGGCCAGCAAACTTGCCTGACCTGAACCCCATAGAGAATCTATGGGGCATTGCCAAGAGAAAGATGAGAGACATGAGACCGAACAATGCAGAAGAGCTGAAGGCCGCTATTGAAGCATCCTGGTCTTCCATAACACCTCAGCAGTGCCACAGGCTGATGGCTTCCATGCCACGCCGCATTGAGGCAGTAATTGCTGCAAAAGGGGCCCAAACCAAGTACTGAGTACATATGCATGCTTATACTTTTCAGAGGTTCGATATTGTTCTATGTACAATCCTTGTTTTATTGATTGTATGTAATATTCTAATTTTCTGAGATTGTGGATTTGGGGTTTTCATGAGCTGTAAGCCATAATCATCACAATTATGACAAATCACGGCTTGAACTATCTTGCTTTGCATGTAATGAGTCTATCTCATATATTAGTTTCACCTTTAAAGTTGCATTAGTGAAATAAATTAACTTTTGCACGACATTCTAATTTTTCGAGTATCACCTGTATGCTACTGTTACAACTTGCAGTGTGATGTCTTACACCAGCACTTGCAGCTTACAACTATTAAAGTGGTTGTAGACCCTTTACAACCACTTTAACCTACCGGCAAGCCTAGATTAAGGCTTACCTGTAGGTGCTTGAAATATCTCCCAGACCTGCACAGTCTAGGAGATATTTGCAAATCGCCGTACGGCGATTTCTTCTGCGCATGCTGTGCCGTTTCTAGCTCGGGTCATGCGTTAAAGGTGGCTCCCGCGCACATGCGGAAGGGGTGAAGAATGGACGCTCGCTACTAGCGAGGAAGACGGGGACATCGCAGGCTTCTCCTGCAGGTAAGTGTCACATAATGGGCTACTATGCGATGCATAGTAGCCCATTATGCTTTACCTTTGCAGGGAAACAAAAAGGAAGTAACACCCATCAGGGTTTACTTCCTCTTTAATGCTGCTGGCTCCTGCTCTCTCGGGTGCTGCATCCCTGAACTTCTGGTCTTCACAGGAAATAGTTAACAGTGAATAATGCAGTCTCTAGCCAGTCTGTTATCTTGGAGGAGGGAGGAGCAGGGGAGATCCTAGCCATCTTAGGCTACTGGGCTGTGTGCTTTTATTGATGCGCATAGTGTAGGGAAATACAACTCATGCAAGGGCTCCTCCACAGTTACATACAACTGCATAGAATGGTGACTCCACAGGATGCTGCAAGAGAAAGGAGCCATCTTGAAACAGGAAACCTGGGGTAGTGGTCACAGCACCAGCATAAATGGGAACATAAGCTAGGTTTAAGAGATAAAAACGCTGCATATTCAGGTTTTTCTCGACGTGATTCGTCGTGATTCCTCTCAAGCCTGCCTTGCATACACACGTTCAGGAAAATAACTGCTCGAGCAAAGCGCGGTGACGTACAACACATACGACAACACGTACGACGGCACTATAAAGGGGAAGTTCCATTCGAATGGCGCCACCCTTTGGGCTGCTTTTGCTGATCTCGTGTTAGTAAAGTTTGGTGAGAGATGATTCACGCTTTTCAGCCTTGTGCTTTTCAGTCCGTTACAGCGTGACGAATGTGTTATCCCCATTTCAAACGTTAGTTTTCCCAGAACAAGCGCTCTCGTCTCATACTTGATTCTGAGCATGCACGTTTTTTTTTCCCTCAGAAAAGCATACACACGAGCAGTTTTCGCAACGAGAAAAAGAACGATGGGAAAAACGACGAGAAAAAATAGAGCAGGTTCTAATTTTTTTGCGGGCAGTTTTCTCGTTGAGAAAACTGCTATGGAGCATACACACGACTGTTTTTCACGACCAATCTAAAAAATGGCAGTTTTTTGGTCATGAAAAACGGTCGTGTGTACGCGGCATTAGATATGAAAGGCGTATTTTGAAAGCAAAGGAGCAGTTTAAAAAAAAAAACTGTACAAAACATAATGTTACATTGGTACAAATATTACGAGTATGGCTATTTATAATTATAACATTCATTTGGAAATAACTGCATATGAAACGTAATCACTTGCTGTGAAAAAGGCTTGCACTTCTCCTCCTGCCAACTCCTGTACCCATCCACTTATTCTAGGAATGCCACTGATGCTATACTATGTACTACATTGTGACACACATTTATTTGTGAATCAGCTATATGTAAATTTTCAGATTTGTGTGCATCTCTGTAAGCCTTGTGAGTATGTAGTAAAAACTTTTTTTTTTTTAGCTGGATAGTAGGTACATTGTTGTTCTGTAAAAATTCATATTCTTTGGTAAAACAGGCCCATAATAATTAAATATGGTGGATTTTCTAAAGGAGCAGGGAAAGTAAAAACTAAAGCAGGCCATACATTAAGCTATTTTCTTTCCTGCAACCACAGGTTGCAGGAAATAAAATTGCTCAATTTTCCTATCAACACATTCAGTATTAATGGGAGAAACCCTCCCACAAAACTTTTGTATTCTGACAGCGGGAGGTTTCCCAACTCCCAAAATACAATGATCACTGTATTCAATCGCCTATATTCAATGAAAAAAAACCTGACAGGCTGGTTGTACTGAAGCTGATTGAGCAATCGACTTCAGTATAACCAACAAAAATTGAGAAATAAACAATAAGTAGATATCTCTCCCTCAGTGCTCATGAGAAATAAAATACCAAAGGCGGCTACTATAATAAAAAAACACTGTATCAGAAATATGTTTAAAATACATTTCAAACATTAAAGCGGAGTTCCACCCTTTTTTAATGTTTATTAAGAGTCAGCAGCTACAAAAAGTGTAGCTGCTGGCTTTTAATAAACATACACTTACCTGTTCCACTGTCCAGCGACGCGCCGCCTGGAGCTCCGCTCCTCTCCCCCCTCCTCCGCCGGCGCGTCCATTCATTGTGTGGGCGTATGACGTATCGCCTAGGCGGCTCCAGGGCGGAAGGAGGAAGTGGGTCAGGAAGTCCCACTCCTACTGAAGCCCCCACTCCCCCCCAAAAAAATTACATGCCAAATGTGGCATGTAAGGGGGCGATGAGTGGAATAAAAAAAAGTAAAAAAATTGGGTGGAACTCCGCTTTAATAGCGCTTAGAAATTTCTTGAAATTGATACACAGTCCACTTAAACTGTGAAAGTAGCCAAATGTGAAATGAAAGATTGTCCACTCAAAGAAGAGGCAAAAAGAGATCCTTGCAGATTTTTGTTCTGGACGATCACCTTCACCACACTGATTGTATAACAATCCCCCAAAGGTAGTTCACTTACCAGATATTACTGGGTTAAAGGCATATCTTTAGGTAGTTGTTGTCAGCAAACTCTGTATGTCTCCATCCGATAATGCTGGGTTAGTAAGTAGGTATTACGTGGCTGTAATCAGCAAACGCTGCATACCTCCATCTAAATACTGCTTGTCACAAGCAGAAAAACAAGGGTGCACATAGCGTAATCCAGTAACAGAAGGTTTGTTTATTAAAATGATCCCTTATAGATGTACACTTACAATCAAACAAAATATTAAAAGCATTAGTCAAATCTACTTATGATGTCGTTCTCTCCTGGTATACCTCTCACTGCTATGGCAGTGTTCCCGGGGTAAGGCAAGCAGGGGATTTGACAGCGTGGTTTGCTGCGTGGTCACGCCCTGATGCGTTTCGTCATTGCTTACATCAGAGGGTGTGCGTATTAACAGCCTGCCTATACGTGGATCGAAATTCATCCAGTTCCTGTTTAACCGGACAAATTTCGATTTGCCTATCGCCGGCTTTAGATGCCTGAAGTGAACTCAGCTTCGCCTTATTATAAGTGACTTATCCAATCACATACAAACAAAAATCCTGTTTTGTTCACATTTTCCTTTGTATGACTGTATATTTACTAATCTAGGTTAACCTTTACTTTCCTAGATGAACATCAACTTTTTAAAGTGAACATTCTCGACTCCTTTGGAAAGTCTTGATTTTTTTTAGAACAGGGAAATCTTGTTTCCTTCTCTCCTTGAAAGAGAGGTTTGCAAGGTGGTATCTAATCATGTACCCAAGGTCAGCTACAGTTTTGTTTCAATTAGACGAGAAGCAAAGCTTTAAGCCTTAGCTGTGTCTTCAGGGAAGACTAGGAAAATAACTTTTAGTTAGGTCTCTGTAGACATATACAACAAAGTATTTCAGAATGGATATTAAATATTCAAAAGATTTCTTAAATTTCCTGGCTGGCTGGCACTACAGTCCAGAAAATCTAATGCTGCTTCTTTTCCACAGCTGGATAGGATATGAACAACAAAACTGCAAGGGAGAACAATTTGTCTTTGAGAAGGGAGAATACCCTCGCTGGGACTCCTGGACTAACAGCCGAAAGAGCGAAAGAATCTCCTCCTTGAGACCAATCAAAGTGGTAAGAACAAGACTATCCCCTTTTTTAATATAATGAATCACATGCAAATAATAATAATTCTTTTTATTATTATTATAAATAATTATGATTACATATATAAAAATACTTACACCAGCATACCAGAATAAAGAGCAAGCTGGAACTAGTTCTCGAGGGAGTCTATTTCACATTTTCACAGCTTTTATTGTGAAGAAGCCTTTCAGTGTGTGGAAACCTCTTTTCCTCCAGACATAAACAGTGGCCCTTAGTCCCTTGTCATAGGCGTGCGCACAGGGTGTGCCAGGTGTGCCCAGGCACACCCTTATCACCCTGTGCAGCACAGATTCCCCCTACTGCCCTGGCTCCCATCTTTCCCCCCGCAGCGCTGGCAGCTTCCCTCCTCTCCTATCGGCTGTGTTGCTGCTGGGATGTTTTAGGAGTGGGGAAGGGGCCAGTAAATATGTAATTTACCGGTCCCTTCCCTTTCTAAATGAACACCGTGAGCGATTGGTAGTGTGTGTTTGGGCTTTGGGGTGCACACCCTAATGCAATAGGCTGCGCACACCTATGTCCCTTGTAAAGACCTGAAAGTGAATAACTCTACACCCAGTTCACTATATGGACCACTTTTGTATTTTTATATGATGATCACATCCCGTCTTAATCACCTCCTCTCCAGAGTGAATAAATTCAGTTCCTTTCTTTTTTAATAGCGGAGTTCTTCCATGCTTCTTCTCAGTTTGGTTTCCCTTCCTTCTACGCTCTTTCTTCAGTTTCCCAATATCTTTTTTGTGAACTGGTGCCCAAAACTGACCTGAATATTCCAAATAAGGTGTTACTAATGATTTGCACAGAGGCAAAATTATGTCTCTGGAATCTATACCTCTTAATAGAAAGTTTAAGAAACTTCAGCTTGCCATTGCATGCTATAAATGAGTCTATGATCTACTAGAACACCCAAATCCTTCTCCACCATAGATTCTCCCAGCTGCTCTCCTTCTAGTATGTAAGATACATGCATGTTTTTAGCCCTAAGTGCGTACCTTTATATTTATCAACATTAACCACTTGCCGCCCGCCCTATAGAGGATTGACGGCGGCAAAGTGGTTTAAAAATCCTGACTGGACGTCATATGACGTCCTCAGGATTTTGAGCCGCTGCGCAACCCCGCAACACCGATCTAGGTAAAGAGTCTCCGACGGAGACTCTTTACCACGTGATCAGCCGTCTCCAATCACGGCTGATCACGATGTAAACAGGAAAAGCCGGTCATCGGCTTTTCCTCACTCGCGTCTGTCAGATGCGAGTAGAGGAGAGCCGATCGGCTGCTCCTCTGACAGGGGGGGGTTGGTGCTGATCCATTATCAGCACAGCCCCCCCCCAAGGATGCCCACTGGACCACCAGGGATGCCACTAGACCACCAGGGAAGCCCACCATAAGGTATGCCACCCTAGACCACCAGGGATAATGGATGCCAATGCCAAATGGATGCCAATCAGTGCCCACAATGGGCACCACTGATTGGCAGGCATTATTGTTTGGCACTGATTGGCATCCATTAGTACAGTACAGTGCCACCTATCAGTGCCCATCCATGCCACCTATCAGTGCCCATCCATGCCCATCCGTGCCACCTATCCGTGCCCATCAGTGCCCACCTGTGCCGCCTATCTGTGCCCATCCGTGCCGCCTATCTGTGCCCACCCGTGCCGCCGATCGTTGCCCATCCATGCCGCCGATCGTTGCCAATCCGTGCCGCTGATCGTTGCCCATCCGTGCCACCTCATCGGTGCCCATCCGTGCCGCCTTATCCGTGCCCGTCAGTGCAGCCCCATCAGTGCCCATCAGTGAAGGAGAAAACTAACTTATTTACAAAGTTTTGTAACTGAAACAAAAAACTTTTTTTTTTTCACAATTTTCTGTCTTTTTTTTATTTTTTAGCAGAAAATAAAAATCGCAGAGGTGATCAAATACCACCAAAAGAAAGCTCTATTTGTGGGAACAAAATGATAAAAATGTAGTTTGGGTACAGTGTAGCATGACCGCGCAATTGTCATTCAAAGTGCAACAGCGCAGAAAGCTGAAAATTGGTCTGGGCAGGAAGGTGTATAAGTGCCCAGTATGGAAGTGGTTAAACGTCATTTGCCACCAGGGCCGGGACAAGGGGTAGGCAGGAGAGGGGCTGCCCTGGGCACTGTGGTATTATGTGAGGTTCGGGGACACCAAAAGGAGATTGGGGGCAGGGGATTTGTTTGTGATAGGAGGAAGACTGTGGGGGGAGGGGGGGGAGTGGTGTCAGGAGGTAAGAATTGTTCTAGGAGGGGAAATTCGGGGAGGTGTGCTGGGAGAGTTGATCTGGGGGGAATTTGTGTTAAGATGGGGAGATAGGGGAAGAGGATTTGTGCTAGGATGGGGGATTTGGGGGGTTTATGCTACAAAAGGTAATATGGTGGGGGAAGGGAATGTATGCTAGGAGGGGAAATTTTTTTGGGGAGGGGGATTTGTGCTAGTAGGGATGATTGGGGGGCATTTGTGCTAGGAGGGGGGTTTTAGAGTGGGGGGAGGGGGGTTGTGCTCGGAGGGGAAATTTGAGTGGTAGAGGATTTGTGAAAGGAGGGTAAATTTGAGGGGTAGAGGATTTGTTCTTGGAAGGGGGAATATATATTGGGGGGGGGGGGATCGTGCTAAGAGCATGTGTGGAAAAAGAGGATTTGAGCTAAGCATGCAGATTAGCACTTGATGGGAAGATGGGAAAGGGAAGGCAATTTGGCATGGGGGGCTCCAGATTACCTTGTCCCAGCACTGTCTGCCACATTGTTGCCCAATTATATAGTGCATTGAGGTCGGCTTGTAAGTTGGAAACATCCTGTAAGGACGTTATTTCACTGCATAGCTTGGTGTCATCTGCAAACACTGAAATGGTACTTTTAATCCCAAACTCTGTAACATTTCTAAAAAGGTAAAAAGTGAGAGTTCCAACACTGAACTTTGGGATACACCACTAATAACCATTTAATTCACATATCATATTTACTTTTGCATTTGGATTACTAACATGTTAAAAAAAAGTTTCAGACTGTTTATTCATTAAAAATGACAAATTACTGGCTGCTGTTCTCAAGGCCAAGAGCAATGTGCAAACTGCAGTAACTCATAAACATTCTGTAACCATTTTTCATTATTCCGAAGCTGGATTCTGCTAACAGCACATGGTTGTTCTTTGCCCATTATTTAAACAGTGTATGGGCTCATTCAATGAGAATGCACAGCAAACAATCAGGTCAGGTCAGGTCAGTTAGCATTTTTTTCTTTTAGTTTTGGATGCTGTCTATGATTCAAGTTGGAGCTTTCACCTCACTTTCTGTCATTCTGAGATCTCTGTGCTCCATATAGGACACAGGTGTCAAACACAAGGCCCTCGGGCCGAATCCGGCCCTCCAGGCCATGTCATGTGTCCCTTGCACCTCTCCTGCAGCTGTAAGGCACCCCTAGATCGGGTATGTGCCTTACTGCTGGCTGCCCGATGGGCAGGGGGGGGGGGGCTTTCTCTGTCCCATGCTGCGGACTGGGGGAGCTCTCTCTGCCCTACGCCGCAGACGGTCAGGGGGGCTTTCTCTGTCCCGCGCCACGGGCCGGGAGGGGGGGGGGGTTGTTGTCAGCCGCCACTGTGACTTGTTCTTTTTTACCAGCCAGTGTTGTTTTAATTATGAGCAGACTGCACCTTGTAGGCAGACAAAAGAAAGCACTCGCACCCTTCCCTGCTAAGCATACATTAAATCCTGATTTTTAAATGTATTTATTTTTATTTATCACTAACTTGTAAGTCAATTAAAAACATTTTATTTGATGGGCACAGTGGCTGAATTTGATGGGGCACAGTGGCAGCATTTGATGGGGCACAGTGGCAGCATTTGATGGGCACAGTGGGTGTGTTTGATAGGCACAGTGGCACTGGCTACGTTTGATGGGCACAGTGGCTGCGTTTGATGGGCACAGTGGCTGCGTTTGATGGCATAGTGGCTGCAATTGATGGGCACAGTGGTTGGGTTTGATGGGCATAGTGGTTGCATTTGATGGGCACAGTGGCTGTGTTTGATTGCACTGTGGCTGCGTTTGATGGGCACATTGGCTGCGTTTGATGGGCACAATGTCTGCGTTTGATGGGTACAGTGAGGCTGCAATTGATGTTTTTTTTCAGAACTTTTCAGTTTGTTTGCGCCCCCCCAAAAATTTTGAACACCAGCCGCCGCTGTATACAGAAATTACTTTTCTGTATAATGTAACCTTTTACCACTCCACTAAATAATCTTTTAGGCACCATTTACATTTGTGCATTGCATTTAACGCAATCGCAATGACATGTGTTGTATTAGGGCAGCCCATTCATGTTAATACGCTGCCCAACACAGCAACTTAAAAAGGTGCATGCACCATTTTTAGCAGTTCATCTAATTGCACGACAGTGTATTACCACTCAATGGGGTGTGCTATAATGCAGGCACATTGGAAAGGTGCTTTGAGACGCCATTCAGAGTGATAGGCCCCACAGCACACTGACGCAAACAATGTGTGTTACTGAAATGCAACAGTATGAAACTGAACTCAGTCTAAGGCAATTTATACATATTTTTCGTTCAACCATCAGATTGAATGAAAACAAAAAATGTGTCGATTCCCCCATCCACCCACCTGATGTAGATGGGGGAATTACAGTGAAAACACAATAATCAGTTTTGTTGGCAATAGCCCGCAGTACTATTGCTTGGGAAAAACCCGAAAGGGTGGTTGTACAGAATTCAAACTATCGATCAACTTCTGTACAAATAGGGTGCCATGCATTGATCAAAATTTGACTGGAGAGATTCAATCCATGTATTGCCTGCTTTATGACTTATTCACATTAGGTCATTGAGCTGTGCTGGGCAGCCTTGCCCAGTGCAGTCCCTATGCATGGAAAAAGCAAATGGTCTTATGTCCTATTTGTTCTGCAGGGGTGTGTGCTAATAAATAGGGAGGACATGCACTACTTTTTTTTCCATCCAAATCTAAATGGAATGTCATTTTATGACAAAAAGAAATACCGTATATACTCGAGTATAAGCCACGTTTTTCAGCACATTTTTTTGTGCTGAAAATGCCCCCCTCGGCTTATACTTGAGTCACCTTTTTGCACCTGATCTCCTGGAGTTTGTGGACCCAGTACCAACCGGCCGTGGGGACCTACGGCCGGGGAGCACCAATTTTTCAAAGCCAGGCACCCCTTCTATAGACGCCCATGTTAAACGTCAGTCTAGTCATGGACACAGTGAGGCATGGGCACAGTGAGGCATGGACGCAGTGAGGCATGGGCACAGTGAGGCATGGGCACAGTGAGGCATGGGCACAGTGAGGCATGGACACAGTGAGGCATGGGCACAGTGAGGCATGGACACAGTGAGGCATGCACATGGACACAGTGAGGAAAAGTGAGGCATGCAGATGGACACCCTAGGCTTATACTCGAGTCAATAAGCTTTCCCAGTTTTTTGTGGTAAAATTAGGTGCCTCGGCTTATATCCGGGTCGACTTATACTCAAGTATATACGGCAAGTAAAAAGTGCAATGTAGTGTAATCAGTTCTACGCGACACCTACTAGTGGTATCAACCAGCCCTTGTAGGGATTTCACTTTGTGTCATAATGTTGCCGCTGGGACAGGAAGTGAGGTGAAATCACAAGGGTGCAAATAGTAATAAAGTCCTGACAGCGATTTCAACTTTTTCCTGTGCAATCCAAAACGAATGCCTAGTACACACTATCAGTTTTTTTCCATTCAAGCCAGCAGGCAATCCAATGTTAGTACAACGATATTCCCCACTGAGCTATTGTGTTCTGACAGAGGGACTGCCCCCCCCCCCACCAGAACACACCGGTAAGCGCTCTCCACCATTGGCAGAGAGCGCTGATTGGATGCAGATTGACAGGCCTTTTTGGGCCGGCTTCTGTCAGGCAGGTTGCCGTATACACAGGCCGAAAGTTCGGCCGGTTTCTATTCGGCTCATGTGTACATGGCTTCAAATAAAGCTTTGTGTGGAGTTCCACTTCTAATAGCTAATTGGTGTCTACCAAAATCTGGACAGTTGCTCTTTCAGTCATTGCATTGTGAACACCCTTATTTGCAATCTCTTACGGCATAAACGTGTTTGTCTTTTTAATGGTTTGCCATGCTTAAGACCTTCATAGTTGAATATTGTTCTTCCCAAAGGGGACTAAATTCGGCACTATTTTATTACCATCTGCTAAAGTGCAAAGCCAATATTAGAACAACAGTACATTCATCAAGACCATTGACTCTTGTTTGTAGTGCACTACACAGAAACTATTGTTTAAGTCTGGATATAGTGTGTTGTTGTCACAGGATGCACACTTCCCTATTGTCCAGATGAGTTTATTGTTCAGAGCTTTTACAACCAGTGGAATATTATGTTCACAGTGTTTGTCTGTTATTTTCCAGCAGTGCTGTCTGCATCCACCTATGTTTTGAAAGTCTCTCTATAAATGTATAGACACAACGAATAGATAATATAATATATACTGCTTAAGAAAGTTAAAGGAACACTTTGAAAACACATGTGTAGCGCCCTCACCCGCTCTCTCCCTTCTTCTTCTCGGCTGTTTACTCGTCTAGGGGGACCAGGGAGAGGGGTGAGGTGCTGCCACCAGCTTGCACCTCTTATGTGTGTAGAGGTTTGAGCTAAGATCTTTACCTTCGGGTCTGTGTCCCTGTCCGGAGCTTCCCCTTCAAATATGACAGGTAGATAGGTGAATGTAGAACACTTTGCTCCCAGAAAAGTAGGCCCACACCAGGTGACAGTACAACATCTATATTTATTTCCGCAGAGATAAATATGCCTCTTTGCAAGCAGACAGGTTGATACAAACACGAACTTGGTGGGGAGAGGGTTCAGGCACAATCCTTTTGGATCAGAGAAGCTGTTGGTTGGTCCCTGCCGCAGACCGGGTGAACGATGAGGCCTCTGCCACAGACCTTAGAATAGGCCTCTGCCACCGACATGATGTAGCTGGGTCTCTGGAAAGACCATAGAACATGAACTACCTTCTAATGACGACCCCTGTTAGGGAGATGATCCATCCCGGACGGTCCCCAGAGACCAGCACTGTCACCAGCCAATGCTGCGCTGGATCTTCAGACCAGGTCACCTTCCTGGTTCTCCTCACCCAGGACTCACTCGGTGGGCCCCTAGGTATCTTATCCCATACGGGACCCAGTCGAAGGTACTGTGCCCCAGGCCTCGGCTAGTACCTCACCCCAGGCTTAAGGTGCCTGGGATGGAACTCGAACTCCCTCGCACCCAGACCGAGGGCACCTGGGCGCGGACGAACAGAACAGCAGCCCCCAGGCTGGAGGTGCCTGGGGCTCGGACCTTGTGCGCAAGAGGTCCGCCCCTTTATACCCTCTCCCAGCAGGCACAGCGGGTTCCCCGCCCCGCCGTACTACTGCCGCGAGAGGACACAAAGGGCACGGCCCTACAATGATGGTTCAACCCCAGCCCAAGGCGACAGCGCCACCCAGGGGCCGCAGGGAACTGAACACCATTATATCCTCCACGAACCAATTGGCCATAGATCCCTAACAATTAGTGTATCTGGGCCATGCTACCGCCCAGATACTCCCCCTAAATGTTAACCCCGCTACACATGGTTGCAGGAAAGAAATTTGCACCATGTATGGCCGGCCTAACTAAACATTCTTAGATATAAAAGTAAAATATATGGCATATCTTATCATATTGTAAAAAGTATTGCCACAAAGGTTAGTGTACTGCATTGCCATTTAAAAGCAAAAAGGCGAAGTAGGGGAAAGGAAGGTAGCCGCTCCAGGTAGGAACCTTGGTGGTGATCCACCCCACAGAGATCTCAGGTGCAGACAATGCAATCAGCAAAGCAGGAATAGCAAGGATGTATTTCTGGACAGCCGCACTCTGAACAATAGTTGCCTTTATTAAAATTACTCACAGCTATGACTAAACACTAGATATAGTGTGAAATGCGTCAGCTGTTCAAGTTTTTGTTTGCTGTGGCTTGTAGTGCTGTCCTAATTTTAATAAAGGCAACTATTGTTCAGAGTGCGGCTGTCCAGAAATACATCCTTGCTATTCCTGCAAAAAGGCGAAGCAGACGCTGATAGAATTTTTCCAACATGAGACCAATGGTTAAGTTGTCACAAGAACATAGTGAAAGCTATATTGATCAGAAAATGAAAAGTGTGATGCCTCAGTACACATGCATGAAGGTACCATTTTTTTTTTTGTCAAAAAATGTTATGTGATTAATATTAAAGTAGATTTAGTAGCTTAAAGTAGAAAAATCCAATAGGGTGGTTGTACAGAAGTCAATTGGTAGATCAACGTCTGTACAACTACATCAACTGTACAACTACAGTTCCCATACATAGATCACAACTCAGGCCCTGCTGAACCGATGCTTAAAATAGAACTAAAGGCAAAACGTTTTTTTTTTTTTTTTTTTCAATTTTAGATAGAGTAAGGTAGGGTTATAATCCCAATAAGGTTTATTTTTGCCATCGTTGTCCCATTGGGGAGATTTACTTTCTTTTCCTGTCTCATAGCCAAATAGGAGGTGAGAGAAAATCCCTGCAAATTAAGGGAGTCTCTTGAGGAGCCCCAGGTCACCAGAACTAGTGTCCCCTTTGGAAGATTTCACCTCTATTACTTTTCCGGGGACAACCCAAAATTTGAGAATTTCTTTTACTTCCACATTCAATAATAATGGTAAACAGGACAAATGGAGAGGGTGAAACTCCATAGTGGGGGTACAGACAGCAATAAAAACAGACAGGTTTTCTAATCCACCCCCCCCCCCCCATCCAAAACAAAACAAAAAAGGTTTTGCCTTTAATAAAACTTTAAGTACTGTGAATCAATTGCCATTTATTTAAAATATTTATTTAAAATAAAATACTTTTTAAAATTAAAATACAATTATCAGAAGGGTTGAACCATTTACTTTTCCTGAAGAACAAGTTGCTCCAAGCTCTTTTCCGTGCTGGTCACCGTATGCATCTGGTCATGAGATTT
Organism: Rana muscosa; assembly: GCA_029206835.1. NCBI lineage: Eukaryota > Metazoa > Chordata > Amphibia > Anura > Ranidae > Rana > Rana muscosa. The sequence goes on from CM055116.1 coordinate 853,453,345, forward strand.
CTAGTGAAGAGGAAGATCAGAGCTCATAATAGCTTATCCTCCCCTTCAGCAGATATCACTTCATGACCAGATGGCTAGGTTTTTGTCTATTCGAGCAGTACCAGAGGAAACACCAGTTTTTTAAGAGTCAAATTAAACAAACAAAATCTGTGTGCATGTAAAGAGAACATAGATCCAGTACTGTATTATGAAGGGTTGGAGAAGTTGCAGTTAATTCTGCCCCTTATCCTCTGTGATGTCTCCGGTCAAGAGGAGTTGAGGAGTTGATGTTAGATGCACAGGAGGAGTCTCCAGGGTTGTTGCTGGTTAAAGCTCTCCCTCACTTTCTCTGTGCAGCAAGCAGTAGTTGGTTAGCTGATTTAGGGCCCTATCACATGGGTGGACCGATTGGGCCCGACTGTCAGTTTTTCAAGCAGACCCGTTTGAATCCTCCAGTTTCCTCTATGGAGCTGAGGGTGTCAACGGACATGTGTCCATGGACACCCACCAGCACCCGATCCTGTCCGCTAAAAACAGACAGATGGGGATCCATTCCCCAACCGTCTGGCGAATCGGATAGGATGGCAGTTGGGTGTAAATGGACAAGCAGTCCGTTTACATCTGACCGCCCATAGAGGACCGCGGGCTGTGTCTTCTCAGCTAAAATGGACAATACAGCTGATGTAGTTTAACCACAAACTTGTCTACCAAGGTAATGTTTATAGGTGTCTTGGTAGTGTCTTGGTAGTCACGTGAATTAAACAAGCTCATGGCTGAAACCAGTGCCGATCCTGACCTCCCTGGGGCCCTAAGCAAAATTCTGCTAAGGGGCCCTTTACGGTGTCAAAAAATGGGTGTGGTTTACGTGGAATAATGGGCGTGGCTTACATGGGCGTGGCTCGGAGGGGGTGTGGTTAGAGTCGGAGATGAATGAGGGATGGAGGGAGAAAGAAAGAAAGAGAGAGGGAGAGAAAGAAAGAAAGAGGGGTGGAGGGACAGCAGGCCCAGATCCTACACCACAATAGAAATATGTGTATTCCAGAAAGTTTAACAAATCAGCAGATAAAGATACTCCAAACACCTGGTGTTAGCGCTTCAATCATCCCGGCACCATGGTTGTTATGGTGTCAGGATGACTGAAGTGCATTATTTCTATTATTACATTGTAATATAGAATGAAATTATTCAACTCACCATAATGCAGAATCAGTGGAAGCCCCGAGTCCCTCCTTACACCAGGCATTCCCAGCGGAGTCCTCCTTACACCAGGCATTCCCAGTAGAGTTCCTCCTTATATCAGGCATTCCCAGTAGAGTCCCTCCTTACACCAGGCATTCCCAGTAGAGTCCCTCCTTACACCAGGCATTTCCAGTAGAGTCCCCCCTTACACCAGGCATTCCCAGCGGAGGCCCCCCTTACACCAGGCATTCCCAGCGGAGGCCCCCCTTACACCAGGCCTTCCCAGCGGAGGCCCCCCTTACACCAGGCCTTCCCAGCGGAGGCCCCCCTTACACCAGGCCTTCCCAGCGGAGGCCCCCCTTACACCAGGCCTTCCCAGTAGAGTCCCCCTTACACCAGGCCTTCCCAGCGGAGGCCCCCCTTACACCAGGCCTTCCCAGCGGAGGCCCCCCTTACACCAGGCCTTCCCAGCGGAAGCCCCCCTTACACCAGGCCTTCCCAGCGGAGGCCCCCCTTACACCAGGCATTCCCAGCGGAGGCCCCCCTTACACCAGGCCTTCCCAGCGGAGGCCCCCCTTACACCAGGCCTTCCCAGCGGAGGCCCCCCTTACACCAGGCCTTCCCAGCGGAGGCCCCCCTTACACCAGGCCTTCCCAGTAGAGTCCCCCTTACACCAGGCCTTCCCAGCGGAGGCCCCCCTTACACCAGGCCTTCCCAGCGGAGGCCCCCCTTACACCAGGCCTTCCCAGCGGAAGCCCCCCTTACACCAGGCCTTCCCAGCGGAGGCCCCCCTTACACCAGGCATTCCCAGCGGAGGCCCCCCTTACACCAGGCCTCCCCAGCGGAGGCCCCCCTTACACCAGGCATTCCCAGCGGAGGCCCCCCTTACATCAGGCATTCCCAGTGGAGGCCCCCCTTACACCAGGCATTCCCAGTGGAGGCCCCCCTTACACCAGGTGTGATGCCCCTGCAGCAGAGACTCTCTCCGCCGCCATTACGCAAAGGGGACAGTGGAGGAGCCGGCCGGATGGCTGGCAATAGGAATTAAGCTGTGGCGCCGCCGCCCACCCCCGCCCCATCCCACATTTCACTCACACACAGACAGACATCAGCGGGGCGGGAGGTGGGCAGTGCCGCAGCTCAATTCCTATTGGCAGCCACCCTGACCCTCCTCTTGGTCTACAAGAAAATGGCGGCCGGCGGAGACATTGTCTCCGCCCGGCCCACGGACCTCTAGCGGCGGCGGCGGCGAAGATTCGGGGGCCCCTAGTAATTACTTGGGGCCCTACGCAGCTTGCGTAGCAAGCGTATAGGGCGGATCAGCCCTGGCTTCAACACACCTCATAGTTACTTCACTTCAAGACACTTCATACTTTTCAGCTCTGTCGAACATACAGGTTATTCTAACTGAAGAGTTGGGGAGTAGGGGAACCCCACAGGATACACCAGATATTGCTTTGTTAGGGGAAGCAATGCAGCAATAGTCATTGGGAAATGTTTTCTAACCTGTCTGTTTTGCTGATCTACCCTGTGAAGTAATAGCTGGCAGAATTGTGAGTGCTGTCACCTAGGTTTCTCAGCTATACGTGGTGAGGGCCTCCAGGGTTGATTACTGATGTGGTGAAAAAAACAATGTGTTTTCTCAGGATCCTAATCAATTCTGTTATTGGTCCTCGAGCCCTAGGACCTTACCTGGTAGCCAGGCCTCGTTATTAGTCTCAGTTGTGCACAGGCCTTTATATATGTGCGCTGAATGAAACTTAGGGCTCTCTTTCTCTCTTGCTCTCTCTGCTGTTGGAGGCTGCTAGTAGGTGAAAAGGCTGACTGCGGACTGAACACTAAAAAGGTACAAGTGCTGCCTGTTTGTTTTGGGAAACCCATTAGAAGACACCTGATGTTAGTTCAGTGGTACAGACAAGCAGATGTTTAGTTTGTTTTTTGCTGTGGACTTGTACAAATGCCTTCTGCATTGAAGACTATTTGTTTTGCTGCCTTGCTGAATAAAAGTGCAGGACAAACTGGCTTGGACAGGTCCTGAGTATCCCTGCCTGGGGCATGATTTACCCCTGCCACTACCAGTTGAGCCTGTTCCTCCTTAAGATATGAGATCATCCATAATGGTTAAATCAAGATCATCACTGTTTTATTAATTCTTGATTCGCTGTAATATTTCTATGTAAATCTGTCTGTCAAATGATTAGGAAATCCAGATCACAATTCATTATTATATGATTATCTTCAGACCAGACACACTGTATAAAAAAATAAAAAAAGAATAAAAATGTATTTTATAATTTGTAATCCCATTAACCAGCAATGCATAGCCACATGCGATGACTACCAACTCACATCTATGGGTACCCAAAGGCTGATGCTGTGCACATAGCTTGTTATTTGAAGTTATTCTGTTAATGTTTCTAGGAAATAATGCCAATTTCTTAGATTTCCTTCTTCCACATTTCTCAATTTGTCACCTCAGTATAGCTTCCTTTAACAGCAGTACCAGTGAATGTTCCCTGTGACTGAACATAATACATAGTTCCAAGGAAGATTGGAAGACAAACTGAAAGGCACTAATTGTACCTAATCACTAAATAATTGAGAATACAAATAATTATTTTTAGCAAAAGTGGCATTTAACTTTAACCACTTCTCTACTGTGCACGAAAACCCCCTTCCTGCCCAAGCCATTTTTCAGCTTTCAGCGCTGTCACACTTTGAATGACAATTGCGCGGTCGTGCGACGTGGCTCCCAAACGAAATTTGCGTCCTTTTTTTCCCACAAATAGAGATTTCTTTTGGTGGTATTTGATCACCTCTGCGGTTTTTATTTTTTGCGCTATAAACAAAAGAAGAGCGTCCAGTTTGGAAAAAAAACACTATTTTTTAATTTTTGCTATAATAAATACCCATTTTTTTTTTTTTTTAATAAAATTTTCCTCAGTTTAGGTCAATACGTATTCTTCTACATATTTTTGGTAAAAAAAAAAATCGCAATAAGCGCGTATTGATTGGTTTGCGCAAAAGTTATAGCGTGTACAAAATAGGGGATAGATTTATAGCATTTTTATTTTTTTATTTTTTTATTAGTAATGGCGGCGATCTGCGATTTTTTATTGTGACTGCGATATTGCGGCGGACACATCGGACACTTTTGACACATTTTTGGGACCATTCACGTTTATACAGCGATCCCTGCTATAAAAATGCATTGATTACTGTATAAATGTGATTGGCAGGGAAGGGGTTAACCACTAGGGGGCGGGAAGGGGTTAAATATGTTCCCTCAATGTGTTCTTACTGTGGGGGGAGGTGACTGACTGGGGGAGGTGACCGATGGTTGTCCCTATGTACAAGGGACACACCATCGGTCCCCTCTCCCTCACAGGACGTGGATCTCTGTGTTTACACACAGAGATCCACTTTCCTGCTCGTTTCCCGGGCAATCGCGGGTGCCCGGCGGCAATCGCGGCCGCCGGGCACGCGCACCGGAGCCTTGTGAACGCGGCCGGCGCGCGCGTGCCGCTGGCGGCAAGTGCGCGCCTCCTAGCTCGTTTTAAAGGGAGGACGTCATATGACGTCCTCCCAGAACGAGAGTATCCTCCGCCCGCCGTCAATTGACAGTGGGCGGGGGACAAGTGGTTAAAGCGGTATTAAACTCAAAAGCAAACACTTATTATATTGTTGCTTACCAATTCTTAGATGTGAAAGCTGAATTTGTTTTCTTTTTTAGTTTTTTTTCTTCAATTTTCTGGTGATCTGGCCAGTAAGTGTGTTATTTTTTGAACAGAATAAGCTATCCTGCAAAAGCATCAGTTAGGAGTGTTGGGACAAACCATTTATCACTGACAGGGGTGCTTACAATGATCAGCTTTCATTTATTTATGTAAAGCCTTTATCACAAATGGAAAAAATTCTGTTTGCTGTAACTGTTTATACAGTAATAGCTGGAATTTGGCTTTAAGTTGTTAGTGTATCTAAATCTGCTAGTGCATCTAACACCCCCTCCCCCAGACTGACAATGCTGCTGTCCAAAGGTGCCCCCGCCTGTGCTCCTTCATCCAGAGTGGAGGCACTCTAATACAGGAGGTGTGTTAACTGGCGAGATCACCAGATGAAAACAGAGGGGGAAAAAGCCTAAAATAGTAAAACTAATGCAGCCACCACATCTAAGGATTGTTAAGCTGCAATATATTTCATTTTTGGTTTTGAGTTTACTACCACTTTAACCATATACATCTATAGTTAAAGCAGTATAGTGAAAGCAAAACCGGTACTAGATGGATGGCAGATATCTTAAAGCTAAAAAAATATTTTTTGAAAAAAGAACCAGGGATATAACTTACCTGTAATGAAGTTTTGTCAGCACCAGAAGATCAATGTTGTGGAGAGGATCGGTGTTCTGTCAAAATAGCCAACTCGCCGAAATCTCCAATCTCGTCACTTCCGGTTACTCTGCAGCATCAGTAAATACTGTTTTGACACAACACTGGCAGCGTATACATTACAGTAGACAATATAATGAGTGGACATTGTTAGCCTGCCTGCTAGTAACCAACAACATGGCCGCCTCCAAGGCGGCAGCAACTTTTTCCTCCTTAACCGCTGTTCTGTCAAAACGGTCAACTCGTCGAAATCTCCATTTACTGATGCTGGAGAGTAACCGGAAGTGACGTGGTTGGAGATTTTGACGAGTTTGCTATTTTGACAGATCACTGGTCCTCTCCACACCATTAATCTTCTGGTGCTGCATGGGCTATAGTCTGCAGTGCTGATCAAGTGGGGAAAGTCTAACAGGGTGCAATGGCGTCCCTAGGGGGGGACCTGGCCCCAACATTATGCTGTGCCCCACCATGTGCCCCCCCAAAAAAAAAATTTTTTTACTCTTTCGTCCATGGACCGACACAGCTTCTCTATTGACAAAGTGGGTATTATCCGTTAATTAGGAGTGACTAGGCAGAAAAACTTGTAAAAAGTGTTGCATCACACCTTCTACAGTACCGCTCAGGGGGCGGACCCTCTGGGTATACCCTCTCAGTCTGCATCTTCGCAGATCAGTTTTTTTCTGTCTAGCAAGGAGTAGGACATGGCTCCCTTCGGGCCCATTGGTCCGGGGAAAAAAGATATATATATATTTTTATTTTTTTTGCTACATTTGTTGTTTCCTGCGATCTTCGATCAACTGCCGACTGGGTGACAGGCTGGATCCTCGATCCTTGTAGTCTCCCCAGTTTCGGCCATCGAGCGTGCGCCGACCCTAGCTACGCGCTGGGTTTTCCACGACATGCCCGTCGCTCCACGGGTGGCCGGTGAGCTTACGCTCCAGGGCCTGCATCGGACCACTCAGCTTCGGCTGACCTTACGGCCGAGTCGCAGCAGCCTGGCCGGTGAGCTTACGCTCCAAGGCTTGCATCGGACCGCTCAGCTTCGGCTGACCTTACGGCCGAGTCGCAGCAGCCTGTCCGGTGAGCGTCATGCTCCAGGGCATACATATGATCGTCCCTTCTGGGTCCAATCACAGCATGCCTGGCCAACAGTCACCTTCCGTGCGCGGACGATGATCTGTTTGGAATGTCTTCCAGCAGAATACATGCAGGATAGGTAAGTAAAACTCCCCTGCCTCGGCTGGGTGATTTAGCTGGACATTCCTGGAGAGATCAAGTAAGTGGTTGTGGCCCCTTTCTTCCCTCTCTCCCTGCCTTTCCCTCCTCCCTGGGCTTCTAGCTAAAGGTTGCTGGGTGCTGGGGGTCACCTAGGGGGTCCCACTGGAGCGGGGCTGGCTGTAACTAACATTTAAAAGAAATGTCATTTTTGCTTACCTGTGTTTCTGTGTCTCCATGCTGTCGATGGCCATTTTGAGGTGGTCCATGCCAAGTTTGGCCTCTTGTAACTGCCTGGCGGCCATCTTCCTGTGGTTCGGCCACACCCACTGGCCCCTATCAGGTGATCGGTGGCCATGTTTGTCCACCCTGTATGCAGATATTGCCGTTCGACGGCCATCTTTTTGTGGGCTATGGCTGCCTGACCTCTATCTTCTGTCGGCGGCCATTTTCTTAGAGCCCACATTATCTTCCATACAGACGTTTTTAGCAACCATTTTGCGAGAGCCTCCGGCCTCTAGGGTGCATTACACTGGCGCGAAAATTCACACAGGAAGTGCTGATAAAAGAAGCAGACTGACACAGCAGCAAGGGGACAGCATCACAGGCGCAGCATAGCAGTACCTATCCAGGGTGGTGAGTCCTCTGGGTAACCCAGCATCTCTGCAGCGCAGGAGGGTGGCCTATTGATATCTTGCCTGGAGCCCTGTGAGTGTCAGCGTGTGGTCAGCATGGCATCTGAGCCAGATGTCTTCTCCCCTGAAACACCAGATTTAGCAGCTGGTGTCCCTGAGGTGTCTATGGACGCTATGTCGGCAATCCTAGAGGCGTTTGCTGCCAGGGTGGAAGCAGCACACGGGAATACAGGGGGTAATAAACGCCCCCGTCCCCTGCAATCTTCTGGGGATATTTCTGATGCAGAACCAGGTCCAGCTACGGCTCATGGCCCAGATTCTGATGCATCAGAGACTGCAGACCGTGACCGTTCGGACAGTGAGGAGGACTACAAGTCCAGGTCAGTACGCGAGACGGCTTTGGTATCTGACCTTATTACTGCAGTGCGGGATACGCTAAAGTTGGAAAGGACTGAAGAAGTAGCAGATACTCCAGTCCCCTTTGGGTTTCGTAAACCTGCCCGCACTGCTAAGGTGTTCCCTTGTGTGTCTTATTTTGACAAACTCTTATACAAGGAATGGGAGAACCCACTGAGGGTCTTTACAGCCCCAAAGAGGTTTGCAGTACGGAACCCCTTTGAGGAGAGTTTTCTGAAGATATGGACCTCTCACCCTATAGTGGACCCTTCGGTGTCCAGACTTAATAGAGCCACCACTATTCCAGTAGAAGGGGCTCCTGTTTTCAAGGACCCTGTGGATAAGAAGGCTGAAGCACTCGCTCGCTACCTATACTCAGTGGTAGGCTCGGCAGTACGCCCGGCATTGGCGGGGGCCCTAGTGTCTCAGACACTTACTGAATGGGCAAAATTGCTACTCCAGGGGTTAAAGGAGCGAGATGCTCCTCCTAATGAGATAACTTTGGCCGACCAGTTGGTCCAGGGCCTTAAGTTTGTCTGCGAGTCAGACATGGATACTATTCCCCTGCTGTCAAGAGCTTCGGTTTATGCAGTAGCAATACGCCGCCTGATCTGGCTAAAGGGCTGGTCTGCGGACCAGACTTCCAAGAAAGCCCTATTGGATCTGCCTTTTAAGGGCGACAGACTTTTTGGGGCTTCTCTGGATGACATCATCAAGGATGCCACAGGAGGTAAAAGCACTTTGCTTCCCCAAACTAGCAAGGGTAAGGGACCACGCCAAGGGCAAGGGCCCTCCTTTACTGCACGTAAGCGTTTTTTCGCCCCCTTAAGGCGACAGGGAAAAGACCCCAGGCCGATAAAGCGCCTGCCCAAGGACAAAAGCGTCCTTGGTCCCGCAGACCCAACAAGCCTGCGGACAAATCTGCGTCCACATGAAGGTCCGCCCCCACCCAGCTCTCGGGTGGGGGGACGTCTTCGCAAATTCGCGACTCAGTGGACTGCTCTAGTCTCCGACAGGTGGGTTTGCGAAGTAATCTCCTCAGGCTACAAGATAGAATTTCTCTCTTGTCCACCAGACAGATTCATCACCTCCAATCTCCAGCTACTACCGACCCGTCGGGAGGCCCTGTATGGGGCAGTCCAGGGTCTACTGGAACGCGGGGTAGTTATTCCAGTTCCAGAACAGGAACGGGGTCAGGGTTTTTACTCAAATCTGTTCATTGTGCCAAAGAAGGAGGGGGTTCGTCCAATCTTGGATCTCAGAGCCCTCAATTGCTTTGTGAAGGTACAAAGATTTCGGATGGAGTCGGTTCGATCCGTAATCACGGCTCTCCATCCGGGGGACTTTCTGGCCTCCTTGGACATCAAGGACGCATACCTGCATGTCCCCATATACTCCAGACACCAGAGGTTTCTGCGATTTGCTATCGGGAAGAACCACTACCAGTTTGTGGCCCTCCCGTTTGGCCTTGCCTCAGCACCTCTAAGACAGCGGGGTATCGCTATCACAGGCTACTTGGACGACCTTCTGCTGAAGGCCCCCTCAAGCTCAGAATTAGAGGTAAGCGTGTCCATTACCTGTCAGACTCTTCGAGACTGTGGTTGGATACTAAACACGCAAAAGTCAGTATTGGTGCCCACTCAACGCCTAGTGTACCTGGGGTTGATTCTGGATTCCTCAGAGGCAAAGGTATTCCTCCCTGTGGAGAAGTTGCAGACCCTCCGGGCTGCAGTACGGCAGCTGACTTCCAGGAATTGGTCGTCACTCCGTTTTTGCATGCGAGTGTTGGGCCTCATGGTAGCCTCCTTCGAGGCGGTCCCATATGCTCAATACCACACTCTAGTGTTACAGAAGGAAGTTCTGTCCAGATGGAACAGATGCCCTTCATCTCTGGATTATCAAATCCGAGTGAGCCACCTAGTCAGGAGATCCCTGGTATGGTGGCTGACAGCACCAGCTCTAATGGCCGGGAAGTCATTTCTTCCGGTTTACTGGATAGTGATCGCGACGGACGCCAGCCTTACAGGTTGGGGGGGAGTCTGGGGTGTCCAGTCGGCGCAAGGTCGCTGGACCCCAGAGGAAGCCCTCCTGCCGATCAATGTCCTGGAGATCCGGGCGATCAAGCTGTGCCTCTTCAAATGGTCTCAGAGACTGCAAGGGCGTCCAGTCAGGATCCAGTCAGACAACGCCACAGCAGTGGCATATGTCAATCATCAAGGAGGAACAAGAAGCTCAGCTGCAGCATCGGAGATCGCTCGCATCCTGAAGTGGGCAGAGAGGAGCGTACCGGCACTGTCGGCCGTGTACATTCCGGGTGTGGAAAACTGTCAGGCGGACTACCTGAGCCGCCAGATGCTGGACCAGGGAGAATGGTCCTTACACCCGGAGGTGTTCCAACTCCTCTGCCAAAGATGGGGCACACCAGACGTAGATCTTCTGGCTTCCCGACTCAATCGGAAAGAATTGAGGTTTGTGGCCCGGTCAAGAGACCCATGGGCAGACGCAACGGACGCGCTGGTAGCATCGTGGGGTCAGTATCGGATAATCTATGCCTTCCCTCCCTTAAGGCTTCTTCCTCTTCTGCTCCGCAGAGTGGAGGCAGAGGGAATTCCAATGATCCTAATCGCTCCAGATTGGCCTCAGCGTCCTTGGTACGCCGATCTAGTACGTCTGGTAGCAGATGTCCCCTGGCGCCTACCACTACGGAAGGACCTGCTATCGCAAGGTCCCATATTCCATCCTGCTTTACAGTCATTGGCTTTAACGGCATGGTTGTTGAGAACCAGGTACTGAGAGATCGGGGCCTGTCAGACTCAGTAATCTCTACTATGAGAAGTGCTCGGAAACCGTCCTCTAGGAAGGTCTATCACCGCACTTGGAGGGCCTACATCTCCATGTGTGAGGAAATGAAATGGCATCCGCGTACCTATTTGGTTTCCAGAATCCTGCTGTTTTTACAGCATGGGGTAGACCAAAGGCTTGCCCTAAGTACGATTAAGGGACAGATATCTGCCCTGGCTGTCTTTTTTCAGCGACCCCTGGCGACTCACTCTCTCGTGAGTACATTTGTGCAGGGGGTTCGACATGTGGCCCCTCCGGTCCGCCCCCCGTTACCTCCGTGGGACTTGAACCTGGTCCTCTCGGTGCTTCAGAAGGCACCGTTTGAGAATATTAGAGATATTCCCCTGTTGACACTTTCTCAGAAGGTGGTCTTTTTGGTGGCTGTTACGTCAGTTAGACGAGTCTCTGAGCTGGCAGCCCTGTCCTGCAAGGCTCCCTATTTGATTTTCCACAAGGATAAGGTGGTGCTGCGGCCGCAGCCTTCCTTTCTTCCGAAAGTCGTTTCGGCTTTTCATCTCAACGAAGACATTGTACTTCCATCCTTGTGTCCTCAGCCGTCGAATCCTAAGGAGTCGGCGTTGCATTCCTTGGACGTTGTCCGAGCTTTGAGAGTATACATATCTGCTACTTCCCTGTTCCGGAAGTCAGACTCACTGTTTGTTTCGGTGGCTGGTCCCAAGAAGGGCCAAGCAGTCTCATCGGCCACCATCTCTAGGTGGATCCGACAGTAATCCAGGCTTACGCCTTAAAGGGTCAGGCGCCCCCCTTTCCTGGCACAGCGCATTCGACCAGGGCAATAGGTGCCTCTTGGGCTTTCCGAAATCAAGCGCCTGTTTCCCAATTATGTAAAGCGGCGACTTGGTCGTCCGCTCACACTTTCACAAAATTCTACAAAATTGATGTAAGTGCATCTTCGGATGCCTCTTTTGGCCGCAAGGTTTTGCAAGCGGCTGTTTAGAGTTGCAACTGCTCCGTTGGAGGAGTGCTGTTTTGTGTTTGGGGTGAAGTTTATTTTTATGCTGTTACCACCCCTCGTTTTTTCTCTGACACTGCTTTGGGACGTCCCACTTTGTCAATAGAGAAGCTGTGTCGGTCCATGGACGAAAGAGTAAATAGGATTTTTTACTCACCGTAAAATCCTTTTCTCTGAGTCCATGGACCGACACAGCACCCACCCCTCCTTTTAAGTTTGTACTGCTTTTTGATGAACTGATCTGCAAAGATGCAGACTGAGAGGGTATACCCAGAGGGTCCGCCCCCTGAGCGGTACTGTAGAAGGTGTGATGCAACACTTTTTACAAGTTTTTCTGCCTAGTCACTCCTAATTAACGGATAATACCCACTTTGTCAATAGAGAAGCTGTGTCGGTCCATGGACTCAGAGAAAAGGATTTTACGGTGAGTAAAAAATCCTATTTTTTTTTTTTTTTGCATTTTTTTTCTCGCTCGGGCTGCTGCTGGGGTAACATAGTCTCTCCTGAGAGGGAGAGCGTCCCCAGTCAGCTCCTGCGGGGGATTCCTCCCCCTCCCTCTGCTCGCTGACACTGCATAATGCAAGCGTTTACACAACCACAGCCGCCCGATCTGCTCCTTTCCCTGCATCCTCATTAGCACGGAGAAGAGCGAGTTGCAGGAAGGACTCCATGAGCACTGTGGGAGGGGGGAAGGGGGCCCAAGCCTTCATCTCAGTTACTGAAAAAACAGACTGATTTCTCCCGTCCTTAGGACAGGAGAACCAGCCTGTAAATTCCGAGAGGGGTGACTGCAAGCTGAGCCGAGTTTCAGTCTATGACACTCTTTCACAGCCCAGCAAGTCCAGCCACCCCCCCCTCACTCTCCTCACATATGAGCAGGGAGAATACAGCTCCTCCTCCTCCTTCCAGTCCCGCCCACACTATCCCGGCGTGCTGTATCTGAAGAGAGGGGATGTGTGGGCGGGAAATATGAAAATCAGCAGCATTCATGGCTGTGTGTGAATGATGCCTGAGATTCTAGCCTGGACCGTGGGTAAGTGTGTGCACTGCAGACTGCAGTACATTGTAATCACTGAACTGCATTATCTCCATCCCTTCTCTCCCCCATCTGTCTCCCCCCCTCTTCTGTTCTTTCAAGACATTCACAATTTACTTTCACTTTCAGTTAGGTAGGTAATATACGGTGCACATTTCTTTCCTGCATCCACAGATTGCAGGAAAGAAACTTGCATAATTCCCCCATCAACACAGACAGTGCTGACAGGGGAATATCCCTCCTGCCCAGCAATTGTATTCTCTCGACAAACAGTGATTATCACTAGTGGCTATAGCAACCACCAGTGATAATCATAAGAGAATCTGCTCATTAATGGTTCAAATCTCAGCCAGTTCCTGCTGAACCAGCTGAGATTTAAACTGTCTATGGCTGGTCTTGGCTCTTAGGCAGCCCATACATTGATCATTTTTTTCATTCAACTATTAGGTTGAATGAAAAAAAAAAGGAAATTATCCAATTCCCCCATCTACACATTATAGGTGGATGGGGGAATCCTCCCAGTGTGGACCAGTGCTGGAACAACCAGAGTTGCTGTCCTTTGTCTCCATGGTAGCGGCGGCAGCACATTGGAACCCAGTGCTGGTTACTTTATGGGGCTGATGTACAGGAGGGCCAGCACAATTTGTTGTTAGAGATGGGCTGGGCATGTTCAAAATTCCACATGCCAGAGCCTGCCAGGAAGCCCACACTGCACAGCGCTAATCACAGGCAGTGAGACATTTCCCGGTCCGCAGCTCCACAGATCAGGAAATGTCTCACTGGCTGTGATTAGCACTGTGGAGTGTCGGCTTTCTGGCGGGATCGGGCATGTGGGATTTCAAACACACCCGAGCCCATCTCTATTGGTTGTAGACAGTTGAGCTCCCTGCAGGTTGCTTAGCAGCAGTGGAGCCTTCTCTGACATGCTGATTGTAATACAATCCAGGTGATGCTCCTAGTCAAATCCTAGTGTTAAATATCAGTGATTTTATTGATCAAAGCCCACACTTCACAGGCATAGAGCCCACATGGCTGCTGAACATACGGTTGATTATATATATATGTGGTTGTACTCTTGATGCTAATAAATATTGTGTTTATTAGATCTGACTGGGAGCATCACTAGGATCACATCCCGATCAACATGTCAACAGAGAAGGTTATACAGCATCACTGCTGCTAGGTGACCAGCTGGGGGCTCGGCTCTCTATAACCAATAGTGCCAGCCTTCCCCTACATGCACGCATAATGTCACCAGCACAAAGTCCTAATAGACTGCCGCCGGTGCCAAGGAGACAGATGCCAGACCAGCACTGTCAATAACAGGGACAGTGGGAAACCCCACAGTGGCAGAACATCAGGGCTCGGTGGCAAGACAACCTTTGCAACCCTGATAGTTCTCTCACTGCTTTGGACCCTTATATTTTCTTGGTGTGCTGGTGACATATATCTCTTGTTTTCTGCCACCCTGGTGGGGCCCCAGTATAGTAGGAAGGGAGCTCACTGCAGAACATGTGAAAGGGCCCGTTGTGGGATCGTAGTAAAGGGCCCCAGGATATATATATGTAGCGGGCAATGGCCCCACACTCCCAATCCCCTCCATTAAAGTTCTCGCTCGCAATGTCTCTGGTCTAGGGGTATGATGGGAAAGGGAGTGGGTCCACTACGCCAGGCTTCCACCACAGATGTATAAGTGGTATTGGCCAGAGTTATTTCTTTACCTTCGGGCCTGTATTGTGCATCGAATCCAACCGTCTGCCAGGAAACTGAGTCTCACACCGTTGCAAGTCCAACACTCCTTTATTCAGAGACTTACTTGCTTACAAACAGAACAGGAGGTGTGAAAGTGTAGATACATAGGCCCAGACACAAGTTCTTTCCTCCACTCTCCTCCAAAGAGTGGGCTATGGTCTCCGCACGAGGGAAATTCACCTTGCGGTCGGTCTCCGACAAGAGGCTCACCCGTCACCGGCAGTATGCTGCACCGGGTCTTCAGATGAGGAGCTCTCCCCGGTCCATTACGTCCACCTCGGATTAAGGCGTCCACCTCCGGAGCACCCTAGGATCCTTCCCTCGCGGAACTCAGTGTTGGGCACTGAGTTCCGGACCCCCGTCCAAGTACCTCATCTCAGGCTAAAGGTGCCTGAGATGGAACACGACCTCCGGTGGTCCTCTAGGCCGAGGCCGCCTAGAGGACGAAAAAACACGAACTCCGTCCGCAGGCTAAAGGTGCCAGGGACAACGAACCCCGTGACAAAATGGCCGGCCCCCTTTATACCCCTCCCTGGCATGCGTAGCGGGTTCCCCGCCCCACCACACGGCTACCGAAGCAGGACAAAAAAGGATTCGACCCAGCAATGATTCGTCCGTCGGCCCAAAGTGACAGCGCCACCCGGTGGACCACCGAAGATACACCACTGGTGTCACCGCAAAAATTCAAAATTACTGGCGGGAAAGTAAACACCTGCTACATATATATATATATATATATATAATTGCATTTTATAGTTGGCCCCCCTACTTTTGTCCCTGTCCCCCCATGTGCCCCCCCTAAATATGAAAGCAGGAGACGCCACTGACAGGGTGGTTGTACAGAAGTCAACTGGTAGATTAATGTCTTTACAACTACAACTACAGTGTCCATACATAGATCAAAATTCAGCCAGTCCCTGCTAAACCAAGGCTTAAAGTAGAACTAAAGGCAAAACTTTTATTTTTCAATTTTGGATAGAGTGAGGGAGGGTTATAACCCCTGTAAGGCTTATTTTTGCTGTCTGAGTCCCATTTGGGAGATTTACCTTTACTTCCTGTCCCATAGCCATACAGGAAATCCCTGCAAATTAAGGGAATCTCTTGGGAACCCCCAGGTCACCAGAACTAGTGTCCCCTGATTTCCCTGCTATTACTTTTCTAGGGACAACCCAAATTGTGGGATTTTCTTTTACTTTCACTTTCAATTATAATGGTAATCAGGACAAATAGAGAGAGGGTGAATCTCCTTAATGGGGGCACAGAGAGCATAAAAACTGGCAGGTGTTCTAATCCATCTCTGCTCTGTTCAAAAAAAAAAAAAATTCTGCCTTTAGTTAGGCTAGGTTCACACCTGTATGGGTGGTGCAGTTGCAGGACCCGCACAAATTCCCGCAGCTGCAACCACCCGCACAGTGAAAAGCGGGACCTGCGGGCGAGTGGCATTAATCCTAATGGCTCGCTGCCCACGCTGGACATCGCACCTGCACTGAAAACCAGAATGTACTTGCAGTTTCCATGCTGGGTTGCCATTTCCAAACTAGTGCAGGGATTTCTTTCCTGCGTTTCACAAGGCATGGCAGCCCATTCAAATGAAAGAACTGTTGTGCCCTATCAAACATGGGCCGCTCGGCCCATACAAGTGTGAACCTAACCTTATATTTTAACAGAGGTAGGGACCTGACCTTTCTCTGTTGCAATTCCATTTTCACTTACAGGTCTCCTCTTCATTCTTATGCCACGTACACACGATCGGAAATTCCGACAAGAAAAGTCCGATGTGAGCTTTTTGTCGGAAATTCCGTCCGTGTGTAGGCTCCATCTGACTTTTTCTGTCGGAATTTCCGCCAACAAAAGATTGAGAGCAGGTTCTCTATTTTTTCAGACGGAAAAAGTTTCTATCGGAAAATCCGCTCGTCTGTATGCAATTCTGACGCACAAAAAAAATCAAGAATCAAGCAGAAGAGCCAAACTGCCTATTGAACTTCATTGATCTCGGCTTGTCGTACGTCTTGTACATCTTGTATGTCACCGCGTTCTTGATGGTCGGAATTTCCGACAAGATTTGTGTGACCGTGTGTATGCAACACAAGTTTGAGCCGACATTCCGTCAGAAAAAAATCCACGGTTTTCTTGTCGGAATTTCTGATCGTGTGTACGCGGCATTAGCCTGTAACTGGACAGTGAAAGGAGAAGCAGCACACTGATGAGTTCATTTCTTGGTCATTCTGCTCTCTGCCTATCAGTATGCTTCTTCCACTGCAGCACACCTAGTGCACTCCCTGTGTTGCTTCACCCTCCAACTGAGTGAGTTCTGCTGTAAAGGGACTGCAAGAAACTGATACCAAGCCAAATGAAGATACTTATTCTGCTTACATTTAAAAAAAAATTTTTTTTATATATGCCTGGATTTTAGCTTCAAGGCATGGGGAATGGGGGGTGTTGTTGCAAAGGCTCAAAGCATTTAGTCATTCAAAGCGGTGATAACTTACGGATTGATTCTACCTTGGTTGTAAAATCCTCTCTATCATTTACTTTCTTCATTTGTATTGGCTGTGCCTTGAAGCCGGACATAGCAGTCAAGTTCTGCTATATATTTTATTCCTGGTAATGGGTATAAATCTGGAATTTCAGCTAATAGATCTCAGCCTGGATACATACATTTCAAGCATTTTGATCAAAATTTTGATCAAAATTTACCATACCGTTCACACATACATAATCAAGTTTTTTCACACATGTTCATCTTTTAATTAAAATTTTTTTTTTTTTTGGAAGATTTAAATATATTTCCAAACATACTATAAGTGGAATGAATTTGGGTGAATTTGTGTTATAATGGCATTGATTTATCTGTATTTTGCAGGATAGTCAGGAACATAAGATTGTCCTTTATGAAAATCCAAACTTTACCGGGAAGAAGATTGAAATAATTGATGATGATGTACCAAGTTTCCATGCTCACGGCTATCAGGAAAAAGTATCTTCAGTGAGAGTACAAAGTGGAACGTGAGTACTTATCTGATCGGATGTACTGATCAACCACTGGCAGCGTTTATTGATGTGTTCAGTTGGAATGGTTGCATTGCTGATACCAACCTGTGCAGATTGCTCTTCCTTAACACACAAGGCCAGTTGCAATCATTTGACAAACTCATACAGAAATTCAGATTGAAGTTTTTTTTTTTCTTCAATGAAAGCAGTTCAGAACAGAAAGAAAATATCTGATTCTCACAGCTGTTTAAATGCTACAGTCAACATATGTCACACATTAGGCCTTGGGGAACATCTGAATATTACAGATAAGTCTTTAGCTCTTGGTGGCTGGAAGGAGGGCAGGAAAGAGAATAAAGCAGAACAAATCGTGTTCTCTGTACCCATTTAAAATAACTGGTAAAACTGAATAATGGCAAGGGACAGAATTTGTTTTAGGATGTTATATAATAAATATTTGTGTCATTGTCAAAGATTGTGAGACATTACACTTACTGCTAAGACTTTTAACATATTTACCCTCAGCTGCCATGGCAGAAAAAGAGCTTTCACCTATGGCCTGTAAGTACTTTACTCACATCATGAGATCATCCATGCAGCCAATTCCAATCATCACATCTCTAGCCTCAGTAATAAATAGTTTATCTTCCTGTGGTCAAGCTTTCCTTCACACAGTAAGGACGTGAGACTAACCCAGTACACACAATCAGAAAATTGTACAAAAAATACCGCTTTCAAGGCGATCATACACTAATCTGAACGTTAGTACACAGCTTTCGAGAGCCAATCACAACAGTTGATCAAAAATTATCCAAAGGGACAAACACAAAAAGTTTTCTTGTACAATACCAGATTGTACGATTTTCGTTTAATCTGTACTTTTTGTTTTCTGAAATTAACATGCAAAAATACAATACATTACATCACCTCCAAAGTTGTATTCTGTCCTATGAGAATTTTAGTAAATTGAGTAGTCTTCATTTTAGATATGGAGTCTAGTGTAGCACATCCCCTGTAAGAGCCGCTGGTGAATAGTTGATCCCCCACTCTGCGCAGCCAGGCACACCGAATTTCCACAGACTCTTTTGAGATGGGAAACAGTCCAGCAACTTTGTTTTTGTATTTTATTAGGGGTTAATAAACTTGGATGGGAATGGAATGATTATGGGAACACCACTTGACTAGAACAAACCTCTTTAGGGACACTTCAACTATATACACTATGTATACACTCCTCTTACTCCAGCACATCACTTGCTTGCAGAAAACAACACAGACCCAGCTGGAATACTGTTTGATGAATCTGGCAAGGCACTCAACCAGAAGAAGCAAAAGCCCTTTACAGGCAGGGACCGTGGGCCCCCTTGGTGTGTAGAGAAAAAGTCCAGTGTCCAGCTACATTCCTGTGGCTACGGATCCCAGCACCATCTCTTCAGGCACTGCCAGCCCGCCTGGCTGCAACTGCCCCTTTCTCTAGCCCTTCTGGCTACTTCCCCCAGTCCTCCTAGACTGTCACACTCACCAGCCACCCGGCGGTCTTCTCCCTGGAAATATCCCGGACGTGCTAGCTGGCTCCTGCTGTCCCCACTCTTGCACCCGTGCCTCTACACAGGACACCTCTGTGTGTCTTGAGAGGAACCCTCCAGCACCCGAGCCCCAGGCCCATGGCCCCCCCCCAGACTAGGGGGCTACCCTCAAGGGCCACAACTGCCTCCTTAGCACTCCATTTCCAGCTTCCACCCGAACTCTACACTGTCCCTGCTGGCCTGACTCTGAGTATTTTTAATATATTTGCATGTTATTTAACTGTAAAGATCCCCCTTGTGTGGACATCTAAAAGCACAGAGACTCCTGCTGGGCACCGCCATCTTTGATTTGATGTCAGCAGCCCTAGCAGATTCAGAGCTGTTACTGAAGTGACACTCTATATTATTCCCCTTCGCTACCCTCCAGCATCCACATAAAAAATGATGTAAAGGGAGGGGCTGAGGACAGGAAATAGCACAGACAGTCATTTTACACTTCCAGATAAGGAGAGGGCTATGATGTGCAAGGAGGAGTAGATTGTTCTAGGGAAATGACAAGTCAATTTTTTTCTAGCAAGTTCCAAAAAACACTATTTTTATTCACTTCCATGTTTAAAGTAATTGTATGTGAGCAATACTTTCTCAGTAACATACCAAGACTCCATACAGATAAAATTGGTTGTACAAAGAATTTATAGAGATTAAGGACCAGTTTATGTAATGCTTCTGGGATTGTACACCAAACCTTGAACTTTATTAGCAGCAGACGTCAAACATATAGAGATGGCTGGTACATTTCAACTGGTTTCATGCCTTTGCTGGCAATTCACAAGGAGCAACTGAAACACAATTACTACAACTGGAATAATTGAGTTGTCCCTAATGAAGTGCCAGTAATGTCATGAAAATAGTCGGGCACCGGGCATTTGTCTGGCTTCTGAATAAAAATTACTCCTTAGGCATAATGTGAATTGATTCAGCATCTCTATAATAAATTCTTTGTATAACTGATTTTCTCACACTTTTTTTGTAAAAAACAAAAAACAAAAAAACTTTCCATGCCTGTTTTTTACACACCTAAGCCCACTGATATGTCCTGTGTTGGTACTTCTTCTGGTTGTAGAAACTGGTGATTCAGTGCTGCAGTCTGTTTCCCTCTTAAACCTGAGCTGACCCCCTTGCTGGGCGGTCTATGGGAAGTGCTCATATCAGGTAACTGTGGACATCTGAAGAAGGACCCTTCTCCTCTGTGCTCCAGAAGTTAAAACACCTGGAACCCTATGCATCCTTTAACCACAGATTTATTAAGTTTTTGTTGATTGTAGATTAGGATGCTTTAAAAATAGCCGCATTGATTAGCTAAACATGGTGGTCCTAACTTCAATTTCCGGAAAAAAAACACTTACGTCTGTGTGGTTACAATAGGAAGGATTAAAACCTCTGTCATCTATCTGTGTTCATTTGGAAGAAACTTTCTAATTTCCTGTCCTGGTCACAATAATCTCTTGGACAGGAAATAAGGGGAAATATAGTGGAGAAGGTCTAACCCTTCAATACTTAATCCTCAATACTAGTCTGAACCAATTGGCTGCAGTTTCATTTGGGTGTTGTAAACAACATTTTTTCCCCACTATCTAGATTGTATAGGTTGTTCAAATAAATTTAATCCAAACTGGTTGGATACTATCCTTCTAGTGAGTGCATGATAATTTTGTAGATTTTAACCAATTAGGCAGCTTTGTTCATGCTGTGTGAGGTCAGTTATAGGAGGATAGGAGGTTATTTTAGTTTTTTTCACATACTGCCAAAGTATGTTATGCTTATTATTGGATTCCAATGTTGCCCATGTGTCTTGACCGTTCAATCTAAAGGACCTCTCATCTTTATTTATTAGTTTAATTATAGTGCACATATATGCTTTTCTAAATTAATAAGAATGAAAAAAATACTTACAGTGAAAGATTAGAAAACTTAGGTATGTTTAATTTTATGACTTAAATCCAGGTATACATTTTAATGCATAGTAACATTGGCCCAGTTTGGACCAATGTAAGTATTTTTATGCCAAACCTGTGGGTGAAAGTGGATAATCTCTGTTGTAGTTCCCACTACTACAGCGATTGCCATAAGGCACAACACCATTGACAGAACACCTTGCATTTTTCTCAATTAATGCAAGGCATTTTCTGATTGTATGACATGGAGATCATTACTTCACCACCTTGACTCTCAGCCTTGAACATACTAGGTAAGCCCGTAGGACTAAAGCCCTGTACACACGATCGGATTTCCTATGGATTTTAAACCAATGGATTTTTCCATCGGAAATCCGATGAAGCTGACTTCCATCAGTCTTGCCTACACACCATCAGTCAAAAAACCGATCGTCCCAAGCGCTGTGACGTAAAATACTCAGACGAGCCAAGAAAAATGAAGTTCTATGCTTCTGAGCATGCGTCAACTTGATTCTGAGCATGCGTGGGTTTTTTATCCGATGGAGTTCCCCACAGACGATAGTAATTTGCTATCGTTTTTTTTTCCATCGGATAAATTTAAAACATGTTCTATTTTTTAACACCGATGGAAAAAAGACCGATGGGGCCCATACACGATCAGTATGAGGCGATGAAAAAAGTCCATCGGACTGTTTTCATCGGCAAAACCGATCGTGTGTACAGGGCTTTAGTGTACTTAGCATGTCTTAAAATGCCACCACACTGCAAATGTTCCCATGTACACTTTGATAGAGTACCTGGTCTGTGTTCAAGAGCTGCTTACAGTGGCTACTCCTTTAATGATCTCTGTAACAGTTTGCAACAGCGGTCTTTCATAAACATATAGCTTTTTAAAGATATAGTAAATAGTTGTTGTTACATGCAGATAACAGGCTTTCTTGCTTTATAAATTTAAATGTAGAACGCTCTGTCGTTTTTTTTTTTTTAATAAAAATTTTAAATAAATTTAGCCTTTTTTTCTACTAGTTAACAGTAATAAGCCCCGATTCCCTTCTTTCTGCTAGTTTTTCAATTGAACATTTTTAACCATATGTATTCTAATTTTTCTCTTTTCAATTTTTGTCTATGGCGTCATCATAAAAAAAATACACGAAAGCTTAAAAAGCCTTTATTTCATTTGCAAATAACCTCCCCATGCTTTGTTTGAATACTATCATTTAGTTAAACAATTTTTTTTTTTTTTTTTTTTTTTAGAAAGGTCAATTATTATTTGATAATGCCACTAAAAGGAAGCCTTGCTAGCTCAAAAGGCAAAAGTTTTTTTTCCCCTGTTCATTCTTCTCTTTTCTCCTGCTTGCCACATCCCCATTTTCCATGTTTCTTCTTCAGTATAATTCCCCCTTGAACTACTCCAGATAAAGGAAACAAAATTATTAAGCTACAGATTTGCAACTAAGTAACTGGCTACAACCAGTTGGAGTTCATATTGGTTTATAACCTTAAGAACCAGTCACATAAAGTCACATTTCTGTGTGTTCACTTGTGTGTATTGTACAGCTGTTACAAATGTATCTTGCCACTGTACACTCTGATCATAAAGAAAGAATAAAAAACAAACAAAAAAAAAACAAGCTGCCAAACCAAGTCCTGTCTTAAACTGTGTTTTTGTGTAGATTTACACTTTATTAATATGGTACTGTTTGCTTGCAGGTGGGTTGGCTATCAATACCCAGGTTACAGAGGATACCAGTACCTGTTTGAGAAGGGGGATTATAAGGACAGCTCAGATTTTGGTGCCCAGCACCCCCAGATCCAGTCTGTGAGGCGCATTCGTGATATGCAGTGGCACCAGAGGGGAACCTTCCACCCTACCAATTAAAAGAAACACTTCCTCTCTCTCTTGTGCCACTGCAGAGAAAGATACCGAAAGGCTTTTACGTGATCTGCTGCTGTTTTTCCTGCGGCATGGTTATCCCACATGCCACTGTGTGACTAAACCTGCTGAAGAAATTTAATAAAAGCTTTGAGTTTAAAACTCCTGGTGACTGCCTGCACTTTCTGTTTAAAAACATTATAGCCTTATAAAAACGTTTCATCTAATCGATACGACAGTACTGACCTGCATATATACATTGTTCTGTGGGATTGTCCCTTGCCACCTATACTTTTAGGGCCCATTACTATCCATGTTCATATGTTTGATGTGCTAAAGTGCCCATTCATTTCCTAGAAGTTCTCCACAAGTGCACCAAAAGCCAAACCTTAGCTTTTTTCCCCCAAAACAACACAAATGTAACATAAAGCAGGTCAAAGGCAGCCTCGTGACATATGTACTCCTCATAGAAAGTCAATGGGTTTTTGCTGTCCTGCATTTGACCTGCATTCCAAACACATACCAAATACAGGAACCCAAAGCCTGTCAACATGAGCCCTTTGCAGTGGCCATATGAGCAATGGGTCTCAGGTTTGTCATTGGAAAAATAAAAAATGCAGACATCTAGAGGTATATAGTCAACTGTTTGGGGATTCACTTGCATGGGCATGTACTGTTTGGGGGTTGTTAGCTCAAGTGTAGCACCCGCTAGCGAGAACAGTTCCACACAAATGTTTCCTTTTGAGGGCTTGTTGGCCCACTTTTAATAAAGAAAATAAAACAAAGTTCCAGAAATGAAAACAAAAGTGGTTTCCCTCGCAAGGGGTTTTCACCATCAACATTAAATGGTAGTATGTTCAGCCTCCTGGCTCACACATGCAATAATGCAAATAAAATTACCGAGCCGTCTGGCTCTCTTCAGCAGCAGCACCACTGCTCAGGCTTCCGCATGGAGCCCTCCTGACTCCTGACAGCAACCTCAGACTCAGGTCTCTGGGTTTCACAGTGCAGCCTGCACTCTCTAGCTACTCCAGTGCACACCTGCACACTCTGGGTTCTCCCTTGCAAGCCTGGACTCCTCAGGAGGGTGGAGCCCAGAATCCTGGTCCTGACTCTCCTATCGGGTCCACGCACACCTGAACCATCAGTGTGCCGTTGAATCTTAAAACCCGGACCCAGGACTGGGGATTTCATCCCACCCGGATCTCTAAGAAATCCCCGGGCTCCAGGTCCCAAAGTGGACTTTATTAAATAATGAGGAAACTGAAACTCCAGTTTCCTCTGTACATTATAAACTCCCTGGAACCCCTCAACCCGTCCAGTTGAGAATTCTGGGTCACTACACTGGTGGGGTACCACACTACCAGAGGGCAATAAAGACTTTATTGATCCAGGATGCAGGAATATCTCCTACTTTGTTTGCTTTTAGATGATCCCTGAAAACCCTCCTCTTCAGAGAAGCCTATTCTGCCCCTAACAACTGTACTTTGATTTTCTCTATCAGCTTATCCCACTCATCTCCCACAGCTATTAGCTTTTGTATCACTTGACCCTCCCTCTTAGATTGTAAGCTCTAATGAGCAGGGCCCTCTGATTCCTCCTGTATTGAATTGTATTGTAACTATACTGTCTGCCCTCATGTTGTAAAGTGGAGTGCAAACTGTTGGCGCTATGTAAATCCTGTTTAATAATAATAATACTATAGAGTACTAAAACAGGAGTAGTGGCTACCTTCCCCACAAATTTCTTTATAGCATATGATTTTCCCAGTATGAACCAAAGTAGACATAGGCTCTGAAAGAAACATAGACTGCTGACTCTGAATGGTAGCAATTGGTTTGTTTATCGGCTCCTAATGGAGTTGTGACAGACTCAGGCTATATGCCAACTTGTGTTTTAAGGCTTTCCACCCTCCTTTATTCACAGCAAAGCTCCTTAACAAAGGTACTGCCCTCACAGGGGTATTTTCAGCATTACGCAGATAAAAAGAAAATATTTAGCCTCCTATTCAGAAGGTTATAAATCCCCCCTAGCACAAAATTACCCCACCCCAGCACAATATTCTCAGAGCCAAGGAGCAGCATAGACATTTTCTCTGCTCTGTGGTTCCTGCACTGTATCTGAGGTCTAACTGGGCACAGGGGGATTTAATGCTATGTGGAGTCCCTGTAGAGCCACAGGGGACATGACCTGTGCCCATGCAGAGACCCCCGAACAGCAGTAAAGTGCAAGGAGGAGACCTGAAAGTACATTGCAGCATCTCATTATTAAGGATGAGGTTGGGTTTGGTCCAAACCCATGTTCGGAAGGAAACCTGGAAGGAAACTGTCCATGCCAGCCCAATCAGCCATTACTGGGTAATGGACAATCCCCACCCCATAGCTGCAAGTACACAAAGGGGCAAAAAATTGATATTGATCTAAAATAACCATGTTATGTGGCCACATTAGGTTTATGATGTCATGAGCATTGTGAGACCTTTGTGTGTATGTGCAGTTACGGGGTGGTGATGACTGCAACAGCTGATTTGACTGGCAGTGATGGCTTCCTTCCAGGTTTCACCGAACATAGTTTTAGACCAAATCCAAGCTCATCTCTACTCATTAAATGATAAAAAAATGTGAAATGATGAAAAAAGGTAGCATTTTCAGGGTCTTATAAACAGTGAATCTTCACATTTTTGAGTACAAGTCAGCTTTAAAAGTTTTATTATTGGGAGGGATCTTGTTGGCCCACTTGTAAGAAAAATTATTGTTTTTTGTTCTCACTGTAAAATTATTTTCTCTGAGAGACACAGTTGTGATTGAAGATCAATCTGTACCAGTGGTTATGCTGACAATTTCCAGGAGGAAGGCACTAGGTGCAAATAACTGAACAGGCAGCTGGGAAGTAAGGTGCAGTTAGAGGGTTAACCCCTGAATTTTCAAAGGCCATCAGTTAGGTGAAAGGTGAAGGTTAAAAATTACCTTAGGCAGAAAGGAAAGGGGTGAGGTATCAAAACCACCTAATCTTTGTGGAAAATTAGGAAGTAGAATTCACAAGGACAAGGCCACCAAAACAATTTATGGAAGGGAATCCCCTAATAATTCTCAAAAGGAGATCTTTGTAATGCCTGGTACACATGGTAAGTGTTTTTTTGTTCAATCCAGCAAGCTGAACAACAAAACAGAGGAGCTTGCTGTACTAACTATGTGATGTTAGTACATCAATCCCTCAGGTATTGTTTTCTGACTGGAGGACTGCACTCCCGCCAGAACACATCAGTCAGCGCTCGCAGTCATTGGCTGCAAGCACTGATCGGATGCTGATTGGCTGCTCTTTTTCCAGCTTGCCCATTTGACAGAAGCCGAACAGGCTACTGTACACATGGGCCAAATGTTGGCCGGTTTCTGTTGAACCAGCCGATACCGGCCAATATTCGGCCTTAAGGCCAAGAGAACCAACTTAGGTTTCTATGAAGGAAGCAGCAGTCTGACAGGAGGGGCAACATAAGAAACTCCTTAAATAAAAGTATCAATTAAAGAATGATAAGCCAAAGGACATTGAAACAATGTCAAAACCTGACCATTAATAGTACTGAGAGCTAAACGTTGATCCACACCCTGTTGCTAAAAAAAAAGACAGACAAGCAAAAAATCAGGCCGTCAGAGGTACGATTTTCAAGATTGATGATAGGTTTTACACACAGTAGAATTACAAGCCTGCAACATGGTAGAAATAAAAAACTCAGACAGGCCCCTATACCTTAACATAGCCATGCTATTAAAACCAGTGACCGAGAAAGAAGATCTGGACAATCTAGAAGGATCATCTGGTAGCAATCAAATGAGCTGGAGCCATGAGAATTACAGAAATTCATTCAAACTCAATATTGCAAAGAATTCTAAGTAAAAAACATACGGGAGGATATGTGTAGATCAGATTGAATCCACCTCACAGTCACATTAATGCATTTTATGCAACAGCCTGGGGGGGTCCTTCAACCTTGAGACAAACTTTTCCAGTTAGACCCCACCTGGCCCATTTCTGTCTGAACACCTGTAGATGAATGGACTTTTCCACTGGATCCAGACTGTGACACCTGAGATATTCTCCTTGTCAATTGTCTACACACAGAATGCAGACAGCATATAGTACAGGCACATACCTCTCTGCCAAAAAGAGAATGTGATGAACCATATGCGCCCCCTGATGAGCTCTTCATGACTGGTAATTTACTGCCACTGCGTAACATTGTCTGAATGTATTCTCATGGGATGATTCTGTAGTAGATCTGTCAAGTGAAAAAGACTTAACCTGATGGTTAGTTCCAGAAAACTGATGAGAAAGTGAGTTTCTTCTTTAGACCATCAACCCTAAACAGAATTCCGGAAACTTGCTCCTCCCCCAGTTGAAAAGGCTTGCAACGATCATCCAAAAAATGAATGAAGGGCAAGAAAGGACTTGCTCGCATGAAGGGACAGAGACATCAGCCACCACAATGCGCGTCGGGACCCTTCGGGGTAAGACCGCGCTATATTAAGATACCTCTCAACTCAACTCTCAACTCAACAAAAGGGACACTCTGGAGCTGGAGACAAATCTCCTTGTCCAAGGACAGAGGAGATCTGATCCAGTTGCCCAAGAGGGTAAAAGTTTGGAACTGAGTGACAGAGAACACTTTGAAGTAAGAGATCATCAGGCCCAACATTCACTTGTCATGACAAAGACTCCTGACATGGTCCTAAAGTTTGTGAAGTTTCTCCAGCAGAAGAATAACCCTTGCCAGATTGGTGTCCGAGATTAAGCCAAGTTACTCCAGAGGATGAGTTGGGGTCAGACTGCACTTCTTGATATCCAGAATCCAAACAAAAGTTTTGCAGGGCACGCAATGTCACCAGAATGTGGTCCTACAAAGTCTAATAAGAGTCTGTTTGCAAGATAAGATCATTAAAGTATCTCACAATTTGAACCCCCCTCCTAATGCACAAAAGAGCAAAAACTGGTGCCAAAACTTAAAAACTCGGGAAGCAGAAGTAAAGCTGAGGAGAAAAGCCACAAATTTGTAATGGTCATGTCCAAGGTAAAACAGAAAAGTGTTGATGGCTCTGACAAATTGGGACATGATTCTAATCTTGAATGTCAATTGAATCCCTCCTGGTGGAGGGAAGCAGTCAAAGAATGACTGGATTCCATTCTAAATTTTTTTACTTTACAAAAGCATTGATTACATTAGGATCCAAGATGAGACAAATGCCCCCTTTTTTTGGGAATAGTAAAAGTGTTTTGAAATAAATAGGGTGTGGGTTTGGATTCCCTCTATTTGAATTATAACTATTTATTATCTTGTCTGTTCCTATAGTTAGCTAGTCTATCAAATCTCTGATAATATTATTGGTGATGATATATTAAAAATATTAACTATAAAAATAAGCACAATGCTCAAAGAAGCAAAGGTCTTGTTTATTTACAAAGACAGTAGAACACTAACATAAAATTGAAGACTAGTAATACAGAGCATATAAGACAAAAGAGCAAGGATGATACATTTCCTAAGTCCTTCTTCAGGGTTCTGTATGTTGACTTGGCTCCAGGAGAGATAGGGGGCCTTCATCATTGGCCCTCACATTATAAAGCACTCACAGACACAACCCACACAAAGACCCTTTGCCCGTCTGTGTATAGTCTTCTGTCCAATGAGAAGCTATAAGGGGCTGTTCTTCCTAATCACCAGGAAGCATGTTATTACCCCAAACCTTCTCCAGGAAGTATGTTACTGTCTTCCACAAGGGGGCAGCATTACTCTGTGAACACCTGACTTGGCCCACGTCAACATTCCAGTCCACATCTGGTTCCTTTGATGTTATTGCAAGTCAGGAAATCAGTCATTTTAATTCTCACCTCACCAGGAGGTCTGAGCTGAAGCTACTTTACCCCCCATACAGCACATTAGGAGGCCTATGCGAGAACATCCTTCAGGAGATGTATTCCCATTTGTGAACCCCTTGTTACAAACACCCTGCTGTGTAAACTAATTCACTTGATGCTTCAAGATGACCACCAGCAGTCCATATGGCTCTGTGATAACCAGAGAGCACAATTCATAAATGTCTGATATTAACCATGTTGCACCTTCCAACAGGTTTAAATAGAAACCCTTGAATCTTTCCTTGCAGGGAACCTTAATGAAAACACCTTGAGCTAGGAGGTCCTGAAGAAATAAGTTTGCCAGCTTTTGGAAATCTAGGGGAAAATTTGAGGCAAAAAAGGCTCTATGTAGGAAGATCATTCAAATTTCAGCTATTTGCTTAACAAAATACAGTAGTTGGTGATCAATCTCACATCTTTCCTAGGGCCATGGGATGCACCTCTATGCAGACAAAGGATTGTCAGAGACATGGCAGCCATTGTATCTAATTTTTAGGGACCCATTAATGACGGGAATAGTACCACTGGATTGGAGCAGGGCCAATGTGGTACCTATATTTAAAAAGGGAACAAAGTCTTTACCAAGTAACTATAGACCTGTTTGTTTAACTTCTATAGTTGGGAAGATACTGGAGCGTTTAATAAAAGACCACATAGATGAGTTCTTGCTGGAAAAAAACTTTAAGCAACAGACAGCATGGATTCATGAAAGACAGAAGTTGTCAGACAAACCTGATTTCTTTTTATGAAGAGGTAATTAAAACCTTGGACAGAGGCGTGGCTGTGGACGTGGCATACTTGGATTTTGCAAAAGCGTACGATACAGTTCCGCACACACGGCTAATGTGTAAGGTAATGTCTACAGGATTGGAAATATCAGTTTGTAAATGGATAGAAAACTGGCTAAAAGACAGAATTCAGAGAGTAGTGGTTAATGACTCTTACTCTGAATGGTCTAAGGTTATCAGTGGTGTACCCCAAGGTTCAGTGCTGGGACCCTTACTTTTTAATATCTTTATAAATGATATTGGGTCTGGGATCAAAAGTAACATTTCTGTCTTTGCAGATGACACCAAGCTATGCAGTGGAATAACGTCCTTACAGGATGTCTCCAATTTACAAGCCGACCTCAATGCACTGTCAAATTGAGCAACTATGTGGCAGATGAGGTTTAATGTTGATAAATGTAAAGTTATGCACTTGGGGGCTCAGAATAGGCATGCATCATACATACTAGGGGGAGTACAACTGGGGAGATCCATAGTGGAGAAGGATCTGGGGTTTTGGTAGATCATAAGCTCAATAATGGCATGCAATGCCAAGCTGCAGTTTCCAAAGCGAGCAAAGTCCTTTCTTGTATTAACCACTTAAGCCCCGGACCATTTTGTAGCTAAAGGACCAGAGCTGTTTTCAGAATTTTGCACTGCGCTGCTTTAACTGTAAATTGTGCAGACATGCAATGTTGTACCGAAACAAAATTTGCATCCTTTTCTTCCCACAAATAGAGCTTTCTTTTAATGGTATTTGATTGCCTCTGCGATTTTTATTTTTTGCGATATAAACAGAAAAAGACAGAAAATTTTGAAAAAAAATGATATTTTCTAATTTTGTTATAAGAAAAATCGAATAAACTCAATTTTAGTCATACATTTAGGCCAAAATGTATTCAGCCACATGTCTTTAGTAAAAAAAATGTCAATAAGCGTATATTTATTGGTTTGCGCAAAAGTTATAGCGTCTACAAACTAGGGTACATTTTCTGGAATTTACACAGCTTTTAATTTATGACTGCCTATCTCATTTCTTGAGGTGCTAAAATGGCAGGGCAGTACAAAACCCCCCCAAATTACCCAATTTTGGAAAGTAGACACCCCAAGGAAATTGCTGAGAGGCATGTTGAGCCCATTGAATATTTTTTTTTTTTGTCTCAAGTGATTGAATAATGACAAAAAAAAAAAAATTACAAAAAGTTGTCACTAAATGATATATTGCTCACACATGCCATGGTTATATGTGGAATTGCACCCCAAAATACATTTTGCTGCTGCTCCTGAGTATGGGGATACCACATGTGTGGGACTTTTTGGGAGCCTAGCCGCGTACGGGCCCCCGGAAACCAAGCACCGCCTTCAGGATTTCTAAGGGCGCAAATTTTTGATTTCACTCCTCACTACCTATCACAGTTTCGAAGGCCATAAAATGCCAAAATAGCACAAAACCCCCCCAAATGACCCCATTTTAGAAAGTAGACACCCCAAGGAAATTTCTGAGAGGCCTGTTGAGCCCATTGAATATTTTTTTTTTGTCCCAAGTGATTGAATAATGACAAAAAAAAATAAAAAAACTACAAAAAGTTGTCACTAAATGATATATTGCTCACACATGCCATGGTTATATATGGAATTACACCCCAAAATACATTTTGCTGCTTCTCCTGAGTACGGGGATACCACATGTGTGGGACTTTTTGGGAGCCTAGCCGCGTACGGGACCCCGAAAACCAAGCACCGCCTTCAGGATTTCTAGGCACAAATTTTTGATTTCACTCCTCAACTACCTATCACAGTTTCGAAGGCCATAAAATGCCAAAATAGCACAAAACCCCCCCAAATGACCCCATTTTGGAAAGTAGACACCCCAAGATATTTGCTGAGAGGCATGGTGAGTATTTTACAGCTCTCATTTGTTTTTGAAAATGAAGAAAGAAAATATATATATTTTTTTTTTTTCAATTTTCAAAACTTTGTGACAAACAGCGAGATCTGCAAAATACTCACCATACCTCTCAGCAAATAGCTTGGGGTGTCTACTTTCCAAAATGGGGTCATTTGGGGGGGTTTTGTGCCATCTGGGCATTCCATGGCCTCCGAAACTGTGATAGGCAGTGAGAAGTGAAATCAAAAATTTACACCCTTAGAAAGCCTGAAGGCGGTGCTTGGTTTTGGGGTCCCGTACGCGGCTAGGCTCCCAAAATGTCTCACACATGTGGTATCCCCGTACTCAGGAGAAGCAACAGAATGTATTTTGGGGTGTAATTCCACATATGCCCATGACATGTTTGAGCAATATATCATTTAGTGACAACTTTGTGCAAAAAATTTAAAATAAAAAAATAAATTGTCTTTTTTCCGCAACTTGTGTCAACATATAAAATATTCCATGGACTCGACATGCCTCTCAGTATATAGCTTGGGGTGTCTACTTTCCAAAATGGGGTCATTTGGGGGGTTTTGAACTGTTCTGGCATTTTATACACAACATTAGGAAGCTTACATCCACTCTTCTAACCACTTGAAGGCAAAGCCCTTTTTGACACTTTTTGTTTACATGAAAAATTTTTTTTTTTTTGCAAGAAAATTATGTTGAACCCCCAAACATTATATATATTTTTATAGCAAAGGCCCTACAGATTAAAATGGTGGGTGTTGCATTTTTTTTTCTACACAGTATTTGCGCAGCGATTTTTCAAACGCATTTTTTGGGGAAAAAATACACTTTTTTTAATTTTAATGCACTAAAACACACTATATTGCCCAAATGTTTGATGAAATAAAAAAGATGATCTTAGGCTGAGTACATAGATACCAAACACGACAAGCTTTAAAATTTCGCACAAACGCGCATTGGCGACAAACTACATACATTTTTAAAAGCCTTTAAAAGCCTTTACAGGTTACGCCGTTAGATTTACAGAGGAGGTCTACTGCTAAAATTACTGCCCTCGATCTGACCTTCGCGGTGATACCTCACATGCATGGTGCAATTGCTGTTTACATATGACGCCAGACCGACGCTTGCGTTCACCATTGGGCAAGAGCAGGGCAGGACAGGGGTGCTTTTTTTTTTTTTTTTTTTTTTATTATTAATTTTGCTTTTTTATTTTATTTTTAAACTGTTGCTTCCATATTTATTTATTTTTAATCATTTTTATTGTTATCTCAGGGAATGTAAATATCCCCTATGATAGCAATAGGTAGTGACAGGTACTCTTTTTTTGAAAAAACTGGGGTCTATTGGACCCTAGATCTTTCCTCTGCCCTCAAAGCATCTGACCACACCAAGATCGGTGTGATAAAATGCTTTCCCAATTTCCCAATGGCGCTTTTTATATCCGGGGGGGGGGTACATTCCCTCCCACTGCGTGTAAAAGCAGTCCAGAGGCTAATTAGCCACTAGGATTGCTTTTACATGAAAGCCGCCCGCTGGCTGAAAAGAATGATACCAAGATGATACCTAAACCCACAGGCATCATTCTGGTATAAACATTCAAAGTCCAGCAACATACCAGTACGTTGCTGGTCCTTGTTGGACATGTATTGTAATCTTTTTTTTCATGCAGCCTGTTGGCTGAACGAAAAAAAAAGATTGATCGGTGGGTATGCCCACCATTAGAATACCGCCCTTCATCCACCCACTTCTAATGATGGGCATACATGCACCATTTATATATGCCGAAGCATGGGGGCATCTTCCCGCAAAAGTTATGCCGCGTACACATGGTCAGACTTTTCCACGGGCAAGCCTCCGTCGGAATTTCGACCGTATGTACGCGGCATTAGGAGCAAAATCGCTCCTCCGCTCCTCCGCCCCTGCTGCCCCAATGCTTCGGCATATATGCTTTTTTTTTTAACTGTGGTGGTGAAATCACCTCCTACAGCACTGGAGTCGCAGGGATCAGGCCTGTCTCTGCGAACGCTGCAGTTATGTGTGTTGTGTTTTGCAAGTGACAGTGACCGATCGATACTGCACTTGGGTGGCCTGGGCTGGACGGAGGGGCAAAACGCAGGTGCTAGCAGGTATCTGGGCTGATCCCGCTAACACTGCGTTTTTGGGAACCCTAAACTGCTGGGGACGATAGTATAGATCAGATCAGATCAGATATTGATCTGTTCAGATACTATACCACTAAGGGGGGTGTATGCTTAACGCGTGGGTGTTAGCGCTACTGGCACTAACCTGACGCTGCCTGGGGTGTGACGCAGACCCTCTCTGATGCTAAAACCTAATTGATATCACCCGCCGGGCGATCAGGGGGTTAAACCTTTATTGGGTTATATATGGCGGGTGCCCTGACACTATAAAAAGCAAACTAACTAACCAGCGTCACCCGTAACACTTATATGGTGATTACTGGTGAAAGGGTTAACTAGGGGCAATTAGGGGGTTAAAACCTTTATTAGGCAATATATGGGGGTACCTGACGCTATATAAAAACCTGACGGCGAACCTAAAAAAAATTACTGGCTACCGATCGGCATCACCGACACTAAGACAGCGATCAGAAAAACGATCGCTTAGCGACAGTGGTGATAGGGGGTGAAAGGGTTACCTGGGGGGCGATCAAGGGGGTTAAACCTTTATTAGATAATATATGGGGGTACCTGACGCTATAAAAACCTGCTGCGAACCTAAAAAAAATTACTGGCTACCGATCGGCATCACCGACACTAAGACAGCGATCAGAAAAACTATCGCTTAGCGACAGTGGTGTTAGGGGGTGAAAGGGTTACCTGGGGGGCGATCAGGGGGTTAAACCTTTATTAGGGGGGTTAGGGGGCTACACTGGACCTAAAACTAAATGTAGTGACACTTTTACAGTCACAAATGTCACTGATTGCAGTGATCAGTAAATAAATGGTCACTGCAATCAGTGACACTGTGACTGGGGGCTGGGGGGTGTCTGGGGGGGCCTGGGGGGGCGATTTATGTGCCTATGTGTCCTGGTGTCAGTGTAGTGTTTTGTGCACTAACCTGCATCTTCTCCTGTGCGGCGCTCGGCATATGTGAGCGCTGCAGGAGAGATGACATCACTTCCTCCTGCCTGTGTAAACATTACACAGGCAGGGGAAGGATTTGATTCGCTGGGAGAGATCGAGAGGGGGTGGCCGGAATCGAACGGCTGTCCCCTCATCCCTGATTGCTCCCAAACGAATAACGGCCGCTCACTGTAAAGAAGGGGGGTCCGATCGGACCCCCCAACTATACAAAGGCAGTCACGTAGATATACGTGATTCTGCCTGTCGGTGCCATTCTGCCGAAGTATTTTTACAGTGGGCGGTCGTTAAGTGGTTAAGAGAGGTATGGACTCCAGAGAGAGAGATATAATTTTGCCCCTGTTCAAATCATTAGTAAGACCTTATCTGGAATACGCAGTTCAGTTTTGGGCACCAGTTCTCAAAAAGGATATCGGGGAACTGGAGAAAGTGCAGAGAAGGGCAACCAAACTGATAAGAGGCATGGAGGAGCTCAGCTATGAGGAAAGATTAGAGGGACTGAATTTATTTACTCTTGTGAAGAGGAGAATAAGGGGGGATATGATCAACATGTACAAATATATAAGGGGTCCATATAGTGAACTTGGTGTTGAGTTATTCACTTTAC
Organism: Rana muscosa; assembly: GCA_029206835.1. Lineage (NCBI taxonomy): Eukaryota > Metazoa > Chordata > Amphibia > Anura > Ranidae > Rana > Rana muscosa. The sequence continues at coordinate 853,488,369 of CM055116.1, forward strand.
GGTCAACACAAAAGACAAGGGGGCACTCTTTACGCCTAGAGGAAAAAAGATTTCATCTCCAAATACGGAAAGGTTTCTTCACAGTATGAGCTGTGAAAATGTGGAACAGACTCCCTCCAGATTGCTTTAAGAAAGGCCTGGATACTTTCCTAAATGTACATAATATAACTGAGTACTAACATTTATAGGTAAAGTTGATCCAGGGTAAATCCGATTGCCTTTCGGGGATCAGGAAGGAATTTTTTCCCCTGCTGTAGCAAATTGGATCATGCTCTGCTGGTGTTTTTTGCCTTCCTCTGGATCAACTGTGGGTATAGAATTGGGTATATGGGATTATACGATATATTTTTTTTTTATGGTTGAACTGGATGGACTTGTGTCTTTTTTCAACCTGACTAACTATGTAACTATCCAATAGAAGCAGAGGCTTTGACTTGTCTGGATCTCTTGCCAGAGTTCTGAAGGGAACAAAAGAAATGTCTGTGAGAGATGAAGGCTTTTTTTTTTTAAGCCTAATCTGTAGACAAGCACTTGAGCCTCAATGTTCTATGTGAAGCCACCACTGATGCAGTTAAGCTAGACACTAAATTACTGGAGTCCAGTAAGGCTTCACACAAAAATGTTAGAGCCTGAACTATTTGATCTGCCAATGCCATCAAAGCCTTTCATGATGAGAAAAATGCAATTTTTTCATTTAGTCATTAAAAACGATTGTGTGTGGGCTCCAGAGCATTTTTCAAGACGTGAAAAATGGGCATTGAAAATTTGGAACATGCCGTGTGTAGGCTTTAACGACGTGAAAAAAACATGCATGCTCAGAAGCAAGTGATGAGACGGGAGCACTCGTTCTGGTAAAACTAGCGTTCATAATGGAGATAGCACATTTGTCCCGCTGTAACGGACTGAAGAGCACGAGGCTGAAAAGCGTGAATCGTCTCTCACCAAACTTTACTAACACTAGGATCAGCAAAAGCAGCCCAAAGGGTGGCGCCATCCAAATGGAACTTCCCCTTTATAGTGTTGTCCTACATTTCGTACGTCACCGCGCTTTGCTCGAGCATTTTTTTTTTCATGATAGTGTGCAGGCAAGGCAGGCTTGAGAAGAATCACGTCGAGAAAAATGTTGTTTTTTTCAATGACATTAAAAATGGTCGCGTGTACGCGGCATAAGAGCGCCTGTTCTAATGCAAGGTCCTGACATACCAGTCTAGCCCGCTCAGTCACGATCTGAGAGAATACAGCTGAAGCTATATTAGACCTTATCAAATTTCCAGCAATGGTGTAAAAGAGTAAAAGCTTTCTCCACAAGGATCAGTTGTCTGATTCAGATGTGAAATTGGCTGGTCCACTACAAGTTGAGACGTGTACTTTTTTTTCTCTGCAAAAAGGTTCACAAACTGTCTGAATCGGGGATAAAAAACTAATTGCTTAACATAAGAAATAAAATGGAATCATAATCCTCATTCTCTGCAATACAACATGAGAGCTGTCATCTGAGTCCCCAGGAATTCCAAGACCTGGTACATCCAGAACCTCATCATCAGACAAGTCTGAGGGGCAGGTGACTGGGGAGGACATTTTGGACACCTTAATACCAGGACAGGAAACAGCCTGAACTGTTTTAGAGATAAATCCATCCATACCCATACTTGGGAGTCCAGAGTTAGTTGGGGGGGGCAGAAGCTCTAGGCAGGGTATTAGAGATTGAAAAACTAAATATGTCACTATGCAGCGAAAGGCTTAAGCCATCCCCACTGTTATGTGAATCACACATCACATGGAAAAAAATAAAGAAAAGAATGTGCAATGCTCCAGGACTGAAATTACCTACTCTCTTGAATATGTATCACTGGGCATCCACCATTTCTTACGTGATCTTCTGTAGAAGCTTCTGAAGAAGTCCATCAGGATGCAACAAATAAAACGGTTGAACCTACTGATGTCATCATGCTTGGGGGCAGAGCTAGCTATGCTCAGTCGAAGGATCATTACAGATTTAGTGGATTCCCGAGTGATCTATACTGTTAGCATTGAAGTGTTTTTATCTTAGCTTACAACATGTGAGTGCAATATTTTCTCTTAAAAATAAACACTGTGAAGACAAAAAGCATAAGATGGTTTGCCTTTTCTGTTTATGAGTTCATGCAGCTTGAACCCATGATCTAGGAATCCAAGTCCCTGCACAATCCGTCATAGTGGTCAGACTTGATCAGAATCAAGAGACATAACTACACATGTTGGCTGGATTGCGGAGACTGCCAACATTAAATCCAACCTGTCTGCCAGCCAGCTATTTGAAATGAGAACAGTCTTAGAAACAAACTTCAGAAGCTGAAGAAAGCAAGTCCCTGTTCCTCAGTTCTAGGTGGAAAACTGACATCCTTTGACAGTTGGGGGGTTTATCCACCCAATGGAAATATTCTCCTAGCTGCCTGTTTAGTTTTTTGCACCAAGCATCCTATTCTGGAAATAGACAGCATAGCTACTGGTACAGATTGATCTGCAAACAAAGTTGTTTTTCTCAATGAACATAAGATGAATTCTAATTTAATGAGAGCTTTAGAATCATTTAGAATTTATTTGACCATAATCGAAACCCCTCTTGATCAACAAGCAGTTAGTGGGTCACATGTGCCCCTTCATTGCTTAGTGTGCACGTGCTGTCCTGCAGATCTCAATTCAGGTCTGGAGCACAATGACACACATACACAGTCCCAGTGATGCAGGAGGGCTTTAGAGGCTGTTGTTTATTGCCATGGTCCATCACTAAGCTCAGAAACTCTTGGTGATGCTACAGAACCCACAAAAAGGTTCTCCATTTCAGCACAGTGCTTTAGCATGGTGCTTAAGGGGGGCGTACTGTAAGATCTGTTATAACATCATAGTAATGTGCTGTGAATCCAGCTTTAATATTTAATATTTAGACAGGGCACAGCTGCCTCCAGCTAAAGATAACTACAATAGTCCTCATTTGCTTGGTGGTAACAGTAGCTTACTATTATAGTTGCTCTAGGCCTGCAGAGGTGAATAGGATCTGAATCTGGCTTTCCCTGACCAGAACCTCCATGGAAAAAAGACAAAACAAATTGTATCTCCAGCCGAAACCTTTTGTTTAGATTTGTATTTACCCTTGCATACTACCATGGTGACAATGCTATCAGCAGACAAGAAATTAGAGACAATCTCCAACAGCAACATAGACAGGAATATTTTTTTTGTAGAGTAAAGAAAGGCTACATCCCCTGTCAGCTTTTTATTGCTTTCTGTGTCTCTGCTGCAGATTTTCCTTAATTTCCCGTACATTGTCATTGTGGCAGTAAGTGATTGGAACTCTCCAATCCCTAGTACACACAATGAGAAAATCAGATGAAAAATACTGCTTTCGAAGCGATCATATGATAATCTGATCTTTAGTACACAGCTTTCGAGAGCCGATTACGACAGTTCATGTAAAATTAGCCAAAAGGACAAGGACAAGCACAAAAACTTTTCTCGTATTTTTAGTTTAATAAGTACAGTATTCATCTGAAAAAAATCGAGTGACCAAGACCATGCATTCTCGGAAATGAAAGAATACATTACAATACAATACATGACATCACTTCCAAAGTTGTATTCTGTCATACAAGAATTTTCATAACTTTAGTAAACTCTTCAGTTTCGACATGAGACTAGCATGCAAAAATAAAAAACGGACGATCATTCATCCGATTTTCTTATCATGTGTACGAGGCTTAACAGAGCCAGAACAGATACGTATTGTGATATAACCTGATAAATACACCTGTGTACAGTGTCAAACTGTTCATTAAAATAAAAACTGGAAATTCTTTCTTCAAATACAAAGCGCATATCATAATGCAATCTTAATTAAATATTCATGGATAAGTGTTCAATATTTCCAAATATAAAACAAAACAATTGTCCACCACTGTAAACCACGACTTGCAAAAATTCTCCTCCGTGATCACTGCATATAACTCATGTGTCCACCCGTGTGTGCAATATATGCCCTCACCCACCTCAGGTTTTGACCCATGTATTATAAAGGTCAAGAAGCAGCATGTGTCCTTTAACCACCTTGCGCCCGCCGTACGAGTATATACGGCCGCAAGGTGGTTGTCAATTGCCGGGAGGCCGTTATTATTCGCCCTCCTCTAATTTGGCCACTGGGGGCGCGCAAGCGCCGCCGGCGGCGCGCGCACGTGCCCGGCGCGTCACTGCAATGCCGATGCGCGTGCCTGGCGGCCGCGATGTCCGCCATGCACCCGCGATCGGCTGTTACAGAGGCAGGACGTGGATCTCTGTGTGTAAACACAGAGATCCATGTCCTGTCAGGGAGAGGGGACCGATGCTGTGTGCCTTGTACATAGGGACACAGATCGGTCAGCTCCCCCAGTCACTCCCCTCCCCCACACAGTAGTAATCACTCCCAGGGCATACATTTAACCCCTTCCTCGCCCCCTAGTGTTAACCCCTTCCCTGCCAGTCACATTTATACAGTAATCAGTGCATATTTATAGCACTGTTCGCTGTATAAATGTGAATGGTCCCAAAATAGTGTCAAAAGTGTCCGATGTGTCCGCCATAATGTCACAGTCATGAAAAAAATCACTGATCGCCGCCATTACTAATAAAAAAAAAAAATATTATAAAAATGCTGTAAATCTATCCCCTATTTTGTAAACGCTATAACTTTTGCGCAAACCAATCAATAAATGCCGATTGCGATTTTTTTTTACCAAAAATATGTAGAAGAATACGAATCGGCCTAAACTGAGGACATTTTTTTTATTTTTTTTTAAAAATTGGGATATTTATTATAGCAAAAATCAAAAAATATTGCTTTTTTTTCAAAATTGTCGCTCTATTTTTGTTTATAGCGCAAAAAATAAAAACCGCCGAGGTGATCAAATACCACCAAAAGAAAGCTCTATTTGTGCGAAAAAAAGGACATCAATTTTGTTTGGGAGCCACGTCGCACGACCGCGCAATTGTCATTCAAAGCGTGACAGTGCTGAAAGCTGAAATTTCGCCTGGGCAGGAAGGGGGTATATGTGCCCAGTAAGGAAGGGGTTAATGTAATGAATCCCCTTGCTTTCCTCCTCAATAGTCATCTGGTTGAGGGCAGTGCAGCTCCAGATAAAAGACAATCACCTCATAATGCTTTCCATTTAAAATCAAATGTTTATTAAATGAACATTCACATTTAAAAGTGCATGGAATAGTGCACAGTAGAAGTTTACTTATGAATAACATCCCCTTGGTTCTGCCTATTCTGCCTTCTCTCTTGTGTATCTGATCACTTCCTGGTTAATGTGATAATGTTATCTGGCTCCGCTCTGTTACATCATAAATCACCTGACTTCCTCAGGGGTCCTGAGGATGGTCTGGGGTCCTAGGGACCCCTGAGGAAGTCAGGAAGTCATGTGATTTATGACATAACAGGGCGGAGGAACAGGAAGTAGTAGCATAGCACTTATTTACTATTGGACCAATTTACTTTACTGTATACCAGTATATTTGGTGAAGCTCATATAGGAAATTCACTTTGCATTTTAAGAAAATATGTCCACAATATTTGAAAGTATGTATGTTATTTATCTATTTCACAGTTTTTTTAGATGTGTGTAAATCTCAACACTGTTAAAGAGGTGGACTTATTAGGTTTTATCACAATATTTATTTGCACTGCATATGTTACTATGTGTTTACTGTGGCACTTACAACATTAGCAGTTTAGTGGATAGTAGCAGTGCGGCACTTATATACTAATGTTCTAACTATAACTCATCATCTGAACACACCAATATAGTTACATACCATGACTCTACAATGAGATTTTGAAACTGGGTAGCAGTTTTGTTTCCAAAGGTTGTCACACATTTTACTATAACATGTAAACCCCACTAACAATCCTCATCGTCAACTGAGTTTACAAGTTGACTACTTCAATAGCCCTTTAACATATTTTATTTCCTAGTTAATCACCTACTCTTTATTATGTATGTGGGTTTCTTTATTCCTGATTATGTATACATGTAGCACATCTTAGGCAATGGTTGTGTCCTAATGCCAGGTCACATGACCAAAAAGACTATGTGAAGTCATCCGGAGATCCTATAGACCAGGGATATGCAATTAGCGGACCTCCAGCTGTTGCCAAACTACAAGTCCCATGAGGCATAGCGAGACTCTGACAGCAGCAAGCATGACACCCAGAGGCAGAGGCATGATGGGACTTGTAGTTTTGCAACAGCTGGAGGTCCGCTAATTGCATATCCATGCTATAGACTGAGGAAATCTGCTATGATGGGATTGCAGCAAGTGAAGACCTAGCAATAAGCACCAAAAAGCCAACTTCCACGTGGCCAGGCACTTGTAGTAAGTGCAGACAGCGTCCGAGTGCCTGATGGTCAAGAGCTACAGCTAAAAAAACAAGAAGTGAAGTGTGTCTAATAAGAGTGACTGCCTGTATAATTTTGTGTTTAACTCTCCTGCCTTAATGCATAATCTACTAATTGTTCTGTAGAGCCTTATTAAAGGCTGCAGGATAATCATTCAGAAGCACATTTACCACCCAAGGAATACTATGTGGTTTCCATGGACCTCATGAATCAAACTGCAGTTATTTCCTATTAAGCACAAAGCAGATTTAAACTTGGACTTAAAAAAACATATTTCCCAGAAAGTGTGTAAATGAAAAGCAAGTTAAATTTACTTTGCTTATTCTTTAAAGTGTAGTATCAACAGCATACCACACATATCCAAAATGTGTAAAAAGCTTCCCTAAAAGAAGTAGAAAGGTAATACAATTTCCTGATTAAAAATCTTCCTGAGTTGCTTCATGACTTTCAGCCTGTCCTAATCTTACTGGAGTTTTGCCCTAAGGAGTCTCTCATCAGTATAGTTCAATAAAAATGATATCACCCTATTCACTCTCAAAGTTGATAATCTACAGTGAACAAGAGAAAAGTGGTTTTATAGGGCAAGAGGAAAACATCCATTACATGTGATGGGTGTTGTGGCAAGTATCCCAGAATCCTGTGCCAGAATCCTGCACTACAGAACTATTCTCTAAGCTGTTGTTATTCACATTATCAGATAGAGCGAGCAAGATTGGCACTAACAATCTCGTGCTGAATAAAAAAGACAAGGCGGTATAATAATAAATGCTACAGTTATGCGCACAATACATAAATACAATTGCTTTTATGTATATGGCAAGGCCAACGTGTCATTAAATAGTATATGTCTCTCTTTTGTTTAAAGTGTTTTTAGAAATTATTAATTATCTATAAGCATTTAAGTGTACTTTTTTATTCTTCTTTTTAGAGTCCACAGAAATTGTTTCAATTTTGATTTGATTAACAATTTGGTTTGAATGAAAATGAATAAAATAGGATTTAGCTCATTTTCATTATTGTAATTTACATTTTAAGAGTAAAAAAGAACAAATGTGCAGTAATGCACATTAATCAGTAAAACATTAACTTTTATTTAGTTACTTTAAAATATCCTAGGGAAATGAGGACCAGCAAAAGTGAGTGCTGAATATTGGGCATGGCTTATTAGAGTCTGAGCCTGCTGGCACAATACACCACATATATGTCACATTCATTGTACTTACAAAATACTTCCCCTCTCATAGAATTATGCCGCTTACACATGATCGGACATTCCGACAACAAAACTGTGGATTTTTTTCCAACGGATGTTGGCTCAAACTTGTCTTACATACACACGGTCACACAAATGTTGCGTCAAGAACGCGGTGACGTACAACACTACGACGAGCCGAGAAAAAGTAAGTTCAATGATTCCGAGCATGCGTCAAATTGATTCCGAGCATGCGTAGAATTTTTGTGCGTCGGAATTGGCTACACACGGTCGGAAGTTTTGTTGTCGGAAAATTTGAGAACCAGCTCTCAAACATTTGTTGTCGGAAATTCCGACAGCAAATGTCCGATGGAGCATGCACACAGTCGGATTTTTCGACAACAAGCTCACATCGAACATTTGTTGGCGGAAATTCCGACCGTGTGTACGCGGCATTAGTGTTCAATGGAAGACTTTAATTAGAGAAGACCAATATTCTTAAAACCTCACAACACTTTGTCACAAGAACAGCAAGCAACCCAAGGATCTCATCGGTCTGCTGCTTTCCCTAAAATATGTAATCAAAGCTAGAAAATCAGTCTAAAACCTCATATACACGATCAGACTTCAAACAAACTTTTCCGTGGATTTTTGTTTGAAGGGCGTTGGCCGGGAACGCCCATAGCATACACACGGCAGGACTTTTTCTGCAAACTTTCCCAAAATCACATGGTTTTTCTGCTCTTTTCTGCTCTTTACCGCCACCCTTTGGTCAACTTCTGCTATTGTTGGTTGATTTTAACATTAGTTCTGGGCATGCGTGTTTGTATTTTGGACTAAAGTCCGATGGATTTCTGTACACACGATAGGACTTTGCACCGTAGGACTTTTGTTGCCGAAAAGTTTGTCCGTTTGCAGAGCGAACTTTTGTCAGATGAAAACCGAAAAAGTTTGTCCAATGGAGCGTACACACGGTAGGATTTTTTTGAAAACCTGCTCATTTTGAAGTTTGTTGTCAAAAAGTCAGACCGGGTGTATGGGGCTTTAAGCCCCATACACCCGGTCGGACTTTTTGACAACAAACTTATAAATTCCCAGAACTCCACGTCATCGTGCACTGAAGAAACTACTCGCTCGTGACGTTTCTTCAGCTGTTGTGCTGCTACCAGCGGCTCCCACGCGCATGCGTGGAAATTACATTATTGCGGCTCTGGCCAATCACAGCGCTGGAGCCCGCGACACTCGGAAATAACTCTGGGAGACATGTCGCCGGCTACAGCGGCGTGCCGGGGCCGCTGCGGGGGCTTTGTTTTAAGGTTAGTATTTCATAATGAGCTAGTGTGCTATGCATGTCTTGCAGGGTTTTTTGGGTTTTTTTTTTGTCCGTGGGTTTACAACCACTTTAAGTTGCATTAGAATCAAAGGAAACTTGACCCTGACCACTTCGTATTTTTTTTTCTGTTTAGTAAAATCAGTGTCATCTTTGGTAATAAATCTGTTGCAAATCTGTTAAGGGTGGCTGCCCAGGCATTCATTTGCAATTAAGTTGCAAATAAACTGTAAACTTGTTGCAGAAATGTTGCTGACTGAGAATCAGCTTTGTTTGCTCCTGTACCACTGAACTGCATTGTCCCCCCAACGTCTTTATTTATTGATTCCCAGACTATACTGATTTATACTAGGGTTGTCCCGACACCGATACTAGTATCGGTATCGGTACTGATACCGAGCATTTGCCTGAGTACTTGTACTCGGGCAAATGCTCCCGATGCTTCACTCGATACTTGTGATCAGCGGTGATCAGTGCGGTGGGGGAAGTTACCAGCACCGATCACCGCTGTATATATTTAAAAGTAGTTTCTCCGCTTCTCTCTCTCCCCCCCTGCGCGTCTTTCAGCTGCTTTAAAATCTGCGGTGATTGGTGCTTGTAGCTCCCCCACACACGATCACCGATGATTGTCCCCGTATACTCCTCCAGCCCCCTCCGTTCTGCTGCTGTCTCCATGCCGCTGTCCCCCTCCGTGTCCCCCTCCATGCTGCTGTCCCCCTCCGTGTGTCCCTCTGTGCTGCCGGCCCCCTCCGTGTCCCCCTCCATGCCGCCGTCACCATGCGTGTCCCCCTCCGTGCCGCCGTCCCAATTGGTGTCCCCCTCCATGCTGCCATCCCCCTCCGTTCTCCTCCTCCACCCCCTCGATCTGTCAGGATGGAGAGCGGAGGTAGGAGCCGGTAAATCCGGCTCCTTACTTGTCGGAATGTACAGAGTCAGTGATCACTGACTCTGTCCATTCACATAACTGAAACATCGTAAACTGTGTTTACAATGTTTCAGTTTATGAATGAAGAGAAGCCGCTGTCTTCTCTCCATTCATTTTCAGCGCAGCTGAGGCTGCTGAGAAAGGGACTGGGGAATCTGTATCCCTAGTCCATTTCTCTGTCTCCAAGGGGAGATGTCAGAGGTCTGTTAAGACCCCTGATATCTCACCAAAGCCCCCCAACAGGGCTGATAAAAAAAAAGAATAAAATAAAAATAAAATTAAAATTAATTGTAAAAAATAATAAAAAAATAAAAGAAAACACACACTGACACTGTCCACCAGCCCCCCCCCCCCACCCCCATTAAAAAAAGAAAGCATTGTAAAAAACTACTGACACATGTTCCACTGTCACATGAGATTAAAAAAAAGTATCGGTAATCGGTATCGGCGAGTACTTGAAAAAAAGTATCGGTACTTGTACTCGGTCTTAAAAAAGTGGTATCGGGACAACCCTAATTTATACTGATGGTTTTGCCTTCAGTAAGAGACATTTTTTTTAAATGTATTGCTTGATTCTTCAGCAGTGACAATGCCAACGATATTGAGTAAAAAATTATTGGTTAATAAGCACTAATATACATATCTACAATTTTTTAAAGCATGACATAATTTTAACTTCTTTTTATCCATTGCTGAAAATATTGCTGGTGCCAACAATATTACAGATCAGTCATAACTAGTAACAGTAATTAGCTTTCACAAACATTTCTTGACTGTATTGTGTGTAAAGCTGAGAGACATTTTGAAACATAAGAGATGACAGAAGGGCAATTAAGGAAGATTTGGAGGAAGAAAAATGTAATAGTGTGAAAGAACAAACATTGGGACAGATGGTATCAGAAGTAGATAGTGAATTTTGCAGGCTTGGCGAAGAGAACCAGGGTTTTGCAAGGCATGAAGTCAGAGCTGAGAGAAAAACACAAGATGAGGCATTTTGTGTTTACAATGAGACTTATGGGAATAAAAGGTCACAATCGAATGTTTAACTATTAAAAAAATATATATTTAAAAATGGTGAACTTAAAGTGGTTGTAAACCCACATAGAAAAAAAAAGACCTGCAAGACAAAGGCATAATGAGCTAGTATGCACATAGCATACTAGCTCATTATGTAATACTCACCTCAGATCTAAACCTCCGCTGCGGTGCCTGTACACAGCACCGGCCGGCGACATCGCCCCCGGAGTTACTTCTGGGTATTGTAGGCTCCGGCGCTGTGATTGGCCGGAGCCACAATGACGTCACTCCCGGTTGCGGCACACTCACTATAGCAACGGCACGTACGTGCGATTGCTTCAGTGCACATGGGCCGATGACGTTGGCACATGCAGATACAGGGGATATCTCCTAAACCGTGCAGGTTTAGAAGATATCCGGGGTAGCTTCAGGTAAGCCTTATTATAGGCTTACCTGTAGTAAAAAGTGGATTGTAAGGGTTTACAACCACTTTAATATCTTTACAAATACTTAACAAACTGTTAATACACAAATAAAGACATTTGAGAGTTACACTATAATTCTTTAAATTAAAAAAAAAATGTTTCTCATCATAGTTTTAAAGGACCAACTAGGGAAATAGCACCCAGAAGGGAACCATAATTGGGGGACACAGACAGACCTGGACGTGTTGGATTCTGAAAATTCTAGCAGCAACTAACTATGCCAGAGAGCAAACTTCAGATTCAACAGAAGCAATAACGATGAGTATTTAAAATGTATTTATTTTAGAAATTATATTTAGCTAAAAATTTTAATTGTAATAACAGTGTACACTTAACCACTTCAGCCCTGGAAGGATTTACCCCCTTAATGTCCAGGCCATTTGTTACGATACAGCACTGCGTCACTTTAACTGACAATTGCGCTGTCGTGGCGACGTTGTACCCAAACAAACTTAATGTCCTTTTTTTCCCACAAATAGAGTTTTCTTTTGGTTGTATTTGATCACCTCTGCGGTTTTAATTTTTTGCTCTATAAACAAAAAAAGAGCGATGATTTTGAAAAAAAACACAATTTTTAACTTTTTGCTATAATGAATATCCAAAAAAAAAACAAAACAAATTTCTTCATCAGTTTAGGCCAATCTGTATTCTTCTACATATTTTTGGTAAAAAAAAAATCGCAATAAGCGTATATTGATTAGTTTGCCCAAAAGTTATAGCGTCTACAAAATAGGGGATAGATTTATAGCATTTTTATTATTGAATTTTTTCTTACAAATGGCGGCGATCTGCAATATTTATTGGGACTGTGACATTGCGGTGGACAGATCAGACACTTTTGACACATTTTTGGGACCATTGACATTTATACAGCGATCAGTGCTAAAAAAATGCACTGATTACTGTGTAAATGTCACTGGCAGGGTAGGGGTTAACACTAGGGGCGATCAATGGGTTAAATGTGTTCCCTAGAGAGGTGTTTCTAACTGTGGGGTGATAGGACTGACTGGAGGAGGAAAGAGATCGCTGTTCCAAATCACTAGGAACAGCAGATCTTTCTCTACTCCCCTGTCAGAATGGGGATCTGCCTGTTTACATTGACAGATCCCCGTTCTGGCTCTCTGTGGAGCGATCGCGGGTGGCCGGTGGACATCGTGGCCGCCGGCCACGCGCATCGACTCCGGCGTTGCGCGCTCCCCCTATCTCTCTTAAAGCGGCCAACGTACACATAAGGCGATTCGCCCAGGAGAGCCAGCCTGCCGCAGTATAATGACGGCGGCTGGTCCTTAAGCGGTTAAACTGAAGCTACATGCTTATAGAATCTTTGAAAAAGAGGACAATGGGTGTCTTCTAATCATGTTAGTGGAAAATTTTTCCGAAAAACCAATCAGTAACCTTGAAGCCAATATTCCAACTTATCAAAAAATTCCTGACTGAGTTGAATATATACAGCCTGTCCCAAACCATTCTTCATGTCATCTGCTAATGGCACTGTGCTTCATCAGCTGGCTGAATGTGATTACAGTGGCCAAAAACAGCTGTCTTTATGCAGTCAGTGTTTTTAGAGCTCATTCACCTGCAGTGACCAGTTTGGTTTGTACATTGGATAAATGCAGGTCAACGCTAGAGCTGTTTTCTATGTGCCTCATTCACACTAAATGTATTACAGCTTTGATGAATGAAACACAATCTATGAATGTTGAGGGTGGACCTTTCAATCATCTGCCCATGCTTCATTCATAGATTGTGTTTCTATCAAAATAGGGACATGGTACTTTCTAGGGGATATCCCCATGTTCAGGGCATGTGGTTCTATATGGTCCCTGGATAAGGGTCTAGTACGGATTTTGTGGGGGACCTCACATTTTCTTTTGCCTTTGGTTTCCTTCCAAATCCATACCAGACCCTTATCAAGGCTTAGGATCTGGTCTGGATTTGGGGGGACTCCACATTGTTTTTTTTTTTGTTTTTTTTATTCAGTAATGCAGGCTGGGTGGCTAGGAAAGGGGGTCAGCAAATGTGTGCCCACCCTCTTGAAACATACCAGACCACATGACCTACAGAAGAAAAAATGTGTCTCTTCCAAAATCCATACCAGACACTCATTCTAAATAGGGGTCTGTATAAATTTTTTAAGGGGAACCAATTTACTGAATTGTGCTGAACCAATTTGCTAATGATGATGGGCTTCAAGGACAGCACTGGCAGGAAATCAGGTTTAAGGCCTGTGTATGACAAAGTAGGTACAAAACTGACACGGCTGGAGATATTACAATTTGTTCTCATTCTTTTTTCAAAACACCACGTAATCCAGTTATGTATGAAAAAAATCACTAAATGCATGTTTAAATAGAACTACGATAAGTACCTGAATCTGTCAAGATATTAGCCTTCTGTAATAATCTGTGCAGCAAGGGTAGCATATTCAGCCACTTAATGCCACGTACACACAATCGTTTTTAATGTCATTTTCAAAAACGACGTTTTTCTCGACGTGATTTTTCTTGTTTGCTCTCAAGCCTGTCTTGCATACACACGTTCATTAAAAAAACCGCTCGAGCAAAGCGCAGTGAAGTACAACACGTACGACGGCACTATAAAGGGGAAGTTCCGTTCTAATGGTGCCACCCTTTGGGACGCTTTTGCTAATTTTGTGTTACCGCGTGTTAGTAAAAGTTTGGTGAGAGACGATTCACACTTTTCAGTCTTCGTGCTTTTAAGATCGTTTTGTGGAGTTCAGTTTGTGCTTGTGGGTTCGTATCTGTCTTTCAGTGCTTGTAGTCAGTTCGTATCTGTTTATTCAGTGCGTTCCTGTCTGCTCGTTACTGTTTTTCAGCTCGTTCTTCATAGGCCTTGCTGTTCTTCCGTGCGTTCTTTTAGTTCGTTCTGACCAGCCGACCGTTATCTAGCCATGTTGTGGCTACGTACTTGTCGTAGAGTTCGTGCTGTAGTTGGAGCAGGGGTTCTTGCTCTATCACGACTCCAGGCCATGAACAGGGTGAGGAGGAGTTCATGGACCAAGAATTGGTTGCTCCAGCGGCACCAGTTCTGTCACATGCCTTTGTTGCGGGAGATCAGGGAGAATAATCCTGAGGACTACAGGAATTTTCTCAGGATGTCTGACCCCGTATTTCAGCATCTGTTGGCTTTGGTGTCCCCCTATATTACCAGGCAGGACACCATTATGCGGAAAGCCATCACTGCTGAGCAGAGGCTCATTGCCACGTTGCAATACCTGGCGACTGGGAGAAGCCTGCAGGACCTCAAGTTCTCAACAGGCATCTCCCCCCAGGCTCTGGGGATCATTATACCAGAGACTTGTTCTGCCATCCTTCAAGTTTTGCAGGAGGACTATATTAAGGTAAGTTTTCTACTTTAAAACATCACATTTTATGTATTTCTTGCTTAATAATGTTTATTATTTCTTTCATCAGTCCCTAATTCCCATGATTCTAATATGCTGGGAATGTCCCCTTTCTCCCCATGCATGTTTTGTATTTTTTTATGTTCCTTTTTTGGCCTACGTGCATATTTCCCCTAACTAACCTCTCCAGCATGCTATCCTGGGGCCATACCCACCTAGTCTAGTCACTTCCCTTTCTTTTGTTGTCTGCGCCATTGTAGTGCTTTACCCTAAACGCCCCCTAAAGATTGCTTAGGAATGTTAAAAAAAAATTCAATTCATACAGAGTGTTACA
Source organism: Rana muscosa (assembly GCA_029206835.1). NCBI lineage: Eukaryota > Metazoa > Chordata > Amphibia > Anura > Ranidae > Rana > Rana muscosa. Next base: position 853,503,423 of record CM055116.1, read on the forward strand.
GCCTTGATTTGTGAGGTCCCCAACTCATCTTCCAACCCCCCACCTGTAGCTGGCCAGCTAAGACCTGTCCTAGGTTGCTAATGTGGCTTACATGCATATATACAGCTAGACCTGCTAATAATGTTAAAACAGTGCATATGCTCATTTGTGAGAGATAAAAGCAGAGTTATTTACTGTGACTTTATATATGGATGTCATATAACAATTGTATATTGTGTTCACAGAAGCAAAAGAAAAAATATGCCTTTTAAGATGTATTATTAATGACAGCAGAATTGCAACCAGAAAGCATAGAGTTAAGCTTTTGTGACTCATCAGGAGTTTTAGCCAATGACAACCAATCTCACTGAGCAAGAGTCTTTGGCCAATCATAGCCAGCATTTCACTCATGTTCTGTCTAGGAAATCTCATAGCACATGTCTAGAATTTAATTTTACATCAGAGTGTGGAGCTGAACAGTTCAGATCCATCCAGAGTCCAGTTTTATGGAAGCAAGTGGCCAAAATAGGTATTTAATACAGTTATATAAGTTCCTATTGTTAATAATGTGATTAGAGCTGTATACTGAAACTAGTTATGTGTTCACTTGTAGTTCCACCAAACCAGCAAACAAACCAGGTTTGCAAACAATCAAACAAACAATCAAGCCAGCAATCAAACCAGATTCAAACCAAGCTTCAGAGCAAACATCAGAGCAAACAGCATTATAGAGCAAGTCCCAGATAGATCATAAAGTGTCTAAAGTATTTTAAAGTGAAAGTACAGATACTGAAGAGAGAAATATATCTACCATTTTATGTAGAATTACAAGATTGAACAGTTGAACCGACATTTGTTATACTTTATTCAACACGTGTTTGTACATGGACTTCCTGCTGCTAAATTGTCAGTGTTATATATGAAGAAAAGCTGAAGTGAATAAAGAAGTTATCTTAAAGGTTTGGTGTGCTCTTTAAACCTACTGCTTCCATAGAACGGCGCTAGAGGAATTATAGAGTAACAGATAGTCTTGTGTGGACTAAAAGATCAGAGAAATCAAATTCTTCTAATGCCACAGCGCATGAAGGCACTTCATAGTGCTGCACCTGCCACAGTGGAACTATTTTGGCCACTTGTGGAACTATTAGCCCAAAGTGGAACTATTGGCCCATTGAGGGTGAAGCGATTGTGCTCCTACAGTAAAGAGCGCATTTGAGCAGCGGAGCTACCATAGAGGCCATAGGACATGTGTTTTAGTCAAACTGCAGCCGACTCTTAAAGTGGCAGAGGCAAGATAGTCACAGAGAGAGCGCCAACCCTCCTGCGATCCCTAGAGAGAGAAAAAGACGCATGGTGGGAGGCCAAAGTCCAGAGTTAGAGTGCCTGCACCGCTTACCCACAAAGAGGCCACGTACTGCAGCCAGCTATTTCCCCGCCACTAGGCCCAAAGCCTGCAGCACAAAGCATCGCACATCAGCACAAAGCATCGCACGTCAGCGCAAAGCATCGCAAGTCAGCGCAAAGCATCGCACGTCAGCGAAAAGCATCGCAAGTCAGCGCAAAGCATCGCACGTCAGAGTAGAGCATCAGATCAACAAAGACAAGTCTCCTTTAAGACTATTTGTTCCAGCAACCTACAGATCACAGTATCCTGCTCTTCAGAATAAGGTCAGAACTTTCCTTTATTACTATCATTGCACATAGGCTTGACAAGAAAGAGACATTTTCGTGTTCAGGAGTAAAAGGACTGTAAGTAAAGAACAAGGGTCAGTTGTAGTACACGGACTCTAAAGTATTTTAAAGAGAAAGTAATTTTTACTGCCTGCACCTATTACTATTTGCATTTAAAGTAAAAGTCTTCTTAATATTCGTATTGATTGTTATAGCGCTTAAAGTAAAATATCTAATGCCCCATACACACGATCGTTTTTCATGCCGTTAAAAATGCCATTTTTAAAAATTGGCATTAAAACCGATCGTGTGTATGCTCCAGAGCATTTTTAACGACGTGAAAAACGGGCATTAAAAATTTCGAACATGCTCTATTTTTTCACGTCGTTTTTCATGTAGTTTTTTTTAACGACGTGAAAAACGATAGTGTGTATGCTTCAACGACGTGAAAAAAACCGCGCATGCTCAGAATCAAGTATGAGACGGGAGCGCTCGTTCTGGTAAAACTAGCGTTCGTAATGGAGATAGCACATTCGTCACGCTGTAACGGACTGAAAAGCACGAGGCTGAAAAGCGCGAATCGTCGCTCAACAAACTTTACTAACATGAAGGGTGGCACCATCCGAACGGAACTTCCCCTTTATAGTGCCGTCGTACGTGTTGTACGTCACTGCGCTTTGCTTGAACGTTTTTTTAAATGATCGTGTGTACGCAAGACAGGCTTGAGAGGAAACATGAAAAAAAAAACGACGAGAAAAACGTCAGTTTAAAAAATGGCATGAAAAACGATCGTGTGTACGCCACATAAGCCTAGTATTTCTATGCCACTGTTTGAGGATACAAAGATAGATAAGATAGAAGGTGAAGAGCAAGTGAACCTGTTTGAGGTAGAAGAGTCTGATGCAGCATTAGTCTTGCCCCAAACAGATGAACTAAGACGTTCAGAACGTATCAGAAACCCGACCCTAAAGATGCTGGAAAATTTGGAGCAAGAAGCAGTATTGAAAGGAAAAAAGTTCACCAGAATGTATGATAAGTGGAAATCCTACATTAAAGATGTTCGTAGAAAGCTAAAGCAAGAAAGTATAAAAGGAAACTTGAGTGATATGATAGAGACGGTAGAAGAATCTGAATCGGAGCTTATGGCAGCATATGTCAACCTGCGGTCTTCTACGACACCTCCCCAGGATATTGTAAGGAACATGGACACATGTACTGCATTCACTAAAGGTTTAGTAAAGCTCATGAGAGAACTATCATCTGAAGCTAACTATGATGAAGTTAAGGCAAGAAAGAGAATGAACGAGCTTTTTATGAGAGACTATGCTAGGTCCTTAGGAGGAACCACAATCACAAGTAGGACTTCTTCCACTAGCAGAAGTGCCAGTAACATATCAGAGTCCTCAAGTACTTTAATAGCCAAAAGAAAGGAACTTGTCAAACAACTTGCTGTCAAGAGAGCAGAAATTGAGATGGAATCTGCAATCGAGGTGCAGCGTCTACGAGTAGCAGAAATGGAAAGGCTGAAGGAAGTCAAGATTATAGAAGCCAGACTAATGCCCCATACACACGATCATTTTTAATGTCATTTTTAAAACTGACGTTTTTCTCGTCATTTTTTTTCTTGTTTCCTCTCAAGCCTGTCTTGCGTACACACCATCATTTTTAAAAATGTTCAAGCAAAGCGCAGTGACGTACAGCACGTACGACGGCACTATAAAGGGGAAGTTCCATTTGAATTGCGCCACCCTTCATGTTAGTAAAGTTTGTTGAGAGACGATTCGCTCTTTTCAGTCTTGTGCTTTTCAGTCCGTTACAGCGTGACAAATGTGCTATCTCCATTACGAACGCTAGTTTTACCAGAACGAGCGCTCCCGTCTCATACTTGATTCTGAGCATGCGCGTTTTTTTTCACGTCGTTAAAGCATACACACTATCGTTTTTCACGTAGTTAAAAAAAACGACATGAAAAACGACGTGAAAAAAGAGAGCATGTTCGAAATTTTTAATGGCCGTTTTTCACGTCGTTAAAAATGCTCTGGAGCATACACACGATCATTTTTAATGGCCATTTTTTTTAATGGCATTTTTAATGGCATGAAAAATGATCGTGTGTATGGGGCATAAGAGTACACGAAGAGGACATGAATAGTAATCATAAGTCCAAATCTGTACTAACTGAAGATGCAGACTCCTACTTCTTTTCATACGCCCAGGTGAATGGAAGGAAATCTCCAGTATCTAATGAAGAAAAAAGTCATTGCCCTTCCATCCCTGCTCAGAAAGACGAAAAGAGAGACTCACCCAATTCAGAACTAAGTGAAAAAATAAAACAGGATAATTCTGTTCCTAGATGTCACTGCAATGATCAGGAGAATGTTGCGACTATTGTCCCAGCAAGACGACAGAGAACAGTCCCAGCAAGACTTCCCGTTCCAGAACCTACTGTATTTTCAGGAGACATACTGAAGTTCATAGAGTGGAAGGCAAGTTTTGAAATGATCATTGAGCATCATTGCTCTAGGCCAGTTGACAAGTTATTCTACCTTCAGAAATATGTTGGTGGAGAAGCGAAGAAAGCTCTTGAAGGTAACTTCTATAGAACAGATGAAGAAGCCTACAAGCAAGCTTGGGAAAAGTTAAACGCAAGATATGGTCATCCTTTCTTAGTACAAAGAGCCTTTAGGGAGAAATTGAATAACTGGCCTAAAATAGGTCCTAAAGAACATTTCAAACTCCAAGAGTATGGTGACTTCCTGCAAGCATGCAGCAATGCCATCCCACATGTACGAGGACTAGAAGTACTGAACGACTATCTAGAAAACCACAGGATGCTAGCTAAGCTACCTGAAGAAGTGGCTTCTAGATGGAATCGCTATGTGACTGAACAGTTAGATCAAAGTAAGGACTTCCCAAGTTTTGAAAAGTTCTCTGAGTTCGTTAATAAGGAAGCACGAATAGTATGTAATCCAGTAACAGGATCTTATGCCTTAAAGTCCTTAGAAGAAAGGCCTGCGTGGGATATAAGACGTGCAAGAGCAACTAGCTTTGCAACCGACACAACAGAGAAAGGTATAGATACCTACGAGAGCAAGTTCAAAGTTACTACTGGGATCAGTAGAGAGACAGAACCGACAAATCCTCAGACTACTTTTAAGTGTATGTTCTGTGGAGAGAACCACTCTATACACAAGTGCCAACAATTGAAGGAGAAATCCCCAAATTAAAAGAAAAAGTTTGTACTTGCTAACCAACTGTGTTTTGGGTGCCTAAGGAAAGGCCATATTACTAAGGAGTGTAAGAAAAGGGCCACATGCAGCGTTTGCAAAGGACGCCATCCTACACCACTACATGAAGAAAGTCCAAAAAAGGATAAATCCTCAATAGCTAAAGATGCTGAGGAAGAAAAGAAAGCATCGGTATTCTCTTATCGGTACCAGTGTGCATTTCAAATCCTAAAAGGAAGAATAAGAAGGTATATGCCTATGCACTACTGGATGCCCAAAGCGATGTCACCTTCATTGATCAAGAAATCTGCAAGAAATTACAAGTGGCTACAGAACCAGTGAAGCTCAAACTCACCACAATGACGGGGAGAGACACATTAGTGAACAGTCAAAGGGTCAAAGCATTGAGAGTTAGAGGACTTCATTCAAACCTCACATTCGATCTACCTCCAGCTTATACGAAAGACGATATACCTCTAGATCGAGATCGCATACCTACCTGTGAAACAGCCAATAAATGGGAGCACCTATCTGTCATATCTCATGAAATGTCCCCGCTGAAGGAGTTTGGTGTTGGACTGTTGATAGGTTATGATTGTCCCGAAGCTTTGATACCACGAAGGGTAATCACAGGAGGAAAGAGTGAACCCTACGCTGTTCAAACTGATCTAGGATGGGGCGTTGTTGGAGGAAAACAGCAGATTGCAAACTCAAGACAGGTGACAGGATTTTGTCATCGAATATCTGTCCAAGAGTTACCAGCTGTAAGTTCAGCGGCAGTAATCAAGATCCTTGAATCTGACTTTACAGACATAAGTTCTAAAGAAAAGTGTGTATCCCAAGAAGACATAAAGTTCGTACACATTCCAGAAGAAAGTATTCAACAGAATCAACGAGGTTATCTTGAAATGCCCTTACCTTTTAGAGAACGACCTTGTCTGCCAAATAACAAAAATCTTGCCCTAGCGAGATTGAAATGTTTGAAGAAAAGGATGGGAAGAGATCTCAAATTCAAGCAGGACTATTTGAAATTCATGGAAGGCATCCTTGAAGAAGGACATGCAGAAAAAGTTAATAACCAACCTAAAGAAGGAGAAGTGTGGTACATCCCACATCAAGGTGTTTACCACCCAAAGAAACCAGATAAGATTAGAGTAGTATTTGATTGCTCAGCAAAGTATGATGGTGTTGCATTGAACGATCATCTACTAAAAGGACCAGATGTTACAAACACTCTGCCTGGAGTACTCAGTAGATTCAGAAAGTATCCCGTAGCGGTCATGTGTGACGTTGAAAAGATGTTCCACCAGTTTCATGTGAAGAATGAAGATAGAGACTTCCTGAGATTCCTATGGTGGGAGGACGGAGATACAGATACAGAGCCAGCAGAATACAGAATGAAAGTACACTTGTTTGGAGCAGCGTCGTCTCCAGGTTGCGCCAAATATGGTATGAAGTACCTGGCCAATAAAAATGAAAAGGATTGTCCATCAGCAGCGAATTTTCTTAAGAAAAACTTTTACGTAGATGATGGTCTTATAAGTTTACAGTCCTCAGAATCTGCAATCAAACTAGTGAAAGAAAGCCAAGAGTTATGCGCAAGAGGAAACCTGCGCCTTCACAAATTCATCTCAAACAACAGAGAGGTACTGGAATCCATCAGTGACTCTGAACGTGCATCAACAATGAAGAATGTAGATCTCAATTATGATCATCTTCCAGTTCAGAATGTACTTGGATTGGGATGGAATGTAGAGAATGACGAGTTCTTCTTTGAAACATCCTTGAAAGAAAAGGTTGCAACTAGACGTACCATACTTTCCGCAGTGGCTTCTATATATGATCCATTGGGATTCTTGGCACCAGTAATCCTCAAAGCAAAAGAAATACTACAAGATTTATGTAGACGGAAGTTGGGATGGGATGAACCCATACCTGAAGATTTGAGGCCAAGGTGGGAGGCTTGGCTAAAAGACTTGCAAAATTTGAGAGAAGTTCGGATACCTAGATGTTTTGTACCTCATGATTTCGGAGAGTACAAGAAAATAGAACTTCATCACTTTTCAGACGCCAGTAGTTATGGTTATGGACAGTGCTCCTACATCAGAGTGATAGGAGAAGGAAAAATACACTGTGCCCTGGTTATGGGAAAGACCAGAGTCGCACCTACCAGTATTCAGACAATACCAAGACTTGAACTGACAGCAGCTGTTGTTTCAGCATCAGTAAGCAAGTTTCTGAGAGAAGAATTAGAGTTAAAAATAGATGAAGAATACTTTTGGACAGACTCGCGAGTTGTCCTAGGATACATAAACAACGATGCTCGAAGATTCCATGTCTTTGTCGCCAACAGAGTTCAGAAAATTCGGGAAATAACAAATCCGAAACATTGGCATCACATTGATACAAAGCATAACCCAGCAGATCATGCTTCAAGAGGCCTGAATGTAACAGAATTGAAAAATTCAAACTGGTTCACCGGTCCAGAGTTCCTTTGGGAAAAGGAAATCATACCCAGTGAAGGTTACACAGAATTGTCTATGGGTGATCCAGAAGTAAAAGTTGTACAAACATTGAGCACTGCTGCCAAGTGCCAAGATGACATACTTGAGAGTGATAAAAGACACTTGGAAGTTGAGAACCTGATGGAAAATTCCCCAAATTCATGTTCAAATCCTACTATAGGGAACATAGAATTATAGGTAATTTGGTGGGAGTGTAGCTGGCCAGCTAAGACCTGTCCTAGGTTGCTAATGTGGCTTACATGCATATATACAGCTAGACCTGCTAATAATGTTAAAACAGTGCATATGCTCATTTGTGAGAGATAAAAGCAGAGTTATTTACTGTGACTTTATATATGGATGTCATATAACAATTGTATATTGTGTTCACAGAAGCAAAAGAAAAAATATGCCTTTTAAGATGTATTATTAATGACAGCAGAATTGCAACCAGAAAGCATAGAGTTAAGCTTTTGTGACTCATCAGGAGTTTTAGCCAACGACAACCAATCTCACTGAGCAAGAGTCTTTGGCCAATCATAGCCAGCATTTCACTCATGTTCTGTCTAGGAAATCTCATAGCACATGTCTAGAATTTCATTTTACATCAGAGTGTGGAGCTGAACAGTTCAGATCCATCCAGAGTCCAGTTTTATGGAAGCAAGTGGCCAAAATAGGTATTTAATACAGTTATATAAGTTCCTATTGGTAATAATGTGATTAGAGCTGTATACTGAAACTAGTTATGTGTTCACTTGTAGTTCCACCAAACCAGCAAACAAACCAGGTTTGCAAACAATCAAACAAACAATCAAACCAGCAATCAAACCAGATTCAAACTAAGCTGCAGAGCAAACATCAGAGCAAACAGCATTATAGAGCAAGTCCCAGATAGATCATAAAGTGTCTAAAGTATTTTAAAGTGAAAGTACAGATACTGAAGAGAGAAATATATCTACCATTTTATGTAGAATTACAAGATTGAACAGTTGAACCGACATTTGTTATACTTTATTCAACACGTGTTTGTACATGGACTTCCTGCTGCTAAATTGTCAGTGTTATATATGAAGAAAAGCTGAAGTGAATAAAGAAGTTATCTTAAAGGTTTGGTGTGCTCTTTAAACCTACTGCTTCCATAGAACGGCGCTAGAGGAATTATAGAGTAACAGATAGTCTTGTGTGGACTAAAAGATCAGAGAAATCAAATTCTTCTAATGCCACAGCGCATGAAGATGAAGGCACTTCATAGTGCTGCGCCTGCCACACCACCCCCCCCCCCCCCATAAAATAGCTTAAATGGCTCTTCAGAGGGGTTGTTGGGTTTGATAAGTGACTGTGTTATTTCTTATTTATTTATTTTTTTCTTTTGGCTTTTTTGCTGGTTACAAATCATTTAACAATCTTTCTAAGTTTATCTTGATGTTGGCCAGGAATGATTTTGCCAAATCTGCTTGCAATGTTTATGTCTGAAAGTATTAATCTTTTTTTTGTTTAACTCCACAGTTCCCTTCTACGCCACATGAATGGCAGAATGTGGCATCTCAGTTTGCCCAACGACGGAACTTCCCAAACTGTGGAGGGGCCATCGACGGCAAGCATGTTCGGGTCGTACCACCACCCCATTCGGGATCCTATTACTACAATTATAAGGGGTTCCACAGCATCGTCATGATGGCAGTGGTGTCGGCCACCTACGAATTTCTTTATGTGGACGTAGGAAAAAATAGACGTATGTCGGATGGAGGAGTCTTTGCTCAGACAGAGTTTGGCCAACGGCTCATATCAGATGAGCTGGCCTTGCCACCAGCGGAGCAAAATGTGGAGGGATTCCCATTTGTCTTTGTAGCGGATGAGGCGTTTGGCCTGGGTCCCCATTTAATGAGGCCATTTCCTCACTGAACCCTCTCCCCTGAGAGGAGGGTGTTTAACTATTGGCTGGCCAGAGCCAGAAGGGTGGTGGAAAATGCCTTTGGCATCATGCCCAGCCGATTCCGCTTGTTCCTCACCTCCATCCATCTTGTCCCCTATAAATGGAACCATGTGGTCATGACCTGTTGTGTCCTACATAATTTTTTACGGGTTCATTCCCCGAATTATCTTACTTTGAGTGGGCCTGAGGCCTCATTACAGGACAGTAACAATTCAGTGGCCCTGGAAGCTGGCCGTCCAGGCTTGGCCCCCTAAACTGTCCGTGATGTTCGGCAGCAGTATGTGGAATATTTTGTGGGTAGGGGGTCCATTGATATGCCTGTGGATTATTAATTTTCTATTTTTGTGAAATAAATTCTTTCTGTATTGTCTTTTTGCTTTGGTTTCTTTTATGTTTCTCCTAGGTTCTCCTAGTGCACTTGTAGTACCATGTGTATTTTGCATTATTAAATACCCTTCATTGTCAGTGTAAACACAAAACCAAATCTGGCCAACTTTGGGCAACATTTACATAATTAAGCCACACATTTTTTTGCTTTACAAACTTTTTATTGTTTGTACCTATTATTTTTTTATTTATGTTTTTTAACAAAACTAGTTTTGAATTTTTGAGTGTTCAAAAATAATTTTTGGGGTAAAACGCATGAACAGGCATGCCTAAAAAACTTACAAAAAATCTTTTATCTAAATTTCTACATGTAGTATAAATTAAACATTAAACAAAACAAAAACCTGCAAAAACACAGCAAGTTCAAAGTTCTTTTGTGGCAAAAAATTAAACCCGCCCAAGCACAGCCATGATATTTTGTAGCCTTTGCTCCACCCGCTTGGTATTTTGCCTGATCTCTATCAAGTCTCCCTTTATGTTTTCAAGGTCACGACAGCAGACCATTAGGTATTGTATCAGGATCTGTGCACTGTGACTTGTAAACTTTTTGGGGTCTTCAGGCAGAACAGCACCTAAAAAAAAAAAAAAAACATGTAGTAGAAAATATGTAGGCCTACATCTATTAACCTGCATCTGTGTTGTTTGACACTGACCTGTTGTGGTGCCACTTTCCACTTCCTCCACTTCATGTTCCTCCACATCATGTGGTTCTGGGTGTCTTGTTGGAGGTGTGGGATTTATAGGCTCATCTGTCAAACCTTTTTGAAGCCCTATTGAGATTGCAATAAAAGTTTATTTCCTAAATAATAATTATATTAAAAAATAAGCCCTGAAAGAGAAATATGAAACATTCTTTGGAAGTGTGGTACAATTTTCTTTTAAGCCCAAGTTACAACCTGAACACATGATTGGATCCATACCCAAAACAGGAACATCTAATTATTTTTATTAAGTTTGACACATTGAAACACCCCCAAGTATATAGACTGGATCACCTGTGTGTGACACCCTAAAAAGGTTGTTCTGTTGGGCCACACTTGTACTACTGAGTCCAGATGTTTAAACAGCTGCTGAGCATTCTCTCCTTAACATTACAATGCATACCCTTAATTTTTGAAAAATAGTTCCCCAAAAAAAAAGTCAATCATCATGTCCCAAAAATCATCTCCACAAAAAATACATGGTAACTTTTTTTTCAACGCTGGATGATCCCAAAACATTGTATTAATAAGTGTACGTAGAGAGAGGTTTACTACGTCCATTTACTGTGCCGACGAACATGAAAGTTGCTATCTTTCACTGTACTAGATAAAAGCAAAAAACCTGCAGCATAATACAAGTATTAATAATTTGCTTTTAAAATGCATGAAAATTACTTACTTTTTCCTATAACTTTCTTTATACTTTTGTATTGGTCGGGCTCCCGCAACTTGAGATCAGACCAACGTTTTCTGAGCTGTTCCTTCGTTCTGCACACCCCGAATTTTTGATGAAGAGTTTTAACCACTTTCCCCATAATTTTGGTCTTGACAAGATTAGGCCTTTTATACGGCCCATGCTTGGCATCATAATCCTCCTTCCTCAAAATGGCGACCATCTCCACCATTTCCTCGAATGTCATGTTGGATGCCTTATATCTCCAGGATCGGGATTTTGGTTCCTCAGGAATTTCATCTTCTGTTGAGGTAATCTTAGCCACCTGTGTCTCCGCCATGTTGTTTAGCACTACGACGAGCGAGAAGGGGCGGGGAAAGTACTATATCGAACGTCAGGGGCGGGCAAAGCGTGCAGAGTTTCACGCATGCGCAGTGTATATAAAGCTAATACCCATGTGTCGTAAATACGTTCATTTGCCGGAAGAGGAAGTTAGCAACGAACGTGTTAACAAAGGTACATAACATTTTGGGGATTTTGGTTTCATCAGTGGATGAGATTGTGGCCTATATATGGTCAAAAAGATTATTTGAGGAGTCTTGACTAACACTAGTATTTTTGTGTTGTTTTTGACTTTCAGAAAACATGCAGGCTTTCAAGAGTCCAGAGTTCATGGGGGAGTTCCTGGACAGATGGAAGGAACTCCCTGTCCTGTGGCAAACTAAAACTGCCAAAAATAAAAATAAAGCAGCCAGGACAGCAGCACTGGAGAGCCTGCTTGGATTTGTACAAACCCAGATCCCCACAGCAACCATCCAAGAGGTGAACACCAAACTAGGTACCATTAGGGGCACATACAGGACACAGCGGAATATGGTCCTGAAGTCCCAGAGGTCAGGTGCTGCAGCAGATAAGGTTTACAAACCCAGTCTGTGGTACTACAGCAAGTTATCATTTCTGGATGACCATCTGGAAGTCCGGGAATCTCTGTCAACCCTTCCCCCCAGAGGTCTCTCCAGCCTTACTTGTAGCCAACCCTCCAGCCTTCCTTGCAGCCAACCCTCCAGCCTTCCTTGCAACCCAGCTCTGGCTTCTTCTGGACATATGGAGCCAGGTATAGTATTGATATCAAGATTTATATGTAACAAAAGTGATGATGTAAAATAGATGTTAATATTGCTATCTATTTAATGTCTGTAAAAAAATTGGTCTACATAGCAATAGACAGTAGAGGTCAAAATTGATGGGAACAAGCAAAAAAATGCAGGGGTCAGAATCATTGTATTTTTAATAACTTTTGCCATTCAATTTTCAAATGTCTTGAGGTGAAAATTGTGTGTGATTGATGATGCCAAAAATATAAGTATGTCCCTTTTTTTTATACAGCCAGAGCAGAGCCAGGAAGAGGGTGACGTTGAGGACCAGGAGGAGGCAGGGCCCAGTGGCACACAGGAGGAGGCTGGGCCCAGTGGCACACATGAGGAGGCCAGGCCCAGCACAAGAGCCCAGATGCCTCCCCTGAAAATCCAACAGAGAATGTCCAGGAGGGTTAGGCAGGTGGAGGAGGAAACCCGTGAGTTTCTTCGAGAGGCTACTGTGGCCCTCAGAGAGCCCCCCTCTGTTGAAGAGGGCTATGCCGCAGTACTGGCACATAAACTAGGCCAGATGGACATGAGGCAATGCCTGTACAGCGAGAATTTAATGTTGAAGGTAATCAACAGGGGGTTGCTGGGTGAACTTACCCAGTTCACAGATCTAACAGAGGTCGTCCCTCCTCCTCCACCTCCTCCTCCTCCTCCTCCTACTCCTCCTCCTGCCACAAGCTCTCCTCCTGAGACACAGCCTCCGAGGAAGCGCTCAACAAAGGCTGCAGAGAAGGCTGGAGAGAAGGCTACAAGGAAGAGGAAAAAATAATGACTGCTCTAGTACCACAGACTGGGGACATATCTGACTTATCTGCTGATGTTCCTGACCTCTGGGAGTCCAAGACAAGATTGTGCTCCTATTTTTATTTTTTTGGTATTACAGAGTTTGGTGTTCTATTCTTGGATGTTTGCTGTGGGGTCCAAAGGATGCACACATTCAAGCAGGGTCTCCAGTGCTGCCTTCCCCTTTAATTTGTTATCTGCCTAAATAAAGGATTGTTTGATTTACAGCAAATACTTGACTATGTGATTTAAATTCAAAAAGAGAGTTTGCTAGTGAGTAGGCAGGAACATTTCAAAAAATCATTTTTTAATTAACAAGGGACACAAACCTCCTTGAGGGAAAATAATACAAATTTATAATGTTGGTGTGGTAACTTGACACACAAAAGAAAATTAAAAAGAAACACATTCCTAAATATAAAAGAAAAAAAAAAACATAAAAAATTGTTTGAAGCTATTTTAAATTATTTAATAATTTATGACGGAGATCTGGCTTACCAACAAAAAATTAAGTTCATGAGATCACTAAGAATTACTAAAAAACAAGTTTGTCATAACTCTGAATATCATTAGCAAAAGAAGTTCATTATTTAAGCATTATATAAAGAAGAAAGGAATGCGCTGCATTAAACGATGCAATAATTTCCAGCGTGACGAATGTGCTATCTCCATTTCAAACGCAAGCTTTACCAGAACGAGCGCTCCCGTATCATACTTGATTCTGAGCATGCGTGTTTTTTTTCCCCTCGGAAAAGCATACACACTACCGTTTTTAACAACGTTAAAAAAACGACATGAAAAACGACGTGAAAAAATAGAGCAGGTTCTAAATTTTTTAAGGCCGTTTTTCACGTCGTTAAAAATGCTCTGGAGCATACACACGATCGGTTTTAATGACCAATTTAAAAAATGGCATTTTTAACGTCATGAAAAACGGTCGTGTGTATGCGGCATTATTGTTTTATTACTTTTCACAGTACATTTGTGCATTTTACGGAAAGGAAGAACATGGAGATTACTTTATCAGGTCCTGAAGTTTACTGTAGTGTTATGTGCAGTGTTGATGGGGTGCTTGGATCAGAAATATGGTTCAGCAGAATAACAAATCCTTTAATAGGTAGCACAGTTCTGATATACAGGGCCAGGGCAGGTGGGAGCTCTTAAAGGCGTATTCTACTTACTTGAAACCACACACAATAATACAAGTATGATTTTTTTTTCATGCGTAACATCTTTATATAATAATTATTGGAAATGGCCTCTTTTGTTTTACACTTTTTAATTACTTTGCTCATGGTTGACAAAGTAAATGCACACAGGATGGGTGAAAATGTTCAGTCGAAGCTTAGAAACAAATTTGTACATCTAACTGAAGTCTTTATAACTGTAAAAAAGGAATCGAAAGGCTCCTGTGTGATAGTCTTAACAAGTCTCATATCCAGTTAGTATGTGATTCATTGACTGACCTAAATTCTCCTTAATTTGAGCTTCACACGCACCCACTCCTAGACACTGCAGCTCACAATGGGAGGGTGGCAGTGTTGTCAATCCAGAAAGCAGTGGGCAGGACTAGGTGCAGCCAGCTGCTGCTTGACAAGCTGCAGGCTTGTGATTTAGCAGTGAAAATGCGGTTAGCCTTGCCCCATGTAATGTGTTCTCATCCCACTGTAATGCAAGCAGGCACAATCTACATTAGTGTGATAACGTGGCACTGAATTCACAAGCAGTACAACAGCATCACCCTGTAGCCGGGTGCCCTCCTTGTTTAGCAGCCTTGTTTAGCAGCCCACTAGCCATCCGTTTGCACACTCTTAAAGGGACAGCTATACATGCACCACCTTACAGAAGGGCCCCAACGAAAGCCAGCCAACACTGACAGTTAGGTACCAGGGTCTTTGCAGTCACCTCTAAGGGTATCCCTTTGTTACAAATGTTTACACCCACCCACTAGAGGGCTGTATGCATAAATTACACCCAGGAATGTTGTTTGGGCAGCTATTGCTAAGAATTACAGTGAGGTTTCTTTTATACCATCCATGCTTTCAGGGTTGATGCTATTCTTTTGATACTGTGTGGACTAGTGTAATGGGGCTTAGACTTATTGCAGCAAAAGTTAATGGCCGTAGGTGTGGTTATCCTGTGCTTCAATTAATCTAACATATTTTGTTGTCCTGTTTATATGTTCTATGCATTGCATTTGCTTACCCTTCAATAATACATTCATCTTTTTATTTCTCAAGTTGCTTGTGGTCTATTTACTGTGTACTGTCATAGAGTGGAAGCGTACTAATGATTAAGTTACAAAGGTGTGAGTGAGCAGAGGACTCATAATCACCAGTGGCTCCTGTGGGAGTTACGATACAATCCCATCACAGGAAGCTGGGTGAGGTGGACAATAGGTATTTGTGAAACTTTGCAGAGGGACTAAGGGAAAACTGCAAGAGCTAAAGCACTTATAATTAAATCCCAACTCCAGGAATTAGAAAAAGTCTACCCTTGCAATGGGACTCCTTCCCACGCACTTAAAGGGTTAAATGTTCATTATGTGGGGGGAAGGGGGGCAGGTATTGTTACTTACCCTCTTTTCTTCTTCAACTGTCTCTCTGTGAGGCTGCTATCCCTCTTCTCCCCAAAGTTTTAGTCTGTGTGTGGTCCCTTGGCGTCATCATGTACAGTGCAGGGCTAAATAGATCAATGGCTGGAGAGACCCTGCTGGAGCAGGGAATAAAGTATTTCACACTATTATGGCACCTCTTAACACCTGGGGGGGGGGTGTACCCCACTGCAAAGGTGATGTTTTATTGAGGCTTTGAATGCCTCAACACATTTTTTTGTAGGAGACCATAGCCATAGCCATTTATATTATTATATACAGTTGCAAAAAAAAGTATGTGAACCCTTTTGGAATGATATGGATTTCTGCACAAATTGGTCATAAAATGTGATCTGATCTTCATCTAAGTCACAACAACAGACAATCACAGTCTTATTAAACTAATAACACACAAATAATTAAATGTTATCATGTTTTTAATAAAAACACACCATGTAAACATTCACAGTGCAGGTGGAAAAGGTATGTGAACCCATAGACTAATGAGATCTCCAAGAGCTAATTGGAATGAGGTGTCAGCCAACTGGAGTCCAATCAATGAGATGAGATTGGAGGTGTTGGTTACAGCAGCCCTGCCCTATAAAAAACACACACCAGTTCTGGGATTGCTTTTCACAAGAAGCATTGCCTGATGTAAATGATGCCTCGCACAAAAGAGCTCTCAGAAGACCTACGATTAAGAATTGTTGACTTGCATAAAGCTGGAAAGGGTTATAAAAGTATCTCCAAAAGCCTTGCTGTTCATCAGACCATGGTAAGACAAATTGTCTATAAATGGAGAAAGTTCAGCACTGCTGCTACTCTCCCTAGGAGTGGGCGTCCTGTAAAGATGGCTGCAAGAGCACAGCGCAGACTGCTCAATGAAATAAAGAAGAATCCTAGAGTGTCAGCTAAAGACTTACAAAAGTCTCTGGCATATCCTAACATCCCTGTTAGCGAATCTACGATACGTAAAACACTAAACAAGAATGGATTTCATGGGAGGATACCACAGAGGTAGCTACTGCTGTCCAAAAAAACATTGCTGCACGTTTACAGTTTGCACAAAAGCACCTGGATGTTCTACAGCGGTACTGGCAAAATATTCTGTGGACAGATGAAACCAAAGTTGAGTTGTTTGGAAGAAACACACAACACTATGTGTGGAGAAAAAGAGGCACAGCACACCAACATCAAAACCTCATCCCAACTGTGAAGTATGGTGGTGGGGGCATCATGGTTTGGGGCTGCTTTGCTGCGTCAGGGCCTGGACGGATTGCTATCATCGAAGGAAAAATGAATTCCCAAGTTTATCAAGATATTTTGCAGGAGAACTTAAGGCCATCTGAAGCTCAACAGAAGATGGGTGTTGCAACAGGACAACGACCCAAAGCATAGAAGTAAATCATCAACAGAATGGCTTAAACAGAAGAAAATACGCCTTCTGGAGTGGCTCAGACAGAGTCCTGACCTCAACCCGATTGAGATGCTGTGGCATGACCTCAAGAAAGTGATTCACACCAGACATCCCAAGAATATTGCTGAACTGAAACAGTTCTGTAAAGAGGAATGGTCAATAATTACTCCTGACCGTTGTGCACGTCTGATCTGCAACTACAGTAAACATTTGGTTGAAGTTATTGCTGCCAAAGGAGGTTCAACCAGTTATTAAACCCAAGGGTTCACATACTTTTTCCACCTGCACTGTGAATGTTTACATGGTGTGTTCAATAAAAACATGGTAACATTTAATTCTTTGTGTGTTGTTAGTTTAAGCAGACTGTGATTGTCTATTGTTGTGACTTAGATGAAGAGCAGATCACATTTTATGACCAATTTGTGCAGAAATCCATATCATTCCAGAAGGGTTCACATACTTTTTTTTGCAACTGTATACTGCTGTGTTTAAAAGGATGCATGTAATCCCCCACCTCCTCCTTGCACTAATACAATTCTATCAGCCTTTATTCCCCCTCCCTTTGTACTCTCCCCCTTTCACCTAACATGCCCATGTTGCAAGTATTAACACTGACTAAGGAAACATGAAAGAAACAGAGAAGGTCCAGCAAGGACTGTAGCACTAAGCAGGAAGGTGGGACAGAGGGAGATAACAAATCACATACTGTAGGTAAAAAAAAGTTGTAGTTGCCCAGGACTACCACTAGGTGTCAGCATATTACAAAACAATAATAACCTGATGTAGTTCAATACATCACAAAAAAATGCATGTAAGTGGAACAGAAAGAAAACAGGAGGGTGCACCGACCTAGTGCATTACCACTTGCAGGTTTATTAAAATATAATTAAAAAGCAATAGTCCTAATACAGACAGAGCTTATATACAAGCTTATCGGAAACAATGGCTGGAGATCTTAGCATTCATCGACAGGACTTGATGACAGAGAGGGTCAAACGATACCCCAAGACATCCAGATGGCTGATGCGTTTCAGGGGCGCACCCCTTTCCTCAGAGCCTAAGTGGTTCATACATGCTCTCACAAAATCCTCCGTTATATATGTGTGCATGTGCCCATGTGACATTTTGGGGTATCGTTTGACCCTCTCTGTCATCAAGTCCTGTCGGGGAATGCTAAGATCTCCAGCCATTGTTTCCGATAAGCTTGTATATAAGCTCTGTCTGTAAGTAGGACTATTGCTTTTTAATTATATTTTAATAAACCTGCAAGTGGTAATGCACTAGGTCGGTGCGCCCTCCTGTTTTCTTTCTTTTTTTAGCCATAAGAACACCCATTGTTCTGAGGAGGGCTGCAAGATTATAGACTTTGCCTCTAGACAGAACCACGCCACCTATGTTTTGACGATACACCGAGAGCGCAGGAGATTTTGGTTTTGTAAGTGGAACAGAACACCTTCCCAACTTCAGATAGAAAAATGCATCCAATGGCACCTATCTCTCACTTTTCCCCTTGAAATTTTCAGAAAAACAGATGGCAGTAATGTTGAATAAGCTGCAGGGGTGGATTAAAATGCACTGGGGGCATGGCTTGGGTGGGGCCCGGGCTGAGGCAGTCATTTCACATATTCACAGGGTCTTGAAATGATGTGTGGCGCGGGGCGCATGCGCGGAGTCTAGCGGTGCGGTAATGCAGAGCTAGAGCTCCGTACCGTTCATGGGGAGAGCCGGTATCCAGCGTTAACCCGCAAGTATATTGACATACCCGAGGGGTAGAACAAGTACCAGGGACCTTGTAGTCCATTTTGTGGGAAGAATTATGGCTCAGAGAGGGAGTGGTGCCAAGTTAAAAAATCCTGTCATGAAATCTCCTAAGGGGAGAACCGGGACTAAAGGGGCACAATCCTCTGCCTCATTCACAGCTGCTATGCGCTCACACAAGTTAAACCTGTCACAGCCTATATCCTCAGCTGACTCTGACAATTATTTATTTACCATACAAGACTCTCCTCAGACCCCACAAATAACTCCAGCCATATTTAAACAATTTGAAAATATGCTCCATAAAGCACTAAAGCAGACATCTGACCAAATTACCTCAAACCTCACAAGAGAGATAAGGGAAATTGGTAAGCGTACAGCTGCCTTAGAGATAAAAACTGAGGACTTAGAAAATATTTCTCTGGAACATTCAATGGAACTTGAAAATCTCAAAGAGGAAAATATCTTGCTTCACAACAAGCTAGAAGACCATGGGAATAGGGACAGGAGGTCCAATTTGTGAATCAGGGGTATCCCTGAGGCAATTCTTGACCTGCAATCTACAATTACTGCACTGTCCCAGGAATTGCAAACAACCATTCCCATTGAAAGAATGGAATTTGACAGAATTCATCGAGCACTTGCTGCTAAAAAACCTGACGGTCCTCCACGGGACATCATAGTGAAACTACACTACTACTGCACAAAATAACTGCTTCTGTCATCAGCCAGAGATAAAAAACAGTTACATTTTCAAGGACATGAATACCAACTGTTTGCTGATTTGTCCCAAACTACAATTTCTAAGAGAAGAGCATTAAAACCCCTTCTTCAGGAACTACAAAGCCATGATATCCCATATCAATGGGGATTCCCATTCTCTTTACGATTCGCCTATAAAGGGAAAAGATACACTTGCAGAACCTATGAAGAACTTCAACAAACACTCATAGATCTACATTTAATGGATCCAGATCCAAGAAATACCTCTCTGCAGAGTAGAGCAATGCCCCTTTCATCCAAAGGGCATCACTCCCAACCCAATTTGGAAAATGGAAATCATCCATCCCACAAGAGAAGTCGTTATATATCTCCTCCTCAGGAAAGAGAAGACTCAATGGACTGACAGAAATCAACCTGTTCGCTTTTACCCTGCTATGGACCTTTTGAAGACATATTGTGCAACACATAGCATTTATTAACAAACTAATGCACAATAATAAGTGTTGCCCCAGATGCAGTCCCATTTCACTTATAATGATTGTTCATAGCTTTCCAGTTAAGCTTAAATTCTAAAAATGCTATCCAGCATACGGTTGAAGTTTTTTCTATTTTTTTTTTTTTTTTTAGTATAACTTAGGGTAAGCCAAAGTCCTGCTATCCTAGATTTTCTGATTCTCGAAGAAGATCATTATATAGTTTCTCCTGACGTTATTATGGCACCTCTTAACACCTGGGGGGGGGTGTACCCCACTGCAAAGGTGATGTTTTATTGAGGCTTTGAATGCCTCAACACATTTTTTTTGTAGGAGACCATAGCCATAGCCATTTATATTATTATATACAGTTGCAAAAAAAAGTATGTGAACCCTTTTGGAATGATATGGATTTCTGCACAAATTGGTCATAAAATGTGATCTGATCTTCATCTAAGTCACAACAACAGACAATCACAGTCTGATTAAACTAATAACACACAAATAATTAAATGTTATCATGTTTTTAATAAAAACACACCATGTAAACATTCACAGTGCAGGTGGAAAAGGTATGTGAACCCATAGACTAATGAGATCTCCAAGAGCTAATTGGAATGAGGTGTCAGCCAACTGGAGTCCAATCAATGAGATGAGATTGGAGGTGTTGGTTACAGCAGCCCTGCCCTATAAAAAACACACACCAGTTCTGGGATTGCTTTTCACAAGAAGCATTGCCTGATGTAAATGATGCCTCGCACAAAAGAGCTCTCAGAAGACCTACGATTAAGAATTGTTGACTTGCATAAAGCTGGAAAGGGTTATAAAAGTATCTCCAAAAGCCTTGCTGTTCATCAGACCATGGTAAGACAAATTGTCTATAAATGGAGAAAGTTCAGCACTGCTGCTACTCTCCCTAGGAGTGGGCGTCCTGTAAAGATGGCTGCAAGAGCACAGCGCAGACTGCTCAATGAAATAAAGAAGAATCCTAGAGTGTCAGCTAAAGACTTACAAAAGTCTCTGGCATATCCTAACATCCCTGTTAGCGAATCTACGATACGTAAAACACTAAACAAGAATGGATTTCATGGGAGGATACCACAGAGGTAGCTACTGCTGTCCAAAAAAACATTGCTGCACGTTTACAGTTTGCACAAAAGCACCTGGATGTTCTACAGCGGTACTGGCAAAATATTCTGTGGACAGATGAAACCAAAGTTGAGTTGTTTGGAAGAAACACACAACACTATGTGTGGAGAAAAAGAGGCACAGCACACCAACATCAAAACCTCATCCCAACTGTGAAGTATGGTGGTGGGGGCATCATGGTTTGGGGCTGCTTTGCTGCATCAGGGCCTGGACGGATTGCTATCATCGAAGGAAAAATGAATTCCCAAGTTTATCAAGATATTTTGCAGGAGAACTTAAGGCCATCTGAAGCTCAACAGAAGATGGGTGTTGCAACAGGACAACGACCCAAAGCATAGAAGTAAATCATCAACAGAATGGCTTAAACAGAAGAAAATACGCCTTCTGGAGTGGCTCAGACAGAGTCCTGACCTCAACCCGATTGAGATGCTGTGGCATGACCTCAAGAAAGTGATTCACACCAGACATCCCAAGAATATTGCTGAACTGAAACAGTTCTGTAAAGAGGAATGGTCAATAATTACTCCTGACCGTTGTGCACGTCTGATCTGCAACTACAGTAAACATTTGGTTGAAGTTATTGCTGCCAAAGGAGGTTCAACCAGTTATTAAACCCAAGGGTTCACATACTTTTTCCACCTGCACTGTGAATGTTTACATGGTGTGTTCAATAAAAACATGGTAACATTTAATTCTTTGTGTGTTATTAGTTTAAGCAGACTGTGATTGTCTATTGTTGTGACTTAGATGAAGAGCAGATCACATTTTATGACCAATTTGTGCAGAAATCCATATCATTCCAGAAGGGTTCACATACTTTTTTTTGCAACTGTATACTGCTGTGTTTAAAAGGATGCATGTAATCCCCCACCTCCTCCTTGCACTAATACAATTCTATCAGCCTTTATTCCCCCTCCCTTTGTACTCTCCCCCTTTCACCTAACATGCCCATGTTGCAAGTATTAACACTGACTAAGGAAACATGAAAGAAACAGAGAAGGTCCAGCAAGGACTGTAGCACAAAGCAGGAAGGTGGGACAGAGGGAGATAACAAATCACATACTGTAGGTAAAAAAAAGTTGTAGTTGCCCAGGACTACCACTAGGTGTCAGCATATTACAAAACAATAATAACCTGATGTAGTTCAATACATCACAAAAAAATGCATGTAAGTGGAACAGAAAGAAAACAGGAGGGTGCACCGACCTAGTGCATTACCACTTGCAGGTTTATTAAAATATAATTAAAAAGCAATAGTCCTAATACAGACAGAGCTTATATACAAGCTTATCGGAAACAATGGCTGGAGATCTTAGCATTCATCGACAGGACTTGATGACAGAGAGGGTCAAACGATACCCCAAGACATCCAGATGGCTGATGCGTTTCAGGGGCGCACCCCTTTCCTCAGAGCCTAAGTGGTTCATACATGCTCTCACAAAATCCTCCGTTATATATGTGTGCATGTGCCCATGTGACATTTTGGGGTATCGTTTGACCCTCTCTGTCATCAAGTCCTGTCGGGGAATGCTAAGATCTCCAGCCATTGTTTCCGATAAGCTTGTATATAAGCTCTGTCTGTAAGTAGGACTATTGCTTTTTAATTATATTTTAATAAACCTGCAAGTGGTAATGCACTAGGTCGGTGCGCCCTCCTGTTTTCTTTCTTTTTTTAGCCATAAGAACACCCATTGTTCTGAGGAGGGCTGCAAGATTATAGACTTTGCCTCTAGACAGAACCACGCCACCTATGTTTTGACGATACACCGAGAGCGCAGGAGATTTTGGTTTTGTAAGTGGAACAGAACACCTTCCCAACTTCAGATAGAAAAATGCATCCAATGGCACCTATCTCTCACTTTTCCCCTTGAAATTTTCAGAAAAACAGATGGCAGTAATGTTGAATAAGCTGCAGGGGTGGATTAAAATGCACTGGGGGCATGGCTTGGGTGGGGCCCGGGCTGAGGCAGTCATTTCACATATTCACAGGGTCTTGAAATGATGTGTGGCGCGGGGCGCATGCGCGGAGTCTAGCGGTGCGGTAATGCAGAGCTAGAGCTCCATACCGTTCATGGGGAGAGCCGGTATCCAGCGTTAACCCGCAAGTATATTGACATACCCGAGGGGTAGAACAAGTACCAGGGACCTTGTAGTCCATTTTGTGGGAAGAATTATGGCTCAGAGAGGGAGTGGTGCCAAGTTAAAAAATCCTGTCATGAAATCTCCTAAGGGGAGAACCGGGACTAAAGGGGCACAATCCTCTGCCTCATTCACAGCTTCTATGCGCTCACACAAGTTAAACCTGTCACAGCCTATATTCTCAGCTGACTCTGACAATGATTTATTTACCATACAAGACTCTCCTCAGACCTCACAAATAACTCCAGCCATATTTAAACAATTTGAAAATATGCTCCATAAAGCACTAAAGCAGACATCTGACCAAATTACCTCAAACCTCACAAGAGAGATAAGGGAAATTGGTAAGCGTACAGCTGCCTTAGAGATAAAAACTGAGGACTTAGAAAATATTTCTCTGGAACATTCAATGGAACTTGAAAATCTCAAAGAGGAAAATATCTTGCAACAAGCTAGAAGACCATGGGAATAGGGACAGGAGGTCCAATTTGTGAATCAGGGGTATCCCTGAGGCAATTCTTGACCTGCAATCTACAATTACTGCACTGTCCCAGGAATTGCAAACAACCATTCCCATTGAAAGAATGGAATTTGACAGAATTCATCGAGCACTTGCTGCTAAAAAACCTGACGGT
This sequence comes from Rana muscosa, assembly GCA_029206835.1. Classification (NCBI taxonomy): domain Eukaryota; kingdom Metazoa; phylum Chordata; class Amphibia; order Anura; family Ranidae; genus Rana; species Rana muscosa. Next base: position 853,527,313 of record CM055116.1, read on the forward strand.
CCTCCACGGGACATCATAGTGAAACTACACTACTACTGCACAAAATAACTGCTTCTGTCATCAGCCAGAGATAAAAAACAGTTAAATTTTCAAGGACATGAATACCAACTGTTTGCTGATTTGTCCCAAACTACAATTTCTAAGAGAAGAGCATTAAAACCCCTTCTTCAGGAACTACAAAGCCATGATATCCCATATCAATGGGGATTCCCATTCTCTTTACGATTCGCCTATAAAGGGAAAAGATACACTTGCAGAACCTATGAAGAACTTCAACAAACACTCATAGATCTACATTTAATGGATCCAGATCCAAGAAATACCTCTCTGCAGAGTAGAGCAATGCCCCTTTCATCCAAAGGGCATCACTCCCAACCCAACTTGGAAAATGGAAATCATCCATCCCACAAGAGAAGTCGTTATACATCTCCTCCTCAGGAAAGAGAAGACTCAATGGACTGACAGAAATCAACCTGTTCGCTTTTACCCTGCTATGGACCTTTTGAAGACATATTGTGCAACACATAGCATTTATTAACAAACTAATGCACAATAATAAGTGTTGCCCCAGATGCAGTCCCATTTCACTTATAATGATTGTTCATAGCTTTCCAGTTAAGCTTAAATTCTAAAAATGCTATCCAGCATACGGTTGAAGTTTTTTCTATTTTTTTTTTTTTTTTTAGTATAACTTAGGGTAAGCCAAAGTCCTGCTATCCTAGATTTTCTGATTCTCGAAGAAGATCATTATATAGTTTCTCCTGACGTTCATTAGACTATTGAAGAACATAGGTCATACTTATTTTACCAGTCCCCCCTCTTTGTAAGTCAAATGATTGATCTTATATTACTGAATGGGAACTAATATAACAATAGTATTATTTACCTTTGGGGATCTTTTTTATTATTTCCCCTAGCCGACAGTTTAGTTATTACTCCTAGTGTGTAAAGGAGGACCCCCAATTCCTTCTCTATCCTCATCCTTTATTACCACCCCTCTAGTTTAGGTAGCTTCCTCACCAGGAGATCCTGGGGCAATCAGCAGATTTTCTTAAATTTTTGTCACCCCTATAGTCCCTCCCCTGGAGTGTTTACCTATAATATTAACAGTTTTCATATGAATTATTAGGTTAACGAATTATTCTTTATTGTATTATTCTTTTTAGATGGCTCTCCCCCCCTTTTGAACGGGAGATCCGTGCGCCCTACTTTGCCCCCCTCATTCGACCACATAAAACATGTGGAAGTCTGACGGAGGCGCTATTTCCCCAGTGGGGGATTTTTGCCCCCACTTGCGGAAAACACTTAAATGTGTCTTTATGTTAGTATATGTATTATTTTGTCTAATCAGTCTAATTTTATTCCATTCTATCACTCTAGTATTCATCTCCTATCTGCTTTCCTTCCACCTCTTCGAGTCCACTCGGATCGCATTGAGTAACACGAATAACTTGGCAACAGGTAAGTCCTCCTTACCCACTCTACTACCATGGCACCATTAAACATTTTGTCCCTGAATGTTCAGGGACTGAACATTCCCCAAAAACGTACCAAGGCCTTCCGCGTATTTCATGCCAAAAAGGCACACATAGTTTGTCTACAAGAAACTCACTTCACAAAAACCACCACACCCAAATTTATATCCCATTTCTATCCGCAAACCTACACGGCCTCGGCTGCCTCCAAGCAACGGGGTACTCTCATAGCCTTCCATCGTTCTACCCCATTTACACTCCAATCTCAAATAAAAGATCCTGAAGGACGATACTTAATTCTTACGGGCCACATAGTAGATACCGCAATAACTGTAGTTTCTTACTATGCACCAAATAAAAAACCTAATCCATTTATGTCACATTTATTACAAGTAGTGAATGATCATAAAATGGGAACAGTTATGCTATGTGGTGACTGCAACCAGGTCCTCCTCCCATTTCTGGATAAATCCCCATACACACCATCACAAACAAATGTCAAGAAGTCCTTTTCACAAATTCTATCCAAACATAATTTAGTAGATTCATGGAGAGAAGCCAACCCCACTACACGGAAATACACATACTATTCCCATCCCCACAAAACATTTTCAAGGATTGATCATATTTTTCTAACTATAGGCATGCTCCCTGAAATCATTGCTGCAGACATAGTCCCCATTCCATGGTCCGACCATAATGCTGTACTCACCTCCATTAAATCATTATTACCCAAAGGCCATGATCGTACTTGGAATCTCCCAGACATACTACTCAAACATCCAGCTTATCGCCAAACTATTGAACAAGACATAAAAGAATACATTACCCTTAACTCTAGCCCAGAAATTAGTATGCTAACTCTATGGGAAGCCCATAAACCAGTGATACGCAACACAATCCAGAAACAATCAGCTATATTTAAACGAGAACGAAAAACCCTTGCCCGTAAACTGGAAATGGATTTTAACACGGCATTTATATCCCATCAAGAAAATCCATCCACATTAACTAAATCCCGATTAGACAAGACCCGTACTGCATACAACTTATTTCTCACAGAAGCTGTAGAAAAATCCTATAAACGCTCAAGATTTAACCGCTTCATGAAAGCTAATAAGCCCGGGACATACCTTGCAAGAACACTCAATTCCCTAAACAAACCCTTTAAACCAATTCAGCTAAAACTAGCAAAGGAAGTATACACATGCAACCCTCACAAAATAGTCAAAAAATTTCATTCCCACCTATCCTCATTATATGCTTCATCTAATAACTTTGACCCGCTAGCTGCAGATACATTTTTCTCCGACTTACATTTGCCAGGACTTTCCCCTGACCAAAATAAAATCCTAGAAGAAATTATTTCACCAGAAGATGTCGCCAAGGCTATTAAAGAATTAAAAATAAACAAGAGACCAGGCCCAGATGGCTACTCAGCTTTGTATTACAGAACCTATACAGACATATTATCACCAATCTTAGCAGACGCCTTCAATGTATTATTGAAAGGAGAATCCTTTAGACAGGAAACCCTGACCACCATTATTTGTATGATCCCAAAACCTCTCACGGATGATACCCTATGTACAAACTTTCGCCCAATTTCCCTTCTGAACCTAGATATCAAACTCTTAGCCAAAATATTGGCCAAAAGACTAAATAGAATAATAGGCAAGCTCATTCATAAGGATCAAGTAGGATTCATGCCAAAGCGGCAGGCAGGAGACAATGTCCGTCGGGCCGTATTGCTAGCCCACATAGCCAAAAAACGACGTATACCCTCATGTTTTCTGTCCCTAGATATAAAAAAGGCCTTTGACTCCATAGCCTGGCCGTACCTTAATTACACATTACAAAAATGGGGTTTTGGCCCTCACTTCCTAACATGGATAGAAGCACTCTATAACAAACCAATTGCATATATAAAATACGCAGGCTATAAATCGAATCCTTTAATATAGAAAGAGGAACGCGCCAGGGATGTCCACTCTCCCCCCTCCTATTCACCCTCCTAATAGAATCCCTAGCTCAACGAATCCGCACAGATCCGACAATCACAGGCATCGAATTAGCTGGATACCATCATAAATTATGCCTATTTGCGGATGACATACTCCTATTTCTATCATCCCCACAAGTCTCTGGACCTAATCTTCTATCCGTTTTAGATAAATTTGCAGTGATTTCGGGACTTACAATAAACCCCAAAAAATCCATGGCCCTAGATATATCCCTCACTAAAGTAGAATCAGACTCGGCCAAAACTGCACTTCCTTTCATATGGACTGAGAGGTCAATCCCCTATTTAGGGATTCACCTAACAGCCTCATACTTAGATCTCTTTGCAGCAAACTATCCCCCATTCCTCAAACAAATAACAACTCTTTTACAACAATGGATACATCTCCCAATTTCATGGATAGGTAAAATTAACGCAGTCAAAATGACAATTCTCCCTAAAATACTCTACTTATTTAGAGTCTTACCAATCCCTATCCCATCTTATTATCTTAGAATACTTCAAAGAAAAACATCAAATTATGTCTGGGGCTCCAAAAAACCCTGTGTATCGTTACATACACTTTATTTACCGAAACTTAAGGGAGGCCTTGGGTTCCCTAATTTTGCAAATTATTATAGAGCGGCGCATATTGCCAGCCTCACTAAATATCACACTAATGATGAAATACCTATATGGGTAATAGTAGAAGCAGCAGAATGTGACCCTCTATCTATATCCAATGTACTATGGCTCCTCCCTAAAGAAAGGAAAACCCTAAGTAACCCTATTATAAAACACTTTTTAGCCGTATGGGATAACCTTAGATTTAAACATCAGCTACAATCACCTCACAACCCTCTCTTATCATTCCTTAAAAACCCTGCTTTTTACCCAGCATGGGTCTCACCCAAGTCATTTAAAGTATGGAATTCATTGAATATTACTCGGCTTAATAACCTAACCTCTACATCATCCTTTCATACGTTTCCTACCCTTTGCGACACCTATAACTTGCCAAACTCTGAACTTTTCAGATATCTCCAAATTAAAAACTTTTACGCACCTCTGTTAATTACTGACACCCCTTTATCCCAACTTACAATATTTGAATCTGCATGTTTAAAAGACCCCCATTCAAGAGGACTAATATCGTCAATATACACCCACATTACAATTTACCCAGGTTTAGACAAACCACCTTATGCACGTAAATGGGAGGAGGACCTGGAAAGAGAATTCGATGTGGCTGATTGGTCCAAAATATGGTCTATAACAAAATCTTCTTCACCAAATGTTCTAGTGGTAGAAACCAACTATAAAGTTCTAACCCGTTGGTATCTCATTCCCTACAGATTGGCGAAATTTACGCCAAACCAAACAGGCCAATGCTTCCGGGGCTGTCCTGACCCGGGCACCCACCTACACATTTGGTGGTCTTGCCCGTTGATACAATTATACTGGGAACAGATATTTGAAACTGCCTCCAGAATATTTGGCTTCACTATACATCCTGACCCAGCCACGGCTTTGCTCAATCTAAAACCAGATTACATCACATATAAACAATTTAAACTTCTCACTCAATTGTTTACGGCAGCCAAACAAACAATTGCAAAAGCATGGAGGACCCCTAAACTGGAAATAGCCGAGACCATACGTAGAGTCAATGAATTTATGGCTCACGCCAAAATGCTAGCCATAGAAAGAGATCAAATTCCAATCTTTGAAAAGTTATGGAACCCTTAGATTAAATATCACCTATCTTCATTCCGCGAAGACTTGATTCTCATGCCATGGTAGCAGGTGGACCATATCGTGAACACTCTATTATCCTGTTGTAACACATAGGTCAAAGACCAATGAACTCGAGCCATTCGAGTGGACTCCTATACCCCCCCCCCTACTTTCCTACTATCCTATTCTACCTATTTTTATGTTACCTACTTATCTATTTCTATTTTCATGTAATTTTTACGCTATCTTTTACGTCCATTTAAAGTTCACTTAAATGTTTATTTTTACTTGAAAAACAATATCTAAGCGGCAATATAATATTGCACTATGTAATTAGTTCTCATTTGTACTAAACCAAATAATATTTGTTTGTTCGATATTTTACCATCTACTGTAATATACATCTAGTGCGTAGATGTATCCACCGTTGATTTCTGCTTAGCCCTTAGAAACTATACAGCAATATGTACATTGTAGACCATGAATTTACTATTATTCCTTATAATAGAAATATGTAGTCAATGTTCTACAACCATTATAAATGCATGATCTGTACATATCTGTTACATTTCTTTCAATAAAATACTTTGACAAGGAAATGATGTGTGGCGCATAGGACTTTTTTTTGTCTGTAGTAATGTTGATAATATCATGGCATTTTGATGTGCAATATTCCAATAGCCACCCCAGCACCAGCAGGTCCTTTGTTTGTTTTTTTTGCTGAATGGCCCAGAAATTGTTAAAGTGATTCTAAACTCACAAGGGTTAATTGCCATCATTTGTCCTCATAATTCATATAGATCATGCCACTAAGTACTTATTTGTCCAGCAGTCAGATAATCTTTCTTCATTCGTTGCCATCCACTTGGAAAGATCTGTAGGAGGAGCATCTATTCCTCTGCAGACATACTGTATGTTCAAAAGTCAGCAGAGGACACCTGCAGTATGGTTCCTTGTCTGCGCAACGTTGACTGGCCCTGTGCCAGTCATATGACCTATAAAAAAATGTTCAGAATAGAGATTAAAACAAATAGCAATACACAGTTTTAAACCTTTATATAAATCTTTGTTAGAAAACAAATGTTTATTTCTTTGGTGCACTTCCATGGTGTAGGTGGAGTGATGGTCATGTCAATCTCTACTGTGTATATAAGCCCACTTTAGTCACCCGGGCTGCCCAGCTGGTCAACATATAGGTGGCTGCAGTGTGGTGTGGTGGTAATAAGTCACACAGTCATGTGCAAGATAAAATTTGTATTGCAGAAAATCAACAACGGTTCACAACAAACCAGCGGGCAGACAACCCAACCAGGTGCACTCATGGTTTCCAGCAATGTGACCACAACAGATTTCGACTTTACTGACAGTGTCTGCTGAAAGGGGCAGAATGTGGCCTGGTTGTCTCGTGCCCAATCGGAAAGTTATCCAGAAGAGTTGTGACCCTATGCTTTCCCTCCTCGTCAGGAGCCTTTCCCTGTCACAAGTGCTGTTCCTAGCAAGCAGGGTACCATTTCCAATTCTACCCACTCGCATAAAGCAAGCCAAGTCCAGGAACCAGGGCCTTTGAAAGCCTCTGCCTGACCCAAGATGGCTGCCAGAGTCACATGGGGTGACAGTATCCAACCGGATTACTTCTCCAGTGACCCAGGAACAACGTTCCTCGTGACTTTCTCTCAACTTGCACCTGCCTACAAACAGTAGGAAATGAACGACTTGTTCAGAAAAAAAAAGAGCATTTGCATTAACTGTGGGAACAAGGGAGTCAGATGTTCTCAAGCTGCAGCGGGGACACAGTAAAGGAGGGAGCGCGATCAAAAGGCAAGCATGTTTTTTGCTTACTCCACATATAACATTTACTCTAATTCCTATGTTACAATGCACACAACTCAATACACTATGCAAAAACAGATTTTAATAACTTGGGTTCAATGAAACCATAACTGTCACTGTAGAACTGTTCTTTAGGTTACAAAAAGCCACTAATAACGTCCCTTCTGATAATGTGATCAGTATTATATTCACATTATGGAGGTATAACTTCCTTGTGAATGTTATCATCAGTATTGTATTCAAAAAATCCTGGTATAATTGGAAGCCATACCATTAAAACAAGCCAGTTAAATAGATACCATCATGCAAGCTACATTGCTAAACTTGACATTATTGTACAGTATTCTCAATGAAGTTCTTCCAGAGCACGTTGAATACAGAGCACAGGTTCCTAAAATCCCAAGGGAAAGGAATATCCCCTTTATTTTTCAAGCTCAGCCCACATAGACAACACTCTGCTGCACTTATCTATGACTCAAAGCTATCAGCAAAGTATCTCTGTAGGAAGATGTGCATTTGTTCCATTGTGTGCAATTATATTGCCAAGATGGATGTCAGATATTAAGTGACAGGGAACTGTCAAATAAGACCTGCAGACAAATTATTATACATTCGTTTAAATTGTACTGTGTTTTCAGAGAGTTTGGTTAGGCTGGTTTCTCAAGGAATTTTACTTTATATGTTGCCTGCACTGCAAATTTAGCATGCATAAATGGAAATGTCACTGAATATAACCAGCCAAGCAAAAGTCACCTGTTATCAGGAGGGCTGATGTAAGGAAGTTTAGGGAATTGCTCTTATCTGGACTTTGTCAAGACCTTTTCAAATTACAATTCATCATCCATCTGTAAAGGTGCATAAAGTCATGTGATGATACTCTGATGTCTTTGGAAATCACACATGACTGATGCACAACAACGCTTTAGATGAACATTTCACCAAAAGAGTTGCAAAAACATAGTATTTGGCACAAACAGCATCTTCAATTGCTTCTTGCTTCCTGCCCCCACCTATCTCTATTTGAGCCACATGTGAAGCTTGGCTGAGCCGAGTTATCATGTGTGTGTGTGTGGGCTGGTCTGAAACAGTGTCTGCGAGCAGTTAGACTAGGGCAGTGGTTCTCAACCCTGTCCTCAAGTACCCCCAACAGGCCATACACACGATCGGACTTCAAACAAACTTTTCCGTGGATTTTTGTCCGAAGAGAGTTGGCCCGGGAACACCCATAGCATACACACGGCAGGACTTTTCTGCAAACTTTCCCAAAACTTTCCCAACATCATGTGGTTTTTCTGCTCTTTTCTGCTCTTTACCTCCACCCTTTGGTCAACTTCTGCTATTGTTGGTTGATTTTAACATTGGTTCTGGGCATGCGTGTTTGTACTTCGGACAAAAGTCCGATGGATTTCTGTACACACGATAGGACTTTGCACCGTAGGACTTTTGTTGCCGAAAAGTTTGTCCGTTTGCAGAGCGAACTTTTGTCCGATGACAACCGAAAAAATTTGTCCGATGGAGCGTACACGCGGTAGGATTTTTTTGAAAACTTGCTCATTTTGAAGTTTGTTGTCAAAAAGTCCTACCGTGTGTATGGGGCTTTAGATAAAATAGCCGTCCAAAATACCAGGCCATTGACTCTCATTTAAAGCACCTGTGCAAGATAAAGGAAAACCTTCAAAAATGGCCTGTTGGGGGTACTCGAGGATATGGTTGAGAACCATGGTGCTAGGGCACCCTAAATGCAAGGAATCCCTATACCTTGTGTAGCGGGGTGTTCCCCTTTAATGCAGAGAGACTACATTACCCAGAACCCCATTCGGCAATGTTCCACCACAGAGACTCATGGGAGGGGTTATAAAAGGAGGAGGCGAGGCTGGGCTCGGTCTCTTTGGGACACGAGACTTCACAGACTGATCCTCCTGTGCGGATGTGTCGGAGTGCAGGGCCTGAAGCCTGAGACCTTGCGCAGCACCAAAGAGCCTTCCACCCCTCTGCGAGCCTGGGTGGCATCTGACTTCGCTCGACTACAGCCTTGTTGGATCGGGGACCCGATCGCTGAAGAGACGGAGTGTGTGTGTGAGGACACAACAGGTGGAAGTTCCCGGACTGGGACCGTAGTCCGGGCGGGTGAGAGGGCATATGCCCAACCGATATACTGTTACTGCATATAGGCCTATAGACTGCCGTGGCCTATGAGTTGTTCTTAGTGCTCTTATTGAAGACCCCTTGTTAGAACTGAACCTACCGTTCACATAGTCAAGTTTCTACTCCATCTTTACCTACCCCATTGGATTACAAAGTTTGTACTCTGTTAATGTGCACCACCGTTAAAGATCTGCCGGTGAAGAAAAAGAACTAAGTTGTAGATATCAGAACCAGGCCTGGTGGGGTTTCTAAGGTGGTTTGGTTACTGCGCCACAGGGCACTTAGCTAACGGTCGCCCGCGTGGCGCACTTGTTATGTGTTAACCCTATAGTGTGTTAGTGTGGCTGGGCTTTACATTACAAATGACTATTCTGTAAACTGTTATTGATGTTACCCTTTTTCTTTACCAAGAGTTTAAGTAAAATCTTACATTTATATTTCAATTCAGTATTGTTTCAATGCTCAGTTATTCATACAGTATAAGATATACAATTTACTGTCAGTACTAGCTGTGCCAGTAGGGGGTAGAGCATATTGCCGGGGGTTGGCGGAGCTGTCTTCAGGGCCTAAACTAAATCAGCGGCCTTCTTAGTTGGAGGTATCAATACACGTGGGGGCTCAGGTTCGGTATTGTGTTGTGCATCACAGTATTGAACAAGTCTGCTGGATGAGTTAACTGAATAGGCCAAAGTGCAGCCCTGCTCGAAGTCGTGGAATTGACCCTAGACAAGGGAAAGGCCCGCGCAGGAAGAGCGGTGAACGGGGGGAGGCCCAGCCGTGTGAGGTACTACACGTGGGGGCTTCTAATTGCACTGCGCCAACAGACACAACCCCCGCCGCTTAGTTCGTGGGCGTGGCTCAACCAAAGAAAGTGAAAAAGCCCGCAAACTGGAGCAAAGGGGAGGAGTCCAATACGTGAGAGGGCTACACGTGGGACATTGGCGCGAAAACTCTGCGGTGTGCGATGGACCAGCAACAAGTCACCATGTTTGGACATACTTCATGGATTCCAGTTTACCCTGCTACTACCACGATGACTGCTGCTGCTCCGATAACAGATACCGGGATCCGGCTGAAGCCAAGGGGTCGATTCGCCCTGTATTCGTGCATGGACGTAGAGGCCCTGGGAGTAATTTGTCCTGGGTGTTCGGGACTGGTGTGCCACCTGAAGCCCTTCGGACAATGTGAGGCCTGTGGGGAGTTTCTGTTCGAGGTGGATCCGGTAGTTGAAAGGCCGAGAACCATCTACCCAGGCCGGGCTTCAGGTAACACTACTCGCAGAGGAGGAATTACTGCTGTAAAAGCCATCCCAGCACACATTGCAGCGACCGAGGAGGAGGTCGTTAAAACTCAACGGGAGAAATCCGAGGATGCTGACTCGGTCACCACTGTCTCACAGCGTCCGCCACCGAAGAAGAGAACCAGCATGGTGGCCCCTACCAGTGGTGGTGGCGGACCATCTCGCCAGCTTACGCCAGGCCTAGACGGATCCGTTGACGAGTGTTCCGGACGTCCCGCTTCAGGTAAAGGCCGAGGTGAGCCGGGAAAGAGACTTGGTGCATGGGCGGAGGTGCTGGGAAGGCATGGCCCAGTACGCCTGCGGGAGGTGTTAGCTCCGTCTCTACAACAGGCTACATACCCGCGGAGGAGTGTGATACCTCTGATCTGGAGTCGCTCTCTGACATGGGAGATGACACCGCTATTGACGAACTGTTTGCAGAGAAGGGCTGGGACAAAGTACCGCTAGCTTCATTCCGAAGGCCTCGAGATTCACCCATGTCCACGGGGGAGAGTACACCCCGGGTGGAGGCACCAGCGCCTGAACAAGGGTCCTGTCCCCAGCCCACATCTACATCTCCGGTGCCGCCTACATCAGGTACTGGGGAGCAGAGGTTGATACTACGGGCACCTATGCCCCAACCAGAAGTGGTTAAGGCCCCTCGCCATCCGGACTCTATAGTTCTGCCCGGCGAAGGGGACAAAGCCACAATGCCTCCGCTGTCAAGGCTTCAGAGACTCTTCTGCCAGAAAGTTGCTGCTGACTACGGGTGGGAATATCCGTACCTCCCCAAGGAGTTACTCTACGAAGTGGAGGTGTACCGAGAGCGCTGGTATAATGACTTTGTGTGGACCCACCTTGAGGTCCCACACGCCCGCAGGTATTTAACATGCTCTCCAAAGACATCTCAGCGGTTCAAAGACTGCAAGGCAGAGTGGATGAGGGGAAGACACATCCATGCGGATAAGGTGCTGATCCGACGCAAAGAAGGTGAGGATGTGGAGTACCATTTGGAGACCATGGATCGGCATCTAAAACCTATTGTTCTGCCGCATCCCCGCTTCTACCTCTGAGGAGAAAAAAAGACTCCATTTGTTTGCTTTTTGAAAGGACTTTGCACCCCCTGAACTTTGCTGTTTGACTTTCTTGCTGGTGCCATCATCAGTGTTTTTGCCCCGCAAGAGGGGTGCTTGTGTCATTCCAAGGAAGAACTGTTCCAGTTGTTGTTCTTTCCTCTCCGGTGAGAAGTTGCAGACTTTTGGGGTAGATAGGGCCCGGAGTCAAGCAGCAAGAAAAGAGAAGATGGTTCAACGGGTGCAGTTACCGCGAGGCTGTCACCAGGTGGCAGTCTCGTGCAACGTTACACATTGTACACACTCACACTGGAGTGGACTGTGTCAGGGTTTTAGTGTTTCTTTTCTCGTCCCTCTGCAGGAGAGCGTCCCGGCAAGATTATGGAACCTGGGGTGGTTCTTAGTTAGGATGGGATGGAAAAGTATAATGTTTTAAATGTTGTCTTTCACTATTCTTTTGTTGCAGGGGCTCAGACACAACTTCTCCGTTAGGATAGTTTCCTAAAAATGTTTTGGTTTTTCAAATTGTTAGTTGGTTTCTGGATTGGATTATGTCAGCCGTTGAGGGCGTGATTCACTCCAGACACTGGGGTCCAGTGTCAAAAGACAGGGGGGAATGTGTAGCGGGTACTTACTTTCCCGGGTGCATTTTTTGAATCTGGCTGTGACATCAGTGCTATGTTCCCTGTGGTCCACGAGGTGGCGCTGTCACTGTGACCGGAGGGACGAATATCACTGTGTGCCGGGGCCCTTTTTGTCCTCTCTCGGCAGCGGTATGGTGGGGCGGGGAACCCGCCGTGCTTGCTGGGGGAGGGTATAAAGGGGGCCGGCCATCTTGGTCACGGGGTCTTCGTCCCAAGCACCTTCAGCTTGCGGACGTGGGTTCGTGCTCATCCCCTAGGAGGCCTCGGCCTAGGGGACCAACGGAGATCGTGTTCCACCTCAGGCACTTTCAGTCCTGGGGTGAGGTACTTACAAGAAGGTCCAGAGCTCAATGCCCAACACTGAGTTCCGCGAGGGAAGGGTCCTAAGGCACTTCGGGGATGGAGGCCTGAATCTGAGTAAGACGCAATGGACCGGGGAGAGCTCCTCACTCGAAGACCCGGTGCAGCAGACTGCCGGTGACGGGTGAGTCTCTTGTCGGAGACCATCCAGAAGGATCCCCTTCACCTCGTGCGGAGACCATAGCCCACTCTCCAGGAGGAGAGTGGAGGACCGAATTTGTGTCTGGGCCTATTCACACTCACACCTCCTTTTCTGTTCTATCTATCGAGGAAGTCCCTGTATGGTGTGTTCTAATAAAGGAGTGTTGGACTTTAATGGTGTGAGGCTCACTTCCTGGCGGACGAAGTTCACGGTGACTCTTGGAGGGAGGATCCGGGTGCACAGCACAGACCCGAAGGTAAACAAGACATTGCTGATACCACAGGTATTCCCACGTGGTGGAAGCTAGGCGTAGCCCACCCGCTCTCTCTCTCTCCCCCATCAGATACCCCTAGACGAGAGACAGTGCGAGTCGCACGGAGAGAGAAGAGGGGAAGACGCTACACTTGAACTTAGGTGGACCTATCTTGAGTGATCACAATAAATTAAAAGTTATTTGGCTGAAACCAACTAACCTGTTGCAAGCCATCTTATCTTTAGTGCAGGTTACATAATAAAAACAACAGTCTAATGGCTGCTATAAGCTATTCTGTGATTTCCTGCAATGATAATATTGTAGCAAGGACTCCCTAGGGAGCTACTGGTAATAACTGAATTTTACTACCTGACCATGGCTACCTGCCCTCTATATAGATCCAACAGCTCACTGTTATACCTCTGATAATAATGAGGCTCTGGTCTCTGGAGCATTTATTGCAGTTCTCAAACTGGAGAGATTGTTAAAAAATAAGTTCATTATTTAAAAAAATAAAAATAAATAAAAGATATGCACATTTTTTTCAAGTAAAAAAATGTGCATTTTTTTTTTTTTTTTTAGGAGCCTGGAAAGCATTGCATGAGTGATTAGCAATTTTCTAATGCCATGCAGGTATCCTGGAGACTGTCATGTACTGTAAGCTGTCTGCCCATACGGCAGGCAGTTTCACACCGACAGGAAGTTAATGAGTGCAGGGAGACTATGACCCTTGAGGGGAATTAAAAAACAAAGTATCCAGATACAAGTTACAACAAGACTTTACAGTATTGTGGATAAAGCCATATACACTGATGCTGAGTATACAATCACAATCCACAATGAAGCATATAAGGTGTGGTAGTCCTCAGTGCACGAACATCCTACGTGGAATTTTACCGCTTCTTCAGGAGGAACAATACTAATTAAAATCTTAAAATTAAATAATATGGTATAGGACAGGAAGAATCATTGAATTACCAAAATGCTTAACAGCGCCGTGGTCGTTCATTGATGTCCGCCAGCACCCACCGATTGTTCGTTACACAGGCAGAAAACAAGTCAGATTAACGTTCTGTCAGCGGGGAAGGCATTGATCCTGTGTTCCTGCAAAGCAGGAACATGGCTCTATTGCCGCGTACACACGATCATTATTCACGGCGGTTAAAAAACCGCCGTGAATAATGACAGGAAAAACGAGGGAACCGCTTGGTTCCCTACACACGGTCGTTTTTCCCATCATTTTTTCTCTTGACGAGAAAAACGACCGTCTGTGGGCTCCGCGGCAGTGTTTCCCTATGGGAAAACTGCCGCGGAAAAAAATGCTGGAAAAAACGATGAGAAAATTTAGAACATGTTCTAAATTTTCTCGTCGTTTTTTATGCCGTTTTTCTAGACGAGAAAAACGACATAAAGCCCACAGACGATCGTTTTTCTCGGCGAAAAAAAAAAATGCAGTTTTTCTCGTCGAGAAAAGCGGTCGTGTGTACGCGGCATATGTCTTCCACTAGTACAAGTATCTCCCACAGTTTAGTAAAACGGATGTAAACCCCTTCCCAGCCAGTGTTATTAGTAGAGTGACAGTGCATATTTTAAGCACTGATCACTGTATTAGTGTCACTGGTCCCCAAAAAGTCTCAAAAGTGTCAGTAAGTGTACCGACAATATCGCAGTCATCGTCATTAATAAAATAAAATAAATATCCTATAGTTTGTAGACCCTATAACTTTTGCGCAAACCAATCAATATACACTTATTGTTTTTTTTTGTTTTTTTTTACCAAAAATATGTAGCAGAATACATATTGGCCTAAATTGATGAAGAAATTAGATTTTTTTTATTGGATATGTTTTATAGCAGAAAGTAAAAAAATCTTGTTTTTATTTCAAAATTGCCTGTCTTTTTTTTGTTCATAGCGCAAAAATTAAAGCCACAGAGGCGATCAAATACCACCAAAAGAAAGCTCCATTTGTGGGAAAAAAGGACTTCAATTTTATTTGGGTACAGTGGCCTGGTCATGAAGAGGGGTAAATCTTCCGGAGCTGAAGTGGTTAAAGTGTGCAGGATACCCCAAAAAAACCAAAAAATTGGAGGACAGATATAATGAATCAGCAGTAGGCCCTATGACAGTGACCTCTAAACCTAAATGCCGATAGACAGAGGAAAGCCAGATAAATCTGATCATTTGAAAGCTGTTGCAGTGCTCCCAAATCTGAATTTTGTCCCTCTTCAGCAGACAAAAATGCCTGAACCCCTGGGCAAAGATCCAATCTTGCCTTATGCAGTTGTGCCTCTAATAAATTTAGAATGTGTTGCCGCTACGCTGTAATCAGCTTTAGCTGATTTCTACTTTTTCTGCGTTCTGTAGAAGGAAGTTCTAGTAGTCAGTGTGGGAAGAATTAACTTCAATATTTATGTGACTTAGACAATCCCTGATGGTGTTGTTCAGACGTATGGCCTGGGGAGGTGATACATGTTTGGTAGCACTTCCGCAACTCTCTCTCCCTGGGTGGAGGCCTATGTGAAGAATGAAAGGGGAAGAGGTTTCTAGGAACCCCCCTTTCCTCATGGAATTACGGCAGGAGGCAGTTTCAAGTTTCAATGCTCCCCCTGCAAGCCTGAGGTGCAAAGGGAGCCTTGTTTAAGTTTTGTGGCCTGAGGTGAGGTCACATGGCCTTTAGGGGTTGGGCCATGTGAGTCTTGCCGCAGTTTATTCAGGCACGCAGAGAGTCTGGTTAGGATTGGCTGGTTTGAGGTGAGGTCACATGGCTTACTAGTGTAGGAAAGGATTTAGATCATTGTTAATTCGTGGAGGACTTGGTGGTGTACTGTTCTCCTTGGCCTGTGGGTGGCGGGGTTCCCACAGGTCTAAGGTACATTCACTGCCGCAGTGCTGGCCTTTTTGTCCCCTTCCGGCGATGGTACGGCGAGCGCGGGGAACCTGCCGTGACGTCCCGGGAGGAGATAAAGGGGAGAGACGTCCTGACCACGAGGTCTTTTTCCTGCATCGCGTGCCCAGGCACCTTCGGCCTGGGTGCGGGTGGTTCGGAGTTCCGGCCCAGGCACCCTAGGCCTGGTCGGAGCGGAGTTGGCGTCCATCCCAGGCACCTTCAGCCTGGGGTGAGGTACTAAACCGGAGGCCTGGGGCCCAGTGACTTCGACTGGGTCCCGCAAGGGCAGAGGAGTCCGAGGGTCCCTGAGGTGGATGGGGCCCATGTCTGAGGTGAGGAGGCCGGGGAGGTTACCCGTCCGGAGAGTCCGGAGCAGCATCAACCCGGTGACGGATGGGCCTTCGGTAACTCCCTTGGAGGGACATCTCCCCCTGACAGGGGCCACAACGCAGCGAAGGTACTCCTATCTACATTCTATTGAGTCGCTGGTAGAGACTCACAAGTTCTAAGTTCTCTCTAGCCAAGGCTATAGTAACCGCTGGTGAAACCACAGTGGTTTAGAGTACAATCAGGATAGTGCCTCGACCTGCTCACCCCACCGTATCGAACTGTTATTAGGTCTCAACCAGTTGGCTGGCAAAGAACTGTTTATTGTGAGTGTGACAATAAAACAAGAGTTGGACCCTAATTGGTGTGTGGTACTCTGGTTAATGGGAGCAATGGGAAGTGTCAGCACAGCAAGACTTGGCCATTAACTGAAACGCACAGGCCCGAGGAAAGGAATTGATACTGGCCTTCACCTCACCCACTGCCATGGGGAGGACATGGGCCGTAGCGCATCTCACCCTCACATACAAAATACCCCTAGACAAAGCAGAAGGAGTGAGGGCGCTACACTAGGGTTAGGCCATGTGAATCTAGCCTCAGAATATTCCAGAACCACCTGAGCCTGCCTATATAAAGGGGGTTCTGTGAATGGGGGCTCATTCACCTCAGAAGGCACAGCTGTGGTGCTCTAGGGCAGGGATATGCAATTAGCGGACCTCCAGCTGTTGCCAAACTACAAGTCCCATGAGGCATAGCGAGACTCTGACAGCAGCAAGCATGACACCCAGAGGCAGAGGCATGATGGGACTTGTAGTTTTGCAACAGCTGGAGGTCCGCTAATTGCATATCCATGCTCTAGGTGTTCTCTCCCATGAGCAAACAGCGCTTTCTGGGCAGAAGAATGAGCCTTCTGAGGCGGCTTATCGAGCGGGTGGGCGAAGAAGGTGGAGAAGACTGCGTTCACTGCTGTCTCCACCTACAGAGTGCTCCGGGTCTGGAGGCTCCAGGAGAAGTGGCACCTGCCGTCAAATCGCATGCCAAATGGACGGCTATTGCCGGCAATAGCAGCATCCTGCACTACTTTTGGCGACTTTGGGTGCGATTTCAATAGACATCTGTGCAGGAACCCACACAGATGTCTGTCAAATCGCCCCCAAAGTCAGACTGCATTGCCGGGTTGATTTCTAATCCACAGCAATGTGAACCTAGGCTGAAACTGGGAAACAATAGAAACCACAGGTGGCAGATTGTTGTGGACCACTCACTTTCTTATTATTTCTTTTATTGAAAGCTTATGGAAAGCTTCCAAATCTACTACAGTATTGCCACATTTGTGTGATCAGTTTTGAGGTGTTGAGCTCTGGGCACACATACTGGCATCTAGCATACACTTTTTTGCAACTTTTAACAAAATCGTTAATGGAAGATTTCTTAAAGCATGAATTACAAGTTAAATAACGTTTTCAGATATACACTAAATATAGATGTAGCGATATTTCCAAAAGTATTGGGACATCTGCCTTTACACACACATGAACTTTAATGGCATCCCAGTCTTAGTTTTGTAGGGTTAGGTATTGAGTTGGCCCACCCTTTGCAGCTGTAACAGCTTCAATTCTTCTGGGAAGGCTGTCCACAAGGTTTAGGAGTATGTCTATGGGAATGTTTGACCATTCTTCCAGAAGCACATTTGTGAGGTCAGGAACTGATGTTGGACGAGAAGGCCTGGCCTCCAGTCTCCACTCTAATTCATCCCAAAGGTGTTCTATCAGGTTTAGATCAGGATCTGTGCAGGCCAGTTAAGTACCTCCACCCCAAACTCACTCATCTAGGTCTTTATGGAACTTGCCTTATGCACTGATGCGCAGTCATGTTGGAAAAGGAAGGGGCCATCCCCAAACTTTCACTTGTCTCTCTACTAAGCTTAGTGATGTTGCTGTTTCTGGCTGCTGCCACTGGCACTTAGGGCAATAGACAATGGAGCTGTAGCAAAACTGGGTGTCAAGGTCCAGGTCTGAATCAAAAACCTCTGCTGTGTCTGGCAGTAGCTCTTGTCGCTATGCCACCTGAGATGCTGGACAGCTCCCGGTTTTGAGTCCTTGGACGATCTTGCCTTGTATCTTTTTTTTTATAATTGTAATTTTTTATTAGTTCAAAAGAAAAGAATGTTACAGTACGTATTCAACATAAACATCTCAAGTCAATTATCTGAGAGAAATTAGCACATTTGAAAGGCAGTTGGTACATATAAAAGAATACACTCAAGATATTATCAAAACCATAACAGTACGAATTGTATACAAGTCATCAACAAATAAAATTTATAGAGGGCAATATGGACCAATACAGGTTACAGAAAAAAAATGTAAGTCAGCTCACAACGAAGGGATCCTTTACAGAAAGAAAGACTAATCTTTAATCTCCTGTTCTCCATAACTCGAGGAGTCCCAAAGTTCCCAAACCCTGTCAAATTGAATCACTGTGTCGTGAACTTTGGCCGTAAGAGATTCCATTCTCCGAACCTCCGCAATTAGTTGCAGGAACTGCAGATGAGGGGGGGGGGGGGGGGGTGGTGGACAACCAACACATTGGTATGGCCCTTTTAGCAGCCAGAAGTATATATGAGATTAAACGTTTAACAGATTTTGGGACCCCTGGAAAGGGAAGTCCAAGCAAATAGTGGATAGGGTCTAGAGGGAGAGGTTGACTTGTTATAGCCTGAAGGGTTTGCATAACCACCTCCCCCCAAAATGGCCGTATAAGTGACAGGTCCAAAATATATGAAAATGTGAGCCTATCTCAGTTTTGCACCTCCAGCATGTAGGAGGCAGAGCAGGGTTTATTCAATGAAGTCTATCAGGGGTTTTATACCAGAACATCAGAATCTTCACTGCCGTTTCCCTCTGAGCTACACTTTTAGAGGACTTAAAAATTGAGGACCATATTGCAGTCCACATTTGCAAAGAAATAGGGCGCCCCAGTAGCAGACTCCACTTGCGCATGTATAGGTGTGTGTCAGCCGTTAAATCTTTAGATTCATGTAAAATGTGATATATGGATGATATAAGATGTAATTGATGGGGGCCTTCCGCACATACACGTTCAAAAGGAGTCGGCCTTTCTAGGGTAAGAGTAGGGGACAAGGATTGAAAAAAGTGCCTGACCTGAAGGTAAAAATAAAATAAGTTGTGGGGGATAGAATATTTGTTTTGGAGGGTAGCAAAATCAAGAAATTTGCGAGTGACCGGGTTGACCATGTTTCGCAATTGAAACAGTGGAGACTGCATCCATTGTAACAGCCGGCCATAGACCAAACTATCCGGCAATACTGGGTTCAGTAGTACGTTAGTAAGCGGAGGACATAATGATGCAAGCGGAAATCTCGATCTGCATTTATTCCAAATGGATTTGGTGAATAGCATAGGTGCAAGACACATTCTCTTCAGCATAGGGTCGCCGTGTAAGGGTCTAGACCACACTAAAGAGCATGGATGTAACGGATAAATGGCCCCCTTCTCTATCTCCGACCACCTATTAGGGCTGCTCTGACATGACCAGGAAACAACCGCCCTTAAATGAGCGGCAAAGTAATATCTAATGATATCAGGTGCTCCCATACCCCCCTGTGACCTCAAGGAAAATACCACCGAGCTGGCTATCCGATGTGTGCTATTATTCCATATGAACTTCAAAAACCCTCTCTGAAGAGCTTTAAGCTGACTGGTAGGAATGGCTACAGGGAGCGTGTCAAAAAGATAAAGAAGTCTAGGCAACACAGACATGTTTAGTACATTAATTCTGCCCAACATAGTAATAGGATAGGTAGCCCACTGGCGCAGGTTTTTATAAATGTCCTGGAATAGAGGGGGAAAATTTGCAGCGTACATAGTATTGTATGAGGAAGTAATCTTCACGCCCAAATATGTCAGAGCATGTGAACACCACCTATAAGGGTATGCGTTTTGTAATTGCAACAGCAGATCTGGCGGGACATGTATGGGGAGTACTTCTGTTTTAGTCGTATTTATTTTATAGCCTGATATAGAGCCGAAAGTCTGAAGGAGTGCATGTAGGGAGGGGAGTGACGTAAAGGGACTCGTTAATGTCAGGAGGATGTCGTCCGCAAAAAGGGATAATTTATATTCTCTATGTCTCATCAGAACCCCCTTAATATCTGGGTGACATCTAATAGCCTCTGCAAGTGGCTCCAAACAAAGAATAAAAAGGAGGGGGGACAACGGGCACCCCTGTTTAGTACCATTGGACATAGGTATATATGGGGACAAAAAAGATGCCACTTGTACCTGAGCAGATGTGTCTGTGTACAAGGCCTGTATAGCTTTAAAAAAGACCGTCAAACCCAAATCTCCGCAGTATAGAAAACATATAAGGCCAGCTTAAGCGGTCAAACGCATTTTGTGCATCCAAGCTCAAAATAAGTGTTGGGCGCGGGAATTTGTTTATCAGATCAATCAAGTCCACAGTACGTCTTGTGTTGTCTCCAGCGTGTCGGGAAGGAACAAATCCTACTTGATCTTTGTTAATTAATTTGAGAATGAGCTGGGACAGTCTAGATGAGAGAAGTTTCGTGAACATTTTATAGTCTGAGTTTAATAGGGCTATAGGCCTATAGTTATCCGGTAAGGAATGGTCTTTCCCTGGCTTTGGAATCACTGAAATATATGAATGTGTAAACTGGCTATGTGGGATCTCCCCCCGTAAAAGTGATGTATACAAGTTTGTCATATGTGGCATTAGGGTGGGCAGAAAGGTCTTGTAATATAAGTAGGTGAGGCCGTCGGGTCCCGGAGATTTATGCGTGGGTAGGTCTTTGATAATTTTCGTAAGCTCCTCAGGGGTGATAGGAGCATTAAGCTTTTCCAGATCTGAGGAGTTCAACCTCGGTAGGGGGAGATTCTGGACGAATTGGTCAAACCTATCCTGAGTAAAATGGAAATTATTTTCGGGGGTAAGACAATTATATAGTTCTTTGTAAAAGTTACCAAAATCTTTGGTCATAGTTTGGGGACAATGAGTGGGGGTGCCATCTTTTTGGATCAACAATTCAGGGAAATAGTGGAAGGGACGCGGTCTAAGTTTGTTCACTAGCATCCTATGTGGCTTGTTGGAAAACTCGTAGAATTTTTGTTTCACCCACATAAGAGATTTTGTTGCCTTGCTATATGCTAACGTTTTCAGTTGATTGCGTAGAGCTACAACTCTACGGAGAGCCTCAACCGTTGGTGAGCCCAGAAGACCCTGCTCCGCCCGATTTAAGTCAGCTAATAGGGAAATCCGACGACTCTCGCCATCCCTCTTCAGACGAGAGCCCTCAGCAATACATGTACCACGGAAACAGGCCTTGTGAGCCTCCCAAAGGGTAGAGACCTTATGCACGGAACCCACATTTAGTTCAAAATATTCATTCAGGCTTTTGATCAGTCTATCCCTAATAGGGGGTGAACTAAGTAGGTGTTCATTAAGTCTCCAATGGCAAGTCCTAGAGGGCAAATTATGCAATAGTAGTTCTAGTGAAATAGGAGCATGGTCCGACCACGTAATAGGAGAAATGTTGGAGTCTACTAGGAGGGGGAGTAATGGGGATGTAATAAAGAAATGATCTAATCTCGAGTACATCTTATGTGCCATGGAATAAAAGGTGTACTGTCTTTGGGTCGGATGTCTGATTCTCCATGAATCAAGCAGTCTATGTGCTCTGACCAGTTTCCTAAAGGAGGCGGACTGAGACATCACCCGTTGGGAAGGGGTGTCCCTAAAGTGTGTGTAACGATCACGCCTGTGAGACATAATCAGATTGAAATCTCCCCCTAGTATCATGAATGGCTTTGAGTACCGTTGAAGCCTGTCAAAAAAATCGTCCAGAAATACCAATTGGCCTGAATTGGGTGCATAGACATTGACCAACGTAAATGTAGACGACATGTAATCACAAATCAGGATGACAAACCTCCCCTGGGGGTCGATGTATTTTTCTCTGACCTTTACCGGACATGATTTTTTAATTAAAATAGCCACTCCAGCTTTGCCAGAAGGAGCAGATGCCACATAGGAAGTGGGATAGAATTTAGATGCAAATTTCATCGAGCCCCCAGTACGGAAGTGAGTCTCCTGTACTAATATTATGTCCGCCCCAGATCGTCTAAAGTCTTTAAGAGCAATCCAACATTTTGAAATTGAGTTTAAGCCCTTGACGTTGTGAGATACTATTTTCAAAGCCATATTAAATCAATAGAACTACTGCATTGGGGACCTTGAAAACACATTACCTGTATGACTCTTGACCACAAAGTTGCCCTATACCTTAACAAACAATCAGCTCTGGTATGTTGTAATTGAGATGTATTGGAAGAAAGCAAAAGAAAAATATTAACGAATGAACCCAGGGGGGGTTCTAAACAAAAAAAAAAACGTAAGAATCAAAGTTGTTACACCTGAGTAATGAAAAACACTCAGGAATCCCATACCGAAGCCTGGGACCGTTCGGGGCCACTTGGCAACTCCCATCACATGGAGACGTGAAGAGGGGGATCCCCCCGCTCTCCATCAAAAAGAAATAAGAAACTCTCATGAAAGTACGACTAATAAGGCTGTCAAAAACACTAGTGTCATCTCAATAAGATAGAAAGAAACTGTCAAAACTTTCAAAAACTTTACCCCATGGGTGAGCAGGATTTGAACTCCAAGAGTCGGGTTTCTTGTCCACTGGTTGTTCAGATTGGCGAAAATAAACGAAAGAAAACAGCAAGTAGAACACAGGTCAATTATCTGGCACCAGGGTACAGGCTATTTCAGCCAAAAAGAAAAGAATAAAGCCAGCCTTGACTTCTTGACCCTTCAAGGAGGGCGTCTGGAGCCACGATGTGGAGTGGAGAAAGATTTCATCTGCTTTCTGCGGACTGGGGTCCATTCTCTGGAAGGTGTAGTTGGTGCAATGTGATTTTGCTGGGTTGCAGGAATCGGCAACAGATCTTCAGGCAAGGGAGGTAGGCCCAAACTTTTTATGAATGCTTCACCTTCATTCATATCACGGAGACAATGTTGATGACCATCCCGAGGTACAATCAAACGAAAAGGGAACCCCCAGAAGTATGGGATGCGCAGGTTTTGCAGGTGGGATGTGATCGGGCGCAGGTTCCTGCGTTTCGCCAGAGTCACTGGAGACAGGTCATTGTAGATCTGTATTTTAGCCCCATTATATTCAGTAGCTGATTTGTTACGTGTAGCAAGGGTCAATGCCTCCTTGCTATCATAATAATGAAAACGTACTATGACATCCCTTGGCCTGGTGCCAGCGGGCGGTTTGGGGCCCAGGGAACGATGTGCACGATCCAGGCGCCAATCAATATCTGCTATTCTGGGGGCTAAGGCATTAAACAACCCCAGCAGGTATTGGCGGAGGTTGTTGTCTCCCACCGACTCCGGTATTCCTCGGAATCTCAGGTTCTGTCTCCTCTCCTTGTTCTCCTGGTCCTCTTGTTGTAGTTGGAGTTGTGAGAAAGAGTTTTTCAATGCGGACGTTTCCTCATCCAATTCCTGCACATAATTGACCAAGTCGTCAAATTTAGACTCAAGAGCATCTGTTCTGTCCCCAATTGAGCTATTTCATACCTTAACTCCTGCAAGAGTTTTCCCATTGCAGCAGACATGTTGCGTGTCATTTGCATGAGGAGAGCCTGGAGCTTTTCATCCATGAGCTCTGGGGTTAAAATGCTCTGTACAGCATGGGAGGACACTACGGAGGGTGTCCGAGTGCCCCCAGGCTGTGTGTTTTGCGTAGCTTGACTCCCCATATCCTCCATCCCCAGCAAGGGATCCATGGCCGCGAGCGGTTCCGCAAGTGTAGGCAAGGCCGGGGATTGCGGCCTAGTGACGAATCTGTCCATCGCGGTCAGCGTATGTGGGTCTGTTTGCGACTTGTAAAACTGTTTTTGCTGGCCGATTTTACCCATGGGGTGCTGTAAGCTTACCGGATTAAGATGTGCTTACCCCCGTGGCGATTGTTGCTGTTTGGAAGCGGTATAGGGGTCAGGAGTGCGGGCGGGATCCGGAGCTCAGCCTCTACACATCCGCCATGTCCAAGAGCCGAGCATGCGCCTCTCCTTGCCTTGTATCTTGTTTCTGAACCTTGAACTGTTTGCTCCTCTCATGAATTTCCTGATTTAAGCCATTTCTCTGCATATCCTGTTTGCCAGTTTGTGCTCTTTTCCAATTAATATCTTGCTTCTTTTACTCCTGCATTTCGTATCTCAGCTACTGCTCGTCACTAATCTTTGGCTTGTTCCTCGACTAATGCTTCTGCTTGATCCCAACCTGCAACCATTTGTTATTGATCTTTGACTTGCTCCTTGACTATGCTTCCACTTGATCTCAAGCTGCTACTGGACCCTGGCTTGCTCATCTCCTGGTGGGGAAATCCTGAGAACCGTGACCTGGCACTAGCATGCAACAAAACCAACCCTTCTCCACCATCATAAGTGCTGGTGAAGATGGGTTAGTGCTTAGACCCCACGCCTCGGGTGAGCCCGTGGCGTGGGGGTATTGAAGTTAATTCTGTGACCTGTTCATATACTTATCCTGCTGGTCAGTGGGAGTCTCTCTACTGCTATAGCTATTGGTCTCTGAGCCTGCCCCCTGACTGTGACACTGGTTTATGAATTATTATATCCCGATGGCCTATCACTAGGAGGTTTATTGGCAGTGGTGCATGCTGGAGGAAGATATGAATGTTTTGGGAGTGACCTGGTTAATGCACTTTCTCCCCGGACTGTGCTCTGGAGTGGAAGGTGGGGTGCAGTAGAATTTGTGCTGACTAAGCCAGGAGCCTGTTTTGGGCCTAGCACAATTCCACAAGCTTCCCTGCCTGGTTAACGAGGGTACAGCACCCAAGGTAGCGACCCAGGGTAGAGGGTCCTGCTGGCGGGGGATGGGGTCTGCTTTCAGAGGATCCTGGTATACCCTTGGATAGAGGAAAAGTGTTGCAGAGTTTTTAACTTGTTTTGCTGGAGATTCCCAAAGCCCTAACCCTCTCTGCCTGTGAGCTAGAGCAAAATGCATTTGGAAAAGACTAAAGTGACTGGTGCCCTTTTGAGGCCATGGATCAGCTGGGGTATAATCAACATTTCCCTGCTCTGGGAATTTCCCCTTCTCCCAGCAAGGGTGGTTGCTACAGTACACTGTCATCCTTGTATAAAATGTTTATGTTATGTAGCGGTTGTCTAAATTTAGGGGGGTATACCTGGGTGGTAGTATGATCCAGGATGTGTAAATCATGAGAGGATTTACACCATTTAAATCGTGGAGGACTTTGGTGGTGTACTATTCTCCTTGACCTGTGGGTGGCGGTGTTCCCACGGGTCGAGGTAGAATCACTGACACAGTGCTGTCCCCTTTTTGTCCTGTTCGGGCGGTGGTACAGCGGGGCGGGGAACCTGCTGTGACGACACGGGAGGATATAAGGGGGAGAGACGCCCACGCCACGAGGTCTCCTTCTGCATCCCGTGCCCAGGCACCTTAGTCGGAGCAGTGTTGGCGTCCATCTCAGGCACCTTAAGCCTGGGGTGAGGTACTACACCGGAGGCCTGGGGCCCAGTGACTTCGACTGGGCTCCGCAAGGGCGGATGAGTCCGAGGGACCCTGAGGTGGATGGGGCCCGTGTCTGAGGTGAGGAGGCCGGAGAGGTTACCCTTCTGAAGAGCTCGGAGCAGCATCAACCCGGTGACGAAAGGGCCTCTGGTAACTCCCTTGGAGGGACATCTTCCCCTGACAGGGGCCACAACGCAGCGAAGGTACTCCAGTTCATGTTCTTTAGAGTCGCTGGTAGAGACTCCAAAGATTCAAGTTCTCTCTCTAGCCGATGGCTGTAGCAACCGCTGGTGAAACCACAGTGGTTTAGATTGATTGTTAGGACTGTGCCTCGACCTGCTCACCCCACCGTATTGAACTGTTTTATGGGTCCCAACCAGTCAGTTGGAAAAGGACTGTTTATTTGTGTGTGATAATAAACAAGAGTTGGACACTTTATCGGTGTGTGGAACTCTGGTTAATGGGAGCGAGGGGAGTGTCAGCACTGCAGGACTTGGTTCTTAAAGAGACACACAGGCCCGAGGAGAATAACAGGTACTGGCCTTCACCTCACCCGCTGCAATGGGGAGGACATGGGCCGTAGCGCATCTCACCCTCACATACAATATACCCCTAGACCAGAAAGAGGGGGTGAGGCCGCTACACGTGGGGGCTCGTAAGTCCGGGATGATGTGTGTTTTGACTATGGAACTGAGAACGGCTGTGTTTGAACTTCGCTGCCCGGAGGAGTTCCGAGTGGGTCGGCCATGTTATTGGCCAAAGTGCATCCCTGCTCGAAGTCGTGGACATGACCCTAAGACGGGAAAGGCCCATGCGGAAGAGCGAGAAGAGGGAGAAGTTCAGCCGTGTGACGTACTACATGTGGGGGCTTCTATTGCACTGCGCCATGAGGCACCCCATGACTGCGCAGTTCGTGGGCGGAGACTGGAGGAAGCCCGCGAAAACGTGCAAGTTGTGGGAGGAGTTTGGCCATGTAAGGAGATACACGTGGAGACTCCGGCGCGAGGTCAGTGTGTGATGGAGCAGCAGATAGTCGGGATGACCTCAAGTTCCCCGTGGATTCCGGTTCCCTAACCCACGAAGATGACTGCTTTTGCTGCTCCCCTTACAGACACGGGGATAAGACTTAGACCCCGAGGGC
The DNA here is from genome assembly GCA_029206835.1 of Rana muscosa. Lineage (NCBI taxonomy): Eukaryota > Metazoa > Chordata > Amphibia > Anura > Ranidae > Rana > Rana muscosa. The sequence goes on from CM055116.1 coordinate 853,554,212, forward strand.
AGTTGGCTCTGTATTCCTGCAGAGACACGGAGGCCCTCGGCGTGATCTGTCCTGGATGCTCGGGACTGGTGGTCCACCTGAAGCCATTCGGGCGTTGCGAGGCATGCAAAGAGTTCTTGTTCGAGGTGGAGCCATCCACAGTAAGGCCCCAGGCCCTTCGCCTCAACTGCCTCACAGGTACCGCTACTCCGGAAGGGGAGATCCAGGCCTTTGCGGAGGTCCCTGTGCGCACTGACCAGGGCGACGTGACTGCCCAACCAGAGACTGAGAAAGAAAAATCAGAGGATGCTGCTTCGGTCGCCACAGATTCCCTGCTCCCACCTCCGAAGAGGAAAGTCGGCCTGGTACAGGTGTCCTATGGTCGTGGAAGAGCTTCACCCCGTCGCTTTCCGGGCCTGGATGGATCCGGTTGGAAGAGTCCCGGACATTCCTGTTCTCCAAAAGGTCCAGGTGAGCCAGGGGCTGGGACTGTGGTGTTGGTTGGAGGTGTCGGGAGTTCACCGTCGGTGGAGCCCGCCAGGGAGGGTAGTTCCGTGTCTGCTGGGGACTGTCTGCCCGCAGAGATGTATGACACCTCCGACCTGGAATCGCTGTCGGACTGTGGAGATGATGGTGAAATTGACGAACTCTTTCACCGCAGGGGCTGGGACAAAAAGCCATTGCCCGTGCTACGTGCACCACGGGATCTGCCTATGTCCACAGGAGACAGTACGCCCTGGGCGGAAGCCCCGGAGCTCACGAGGAAGCCTAGTCCTCCGCTTGTTCTTCCACCACCCGCAGCATCACCCGTTCTGGTAGCGGGAACACAGCGCGCATCACTGCGGGCACCGAGATTCAAACCATCAGAGGTAGTTAAAGTACCTCGGCATCCAGAGGCTATTGTTCCGCCTGGAGAAGGTGAGCGGGCCACGATGCCTGCTTTGGCCCGACTGCAGCAGCTCTTCAGTCAGAGGGTTGCCCGTGAGTATGGATGGGAGTATCCTTACTTGCCTCGGGACTTGCTTTTTGAGGTTGAAGTCCTGTGGCAGCGATGGTATGACGAGTTCGTCTGGGAGAAGCTTAAAGTGCCTCATGCCCGCCGGTACTTGTCCTGTTTACAATCAGTGTCTAAACAATTCAGGGACTGCAGAGCGGAATGGATGTTGGGCCATCATATCCATGCAGATAAGGTGCTTATCTACCGGAAGGATGGAGAGGCCATCGACTATACTGTTGAAACCTTTGATAAGCATCTGAAGCTTCTGTTCTTGCCACATCCGAAGTTTTACTTGTAGGAAAAAAAAAAAGGACTCCTGTGTGCTGTTGCACTTTTGTTTACTGCAGAACTCCCTTGAACGCAAGGACTGTGCCCTAGTTTTTTATTTGGGCTTTTCTATTCTTTGGAGAAATGGGAGCTGTTTTTTGTTTTGTTCTCCCTCTTTCTTTATGCATCAAACACAAGGACTTTTGGGGTGGAATCAGAGTAGGGACACAGCCAGAAGAAGGAAGGTTGTTTGGAAGATTCCACCAAGTGTCATTACCGCGGCACTGTCACCAGGGGGCAGTGTTGCGCAACGGTTGTTTTTTTTTTTTTACACTTGCACCACCTTACTCATTGGAGCGAATGGGCCTCTCGGCTGATAGACCCATTCATTCCAAGTCACACAAATGTGTTAGGATGTTGTTGTTTTTTTGTGTTTCCCTTCTGCAGGAGATCCGTCTGTCAAGGCTACTGAGTGTGGGGTGGTTCTTAGACAGTTATGGGAGGGATTGTATATGTGTACATGTTCAGAGGGTTCTATTGGAAAGTTTATTATTTTATGTTCCCCTTCCCTTGAGCAGGTCTTGGCACAAATTGGGATTTGAATTTGAGGGATGGCCTCTGGGGTCGGGCCTATGTTACCACTCCTTGGGAGACATGGGTTTGCACCAGACACTGGGGACCAGCGTCAAATCACTAGGGGGAGAGTGTAGCGGGGGTCTAAATTTAGGGGGGTACACCTGGGTGGTAGTATGATCCAGGATGTGTAAATCATGAGAGGATTTACACCATTTAAATCGTGGAGGACTTTGGTGGTGTACTATTCTCCTTGACCTGTGGGTGGCGGTGTTCCCACGGGTCGAGGTAGAATCACTGCCACAGTGCTGTCCCCTTTTTGTCCTGTTCGGGCTGTGGTACAGCGGGGCGGGGAACCTGCTGTGACGTCACGGGAGGATAAAGGGGGGAGAGACGCCCTCGCCACGAGGTCTTCTTCTGCATCCCGCGCCCAGGCACCTTAGGCCTGGGTGCCGGTGGTCCAGAGTTCCAGCCCAGGCGCCCATGGCCTGGTCGGAGCAGTGTTGGCGTCCATCTCAGGCACCTTAAGCCTGGGGTGAGGTACTACACCGGAGGCCTGGGGCCCAGTGACTTCGACTGGGCTCCGCAAGGGCGGATGAGTCCAAGGGACCCTGAGGTGGATGGGGCCCGTGTCTGAGGTGAGGAGGCCGGAGATGTTACCCTTCTGAAGAGCTCAGAGCAACATCAACCCGGTGATGGAAGGGCCTCTGGTAACTCCCTTGGAGGGACATCTTCCCCCTGACAGGGGCCACAACGCAGCAAAGGTACTCCAGTTCATGTTCTCTAGAGCCGCTGGTAGAGACTCCAAAGATTCAAGTTCTCTCCCTAGCCTCATGGCTGTAGCAACCGCTGGTGAAACCACAGTGGTTTAGATTGATTGTTAGGACTGTGCCTCGACCTGCTCACCCCACCGTATTGAACTGTTTTAGGGGTCCCAACCAGTCAGTTGGCAAAGGACTGTTTATTTCTGTGTTATAATAAACAAGAGTTGGACCCTTTATCGGTGTGTGGAACTCTGGTTAATGGGAGCGAGGGGAGTGTCAGCACTGCAGGACTTGGTTCTTAGAGAGACACACAGGCCCGAGGAGAATAACAGGTACTGGCCTTCACCTCACTCGCTGCAATGGGGAGGACATGGGCCGTAGCACATCTCACCCTCACATACAATATACCCCTAGACCAGAAAGAGGGGGTGAGGCCGCTACAGTTAAAATAAAGTTTACATTTAAAATGGATTACAATCTTATGGAACAAATTGGCAATACATGCCAGTTAGCCCAAACAATGTAACTGCTGAAAAATTTTGTTAGGACAGGAAGTCATGTGAAATCATCCCAATTTACCCTCTGCGTTACTATAGAGCTCATCAATGGCAGGGTTTAGGGGCAAAACGGTGTACATGTCAGGGAACACATGAATTTTATGGTGGTTGCAGCACTAGAACAGAAGGGAGGTAGGAGACATGGGCTGCCCAAAAAATGTATATACTACTTCTTCTCTTTCAGAGAATTGTCAGTTTAATTATTTGGAAACTTGATAGTGTTTGTAAGCATGGTAAATATACAATTATTAATTGTTCAATAAGTGCAAAATTTACCTTTGGGTTATGCCAAAAATCTTGTAAGTTGTGCTCTCTGCCTTTGCACAAGGAGGGGTTTTGGAGATGAGGAGAGGTCTGTGTTCTTTGTAATCCATCATCTTTACTAACACCACATTTGTAAAGGGGGGTTGTAACAAAACGTCCCACACGCCGCTTTAGTGCTTCCATCAGTATACAGCCTCCTCCAGTCTGAACATCAGATATCAGATATTACAGCCAACATATTTTAACTAAAAACCAGGTGAGACTAGCTCAGTTACACAGCTTGAACATGGAATCATTTATTGGACAAACTCACAAAAATATATACACCAGGAAGACATTTCCCCACCCCCCTTCTGATCATATTACCCTAGCAAACTGTAACCAGAAACAGAATTAACATAGCTAATTAACTTATCATTTAAACAGCCTAGGTGACTCAGAGGTATGATCTTTAAGGGCAGACTTGCCATCTTTTAGCTCAGAAGACACAACACACATTATCATAAACCTAAACACAGGACACTTTCACATAATAGCAGGAGCCCCTAGTAGCAGACGAACTGTCTCCTACATTGTACAGAGGTCAATGTGATCAGCTCTTTCAATTAACACGTATAGTTCAGAATCAAATGAACCAGGAACAGTCTTTGGATATTTCCTGGGAGATATGGAGGATAAATATTACTGTTTCATTTTAAGTAATCCAAGCCACATTTTGCCTCTAATAGACACAGAGTGACTTAGACATAAGAGGTGCATGGAGAGCTGAAGCAAGGGTTTCCCAACCTCTCCAAGGGATTCTGGGTTCCACCAGCCCCCCGCCCAAAGTGACTCCTGTCACAGGGGTTATGTTTTCTTGCTAGTCTCCTGTTTATAAGCCCCCTGCTATGTTGAGAAATTGGATTAATCTGTGCAACCCCTGTACAAGGTTATTTAGTAGGTGGCACGAGCTGGAAGTGGAGGTCAGATAATGTGGACAAGATGGACAGGATTGTTTATGTGTATACCAGTAATGTGAATGCCAGTATATGGACTGTTATCAATAATTTGATTCCAGTAAAAGAACTGAAAATGATACACAATTTCTTATTTTTGGCTCTCATAGGCATGGTACAGGTTTGAATCCTTTAAATCAAATACTTTTTTTATTTCTTTACCATAACATTTATACATACATCCATTTCATTTCTGTATTCCAATGTGTATATGTGTTTTATCATATATTAGTACATTCTCCTACTCATTCCCATTCCCCCTCCATCCACCACTCCCCCCCCCCCCCCGTGCCTCCACTTCTATCCATTTATCCCATATATTATTACATTTCTTTTTATTACCTCTTTTAGTGTATATGAATTCTTCTTTACTTATAGTGTCCTGTACTACTACCTCCCATTCTGTTGCTGTGGGGGGACTTACTGCTTGCCACTTCTGTGCAATAAGTTTCCTACCCTGAAACAAGCATCTCTTTATCGCTGTGCGCTCATCCTTTGAGGGTCCCCTCTCTTCCACAAGACCCAGCACACATAGCCTAGCCTCCGGCTGCAGAGATGTCCCAAATGCTATATTTATCTTTTCGACTATTTGCTTCCAATATTGGTACAATTTAGGGCATCTCCAGACCATATGTATTAGGTCTCCTTTATCCTGACCGCATCTCTGGCATCCTGGGTCTGGCCTCCTGCCAAACTGGAACATTCTTTGGGGCGTATAATACGCCCTATGTATCAGGTAGAGCTGGGACATATTCTGGGAGGGAGACATTGACAGTCCGGGCCCTGTTTCCAGTATTTGTTCCCATTGATCTTGTGAGATTGTGCCCACATCCCTCTCCCATTTGTCCCTGATTTTATTAACCAATATCTCACTTCGATCAGCCCTTTCTAGGGAGTCATAGATAGTAGAAATCGCTCCTCTAGCAGTCTCTGCGTTTACTAAGCTTCGGAGGATGACCATATCATTCCATTCCGGTAAGCTATGACCGAACTGTGCATTTAGCGCGTGCCTAATTTGTAAATATCTGTAAAAGGATCTATTTGGGACCGCAAACTCCTCTCTTATTTCTTGAAATGTTTTTATTCTGCCGGTGGCAAATAGTTGTTCCAGCAAGTGTACACCTAGTCTGTCCCATTCCTCAATCTTTCCCATGGCTTTAAGTTCCTGTAGGTTTCTATTATCCCAGATGGGGGAGAATTCAGAGAAGCCTGTGTATCCCAGAATCTTCTTGCCCACTTTCCAACATTTGACCATCAATCGAGCTGTGGGGCATCTAGAATAGAATGAATCTGCCTCTACTGCCTCAACTTCCGTGTCATGGTTGGTGTCGTTCAGGACTACACTTGTTCCTGCTCCTCTTCCTTCCCTCTGATTGCTGCCCCTCATATGCTGCAACTGAGCGGCTAGGAAATAATATCCGGAGTTCGGGAGGGCCAATCCCCCCTTCTCCCTTGGATGTTGAAGGGCTCGGAGTGAGATCCTTGCTGCTCCTCCCTTCCAGACCAATTCCCTGAATACCCCTTCTATCTTCCTAAACCACCGTTTTGAGATCCATACTGGGGAATTATGTAAGATGTATAGGATTTGCGGCATCCACACCATTTTTACCAAGTTGCTCCTTCCAGCTACTGATAGAGGAAGCCGGTTCCAGACCCTGCATTTTTGTCACAGCTTTGTCAATAATGGCACTAAATTTCCCCCTATGTATTGCCCAGGGTCTTTTGTCATATTTATTCCTAAGTATCTTATCTGGGACACCACCTTCACTTGGTCTATTTGCCCTCTCAGGGGGTCTAACGGCAAGAGTGCGGATTTATCCCAGTTTATTGTTAGCCCCGAGAATCTCCCAAATTCCCCTATGATATTCATTGCTGTCACCAATGAGGTCTGTGTATCCCCCAGAAAGAGCAAAATATCATCCGCATACAATGCGACTTTCTCCACTCCTAACTTCCTTTTAAATACTTTTATCCCCGATGATGTCCTTATCGCCGTGGCTAATGGCTCCATGGCTAGGGCGAAAAGCAGGGGCGACAACGGGCATCCCTGTCTTGTCCCCCTCGCCAATCGGAACCAGTCTGAGCACTCACCGTTGACCTTTATCGTTGCCCTGGGATTCCCATACAATAACCTAATCCATTGAATGAACTTAGGGCCAAACTGATACTCTTCTACCACCTTCCACAGATATTGCCACTCAAGGCTATCAAATGCCTTTGTGGCATCCAAGGACAGTATTGCTCTCGCCCCTCTTTCTTTTACTGGCAACTGGATATTTAGGAATGCTCTTCTAATATTAGAACTAGTGGACCTTCCTGGTATAAATCCTGTTTGATCAGGATGTACCAGTTTTGTAACTATCTTATTTAGCCTTGTTGCCAGTATTTTAGCCAGGATTTTTGTGTCTGCGCACAGAAGAGATATTGGTCTATAGGAATTTGCCTCCAGTTGGTCTTTCCCTTCCTTCAATAGTGTTATTATGGTTGCCTCTTCCATGGACCCGGGCATTTTCCCCTCCTCAACCGCCCAGTTAAATACCTCCAGTAGTTTTGGAAGCAGCACCTCACTGTAGGTTTTATATATTTCTATTGGCAAGCCATCAGGCCCCGGTGTCTTTTGACCCGCCATTTCTTTTGTTGCCAATTGTATCTCTTCCAGTGTCAGTGGTGCCTCCAACCCCTCTCTATCTTGCCCTGACAACCGATATATCTTCAGGCCTGCGAAGAAAGTGTCCATTTCCCCCTCTCTACTGTTATGCCAGGTACTGCTGTACAGCTTCTGGTAGTATTTCTTAAACACTTGCGTTATTTCTGGTGTGCCTCTCTTGATTTCCCCGTCCTCATCATAGATCGCCGGGATGGTAGATAGGGGATTATCGGCCCTCGCAGTCAAGGCCAAAATCCTCCCCACTCTCTCTCCCTCGGCAAAAAAATTCTGTTTCTGAAAAAAAAAAAATATTTTCCGCCTTTCTTCTTATTATTTTTTTGTATTCTTCCTGCGCCTCTAGCCATTTCTTATGTTCCTCCTTGCTTGGGTTGCTTATATAACTCATCTCTGAGCTCCTCACCTTTTTACTCGCTTTGATTTCCTTGGCACTCGTCTGTTTTTTAATAAGCGATATTTTTTGAATCAGGATTCCCTGCAGAAATGCTCTCAAAGTATCCCAAATTATTCCCGTCGAGGCAGAGCCAGTGTTTGCTGCTATAAACTCTTTCAAGCTACCTTTTACTCCCTCCGGTTCTTTAATTACCTCTAGCCAGAATGGATTTAGCTTCCAGTCCCTTTTATTATATCCTCTATTCATCTTAATTTCAAAGATCATTGAGGAGTGGTCCGAGATGCTTCTGGGTTCATATGCCACCTCTCCTAGCTCCCCCATCGCTTCTTCATTACAGAGTACGAGATCTATCCTGGACAGAGTCGAGTGTGTCCTTGAGTGGCAGGAGAATTGTTTTTCCTCTGGGTGTCTCGTCCTCCATACATCAATCAGTCCCATCTCCCCGCAAAATTGGAAAAGAGGGCTACCGGCCGTCTGTACAGAGGGGGGACCTGCCGGGAATCTATCCAAATTTTTGTTCATGGTCATGTTAAAGTCTCCTGCCACTATTCCACAACAAACTCCATCAAGTCCCACAAAATTTCTGTGCCAAACGGAGGGGGAATATATATGCTTGCCACCACATATTCCCTTGTCTCTATCTGGCAGTGAAGAAACACATAGCGTCCTACGGTATCGATCTTGCTATGGCTGCAGGAAAACACCATCCCGGAATCTATCAACACGCTCACACCCCTTGAATAAGCGGTGTGTGTAGAGTGGTATTGAGTCTGATATTTCCTGTGTTTTAACAAATTGACAGTTCCCTTATCCAGGTGTGTTTCCTGCAGACATAGTATTTTGATGTTATTGCTATCGGCATCTGAGAAAATTGCCTGTTTTTTTATTGGATCTTTTACCCCTCGGACATTCCATGAACACACCGTAATGCTTTTTCCCTGATTGGGAGATCTATTCTCACTAATATGCATCACCCTCCCCCCTTTCTGTTTCTTCCCCTTTTAGAATACCTCCCACCATGCCTGTGTATGCTTTAATAATATCAGTTTACATAGATGTGTTTTTTGTGGATCTGCTCTTTCTAGTGCCCTATTCAACCATACCTTCCTTCTCACTACCCCCCACCCTCCCTCCTCCCTCCCCCACCCCCTACCCCAAAAAGAATAAATGCATATTTTAGTGAATTCAGTCGTCCCTATGTGCCATTCACACCCTCTCCCCTCCCTCCCCTCCCCCACCACCCCCCCCCTCCCCTCCCCTCATCCCCCCCCATCTGCCCTATTTGGGGCCCTTGTAGAGAACCTCTAAGGTGACCGAATTCTCCTTTTACTGTGAAACCTTTCCCCCTCCCCCCTATTGGCACTTCCTTTAGTGTTTTGCATGTATTCCTTTCTCTATTGCATCTCTTCCATATTTCTTGACGTGTAGTGTTGTTTCTCCACCTTTGTACCACTCTCCACAAAAACCAAAACATTTCCATCAACCCCTTCCCCACTCTCGCTCCCCGCCCCCCCCCTCCCCGCTCCCAAATCAAAACCGTGACAGAAAAAAAAAAGAGAGAGAAAAATAAAAAAAGGAGGATGAGAGTCTAAGTTCTGCATATTGATGACAATAATCAAGTCAGTAACTGTTTCCAGCTTCCTATGTCTCCCCTTATTTTGTATTCATCCAGGTCATCAATTCGGCAGGCGTATTAAAAAATGTGTTTTCCCCGTTTATAGTTATCCGCAGACGTGCTGGATAGAAAATTGCATGTTTAATCCCCTTTTCCTGCAGTCTATGTTTGCACTCAAAAAATTTGGCCCTTTGCCTCTGTAACTCTGGGGAGAAGTCTAGATAAAATGAAATTCTTGTTCCGTTAACCAACACCTCTTTCATTTCTCTTGCCTTTTGGAGAATTGTAATTTTATCTGGAAAGTGCAGGAGTTTGATAAGCATGAGTCTAGGGCGCCCGCCCTCAACTGGAGCTCTAAAAGGTACTCTATGGGCCCGCTCAATTGAAAAGTGCTTTGATAAACAATCCTGACCAAACACTCCCAGGAGCCAGTTTTCCATGAATTCAGTGGGGCGGCTACCCTCGCTCTTTTCGGGGAGACCCAGTACCTTTATGTTTTTCCTTCATAACCTGTTTTCCATATCGTCAATTTTATTGACGCACAGGTTCAGCTGTTCTTTCATTATTTTCATGTCCATTATCATAGGGTTAACGTCATCTTCCACCTGACTGAGTCTTTCCTCTAAAGCTGAGGTACGCTCCCCAACCCCCTGTACATCATGTTTTAAAGTTGACATTTCCTCCTTTATCCCTCTGAGCTGGTCAAATATTTCCGTTAGAGAGGATTTGCAATTGTTTATTGCGGATAGAATCTCTCTCATAGAGGGCTCGTCCTCCATCCCTGTTCCCGTGTTTGACTGTGTCACTTTTTCCTGTACCATTACTTTTGGCCCTCGCTCGCCTGTTGCCTTTCCTGCCATCTCTGTATTTGATGTTTGGCCCAGACTTTTCCGTTGGGAATTTGCTTGTTGGGCCCCTTGCCCCCTTGTTGGCGTATGGCCTGTTGTGCTTCCCGGGATATGTATATATTTTTCTAATTTAGCTGCCGCTGCTGTCTGACCTGTTCTAGTTCCCAATAAGGGCTGAGGCTGGGGCTGGGAGTGAGGCTGAAATTGGGGCAGCTGGGGCTGGGACTTGGACTGTAGCTGTGCGTTCCTGGTCATCACCGACAGTGTACCCGGCATTTTCTTTTCTTTTAATTCCTTTCCCCTTCTGCTCCTCCTCCCTCTTCCTTTATAGGTATACTCTTATAGTTAATCTATATATTGTTCTGTATATGTTAGCGTCCTTCTGCCTGTAACACTCCAGCTACGCCTGTTGTAGTCCTCCACAATTTGATCCCCCATCAGCTCTATCAACTGATTGGATATCTCCCAAAGCTCCTCACACCTACTTGCCCCAGCCTCTTCCTCTAAGATGTATGGCAGTGCAAGCACAGAGGATTATGCACGTCAGGTATAAAACATTTTTTTATGCTGCTCACCTCTGGCTCTGGGTTGTAGTGGAGGGAGAAAAAAGGAAAGGAAACCCTTCCGCAATGTCCTTCGTCCTGAAAGCGGCCGTATCCAGCGTAAGTAGTATAGAGCCGATGCGCTCGTGGTAAGGATGATGGCCAAATGTTGTAGTGAGAAGCGGTGCAGACAGGTAATGTCAAACAGACAGGCAGAGCAGTTTCACCGGGTCAGGGAAGGTCAGGGAGGATGGCTCCAGCTTGTTCCTCCAGCTTGTTCCTCCAGCGAGTCTCGGGTTGCGCCGATCAGCTGACCGGGTCGAGTGTGGTCACGAAGGGCGTGTATGCTGGGTCATGCTCGGTGGATCAGTATGTCTCGCTGTCCCACTATCTCTGCTTCTGACCTCGTCTCCGGCGCCGGCTCACGCTGGAAGTGGTCAGCCAGTCACCCCTCTTCTTCTCTCTCTTTCTCCTGTCCCCTCCCGCCGATCAGACATTGCGGCGTATGTTGTGGAGCGGGGTCCGAGGTGCGAGGAGCAAGTGGGCAGCAGCTCTCCTCTCACAGCTACATCCGGTCACGCCCCCCACAGGTTTGAATCCTAACCACGGCACTACCTGCTTGAAGTTTGCGTGTTCTCCCTGTGCCTGGGTTTCCTCTAAAGACACTCCAAAGACCTCCCAGTACAACCTACCTAACCACTACCTATTCAGATATCTTCAACTGTCCCATGCATTTGCAGCGCAGTTTCCACAATCTTCATGTATTGTGGCGCAGTCGGAACTGGAGAGGACACTTAGATTTAGCTGTGCAGAAAAGCCCACCTCACATCTCTATGCGTATTTGATCCTTGTGTCTCTTCCACTCCTTGACAAACTCTGGACTAGTTGGCAGACTGATATCCCCACGTTAGACAATGATGACTGGGATGATGTGTGGGACCTCCCTTTCAACACCCTAGTCTCCATGCGCGACAGGTTGGTGCAATACAAGATTGTTCATAGGGCTTATTTCACCCCCCACAGACTCCACAAGATGGACCCTGCTCATTCCTCAGAGTGTTGGAGATGCGGCGCTCACCGGGCGACTTCTCCCATATCTTCTGGCATTGTTCGGGGGTCCAGCGGCATTGGGAAATGGTGCTGAATTTGATTAATAGAGTTGCATGTGTTACTGTGCCTTTGGCAATGGAGGTGTGCCTTTTGGGGCTCATTGAGACCATCGTACCGTCCTCTGCCAAACGCGCGCTGATTACCCTGCTGCTCTTCTATGCTCGTAAGAACATTGCTATGCAGTGGAAGAAGCCTGCCCCCCCTCTCTGAAGCAATGGAAATGCTTGGTGAACAATAGCCTTCCTTTATACAGGGATACTTATGCCAATCGGGGCTGCCCACTGAAGTATGACAAGGTCTGGCGCACTTGGTTAGCAGAGCCTGAAACGGCTTAGTGAGTTTGGGGTGGACAGGGTCATCATATCTAGGTCATGTCTTGCCATTATACCTTGCTTTTCTTCCGATGTCTTCTTATGTGTTCTTAAGTAGTGATGAGCCGAACACCCCCGGGTTCGGTTCGCACCAGAACCCGCGAACGGACCGAAAGTTCGAACGAACATTAGAACCCTATTAAATACAATGGATGCGAACGTTCGAATTCTAAAGTGCTAATTATAAAAACTATTATGCATGTTATTGTCCTAAAAAGGGTTTGGGAACCCGGGTTCTGCACCAGGGGACATGTATCAATGCAAAAATAAGTTTTAAAAACGGTCGTTTTCCGGGAGCAGTCATTTTAATGATGCATAAAGTGAAAAAAAAAAAGTCAAATATTCCTTTAAATATCGTACCTGGGGGGTGTCTAAAGTATGCCTGTGAAGTGCCACGTGTTTCCCGTGTTTAGAACTGTCCCTGCACAAAATGACACTTCTAAAGGAAAAAAAAGCCATTTAAAACTGCTTGCGGCTTTAATGTAATGTCTGGTCCCGGTAATATGGATGAAAATCTTTAAGAAAAATGGCATAGCTACCCCATGACCCCCCCCCCCCCTACCCCAGCCCATTACCAGCCCCTTTGGGTCTTGTATGGATATTAAGGGGAACCCCGCACATAAAATAAAAAAGGCCCTATATACTCTGAACAGCCGTATACAGGCGGTGCATACAAGACAGGGACTGTAGGTTTGTTCTTATGTAAAATCTGTTTGTAATTTTGAACAGGTACATTGTTGAAGTGTAGCTCCAGACCAAAAATCTATTTTTAAACTTTTTGGAAAACATAGGTAAGGGTTATCACCCCTGTAACATTTGTTTTGCTGTCTGTGCCCCTGTTCAGAACATTTCACCTCACTTTCCGTCCTAATGACAACTGTTTTTGAAATGTGGTGTTTTTCTTGAAACAAGGATTGCTGATAAAGCATCAGTACAGAGGAGACACCTTTCTCCCATATTTATTCTTACAGGAGAGAATTTTCCTTCCTAGTGGTAGATTTCCTCTCACTTCCTGTTGTCTTCTTGCGTTTGCAAGTAGGAGTCGTTTGTAAGTTGGATGTTTGAAAGTAGGGACCTGCCGTATATACTCTGCAGAAATAGGCCCCTTAGTTGTTGGTGTTGGCACAACACTGTAAGCACTCACAGTTACTCTTGGTTGGTGCTGGAACGCCCTGCTGTCATCTATTATATCAGGAATTTTAATTACATATAATTGTTGAACAGTGGTAGTAAAAATTGGGCCTTTGATGGTGGTGCTGGTGCCACAACACTGTAAGCCCTGACAGTTACTCTTGGTGGGTGCAGCAATGGGCCCTGCTGTGAATTATTAGATCAAGAATTGTAATTACATGCCCCTGTTGAACAGGGGCTGAAAAATTGGGCCTTAGGCACTGGTGGCACAACACTGCAACCCTTCACAGATACTGTACTTGGAGCACAGCAATGAGCCCTGTTGCAAAGTATTGCTTCAAAAATTGTAATGACACGCCCCTGTTAAACAGGGGCTGAAAAATTGGGCCTTAGGCACTGGTGGCACAACACTGCAACTCCTCACAGATACTGTACTTGGAGCACAGCAATGAGCCCTGTTGCAAAGTATTGCTTCAAAAATTGTAATTACACGCCCCTGTTAAACAGGGGCTGAAAAATTGGGCGTTAGGCACTGGTGGCGGCACCCATAAACAAAAATGATCTTCCAAGCTATCATCATCAATCGTATCATTGAGGACTCGGAGGAGGAGGATAGCCAGTCAACATAACAGCACAGGCACTCAGCATCAGCATCAGTCTTGAAGGGATGTGACATTTTAAAATCAATTAGTCTGTTATATCAGCATCAGGTGTGTGGTAGCTGGTGGTGATCCAAGACTGGTTCATCTTGATGAAAGTCAGTCGATCAACCGAGTCGGTGGACAGGCGCACCCTGTGATCCGTGACAAATCCTCCAGCAGCACTGAATGTGCGTTCCGAAAGAACGCTGGATGCAGGACAGGCCAGTAGCTCAATTGCATACTGTGCAAGCTCTGGCCAGTGATCCATCCTCAAGACCCAGTAAGCCAGAGGATTTTCGGTGGGGAAGGTGTCCAAGTCTGACCTTGCCCCTAGATATTCCTGCACCATGTTTATCAGACGCTGGCGATGGTTGCTGGAACCGATCATACTTTGGGGCTGCGGACTAAAGAATTGTCTGAACGCATCGGTCAGACGGCCACCTTCCCCACCGCTCCTTCTTTGACTGGCCGAAGCCTCAGCAACTCGTTGTCCAGGACCAGGAGTTTGCAACCTCCCAGTCTCTGGGAACGCGTTGCACAGACCTTTCTGCAAGGCCTCCCGGAGTTGTCTCATCCTCTGCTCCCTCTGCGACGGTAACATAAGGTCCGCAACCTTACCCTTGTACCGTGGATCAAGGAGAGTGGCCAGCCAGTAATGGTCCCTCTCCTTGATCCGAAGAATACGAGGATCCTTCCGCAGACTTTGCAGGATCAGGGAGGCCATGCAGCGTAGGTTTGCTGAGGCATTCGCTCCGGAGTCCTCTGGGTCACTAAGGACGACATGATCCGCAGCCACCTCCTCCCAGCCACGTACAAGTCCACTGGTTTCTTGGGACTGTAAATCATCCCTAAAAGACTGCTGCTGATGATGCTGAGTGCCAGCCTCCACCTCCATGCTGACACAATCCTCCTCCTCCTCCTCCTCCTCCTCCTCCTCTTCCTGTGCGATGGGTGGGACAGAAGGAACACTGTCTGGGTAAAGGGGGCCTTGAGAGGCAAGGAAGTCCTCCTCTTCCTGCCTCTGTTCTGCCTCAAGTGCCCTGTCCATTATTCCACGCAGCGTGTGCTCCAACAGGTGGACAAGAGGTACAGTGTCACTGATGCATGCACTGTCACTGCTCACCATCCTCGTGGCCTCCTCAAATGGTGCCAGGACAGTGCATGCATCCCTGATCATGCCCCACTGGCGTGGAGAAAAAAAACCAAGCTCCCCTGACCCTGTCCTGGTGCCGTAGTCGCACAGGTACTCATTGATGGCCCTCTGCTGCGTGTGCAGCCGCTGCAGCATGGCCAACGTTGAGTTCCACCTGGTGGGCATGTCACATATAAGGCGGTTCTTGGGCAGGTTCAACTCCTTTTGCAGCTCAGCCAGGCGAGCACTGGCATTATAAGATCTGCGGAAATGCACACAGACTTTCCTGGCCTGCCTCAGGACATCCTGTAAGCCCGGGTACCTGCCCAAGAAGCGCTGCACCACCAGGTTAAGGACGTGAGCCACACAGGGCACATGGGTCAGTTGTCCCTGTCGGAGGGCGGAGAGGAGGTTGGTGCCATTGTCGCAAACCACCATTCCTGGCTTAAGCTGGCGTGGCGTCAACCACCTCTCGGCCTGGCCCTGCAGAGCAGACAGGACCTCTGCCCCAGTGTGGCTTCTGTCCCCCAAACACACCAGCGCAAGCACGGCATGGCATCTTTTTGCCTGCATACTTGCGTAGCCCCGTGAACGGCTACGGAGCACCGCTGGTTCATAGGACAAACCACAGGAAGAGGCCATGGAGGAAGAAGAAGAGGAGGGGGTGGAGGAGAGAGGTGTGTCACAACCAGTAGTAGCATTTTGGAGGCGTGGCGGTGGGACAACCTCCAACACTACTGCACCTTGTCCTGAATCCTTCCCAGCTGCCAAAAGAGTGACCCAATGGGCCGTGAAAGAAAGGTAACGTCCCTGTCCATGCCTGCTGGACCATGAGTCAGCGGTAATATGCACCTTACCGCTGACCGCCCTGTCCAGCGAGGCCAAGACATTGCCTTCCACATGCCGGTAGAGAGCCGGAATAGCCTTCCGTGAGAAAAAGTGGCGTTTGGGAACCTGCCACTGAGGAACCGCACATTGCACAAACTCACGGAAGGGGGCCGAGTCTACCAACTGAAAAGGCAGCATTTGAAGCGCTAGCAATTTAGCCAAGCTAGCATTCAACCGCTGGGCATGTGGATGGCTGGGAGTGAACTTCTTTCGACGGTCCAGCAGCTGGGGCAGGGAAATTTGCCTGCTAGAATCGGACGTCGGTGTACTGCTAGCAGAGTGGGCGCAAGTACTTGGCTGTGACACACCTAATTCTACACCTTCATTCCTCTCAGTGCATGTTTCAGAGAGGACTGAAGTTATAGTGGGGTTGGAGATCCCAGCTGATGCGGTGCAAGGAGAGGTCCGCTTTGTTCTTTGGTGTGGGTCTTTGAGGTAGGCTTGCCAACGAGCTGCATGGCAGGTCAACATATGTCTGGTCAGGCATGTGGTACCCAAGCGGCTGATGTTTTGGCCACGCGATATACGCTTGAGACATATGTTGCAAACAGCAGCTGTGCGATCTGATGCACTAGCCTCAAAAAAGGCCCACACCAAAGAACTTTTTGAATGACGGGCAGAGGCAGCGCCCTGCACAGGCGGAGCTCTGCGGTGTGATTCCGTCGGTGTACTGCCCTTACGCTGGCCACCAAAGGGCATCCTGCCTCGTTGGAGATGTGCCTCCTCCTCATCCTCCTCCTCCTCCTCTCTCCTATTAGGCACCCACGTGGAGTCATTGACCTCATCATCCCCTCCCTCCTCATCACTGGAGCCAATCTGGCAGTATGCTGCAGCTGCTGGAACATGACTGCCAGATTGGTGTCCTTCTTGAGCATCCCCTCTGTCTGCTCTCACGCTACTGCCTTCCTCTAGCTGGGTTTCATCATCAGACCCTTCGAAACGCTGGGCATCCTCCTGGAGCATGTACCCAACACTGTGCTGAAACAGTTCGGGGGACTCCTCAGGAGGAGGACATGGTGGGTCTAGGGAAGGAGTGACTGATGATTTGTCTGACATTGATACCAGGGAAGACGACGCTTTGGCAGCTGCTTTTCCAGTACCCTGAGCCTGGGTGAGAGAGGATGAGGAGGAGGAGGAGGGCTTGGTCATCCACTCTACCAAGTCTTCGGCATGATGTGGCTCAACATGTCCAGCTGCCGAAAAGAAGGACAAGCGTGTCCCATGGCCATGTGCTGATGACAATGCACCGCGTCCACGACCAGCACTGTTGCCCCCAGACACAGAGCCTGCTTGCCCTCTTTTATTGCCTCCTGAATGTCTGCCTCTCCTTGTTTGCCTTCCAGACATTCTAATAGATGGCCTGCAGGGAGATGGGAAAAAAGCAATAAGGGCTACCTTGAGGTGTCCTTCTCTGTCCCTTGAAACAAGGACTTTCACAGTGAAAGAAACTGACACTGTCCCTACCTAGAGTTTTCTGTCCCTAGAATAAATGTTTTTTTTAATCACAATATAGCACAAGGACAATTCACTCAATGTCTCTCCAGGTCCCTGGAAACAAGGACTTGCAGAGTGAAAGAAACTGACACTGTCCCTACCTAGAGTTTTCTGTCCCTAGAATAAATGTTTTTTTTAAGCACAATATAGCACAAGGACAATTAACTCACTGTCCTTACAGGTCCCTGGAAACAAGGACTTGCAGAGTGAAAAAAAAAAAACACTCTCCCTACCTACAGTTTTCTGTCCCTAGAAAAAATGTTTTTTTTAATCACAATATAGCACAAGGAAAATTAACTCACTGTCCTTACAGGTCCCTGGAAACAAGGACTTGCAGAGTGAAAGAAACTGACACTGTCCCTACCTAGAGTTTTCTGTCCCTAGAATAAATGTTTTTTTTAAGCACAATATAGCACAAGGACAATTAACTCACTGTCCTTACAGGTCCCTGGAAACAAGGACTTGCAGAGTGAAAGAAAAAAAACACTCTCCCTACTGTGACAGCAGGAAGGTAAAGTCACCTGGTTGCATCCAGGGGGGTAGATATATTTCGCCCAGATTCAGGCTTTACGCCGATTTATACAGCTAGGTGGAGAGTTGTATAAGCCCAGCTGAGACTAGTGGGCTCATTGATGACTCATACCTCTAGGGAGAGGGCTGGGCGTCGTGCAGACAGGGAGTTGATGAGTCCAGCTGAACCTTGTCAGCTCATTTAGGCCTCTATAAGAAAGCCCAGATTCATTAGATGTTAGCTCATGCCTGGAAGCAGACCTGTGTGGACTGTCTAGGGAGAGTGAACCCCTGTGCGGTGAGAGAAAGCCTGTGTGGCTATATTTTGCTTGGACATTTAAAACCAGGGACTAGGACAGCACTAGGCTGATCCCAGTCGTTAGTTAGGAAACCTGTAAGTTTAGTCAGAGGTCAAGTTGACCAGGATTTATTTTGTGTTTGTTTTTTTTGCCTTGCTGTGTTTTTGTCACTGTAAATAGAAAATAAACCGCACCTTTTTTGATTTTGAAAACCACAACCTCCGTCTGCTGGGCCTGTTTTTGGGTGGGGAGCCCATCCCGGGGGTCACACATACCCGCTGCCGAGCTAGCCCCCTCACAGTTGGTGGAGAACCAGTGGCAGTTTTTTTTTAAGCCAGCATGGAGGAGATACTGAAACAGCTGGCTCTAGCAAATGCCAATCAACAGCAGACAAATGCAGGTTTGCAAAGGAGCCTTGCAGCCCAGCAGCAAGCTCATCAACAGAGCCTTGCAACTTTACAACAGAGTCTGGAGGCTCAGCAACAAGCCCAACAGCAATCTGAGGCCCGCTTCATAGACCTGTTGCAGAAGCAAGAGCAGAGACTACAACAACAGATGGAAGCAGTAATGCAGCAACGTCCGCAGACCGGTGAGGAAAGCCGTCCCACTAATACCGCGTCCTTTGGGGTGAGTCGTTTATTGACAAAAATGACTGGAGAGGATGATCCAGAGGTATTTTTGACCACATTTGAAAGGACCGCTGAAAGAGAAAAGTGGCCTGAGGAGCAGTGGGCTGGACTGGTGGCTCCTCTGTTAACGGGTGAATCGCAGAAAGCTTACTATGACCTAGAGCCTGACCAAGCAAAAGACTATGTGATGCTAAAAGCTGAAATATTGGCAAGGCTGGGTGTCACCCTGGCTGTCCGGGCTCAGCGTGTGCATAACTGGACTTTCCAGCTTGGAAAACCCCCCAGGTCTCAAATGTATGATCTCATTCACCTGAGCAGAAAGTGGCTACAGCCAGAGACTTTGTCCGCACCAAAGATTGTGGAACGTGTTGTAATGGATCGGTTTTTGAGAGCTCTTCCTACTGCCATCCAAAAGTGGGTAAGCCATGGAGACCCAGAGACGGCCGATGGTCTTGTGGATCGTGTGGAGAAATACTTGGCTACAGAGAACCTGACGGCCTCTTCCAGAGACACTCGGACTTTCCACCCTAAGACCAGACCATCCCCAGGGGCGGATAAGATGATTCCAAGGGGTAAGGGTGGAGAGAGTGAGAGGGTGGGAGCTCTACCCCAAGTTTGGCGAGAACAGCCTGGGAAATCAGCGGCTCAAGAGGCGGCAAGAAGGATCATTTGCTACCGCTGCCGGCAAGCGGGACATATTGCAGCAAATTGCCCGGTTTTGGAGGAACCCATGCAGTGTGACTTTCTGACGGGCAGACGTCAGTCGCTGTGTGCGACAGTCGCATGCACTGCCATTCGGGGAACTGAGAAACATTTATGCAAAATGTGTATTAATGGTAGAAATGTTGTGGTATTGCTGGATTCAGGTAGCCTTGTGACCCTGATAAAGGCTGAGTTAGTTAAAACAGAGGTCTCTGGGAATAGCAAGGTAGCCGTTATTTGTGTGCATGGGGACACCCGAGAGTATCCAGTGACTACAGTGTGTTTCGAGACCCCCAAAGGTACCCTTTCTCATCCAGTGGGCTTAGTGTCTCAGTTACCGCATGACGCCATTGTGGGAAGGGATTTTCCGAAGTTCTGGGAACTGTGGGATGATCATGAGCCCCCCACTGGTGCCCCTATGTACCAGGAATATGATAGCCAGAACTCCTCTGAGAGTGGTGAGGACTCTCCCGAATTTCCCTTGTCAGTATTGGCAGGGGAGACTCAAGAAACTGGAGAGGAGCCCACCTCCTCAGACGAAAACCTACCGTCTGTGGAGTTTTCTGATCTTGAGGTTCACAGGGAAAACTTTGCCACAGAACAGTTGAAAGACCCCGCCCTAATAAAGGCACGGGAAAACGTAGTGAAAATAGATGGCGAGTTAGTGAACCCAGATAATACCTGCACTTACCCATACTTCAGCGTAGAGAAGGACCTACTGTATCGGGTGGCAAAAAGGGCAGAAGAAACCGTTGAGCAGCTGGTGGTGCCCAAACCTTACAGGAAGTTGGTGTTGGAGTTGGCCCATGGGCACATTCTTGGAGGTCATCTGGGGACAGAGAAAACCCGAGAGAGGGTATTACAGAGATTCTATTGGCCTGGGGTGATGAAGGACATAGAAAATTATTGTTCCTCCTGCCCTGTGTGTCAGAGGTCGGCCCCGATGCCACACTTCCGTAGCCCGCTGGTCCCTCTACCCATCATTGAGGTCCCGTTTGAGAGAATCGCAATGGATTTGGTAGGTCCTATAATCAAGTCCGCTAGGGGGCACCAGTACATATTGGTTATAATGGACTATGCCACCCGTTATCCAGAAGCGATCCCTCTCAGAAATACCTCGGCCAAAACCATAGCCAAAGAGCTATCTCTTGTTTTTAGCCGGGTGGGTATTTGTAAAGAACTGCTTACGGACCAAGGTACACCCTTTATGTCCCGGGTTATGA
The DNA here is from genome assembly GCA_029206835.1 of Rana muscosa. Taxonomy (NCBI): domain Eukaryota; kingdom Metazoa; phylum Chordata; class Amphibia; order Anura; family Ranidae; genus Rana; species Rana muscosa. The sequence goes on from CM055116.1 coordinate 853,574,802, forward strand.
AGGAGCTGTGTAAATTGTTCAAAGTGACGCAATTACGTACATCTGTGTATCACCCCCAAACCGATGGGCTGGTTGAAAGATTCAACAAAACCCTAAAACAAATGTTGAAGAAAGTGGTGGATAGGGATGGAAAGGATTGGGACTGTCTACTTCCTTATTTGATGTTTGCTATTAGGGAGGTGCCCCAATCCTCTACGGGATTCTCCCCCTTTGAGTTACTGTATGGGAGACACCCAAGAGGGCTGTTGGATATTGCCAAGGAAACTTGGGAAAGTGAGAGTTCTCCCCACAGGAGTGTGATTGAGCATGTCGCCCTGATGCAAGATCGAATTGCACAGGTAATGCCCATCGTGAAGGAACATTTGGCCCAAGCGCAGTTGGCACAGCAGAGAGTGTACAACCGTGGAGCCAAGACCCGTACCTTTTCCCCGGGGGATAGGATATTGGTACTTGTCCCTACGGTTGAAAGTAAATTCCTTGCCAAATGGCAAGGCCCCTACGAGATAATGGAAAAAGTGAGCGAAGTGAATTACAAGGTCAGACAACCAGGAAGGCGAAAGCCCGAACAGATCTATCACGTTAATCTGTTGAAAGCCTGGAGGGATAGAGAGTCCCTAGTCGCAGACACTTGGTCACCAGCTCAAACTGGTTGCGTGATTCCTGAGGTTGGAATCGCAGCCACCTTGTCACAACCCCAACAACAGGAGGTTAAGGAGTTTGTGCTTCGCAACAAGGAGGTATTCTCTGAGCTGCCGGGACAAACATCTGGGGTAGAGCATGACATTATTACCCCGCCCGGTGAAAGGGTGAAGTTAAAACCCTATCGGATCCCAGAGGCCCGACGGGAGGCAATACGGGAGGAAGTACAGAAAATGCTGAACTTAGGGGTGATAGAGGAGTCCCAAAGTGATTGGTCTAGTCCCATTGTGTTGGTGCCTAAACCGGATGGGAGCTGGCGATTTTGTAACGATTTTCGTCAGTTGAACAAAGTTACAAAACTTGACACCTACCCCATGCCACGTATAGATGAGTTGATCGACCGGCTGGGAACAGCCCGATACATGACGACTCTTGACCTCACAAAAGGGTATTGGCAAATCCCCCTGGCCAAGTCAGCCAAAGAGAAAACCGCATTTGTAACCCCAGACGGGGCGTTCCAATATAAAAGAATGCCGTTCGGGTTACAGAATGCGCCGGCCACATTCCAGCGGAAAATGGACCAGATGCTGAGGCCCCATCGGAAGTATGCTGCGGCTTACCTGGATGACGTAATTGTCCATAGCACAGATTGGGCCTCACATCTGCCAAAAGTGCAAGCAGTCCTGGACTCTGTTCGGGAAGCAGGGTTTACGGCTAACCCCAAGAAGTGTACCATTGGGCAGGAGAGGCCAAATATCTTGGGTACACCATTGGGAGGGGAGTAATAAAACCCCAACTCAACAAAGTCGAGGCCATCCAGAGTTGGCCACGTCCCAACAGCAAGAAGCAGGTACGAGCCTTTCTGGGAATCGCTGGGTATTATCGGCGATTCATTCCCCACTTTGCTTCTAAGGCTGTGCCCCTAACCAACCTGACGAAGGGGAAAGGGTCGGTCATGATTAAATGGACCCCCGAGGCTGAGGCAGCATTCCAATTCTTGAAACAAGCCTTATGTAGCCAGCCAGTGTTGTACTCACCCGACTTCTCTAAAGACTTTGTCGTACAAAGTGATGCGTCAGATGTGGGGTTAGGAGCAGTATTGTCCCAGGTCTGGAACGGGGAAGAGCACCCAGTCATTTACCTCAGCAGGAAGTTGAAGTCCCATGAGGTAAATTACGCCACCGTTGAAAAGGAGTGTTTAGCGGTGAAGTGGGCTCTAGATTCCCTTCGGTACTACCTGCTAGGTAGGCACTTTGACATGGTTACGGATCACGCTCCGTTAAAGTGGATGGCTCAAAACAAGGAAACAAATAGAAGAGTGAATAGGTGGTTCCTGGCCCTCCAGGAATTCAACTTCACAGTAAAGCATCGCCCTGGCGTTCAAATGGGGAATGTGGATGCTTTGTCTCGAGTACATGAATGCCTGATTGCTGGTGTTCCAACCCCGAGGTTAAAACAAGAGGGGGGGGTATGTGACAGCAGGAAGGTAAAGTCACCTGGTTGCATCCAGGGGGGTAGATATATTTCGCCCAGATTCAGGCTTTACGCCGATTTATACAGCTAGGTGGAGAGTTGTATAAGCCCAGCTGAGACTAGTGGGCTCATTGATGACTCATACCTCTAGGGAGAGGGCTGGGCGTCGTGCAGACAGGGAGTTGATGAGTCCAGCTGAACCTTGTCAGCTCATTTAGGCCTCTATAAGAAAGCCCAGATTCATTAGATGTTAGCTCATGCCTGGAAGCAGACCTGTGTGGACTGTCTAGGGAGAGTGAACCCCTGTGCGGTGAGAGAAAGCCTGTGTGGCTATATTTTGCTTGGACATTTAAAACCAGGGACTAGGACAGCACTAGGCTGATCCCAGTCGTTAGTTAGGAAACCTGTAAGTTTAGTCAGAGGTCAAGTTGACCAGGATTTATTTTGTGTTTGTTTTTTTTGCCTTGCTGTGTTTTTGTCACTGTAAATAGAAAATAAACCGCACCTTTTTTGATTTTGAAAACCACAACCTCCGTCTGCTGGGCCTGTTTTTGGGTGGGGAGCCCATCCCGGGGGTCACACATACCCGCTGCCGAGCTAGCCCCCTCACACTACCTACAGTTTTCTGTCCCTAGAAAAAATGTTTTTTTTAAGCACAATATAGCACAAGTAAAATTAACTCACTGTCCTTACAGGTCCCTGGAAACAAGGACTTGCAGAGTGAAAGAAAAAAAACACTCTCCCTACCTACAGTTTTCTGTCCCTAGAAAAAATGTTTTTTTTAATCACAATATAGCACAAGGAAAATTAACTCACTGTCCTTACAGGTCCCTGGAAACAAGGACTTGCAGAGTGAAAGAAACTGACACTGTCCCTACCTAGAGTTTTCTGTCCCTAGAATAAATGTTTTTTTTTAATCACAATATAGCACAAGGACAATTAACTCACTGTCCTTACAGGTCCCTGGAAACAAGGACTTGCAGAGTGAAAGAAACTGACACTGTCCCTACCTAGAGTTTTCTGTCCCTAGAATAAATGTTTTTTTTAAGCACAATATAGCACAAGGACAATTAACTCACTGTCCTTACAGGTCCCTGGAAACAAGGACTTGCAGAGTGAAAGAAAAAAAACACTCTCCCTACCTACAGTTTTCTGTCCCTAGAAAAAATGTTTTTTTTAAGCACAATATAGCACAAGTAAAATTAACTCACTGTCCTTACAGGTCCCTGGAAACAAGGACTTGCAGAGTGAAAGAAAAAAAACACTCTCCCTACCTACAGTTTTCTGTCCCTAGAAAAAATGTTTTTTTTAATCACAATATAGCACAAGGAAAATTAACTCACTGTCCTTACAGGTCCCTGGAAACAAGGACTTGCAGAGTGAAAGAAACTGACACTGTCCCTACCTAGAGTTTTCTGTCCCTAGAATAAATGTTTTTTTTAAGCACAATATAGCACAAGGACAATTAACTCACTGTCCTTACAGGTCCCTGGAAACAAGGACTTGCAGAGTGAAAGAAAAAAAACACTCTCCCTACCTACAGTTTTCTGTCCCTAGAAAAAATGTTTTTTTTAAGCACAATATAGCACAAGTAAAATTAACTCACTGTCCTTACAGGTCCCTGGAAACAAGGACTTGCAGAGTGAAAGAAAAAAAACACTCTCCCTACCTACAGTTTTCTGTCCCTAGAAAAAATGTTTTTTTTAATCACAATATAGCACAAGGAAAATTAACTCACTGTCCTTACAGGTCCCTGGAAACAAGGACTTGCAGAGTGAAAGAAACTGACACTGTCCCTACCTAGACTTTTCTGTCCCTAGAATAAATGTTTTTTTTAATCACAATATAGCACAAGGACAATTAACTCACTGTCCTTACAGGTCCCTGGAAACAAGGACTTGCAGAGTGAAAGAAACTGACACTGTCCCTACCTAGAGTTTTCTGTCCCTAGAATAAATGTTTTTTTTAAGCACAATATAGCACAAGGACAATTAACTCACTGTCCTTACAGGTCCCTGGAAACAAGGACTTGCAGAGTGAAAGAAAAAAAACACTCTCCCTACCTACAGTTTTCTGTCCCTAGAAAAAATGTTTTTTTTAATCACAATATAGCACAAGGAAAATTAACTCACTGTCCTTACAGGTCCCTGGAAACAAGGACTTGCAGAGTGAAAGAAACTGACACTGTCCCTACCTAGAGTTTTCTGTCCCTAGAATAAATGTTTTTTTTAATCACAATATAGCACAAGGACAATTAACTCACTGTCCTTACAGGTCCCTGGAAACAAGGACTTGCAGAGTGAAAGAAACTGACACTGTCCCTACCTAGAGTTTTCTGTCCCTAGAATAAATGTTTTTTTTAAGCACAATATAGCACAAGGACAATTAACTCACTGTCCTTACAGGTCCCTGGAAACAAGGACTTGCAGAGTGAAAGAAAAAAAACACTCTCCCTACCTACAGTTTTCTGTCCCTAGAAAAAATGTTTTTTTTAAGCACAATATAGCACAAGTAAAATTAACTCACTGTCCTTACAGGTCCCTGGAAACAAGGACTTGCAGAGTGAAAGAAAAAAAACACTCTCCCTACCTACAGTTTTCTGTCCCTAGAAAAAATGTTTTTTTTAATCACAATATAGCACAAGGAAAATTAACTCACTGTCCTTACAGGTCCCTGGAAACAAGGACTTGCAGAGTGAAAGAAACTGACACTGTCCCTACCTAGAGTTTTCTGTCCCTAGAATAAATGTTTTTTTTAAGCACAATATAGCACAAGGACAATTAACTCACTGTCCTTACAGGTCCCTGGAAACAAGGACTTGCAGAGTGAAAGAAAAAAAACACTCTCCCTACCTACAGTTTTCTGTCCCTAGAAAAAATGTTTTTTTTAAGCACAATATAGCACAAGGAAAATTAACTCACTGTCCTTACAGGTCCCTGGAAACAAGGACTTGCAGAGTGAAAGAAACTGACACTGTCCCTACCTAGAGTTTTCTGTCCCTAGAATAAATGTTTTTTTTAATCACAATATAGCACAAGGACAATTAACTCACTGTCCTTACAGGTCCCTGGAAACAAGGACTTGCAGAGTGAAAGAAACTGACACTGTCCCTACCTAGAGTTTTCTGTCCCTAGAATAAATGTTTTTTTTAAGCACAATATAGCACAAGGACAATTAACTCACTGTCCTTACAGGTCCCTGGAAACAAGGACTTGCAGAGTGAAAGAAAAAAAACACTCTCCCTACCTACAGTTTTCTGTCCCTAGAAAAAATGTTTTTTTTAAGCACAATATAGCACAAGTAAAATTAACTCACTGTCCTTACAGGTCCCTGGAAACAAGGACTTGCAGAGTGAAAGAAAAAAAACACTCTCCCTACCTACAGTTTTCTGTCCCTAGAAAAAATGTTTTTTTTAATCACAATATAGCACAAGGAAAATTAACTCACTGTCCTTACAGGTCCCTGGAAACAAGGACTTGCAGAGTGAAAGAAACTGACACTGTCCCTACCTAGAGTTTTCTGTCCCTAGAATAAATGTTTTTTTTAAGCACAATATAGCACAAGGACAATTAACTCACTGTCCTTACAGGTCCCTGGAAACAAGGACTTGCAGAGTGAAAGAAAAAAAACACTCTCCCTACCTACAGTTTTCTGTCCCTAGAAAAAATGTTTTTTTTAAGCACAATATAGCACAAGTAAAATTAACTCACTGTCCTTACAGGTCCCTGGAAACAAGGACTTGCAGAGTGAAAGAAAAAAAACACTCTCCCTACCTACAGTTTTCTGTCCCTAGAAAAAATGTTTTTTTTAATCACAATATAGCACAAGGAAAATTAACTCACTGTCCTTACAGGTCCCTGGAAACAAGGACTTGCAGAGTGAAAGAAACTGACACTGTCCCTACCTAGAGTTTTCTGTCCCTAGAATAAATGTTTTTTTTAATCACAATATAGCACAAGGACAATTAACTCACTGTCCTTACAGGTCCCTGGAAACAAGGACTTGCAGAGTGAAAGAAACTGACACTGTCCCTACCTAGAGTTTTCTGTCCCTAGAATAAATGTTTTTTTAAGCACAATATAGCACAAGGACAATTAACTCACTGTCCTTACAGGTCCCTGGAAACAAGGACTTGCAGAGTGAAAGAAAAAAAACACTCTCCCTACCTACAGTTTTCTGTCCCTAGAAAAAATGTTTTTTTTAATCACAATATAGCACAAGGAAAATTAACTCACTGTCCTTACAGGTCCCTGGAAACAAGGACTTGCAGAGTGAAAGAAACTGACACTGTCCCTACCTAGAGTTTTCTGTCCCTAGAATAAATGTTTTTTTTAATCACAATATAGCACAAGGACAATTAACTCACTGTCCTTACAGGTCCCTGGAAACAAGGACTTGCAGAGTGAAAGAAACTGACACTGTCCCTACCTAGAGTTTTCTGTCCCTAGAATAAATGTTTTTTTTAAGCACAATATAGCACAAGGACAATTAACTCACTGTCCTTACAGGTCCCTGGAAACAAGGACTTGCAGAGTGAAAGAAACTGACACTGTCCCTACCTAGAGTTTTCTGTCCCTAGAATAAATGTTTTTTTTAAGCACACTATAGCAGAAGCACAAAACACACTGACACTCTCCCTACCTATCCTTCTCTTTCCCTAAACTAAAGGAATCCAGGTTAAGCAAGAAAGAAATAACAGTCACTGTCCCTGCCTATGCTACTCTATCCCTGCTCCGGAACACACTACACTGGGCCGCCGTGCTGGCGGCCTTTTATAGTGTGGGGCGTGTACTAAACACCCTCAGCAATAATTGGCCACAGGCATCCTGCCTGTGGCCAATCATTGCTCTCCTCGCTGCCGGCGCTGTGATTGGCCAAGCATGCGGGGTCACAGTGCATGCTTGGCCAATCACAGCGCCTGGATGACACTGCGATGGCGTAGTGCATTGTGGGCCGTTCGCGTCACTCGAATTTGGCGCGAACGGCCCAAATCGTTCGATCTTCGTCGAACGATCGAACAGCCAATGTTCGAGTCGAACGTATGTTCGACTCGAACACGAAGCTCATCCCTATTCTTAAGGACTAATGGGTTTATGATAATATATGCCCTTCTGGATTCTATTTGGCGGTGTTGCTGCACCCTTCCATTGTTATGCTTGTTTCGCTAGGTTCGTATTGCAAATGGTATTATTTTTCTGTACTTGCTCCTTTTCTGTACTGTAGGTGCTTAAGCTGTATAAGTTGTATGTGTCGAAAAACTTTAAATAATGTTAAAAAAAAAAAAGACACTCCAAAGACATTCTGGTAGGTTAATTTGCTCCTTTCTTTCTCGTACATCACGGGACACAGAGCGACATAGTCATTACTAATGGGTTATATAGATACCGTCAGGTGCTGGCACTGGCAACTTCCAAAACCGGAAGTACCCTCCCCTATATAAGCCCCTCCCATCCGGGAGCACCTCAGTTTTTTGCCAGTGTCTAAGGTGTTGGCCAAGAAGAAACATGTGTTTTTCACTGAGCTTGCGTACAGGTTCTTTTGGGCCTCAGTAAGCTATTCCGGATCCGACCAAAAAAGCTTCATAGCTAAACGGTCGGTACCCGGGCCTTGCAGAGAAGAGCAAGGTTTTGCCTGTAATGCTTCTCTTAGGAGAGCTGGACCCTGGGATCCAGAGCTCTGGTCATACCCACGACCAAGATGTTTTCTGTGCAGGGTGCTATACAGGTCCAGGGGAGTGGAATCCTTGGGAACCCGGTCCCTGAAGGTTTGATTACAATGCCTGCCGTGATAGGTGAAGTTTGGGCTTTTGTGGACCAAACAAAGTCCTGCGGCGGGGAACAGGTAAGTGGGGGCCCCCAGGAACTTGGTTCTATTGGGGGACCCCCAAACCTAATTTGTCTTTCTGTCTGTTACCTAATGGTATTCCCGCAAAATTCTGTGCATGCCTGTAACTACTAAAAAAATGTAATAATTTTTAATGGTGGTCAAGAAAAAAAAAAAAAAAAATTTTTTTATATATATATATTTAATATATTAGACTGCGGTACCTGTGTTTGTCCACTAGAGGCCGCTGTGGAATGTTTTCTTGTCATGTGGACTAGCTTCTTCTCAGCAGAGCAAAGTCCAGGCAGATGGTGAGTTCTCTTATAGGAAACTGCTTCCTCTGCCATGTTGCAGTGCTCGTCCATCCCCCGGCCTGCGGCAAAGAGGGGCCCTGGCTCCTGTCCCTTGTTACCATATTTGAAATTAGCGCCGAAGGCGCACGTGCCCGCGCGCGTGCGCGTGCACGCGCCTCTATATATAGAGGTGAGCCGGGAAAGGGGGCGGAGCCTGGGGGATGACGCTCTGTGCGCGCCGCAGCGCTTCTGCGCATGTGCGGGCGTCCCAGCAGTTTAAAAAAACCACAATATGTAGTGAGCTGGCTATGAAGTACAGAGACAGAGCTGGCAACATTTAAAGGCATACAGCAAGCGGTTGATACAGGCATCCCCTAGAAAGGCACATTAGTAGACACCAACTGTGATATAGCAGCAATTGTGCTAGACTATTCTCAGTAAAAGTGGTGTATTACGGCTGGAATACCTCAGCTTTAGGCTTAGGAATATGCCGTCCAGAAGCTCCGGAACTGAATCTTCCAGGAAGCGAAGGGGGTCTCATCGGGCTCTGAGGATCTTGGGCATACTCCTGCTGCACCAGTCTCCCCTGAAGTTCAGAGGTAAGTGACCGTAGAGACCCCGCAGGGGTACTTGGTACTGTGGCTGTCCTCAGTCACCTGCTCCTGTGTATGTAACAGAGGAGGTTTTTTCCTCAGCTCTGGGAGGATTAGAGAGAGATTGTCAAAATTTATCGCTGCCTCCCTGTCAGGGAAAGCACGCCCGATCTCCGTCTCCTCCTTCAGAGTGCCTGTTAGCAGAGCAACAGTCCCATACAGGGATCGACCTGCCTGAAGGGGATCAGGATAAGGTTGATTCTGTTATAGAGGAATCAACAGTGGGGGAACCTTTTCTCAGCATCTCAAGCTGAAAGATTATGGGTTCAGTCTCTGACTAACATGGTCCGATCAGCATTTAAAAATGCACCTTGCGGAACCATCAACCACTACTGTATCCTCGTTGGGGTCGCTAGAAGCCCCCAGACTGTTTGTTCTTTTCCACTTCACCCTTTACTGAAAGGGCTCATTTACCAGGATTGGGAACGTCCTGAGAAAATATTTATTCCCCCAAGAGATTTCCGGTGGTCTATCCCATGGAGGATAAGTTCATCAAAAAAAAAAAAAAAAATGGAAGGTCCCTACAATGGACGCAGCCATCTCTTGTATGTATAAATCACTGACATGTCCAGTGGATAATGTCCAAATGTTCAAGAACCCAATAGATAAAAGATTGGAGTCCTTATGAAAATCTGCTTGGTGATACAACCAGCAGTAGCAGCTATTGGGGTCTGCTAAGCAGTGAAGGATCAGTTGAAACAGGTCTTGAGGGACTTGACAGATCAGCAGGCTTTGCCCTAGCTGATCTACCTAGAGCCTTAGGCTTTGCGGTTGATGCCATAGAGGATTCAGTCCATCAGGCCTCCCGCCTTACGCTGTCTATAGTACATATGCGTAGGCTCCTATGGCTCAAAAACTGGTCTGCTGAAGCTCCCTGTAAAGAATGGCTGGTTAGCGTCCCATTTCATGGTGAACGCTTATTCAGGGAAAACCTGGACAAATATATCCAGAAAATTTCCAGCGGTAAAAATACGCGCTTGCCGGTTAAAAGCAGAGTTAGAGGTCCCTCTTTAAGAGGCCTGCTTCTCCAGTCCCTGGGGCATCGGCTGTGTAACAGTTCCGACGGCCTCCTCGGTCAAATCCCGGGGGTAAAAAACAGGGACAGTAGCAGGGTAATGAGAAACCCTGGGTCAGGGGAGGTACAAAACCTCCCCCAAAGTTAAATTCATGAAGCCCCCACTCAGTCGGGTGGGGGGAGGACTCCAGTTGTTCGCAAGAGACCTGGCGGGACACGATCAAGACAGATAGGTACTCTCCGCAGTAGGTTTGGGATACAGTTTGGAGTTAAAAGACTCTCCTCCTTCCCATTTTTGAGGTCAAACGTGCCAAGGGATCCCCGGAAGAGAGAGTCCCTCCTGTTGGCACTAGAACAACTATTGCTCCAAGGAGTAATTATGGAGGTTCCCCTGGAAGAATGAGGGTTCGGGTTTTACTCAAACCTCTTTACAGTCCCGAAGCAAACGCGGACGGGAGGCCCATATTAATTCTAAAAGGGCTATACAAATTCCTGTATATCAGGACTTTCCGATGGAGTCGATCCGATCGGTGGCCACTGCCCTACAAGGGGAGGATTGGTTAGCCACGATCGACATCAAAGATGCTTATTTGCACATTCCCATCTTTCCAGTCCACCAAAAATTTCTACGCTTTGCAGTAGAAGGGCGCCATTTTCAGTTCAGAGCCTTACCCTTCGGTTTGGCCACAGCACCACGAGTGTTTACAAAAATTCTGGCCCTTTATTGGCCAATCTAAGAACACAAGGTGTAATGATAATGGCATATCTGGATGACTTGTTGCTGATAGACCACTCAGTGAAAAAACTAGACGTGGTCGTTCACAAGACGATCAAGTATCTGGAATCTCACGGTTGGATTATCAACCGAGACAAGTCAGCCCTAAAAACCAGTCAAAAGTCTGGAATACTTGGGGCTAAGGTTGGATTCAGGCCAGAGAAAAATATTCTTGCCTCGAGGAAAGATGTTGTCTTTGAAAGATTTGATCCACTTAGTGGGTACAAAAAAGACAGCCGTCCATACGCCTGTATATGAGGCTGCTGGGAAAAATGGTGGCATCATTCGAAGCAGTACCCTACGGTCAATTCCATTCAAGGAATTTGCAAGGGGCCATACTGTCAGCCTGGAACAAAAAAGTTCAGGCCCTAGACTTACAATGTCCTTGTCCCCTTCCGTTCGCAAGAGCCTCCGTTGGTGGTTGGTTCCCCAGAATCTGGAAAAAAGGAAATCCTTCAGTCCGATTTCTTGGAAGGTGGTCACTACAGATGCCAGCCTTATAGGCTGGGGAGCAGTACTGGAGCAATAGTCTCTCCAGGGCAGATGGTCGGATGCAGAAAAGGCCCTGCCCATCAATCTCTTAGAGATACGAGCAGCCCGGTATGCCCTAGTAGCATGGACATCCAAACTCCAAGGGTCCCCTGTCAGAATGCAATCAGACAATGCCACAGCAGTGGCATATATCAATCATCAGGGGGGCACCAGGAGTCGTGCAGCCTAGAGGGAAGTAAATTACATCCTGAAATGGGCAGAAAAATATGTCCCAGCCATATCTGCGGTATTCATTCCAGGAGTGGAGAATTGGAAGTCGGACTTTCTAAGTCGCCAGCAATTAGGCCCAGAGGAAGGGTCCCTTCACCCCGAGGTTTTCTGGACAATATGTCAGCGGTGGGGAACATCGGATGTAGATCTTCTAGCATCCAGATTCAACGCAAAGGGGGACAGGTTTGTCTCTCGGACAAGGGATCCCCTAGCTTGCGGCTCGGATGCCCTAGTGTTCCCTTGGGATCAGTTCAAGCTGATATATGCATTCACACCGCCACAATGGTTACCTCGATTACTCCGCAGAATCAGGGTAGAAAAGAAACCGGTGATTCCGGTGGCTCCAGCGTGGCCCCGAAGAGCGTGGTACGCGGAGATTGTAAAATTTCAGTGGGGAGTCCTTGGACTCTCCCACGTCGTCCGGCTTTCGCAAGGACCGATATACCACCCTTCCTTACCAGCCCTAGGTTTGACGGCCTGGCTATTGAAGCCCACATTCTAAAAAAGAGAGGGCTCTCTAATGCTGTGGTATCTACCATGATCAATGCCAGGAAGCCGGTATCCAGGCAGATCTACTATAGAATCTGGAAGGCGTACATCGCGTGGTGTGAGGCCAAGAAATGGCATCCACATAAGTACGTAATAGGTAGGATTCTGGACTTCCTACAGTGGGCTGTAGATAGGAAGCTTGCCTTGAGTACTATCAAGGGTCAGTTTTCGGCCTTGTCAATATTTTTTCAAAGGCCCTTGGCTTCGCATTCACTAGTCAAAGCCTTTATACAAGGAGTGATGCGTATTAGTCCTCCGGTTAATATTCCCATATGTCCATGGGATCTAAACTTGGTTCTGTCGGTTCTACAGAAACAACCATTTGAACCATTACAGCATATTTCCTTGGTGCTTCTCACCAGGAAATTGATTTTTCTAGTAGCCATTTGTTCGGCTAAAAGAGTATCGGAATTAGCAGCTATGTCCTGTAAGGAGCCATATCTGGTTATCCATAAGGACAGAGTAGTGTTACGTCCTCATCCAGCCTTTCTTCCTAAGGTGGTATCGAGGTTTCATTTGAACCAAGATGTGGTTCTTCCTTCTTTTTTCCCCAAACCTACTTCGGTAGAGGAAAAGTTATTGCATTCTTTGGATGTAGTAAGAGCAGTTAAAGCTTATCTAAAAGCCACTGCTCAGATTCGCAGAACGGATACTTTGTTTATTCTGCCGGAAGGCCCCAGAAAGGGTCAGGCAGCGTCAAAATCTACTTTAGCCAAGTGGATTCGACAGGTCATTATGCAAGCTTATGGCTTGAGAAGGAGACCGCCTCCGTTCAAAGTTAGAGCGCACTCCACGAGAGCAGTTGGAACTTCATGGGCAGTGCATCACCAGGCCTCCCTGGCTCAAATCTGTAAGGCCGCAACGTGGTCTTCAGTTCACACGTTTACTAGGTTCTACCAGGTGGACGTTAGAAGTCAGGAGGATGTCGCCTTTGGGCGCAGTGTGTTGCAGGCCGCAAAAGATCCTCATGTCTGATAGCGCTCAGCTTATATATGGTGTATCCCCCCCCTCATTGGGCATTGCTTTAGGACATCCCATTAGTAATGACTATGTCGCTCTGTGTCCCGTGATGTACGAGAAAGAAAATAGGATTTTTATAACAGCTTACCTGTAAAATCCTTTTCTTAGGAGTACATCACGGGACACAGAGCTCCCGCCCCTCTTTGGGGACACTTATTGCTTTGCTACAAAACTGAGGTGCTCCCGGATGGGAGGGGCTTATATAGGGGAGGGTACTTCCGGTTTTGGAAGTTGCCAGTGCCAGCACCTGACGGTATCTATATAACCCATTAGTAATGACTATGTCACTCTGTGTCCCGTGATGTACTCCTAAGAAAAGGATTTTACAGGTAAGCTGTTATAAAAATCCTATTTTCTAATTGGTCCCAGTATGTGTATGTATGAATGTGAGTTAGAGACCTTAGAATGTGAGCTCCTTGGGGGCTAGGACTGAATGTAGAATATATATGTGTAAAGTGCTGCGTAGATTGACAAGCGCTATATAAGTACCTGAAGACATGTGCATTCATTTTTGTCCGAATGCATTTCCATACGAATTTCGGGGATTTTTGCGTTTGTTTTAACAAACGATAACGAACGCGCAGAATCCAAAATCCGAAAGATCCGATATAAAAATGCTTTATTTTCGTTGCGACAACAGTTCGATATAGATAGAAGATTCAACATGACGGTGACAATAGTGATCTGTGTCTATCGAACCTACGGTTGAATGGGCCTGACCTAACTCTATTAGTCCAAGATTATTTGACATAGTGAGAAAAGATTTGACATTAAGATTCAACAAACCTTTTGCCGCGAGTGGAAATTTATGGTCAAATGCTCCGCCCATAGGCTATAGAAGAATTTTAATGTTGGTTGACTAGTAATAATAATTATTAAATATAATTATTACTAGTCATACAACATTAGAATTTTACTATAGCTTGTGGGCGGAGCATTCGACCGGAAATGTACGATTGGGGCGTCGTACAGTTTAGCTGCTTCGTCAAATCTTCTTAGAACATTCAACAGACACCATAAGCCTTCAATTGACAGATTCAACCTTAATTCGGATTTTCGGACGAATGCATTTTTTAACAAAACAAAATAAATAAATACAAATTTTGGGAGTAACTAAATACATTTATTTTTCAGATGAAAACGAAATTTCGATACGAAATATTTCAGTGTGCACATGTCTAAGTACCTGTAATAAATAAATACCTTAAAGAGGCAAAGAGAGCACAATGGGAATGTTATAGCAGCTGGCTCAGGTCAGGAGTGGGTCATGGTCTGGTGGAGGTAGCCCAAGATATGGCCTGGATGGGCAGGTTCCACATGTGCACCCACTAGGATGTCAGGGCTACTGCAATGCAGTCCTCAGACATGACACAGGGCTCACCTATTAACCAGGAGTGGACGACCAGGAAAGTGAGGCCTTACAAAGTGTAAAGCAAAGCATACTCCTGATAATGTCTACTGGAAGGGAAGAAATGCTAGAGCCTGTTCGTAGGTTAGAGCTAGTGGGTTCCACATCGCTTAATCCCTGCTAAGCTGTGATTTTTGGCACCTAGGCCATGAACTGGCTAAACAAAATGGCTCCTGGGTGGACTATCCTTCATGTGTTTAGGAATAAAGGGCTGATTTATTATGTTATGTCAACAAAAGTATGAACACACTATATTTCTGGCACATCAGCTCTTATTTTTCTGTACTTGCAGCATGTTTGAAGGAATAAACATGAAGAAATCTATATGTTATCCAGACATGTACTAAATATACATAAATATATATTTTGTAGTTTGTGTTGACATATGCTTTAACATGGAAGCAGCCTTTACAGAGCATAACACATCTCAGTAATTGTAAAGCAGAGGAAGGCACTTTGATTCTGTAATTTGTCCTTAGGAAGATACATTTTCTACGGCTGAGAGATCAGATGTGGCCTAGTAAGCAACTCAAAAGGAACAATAGAATACAGGAAAATCGAATCATTGGGTACTAGGGCAATTAGAAGGCTCTGGACTATTTTGTTTCAGCTTGAACTCCTGCTGTTGTGTTATGGAGTTTTATCACTCATGTCCAGCATGAATCAAGCTAGGATTAACACAAGGGAGGATGGGATCTACACAAAATTATATTAATCTGTAGAGGTGCTTTTGCTGGCATAAAGAAGCTAAGTCACCTGCTGTGATCACCAGCCACTTATGGGTACATTTGGCACTGGCAGCAAAACAGCCTGCAGCTAATTAGCTCTGCAGTAACATTCACTGCAGTCAATTAAATAATTCAGAAGAATCTTAAAGACAAAAACAAAATCTATGCAAAAACTGAAACCACGTACATACAGTACCAGGACACACTGATCCATATCTAGCTGTATAATCTGCAGGCAACATTTGTCACTGTTGGGATAGTACCAGCATTTCTCTGTGTGGGTATACCTTTTTTACATTGAAATTTTCCCATATAAGAATTCATCTTCTTCTCGTTTTAAAGAAAGCTTACTGGTGAACACTAACATAATGCCGTGTACACACGACCGTTTTTCATGACGAGTAAACTGCCATTTTTTAGATTGGTCGTGAAAACCGGTCGTGTGTATGCTCCGTAGCATTTTTAATGACGAGAAAAATGCCCGCTAAAAAATAAGAACCTGCTCTTTTTTTCTCTCGTCATTTTTCACGTCGGCCTTTTTCTTGTCGCAAAAAACGGTTGTGCGTATGCTTTTCCGAGGGGGAAAAAAACGTGCATGCTCAGAATCAAGTATGAGACGGGAGCGCTCGTGCTGGTAAAACTAGCATTTGTAATGGAGATAGCACATTCGTCACACTGTAAATTATTGCATTGTTTAATGCAGCGCATTCTTTTCTTCTTTATAATGCTACAATAATGAACTTCTTTTGCTGCTGATATTCACACAGAGTTATGACAAACTTCTTTATTTCTTATTTCTCGGGATCTCATGAATAATCTTTTGTTTTGGAAAGCCAGATCTCCATAATAAATTTGTAATACATTTTTGATATCTTAATAAAGATCTTAATTTTTGGTTATTAATTTTATAATATTTTAGACTGATTTCCTTTTTTATTTTTTATTTATTTTAGTGTGTCAAGTTAACACAACAACATTATAAATTACTATTATTTCCCCTCAAGGAGGTTGGGGTCCCTTGTTAATTTTAAAATGTATTTTTTAAATGTCCCTGCCCACTCACTAGCAAACTCTCATTTTTTAATAAAAACACATGGTCAAGTATTTACTGTAAATCAAAAAAACATTTATTCTGGCACATAACAAATTAAAGCGGAAGGCAGCACTGGAGACCCTGATTGAATTTGTGCATCCTTTGGACCCCACAACAAACATCAAAGAATAGAACAGCAAGATAGGGATCAGAAAAAGCACAATATAGATTAGGAGCACAATCTTGTCCTGGACTCCCAGAGGTCAGGAACAGCAGCAGGTGAGTGAGATATATGTCCCCAGTCTGTGGTACTACAACAGCCTGTGCCTTCTGTTAGACCATCCAGAAGCAAGGCCATTACTTCTTTCTCTTCCTTGTAGCCTTCCCTCCAGCCGTCTCTGCAGCCTTCTCTGCAGCCTTCGTTAAACGCTTCTTCGGAGGCTGTGTCTCTGGAGGAGAGCTTGTGGCAGGAGGAGGAGGAGGAGGGGCGACCTCCGCAAGGTCTGTGTATTGGGTTAGCTCGCCCATCAACCCCCTGTTGATGACCTTCAACATGAGATTTTCATTCAAGAGCCGTTGCCTAATGTCCATTCTGGCTAATTTGTGTGCCAGTACTGCGGCATAGCCCTCTTCAATGGAGGGGGGCTCTCTGAGGGCCGCAGTAGCCTCTCTAATAAAGGCACGCTTCTTTGGGTTCTTGTGCTGGCACTGGCCTCCTCCTGTGTGCCACTGGGCCCTGCCTCCTCCTGTGTGCCACTGGGCCCTGCCTCCTCCTGGTCCACAACTTCACCCTCCTCCTGGCTCAACTCTGCCTGTGTCTAAAAAAGGGACATAGTTATATTTTTTGCTTTATCAATCACACACATTTTTCACCTCATGACAGTTGCAAATTGAATGCTAATAAATATAAAAGAAAATAATTCTGACCCCTGCATTTTTAATTCTTGTCCCCATCATTTTTAGCCACTACTGTCTATTGATATGTAAAACACTTTTTCTTCAAGCATTAAATAGTTAGCAATAGTAACATCTATTTTACATCATTACTTTTAGTACAAGAAATCTTTAGCTAAATACTATACCGGGCTCCATATGTCCAAATCCAGCTCCTCCAGGACCTCAGTTTGTTCCTCCGAAGAGGCAGAGCTGGGTTGCAGGGAAGGCTGAAGGGTTGGCTGCAGGGAAGGCTGGAGGGTTGGCTGCAGGGAAGGCTGGAGAGACGTCTGGGGGGAAGGGTTGAAAGAGAATCCCTGACTTCCAGATGGTCATCAAGAAAGCTCAAATTGCTATAGTACCACAGTCTGGGTTTATATACTTCCTCTGCTGCAGCTCCTGACCTCTGGGATTTCAAGACCATATTGTGCTGATTTCTATATGTGCCCCTAATGGTCGCAATTTTGCTGTTCACATCTTTGATGGTTGCTGTGGGGATCTGTGTCTTCACAAATTCAAGCAGGGTCTCCAGTGCCTCCTTCCTGGCTGCTTTATTTTTATTTGTTGTTTTTTTTGTTTCCCAGAGAACAGGAAGTTCCTTCCACCTGTCCAGGAACTCCCCCATGAATTCAGGAACTTTGAAAGCCTGCATGATTACTGCAAGTCAAAAACAAGACAAAAATACTAGTGTCAGTCAAGACTCTTCTAATCTTTCTCACCATATATAGGCCACAATCTCATCCACTGATAAGTCAAGATTAAAAAAATGTTACGTACCTTCGTTCTCATGTTCGTTGCTTACTCCTTCTTCCGCACACTGAACGTAGTTACGACACATGCGTATTAGCTTTACATACACTGTGCATACATGAAACTCTGCACGGTTTCACCGCCCCTGACGTTCGTTCTAGTACTTTCCCCGCCCCTACTCGCTCGTCGTAGTGCTACACAACATGGCGAAGACACAGGTGGCTGAGATTACCTCAACAGAGGATGAAATTCAGGAGGAACCAACAACCCGATCCCAGAGATATAAGGCATCCAACATGACATTCGAGGAGATGGTAGAGATGGTCGCCATTTTGAGGAGGGAGGATTATGATGCCAAGCATGGGCCGTATAAAAAGCCTAATCTTGTCAAGGCCAAAATTATGGGAAAAGTGGTTAAAACTCTTCACCATAAATTCGGGGTGTGCAGAACTAAGGAACAGCTCCGAAAACGGTGGTCTGACCTCAAGTTGCGGGAGCCCGACCAATACAAACAAATAAAGAAAGTTATAGGTAAAAGTAAGTAATTTTCATGTGTTAACTTCTGATTATTATTACTTGCATGTTGCTGCATGTGCTTTTCTTTAATAATGTACAGTTAAAGATAGCAACTTTCATGATCGTGGGCACAGTAATCAGTCGTAGTAAACATTGTTCGTTCGCTCACTAATAATACAATGTTTTTGGCTGATACAGGGTTAACTAAATTTTACCATGCCTACTTTGGTGAGATGATTTTTTGTACATGGTTGTCTAGATGTGTTGGTAACTATATTTAAATAATATAACTGGATTCAGTGTAATGTAAGGAGAGGATGCTCAGCAGCTGGTTACACATCTGGACTCAGTAGCACAAGTGTGGGCCAACAGAACAACCTTTTTAGGGTGTCAAACACAGGTGATCCAGTGTATACTTGGGGTGTTTCCATGTGTGAAACTTGTTAAAAATATATATATGTTCCTGCTTTGGTAAGGGATACAATCATGTGTTCAGCTTGGAACTCTGCCAAAACAGACAATTGTTCCACACTTCCAAAGAATGTTTCATATTCCTCTTTCAGGCCTCAAATTTAATTTAACTAAAGTATACCTTTTGTTTCAAACAGGTTCTAGACGTGAGCCTAGGAACCCCACACCTCCAACAAGAGACCCACAATTGCATGATGTGGAGGAAGGAGAAGTGGAGGAAGTGGAAACTGGCACTACAACAGGTCAGTGTCATACACCACAGATTCAGGTAATAGATGTAGGCCTGCATAATTATAATACATGGTGTGTTTTTTAATTATAGGTGCTGTTCTGCCTGTGGAGCAAGAAACTTACACAAGTCACAGTGCCCAGATCCTGTACAAGACCTAATAGTCTGCTGTCGTGACCTGGAAAAAATAAAGGGAGACTTGCTACAGATCAGGCAAAATACCAAGGGGGTGGAGCAAAGGCTCAAAAACATCATGGATGTGTTTGGGCGGGTTTAATTAAAAAAAAAAAAAACAGTTTGAATTTACTTTTGTTTGTAATGCTAATTTTATTTTTTTACAATTTCAATAATTGTACATGTTGAACTTTAGAAGTTCCAGTTTTGAAAATGTTTTAAACCATGCCTGTTCATGTGTTTTAGCAAAAATAATTAAAACATTTTTTTTTTTTTGTACTTTATAACCAAAAAATAATACGCACATTTAAAATGTGCAAATAGTAAAAAGCTTTTGTACTCAAAAATGTGTGGCTTCTTATATCAATGTTGCCCAAAATAATAAAAACATTTTTGGGTGTTTACACTGACAATGATGGGTATTTACTAAAGGAAAATACACATGACACTACAAGTGCACTAGGAGTAGTGATGAGCCGAACACCCCCGGGTTCGGTTCGCACCAGAACCCGCGAACGGACCGAAAGTTCGCACGAACATTAGAACCCTATTAAATACAATGGATGCGAACGTTCAGATTCTAAAGTGCTAATTATAACGACTATTATCCATGTTATTGTCCTAAACAGAGTTTGGGAACCCGGGTTCTGCACCAGGGGACATGTATCAATGCAAAAAGAAGTTTTAAAAACGGACGTTTTCCGGGAGCAGTCATTTTAATGATGCATAAAGTGAAAAAAAAAAGTCAAATATTCCTTTAAATATTGTACCTGGGGGGTGTCTAAAGTATGCCTGTGAAGTGCCACGTGTTTCCCGTGTTTAGAACTGTCCCTGCACAAAATAACATTTCTAAAGGAAAAAAAAGCCATTTAAAACTGCTTGCGGCTTTAATGTAATGTCTGGTCCTGGTAATATGGATGAAAATCTTTAAGAAAAATGGCATAGCTACCCCATCAACCCCCCCCCCCCTACCCCAGCCCATTACCAGCCCCTTTGGGTCTTGTATGGATATTAAGGGGAACCCCGCACACAAAATAAAAAAGGCCCTATATACTCTGAACAGCCGTATACAGGCGGTGCATACAAGACAGGGACTGTAGGTTTGTTCTTATGTAGAATCTGTTTGTAATTTTGAACAGCTACATTGTTTAAGTGTAGCTCCAGGCCAAAAATCTATTTTTAAACTTTTTGGAAAACATAGGTAAGGGTTATCACCCCTGTAACATTTGTTTTGCTGTCTGTGCCCCTGTTCAGAACATTTCACCTCACTTTCCGTCCCAATGACAACTGTTTTTGAAATGTGGTGTTTTTCTTGAAACAAGGATTGGTGATAAAGCATCAGTAGAGAGGAGACACCTTTCTCCCATATTAATTCTTACAGGAGAGAATTTTCCTTCCAAGGGGTAGATTTCCTTTCACTTCCTGTTGTCTTCTTCCGTTTGCAAGTAGTAGTCGTTTGTAAGTTGGATGTTTGAAAGTAGGGACCTGCCGTATATACTCTGCAGAAATTGGCCCCTTAGGTGTTGGTGTTGGCACAACACTGTAAGCACTCACAGTTACTCTTGGTGGGTGCTGGAACGCCCTGCTGTCAACTATTATATCAGGAATTGTAATAACATATAATTGTTGAACAGTGGTAGTAAAAATTGGGCCTTTGATGGTGGTGCTGGTGCCACAACACTGTAAGGCCTGACAGTTACTCTTGGTGGGCGCAGCAATGGGCCCTGCTGTGAATTATTAGATCAATAATTATAATTGCATGCCCCTGTTGAACAGGGGCTGAATAATTGGGCCTTTGGTGGTGGTGGTGGTGGTGGTGGTGTTGACACAACACTGTAAGGCCTGACAGTTACTCTTGGTGGGCGCAGCAATGGGCCCTGCTGTGAATTATTAGATCAATAATTATAATTGCATGCCCCTGTTGAACAGGGGCTGAAAAATTGGGCCTTTGGTGGTGGTGGTGGTGGTGATGGTGGTGCTGGTGCCACAACACTGTAAGGCCTGACAGTTACTTTTGGTGGGCGCAGCAATGGGCCCTGCTGTGAATTATTAGATCAATAATTATAATTGCATGCCCCTGTTGAACAGGGGCTGAAAAATTGGGCCTTAGGCACTGGTGGCACAACACTGCAACCCCTCACAGATACTGTACTTGGAGGACAGCAATGAGGCCTGTTGCAAAGTATTGCATCAAAAATTGTAATTACACGCCCCTGTTAAACAGGGGCTGAAAAATTGGGCCTTAGCCACTGGTGGCGTCACCCATAAACCAAAATGATCTTCCAAGCTATCATCATTAATCGTATCATTGAGGAGGAGGAGGAGGATAGCCAGTCAACATAACAGCACAGGCACTCAGCATCAGCATCAGTCTTGAAGGGATGTGACATTTTAAAATCAATTAGTCTGTTATATCAGCATCAGGTGTGTGGTAGCTGGTGGTGATCCAAGACTGGTTCATCTTGATGAAAGTCAGTCGATCAACCGAGTCGGTGGACAGGCACACCCTGTGATCCGTGACAAATCCTCCAGCAGCACTGAATGTGCGTTCTGAAAGAACGCTGGATGCAGGACAGGCCAGTAGCTCAATTGCATACTGTGCAAGCTCTGGCCAGTGATCCATCCTCAAGACCCAGTAAGCCAGAGGATTTTCGGTGGGGAAGGTGTCCAAGTCTGACCTTGCCCCTAGGTATTCCTGCACCATGTATATCAGACGCTGGCGATGGTTGCTGGAACCGATCATACTTTGGGGCTGCTGACTAAAGAATTGTCTGAACACATCGGTCAGACGGCCACCTTCCCCACCGCTCCTTCTTTGACTGCCCGAAGCCTCAGCAACTCGTTGTTCAGGACCAGGAGTTTGTAACCTCCCAGTCTCTGGGAACGCGTTGCACAGACCTTTCTGCAAGGCCTCCCGGAGTTGTCTCATCCTCTGCTCCCTCTGCGACGGTAACATAAGATCCGCAACCTTACCCTTGTACCGTGGATCAAGGAGAGTGGCCAGCCAGTAATGGTCCCTCTCCTTGATCTGAAGAATACGAGGATCCTTCCGCAGACTTTGCAGGATCAGGGAGGCCATGCAGCATAGGTTAGCTGAGGCATTCAGTCCGGAGTCCTCTGGGTCACTAAGGACGACATGATCCGCAGCCACCTCCTCCCAGCCACGTACAAGTCCACTGGTTTCTTGGGACTGTAAATCATCCCTAAAAGACTGCTGCTGATGATGCTGAGTGCCAGCCTCCACCTCCATGCTGACACAATCCTCCTCCTCCTCCTCCTCTTCCTCTGCGATGGGTGGGACAGAAGGAACACTGTCTGGGTAAAGGGGGCCTTGAGAGGCAAGGAAGTCCTCCTCTTCCTGCCTCTGTTCTGCCTCAAGTGCCCTGTCCATTATTCCACGCAGCGTGTGCTCCAACAGGTGGACAAGAGGTACAGTGTCACTGATGCATGCACTGTCACTGCTCACCATCCTCGTGGCCTCCTCAAATGGTGCCAGGACAGTGCATGCATCCCTGATCATGCCCCACTGGCGTGGTGAAAAAAACCCGAGCTCCCCTGACCCTGTCCTGGTGCCGTAGTCGCACAGGTACTCAATGATGGCCCTCTGCTGCGTGTGCAGCTGCTGCAGCATGGCCAACGTTGAGTTCCACCTGGTGGGCATGTCACATATAAGGCGGTTCTTGGGCAGGTTCAACTCCTTTTGCAGCTCAGCCAGGCGAGCACTGGCATTATAAGATCTGCGGAAATGCACACAGACTTTCCTGGCCTGCCTCAGGACATCCTGTAAGCCCGGGTACCTGCCCAAGAACCGCTGCACCACCAGGTTAAGGATGTGAGCCATACAGGGCACATGGGTCAGTTGTCCCTGTCGGAGGGTGGAGAGGAGGTTGGTGCCATTGTCGCAAACCACCATTCCTGGCTTAAGCTGGCGTGGCGTCAACCACCTCTCGGCCTGCCCCTGCAGAGCAGACAGGACCTCTGCCCCAGTGTGGCTCCTGTCCCCCAAACACACCAGCGCAAGCACGGCATGGCATCTTTTTGCCTGCGTACTTGCGTAGCCCCTTGAACGCCTACGGAGCACCGCTGGTTCCGAGGACAAAGCACAGGAAGAGGCCATGGAGGAAGAAGAAGAGGAGGGGGTGGAGGAGAGAGGTGTGTCACAACCAGTAGTAGCATTTTGGAGGCGTGGCGGTGGAACAACCTCCAACACTACTGCACCTTGTCCTGCATCCTTCCCAGCTGCCAAAAGAGTGACCCAATGGGCCGTGAAAGAAAGGTAACGTCCCTGTCCATGCCTGCTGGACCATGAGTCAGCGGTAATATGCACCTTACCGCTGACCGCCCTGTCCAGTGCGGCCAAGACATTGCCTTCCACATGCCTGTAGAGAGCCGGAATCGCCTTCCGTGAGAAAAAGTGGCATTTGGGAACCTGCCACTGAGGAACCGCACATTGCACAAACTCACGGAAGGGGGCCGAGTCTACCAACTGAAAAGGCAGCAGTTGAAGCGCTAGCAATTTAGCCAAGCTAGCATTCAACCGCTGGGCATGTGGATGGCTGGGAGTGAACTTCTTTCGACGGTCCAGCAGCTGGGGCAGGGAAATTTGCCTGCTAGAATCGGACGTCGGTGTACTGCTAGCAGAGTGGCCGCAAGTACTTGGCTGTGACACACCTAATTCTACACCTTCATTCCTCTCAGTGCAGGTTTCAGAGAGGACTGATGGTATAGTGGGGTTGGAGATCCCAGCTGATGCGGTGCAAGGAGAGGTCCGCTTTGTTCTTTGGTGTGGGTCTTTAAGGTAGGCTTGCCAACGAGCTGCATGGCAGGTCAACATATGTCTGATCAAGCATGTGGTGCCCAAGCGGCTGATGTTTTGGCCACGCGATATACGCTTGAGACATATGTTGCAAACAGCAGCTGTGCGATCTGATGCACTCGCCTCAAAAAAGGCCCACACAAAAGAACTTTTTGAATGACGGGCAGAGGCAGCGCCCTGCACAGGCGGAGCTCTGCTGTGTGATTCCGTCGGTGTGCTGCCCATACGCTGGCCACCCAAGGGTATCCTGCCTCGTTGGAGATGTGCCTCCTCCTCATCCTCCTCCTCCTCCTCTCTCCTATTAGGCACCCACGTGGAGTCAGTGACCTCATCATTCCCTCCCTCCTCATCACTGGAGCCAATCTGGCAGTATGCTGCAGCTGCTGGAGCATGACTGCCAGATTGGTGTCCTTCTTGAGCATCCCCTCTCTCTGCTCTCACGCTACTGCCTTCCTCTAGCTGGGTATCATCATCAGATCCTTCGAAACGCTGGGCAGCCTCCTGGAGCATGTACCCAACACTGTGCTCAAACAGTTCGGGGGACTCCTCAGGAGGAGGACATGGTGGGTCTAGGGAAGGAGTGACTAATGATGACATTGATACCAGAGAAGAGGACGCTTTGGCAGCTGCTTTGCCAGTACCCTGAGCCTGGGTGAGAGAGGATGAGGAGGATGAGGTGGGCTTGGTCATCCACTCTACCAAGTCTTCGGCATGATGTGGCTCAACATGTCCAGCTGCCGAAAAGAAGGACAAGCGTGTCCCATGGCCACGTGCTGATGACAATGCACCGCGTCCACGACCAGCACTGTCGCCCCCAGACACAGAGCCTGCTTGCCCTCTTTTTTTGCCTCCTGACTGTCTGCCTCTCCTTGTTTGCCTTCCAGACATTTTAATGGATGGCCTGCAGGGAGATGGGAAAAACAGCAATAAGGGCTACCTTCAGGTGTATACTGTGCAGGAGGCTTAGCAACAAAGACACTGACACTGTCCCCTGCCTATCCTTCTCTGTCCCTAAACACAAGGATGTGCAATATGCTTCAGCAAGATTGGTTTAGCACAGAATAGCACACTGATAGTTTCCCCGAGTGTCCTTCTCTGTCCCTAAACTCAAGGATTTCAAATATGGTTCAGCAAGATTGGTTTAGGACAGAATAGCACACTGACACTTTCCCTCACTGTCCTTCTCTGTCCCTACAAACAAGATTTAGCACAGAATAGCACACTGATAGTTTCCACGAGTGTCCTTCTCTGTCCCTAAACTCAAGGATTTCAAATATGGTTCAGCAAGATTGGTTTAGCACAGAATAGCACACTGATAGTTTCCCTCACTGTCCTTCTCTGTCCCTACAAACAAGGATTAGCACAGAATAGCACACTGATAGTTTCCACGAGTGTCCTTCTCTGTCCCTAAACTCAAGGATTTCAAATATGGTTCAGCAAGATTGGTTTAGCACAGAATAGCACACTGATAGTTTCCCTCACTGTCCTTCTTTGTCCCTACAAACAAGGATTAGCACAGAATAGCACACTGATAGTTTCCACGAGTGTCCTTCTCTGTCCCTAAACTCAAGGATTTCAAATATGGTTCAGCAAGATTGGTTTAGAACAGAATAGCACACTGACAGTTTCCCCGAGTGTCCTTCTCTGTCCCTAAACTCAAGGATTTCAAATATGGTTCAGCAAGATTGGTTTAGGACAGAATAGCACACTGACACTTTCCCTCACTGTCCTTCTCTGTCCCTACAAACAAGATTTAGCACAGAATAGCACACTGATAGTTTCCACGAGTGTCCTTCTCTGTCCCTAAACTCAAGGATTTCAAATATGGTTCAGCAAGATTGGTTTAGAACAGAATAGCACACTGAGAGTTTCCCCGAGTGTCCTTCTCTGTCCCTAAACTCAAGGATTTCAAATATGGTTCAGCAAGATTGGTTTAGGACAGAATAGCACACTGACACTTTCCCTCACTGTCCTTCTCTGTCCCTACAAACAAGGATTAGCACAGAATAGCACACTGATAGTTTCCACGAGTGTCCTTCTCTGTCCCTAAACTCAAGGATTTCAGATATGGTTCAGCAAGATTGGTTTAGGACAGAATAGCACACTGACACTTTCCCTCACTGTCCTTCTCTGTCCCTACAAACAAGATTTAGCACAGAATAGCACACTGATAGTTTCTACGAGTGTCCTTCTCTGTCCCTAACTCAAGGATTTCAAATATGGTTCAGCAAGATTGGTTTAGAACAGAATAGCACACTGACAGTTTCCCTCACTGTCCTTCTCTGTCCCTACAAACAAGGATTAGCACAGAATAGCACACTGATAGTTTCCACGAGTGTCCTTCTCTGTCCCTAAACTCAAGGATTTCAAATATGGTTCAGCAAGATTGGTTTAGGACAGAATAGCACACTGACACTTTCCCTCACTGTCCTTCTCTGTCCCTACAAACAAGATTTAGCACAGAATAGCACACTGATAGTTTCCACGAGTGTCCTTCTCTGTCCCTAAACTCAAGGATTTCAAATATGGTTCAGCAAGATTGGTTTAGCACAG
The DNA here is from genome assembly GCA_029206835.1 of Rana muscosa. Taxonomy (NCBI): domain Eukaryota; kingdom Metazoa; phylum Chordata; class Amphibia; order Anura; family Ranidae; genus Rana; species Rana muscosa. The sequence goes on from CM055116.1 coordinate 853,601,415, forward strand.
AATAGCACACTGATAGTTTCCCTCACTGTCCTTCTCTGTCCCTACAAACAAGGATTAGCACAGAATAGCACACTGATAGTTTCCACGAGTGTCCTTCTCTGTCCCTAAACTCAAGGATTTCAAATATGGTTCAGCAAGATTGGTTTAGCACAGAATAGCACACTGATAGTTTCCCTCACTGTCCTTCTCTGTCCCTACAAACAAGGATTAGCACAGAATAGCACACTGATAGTTTCCACGAGTGTCCTTCTCTGTCCCTAAACTCAAGGATTTCAAATATGGTTCAGCAAGATTGGTTTAGAACAGAATAGCACACTGACAGTTTCCCCGAGTGTCCTTCTCTGTCCCTAAACTCAAGGATTTCAAATATGGTTCAGCAAGATTGGTTTAGGACAGAATAGCACACTGACACTTTCCCTCACTGTCCTTCTCTGTCCCTACAAACAAGATTTAGCACAGAATAGCACACTGATAGTTTCCACGAGTGTCCTTCTCTGTCCCTAAACTCAAGGATTTCAAATATGGTTCAGCAAGATTGGTTTAGAACAGAATAGCACACTGACAGTTTCCCCGAGTGTCCTTCTCTGTCCCTAAACTCAAGGATTTCAAATATGGTTCAGCAAGATTGGTTTAGGACAGAATAGCACACTGACACTTTCCCTCACTGTCCTTCTCTGTCCCTACAAACAAGGATTAGCACAGAATAGCACACTGATAGTTTCCACGAGTGTCCTTCTCTGTCCCTAAACTCAAGGATTTCAGATATGGTTCAGCAAGATTGGTTTAGGACAGAATAGCACACTGACACTTTCCCTCACTGTCCTTCTCTGTCCCTACAAACAAGATTTAGCACAGAATAGCACACTGATAGTTTCTACGAGTGTCCTTCTCTGTCCCTAAACTCAAGGATTTCAAATATGGTTCAGCAAGATTGGTTTAGAACAGAATAGCACACTGACAGTTTCCCTCACTGTCCTTCTCTGTCCCTACAAACAAGGATTAGCACAGAATAGCACACTGATAGTTTCCACGAGTGTCCTTCTCTGTCCCTAAACTCAAGGATTTCAAATATGGTTCAGCAAGATTGGTTTAGGACAGAATAGCACACTGACACTTTCCCTCACTGTCCTTCTCTGTCCCTACAAACAAGATTTAGCACAGAATAGCACACTGATAGTTTCCACGAGTGTCCTTCTCTGTCCCTAAACTCAAGGATTTCAAATATGGTTCAGCAAGATTGGTTTAGCACAGAATAGCACACTGATAGTTTCCCTCACTGTCCTTCTCTGTCCCTACAAACAAGGATTAGCACAGAATAGCACACTGATAGTTTCCACGAGTGTCCTTCTCTGTCCCTAAACTCAAGGATTTCAAATATGGTTCAGCAAGATTGGTTTAGCACAGAATAGCACACTGATAGTTTCCCTCACTGTCCTTCTCTGTCCCTACAAACAAGGATTAGCACAGAATAGCACACTGATAGTTTCCACGAGTGTCCTTCTCTGTCCCTAAACTCAAGGATTTCATATATGGTTCAGCAAGATTGGTTTAGAACAGAATAGCACACTGACAGTTTCCCCGAGTGTCCTTCTCTGTCCCTAAACTCAAGGATTTCAAATATGGTTCAGCAAGATTGGTTTAGGACAGAATAGCACACTGACACTTTTCCTCACTGTCCTTCTCTGTCCCTACAAACAAGATTTAGCACAGAATAGCACACTGATAGTTTCCACGAGTGTCCTTCTCTGTCCCTAAACTCAAGGATTTCAAATATGGTTCAGCAAGATTGGCTTAGCACAGAATAGCACACTGATAGTTTCCCTCACTGTCCTTCTCTGTCCCTACAAACAAGATTTAGCACAGAATAGCACACTGATAGTTTCCACGAGTGTCCTTCTCTGTCCCTAAACTCAAGGATTTCAAATACGGTTCAGCAAGATTGGTTTAGAACAGAATAGCACACTGACAGTTTCCCTCACTGTCCTTCTCTGTCCCTACAAACAAGGATTAGCACAGAATAGCACACTGACACTTTCCCTCACTGTCCTTCTCTGTCCCTACAAACAAGATTTAGCACAGAATAGCACACTGACACTTTCCCTCACTGTCCTTCTCTGTCCCTACAAACAAGGTTTAGCACAGAATGACACACTGACACTCTCCCTACCTATCCTTCTCTGTCCCTAAACACAAGGAATCCAGGATTAGTAAAGGAAAAAAATGACACTGTCCCTGCCTATGCTTCTCTTTCCCTGCTCCGGAACACACTACACAAGGCCGCCGCGCTGGCGGCCTTTTATAGTGTGGGGCGTGTACTAAACCCCCTCAGCAATAATTGGCCACAGGCATCCTGCCTGTGGCCAATCATTGCTCTCCTCGCTGCCGGCACTGTGATTGGCCAAGCATGCGGGGTCACAGTGCATGCTTGGCCAATCACAGCGCCTGGATGACACTGCGATGGCGTAGTGCATTGTGGGCCGTTCGCGTCACTCGAATTTGGCGCGAACGGCCCAAATCGTTCGATCTTCGTCGAACGATCGAACAGCCGATGTTCGAGTCGAACGTATGTTCGACTCGAACAGGAAGCTCATCCCTAACTAGGAGAACCTAGGAGAAACATAAAAGAAACACAAGCAAAAATAAAAAATCAAGATGTTTTCAGTTGAAAATATTTGTTTATTAAAATAACATATTAAGGTTCATCAGGCATATCAATGGCCCCCCTACCCATAAATATTCAACATATTGTTGCTGCACATCACAGCCACTTTGGGGGGCCAAGCCTGGACAGCCAGCTTCCAGGGCCAACAAAGGATTTGGGTCCTGTATTGTGGCCTCATGCCCAACAGAACAGAGATAATTCTGGGAATGTACCCTTAAGAAAATGTGAAGAACACAACATGTCATAACCACATGGTTCCATTTGTACTCCGCCAGGTGGATGGAGGTCATGAACAGGCGTAAGCGGCTGGCCATGATGCCAAAGGCATTTTATACCACCCTTCTGGCTCTGGCCAGCCTGTAATTAAACACCCTCCTCTCAGGGGTGAGGGTCCTTTGAGGAAATGGCCTCATAAGATGGGGACCCAGCGCAAACGTCCCTCCACATTCTCTGCCGCAGATGGCAATGCCAGGTCATCTCATAGTAGCCGTTGGGCGAACTCAGTCTGTGCAAATACTCCGCCATCAGACATCCACCCATTTTTCCCCACGTCCACGTATAGAAATTTGTAGTTGGCCGACACCACCGCCATCATGACTATACTGTGGAACCCTTTGTAATTGAAATAATAGGATCCCGAATGGGGTGGTGGCACGACCCGGAACGTGCTTGCCGTCGATGGCCCCTCCACAGTTGGGAAAGTTCCACCGCTGGGCAAACAGGGATGCCACATTCTGCCATTCGAGTGGCGTAGAAGGGAACTGTGGAGGTAAACAATAAAAATAAATTTAATACTTTCATACATAAACATTGCAAGCAGATTATACAAAAACATTCTTGGCCAACATCAGTATAACATTTTTTTTTAAGGAGTATTTTAAGACAAAAATATCTCTTCACTTATCAGATTATCACTGTCACTTATCAGATTCCTCACCCCCTCTGATGGACCATTTATTTAATTTTATGGGGGGGGGTTGTAGATGAGTTGGGGACCTCACAAATCAAGGCTCTAGCACTCTGTCTGAATTTAATGAAAAGATAACAATTTGCACACATTTTTAGGGGGTGTTTAGGGTAAAGCACTACAATGGAGCAGACAAAATACATTGGGAAGTGACTAGGCTAGGTGTGTTTGGGCCCTGGATAGCATGCTGGAGAGGTTAGTTAGGGGAAATATGCATGTAGGCCAAAAAAGGAGCATTAAAAGCTTACAGCATGCATGGGGACAAGGGGGACATTCACAGCATATTACAATCGTGGTAATTAGGGACTGATGAAAGAAATACAATACATTAGTAAGCATTAAATACATAGAATGTGATGTTAAAGGAGAAAACTTACCTTAATATAGTCCTCCTGCAAAACTTGAATGATGGCAGAACAGGTCTCTGGTATAATGATCCCCAGAGCCTGGGGGGAGATGCCTGTTGAGAATTTGAGGTCCTGCAGGCTTCTCCCAGTCGCCAGGTAGCGCAACGTGGCGACTAGCCTCTGCTCAGCAGTGATGGCTTCCCGCATAACGGTGTTCTGCCTGGTGATATAGGGGGACACCAAAGCCAACAGATGCTGAAAAACGGGGAAAATTCCTGTAGTCCTCAGGATTTATCTCTTGGCTCTCCTGCAACAAAGGCATGTGACAGAATTGGTCCCGCTGGAGCAACCAATTATTGGTCCATGAACTCCTCACCCTGTTCATGGACAGGAGTCGGCATAAAGCAACAACCCCAACACCAACCTCAGCACGAACTCTACGACGAGTACGTAGCCGCAACATGGCTAGAAAACGGTCGGCTGGTCAGAACGAACTAAAAGAACGCACTGAAGAACAGCAAGGTTTATGAAGAACGACCTGAAAAACAGTAACGAGCGGACAAGAACGAACTGAATAAACAGATACGAACTGACTACAAGCACTGAAAGACAGATACGAACCCACAAGCACAAAATGAACTCCAGAAAACGATCTTAAAAGCACAAAGAATGAAAAGCGCGAATCGTCTCTCACCAAACTTTTGCTAACATGCGGTAACACGAAATTAGCAAAAGCAGCCCAAAGGGTGGCGCCATTCGAACAGAACTTCCCCTTTATAGTGCCGTCGTACGTGTTGTCGTACGTGTTGTACGTCACCACGCTTTCCTCAAGCGTTTTTTTTTCCTTAAGATGTGTATGCAAGGCAGGCTTGAGAATAAGCACGACAAATCACGTTGAGAAAACGTTGTTTTTTTGCATGACAGGAAAAACGGTCGTGCGTAACTCCCAACTTTCTGAGATGAGAAAGAGGGACACTTGCCCTTTGCATGCACAAAATGTGTGTAGGCAAAAAACACACATTAGACATGCCCTCTTTAACACGGCTTTTGAAGATTCAATAATAAAAGATAATTGATTAAGAATGCAAGTGCTTTTCTACTGCTATTTTCTATCATTCTGGCATTTTAAAATAACACATGCAATAATTTACAGGTTGGATGAATGGGATCAGTGCAGTAAAAAAGTTTTGCTGGTTAAATAGTACATTTTTGTAATAGAGGTCTATTCATTATTCTGAAAAGAGGGAAAACTGAGGTGGTAAGAGGGACGAGGGCATTGGTTCCAATGAGAGACAGATGGGAGCTATGAACGGTTAATAAACCCACTGATCAACTGAGAACTGAGTTTTTTGTATACTGTAGTTGAACATACAGAATCATGTGGTAAGTTTGATAATCATGCTTTATGTTTGCCATGCAGTCACACAAGCGACTGCACCTGATTAACTCTTTAAATGTGTAGTGCTCACTGAAACATAAATTGTTACTAAAGACACTTACTGGTATATTGAGGAATCAGACAGTTCCAATGGCTTATTCCTAGTACACACAAGCGGGTTTTCCGACGGGAAAAGATCTGTCGGAAAACCCGAGGGGAAAGCCGAGAACCTGCACGGTAACTTTTCCCCCATACACACGGCCAGTTTTCCCTTTGGGAAAACTTAGATGAGAGCTTTGGCCGGGAATCCTGGCCGTGTGTATGCTCCATTGCAGTTTTTCCCATAGGAAAACTGCCAAAAACTGGCGGGAAAAAGTTTGCCGGGAATCCCATCGGGAAAAAAGAGAGCAGGTTCTCTATTTTTGTCCGGTGTTTTTTGGCAGTTTTCCCATTGGAAAAACTGCGAGGGAGCATACACATGGCCGGGATTCCCGACCAAAAGCTCTCCTCGCAGTTTTCCCGTTGGGAAAACGAGCCATGTGTACAAGGCTTTAGGGTCTTATCTTGGCAGTGATGGAATGGGGGCAGGGTTTCTTTATGCCAAACCTAGGTTATTAGGGTGATGTTCTGAAGGTGGAACCCAAGGACAGGCACTTGTGAGAACATATAAGCAAGTAAGCAAAATTGCCTGAGTTTATACAGAGGTGTAAGGATGGGGACCTCCTGCACCATGAAGAGTGCAGAGACTTTTATAACAGAATCATCCACTGAGCTGAGTGACAGGGTGCTTTTTGCTTTGATCTGCCACACCAGAAATAAGAGAAAGGGTAGAATACTCACACCATTTGAGAAGCCATAGCATTGTACAGAGATGCTTCGAAGATTTAAAACATAATGCCAGTGTGTTTTCTTAGGAAGAGTAATACCCTGTGAGAAAAGAGAAAGAATGATGTGGAAGGCTTCATATACTTCATGGAAGATAATTTGCTGCCAGCCAAGTTCATTCAAAAGAACCCCTGCAAGCATTGAATCTCATTTGTTTGTGTGACTTCTATTTGCTTTCAGCCCATACACAATCTATGCCAAAATGTGCAATAAACAAGATGGAATTTTAGGGTGCCAACACAGACTCGCAGATAAAATTCACATATTTTATGCTGTATATATTATCGTGCACTATGAACTGCTATGTTTACCTCCTGGCTCTCCTCACCTCCTTAAGAAGCGGGGTACTACCAGGAAACACATAGATAGAGTTTGAGCAAGACTGCCTACCCATTGAACACACCATTTTTGGTTGTGAACTAGCTTATCACTTCATATTGTAGGTGTCTGTTATTCTGTGGGAGGTCCATTTTATTGGCCTTGATTTTTATATGTACTAATTAGGGATGAGCTTTGAGTTCAAGTCGAATTGCGAACATTATGGGCCGTTCGCGCCAAATTCGAGTGGCGTGTCACGGCTCATAATTCACTGCGGCATCGCAGTGCATTGCTGGCTGATGATTGGCCAAGCATGCACTATGACCCGCATGCTTTGGCCAATCACACCGCGCAAAAAACGGAGAGCCATAATTGGCCAAAGCCAGGGTGGCTTTGGCCAATTATGTCTCAGGGGGTTTAGTACATGCCCCACACTATATAAGGCCGCCGGCGTGGCGGCCTTGTGTAGTGTGTTGCGGTGGTTAAAGAGAGAGGTTAAGGAGAGAGAGAGACAGTGTCATTTATTTTGAGTTAGATAGAGCAGGCAGGCGAGTCAGTTAGCTGCATTTACAGTGTGTAGAGGATATATATACATCCTAGGTGTTGTATATTAGGGATGAGCTCGGTGTTCGAGTCGAACATACGTTCGACTCGAACATCGGCTGTTCGATCGTTCGCCGAACAACGAACGATTTGGGCCGTTCGCGCCTAATTCGCGGCCCACAATGCACTACGCCATCGCAGTGTCATCCAGGCGCTGTGATTGGCCAAGCATGCACTGTGACCCCGCATGCTTGGCCAATCACAGCGCCGGCAGCGAGGAGAGCAATGATTGGCCACAGGCAGGATGCCTGTGGCCAATTATTGCTGAGGGTGTTTAGTACACGCCCCACACTATAAAAGGCCGCCAGCACGGCGGCCTAGTGTAGTGTGTTCCGGAGCAGGGAAAGAGAAGCATAGGCAGGGACAGTGAAATTTTTTTTTCTTGCTTAACCTGGATTCCTTTAGTTTAGGGAAAGAGAAGGATAGGTAGGGAGAGTGTCAGTGTGTTTTACTGTGCTAATCCTTGTTTGTAGGGACAGGGAAGGACAGTGAGGGAAATTCTCATTGTGCTATACTGTGCTAAAGCATTCATCATCAACCATCTTTAAAAAAACATTTTTTATAGGGACAGAAAACTATAGGTAGGGAGAGTGTCAGTGTGTTTTACTGTGCTAATCCTTTTTTGTAGGGACAGGGAAGGACAGTGAGGGAAATTCTCATTGTGCTATACTGTGCTAAAGCATTCATCATCAACCATCTTTAAAAAAACATTTTTTACAGGGACAGAAAACTATAGGTAGGGAGAGTGTCAGTGTGTTTTACTGTGCTAATCCTTGTTTGTAGGGACAGGGAAGGACAGTGAGGGAAATTCTCATTGTGCTATACTGTGCTAAAGCATTCATCATCAACCATCTTTAAAAAAACATTTTTTATAGGGACAGAAAACTATAGGTAGGGAGAGTGTCAGTGTGTTTTACTGTGCTAATCCTTGTTTGTAGGGACAGGGAAGGACAGTGAGGGAAATTCTCATTGTGCTATACTGTGCTAAAGCATTCATCATCAACCATCTTTAAAAAAACATTTTTTATAGGGACAGAAAACTATAGGTAGGGAGAGTGTCAGTGTGTTTTACTGTGATAATCCTTGTTTGTAGGGACAGGGAAGGACAGTGAGGGAAATTCTCATTGTGCTATACTGTGCTAAAGCATTCATCATCAACCATCTTTGAAATCCTTGTTTTTTGGACAGTCAGGGAAATTGTCATTGTGCTATTCTGTGCGAAAGCAATCATCCTCAACCATATTTAGAAATCCTTAAGTAAAGGGACAGAGAAGGACACCTGAAGGTAGCCCTTATTGCTTTTTTCCCATCTCCCTGCAGGCCATCCATTAGAATGTCTGGAAGGCAAACAAGGAGAGGCAGACAGTCAGGAGGCAATAAAAGAGGGCAAGCAGGCTCTGTGTCTGGGGGCAACAGTGCTGGTCGTGGACGCGGTGCATTGTCATCAGCACATGGCCATGGGACACGCTTGTCCTTCTTTTCGGCAGCTGGACATGTTGAGCCACATCATGCCGAAGACTTGGTAGAGTGGATGACCAAGCCCTCCTCCTCCTCCTCATCCTCTCTCACCCAGGCTCAGGGTATTGGCAAAGCAGCTGCCAAAGCGTCCTCTTCCCTGGTATCAATGTCAGACTCATCATCAGTCACTCCTTTCCTAGACCCACCATGTCCTCCTCCTGAGGAGTCCCCCGAACTGTTTGAGCACAGTGTTGGGTACATGCTCCAGGAGGATGCCCAGCGTTTCGAAGGGTCTGATGATGAAACCCAGCTAGAGGAAGGCAGTAGCGTGAGAGCAGACAGAGGGGATGCTCAAGAAGGACACCAATCTGGCAGTCATGTTCCAGCAGCTGCAGCATACTGCCAGATTGGCTCCAGTGATGAGGAGGGAGGGGATGATGAGGTCACTGACTCCACGTGGGTGCCTAATAGGAGAGAGGAGGAGAAGGAGGATGAGGAGGAGGCACATCTCCAACGAGGCAGGATGCCCTTTGGTGGCCAGCGTAAGGGCAGTACACCGACGGAATCACACCGCAGAGCTCCGCCTGTGCAGGGCGCTGCCTCTGCCCGTCATTCAAAAAGTTCTTTGGTGTGGGCCTTTTTTGAGGCTAGTGCATCAGATCGCACAGCTGCTGTTTGCAACATATGTCTCAAGCGTATATCGCGTGGCCAAAACATCAGCCGCTTGGGTACCACATGCCTGACCAGACATATGTTGACCTGCCATGCAGCTCGTTGGCAGGCCTACCTCAAAGACCCACACCAAAGAACAAAGCGGACCTCTCCTTGCACCGCATCAGCTGGGATCTCCAACCCCACTATAACTTCAGTCCTCTCTGAAACATGCACTGAGAGGAATGAAGGTGTAGAATTAGGTGTGTCACAGCCAAGTACTTGCGGCCACTCTGCTAGCAGTACACCGACGTCTGATTCTAGCAGGCAAATTTCCCTGCCCCAGCTGCTGGACCGTCGAAAGAAGTTCACTCCCAGCCATCCACATGCCCAGCGGTTGAATGCTAGCTTGGCTAAATTGCTAGCGCTTCAACTGCTGCCTTTTCAGTTGGTAGACTCGGCCCCCTTCCGTGAGTTTGTGCAATGTGCGGTTCCTCAGTGGCAGGTTCCCAAACGCCACTTTTTCTCACGGAAGGCTATTCCGGCTCTCTACCGGCATGTGGAAGGCAATGTCTTGGCCTCGCTGGACAGGGCGGTCAGCGGTAAGGTGCATATTACCGCTGACTCATGGTCCAGCAGGCATGGACAGGGACGTTACCTTTCTTTCACGGCCCAGTGGGTCACTCTTTTGGCAGCTGGGAAGGATGCAGGACAAGGTGCAGTAGTGTTGGAGGTTGTTCCACCGCCACGCCTCCAAAATGCTACTACTGGTTGTGACACACCTCTGTCCTCCACCCCCTCCTCTTCTTCTTCCTCCATGGCCTCTTCCTGTGCTTTGTCCTCTGAACCAGCGGTGCTCCGTAGCCGTTCAAGGGGCTACGCAAGTACGCAGGCAAAAAGATGCCATGCCGTGCTTGCGCTGGTGTGTTTGGGGGACAGAAGCCACACTGGGGCAGAGGTCCTGTCTGCTCTGCAGGGCCAGGCCGAGAGGTGGTTGACGCCACGCCAGCTTAAGCCAGGAATGGTGGTTTGCGACAATGGCACCAACCTCCTCTCCGCCCTCCGACAGGGACAACTGACCCATGTGCCCTGTGTGGCTCACGTCCTTAACCTGGTGGTGCAGCGGTTCTTGGGCAGGTACCCGGGCTTACAGGATGTCCTGAGGCAGGCCAGGAAAGTCTGTGTGCATTTCCGCAGATCTTATAATGCCAGTGCTCGCCTGGCTGAGCTGCAAAAGGAGTTGAACCTGCCCAAGAACCGCCTTATATGTGACATGCCCACCAGGTGGAACTCAACGTTGGCCATGCTGCAGCGGCTGCACACGCAGCAGAGGGCCATCAATGAGTACCTGTGCGACTACGGCACCAGGACAGGGTCAGGGGAGCTTGGGTTTTTTTTCTCCACGCCAGTGGGGCATGATCAGGGATGCATGCACTGTCCTGGCACCATTTGAGGAGGCCACGAGGATGGTGAGCAGTGACAGTGCATGCATCAGTGACACTGTACCTCTTGTCCACCTGTTGGAGCACACGCTGCGTGGAATAATGGACAGGGCACTTGAGGCAGAACAGAGGCAGGAAGAGGAGGACTTCCTTGCCTCTCAAGGCCCCCTTTACCCAGACAGTGTTCCTTCTGTCCCACCCATCGCACAGGAAGAGGAGGAGGAGGAGGAGGATTGTGTCAGCATGGAGGTGGAGGCTGGCACTCAGCATCATCAGCAGCAGTCTTTTAGGGATGATTTACAGTCCCAAGAAACCAGTGGACTTGTACGTGGCTGGGAGGAGGTGGCTGCGGATCATGTCGTCCTTAGTGACCCAGAGGACTCCGGACCGAATGCCTCAGCTAACCTACGCTGCATTGCCTCCCTGATCCTGCAAAGTCTGCGGAAGGATCCTCGTATTCTTCGGATGAAGGAGAGGGACCATTACTGGCTGGCCACTCTCCTTGATCCACGGTACAAGGGTAAGGTTGCGGACCTTATGTTACCGTCGCAGAGGGAGCAGAGGATGAGACAACTCCGGGAGGCCTTGCAGAAAGGTCTGTGCAACGCGTTCCCAGAGACTGGGAGGTTACAAACTCCTGGTCCTGGACAACGAGTTGCTGAGGCTTCGGCCAGTCAAAGAAGGAGCGGTGGGGAAGGTGGCCGTCTGACCGATGCGTTCAGACAATTCTTTAGTCCGCAGCCCCAAAGTATGATCGGTTCCAGCAACCATCGCCAGCGTCTGATAAACATGGTGCAGGAATATCTAGGGGCAAGGTCAGACTTGGACACCTTCCCCACCGAAAATCCTCTGGCTTACTGGGTCTTGAGGATGGATCACTGGCCAGAGCTTGCACAGTATGCAATTGAGCTACTGGCCTGTCCTGCATCCAGCGTTCTTTCGGAACGCACATTCAGTGCTGCTGGAGGATTTGTCACGGATCACAGGGTGCGCCTGTCCACCGACTCGGTTGATCGACTGACTTTCATCAAGATGAACCAGTCTTGGATCACCACCAGCTACCACACACCTGATGCTGATATAACAGACTAATTGATTTTAACATGTCACATCCCTTCAAGACTGATGCTGATGCTGAGTGCCTGTGCTGTTATGTTGACTGGCTATCCTCCTCCTCCGAGTCCTCAATGATACGATTGATGATGATAGCTTGGAAGATCATTTTTGTTTATGGGTGCCGCCACCAGTGGCTAAGGCCCAATTTTTCAGCCCCTGTTTAACATGGGCGTGTAATTACAATTGTTGAAGCAATACTTTGCAACAGGGCTCATTGCTGTGCTCCAAGTACAGTATCTGTGAGGGGTTGGAGTGTTGTGCCACCAGTGCCTAAGGCCCAATTTTTCAGCCCCTGTTTAACAGGGGCGTGTCATTACAATTTTTGAAGCAATACTTTGCAACAGGGCTCATTGCTGTGCTCCAAGTACAGTATCTGTGAGGGGTTGCAGTGTTGTGCCACCAGTGCCTAAGGCCCAATTTTTCAGCCCCTGTTCAACAGGGGCATGTAATTACAATTCTTGATCTAATAATTCACAGCAGGGCCCATTGCTGCACCCACCAAGAGTAACTCTGAGGGCTTACAGTGTTGTGGCAACACCACCACCACCACCACCACCACGAAAGGCCCAATTTTTCAGCCCCTGTTCAACAGGGGCATGCAATTACAATTCTTGATCTAATAATTCACAGCAGGGCCCATTCCTGCACCCACCAAGAGTAACTGTCAGGGCTTACAGTGTTGTGGCACCAGCACCACCATCAAAGGCCCAATTTTTACTACCAATGTTCAACAATTATATGTAATTACAATTCCTGATATAATAGTTGACAGCAGGGCGTTCCAGCACCAACCAAGAGTAACTGTGAGTGCTTACAGTGTTGTGCCAACACCAACAACTAAGGGGCCTATTTCTGCAGAGTATATACGGCAGGTCCCTACTTTCAAACATCCAACTTACAAACGACTCCTACTTGCAAACGCAAGAAGACAACAGGAAGTGAGAGGAAATCTACCCCTAGGAAGGAAAATTCTCTCCTGTAAGAATTAATATGGGAGAAAGGTGTCTCCTCTGTACTGATGCTTTATCACCAATCCTTGTTTCAAGAAAAACACCACATTTCAAAAACAGTTGTCATTGGGACGGAAAGTGAGGTGAAATGTTCTGAACAGGGGCACAGACAGCAAAACAAATGTTACAGGGGTGATAACCCTTACCTATGTTTTCCAAAAAGTTTAAAAATAGATTTTTGGGCTGGAGCTACACTTAAACAATGTACCTGTTCAAAATTACAAACACATTCTACATAAGAACAAAGCTACAGTCCCTGTCTTGTATGCACCGCCTGTATACGGCTGTTCAGAGTATATAGGGCCTTTTTATTTTGTGTGCGGTGTTCCCCTTAATATCCATACAAGACCCAAAGGGGCTGGTAATGGGCTGGGGTAGGGGGGGGGGGTCATGGGGTAGCTATGCCATTTTTCTTAAAGATTTTCATCCATATTACCGGGACCAGACATTACATTAAAGCCGCAAGCAGTTTTAAATGGCTTTTTTTTCCTTTAGAAGTGTCATTTTGTGCAGGGACAGTTCTAAACACAGGAAACACGTGGCACTTCACAGGCATACTTTAGACACCCCCCAGGTACGATATTTAAAGGAATATTTGACTTTTTTTTTTCACTTTATGCATCATTAAAATGACTGCTCCCGAAAAACGTCCGTTTTTAAAACTTCTTTTTGCATTGATACATGTCCCCTGGTGCAGAACCCGGGTTCCCAAACCCTTTTTAGGACAATAACATGCATAATAGTCGTTATAATTAGCACTTTAGAATTCGAACGTTCGCATCCATTGTATTTAATAGGGTTCTAATGTTCGTACGAACTTTCGGTCCGTTCGCGGGTTCTGGTGCGAACCGAACCCGGGGGTGTTCGGCTCATCACTATTGTATATATATTTACATTCTGTATTCAGTTTAGCTAGATCCGTTCCTGTTATTCTCTATACTGACAGGCAGGCAAGTGATTGTGCTAGTTGCAGTGTTTCACTTAGTGTACTGTGTCTGAATAATGCTAAAACCTAAGCTAAATGGGACTTTAAATGAGGCTTTGAACAATTGTGGAAAATAGCCTCCACCCCTGTTGAATTGAAGGGAGAGGGGGGAGGAAAGTGGGACTTTGAATGGATTGTGCAGCCAAGGAGAGAGCACGTCAAAGTGTGTCTGCTGGGTAGTACATATTAAAAAATATAAGAACCACATATGTTGCATAATGACACAGTACACAGCTAATGTAAAAAACATAAAATATATTGTATTTGTCATAATAACATGGTAACAGCATGGCATGATAACATATGGGTTCATTGCCACCAAGAACCACACGTGCTAAAATTAGACACAATGCATAACCGGGAATAAAAGTACATAGGGTTAACTGTATGTATATTGGTAGCATATAATAGACATAACATAGCAACATATAGGTTCATAATGTAAATAAAAGTAAAAGCCAAACTCACTGACGTGTCACTCCATAGTGGGGATAGAATAAAATTAAATTTAATTGATGAACTACATTAGGCCCAATAAGTGTAATGATAATATAATGGTAGTCTATACGATGTTAGAAAGGAGCAAATGAAGCTCAGGGAAAGGCACGGCAGATGTGTCTGGTAGGTAGTAAATAGTCACTATGAACCACATATGTTACAAAGTAGCCCAATGCATAGCTAGTAATTAGAATATTATATAGTATCAAAACATATACATGAGGTAATATAAGGGTAATTATAGTATATCCATCTCGACAAACAAGGATGGAGATCGTATAAGTATACATCCGATCATACGGATGGAAAAGCACAGCGACGGCGCAGTCACGCCACTATAAGGTGACGCATCGCATATGTCGCTGGATGTGTGACGTCGATGCGCAAAGGGATGTCCGCCCAACCCCCCACACACCAAAGGGAAGGGGAGGGAAGGGGAGGGCTCCTGGTGGCGTGACTGCGCCGTCGTTTTGCTTTTCCTTCTTGGCGTCATGTGGGAGGAGGTGTGGCGCCGGCTGGCGAGCGGTCCCTGTCTGCTCAGCCGTTGGCGCCCTCCCTCCCACGCTGGCCACTAGTGTGGCGTTGGTGGTTCACCCCTGGCTTACCCGGAGTATACACTCCTTACAGCCTTCCAAGCCCTCCCCCCCATTTTTCCTTTTCTACGAACACTATGCACCGTATGGAACTCTTTGCTTAAACAGGTACTATGGTGGTAGCTATCTACCATTTTGTTCACTCATTGTTTCTTACAACTTTATGCTTTTTGCTGGCTCGCCTAGCTAGATTTACTCCCCTACCTTCACTCTGGGTGTTAATACACCATATTATCTTTTCACTATCCTTAAACTTAACTTCCACTTTTCACTCGTCACAGAAGGTTCCATTCTACCTATCAACTTGGTCATTTGTGTCTTCTCAATCTTGTCACCTCACTCTCACTTTACTTCTCATATTACTATTACCCAACCAATCTGTTTATTTTATTATATCTATTTACAGTTGTCTATGATGACACAGCCCTCACATGGGAATTCACTCTTGGGGAGTACTAGGTTTGGCTGTTCATGTTTCCATTCTTTGCCTTGGGGTGTTCCGCCTCAGCTCCCGGGACTAATGCTCTCCTGGCTGGCCTCCGGTTCTCCATGCCTGCACCCAGATCCATTGTGGTTCTGCAGGTATGATCGGATGTATACTTATACGATCTCCATCCTTGTTTGTCGAGATGGATATACTATAATTACCCTTATATAACCTCATGTATATGTTTTGATACTATATAATATTCTTTCACATAGACTCCTGTCCCTCTTCTTTGCTCCTGATGAGTGGCGGTAGCCACGAAACGCATAGAGCTATCAGATGCCAATCCTCCAAACTGAACTCAGACTACTATTTTTACCCATACTAGGCATAATGGAATATACCAATGAACTACAAGCCCACAAATATCTACTTTAATTGGAGATACTACGCCCATGAGTCTGGTTTAATTTCTGCTTACAAGATGAACTCACATGTTAGCATGCTATGCTATTATTATGTCATCAACCAGTTTGAAATTGACTCTATGTATTTTAATTACTAGCTATGCATTGGGCTACTTTGTAACATATGTGGTTCATAGTGACTATTTACTACCTACCAGACACATCTGCCATGCCTTTCCCTGAGCTTCATTTTCTCCTTTCTAACGTCGTATAGACTACTATTATATTATCATTACACTTATTGGGCCTAATGTAGTTCATCAATGAAATTTTATTTTATTCTATCTCCACTATGGAGTGACACATCAGTGAGTTTGGCTTTTACTTTTATTTACATTATGAACCTATATGTTGCTATGTTATGTCTATTATATGCTACCAATATACATACAGTTAACCTTATGTACTTTTATTACCGGTTATGCATTGTGTCTAATTTTAGCACGTGTGGTTCTTGGCGGCAATGAACCCATATGGTATCATGCCATGCTGTTACCATGTTATTATGACAAATACAATATATTTTATGTTTTTTACATTAGCTGTGTACTGTGTCATTATGCAACATATGTGGTTCTTATATTTTTTAATAGTGTACTGTGTCCTTTGCACAGCGTGTACCTGAATACAATTGGTGGTGTTCTCATACCAATACCACAGGCAGGGAGCTGCATTAATTTCATTTAGTGTACTTCTGTCCTTTGCACAGCGTGCACCTAAAGGTACCTCAATACAATTGGTGGTGTTCTCATACCAATACCACAGGCAGGGATCTGCTTTATTTTCACTTAGTGTACTGTGTCCTTTGCACAGTGTTCACCTAAAGGTACCTGAATACAATTGGTGGTGTTCTCATACCAATACCACAGGCAGGGATCTGCTTTATTTTCACTTAGTGTACTGTGTCCTTTGCATAGCGTTCACCTAAAAGTACCTGAATACAATTGATAGTGTTCTCATACCAATACCACAGGCAGGGAGCTGCTGTATTTTCAGTTAGTGTACTGTGTCCTCTGCACAGTGTGCACCTAAAACTAACTGAAGACAATTGCTGCTTTTCTCATACTAATACCTGTCAGGAACTTGGTAGAAGGCCGAGATGCTAGGAGGGCTCCCATTGCGGCCGAGTGCAGCACACCACTGAGGGTGACACAGCAGGTGTGGTGCCCACAGAAGCACGGGTGCCTGGTAGCTGGAACTGGAGACCGGCGTGCTAGGATGGTCCAGGAAGCAGGGACCGGCAGACCGACTTGATAGCAGAGCCAGGAGCCAGGCCAGGGATCAACACAGGAAGTCAGTCCAGGATCAGAGTCAAGTTCAGGGAGTAAGATAAACAAGTCCAGTAGCCAAGCCGGGATCAGATGCAGGAAGCAGGCAGAGAGAAGTCAGATGCAAAGCCAAGGATCAAGCCAGGGGGTCAGAAGGATCAGGTCAGGATAGCTGAGTCGGTACACGGATCAGGAACAGCAGATTCACAGGACACAGGAACGCAGACAAGCTGAAGATACACCAGCGATGCACCACTGTCAGCAGTGGGTTTAAATAGGCCGGGCATCATTACGCCGTGCGTGCGCCATTGCGCATGTGCGTGCGCATCATCACGGCGCCGCCCGTTCGCCTAGTCCCGGCGCGCGCCCGCCCAACCATGGTGCCGCGCATCCTTGTGCACGCATGCGCATCAAGGCGTCTATTTCCCTGATAGTGCCCCCCAAGGGGCAGCCTCCGGATGCCCAGGCATGCCCATTTTTCGGGGTGACTGCTGCGGAATCTCTGTATAAGCCTCGGGGCGTGTACATAACTTGCAGGCTCCCAAGAGTTCTCTTCTGCAGAATATCCCTTCCATTTAATTAAAAACTGAATTGTCCTACCTCTCCGTCGACAATCAAGAATGGACTCCACCTCAAATTCAGTTTCGTCTCCAACCAGGACCGGAGGCGGAGGTACCTCTTCTCTTCCTGGAAAAGAACTAGAGATGGCATGTTTAAGCAATGACACATGAAACACGGGATGGATTCTATAAGTTTCAGGTAGAGCAAGTTCAAAGGCTACGGGATTGATCTCCCGCTTAATTTCAAAAGGGCCAACAAACTTTGGCCCCAGTTTCCGGGACGGACATGGCAATTTAAGGTTGACTGATGACAGCCAGACCTTGTCCCCAACTTTAAAGGTGGGATCTCCTCTTCTCCTTCTGTCATAATGTTTTTTGTAAGCTTCTTGGGCTTTCTTTATTGTGTCCCGGAGAGTCTGTTAATTTGCCTGAATGAAGTTTATTCTGTCCTGGACTGCCGGAACTGAGGATTCGGGGATGGTATTGGGTAAGAAAGATGGGTGGAAGCCATAATTTGCCCAGAATGGTGACTGGTTGGTTGCGGTGTGTACAGAGTTATTATATGCGAATCCCGCACAAGGCAAAAGTGAGAACCAGTCATCCTGAGAAAAGGAACAAAAACACCGCAAATATTGCTCTAGCGTTTGATTAGTTCTTTCAGTCTGGCCGTTGCTTTGTGGGTGGTAGGCTGTGGAAAAACAAGTCTTGATGGATAATGATTTGCAGAGGTTCCTCCAGAACTTAGAGGTGAACTGCACACCTCTGTCAGACACGATGTTGTCCAGTAAGCCATGCAGTCTGACTATCTCCTTTATAAAGACTTTTGCTGTGTCTGTAGCAGACGGTGTGCCCATCATTGGTACGAAATGTGCCATCTTGGAGAGTCGGTCTACTACAACCAAGATGGTTGTGAAATTTTCCGAGGGTGGCAGATCTACTATAAAGTCCACAGAAATGTTTTTCCACGGTTGTTCAGGGACTGGTAGTGGTCTCAACAGACCCCAAGATTTAGCGTTGGACCCCTTGTTCCGTTGGCAAGTCATACAGGAATTTACATATTCCTTGCAGTCAGACCTCAGAGTAGGCCACCACAAGGATCGTTGAACGAGCTCAGTTGTCTTCCGGACCCCAAAGTGACCGGCTAGCTGGTGGTCGTAAAAGGTCCTTAGAACCTGAACCCTGACCTGCTGAGGGACGAAGATCTTGTCTTGGTGCCACAGAAGCCCCTCCTGCTTTCTTAAAGAGGAGCTTTCTTCCTCGGTGCACTGAGTAGATGCCTGCTCAATTGAAGTCCTTAAATCAGGCTGTAACAACAGAAAGTTTTGAGAAGACAGGATTGTACTGGGTGAGATTTCCTTAGGGGTATCCGGAAATATTCGAGATAAGGCGTCAGCCTTCCCATTCTTCGACCCTGGCCGGTAGGTTATATGGAAATTAAACCTAGAAAAGAACAAGGCCCATCGAGCCTGTCGGGGTCTCAACCGTTTGGCCGTGCGGAGATACTCTAAATTCTTATGATCCGTGAAGATCAAGATAGGATGGGTGGCACCTTCAAGGAGGTATCTCCATTTCTCCAAAGCGGTCTTAATTGCTAAAAGTTCACGATCCCCTACGTCATAATTCTTTTCTGGCTGACTCATCTTCCGTGAAGAGAAGGCCACTGGATGAAGCAGTGCTTTAGGACCCTGGCGTTGAGATAGTACTGCTCCTGTGGCCACCTCCGAAGCATCGACTTCCAGGACATAGGGTAGGGCAGGGTCTGGATGCTGTAAGACTGGTGCTGAGGTAAAGAAAGATTTGAGTTGATCGAAGGCGGCTTGCGCTGCTTCAGACCAAAAGAACTTGGTATGTTGGCGGGTTATCTGAGTAATAGGTGAAACAATGGTGGAAAAGTTCTTTATAAACCTTCTGTAGAAGTTGGCGAAGCCAATGAATCTCTGGACACCCTTCTTGTCGGAAGGTGCTGGCCACTCCAGGATAGCCTTGACCTTCTGAGGATCCATAGCTATTCCACCAATGGTGATGATGAGCCCCAAGAATTGGATTGACGTCTTCTCGAACTCACATTTTTCGGCTTTAGCGTACAGACCGTGAATTCTGAGGATGCTCAGCACCTTTCTTACGTGCGTTCTGTGAAGTTCCAGAGAGGCAGAGAATACAAGAATGTCGTCGAGGTAGACGACAACGAAGTGGTCTAAGTACTCCCGGAAAATGTCATTTATGAAATATTGAAATGTGGCTGGGGCATTGCACAGTCCAAATGGCATTACTAGATATTCGAAATGCCCCGAAAATTGTTCTGAATGCTGTCTTCCACTCGTCCCCTTCCCTTATGCGGATTAGGTTGTAAGCTCCGCGTAGATCGAGCTTGGTAAAGATGCGGGCTGTGCGAAATCTCTGGAAGAGTTCGGGGATGAGGGGGAGCGGATAGCGGTTTTTAAGGGTAACCTTATTTAGTTCCCTGTAGTCCACACAGGGTCTTAACGTCTTGTCCTTCTTCTCAACAAAGAAGATACTGGCACCGGCAGGGGATGAGGACGGGCGGATAAACTTTTTCTCAAGGTTTTCGTCTATATATTGCCTTAGCGTCTCAAATTCAGTTTCAGAAAGAGGGAAAATCCGTCCGAACGGAATCTCTGCTCCTGGCAGCAACTCGATGGGGCAATCATAAGAACGATGTGGGGGTAGAGTATCGGCTTTCTTCTTGTCAAAGACGTCTAGAAAGTCCTGATACGCTGCGGGTATATTGTGGTCCCCACTAGGCGTAGTTTGAACGGACAAACAACTGGAAGCGTTCTTGGATACGGGAACGAGACAATGTTGCTGGCAGTAGGAAGAGGTAAAGAGTACTTCCTTTTTGAACCAATCAACCTGAGGATTGTGCGCCTGGAGCCATGGGATTCCCAGAATGACAGGGAATAGAGGAGAGCTCAATACGTCAGAACGTAGGAATTCCTGATGGCCTGAATTGATAGAGGTCAGGATAGGGGCAGTTTCTAGAGTGACGTGCCCAGAGCTGGGCATTGAGCCATCGGCCAGGTGAACGGTCAGCTTTTGCTTCTTCTGATGCAGAGGAATAGTAAGTCTTTTTGCCAGGGCTAGATCCAGAAAGCAACTACACGCCCCAGAGTCGAGTATTGCCTGGAGATGGATTTCTTCTCCTGCCAGCTGTAATGTGAACTGAAGAGCAACATGAGCGGAGGAAGACTTGGATACTTGACAATAGACTGGCGTACGGGGAAATCGTTTCCCAGGTCTTATGGGGCAATTGTCTATGTAGTGTCCCAAGCCCCCACAGTAGAAGCAAAGATTCGCCCGTCGGCGGCGGAGTTTCTCCTCTGAAGATAATGCTGGACGGACCAGGCTAACATGCATGGAATTAGACATAGGGAGTGCTTCAGATCGTATCCGAGCAGGTCGGGAGGTTTGCATGCGTTCAGACTGGCGTTCACGTAGGCGTCTATCAAGCTTAATTGTAAGTTGAATGAGACCTTCTAGAGTTGAAGGGGTCTCTACTCTGGCTAGTTCATCTTTGAGGGAATCGGACAGCCCCAACCGATACTGAAATCTTAAGGCTGCCTCATTCCAACCTGAATCTGTGGCCCATGTGCGGAATTCCACCGTGTAATCCTCTGCAGGGCGATGGTCTTGCCGTAAGGCATGCAGAGTAGCCTCAGCAGTGGCTACCCGCAAAGGGTCGTCATATAACCGAGCCATGGTTTGAAAGAACTGTTCCACAGAGTCTATAGCAGGGTCTTTCTGTTCCAATAGGCCATGGGCCCATACTTGAGGGTCACCACTCAGTAGTGAAATGATGAACTTCACTTTTATTGATTCAATGGAAAAAGTCCGTGGCTGCAAGTCCAGGTACAGATAACAGGCGTTTCTAAAGGCCCTGAACTTCTTCCGATCTCCAGAAAAGCGTTTAGGTGTGGGTACTCGTGGCTCCGGAGAGGGCATCACCGCAGTAGGAGGAGTCACAGGTGAGCTGTCTGAGGAAGAATTCGGAACGTTGAGGACCGGTGTGGTTGGTGGATGCAGCAGGCGGCCCTCTAATTGGGAGTGTTCCTCCCACAGTCTCTGGATGGCCTGAGAGAGAGCCGTGACGTGCTGGTTGACGGCTTCCAGGGGGGAGACACCTCCGTCGGCCTCTGACATGGCTGGTGTATACTGTCAGGAACTTGATAGAAGGCCGAGATGCTAGGAGGGCTCCCCTTGCGGCCGAGCGCAGCACATCACTGAGGGTGACACAGCAGGTGTGGTGCCCACAGAGGCACGGGTGCCTGGTAGCTGGTACTGGAGACAGGCATGCTAGGATGGTCCAGGAAGCAGGGACCGGCGGAAGTCAGTCCAGGATCAGAGTCAAGTTCAGGGAGTAAGATAAACAAGTCCAGTAGCCAAATCGGGATCAGATGCAGGAAGCAGGCAGAGAGAAGTCAGATGCAAAGCCAAGGATCAAGCCAGGGGGTCAGAAGGATCAGGTCAGGATAGCTGAGTCGGTACACGGATCAGGAACAGCAGATTCACAGGACACAGGAACGCAGACAAGCTGAAGATACACCAGCGATGCACCACTGTCAGCAGTGGGTTTAAATAGGCCGGGCATCATTACGCCGTGCGTGCGCCATTGCGCATGTGCGTGCGCCATTGCGCATGTGCGTGTGCATCGTCACGGCACCGCGCGTTCGCCTAGCCCAACCATGGTGCCGCGCATCCTTGTGCGCGCATGCGCATCAAGGCGTCTATTTCCCTGATAATACCACAGCAGGCAGTTGATTGTGCTAGCTGCAGTATAATCACCATAGAACTATATATACATCCCACCTTTGTGCAGCTACATCTCACTGTAGGCCATTAGTATGTCTGGAAGGCAAACAAGGAGAGGCAGACAGTCACGAGCCAATAAAAGAGGGCAAGCAGGCTCTGTGTCTAGAGGCAACAGTGCTGGTCGTGGACACGGTGCATCCTCATCAGCACGTGGCCATGGGACACGCTTGTCCTTCTTTTCGGCAGCTGGCCATGTTGAGCCGCACCATGCCGAAGACTTGGTAGAGTGGATGACCAAGCCGTCCTCATCCTCCTCATCCTCTCTCACCCAGGCTCAGTGTACTTTGTCTGGCAAAGCAGCTGTCAAAGCGACCTCTTCCCTCAGCTCAATGGCATCAGTCACTCCTTCCCTAGCCCCACCATGTCCTCCTGAGGAGTCCCCCGAACTGTTTGACCACAGTGTTGGGTACATGCTCCAGGAGGATGCCCAGCGTTTTAAAGGCTCCGATGATGGTACCCAGCTAGAGGAAGGCAGTAACGTGAGCCCAGAGAGAGGGGGTGCCCAACAAGGACAGCAATCTGGCAGTCATGTTCCCCCAGCTGCAGCATACTGCCATATTTGCTCCAGTGATGAGGAGGGAGGGGATGATGAGGTAAACTGACTCCATGTGGGTGCCTGATAGGAGAGAGGAGGAGGCACATCTCCAACAAGGCAGGATGCCAGCTTAAGGGCAGCCAACCGACTGCATCACACCGTAGTGTTCCGCATGTTCAGGGCGCTGCTGTCTCTGCGCGTTATTCCAAAAGTTCTTGGTGTGGGCCTTTTTTGAGACATGTGCAGCAGATCGCACCGTTGCTATTTGCAACATATGTCTGAAGCGTATCTTGCGTGGCCAAAACATGAGCCGCTTGGGCACCACGTTCTTGACCAGACATATGTCGACGTGCCATGCAGTCCGTTGGTAAGCAAACAAAAAAGACCCACACCAAAGAACAAAGCGGACCTCTCTTTGCTCCTCATCAGCTGGGATCTCCAACCCCACTATACCTTCAGTCCTCTCTGAAACCTGCTCTGAGAGGAATGAAGGTGTAGAATTAGGTGTGTCACAGCCAAGTACTTGCGGGCAATCTGCTATCGGTACACCGACGTCAGATAGTACGAGGCAAATTTCCCTGCCCCAGCTGCTGCACCGCCGAAAGAAGTTCGCTCCCAGCCATCCACATGCCCAGTGGTTGAATGCTAGCTTGGCTAAATTGCTAGCACTTCAACTGCTGCCTTTAAGTTGGTAGACTCTGCCCCCTTCCGTGAGTTTGTGGAATGTGCGGTTCCTCAGTGGCAGGTTCCCAAACGACACTTTTTCTCACGGAAGGTGATTCCGGCTCTCTACCGGCATGTGGAAGGCAATATCTTGGCCTCGCTGGACAGGGCGGTCAGCGGTAAGGTGCATATTACCGCTGACTCATGGTCCAGCAGGCATGGACAGGGACGTTACCTATTTTTCACAGCGCATTGGGTGACTGCTGGCAGCTGGGAAGGATGCAGGACAAGGTGCAGTAGTGTTGGAGGTTATTCCGCCACCACGCCTCCAAAATGCTAATACTG
The DNA here is from genome assembly GCA_029206835.1 of Rana muscosa. Lineage (NCBI taxonomy): Eukaryota > Metazoa > Chordata > Amphibia > Anura > Ranidae > Rana > Rana muscosa. The sequence continues at coordinate 853,625,420 of CM055116.1, forward strand.
GTGATTCTGACACACCTCTCTCCTCCACCCCCTCCTCTTCTTCTTCCTCCATGGCCTCTTCCTGTGCTTTGTCCTTGGAACCAGCGGTGCTCCGCAGGCGTTCAAGGGGCTACACAAGTACGCAGGCAAAAAGATGCCATGTGGTACTTGAGCTGGTGTGCTTGGGGGACAGGAGCCACACTGGGGCAGAGATTCTGTCAGCTCTGCAGGGGCAGGCTCAGAGGTGATTGACGCCACGCCAGCTTAAGCCAGGAATGGTGGTTTCGGACAATGGCACCAACCTTCTCTCCGCCCTCCGACAGGGACAACTGACCCATGTGCCCTGTTTGGCTCACATCCTTAACTTGGTGGTGCAGCGGTTCTTGGGCAGGTACCCGGGCTTAGAGGAGGTCCTGAAGCAGGCCATTTCTGCCGGTCAAATAATGCCAGTGCTTGGCTGGCTGACCTGCAAAAGGAATACAACCTGCCCAAGAACCGCCTAATCTGTGACATGCCCACCAGGTGGAACTCTACGTTGGCCATGCTGCAGCGGCTGCACACGCAGCAGAGGGCCATCTATGAGTATCTGTTGCAATATGGCACCAGGACAGGGTCGGGGGAGCTTGGCACCATTTGAGGAGGCCACGAGGATGGTGAGCAGTTACAGTGCATGCATCAGTGACACTGTCCCTCTTGTCCACCTGTTGGAGCACACGCTGCTGAAATAATGGACAGGGCACTTGAGGCATAACAGAGGGAGGAAGAGGAGGACTTCTTTACCTCTCAAGGCCCCCTTTATCCAGACAGTGTTCCTGCTGGCCCGGCTGTCACACAGAAAGAGGAAGAGGGGGAGGAAGAGGGGGAGGAGGAGGAGGATTGTGTCAGCATGGAGGTGGAGCCTAGCACTCAGCATCAGCAGCAGTCTTCAAGGGATCAATTACAGTCCCAAGACACCCATGGACTTGCACGTGGATGGGAGGAGGTGGCTGCGGATCATGTCATCCTGAGTGACCCAGAGAACTCTGGACCGAATGCCTCAGCAAACCTACGCTGCATGGCCCCCCTGACCCTGCAAAGCCTGCGGAAGGATCCTCGTATTCGTGCTATCAAGGAGAGGAATCATTACTGGCTGGCAACCCTCCTTGATCCACGGTACAAGGGTAAGGTTGCGGACCTTATCTTGCCGTTGCAGAGGGAGCAGAGGATGAAGCATCTTTAGGAGGCCTTGCAGAAAGGTCTGTGCAACCCGTTCCCAGAGACTGGGAGGTTACAAATTCCTGGTCCTGGACAACGTGTTGCTGAAGCTTCGGTCAGTCAAAGAAGGAGCAGTTGAGAAGGTGGCCGTCTGACCGATGCATTCAGACAATTTTTTAGTCCACAGCCCCAAGGTATGATCGGTTCCAGCAACCATCGCCAGCGTCTGGTTTACATGGTGCAAGATCAGACTTGGACACCTTTCCCACCGAAAATCCTCTGGGTTACTGGGTCTTGAGGATGGATCACTGGCCAGAGCTTGCACAGTATGCAATCAATTGAGCTACTGGCCTGTCCTGCATCCAGGGTTCTTTCGGAACGCACATTCAGTGCTGCTGGAGACTTTTTAACCGATCACAGGGTGTGCCTGTCCACCGACTCGGTCGATCGACTGACCTTCATAAAGATGAATCAGTCTTGGATCACCACCAGCTACCAAGCACCTGATGCTGATGTAACAGAATATTTTTCTTTGAAATGTCAGATTTTTTCAAGACTGCCTATGCTGATGCAGAGTGACTATCCTGTTATGCTGAGTGACTATCCTCTTCCTCCTCAATGATCATGCTGATAGCATGTAAGACATTTTTTGCTTCTGGGCACCGCCACCAATGGCTAAGGCACAATTTTTCAGCCCCTGTTTAACAAGGGCGTGTAATTAAAATTTTTAATGCAATACTTTGCAGCAGGGCTCATTGTTGTGCTCCAACTACAGTATCTGTGAGGGGTTGTAGTGTCGTGGCACCAGCACCAGTGCCTGCCTAAGTCCCAAATTTTCAGCCCCTGTTTAACTGGGGCGTGTAATTACAATTTTTGATGCAATTCTTTGCAGCAGGGCTCATTGCTGCGCTCCAACTACAGTATCTGTGAGGGGTTGCAGTGTTGTGGCACCAGTGCCTAAGGCACAATTTTTATGCCCCTGTTCAACAGGGGCATGTAATTACAATTCTTGATCTAATAATTCACAGCAGGGCCCATTCCTGCGCCCACCAAGAGTAACTGTGAGGGCTTACAGTGTTGTGGCAACACCACCACCACCACCAAAGGCCCGATTTTTCTGCCCCTGTTCAGCAGGGACATGTAATTACAATTCTTGATCTAATAATTCACAGCAGGGCGTTCCAGCGCCCACCAAGAGTAACTGTGAGGGCTTACAGTGTTGTGGCAACACCAACACCTAAGGGCCAAATTTTTGCAGGGTATATACGGCATGCCCCTACTTTCAAACATCCAACTTACAAACGACTCCTACTTGCAAACGGAAGGAGACAACAGGAAGTGAGATGAAATCTACCCCTAGGAAGGGAAATTCTCTCCTGTAAGAGTTAATATGGGAAAAAGCTGTCTCCTCTCCACTGATGCTTTATCACCAATCCTTGTTTCAATAAAAAAAAACGAATTTTCCAAAAACATTTGTCATTGGGACGGAAAGTGAGGTGAAATGTTCTGAACAGGTACACAGACAGCAAAACAAATGTTACAGGGGTGATAAACCTTCCCTATGTTTTCCAAAAAGCTTAAAAATGTATTTTTTGACTGGAGCTACACCTAAAAAATGTACCTGTTCCAAATTACAAACAGATTCTACTTAAGAACAAACCTGTTCAGCGTATATAGGGCCTTTTTTTTATTTGAGTGCGGGGTTCCCCTTAATATCCATACAAGACCCAAAGGGGCTGGTAATGGGCTGGGGGTAGGGGGGTACCCATGCCATTTTTCTCAATGATTTTCATCCATATTGCTGGGACCAGACATTACATTAAAGCCGCAAGCAGTTTTAAATGTTTTTTTTCCTTTAGAAATGTCATTTTGTGCAGGGACAGTTCTAAACACGGGAAACACGTGCCACTTCACAGGCATAATATAGACACCCCCCCAGATACGATATTTAAAGGAATATTTCCCTTTTTTTTTTCACCTTACGCATCATTAAAATCACTGCTCCCGAAAAAACTGCAGTTTTTAAAACTTTTTTTGCATTGATACATGTCCCCCGGGGCAGGACCCGGGTCCCCAAACCCTTTTTAGGACAATAACTAACATATTAGCCTTCATAATTAGCACTTTTGATTTCGAACGTTCGAGTCCCATAGAATTTAATAGGGTTCTAAAGTTTGCGCGAACTTTCGGTCCGTTCGCAGGTTCTGGTGCGAACCAAACTGGGGGGTGTTCGGCTCATCCCTAGTACTAATGTTTTTACCAATTTGGTTACAATAAAATATGTGAATTTTATCTGCGAGTCTGTGTCGGCACTCTAAAAGGCCATCTTCTTTGTTGCTCTTCTTGTCATGGTATAATAGGATGTAGGTGCCATAGGCAATCTCCTATTTTCTCACACTCACTACACCAGGGGTGCCCAACCAGTGGCCCGGGGGCCACATGTGGCCCGCGGAGCCCTCTGATGTGGCCCGCGACCTCCTGCTCTGGGATGGAATAAAATAGAATAGAATACTGTTATTAAAGGTAAGTTTTTATTACTAAAATCAGAGTGTATATATGGGCATATCTGTTCTGCAGTGGTTACTGGGCTGCTTTCAAACTGATCCACAGGTGCAGAGAAGTGCACCTGTGGGTTACCTGCACTGAGCCACAGACTTATATTACCTGTGAGTTTGGTGTGCTGAGAGTAGAGTGGGCTCTATAGAGCCGAGTGCAGGGCCGATCCTAGGCGGGTGCCTGGGGTGCAGTTCACCCAGGCGCCACAGAGATGGGGGCGCTCAAGCACCAGAGTGCTCCCCTCCCTCCTCTCCTTGTTGGTGTCCGAGCCGAGGCTGCTCCCTCCGCCAGTCACCGCCGCGGCGCTGCTGCTGTATTTCCTGCCCTAGTCCGCCCCCCCCACCCTCCTGTCAGAACAGATCGAGCGTCTGTCTCTGTTCGGAGAGAGACCGCGCTGTGACATTGTTGGGGGGGCGGGGTGGTCCGTGCCGTGCAGTGCCCGTCATGTGAGAGGATTCTGACATCTGACCCCATTCCTGCTTGTGTCTTCTGTCACTGTGCAGTGTCGATGTGATCCTCTCCTGTCTGAGTGTCATTGCCCAGTGCCTCTGTACAGACCGTGAAATGCATGCTACACCGGAATGTGCTTTGTAGATAAATAAGGTAAATGAAGTATGGTAATCTTTCCAGCATCACTGCACACTGATAACTCCTCACACCCGGCACTTTTCTTCTCTCATTCAGCTCTCACTACACTCGCAGCCCCCCTCCTCCCCTTTCCTCCTCGGCATTTCCCGGTCCACAATCTTTTCATCTACTAGTCTTGTTAACCCTCTGTATGCTCTAGTCTGCAACTGTCACAGCCTCAGAATCCTGCCAGCATGCCATTCATTCCTCATTGCTCCTTCATCCTGCCAGAACTTTTTTCCTTTACTTCACTGCAGGGGCATAACTACAGTGGTCGCCATTGCACCACAGCCTGAGAGGAGGGGGGGCGTCATACAGAGGAACCAATGCCTTCCATGTTCTTTCTGCAGCCACTAAATGCCTGCAAGAGAGAGGAGGAAAAGTGGGCATTCAGCAGCTGCAGGAAGAACATGGAGGGCATTGGTTCCTCTGTATGCCGCCCCTCCTCTCCAGCTTTTTCTGCCCGTGGGGCCCTCAGCTTTCTCCTGGCACTTCTGTGATCTTCCCCAGCAACTTCTCTGCTCTCTCCCACCCCACCCCCTACTGTAATCTGGCCCCCCCTGTGCTCTTCTCTGCCCCCCCCTGTGCTCTTCTCTGCCCCCCCCATGCTCTTCTTCTTTCCCCCCTGTGCTCTTCTCTGGTCCCCCCCTGTGCTCTTCTCTGGTCCCCCCCCTGTGCTCTTCTCTGGGTCCCTCCCTGTGCTCTTCTCTGGGTCCCCCCTGTGCTCTTCTCTGGGTCCCCCCCTGTGCTCTTCTCTGGCCCCCCCGTGCTCTTCTCTGGCCCCCCCCCTGTGCTCTTCTCTGGTCCCCCCCTGTGCTCTTCTCTGGTCCCCCCCTGTGCTCTTCTCTGGTCCCCCCCTGTGCTCTTCTCTGGTCCCCCCCCTGTGCTCTTCTCTGGTCCCCCCCCTGTGCTCTTCTCTGATCCCCCCTGTGCTCTTCTCTGGTCCCCCCCCCTGTGCTATTCTCTGGTCCCCCCCCCTGTGCTCTTCTCTGGTCCCCCCCGTGCTCTTCTCCGGTCCCGTCCCCCCTGTGCTCTTCTCCGGTACCCCTCCTGTGCTCTTCTCTGGTCCCCCCTGTGCTCTTCTGAGGTCCCCCTGCTGTTCTACTTTATCCTGCCATTCTCCTGTCACCCTGTACTGTCTCCTGTCCGCCCCCCAGCTCTGCCAGGTTCCCCCCTCCCCTCTTCCACCGGCTGCTGTGGGGAATATTTAAGGATGGAGAGCAGGGAAGGCTTCCCTGCCTGAAATGACAGAGTAAGTTATCTGTACTAATCACTTACTCTGACCATCTCCTGTACCATGTCTGAGTGCTCTTTCTAACAGAAGCCCCCTCTGTGTGCATCAGAGAGACTCCCCTCCAGGTCTCATTAGGGTACGCTCTTCCTGTATTTTCTTTATTGTTAGAAGATCATGGGAGGATCCCAGGGAAACAAAGACTTCTTAGGGGAGCATCTCTGTGTTTGAGTCGTTGCCATAGAAACATGTGTAAAGCGGAGGAGTTTGTAAGATGACCACGCCCATGTGGGGGCGCCAGAAATATTTCTGCACCCAGGCGTCTGTGACCCTAGGATCGGCCCTGGCCGAGTGGGCTGCCATCCACCCGCTCCACTCATTGTTACCAAGTCGCTTAAGTGGCCCTTGCTGGCTTTAATGTGATTCAAGTAAATTTACACAAATAAAGTTGAATGAAATAGGCTCAGTTGTTTGGGTTTGCACCTCCAAGTCGCTTAAGTGGCCCTTGCTGGCTTTAATGTGATTCAAGTAAATTTACACAAATAAAGTTGAATGAAATAGGCTCAGTTGTTTTCTGTTTGCACCTATACTGTATATATAAATGCAGCATGCTGTCACCATAGAGATTAAAGCGGTATTAAATCTAATGCCGCGTACACACGATCGTGATTCACGGCGGTGAAAACACCGCCGTGAATCACGACATGAAATAAAATGAAAAACGAGGGAACGGCATTTTCCCCCACACACGACCGTTTTTGCCGTCATTTTTTTCTTTGTCGAGAAAAACGACCGTCTGTGGGCTCCGCGCCAGTGTCTCCCTATGGGAAAACTGCAGCGGAAAAAAATGATGGAAAAAACGATGAGAAAAATTAGAACATGTTCTTATTTTCTCTCATCGTGATTAATGCCGTTTTTCCCGTCGGGAAAAACGGCAAAAAGCCCACAGACGATCGTTTTTCTCGTCCAAAGGAAAAAATGTCATTTTTCCCGACGGAAAAAATTTAATTTTTCCCGACGGGAAAAATGATCGTGTGTACGCGGCATAAAAACCAAAAATGCATTTTTACTGCAGTGATCAGGTCAATAAGTATGTCATTTTTCAACTTTCTTTTTAACAGAGCGAGCTGTCCAGAAAAAAGTGTCAGTTAGCGGGTTAAGACAAACCACTTAACACTGACAGGGGTATATATAATAGTCAGATTGTATTCTTTCATATAAAACCTTTACCCCAAAAGGAAAAAAGTGTTGCTGTGACTGCTTAAAAAAACCTTAGACCCCATACACCCTATTATGCCGCGTACACACTACCGTTTTTAATGGCGAGAAAAATTCCATTTTTTAAAATGGTCATTAAAAATGATCGTGTGTGGGCTCCCGAGCATTTTTCACGACGTGAAAAATGGGCAAGAAAAAATTGGAACATGCTCTAATTTTTCTCGTCGTTTTTCACATCGTCGTTTTTCTCGTCATGAAAAACGGCAGTGTTTAGGCTTTAACGACGTGAAAAAAAATGCGCATGCTCAGAATCTAGTATGAGACGGGAGCACTCGTTCTGGTAAAACTAGCGTTCGTAATGGAGATAGCACATTTGTCACGCTGTAACGGACTGAAAAGCACAAGGCTAAAAAGCGCAAATAGTCTCTCAACAAACTTTACTAATGTGAAGGGTGGCGCCATCCGAATGGAACTTCCCCTTTATAGTGCCGTCGTATGTATTGTACGTCACTGCGCTTTACTCCAAAAAAAATTCCACGATAGTGTGTAGGCAAGGCAGGCTTGAGATTTTTTCAATGACATTAAAAACGATTGTGTGTACGCGGCATGAGATTATCTTCAGATTTACCCAAATCATATAATATGAGGTTAAACCTTGAAGCCCTGTACACACGGGCGGGAATTCCGTCTATTAGAAAACCGTAGGTTTTCCTGATGGGATTCCTGGCAAGCTTGCCTTGCCAAGTCCTGTGTACAGACGGCCATTCAAAAGAACCGCCGTTCTTTTGAATGGCAAGAACGCGGTAACATCATCGACTACGCTCGTCACATTCGATGCCGTCGCCGCCATCTTGCTACACCCTACACTACCCTTGTATGCTACCGCACATGCGTCGAAGTCTCATCGAGCATGCGTGGGCTTACCTGGGACAGGTAAGCATACTCACAAACGGTTTTCTCAGCAGGAAAACTCTGCCGAGAATCCCGACGAAAAAAATAGAGAGCAGGTTCTCTATTTTTCTCGTTGAGATTCCCGGCAGTTTTCCTGTCCAGAAACCATACACACAAACGGTTTTCTCTGCAAAATACTCTCCCAGCAGTTTTCTTGCCGAGGCTTAAGAGTTTCAATTTCTATGCAATCAGGCAGGCCCTTGCGCTACATGGTTTTGTTATATCTAATGCATCGTACACACGACCGTTTTTTCGGTCGGGATAAACTCTGACGGATTTTTCAGACAGAATTCCACTCAAGCTGTCTTGCATACACACGGACACACCAAATTCTGACCGTCAAGAACGCGGTGACGTACAACACTACGACGAGCCGAGAAAAATAAAGTTCAATGCTTCTGAGCATGCGTCGACTTGATTCTGAGCATGCATGTTTTTTTCTCCGTCAGAGTTCCATACAGACGAACAGAATTTCCGAACATGTTCTCTTTCTAACTCCTGTAGCGATACCTCCAACTAAGAAGGCCGCAGATTTAGTTTGGGCCCTGAAGACAGCTCCGCCAACCCCCGGCAATATGCTCTACCCCCTACTGGCACAGCTAGTACTGACAGTAAATTGTATCTCTTATACTGTATGAATAACTGAGCATTGAGACAATATTAAATTGAAATAAATGTAAGATTTTACTTAAGCTCTTGGTAAAGAAAAGGGTAACATCAATGACAGTTTACAGAATAATCATTTGTAATGCAGAGCCCAGCCACACTAACACACTATAGGGTTAACACATAACAAGGGAGCCACGCGGGTGACCGTTAGCTAAGTGCCCTGTGGCGCAGTAACCAAAACACCTTAGAACCAGGCCTGGTTCTGATATCTACAACTTAGTCCTTTTTCTTCACCGGCAGATCTTTAACGGCGGTGCACATTAACAGAGTACAAAACTTTGTAATCCAATGGGGTAGGTAAAGATGGAGTAGAAACTTGACTATGCGAACGGTAGGTTCAGTTCTAACAAGGGTCTTCAATAAAAGCACTAAGAACAACTCATAGGCCACGGCAGTCTATAGGCCTATATGCAGTAACAGTATATCGGTTGGGCATATGCCCTCTCACCCGCCCGGACTACGGTCCCAGTCCGGGAACTTCCACCTGTTGTGTCCTCACACACACTCCGTCTCTTCAGTGATCGGGTCCCCGATCCAACAAGGCTGTAGTCGAGCGAAGTCAGATGCCACCCAGGCTTGCAGAGGGGTGGAAGGCTCTTTGGTGCTGCGCAAGGCCTCAGGCTTCAGGCCCTGCACTCCGACACATCCGCACAGGAGGATCAGTCTTTGAAGTCTCGTGTCCCAAAGAGGCCGAGCCCAGCCTCGCCTCCTCCTTTTATAACCCCTCCCATGAGTCTCTGCGGCGGAACATTGCAGAATGGGGTTCTGGGTAATGTAGTCTCTCTGCATTAAAGGGGAACACCCCGCTACACACTCCCCCCACTTGAACTCTTTGGTCCCCAAAGATAAACCTTAACAAAGACTATGTACAACTCTAGACAATTCTACAAACGATGTTGGCATAGGGAATTCCCACCAAAACTGAGGAGTAGAATTCCCTTGCCCACAGGTCACATTATCATAGGTGGCCTGCCTAGCTGTGCCAGAGAGTGAACTGGGGTTGCCCTCCACTAAATGGAAAGTGGAGGGATCCGGATTTTCAGCACTCCTCCTAGCGGTAACTACAGAATCCTCTGAGCTATTCCCCATTTGTGGGTAGGTCAGCTTCTTAGGAGGCCGGATGACTCTTCGAGCCCTTTGCTCTCTTGGGATTTCTGGCTCTGGTGCCACAGGCTCCTCTTCCTCTGAGCAACCATCATGGGCATCTTCCCAGTAATCTGCTGAAGGACTAGAGGGGATGAACTCTGTGGCTTCTGGGTTCAGTGTTTCATCTGTGGTGTCTTCAGTGGTTGGAAGGTCTATGGTAGAAGTTCCTGGAGTTGGGGAAGGCCACAGCCAATTAAGTTCTCCATCCTCATCTCCACTAAGTTGAGAGGCCTCTCCATCTTCAGCTCGGGAGGCCTGCGACCGAGTGTTCGGCCTAGGAGTATCCAGGATAGAGGCCGGTTCAGGGGAGTGTCCCACGGAAGGTATTCTAACTGCCTCGGCAAGAGGGAGCAGGTGGTTTCGATGCCACGTCTTCAGAGGGCCCACCTTTCCTTCCGGCTTCAACTTGTAGACAGGCAGGCCCGGCAACTTCCTACAGATGACATAAGGTTCAGATCTCCATCTATCTGCAAGTTTGTGCTTCCCAGGGACCCCCAGATTGCGTAACAGTACTCGATCCCCGGGCTGTAGGTCTTGTACCCGGACCTTCAAGTCGAAGTTTCTTTTGTTTCGAGCTCCCCTTGATCTGAGGCCGCTTGAGCTTGTTCATAGGCTACTTTCAGGCTGTGTCTGAGCCTGTCCACATATCCTTTGTGGGATGTGGCTGAGGAATGGTCCAGAGAGGTGCCAAAGGCCAAGTCCACAGGTAGTCTCGCTTCTCTCCCAAACATGAGTCGATATGGGGAGTAGCCTGTAGCATCACTGATGGTGCAGTTGTAAGCATGTACTAGGGCTGCTATATGTTTGCTCCAATGTTGCTTTTTCTCACTTTCCAGAGTCCCCAACATGTTGAGCAAGGTTCGGTTAAACCTTTCCGGCTGAGCATCTCCTTGTGGGTGGTAAGGTGTAGTTCGAGTCTTCTTGATTCCCAACGAATCCAGGAGTTTCCGGATCAGTTTACTCTCAAAGTCCCTTCCTTGATCTGAATGAAGTCGCTGTGGCAGCCCATAATGGACAAAGTACTTCTCCGTAAGTACCTTGGCTACGGTGGAGGCCTTCTGATCTTTGGTTAGGAAAGCTTGGGCATACCGGGTGAAATGGTCGGTTATCACCAGAACATTTCCTAGTCCACTCAGGTCGGGTTCAAGGCAGAGAAAGTCAATGCATACCAGATCCATTGGGCCTTGACTTTGTAGATGGCCCATTGGGGCAGCTTGATGGGGTAAAGTCTTCCTCTGGATGCATCGTGCACATGAGTGGCAGTACTCTTCTACCTCTGCCCTCATGCAGGGCCAATAGAACCGACTTCTGACAAGTTGAAAGGTCCTTTCAGCCCCTAGATGGCCATGATTGTCATGCAGGGCAATCAGAACAGTCTCTCGATGTTTCTCTGGGAGGAACAGTTGCCACTTATCTTCTGAGTCATCAGAGGGGCCCCTTCGGTAGACCACTCCCTGATGTACCTGCAACCTGTCCCATTCTTTCCTCAACAGGCGAGCTTCCTTTGAGGGATGACGCAGGAGTTTGTTTGGATCCTGATTCTCCAGGGCCTCCAGGACCAATCTCCCCCAATGGGGTCTTCCAATTGGTCACTCCTCAACTCCTTCTTGGACAATCTCGGCAGGTTGTCTTCGTCCAATTGAGTCACCCCACAGTAGTGTTTTGGGACTCCCACCATGGTAACTCCTATTTCTTCTGCTCTGGAGCCTCCTCTGGCCTGGAATTCAGCTCCTTGACAAAGGGCCCGCACCCCGTCCGGTGCCACTTGGGTCCAATCTTCTACATCACTGGTGGGGGCATGAGATCTCCTGGACAGAGCGTCTGTGTCTCTATTCCCAGCCCCTGGCCTATACTTTAGGCTGAAGTTGAATCCAGACAGTGCGGCCAGCCACCTGTGTCCAGTGGCGTCCAGCTTGGCCGTGGTGAAAAGGTAGGTAAGGGGGTTGTTGTCGGTCTTCACAGTGAACTCCGCCCCATACAGGTAGTCTTTGAGCTTGTCTACTACCGCCCACTTAAGGGCCAGGAACTCCAGCTTGTGAGTGGGGTAGTTCTTGTCAGAGGGGGTCAAGCTCCTGCTCACATAGGCAACAGGCCGTTGTTGCCCTTCGTGTTCTTGATAAAGTACTCCTCCCAGACCATCATGACTAGCATCTACGTGTAGTTCATAGGGCTTGGTTGGGTCTGCGTAGGCCAAGACTGGGACAGTGGTTAGGCTCTCCTTTAATGCCTGGAAGGCCTCTTCACACTTCTGGTTCCACTGATTTCTGACTGACTCTCCCGGCTTCCTGGGCCCTGAGTCGTCCTCTTCCCCCTCAGTCTTGAGCAGTTCATTCAATGGTCTAGCAATTCGGGCGAATCCCTCCACAAACCTCCTATAGTAGGAGCAGAAACCCAAGAAGGATCTGAGTTCTGTTACTGTGGTGGGTCGTGGCCAGGAGGTAACTGCCTCCAATTTCTCGGGGTCTGTGGCCACCCCTTCTTCGGACACTATGTGCCCCAGATAGTTCACAGAAGACTGGTAGAACCGACACTTTTCAGGCGAAAGTTTGAGTCCCTCCTCACTGAGTCTCCTCAAGACTTTTTCCAGCCTCTCCTCATGTTCCTCCAGGGTTCTTCCAAAGACTATGACATCGTCCAGGTACACAAGGACTTTAATAAGGTTCATGTCTCCTACAGTCTTCTCCATAAGACGCTGGAAAGTAGCTGGGGCTCCAGACAGACCTTGGGGCATCCGGTCGAATTCAAAGAACGCTACTGGGGTTATGAAAGCTGTCTTCTCCTTGTCTTCTGGGTGCATGGGGATCTGATAGTACCCGCTCTTGAGATCCATAACACTGAACCACTTGGCTCCAGACAAACTCTGTAGGGCATCCTCTATCCTTGGAGTAGTATACTGGTCGGGTATGGTTCTCCTGTTGAGAGTCCTGTAGTCGATACAGAGCCTCAATGACCCATTCTTCTTCCTGACCACCACTATCGGGGATGCATAGGGGCTTCTAGATTCCCGTATCACTCCAGTCCTCTTGAGTTCTGAGAGTTGTTCCCTTAGATCCTCCAGATCTGCTAGTGGGACCCGCCTGACCCTCTCTCTGAAGGGCTTATCTTCCTGGAGGCGGATCCGATGGGTGGCACTCCTTGCCCCACATCAAACTCATTTTTAGAGAAGATCCTCTCCCATCTGTTCAGCTGGGCCTTGGCTCTCTCTTTCCAAGCCCTGGGCAGATTCGGGTTTTCCATGGATATCTTTTCCCAAGCATCTCCTCCTTCGCCCACCTCTGACAGGTTGACAGGGGCAGCAGGGCTCACCTGGCCTAGCAGCATCCTGGCTGGGACCTCCATGGGGCCATCCGTATTGTTCCTAACACTCACTGGGACTCTACAATGGGCCTTCTTTAGGGCCTTCAGCGGAATCACTTCTGGTATCACTTTCAGACCGTGGGACCCTTCTCTTGGATCAGATTCCAACATGACAAAGGGTCCAGGCTGCTCCCAAGTAAGCTTCACAGTGCCTCTGAGACAGGTTACTTCGCTGGGCTGCAGCACTATCCCTCCTCTTCCAAGTCTCCACACCTTCCCTATCCCCTCTCCTGGGGTCTTCTGCTCTAAGACCAGCCTTTGGTAAGCTGTCTTCAGCATGGGGTGGATCTTGGTGACCGTTGCCCCTTTCTCTTTCACTAGAGGGGTCAGAAGTCTTCGGACCAGGTCCGTGTTTGTCCCTATTATCAGGGAACTCTTGTTGGCTCCTGGTGGCCGAGGGCACACAACTGCCAGGGTGTCAAACACTTCGGTTTTCCCAGCCACAGATGGGTCAAAGGTCATCCTGACAGGCAGATAGCCATCGTAGGGGAAGTTCTGGGTTCCAATCCCACATATCTCTAGTCCCTCTATTTTCCGGATGGGTAGGTGACTCAAGTACTTATCGTAAAAGTCTCTGTATAGCAGGGTTACTTGCGCCCCAGTATCCAAGATTGCTCTGGTGTAGACTCCCTCCACTTGAATGGACACTATGGGAGATGGGCCTACCAGCTTCTCCGGGTAAGGCCCGGCAGGGGTCGCTTTCTTCAGACTTTTTTTCTTTGAACCTCCTCTCGTCCAATCCCCTTTGGACTTCAGTCTTTCTTGAGTCTGGTATGCATTGACTCCCCCCCCTTTACTGGGTGTAGGGACCCGCTGAGGGACACTATTGTTTTTCCTAGGTGTGCACCCCCTCTGGGGAGTGCTGTGCCTCTTCTGAGGGGTCTTACCCCCTTTCTCTGGGGTGTATCTCTGTTGAGGAATGTTGTGTTTCCCCCGAGGCGTTTTATCTCCTGTTGTTTTCTGCTTTGCTTTCAGCTTGGAGCTCACTGAAGGTGATGGGCACCCAGTTGACTCCTTCACCGGGGCCCTCTGAAGTTTCCCGCCGGCTTGCGGTTGTCTATTTTCTTCTTTTTGGGACTGGAGCATGTAGCCGCAATATGTCCAATTCCTCCACAGTTAAAGCAAACGATATCTCCCCATTCTTGTAAAGATGCGGGTGCTGAGGCAACTGGGAATAATTCCTTCCTTGGCACTTCTCTCTTGGGACCCTCTGTGTCTTTCTCCATCAGAGAGGTCAACATCTCTAACACCTTGGACATTTGAGCTTTCAGGGTGTCTATCTCCGAATCTCTTTCAGGGGTCATTACTGGATTGACTAGCACCTGTGCGGGTACAACATTTGTCCTAATCAACTGCTGGTCCTGTTGCAGTGCCTCCTCATCTCTGATGATTTTTATCAAGTCAGCATAAGTCAGCAACGTTCCTCCTCCTGAGGTTTTCAGGTGCAACCAGACTGGATCCGAGCGCAGTGCTCCCTTTAAGACTTGCTTCATTCTTGCCGCATCTGTGTCTTGGGGCCTCATCCCCTTCTTCAACACAATCTTGCACAACAACCTGTTCAGTCTTCTAACATACTCGGAAAGTTTCTCCTCCGGTTGTTGGAAAGTATGTTCAAACTGGTAGACCATCTCAGTCACCTTTTCCAATTGACCAAACTCTTCTTGCAGCATGGCTAGACAGTCTTGAGCCGTGCAATCTGCTTTCCCAAACCGAAAACTTTTCACTGCTTCTGCTGCTGCGCCTTTAAGGCTTTCCATCACTCGTTGCCTCTTCTGCGCTTCAGGCACCTCCCATGCCTCTACTGCCTGCAATGCCTGCTCCACCCAGGTGTCAAAGTCTTCTTCCCCTGCGGGGACAGGGAGCTTCCCTGAGAATGTCTTTAGTCTCCGGTAGCTAGTCTCTACATGCACCGTGTTTGCCTTCTGACACTTGGTTAGCAGATCCCCTATCGCACCTATCAGTTCTGGTGATATAACAGTGGCAGGTGCAGGCGCCACCGAGGGCGTCGCCCTGTCCCCTTTTTCCGGTGGGGTATGGGCCGCAGCCTGCGGTGATCCCGTTGGTGATGGTTCCTTTCTTTCAGTTACTGCGTGCGCCAACCTATAGGTTCTGTTGTCTGGCGTCCGCACACACTTGCGCTTACAGGCCTCTGGCATCCTGTTCCAGTACTCCACTAATGCATACTGATATGAGATGTCTGGGTCTGACTTTATCTCCGTCACCCACGGTGTGTGATTTGGGGACACTGACTTCATCAACTCCTCTACCGTTTCAGTCGACCATTCCTCCCCAGGGAGGCTGATGACTATCGACTGGTTTGGCTCTGCGTTAGAGGCTTTGCACCACTCTTCTACCGCTCGTGGATCCATGGGGTCCATGCCGGCACCTCTGGCGTTCACTTGCTGCATCAGGATCCCGGACGAGAACCCCCACGTGTAGCGATACCTCCAACTAAGAAGGCCGCAGATTTAGTTTGGGCCCTGAAGACAGCTCCGCCAACCCCCGGCAATATGCTCTACCCCCTACTGGCACAGCTAGTACTGACAGTAAATTGTATCTCTTATACTGTATGAATAACTGAGCATTGAGACAATATTAAATTGAAATAAATGTAAGATTTATTTTTTTAAATCAAATATTTTTTTATTTTTATTTTTTTTATTTCTTTATCACAACATTTATACATACATCCATTTCAATCCTGTGTTACAATACAAATATGCCTTGACTTATGTTATACATTCTCCAACTCATTCCCGTTTCCCAACCCCCCCCCCCTCATCCCCCGTGCCCCCCCGTCAATCCATTTATTCCATATATTATTAAATTTCTTTTTGTTACCTCTTTTAGTGTATATAAGTTCTTCTTTTCTTATTGTGTCATTTATTATCTCCTCCCATTCTGTTACTGTAGGTGGGTTTACCGCTTGCCATTTCTGTGCAATAAGTTTCCTTCCCTGAAACAGGCATCTCCTAATCGCTATACGCTCGCCCTTTGAGGGTACCCTCTCTTCCACCAAGCCCAGCACACATAGCCTCGCCTCCGGCTGTAATAATGTTCCAAATGTTCTATTGATCTTTTCGACTATTTGCTTCCAATATTGTTACAGCTTGGGGCATCTCCAGACCATGTGTATTAGGTCTCCTTTATCCTGTCCACATCTCTGGCATCCTGGGTCTGGTCTCCTGCCAAATTGGAACATTTTTTGGGGCGTGTAGTATGTCCTATGTATCAGATATAGCTGAGACATATACTGGGAGGGGGACATTGACAGTTCGGGGCCTATACCCAGTATTTGTTCCCATTGATCTTGTGAAATTGTGCCCACATCCTTCTCCCATTTCTCCCTAATTTTATTAGCCATGATCTCGCTTCGATCTGCCCTATCTAGGGAGTCATAAATGGTTGAGATTACTCCTCTAGTGTCCTCAGTGTTTACTAAGTTTCGGAAGATGGCCATATTATTCCATTCCGGTATCCTATTTCCAAATTGTGCATTCAGCGCATGACTGATTTGTAAATATCTATGAAAAGATCTATTTGGAACCGAGAACTCCTCTCTTATTTCTTGAAATGTTTTTATTCTACCAACAGCAAATAGTTGTTCCAGTAGATGTATCCCTAATCTGTCCCACTCATCAACCTTTCCCATGATTTTAAGTTCTTGTAGGTTGCTATTATCCCAGATAGGGGAGAATTCAGAGAAACCTGTATATCCTAGAATCTTCTTCCCCTCTTTCCAACATTTTACCATTAATTGGACTGTGGGGCATTTAGAATGAAATGAGTCTGCCTCCACTGCCTCAACTTCCGTGTCATGGCTTGTGTCATTCATGACTACCCTGGGTCCTCTCTGATTACTATTCCTCATGTGCTGCAGCTGGGCCGCTAAGAAATAAAATCTGGGGTTCGGGAGAGCGAGACCCCCCTTCTCCCTTGGATATTGCAAGGCTCGGAGCGAGATTCTCGCTATTCCCCCCTTCCAGATCAATTCCCTGAAAACCCCTTCTATCTTCCTGAACCACCGTTTTGGGATCCATACTGGGGAATTATGTAGAATATATAAGATTTGCGGCATCCACACCATTTTTATCAGATTACTCCTTCCTACTACAGATAGGGGAAGCCGATTCCAGAACCTGCATTTTTGTTTCATCTTTGTCAGTAATGGCACTAGATTTCCCACTATATAGTGCCCAGGATCCTTTGTCATGTTTATTCCTAGGTATCTTATCTGGGGTACTACCTTCACTTGGTCTATCTGCCCTCTCAAGGGCTCTAGCGGCAGGAGGGCGGATTTCTCCCAGTTTATTGTTAGACCGGAAAATCTCCCAAATTCCCCTATAATATTCATTGCTGTCGCCAGTGAGGCCTGTGTATCCCCCAGAAAGAGTAGGATATCGTCCGCATATAATGCAACTTTCTCCTCTCCTAGCTTTCTTTTGAATCCTTTTATCCCCGGAGATGCCCTTATTGCAGTGGCTAGTGGTTCCATGGCCAGGGCGAAAAGCAGGGGCGACAACGGGCATCTCTGTCTTGTCCCCCTGGCCAGTCTAAACCAGTCTGAGCACTCACCATTGACCCTTACCTTTGCCCTGGGATTCCCATATAGTAACCTAACCCATTGAGTAAACTTAGGGCCGAATCTGTACTCTTCTAACACCTTCCACAGATATTGCCACTCAAGGCTATCGAATGCCTTTGTGGCATCCAGGGACAAGATTGCTCTTGCCTCTCTTTCTACTACTGGCAGCTGGATATTTAGGAATGTTCTTCTGATGTTAGAGCTAGTGGACCTTCCTGGTATAAATCCTGTTTGATCAGGATGTACCAGTTTTGTAACTATCCTATTTAACCTTGTTGGCAGTATTTTAGCCAGGATTTTGGTGTCAGCGCACAGGAGTGATATCGGTCTATAGGAATTTGCCTCTAATTGATCTTTCCCTTCCTTTAATAGTGTTATTATAGTTGCCTCTTCCATGGACCCAGGCATTTTCCCTGCCTCAGCCGCCCAGTTAAATACCTCTAGCAATTTTGGAAGCAGCACCTCACTGTAGGTTTTATATATTTCTATTGGGAGACCGTCAGGACCCGGTGACTTTTGACCCGCCATTTCTTTAGTTGCCAATTGTATCTCTCCCAGTGTCAGTGGTGCCTCCAGCTCTTCCCTATCTTGCTCTGTCAGCCGATGTATTTTCAGGCCTGCAAAGAAAGTGACCATTTCCCCTTCACTGTTGTTATGCCAATTACTGCTATACAAATTCTGGTAATACCTTTTGAACACCTGCATTATTTCTGGTGTGTCTCTCTTAATCTCCCCGTTCTCATCATGAATCGCCGGTATAATGGTAGGGGAATTGTCAGCCCTCGCGGCCAGGGCGAGAATTCTCCCCACTCTCTCACCCTCACCAAACAAGTTCTGTTTCTGAAATAGTTTTTTATTTTCCGCCTTTCTTCTTCTTATTTTTTTGTATTCCTCCTGTGCTTCTAGCCATTTCTTATGTTCCTCCTGGCTTGGGTTATTTATATAACAGATCTCTAAGCTCTTTACCTTTTCACTCGCCGCAAGTTCTATGGCACGCGTTTGTTTTTTAATAAGCAATATTTTTTGGATCAGGATTCCCCGCAGGAATGCTTTCAGAGTATCCCAAATTATTCCCATCGAGGCAGAGCCGGTATTTACTTCTATAAATTCTTTCAGACTGCCATTTATTCCCTCCGGCTCTTTGATAACCTCTAACCAGAATGGATTTAGCTTCCAGTCCCTTTTATTATATCCTCTATTCGTCTTTATTTCAAAAGTCATTGAGGAGTGGTCCGATATGCTTCTGGGTTCATATACCACCTCTCCCAACACCCCCATTGCCTCTTCATTGCAGAGTACGAGGTCTATCCTGGACAGAGTCGAATGTGTCCTTGAGTGGCAGGAGAATTGTTTTTCCATTGGGTGCCTCCTCCTCCACACATCTACCAGGCCCATCTCCCCACAAAATTGAGAGAGGGGGCTATCAGCCCGTGCAGAGGGGGCACCCACCGGGAATTTATCTATGTTTTTATTCATGGTCATGTTGAAATCCCCCGCCACTATTACCGGTACTCCCGGTCTGTCCATGATAAACTCCATCAAGTCCCACAGTGTTTCTATCCCGAATGGAGGGGGGATATATATACCTGCCACCACATATTCCCTTGTTTCTATCCGGCAATGAAGAAACACATAGCGTCCCTCAGTGTCAATCTTACAGTGGCTGCAGGAAAACACCAACCCTGAGTCTATCAACACACTCACCCCCCTCGAATAGGAGGTGTGTGTGGAGTGGAATTGTATCTGATATTTCCTGTGTTTTAGCAAATTGACGGTTCCCTTATCCAGGTGTGTTTCCTGCAGACACAGTATTTTGATATTATTATGTAGCGGGGTGTTCCCCTTTAATGCAGAGAGACAAGAAGTTCCAGGTGAGAGGTGAGTCGGGAGGAAGTAAAGAGACATTATGGAAGTGAAAGCAGAGGAGAGAGAGACTACATCTCCCAGTACATCTTGCAGCACCCAGGGTGCATTGCTCCAGAACAGAGACTGCTGGGGCAGACTTTATAAAGGGGAGGCGGAGTTTTGGTCGGCCTCTTTGGACACCCCTCTCCTAGCAAGAGGATCTCTGTGCTGAACTGCTGTGTGCACAAGGCCTGAAGCCTGGGCCGTGTGCTCCTTTCCAAAGAGCCCTCTGCCAGCCTAGCAGAGCCTTAGAGACATCTAATCCTCCTTGCTGCAGTACACCAGAAGGATTGAAGACTTGGATGTCGGTGGATTCCTGTTCCCAGACGAATCGATGGAGGAAACGGATTTGGACTTGTCCGGGTGGTGAGAGCTGTTTAAAGACAGATCCTTTATCTTTACTATTCGTTGGGATTACAAAGTTGTTCTTCAAGTGCACCACCGAAAAGATTGCTAGCGAATATTGTTTCACTGAACTTCCATTTAGATCAGTCAGGCCTGACTGCATAGGTAGACATTGCTGGGTGTTAGTCTACCCATGAGGGGAAGTAGCTGTAAAAGGGCAGCGCTAGAGTTGCATAGCAATACTTTATTATTCTGATTACTCTGTTTATCTTTATTACTGTTTATTGCAGGGATCTGCAACTTGTTATACTGTTGTTTATTACTTGCCCATTAGCCTCAGTAAAATATCTGGGTAAAGTACATTTGGTGTCAGTTCCGCTTACTTTAATAGGAGTTTTAAAGTATATTCTGTGTATGTTTGTTATAGGACTGCATCACCAACAGTTGCGAACACGCGGTCCTATCTCTCTATCACCAGCTGTGCCACGGGAGGTTAGAGCCGATTGCCGGGGGTTGACAGCGGTGCACTGCAGGGCCCAAATCAATATAAGCGGCTCTCTTAACTGGGGGTAGCGCTACACGTGGGGGCTCGAGTCCGGGATCCTTGTACGTTGCACGCTGCAATCAAGCCGGTCAGAAGTACCAGCATGGACCCGCTGGCAATGTCACAGTGGTGCGCAGCGATTGGCGCCGATCCAACCGCGGCGGTAGTCATTGTACTCCCGGGGGAAAGATGGAAGGAAGAGGAGATAAAACAGCTCGTATTGTTACTGTCTCCGAGCCACAAAGCATGGGTGATGGATTTTAGGCCAGATCCAGTGATCTCGTTTACATACGCACTGGTAGAATGGAAAAACGAAATCCCAGAGCATTTTAAAAGTCAGAGTATACAAGCCATAGATAATCAGATCTATCACTTGATACATACGCTGCCAGTGAAGGAAGAATGGTTTCAGACACCAAAGCCATCACTCCCACAATTATCTCCACCACTATCCCCTAAAGCAGAAAAGCTTAAGGAACTATTAAGCCCGGGATCACCGCTGGCCGCTATAGGGCCTGAATTGTTGAATGCTCTAGGAGACCTTGTAATTAAGTGCCAGAAAAGCAGTACGGTGCATGTGGAGGCCGGTTACCGGAAGCTTAGCACCTTCTCAGGGAAGCTCCCCGTCCCTGCGGGGGAGGAAGATTTTGACACTTGGGTGGAACAGGCATTGCAGGCAGTAGAAGCATGGGAGGTGCCTGAGGCACAGAAGAGACAGCGAGTCTTAGAAAGTCTAAAAGGTGCCGCGGCAGAAGCGGTGAAGAGCTTCCGGTTTGGAAATGAAAACTGTACAGCTCAAGATTGCCTGGCCATGCTGCAGGAAGAGTTTGGTCAGCTGGAGAAGGTGTCAGAGATGATTTATCAAATTGAACACACTCTCCAGCAGCCGAATGAGAAACTGTCAGAATATGTTAGAAGGCTGAACAGGCAGTTATGCAAGATTGTACTGAAGAAGGGAATGCTGCCCAAAGATGCAGATGAAGCACGCATGAAGCAGATCATGAGGGGAGCGCGGCGCTCAGACCCGGTCTGGCTGCACCTGAAAACCTCAGGAGGAGGAATGTCACTAACCTACTCTGATCTAATAAAAATTATTAGGGACGAAGAGGCGCTGCAGGAAGATCAGCAGGTGGCCAAGGCGAATGTCACACCTGTACCAGTGTTGGTCCATTCGGTCAAGAGCCCAGAAAGAGATGCGGAGGTTGACACTCTGAAATCGCAAATGGCCCAAGTGTTGGAGATGCTGACCTCTTTGATGGAGAAAGATCAGAGAAGACGAGAGAAACCAAGCCCAAGAAAGGAGTTGTTCCCGAACACCTCAGCACCGGCCTCCCTACAGGACCGAGAAGAGGTGATTTGCTATAACTGCGGAGGGAGTGGCCACTTTGCTAACGTATGCTCCAGCCCAAAGAAGAAGAGAACAGATAATTGCAAGCCGGCGGGAAACTCCAAAGGGCCCCGGTGAAGGAGTCAACCGGGTGCCCATCATCTTCAGTGCGCTCCAAACTAAAAAAAAAAGGCCAAGAATGGAGGAGACAAAACTCATAGGAGGAGGTATAGTACACCCCCACCAAGATGTACCCCAGAGGGAGGGGGCAAGACCCCTCAGTGGAAGTACAGCACCCCAAAGAAGGAACATCCACCTAAAAGGAACAATAACATCCCTCAGCGGGTTTGTGCCCCCATTGAGAGGGAGAAAGTCAATGCATGCCAGGCTCAGGAAAAATTAAAGTCCAAAAGGAGCAGGGCAAGGGTCGAAAGCCAAAAAAAAGAGGTGACCCCAGTCCGGCCATACCCAAAGGAACTGGTGGGCCCGTCTCCTACTGTGCCCATTCAAGTGGAAGGAGTCTATACTAAAGCTCTTTTGGACACCGGAGCACAGGTGACTTTACTATACCGGGACTTCTATGATAGGCACTTGAGTCATCTGCCTATCCAGAAGATAGAAGAGCTGGAGATATGGGGACTTGGAACCCAGAGTTTCCCTTATGATGGGTACCTGCCCATAAAGATGACTTTCGACCCATCCGTGGCTGGGAAGGCTGAAGTGTTTGACACCCTGGCAGTTGTGTGTCCCCGGCCGCCTGGAGCCAGCAAGATTTCCCTGATCATTGGGACAAACACGGATCTAGTCAGGAGACTCCTGACCCCTCTAGTGAAAGAGAGAAACCATTCAGCCACCAAAATCCATCCCATGCTAAAGACGGCCTACCAACGACTGGTCTTAGAGCAGAAGACCCCGGGAGAGGGGATAGGGAAGGTGTGGAGACTTGGCAGAGAAGGAGTAGTGCTACAGCCCGGAGAAGTAACCTGTCTTAGGGCCACTGTGAAGCTTTGGTGGGAACAACCTGGCCCCTTTGTCATGCTGGAATCAGACCCAAGGGAAGAGTCCTCAGGCCTGGAAGTGATACCAGAAGTGATTCCGTTCAAGGCCCTGAAGAAGGCCCATGGCAGAGTTCCGGTGAGTGTTAGGAACACTACGGGAGGACCCATGGAGATCCCTGCCAGAGTGTTGCTTGGTCAGGTGAGCCCTGCTGCCCCGGTCACTTGGTCCGAAGTCAAGGGGACGGGTGGCGGAGGAGATGTTTGGGAGAAACTGTCTGTGGAAAACCCGAACCTACCCAGGGCTTGGAAAGAAAGAGCCAAGGCCCAGCTGACCAGGTGGGAGAAGATCTTTTCCGAAGATGAATTCGATGTGGGGTGTGCAAGAAGTGCCACCCATCGGATCCGCCTCCAAGAAGATAAGCCCTTCCGAGAAAGGGTCAGGCGGGTCCCCCTGGCAGATCTGGAGGATCTGAGGGAACAACTTGTAGAACTAAAGAAGACTGGTGTGATCCGGGAGTCTAGAAGTCCCTATGCCTCCCCAATCGTGGTGGTCAGAAAGAAGAATGGGTCGTTGAGGCTTTGTATCGATTACAGGACTCTCAACAGGAGAACCATCCCTGACCAATACACCACGCCAAGGATAGAAGATGCCCTACAAAGTTTGTCTGGAGCCAAATGGTTCAGTGTGATGGACCTCAAGAGTGGGTACTATCAAATCCCTATGCACCCAGAAGACAGGGAGAAGACAGCCTTCATAACCCCGGTGGGATTCTTCGAATTCAATAGGATGCCTCAGGGTCTGTCTGGAGCTCCTGCTACCTTTCAACGCCTTATGGAGAAGACTGTTGGAGACATGAATCTTATAGAAGTCCTTGTGTACTTGGACGATGTCATTGTCTTTGGAAGAACCTTGGAAGAACATGAAGCCAGGTTGGAGAAAGTATTGAGAAGACTCAGCGAAGAGGGACTTAAGCTTTCCCCCGAGAAGTGTCGGTTCTACCAGTCTTCTGTGAACTATCTGGGGCACATAGTGTCTGAAGAAGGGGTGGCCACAGATCCTGAGAAGTTGGAAGCAGTCACTTCCTGGCCACGACCCACCACAGTAACAGAGCTCAGATCCTTCCTGGGGTTCTGCTCCTATTATAGGAGGTTTGTGGAGGGGTTTGCTCGGATTGCCCGCCCGTTGAATGAATTGCTAAAGGCAGAAGGGGAAGAGGATGACTCAGGGCCCAGGAGGCCTGGTGAGTCAGTTCAAGATCAGTGGAACCCAAGGTGTGAAGAGGCCTTTCATGCTCTGAAGAGGAGCTTAACCACTGCCCCAGTCCTGGCCTACGCCGACCCTACCAGACCTTATGAATTACATGTGGATGCCAGCCATGAGGGTCTAGGTGGTGTACTCTACCAAGAACATGAAGGACAACTGCGACCAGTGGCCTATGTGAGCAGGAGCCTGACCCCCTCAGAAAAGAATTACCCCACTCATAAGCTGGAATTCCTGTCCCTCAAATGGGCGGTAGTAGACAAGCTAAAAGACTACTTGTATGGGGCAGAGTTTACTGTGAAGACAGACAACAACCCCCTGACCTACCTCTTCACCACCGCGAAACTAGATGCCACCGGACACAGGTGGTTGGCCGCATTGTCTGGATTCAACTTCAGTCTGAAGTACAGACCAGGAGCCGGAAATAGGGATGCAGATGCCCTGTCCCGGAGGTCTCATGCCACGACAAATGACTGGGAAGATTGGACCCAAGTGGCACCGGACGGGGTGCGGGCCCTTTGTCAAGGGGCTGAATTCCAAGCCAGAGGAGGCTCCAGAGCAGAAGAAATAGGGGTTACCATGGTAGGAGTCCCCAAACACTATTGTGGGGTAACTCAACTGGAGGAAGACAACCTACCGAGACTGTCCAAGAAGGAGTTGAGGTGTGACCAATTGGAAGACCCCATGGGGAGATTGGTCCTCGAAGCCCTGGAGAATCAGGATCCCAACAAATTCCTACATCACCCCTCAAAGGAGGCTCGCCTGTTGAGGAAGGAATTGGACAGGCTACAGGTACATCAGGGAGTGGTCTACTGAAGGGGCCCCTCTGATGACTCAGAAGATAAGTGGCAGTTATTTCTTCCAGAGAAGCACCGAGAGACTGTACTAATTGCCCTGCATGACCATCATGGTCACCTAGGGGCAGAAAGGACCTTCCAGCTTGTCAGAAATCGGTTCTATTGGCCCTGCATGAGGGCAGAAGTAGAGGAGTATTGCCATTCCTGTGCACGATGCATTCAGAGAAAGACCCTACCCCATCAAGCTGCCCCAATGGGCCACTTACAGAGTCAAGGCCCAATGGATCTGGTATGCATTGACTTTCTCTGCCTCGAACCCGACCTGAGTGGATTGGGGAATGTTCTGGTAATAACCGACCATTTCACCCGCTATGCTCAAGCTTTCCCAACCAAAGACCAGAAGGCATCCACCGTGGCCAAGATACTTATGGAGAAGTATTTTGTCCATTACGGACTACCACAGAGACTCCACTCAGATCAAGGAAGGGACTTTGAGAGTCGGTTGATCCGAAGACTTTTGGATTCATTAGGAATAAAGAAGACCAGAACCACGCCTTACCACCCACAAGGAGATGCTCAGCCGGAGAGATTTAACCGGACCCTGCTCAACATGTTGGGAACCTTAGAAACAGAGAAGAAGCAACACTGGAGTCAGCACATATCAGCCCTAGTACATGCCTATAACTGTACCACAAGTGACGCCACTGGCTACTCCCCTTATCGACTTATGTTTGGGAGAGAAGCAAGGCTACCTGTGGACCTGGCCTTTGGCACTTCTATAGACAATACCTCAGCTACATCCCACAAGGGATACGTGGACAGACTTAGACGTAGCTTGCAGGTGGCCTATGAACAAGCCCAGGCGGCTTCGGATCAAAGGGGGGCCCGCAACAAGAGAAATTTTGATCTGAAGGTTCGAGTGCAAGATCTGCAGCCCGGGGACCGAGTACTGCTACGCAATCTGGGGGTCCCTGGAAAACACAAGCTTGCCGACAGGTGGAGATCTGAGCCCTATGTTGTCTGTAGGAAGTTGCCCGGTTTGCCTGTCTACAAACTAAAGCCAGAAGGAAAGGTGGGTCCACTGAAGACGTGGCATCGGAACCACCTGCTCCCACTTGCTGAGGCAGTCAGAATACCTCCCGTGAGAGACTCCCCTGAACCGGCGTCTATCCTGGATATTCCTAGGCCGAACACTCGGTCCCAGACCTCTCGAGCCAAAGATGGGGAGGCCTCCCAATTGAGTACAGAAGAAGGTGGAGAACTGGACTGGCTGTGGCCTCCCTCGCCTCTGGGAACGTCCGCCATAGATCTCCCAAATGGAGGGGATACCCCAGATGCAACGCTGAATCCGGAGGCTACTGAATTCATACCCTTCAGTCCCTCAGCTGATTACTGGGAAGATGTTCCTGACACTTGCGCAGAGGAGGACTCTAGAGATTCCATACGTCAGTCGACTTCTGAATCAGAGGTTCCAGAACCAGCAATGTTACCTGAACTTACTCCTGAAGAAGAGCCTGTGGTGCCAGAGTCAGAAGCACCAAGAGAGCAGAGGGCTCGCAGAGTCATCAGGCCTCCCAAGAAACTAACTTACCCCCAAATGGGGACGAGCTCAGAGGACTCTGTTGTAACGGCTAGGAGAAGTGTTGAACAACCTGATCCTTCCACCGTCCATTTGGTGGAGGGCAACCCCAGCTCACTCTCTGGCACAGTTAGGCAGGCCACTCATGGTAGTGTGACCTGTGGGCAAGAGAGTTCCATCCCAAAGTTTTGGTGGGAATTCCCTATGCCAACATCATGCTCGACATTGTCCAAAATGGTAAACAGTATTTGTTGAAGTTTATCTTTGGGGACCAAAGAGTTCAAGTGGGGGGAGTGTGTAGCGGGGTGTTCCCCTTTAATGCAGAGAGACAAGAAGTTCCAGGTGAGAGTTGAGTCGGGAGGAAGTAAAGAGACATTATGGAAGTGAAAGCAGAGGAGAGAGAGACTACATCTCCCAGTACATCTTGCAGCACCCAGGGTGCATTGCTCCAGAACAGAGACTGCTGGGGCAGACTTTATAAAGGGGAGGCGGAGTTTTGGTCGGCCTCTTTGGACACCCCTCTCCTAGCAAGAGGATCTCTGTGCTGAACTGCTGTGTGCACAAGGCCTGAAGCCTGGGCCGTGTGCTCCTTTCCAAAGAGCCCTCTGCCAGCCTAGCAGAGCCTTAGAGACATCTAATCCTCCTTGCTGCAGTACACCAGAAGGATTGAAGACTTGGATGTCGGTGGATTCCTGTTCCCAGACGAATCGATGGAGGAAACGGATTTGGACTTGTCCGGGTGGTGAGAGCTGTTTAAAGACAGATCCTTTATCTTTACTATTCGTTGGGATTACAAAGTTGTTCTTCAAGTGCACCACCGAAAAGATTGCTAGCGAATATTGTTTCACTGAACTTCCATTTAGATCAGTCAGGCCTGACTGCATAGGTAGACATTGCTGGGTGTTAGTCTACCCATGAGGGGAAGTAGCTGTAAAAGGGCAGCGCTAGAGTTGCATAGCAATACTTTATTATTCTGATTACTCTGTTTATCTTTATTACTGTTTATTGCAGGGATCTGCAACTTGTTATACTGTTGTTTATTACTTGCCCATTAGCCTCAGTAAAATATCTGGGTAAAGTACATTTGGTGTCAGTTCCGCTTACTTTAATAGGAGTTTTAAAGTATATTCTGTGTATGTTTGTTATAGGACTGCGTCACCAACAGTTGCGATCACGCGGTCCTATCTCTCTATCACCAGCTGTGCCACGGGAGGTTAGAGCCGATTGCCGGGGGTTGACAGCGGTGTACTGCAGGGCCCAAATCAATATAAGCGGCTCTCTTAACTGGGGGTAGCGCTACAATTATTATTGGCGTCTGCGAAAATTACCTGTCTCTTTATTGGGTCTTTTACCCCTCGGACATTCCATGAGCGTACCTTAATGCCTATTCCCTGATTAGGAAAACTCTTCTCGCTATTATACTTCGGCATCCTCCCCTACTATTTCTTCCCTTTTTAGAATACCTCCCACCTTACCCGCCTTAACCATATATGCCATGATAATATCAGGTTACAAAAACGTATTTTTTGTGGATCTACTCTTTCTAGTGCCCTATACAACCATACATTCCTTCTTACTTCCCCCCTTCCTCCCTCCTCCCCTTCCCCACCCCCTACCCTCGTAAACCAAAGATATATTTTAGTGAGTTCATTCATCATTATGTGCCTTTCACAACGACTCCCTACCCTCCCTACCCTCCCTACCCCTCCCCCCCTCCAGCCCCCCCTCCCCCACCCTATTTGGGGCCCTTGTGAAGGGCCTCTACAGTGACCAGATTCCCCTTTTGCTGTGTGACCTTTCCCCCTCCCCCTCCCCCCTCTTGGCACTTCCCTTGGTGTTCCTCGTGTATTCCTTTCTCTAGTGTTTCTCTTCCGTTTTACTTGACATCTAGTGTCTTTTCTCCACCTCTGTGCCACTTTCCACAAAAACCCAACCATTTCCAACAGCCCCTTCCTCCCTCCCGCTCCCCCCCCCGCTCCTATATCAAAACCTCGACAAAAAAGAGAGATAAGAAAAACAAAAACAAAAAGAAACCCAGGCAAAAGGGTAATGGAGAAAACAACCAAAAAAAATAAAAAAAATAAAAATAAAAAGGGGGTAGAGATATGGGGTAAGAGTCTGAGTTCTGTACAATAAGTCAGCGACCAAATCTGTGACTGTTTCCAATTTCCTAGGTTTCCCCTTCTTTAGTGTTCATCCAGGACGTCAGTTCCGCAGGTGTGTTAAAGAATATATTTTCCCCATTTATAGTTATTTGCAGACGTGCCGGGTAAAACATTGCGTATTTAATCCCCGTTTCTTGTAGTCTTTGTTTCCCTTCAAAAAATTTAGCTCTTACCTCTGCAACTCTGGGGAAAAGTCTGGGTAAAATGAAATTTTGGTGCCATTAACCAGGACCTCTTTCATCTCTCTGGCTTTTTGGAGGATTGTAACTTTATCTGGAAAATGCAGAAGTTTAATAAGCATAGGTCTGGGGCGCCCTTCCTCAGCTGGGGCTCTGAAAGGTACTCTGTGGGCCCGCTCAATAGAAAAGTGCTTTGATAGACAGTCCTGTCCAAATACCCCCACAAGCCAGTTTTCCATGAATTCAGTGGGGCGGTTACCCTTGCACTTTTCGGGGAGACCCAGTACCCTAATATTTTTCCTTCTTAACCTATTTTCCATGTCGTCGATTTTGTTAACGCACAAGTTTAACTGTTCTTTCATTGTTTTCATGTCCATTATCATAGGGTTAACATCGTCTTCCACCTGGCTGAGTCTTTCCTCCAAAGCAGAGGTACGCTCCCCAACCCCCTGTACTTCATGTTTTAATGTTGACATTTCGTCCTTTATCCCTTTCAACTGATCAAATATTTCCGTTAGGGAGGACTTGCAGTTGTTTATAGCAAATAAAATCTCTCTCATAGAGGGCTCGTCCTCCATCCCTGCTCCCGTATTTAAATCTGTCACTTTTTCCTGTGCCTTTGCTTTGATCCCACGCTCGACCGTTGCCTTTCCAGCCGTCTCTATGTTTGGACCCAAACTTCTCCGTTGGGCACTTACTTGTTGTCCCCTTGGTGGTGTGTGGCCTGTTGTGCTTCCCGGAATGTGTGCGTATTTTTCCAGTTTAGCTGCCACTGCTGCCTGTCCAGTTCTTGTTCCCTGTACCGACTGGGGCTGTGGCTGGGAATGGGACCGGGGGCTGGATTGAGGTTGGGGCAACTGGGGATGGGACTGTGACTGTAGCTGTGCATTTCTGGTCATCACTGACAGTGTACCTGGCATTTTCATTTTCTTCCTCCTCCTCCTCCCTTGTAAATGTACCTTTATATGCCTTTGTAATTATTCTATGTACCGTTCTGTAAAAATAAATGTCCTTTCGCCTATGGTGTTCCAGCTTCCCAGTGTTCCAGCTTCCAGCTTCCCCTGCTACGATCCTTCGCAGTTCCACAGTTCCACAGTTTAACCCCCAACCAACTCCAGCTACTAATTGAAACAGAGGGAAAAAAAATAAAAATAAAATTTTCTCCTCACATCCACTTGCCCCAGCCTCTTCCTTTCAAATTTATGGCAGGTTCAGACACAGCGGGTTACCCTTGACATCAGCTAATTTAAACACTGTATATATGTATCTTTTTTTTCTCTGCTCACCTCCAGCCCAGCCTCCGTCTTCAGGGTCTTCAGGGTGTAATGGAGGGGGAAACAGACACAGAAAGACACAGAAAGCACCCACAGCGTCTCTCCTCTTGGAAGTGGCCGGTTCTAGTGCACACGAAGCAGGACCGTACCTCATGTAGCTCAGACAAACAGCTGACAGCTGACAGGCAAGCGGACGGCACAGTTTCACCAGGTCCGTGATAGGTGGCTCAGACTCACTCCTCCAGCAGTCTGCGCTTGTCCCTTCCCGTGAAACAGACCAGCTAGCCTGGTCAGCTGAGAGCGAGATGCCCTGTCTGTGCTCGGTAACCCAGCGGCGTCCCAACGCTACTTGCGGCTTGCGGTCTTTCTTCCTTCCCTGGTGCCGGTTTCCTCTCTCCCTTCTCTGCCGCTAGTTAATTATTCATTGCGGCATGTAATGTGGAGCGAGGTATGGGGAGCGAGAGCGAGCGGACTTCTCTCCTCTCACAGCTGCATCCGGTCACGCCCCTCCCTACATCTACCAAAAAATTAAGATTTTACTTAAGCTCTTGGTAAAGAAAAGGGTAACATCAATGACAGTTTACAGAATAATCATTTGTAATGCAGAGCCCAGCCACACTAACACACTATAGGGTTAACACATAACAAGTGCGCCACGCGGGCGACCGTTAGCTAAGTGCCCTGTGGCGCAGTAACCAAAACACCTTAGAAACCCCACCAGGCCTGGTTCTGATATCTACAACTTAGTCCTTTTTCTTCACCGGCAGATCTTTAACGGTGGTGCACATTAACAGAGTACAAAACTTTGTAATCCAATGGGGTAGGTAAAGATGGAGTAGAAACTTGACTATGCGAACGGTAGGTTCAGTTCTAACAAGGGTCTTCAATAAAAGCACTAAGAACAACTCATAGGCCACGGCAGTCTATAGGCCTATATGCAGTAACAGTATATCGGTTGGGCATATGCCCTCTCACCCGCCCGGACTACGGTCCCAGTCCGGGAACTTCGGTGTGTCCTCACACACACACTCCGTCTCTTCAGCGATTGGGTCCCCGATCCAACAAGGCTGTAGTCGAGCGAAGTCAGATGCCACCCAGGCTCGCAGAGGGGTGGAAGGCTCTTTGGTGCTGCGCAAGGCCTCAGGCTTCAGGCCCTGCACTCCGACACATCCGCACAGGAGGATCAGTCTCTGAAGTCTCGTGTCACAAAGAGGCCGAGCCCAGCCTCGCCTCCTCCTTTTATAACCCCTCCCATGAGTCTCTGCGGCGGAACATTGCCGAATGGGGTTTTGGGTAATGTAGTCTCTCTGCATTAAAGGGGAACACCCCGCTACACTCCGTTGGAATTTCCGACAAAAAAAGTCCGATGGGGCATACACACGATTGGAATATCCGATGACAAAATTACGTCGGACTTTTTTCCTCGGAAATTCTGACCGTGTGTACACGGCATAATAGTGTGTATGGGGCCTCAGGTGGAGTTCAGTTTTAATGTGTGGGTGGGTGTTCCCCACCAACTCCGTTCGGACAAAAAACCACGGAAAAGTCCGATAGAAGTCCGACCGTGTGTACGGGGCTTAACACTACCCTCTCCACAGATTGACAATACTGCTGTCCAAGCCTGTCTACATTGCTTGTCTATCCTGTGTGGGGACACCCTAAGACGGGGAGTGTGTTGCTGGCTGTCCCACCAGGAGAAATTAAGGGAAATATATCCCCAAAAAAGATTGGTGAGCTGTAATATAGCACATTTTTGGTTTTGGTTTTAACACCTCTTTAAGTGTACCTGGTTTCTCACATTTAGTTGTTGTGTAACACTGAGGAGTGAGTGGCAGCATATAGTTGGGAAAACCTGTGTGACGTAACCCTAAGGTTGGATTCACACCATTTGGGTTGCATTTAACCCACTTTTT